>JAWNLY010000177.1:367500-2887500 GCA_035042045.1 Drosophila melanosoma
ATTTATATTTATATTTATATTTATATTTATATTTATATTTAGAACTGAATCTAGAAGAGGTGGATATTCAGGAACGTTATTGTGGAGCGTGGTCATCAAACCTTTATTCGATACGGGATTATTCCCCAAAGCAAATTGAAAAAGAGGGGTGGAGCAAGGCTGACACCAGCGAACAAGGTGGGTGATGTGTTGGAAGCTTTCACGACAGCACGCACGCTCGCTGCAGGACCGAATCACCACTCAACGGAGGCTATGGACTTTACAGAAGACCTTGCGGAGGATGAGGAGTTGGCGGGCATGACACTCTGTCAAGAAGAAGAGGTAGGGGTGAGGACATCAAAATGTTTTCACAAGAGCTAGCTGCAAAAAGATGCGGTAGAAGCTGACGTTACTATAACGAAGCGGTGACTGGGGCAACTCGAGGTCCTTATCGCCATCAAAATACCATCACGCTAAGACACCTCGGGCTGTCCCTGGTACAGGAACCATGGGTGTACGATGGCGCGTAAGAACTTTGCTATCCTTTCATATTTCCTCAATAGAGAATGTGTTTCAATATTGCTACAAGCCAAATGCTTTCTCTATGGTAATAGTGTCTGCATACTTCGCGGCAATGTCGGATCCACACCGACATTTGTAAATAGAATCAGGAACGAGGCCTTAGATACCATACAATAATTCAATTTAAGTTGATTAAGGAGCTTAAGCTTTGGCACCCATGTACTAAAGTATTAAAGTGCTCCAGAGGGCCTTACATATGTCGTAGCATATAGGTAATAAGGTGGTTTTACCTAATGGTAGTAAGACCTATGCTGACCTAAGAAGTGATATCATGGGGAGATAGAGCTCGGCTGACAACCGTGGAGAGGCAACTACTAAAAATTGCAGAGAATGGTCTGCGTATGCATGACAGGAACAATGCGCAACTGCCCTACAATGGGCTTGGAAGACTTATTGGGGCTCAAACCACTCCACCACACCATAAGGCTCCCACAGAAAGCTACGCTTTTAAGGATGTCAGCAGAAGGAGTTCTGTTAGATGGACTTCTCTTACTAATTCAATTCAGTGATGAAATGGTAGCTGAATACATATTCGAGTGAAACTTCAAATTTACATTCTATGAAACCGCACACCATAGAATGATATGCCGATGGATCACGTTCCAATCAGGGAACAAGCCTGGGAGAGGTGAGCCCGCGGATATCTTACCTGGAATCTCTGGGGACGCTCATCGGCATGTGCGGAACTTATTTTTAAAATTAACTATCGAAATGCGGATATAGTCATCCTATCCGATAGTATGCTATAAATGGGACTAAAATAACTTTAAAAGTAGTCCATTAAGTACGATGCAAACTTCACCAACTCGGGGCTTACAAAAGGCTTACCCTAAGATGGGTCCCGGGACACAGGGAAATAGCAGGGAACGAAGCAGTGGATGAGCAGGTGAAAAAGGGGGTAGAGAGAGCCCTAACCTGGCCCTGTTAGGGCCTCATTTGGCAGTGGCATAGGAAGACACACAATATGGCTGCAACACAGGATCGAAGAAAGAAAAAGGATTCCGACAGGCCAAATGTGTTTTGGACGGCTTTAATCTTAAGCGAATTAAGCAATGATCTATAAGCTTAGAAGGGGACACAACAGATTTAGTAGGTCGCAGCGCAGAAATCCCCAATTTATAAAATTATTGAAGGAGCTGCACAAATCAAAGATTTTATTTCTTACATATGCACATCTTCGGAGAATAAGAGTTTATTTGAAGTTAAAGTAATTGCTGCTGATGAGAACATTAAGCAAAATACAGTAAGCTAATTTTATTAATTGAAATAAAATTATGAAAAAGTTGGTAATCTACGGAATGTTAAGAAAGTTATAGTGCAAAATGTATTCTTATGTTAATCTCACTATTATCAGCACGTGCAACTGGTTCCTGTAAACGTAAGTTTGAAAGCGTAATTGTGTGATTTCAGTTCGGGCTTTTAAATAATAATTCTAATAATCATCATGTATATGTGCTGCTTTGATTTATTTTACTCTTCAGTGGCGGTGTTGTATTATATGAAATCGGTCTAAATCAACGCAAATATTTTAAAAGATGTTTGGAAATAAAACTAGAATATAATAACAGCTTTCGATGTTTCTCGAGCGGTCACACTATAGCATTCGTACATGTTTAATTTGGTTTTTGTTTTCATTTTTTATTTTATTGTAAACTTTTGCATTCAATTACATACAAATATATGTTACATAGATATGTCACAACTTATTCACATAGAGCTCCATAGTAAAAATGTTCATGAAATAATAATAACTAGCTATATATGTATGTACTTAATGTATATAGTTATAAGTATGTGTATTGCTAAACATACATTTAGCTGAGCTTCTTTATGCTTTTTACGTACGCTTAAAGTATAATATATATTTAAATACATACTTTTATATTCAACAGCAATTGTTATCGTTTAGGTTATGTAAGTACTAAATGCTGATTGGGTTTTATGGACTATTAAATTATTTTTTTTTTTAAATAGTTTGTCTATAAATAAATTATTTTTCAACACTTTAACATTCATAACTTTTTATGTTAATATCCTTAGTTATATTTACACATTTTTTAAGCATTCTTCTATAATTTTATATATTTTTTTTTTTTAATTACACATAATTTAATGAATTTTCAGTATTCACTTCCATTTATACAGCTCTCAAAAAAAAAAAATCTGTAAAGTGATCTCTTCTTAATAATGAATATTTACAATAGAAACTAGAACATCCACGATATAAGCAAAAATACGCTTTGTTACATTTTTTTAAATAATAATAATAATAAAAAATAATAATTATTTTTAAATTAAATAGATTTTTAAATTAAATGAATTAAACAAGCTCATCAATCTAAATTGCGTGCTAATCTGTACGCTATCAATAATTTGTATATATATTTTATATATGTTTATATAAACCGTACCACTAGCTAATATAAGACTAGATATAACATATATTTTTGCTCTATATTTTTCTGAGTGTTTAACTTCTCTTTTTTTAGTAATGGCGTTAACTTTACTATGTAAATTCGCAATGTATGTTTTTATTTGTATGTAAATACGCTTGTCTAAATGCAAATTTGATTAACAGTGTTTATTTTGTTTACTATAATTAAATTATATTCATTTACTGGGCCTTTGCTTTTGATCGAATTTTGCATTCTGAAGCACTAGCAGATTTTGGTTGGCGTCATGCATATTTCATAAATGTATTTGCTTATAAACATTCAAATTTTGCGAATATTTGTATTGATTTCAAAATTATTTGCATGCTGTGCAAATAAAATAGATTCACAGTGATTTTGGAAATATTCCAGTTGCAATTAGCATATGACAGTTCGCATTTGCAAAATGTTTAACAAACTAAACAAATGGCGGAAAAATGTGTTAATTATTATGCAAATTTAATTGACACAACATATTGTAATTCAAATTTATTGGTAATTTAAATGTTTAATATTCTGCCGTGCAGCTGGAAATTATAAAATAAATGTGAAATTCAACTGAATGTAAACAATACCTTAAGATTCTTATAACTTATTTAATTCACATATTTTATTGAATTTAGTGGTAACTATTACAAAAAGAAATGTAAATGTAAATTATTATCAACCAAAATTTAATAGAATCAATGAAGCCAATAATTGCACTACTTTAATAACTTACTCCATATGCGTAGGGTAATACGAATGTAATTAAAAACCGGTTGAAATAGCGAAAAATGTATTTTATCCAAAGTCGCTGAGGGAATTGCCATTCAACATGAAAATCATTTACTATTGATCATAAACATACATATCTACGATAAATAGCTTTATATATATACGTATATATCGAGTATATAGAGTATGGGATTTAAGTTTATGTTTTTGTTCGCACAAATTTGTTCTGTTTCTTACTTGTCTAAGTTTGATTCTATTTTTCATATCTTTCTTTGCTGCGTTTTCTTCATGTTGTTGTGCCCTAAATGAGTTTTTTGCAATTATTTGATTTCATCTTGAATACTTGCGCCGACAAAGCACAGCAAATGTGTTTGACTTGGTTGGTGTTATAGATGTTGTTTTTTGTGTTGTTGCTGTATAAATTTGCGGCAACAATGCGGCAACCTTATTACCAACGGTCCAAAATTTTAGCATTAAATGTTGCCTATGCGCCTCACTAATAGAAAATGCGATGCGGCTGCCGATAAAATGCAGCGACAGAAACAACAATTTTGGCATAACAACAACAACCAGGCAACTGCCAGCTAATATTACTATGCAAATGAGCAGTTGCCAATGGCGGTGCGTCACACGCGGCGTATGAGCAATGTTCCATGCCCATTTATTGCTGGTACTCCTACCGCTGAGGCTACTGCTGCTGCGGTCGCTGATTTTGGCTGTCCTTTGGTAGATGCTGCTCATGCTGCTGCTGTTTATGTTAGACTGCGCGCTGACAGCGGTGTGCTGGGGCTGAGCCTGGTTTTTCATATTACTCATACGCCACAGATTTGGCAGAGTCGTCGTTCGCAGTGCCGACAGCAAATAACTCGATAAACGTTTGAAAATCCCAAATGATTGCGTTTTAATGCTGCGCATTATTTTACCAAGTAGATTATGCTGTGCCAGTGAGCCTGCAGAGTTGTGAAATGCTCCGGGCGGATTACGCAAGGGCGTTTGATTGTTATCGCCAGTGTTGCCACCATGGTTGCCTGCGAATCGACATAAGAATATGGGAGAGAAAGAAAGAGATGTTGGAGATGGTATGAGCTCTTCTGCTAATCAGTTTTTGGTTAGTCGGGTTTATATTTTCATTTATTTTGTGCGTTACCAAAGCCAAATAGCATTGGATAAACGGATACATTATGGTTGGGGAGGGTATATATTATGGGTTGGGGCATAAAAGAAAATTGTTGTGCGCACTTAACAGTTCCATGTGCCTTACCGACCAAAAAAGTATTGCTAGTTGAATTATTGATTTTGCATTGAGCGTTTGGGTCAATTGATGTTTGGCCAGACAAATGACTCATTTGCCCTAAAAGCCTCTAAATTGTCAGTGTCGGATTAAATTATACAAACTCTTCTCGAGTTTGCTATCTTATAATTTCTTAAGCGAATGTCTTGCAACGAACTTATATTAATTATAGTCTTTAGATTAAGATGGATTTCATTCATTATTCATAAAGCTAAAATAAGATTTAAATGATGATAAATAACAATTTAGATGTAGAGAGGTTGTAAATATTTTAATCACTTTAAAATCAAATTTGTAAAAAATTTTAATTTCTGTGTACATTCTTCGCTTTGTTAGTACAAGTATTAAAAAAATTTATTTCAATTAAATTGAAACCAAATTAAAATTAAAATTATATTTAAATATTTTCAAAAGGTTTTTTTTTTTCATTTTATAAATTCTTGTATCAGAAATACTAATTATTTCAATTGTTCGAAAAGTCTATAGTTAATTGAATATTTTCGAGTTTCTAGTTACAAACTTAACAAAATACGTAAATTGAAATGACTTTAATTAAGTAACTTTATAGTTTTGATTGATTAATTTAAAGAAGAAATTTAGTAAATATACTGCCACAATTTGTGTTATAATTTTACTTTGACCACTATGACTCAACTATATTTATGCTGGTCACTTGTTCGAATGGCTTTCATTTTGGTGCTGCTTGTTGACATCTTCCCCAATACATCTTTCCCAATTTGTGTACAACATTTTTATATATATTTGCTACCGAGTTTTCATTCCCTCGTTCCATATATTTTGCTTTCTTTTTACAACGTCATTGTGTGTCTTTATATCGTCAATGCATTCGACGAGCGTTGCGACAGCGATTACTCGACAATATTTTACCATGCTGGCTGCTTCTGTGCGTCTTTATAGAGCTGGCAGTCAATGTACCCAAGCTTGGACAGCATTGACCGCTGTCTCTGGCTGATTGAGTGCTGTCTCCTCACCCTCTTTGTTGTTGGTGTGCTTGGTGCTTTTGGTTTTTATGCACGTCATTGAACGCACTTTGTTGACCGCATGTCAATGTTTGATATATGGCCGGTACAGTGGATCCACAATCATTTAAAAAGTTGATAAGTATAAGGGCAAAACAATTGGATGGTGTTTGATGCTAAAAATTTAATTTTTACTTAACTAATTTTGTAATTGCCAAATATTATAAATGTTCAATTAAAAATATGTTTGACCTAAAGGAGATTTAAAATAATATTAAATATGATTATGTCAACTTTTCAATTATTATTTTCTACAAAACCTTGTTCTTGTAAATTAGAGCAATTTCAAAGGTGTCATTTAATTTAATTGATAACTTGTTGAGAACACTCAACTGCTGATCATTTACATGGAAATGATATGCGCACCACTGTGCGCACGCATCGACGGAGTTCATAGTGCTTGCTGGTAAAAGCATACACATATATATGAGGGCTATTATATATATTTTATCTGCTTTTAATCTTTTGGCATTTGGCTTTTCATCAACTGGCGTCATAAATAACAACAAAGTGGTATTTAAGCGTACATTGCGTTGATTTTCCTGCTGGAGTTTGCTGTATGTTGGGTGTGGTATTTGTTGTTTTTGGTTACTGTCAGTTTTAGCCAATTGTTATTATTTTTTTTTTTTACTACAATCAAAGTCATAAATATATAGTGATAGATGCGCTCCAAGGCACAAATAAACACACTTCAAATGAGCCAATCTTAAGGGCTTTGCAAGAGCATCAAGTGGAACCCAAACAAATACACACCCGCCCCACCCTCACACCAACCCTCTACATACACACATTATCGTTTAAGTATGTCCTGCTGCTTGCGATCTTTGTCCTTTTGTCTGTATATTTTAGTCTCACACCCAAATTAAGGCGGAAATTCGTATTTCCCTTTGATTGATGTCAAATACATAAATATCAGGAATTTGGGGGTTTATGTGGGTGTATATGTGAATGCCTGAGTTTTTGCTTGATTGAGAGTATATTGAAAAAGGTGTCAGAGCGAACCAAGCAGACAATTTTGATAGTATATCTGATTTGATGCCAATTCGAGACAATAAATATTCTCATTTTTATGCAAGGCACTTTTGTTCTGATTTTTTCACCTTTAGCAATTTTTTTTGCTTCATATGATATTTATAAGCTGCCACGATGCCAAAACAAAACGATGAAAACTCTACGTCAAAAATGTCAATAGCAAATCAATCAAAAAGGCATTTAGTGGCAAATTTATCTTTTTCTTTCAGCGTGGTTTAAATAAAAAATATTTTTTTTCGCTTTTTCCTTTTAAATTGATGTGAGCATATCAAAAAATCAATATCTCAAGAATTTTAATGAAGTCCCACAGCTCTTACTTTTAACTACTGATTATTATTTTTTTTTTTTTTTGTGTATTTTCGAACATTGCTTGTTAAGGTGACAATTAAATAAATTTTAATTAACCAATAACTAGCAACCAGTTTGAAGCAACGGTATTTTCATTTGCTATGCGGGCTTTTAGAAGTAGTTGCAAGCCCCTTTGAAGGTAATGTAAAATGTAAAATGTCCGAAATAGACATTTTTAGCTGAGAAGGTGTGTTTATTTTTAATACTCTTTTGAAACACACACAATTTCCTACAAGGTGAGCTTTTTATTTTTTAAATTTGAAATGCTTTAGGTTAAAAGGATATTTTAATGGGATGCTCATTTACAAATTAGGAAATTAGTTTTGATTTATTCTACATTTCTAAAATGGAATATGATTATTGCTGGCTTCGCCTAACATAACAGAAATTGAGGTTTTTGTGTTTGCTTTGTAATTTATATTAAATATTTATCTGTTGTATATAAATTAAGGTTTACTTAAACTTTGTTTATATTATTTGTATTTATTTTTTTGGTTTTACTGGTTTTTGTTTTTTAAAATATTTATAGAGAGCTAAACTCAATGCAAACCTATTTTTCTTTCCGTTTCATTTTTTTTTTTCATTTTTAAAGCACTTGCAATGCATGGCTGCGTCTGGTGGAAAACTCCACTTGTTTTATCCGTAGCTTTTGCTCAGACAAACAATATGTCCTTCCCCTGCCAGTTCCTTTCCTCCTAGCTCTGGCTATCCAAAGTTCTGGTGCCCGCCCGCACAATTGAGATGCAGTTCATTAGTGCAGTCGGTTGAGCGGCATTTTACGGACGCATGCTCTAAATAATTGCATTTTAAATGCAATCAACATTGTTGGTAGTAAATATTTTTGGCCATTTAGCTATTTGTTGTCAAGATTTAAAAGTACTCAAAAAGCAGGCAGCTGAAAATTATTGGCTGGAACCACACTGTAACCAGACATTGGTTATGGCTAGTTTATTGCAATTTTTTTTGTGACTAATTTTTGGCATATATTTGTGAAAATGTTACAGACAACATGCGTGTTCTGCGGCTAGACAGACGTGGATAGACAGACGTGGATATTGGTATTGACAGCGGTACAATGTCAGTGTCAATCAGCAGTTAAGCAATTGTTGCCTGTTGCAATTGTTGTTCCTGGTACGATTGATTGCATTTTTATTGCAGCAGATTTATTTGGACGGTAAAAAGCAAAGCAAAACACAAACACACATACTAACAATCTTGGTGCGAAACATTGACAAGCTCGGTTCGCAAGTTCGGTGTGCATTCGAAATAAAAATGAAATAAAATACAAAATAAATTGTAGCTGGGTTGTGTTTTGTGGCTGCATTTTGTGGCTTAGTTGCTTTTGCAGCGCCCTGCGTCGCCCAAACTCACTGCCCCTCTCTTACTCGGCGCCCAAAATGCTGGTCAGGGTTTGTGGTCGGTTTGATGTTAACCATGCTTTCTGCATTTCGCTTCTGCATTCCCACATTGTGTTCCTTTTTTAATTTTTCTTGTTTCTTGTTGTTGCACCATTTAGGCGGCTAACTGAAATTTGATCAAATTTATACGCATTTTGACCGCTCTTTTTTGAATTTAAATGGCTGCAAATTGATTAATTTATTTATTATTGAGATTATGGGGGAAGTCAAGTGGAAAACAATGAAATCCTAAATTCATGAGATTTTAGAATGATTTATACAATTTTTAAGATGAAACCTTGTATAATTATTGATTTGTTTTTGGTTAAACTTTAAAGCTTAAAATAAACGTGCAAAATAATAAAAATAATCATAAAAATTAATTTGTAAAAGACACAGGCTTGAAGGATTGTTTGAGTTCCTTAATTAACTTTACATTTGAATTTATTGAATATGTACCATTTCGCAAGTGTTAGACGGTAAATATTGGGCACCTAAATAAATATACTTTCATGTAAAATTCAAAATTTTATAAATTTGGACACTAAGCAAACAATACAGACAATTTTAAAAGTTTTTTCAGTCACAATTTTAAAGATTGAGCAACTAGAAAGAAGTTTCTAACCTCCTTTAAAGATCGGAATTTAAATTTTTACACCACGCGGCCGCCGGCCTTAAAAATCGGAAATGTTTGTATTTTTAACAATTTTTGAATTAAAGTTACCAAAGTTTGAAAATATTTTCCTGATAGCTCCCTTTAAGGACCGATTTAAATTTATCATATGGCTGTAAGATGAATTCATCTCTGACCCCCGAAAAGTATATACATTCCTGATTAGAGTCAACCAGTTATTTTGAATAAAGATTTCGTATCCAACGCTCTTATCAAAATTATTACTTGTGCCGATTTTGAGCGTATTGGTAAATTGAGCAATTTTATGTATTTAAAAGCTGGTGGAAAAATAAACAAAATATATAATATTTAAAAATATTTTTTTTAATCAGAAGCACGGCTTTGACTAAAATCTATTTATTTGCTTCTCGTCTATTCCTTTAGATATGATTGCTATTGCAAGTTTTATTGCTATGACACTTCATAAATCCGAGAAGCAAAGTGATGTCTCTTTGTGTGGCAAGCGTAATTTCATCAAAGGAAAATTTAATTAATTTTTAACATTGGTGCTAAACACTTGGCCATGGCCCAGACAAAAGGCCAAAAGGATAAAACGCGCCAAGCGAAATGGGCTCAGTGCGAATTTCGCTATACCAAGTTTTGCATTATAACAACTGGCAACACGGGAGAAGCCAACTGCGACGCACTTGAAATATGAAATATATACAAATTGAATGAAAAGCAAATGAAATACCAACGCGAGAGAAATATAGAGAATGAGCGACTGAGATAGACGGAGAGAAAGAGAGAAGCTATGTGCAAATGATGAAAATGTGCAGCGATGGCTATCTAAAATGCACGAAAAGATTCAGACCTTAGGCTTACACAAAAGTGGGTGGTATGGGTTCGTATAGGGGAAATACTCGTTGCAGGTACTTACCTTGAGCACCGTCACGCCACTCCTCAACCCCGTAATCAGGCAAAGCGTTAGCCGACTCAAATTTATTTCTATGACGTCTCTTGCCATCTTTTGCAATGTAAATTTTGTTTAAGTTGTTTTGTTCATTTTATTGTATATAATTTTATGCAGCCAGAATCAGTTAAAGTAAGGAGAAAGAGAGAGAGAGAGAGAAAATAAAAAAAAAGATGGAAAAAGAGAGAGTTGAACGTGTTTTTTAATATGGTTAGGGTACATGAATAATGATGGTTTTTTGTTGTTGACGTTTTGTTTATTATTATTTTGAATAAATTTAACATGAAAGAAATACTCAGAAAATAAAGTTGGAGGTTTGGGTTGAATGAGAGAACATAGAGAAAACACAAAACACAAAATTAATATACATATACAAGTAATGGTATTCCAAGTATTTTTATTTAATTTTTGCATTTATTTGCATTTAATGGACGAGCTAAGAAGCAACAAACAAAGTGAAAAAATACTGCAAGCGGAACAAAAAGAAAATATGGTAAGACAAGCAAAATGTACACAGAAAATTGCATGCAAACTCTCTCATGGGATAAGGGAGAGAGAATGAATGATCGGGGTAGATAGCGTTTGGCTAGTCGCCAAAACTTTAAATCGGTAGACCAAAATTTCAACAAGAATTTGCAATGAATAATATAAACTCAATATAAAACCAATAAATTATACCATACCTTTAGCTGTTAGCCAAGTAATTTTAAGTTTAAAATTTATTTAAATATGTTTATTGAAAAATACTATAAAATTGATTGAATAAAATAAATAGGGTAAATTTGCATTGTTTAAAACAATTATATACAAATGTAAAATCGCGCTTCGTCTTATTTCAATATAACCAACATATTTGTCTTTGATCTTTGAGGTTAACTTGGGTGCTTTTTTACTGAAGATATGAGGTGCATAAAGTTATAAAATAATTATGCAGAATTTATTAATCCAGCTTGTACGGGGTTGAGTAAGTTAGTTAGTGCTGACGATATTTCAAGAAATTAAAGCTTTAAAAATTTGACTTGATGTAAAATTTAACTGTTTTTATTAAAACTAGAAAAGTATGATTTATATGATTTATATTTTAATAGCAATGCTTACCATAGCTGCGATTTAACATTGCCATTTCTGATATAATGGCAGTCGTGGGTGTTGGCATTTCTGTAAGAATTAAGATCTATTTTTATTTTGAAAGCGATTCTTGGATTAAATTAACTAAAGACCCAAAAGAGATATGTAGATAGCCGAATTTTAATTAAAATGATTTGCAAAATTCAAGGGAATTTATGAAAATAAAATAAAATCTCAGATGTTTATTTCGGCTTTAAAATGTTAAAGTTTGGGATAAATTTGAATATCAAGTTTTCCTCTTAATTTTTATAAAATATAAAAACTATTCAATAAAACAAAGTACTCGGAAGCAAAAGTATCGCGCTTTAAAAGATGTTGCATAAAACGCAATCAAATAAATTGCAATAAATTAAACAAAAAAAAAAGTGAATTTAAAAACAGTGGAAATAAATGAATGTGTCGCAATGTCACTCACCGTCGAGTTTAATGTTGCCATCGGTTTCGCCCAGCGAATTTTTTGCCACGCAGCGATAGGTGCCAAAATCATTTGGTCCAACTGTGCGAATTTTTAACTTCATATATTTCGTATAACCGCTGACGGTTGATGTGGTTTCGTATTTATCACCAGCCCGTGAAGTATCTGTAAAACGGAGAGAGACAGATCGCACAATAAACCACATATATTTTTTGTATTTTTGTAATATTTAATGCTGCCTTAAATTGTTACTTTATACCTTATTAAGTTGAGTTGGCCAAAGCAACTAAAAAAGTAAATCAATTAATTAATGTCTCCTGCATTTGGTGTATGTTTTGTACTAGTTGTAAGCATTGAGACGAAATGCGTTTTCAATGGCGACTCAAACTAATTACACTCCCTCATTCCTCTTCTCTTTTCATGAACTTTATGTGACTGCGTGTGTACGTAATTAAAACTGCCGCAGTTCGATATTAAGGGTGATTTTTACCCAAGAAGAACTAAATAAAACTTTTCTCATTAATCAGCGAAAATCTAAAAGAAAACTTTTATTCAATGCTTCTTTAGTTCACTTTTTTCACTCTTGCTGCTTTAATTTCGCTTTGTTCTGCCTACTTTTAGGGTCACATACTAGGCTCACAAATAGCTGGTATAAGTAGCATTAAACATATAAACTTAATTTCACTTTGATTGTTTGGCGCAGTATAATGCGATATCGCATGTTTTCCATACACCAGTCTGTGGTGTTTTTCAATTGTTTGTGTGCCTGTGACAAATGTCTTTCATTTCTGCATTTCGTTTTTGGCAAAAACAGCTTACCATGTGGCGCTTGGCATGCATGTGAGCTAGAGTTTCTCTTTTTTTTATAGTCAGTCACCTTTTGTGACGCGCCAGTTTTTCAGATACTTTTCATGCCACATTGAAAGACGTTCTGACACGCAAATATATAATTTAACTCATAATCTAAAGCAGGAGAGGCAACCTCGACATATGCGATTTCTACGACTGATGGCAGTGAGTCTATATTTTTAATATGCCGCCATCCAATATTGGAACATAAAACAGAAGTTTTTTTTCAGGTGCTATACTCCTTTCTTTTGTGTGTCGGATGTGGCATGCATCACTGGCATTCTAAGAGAGACTTTCTTCCTCTGTCCTCTGACTATACTCGTGATAAATGGCATGTGCTAGCGACAGCTTAACGAGGGCCGTGCGGCAAGTTGATGTGGTTACCTCGTAAGTAATATTGGGCTGATATGGGTTAAATAGTGGCTTTAGTGACAGAGTTATATGGGCAATGGAAAAATAGATGTAATACCACGCATAGTATGACGCTTTTATTTCAAAATAATAATATGATTATGAATTTTTAACATATATATTGGAATATGTCATAAAAATAACACATATTTATATTTTTTTATCTTTGTTATCGCTGAGCGTATAAACCTATGTTAAATCTAACCACAGGCTGATATATTGTCCTATCTATCTTTAATTTGATATTCCTATATCTGTATTTTTTTACGATTAGTTTTTATTTCGTCTTACTTAACCATTGTTTCGTATCAACAGCTTGTTCCTTTTTTAATTATATTTTTCATAATTTAATTTTGAATTTCTTTATTATCAATACGTATATAGATATGTATATATCTGTATCCATATCTATGACCACACTATATCTAAACTTATATCTATATTTGCCTACGTTTCTGCCTACCCTCAAACCTTCATTTACATATATAGTTATTTCATGCGTTTCTCTCCGAAATCGCTTAAAATTTACTACCGAAAACTTTTGGTGTCTGTTGGCAATGCATCATGTTCGCTGCCGAATTCATATCTTAGTTCGCATTTTGTTTGCTTGCTGCCTATGCGTGTGTGCATATAAAATGTCCCTACTACTGGCTCATACCCAGGCCATAATTTGGAATTTTTTTCTACACAAATAAACATACACACAAGGCTATTTCTTGTTGAAAGTGTGTGTTACCTTATCGAACAAACAAACGGTATTTGTTGTTATTTCTATGCTCATGCGTGTCATATGCTGATGACTAATTTTTGGACATTCCAAAATAATCATGGGATAGAAATGCATGTGAAGTATGATTTATGAATTGTTTGAAATATATTCATCTGTTTGTTTAAAATTATACTTTAGCAACAAAACATGCTTTCATGTTGAATAAATTCTAGCTTTTACGAAAATTATTTTCCGCTATATCTTGGTCACAATGTGTAGATTTTTTAGTGTCACCAAGTTCTGGATCTGACACATGTTATTGAATGCTTTTAGGGGCTATACGCCTTTCCGCCGCTTGTACGCAAATCTGTGTGATTATGTTGAAATAAATTCGGCATATTTAATTTTCTGACAATTATATCGTTGCGCTGACATACTGGAATTTGATAGAATTTGCCACATTGTAGTTGCACTTATTGTATTTATTTTATTTTCGATTTGTCAATTTTCCCATTATGTCAACATTTTAGTTATTTGCTGGTTTTGATCATTTGCATTTCAGTTATTGTAAATTTCTGTTGCATTATGAGTTCAGTGGTTAATTAAAATCATTGTGTGAACGAGAATTTATGTAATTTAATCAGATGTCAATTATTTAATTTGCATTTTAAAATTAATTTCTTTGCCAATAACTCTAAGTGGAGCATTTTATATATATTTAAATTGAAATTTAATTAGTTGAATTTGATTTGCAATTTAATTAAATGTACACTAAAAGAAGCTCAACTCAAATTTTATTATATATATTAAAACTCAATTTTTTTTTGTAATATTATGTAGAATTAAATATTTAAAATAAAATATGGGAATAATTATGCAAAGAAATATATATTATTTACAAATATGAATTACAACTTAAAAATCCCTTATACAAAGAAAAATGCTCTCCATATTTAAACTGATTTTATGCTGATTATATTTGTATGTTGACTGACTTTAACTGACTTATTATTTGTCGCTACTATCTGTTCAGCGCTGCTCAATAAAGACAATTATTTTAAAAAATTTACAGCGAAAAACTCATCACACATGTATGTTTGTTTTTCGAATGCCTGTCCGTCAGTGCGTATGATTAATACAAAAAGAAATTAAAGAACGCAACAGCAAAATGAGCTGCAGCTCAACGAACACTTTATTTTCTTATATATGAGTTAAAATTCTTTTCTCATGAAGTTTGTACTGCATTGAATCAGACGTCTTCAACCACATAAAGTATATATGTTCTTGATTAGTATCACTAATCCAGTCGATCCAACGATCGGTCGAATGAACAACTTTTTTTACACATGATTTAATATGCGGATTATTATGTTCTTGTTAAAAACCTAGTTTCTTAACAAGCACAACTTACTTACAACAACAACTTGATAGGAAAAATCTCTACGTTTTTTTTAAATTTATCGGGACAGTGAGATATCGGAGGCATAACTAAGGTCTAAAAGGGTATGAAATATTCGTTGTTGTGGTTAACATCCGCTGAGATTGCAACTGCAGGAGCTTAACTTATTTTTACTGTTACACAGTGATGCGAGTTTTAATTTTTGTCATTTTTCCTGACAGTTTTCTGGCAGCCTTCTCTTCTGTACTCTGACCATGACAAGGCAGTAAGCTTGATTTGTAAGCTCATTTAAAAACGCTTTTCAGATAATAAACCTGGCTACTATAAACAACCCCAGCGTGCCTCTAGCCCGGATTTGCGGCACAGTGAACAGCTGCAACATATATGTTCCTCGACTATGCAAAATTTGCATCGAAATGGCGATAAGTTTATGTTTAAGTTGCTTGTACAGTGGACATTACCTGATATTATCATGTCGCCGCGCTCAGTGGTCCAATAGTTGATTGATGCTGGGTAGGCCTCTGTATGGCATTCGAGCATAACATCCTGACCCAGATATGCACCTTCTAGCTGATTTGGTATAGAGAGCATGGGTGGAACTGGGAATATATATATGTACAAGTATAATTAAAATATATATAAATTGCCTTGTATTTTTTCTAAAAATTGACGACAAATATCACTCGATAAAAATACAAAAAATATTATATAAAAAAAAAAAAAAATTTTATATTTATGTCTCTTAACTTTCAATTATACGAAAACAATATATATACGTTCTGTAAAATTTAGTTCTTAATGACAAAATTAGACAACACTAAGTTGATTACCTGAATGCGCAGATTGCAAACTACAAATTTATAACATAACATATCGTGACTATTGCCTAGTAAGATAGGTCAATAAAATAGAGTCATTAGGTGGATAGGTGTCATAACGACGAAGAACAAAATCAAAGAATATCTTTTGTGTTAATTCTAATTTGATTTTCTGTATTGGATATTAAGAGGAACACGCACTAGATTAAATTTGCCGAGTCGGATGCACCAAGGAAGTAGAAGGGGTCTATGCAATTATGCAGTTTATTTGAATATTTTAAAATCATTTAAGTGCTCAATGTATGTAAAAAGTTATTTATTGTAATTATAGTTTTCATATCTTAAGATTTTTTGTATTGATAACGAAGGTAAGCCTGTGATAGTTGTCACATTTTTAAGGCTACGGTCATTAAATTTGGTTGGTATGTTTTCTGGCAATGTTCATCAAATATCCTTCACTCCTAACTTAAACCTATATCTGCCGCAATTAAAAAAGGCAAAACCAGTTGGCTACATCCAACCTTTTCTTTGCTAACTGTTATCAGCTGGTTAATACGTACGGATCAAAGTATTTCGCAGTCGTAACAATGACCATTTACTTTTTGAACTTAAAAAGTAAAAATTTCTCTAGAGATATAAGGTATATTTGTATATATTGTTTGTAAAAGAAAATGTATATATTTATTATATGTGTAAGTGACTTAAGTTTAAGATAATAAATTGAAACAAAGCCAAGGGGTTTGTATTCTAAATAAAGTGTTCAAAGATTTTATTTGCTAACCATATCTTATTCAATTTGATTATTTTTGGGTCAAGTGCAATCCCCAAGTGAACTTTATAATCACATCAGTTTGTAACATAGATTTTTAAAGCAATTTTCAAATGTAATTTACGTGAGTTGGCAAACGGTTTTTGGATTAAAATGCATTCGGTCATTAAAAGAGCGCCTGCGAGCGTGAGATTGTGTCTGGCTATGTGTAAATAGCTTTTGTTACTGCAACAGCTCCAGGGCCGTGTTTGTATGGGTATTCGAGAGAGTGTGGGTGTGTGTGTATGTGTATGTGTATGTGTATGTGTATGTGTATGTGTATGTGTATGTGTCATGGCAATGGCAACGTATTGGCGCTACGTTCCCAGCGCTGGAGCACAAAATAACACTTGCTGACAAACAAACAAACAAACAAACACAACACCCACAACATGGCAAAATGAGCGCATGCACACAACAAAAACACACGCAACACATACACACACACACAGGTACACGCATAGGTAAATTAATTTAACGTGACTGGAGCTTTTTGGTCGATTTTCGGCCAAGTGCGTGGACGCTCCCGTTTTCGAACACGTCTCCCCTTCCTCCGCACGGACCCCTTTTGTTGACGATACACTGCGGTTATTGCCCTGAAACTGCAACAGTTAAAAGGCACTGTTTGGGCTAAAGCTAGCAATTTATAGGTGTGCTGGTTGGTGGGAGGGGGAGGGGGAGAGGGTGGGGGACGTTGAGAGGGCAAGCGGGCCTGCTTTTCTGCATTGTATATTTTACGCATTTAACGGCGCGTCCGACTCTGGGTGACCATATCGACCAAGCGGCACATAAATAAATAACAGTGTTGTCCCAAATTGGATTTGACAAATTTCTACGGTGAATTTATAAATCTTAAGCTTCAAATCTGTGGGAAGTCTGTCTTAATTACATTTCAATTCAATGACAAATTTATTCACTACTAAGGTTATTTGGCCATAAATTGATTTATCATTAACTTTCAATGATTTGGAACTCTATTAAAGCTATTAAAACGGCGTAAATTCGAACCAACTTTAGTTAAATTAAATTCATTTAATTTGTATCCATAAAACTAGGATAATTAATTAAAAATTAATAACTAAATTAACTTTCTTTGTTTGTTTTTTTTAAATAAAATTAATTTGTATTATTTTTATTAGGCTTAAGAAATGTTATTTAAGATAGAAAAACCGTGTTCTTATTAAAGCCACAACCTTCCATTCGGCGGGGGTTTTCCTTAAACACACTTCCAAGAAAGTAGTCATGTGAATTTGACTGAAGTGTTATCGTTTAAAACTCATTTAGGCATTAATGCATCTCCAATAATTGCAAGCTCTCTCTCAAGCACTCAAGCACTCAAGCACTCGATCATTGTGGAAAATTTAACATTGGTGTTGTACTCACACTGAACTCGCAGATGCACTCGCTTGCTAATCGATGGTGGTACTCCGTTCGATGCCACGCACAGATATGCCGCCATGTGGAGTCGGCTTACTTTGGTGATGTGCAGCAGCTCGCCATCAACGACATTGACTGGTTGGGTGTGGGTTGCGTGTTTGGATGGCAAGAAAACACAGAGACCACATTGAGCAATTGCGCTGTGTGCAGATTGCAAATGTGAAGCTGATTACTCACCATGCTCCCCGCCAATTAGCATTTCCTCGCCATCCTCACGGCGCCACATGACGTAGGGCTCTGGATATCCTCGCGCCTTGCACATCAACGAAACATTCTGGCCCTCTCGCACGACCATATCGTTGCTAGTCATGCCCTCGACAATCATTGGAGGAACTGCAGCGAAGCGGTTTCAAGCAATGAGTTGTGTGCGCTGTGGTTCAATTGACAGCGAATCGCTGAAGTCCTTTACTTACCCACCACCTGCAGGTAACCCTTCCTCGAGCGCATTGGATCCTTAATAGAAAATATGCAAAAATGTTAAATGTGTAAGTTGCTTGAATTTTTTCTTGAAGTGCGGAACATACCGTATTGACCTGACACATGTACCACCCACGATCTGTTTCCTCCACTTCCTTTATGTGCAAATACCACTAGAAAATAAATATAATATCGACATTAATATTAAGATAAAACTAAAGATTTGCTCATTTGATTAGAACACTTTACACTATCTTTTCTTTTATTTTAGTAAATACCGAACTTTGTGCGCATTATGAATAAGCAATTAATTCATTTCATTTTTCCACAAGATGTTCGAGTTCATTGAAAATCCGACTATAATTTTGCATTCTTTCAATAAAACATGCATTTAATTTTACCGCTGTCCTAATGGAATATTTACAAAAATAACATATTTAAAAAGGACAAGGAAACCCAGCCAGGAAGAAGAAAAAAATAAAAGCTTACAAGCGAAATATTTCTTATTATCACTGCGTTTTGTTGCTTTTAAGTTAATGATATTTCGTTAATATTTTAATGCCTTCCAGTAAATCTTCTTACAGGTCTAATTTAGCAATAAAATATACTTTAATTAGAACAATAATTCAGCGTCTGAAATACTTATGGAGGGTGTGGTATGGCGTGTATATCAATTTCATCAATCTTTTTTTTAACTGGAAATAATTGTAATATTTTTATAAGATTTAACTTTCCCATTTTATGGTAATATTTGTGATAAAGTCAAAAGAGAATTTTTATACATCTTTTTGTAAGCCCATCTCTTGGTACAATGGCCTTAAATTAAGTATTAGAAAAAAAGTATTAGAAAAACATATATGTATAATTGAATTCTTCAAAAAAAGTAAAACCGAAATTTTAAATAAATGTCAAAGTTTTAAGGATTGAAATAAATAAAAGATAACAGTAGGTTTCATAAAATCTTACCGATCGATGATCATTGTAAGTAAGACTAATCCGATTATTCTGGGATATGACATTGTGGTGTATAGAGAGTATCGTCTGTGTGTCCACACGCACCCAGGCAACTTTGTAGCCCTTGAGGTTCTCCACGACGCAGGCGAGCAGAGCGTCGCGGCCAATGGAGACTGTGACATTGGCAATGGGCTCGGCGAAGCGTGGCACGTCCGCATCTGTAGAAGTGGGATCAGTAGCATGAGAAGATACAGCCAGTTAATCAAAAGAATGTCCCAATTCGCTTGGGGCAGATTTTATTTGTATACAATTTTGCTTGGCCCACATTTGAGGCTGTCTCTTTTTCACTTTCAAAGGGAACTCGAAGAGCAAAAGCAATGTGGCAATGAGTAATGTTGCACACATTGCTTTGACAGGACTTCTGTCGCACTTTTGCTGCATCTCGATGGAGCAAACTGCGGTACAGTGAGCATACGTTCCGTGAGGCGGTGAAAGTGCGGTGAACCGCAGTCAAAAACCAAAAAAATAAAGAAAACAAAACAAAGCAAAACAGAGCAAAAACAAAAAAGCAAGTTAAATGCTGCTATATTAATTACCTTCCAGTGCCGTTTGCTGCGTATCCACTCGTGTGTGTTTGCCTGCAGAGAAGAGAAAGTGCACAAAAGGGGGAGTTAGAAAATTTAATTATATTTTTGGTCAAATAATTTCATTGGGAAAACATTTTAGCTGCCTGTTTCTATACGAATACGTAATAAATAAAAATTAATTAGCGCCAACTTGGACAAAAACTTTTCGCCAATGTGTCCAGCTCTGCACTCGCGTCCTGTGGACTTTGTTGCTGTTGCATTATTTGGCTGATACGAACATTTTCACGCAGAGCATTTTGTTTTTCCTTTTTTTTATGACAAAAGTTCAATTTTAATTGTTTTTAGTCGCAATTTGCAACGTTTGCAGGTTTTCCCTTGTGAAATCACAAAAAGTTTCGTTTTATTGTAACACTTTGCTATTTTCTTTTTATACCCTGAACACATTGAAAATGGGTAAAAAGGGTAAATTGGTTTTGTGAAAATGTATGTAACAAGCATAAGGGAACATCATCGACCCCAATAAGTGATTATATTTTTGATCAGGATCAACAGACGAGTCGATATAGCCAACCGTCTGTCTGTATGAGCATGAACAGTAATAGCAACAATATTAAAAGCAGAATCTTCTAATTAACACATATTATGCATATGGGTATTATTGATTAACTGCCCAAATAGATATTGATCCCATTTCAGCTGCAATCATTTTCTGTATGCATAAATATGCGGGCGCATGTGAGAGAAAAAGATGGCATGATAATCGATGGGAGCTTAAATATGTTTTGTGTGAGCCCCGTTGCCTGCAATGGCGTTTGCGTATGTATGTATTTATGTATATATATTTGTATTTGTATGCACGTGTTTTAGCCAGCCAATTAGGAATCACTTTGTGCTTGTAAATATAAATATGTGCTGAATTTGTTTATTTACTCTTCAGTGATTGCTATAAGAAACTATAAGAAATAAGTAAAATTTGCCAATAATATTAGAATATATTTATTTATTTAGGGTATATCATAGTCGAGTTCACTTGACTACAACACTCATACTTGTTATAGAAAAAAATGGTACAGAACATGGATATATGTATTTTTACAATCGCACTGCTGAAATGTATTAATATATTTTTAAATTTAATTGTGCGTTTATTAAATTTAATATTGAATTTTGTGTAGATGAGATGAAAGTTCGTTTATTTTATATTTCTTAAATAAATGACAAGCATGTTACAAAATTTGCAAATTTAATTTTAATTTTTTTAATTTAATGAAAGGTACATGACATATGTATGTAGGACTGTTAATGTTCTGCTTATTATTAGTGTAATAGTCAAAATGATATGACAGAGAAATATGAGTATTCCATTTGCAACGTAATGTTCGACTTTATAAAATAATAAATTATTTTCTCGACACAGTGGCAACTTTACAACCTTAGATACTCTGAACTTTGATAATTGCTAATTCATGATCTTAACGCTGTGCTTTACGAATTCGACTATCTGCAGTAAAAAAGTTTTTTAATATAGCTTACGAAATTGCTTTCGTCTAAGGACTATTTTTTCCCACTGACTTATTTTTCACTAAGATTTCAGGTGAACAACCTGCCGCGTCGAATGTCATTTTTAATGTTCTCCCAAAAAACGTCTCAAATAATTCTGTTTCCATTGACACTTGCAAATGTTCAACAAGCATTTAAGAAATTTGAGTTAGCGGAAAATCTAATTTCGGTCAATGTGTTCAGAGACGCTTTTCGTAAAATAAAACTGCTAAATTGAAAAACGCTTAAGCATTTTTACAGCTTTCAACACAGCATTGCATATTGAATTACTTTGTCAGAAGACATGAGACACGGTGAGACGGCGAGAGGAGAGTCAGGCAGGAGGAGGACACCTGCAAACGGCGCTTAAAAGTCGCCAACACCATTTGCACCCCACCACTTGCTGCTGGTCTCCACCAAAGCCATGTCGATTCTCCAATTCCCTCTTTACCTTCGCCACTTTTAAACTTTGCAGCTCACCCCCCTGTAAAGCCATTCTACCGCTCAGCAACAACTGTTTATACTTCTTTTCTCTTTGACTCTGTTTTCGTTGCCCTTCTCTGCATTGTTTTTTTTTTTTTGTGTGACAAGAAAAAATGCTCAACACGATTTTCGCTGTTGATTTACGTTTTAGCACGTTTTTCGTATAGTTTGGAGCTCAGTATTTTTGGCATTTGTGGAGAAGGGGGAATGTCGAAATGTCCCCTCATTCAATTTTACCTGTCACGGTTGCATTTGCAGTTTTTTGTGTCATTCAAAAGAAGTTTTGCGAGCTTCGAGCTGCAATTTAATGAGCATTTTTTTTAAGCTTTGTCTTCTGCTTTGCCTGGCGATTTGTTTGCAATATAATTTGCGTAATTCCAAGCAAAGGAGCAGCTACCAGATGATGGGCAAGGATATGCTCACTGAAGTCTCATATAACTCATATAAACATACCAAATCAATTTTGATCTAGTTAAAAACCCAGAATCCAAAACGGAACTAAAGAACCATCCTCATGACTAAGATTTTATATGAAAAAAACATGTTAGTTAAGTTAATATTTGTAGTGAGAAAAAAGTTTTTAAGTTGTGTTATTTTAGCAAACAATTATTTTTATTTCAGAGATTTAGGTATTATATTTTTTAAATATATTGAACACGTGTCTCTTATCAATTACTGTTTTTAATCCTCGCTATATTCAATAGCCAACCTGCTTCTCCAAGCTTCAGGTACACGTATCGCCATATGGACTGGCAGCCAGTGAGTATAAATGTCCACTCCACTCTTCTAGAGCGCAAATGTTGTTTGGCTCACCTAAACGAAGGGGCAGGACCTGAATTGGCCCTTTTATGGAAACGCAGCTGACCATTCAATTTATCAGGCTCGACGATGGCTACCTTTCCTTTCGTTTTGTACTGTTTTGCTTTGGTTTTGGTTTTTGGACTTTGGGCAAACAAAAACGCGCTGAAAAGTGGCAGCCAGTTTCATTGAGCCACCTTTGGGCCGAGTTGCTGCAAAAAACCGACGCCAAAGCCAATTTGACTGCTCGTTTTTTAAACTTATTTGCAGTGAGCAAACACAAATTGTCGGCATACTTTCAGACGCATAGCCAGGCAATTTAAAGCGCAATTCAGTTTTATTGGAAATTTATGGGACGCTTAACATTTGAATGCCGCTGTGTACATCAACTGCAAATACAAATCGCAGATCTGCACGTCTTTGCCGGTACTAAAATGAGTCGTCAAGATTTCCGCGACTGCACCCGAAATGGACAAATCATCGAGGCAGGACGCCCAAGAGCGTTCAGTACAGACAGCAGTAAGTAGAACTGCACAAATATATATCCTGTGATATCCCAAATCTAATCTCGGCTCCTTGCAACAACCGAATGGACGTCATAAACAAAGCATGGAAAAAAATAATAAAAAATATAATAAAAAGAAGGAGAAAAACTGCTGTAAGCGTGCCGCCTACTCCACAAAACGTGCACGTTTTCAGGTTGGCTCAAGGAATATACAGTGGCCCAGAATAGTAAAATATAAATTTTGTTTGGGGAACTAATATTAAATCATATTTATGCTATGACTTAAATCCTTTTTACATAAAATTAATAAAATTGATTTGTGGCGATGCCGATTATCATTCTAGCACAAACGAAGTCTGGAGAATTGTGAAGCAGAGAATTAACAAATGATTCAAAATTATTTACTTATATAATGTGGGCTAAAACATAGTTCACAACCTTTAAGATTGTTCTTAAGTACTACAATTTTTTAATTAAATAAATAAAAAAACAAATTGAAGAAACTTAAAAGCTTCAAAGAAAAGCAATCGATAAATAACTACATTTATAAAATATATATGAAAACTTAAATTAGGCAATTGGATGATAATTTAAAGTTTTCTTGGGAAATACATTTAATATAAATTAAACGGCTTATTATTGTTTACAATTTTAAATGATTTTCTTTATTTATTTTTGAAATCAACTAAACATATATTTTAAAACTTTATTTTGTAGGTAAGTATTAATCATAAATGCATATGTACATTATGTAATGTACATTATATTAATAAAACTTTTAAATTTTACTAGCCTTCGATTAAGATATTAAAATATCTAGCTATTTGTAATGCTCGGTAGCTCGTCGTTTCAAATATGGGCATAATAATAATGTTTTAGTTTGCGTTTATTGTTTGATCCAAATCCACATCATTGACTGACTGACTGACCCACTGTACTGGCGTTTTGACCCTGGTTGCCCTTTTTGGGGTTTTCGTTTTTATGGGTCCATTTTTTTTGTTCGGTATGTTTTCGTTTGCTGGCTTGACGGGAGTTTGTGAAGTGGGGTGGTGGGGTGGTGGGGAGGTGGTTATATGAATGTGGATACTTATGGTCAACTCACCCGCCACGCCTGACCGTTTATTGTCGTTTATTTGTCTTTTCGCAATTTTTATATTTACGCATATAATCGCTTTCAACGCTCGCCGCCTTGGGAAGCTTTGGGTATATCGGGATAAGTATTGGTTCGATGGTTCATGGTGGAATTGTTGTCCCAGACTTGTGCGTCTTTTATTTTTGTTATACGGCTTTCGGCTTGTGGCTGCTTGTTAAGTGTTTGCCACGTATAAATATGATGTTATCGCTTTTTATGGTCCATTTTTATTGCCAGCAATCAGTCTTCTGTTTTGTTTGCTCATTGCTTGCCATTATTCAAATGTATTTGTTTAATTCTAGGGGACTGGTGACTGGCCGCAGGGCGTTCACAAATCATTTCAAATCCGCAATATGTCAACAAATATTTAGACCCCGACTTTTCGGGTTTCATTTGGCAAATGCTCAGCTCGTTATGGCTTATGGTGTGCCCATTATCCTTAAAGCTGGAGACAACAAGCAAACAAAAATAAAAAAAAAATACAAATAAAAATAAGAGTCAGGTGGCAGCCGGGTGGAATGCCAGAGTGGATGTAAAGCGATACCAATCACACGCCATTGACGTTTGACAGTTACCTAATCAACTATAGCTCCTTATCATACTGCGTATACGTAATTAGTTTAGTGTTAACGAGTTGCATCTCCATCCCCCTCCCTCTTGACAATCGTCTCTCCCTCTCTCTCTCTTTCTGCAACAACTTAACGCCTTCTGACTGTCTCTCTCTCTCTCTATCTCTCATCCGTTTCCCATCTCTCCCTTCCACTCTCTTGGTCTCTCTGTGTGTTCGCATTATATATGCACTTTGTTGACAAACGAGCTGATTAAATGCCGGCTCTGGATCATTATGCAATAAACGACTTGGGGCTCTGTGAGCACTGCTTCATTTGCAGACATGTCGAGACATGTTCACATTTAGCGCATTAACGGTAATGCTTATTTACATATGAGCTGAAAGATGATGGCTATTTAATTGCTGGTGTGAAATAACATCAAAGATGTAATTGCAATTTAATTTAGCTTTACAACTGTGTGACTGAATCAATTTAATAATACATTATGTAAATAATATGATATGCTATTATAATTATTTTACATTTATTATTTTATATTAATTTATCTGTTAAATACAGACAATTTAAATAATTTAATAAACCATTCATATTATTACTTTTGTGTTATCTTTCCTAGGTTTTAGCTCTAATAAATAATTAGTTTTATAAAAGTCAAATAGATGAAAATCAAAATATATTGACAATATACATTGACATTTATAATTTAAAATAAGTCATAAGCATTTTCCTATTATTTAATATTGGAGATGTTACAATGAATTATAACTTAGTTTGATTAATATTAAGTAAATTAATTTTTTTTATTTATATAACTTATAAAGTGTTTTTAGTTTAATTTGAAATTGTGTGACAAATACCATCCGATTTTTATTTTTAATTATAAGAAAGTAAATTCATAAATGCCATTCAAAATTTCGAATCTTGTTTCTAAGCAATCATTTTGGTTACTTCTTCTAGATGTAGTATATAATAGGCTAAATTGAGTTCCTTGATGCTTATAAATTTGTGTAAAACTGTTAGATTTTGATGAAGTAAATACAATTTAATTAAACTACTTGGGTACTTATTTAAGGCAATAGCGTAATTTTCTTTGAAAAAGAACAACAGTTCAAGAATATTATTTTTCAACCAGGCTATAACTTCTAGTGACATATAAAATAAATATTGAAAAAATCTTAGTACCTAACACTCCTTTAATTGTGTAAGGCTTAAATAAAAATAGCGACAGCAAACAGGTTGCAACATTTACTTAAGTTGTAATTCCTGCAGCTATCCACGAGGAAACGATTACCGTAATTTACAATGCAGTCATAAAAAGAAGGATACAGCATATGAAATGCTTTATGCAAATTGTTTACTTTAACCCAAATCACTTCAGCAGCGGCAAAAACAGCAGCCACAATAACGGCACCAGCAACGGCGACTGAAGGAAAGAAAAGAACAGCAGCCGGAACACAAGCCCAAAAGTATGCAATGGGATTGTTTGCACAGCATGCACACGTGTTGCAAGCAACATAAAAATGTGGCAAAGACGAAGGACTAAAGCAAATGCTTACCAGATAATATTAAATGCAAGCAAGAGCTAAGCCAAGTTAAGGAAACGTCGCCATCGCCATCGCCATCGCGTGTGGATGCTCAGATATTTATATGCAAAACCGCAAAACAAATTTTGGTTGCGGCAAAATGCACTTTGCCAACTTGGCAACTTGGCAAACAAATGAACTCGAACTGGTCGGATCCAGTTCTCGATTCAGCCCCACAGCTGCATACATATATGCATATGTGTATGTATGTGTTGCTTTTTGTTTTACAAGCAGCTGCAATCTCAGCAGTTGAGCAACTGTGGCTGCTTTTTTATTTGCTTCAAGTATTTCGAACTTCATTGGCGAAGAATTTGCTGGCAAGTTGCCCAGCTGCTTTTGGACGGGCTCTGGCTGCCACTGACAATGTAATCGCTTGTAAGACAAAGCCAGCTTGCATTTAATGGCTCAATTCAAGCATCTTGATTGATTGAGCTGCGATGGAAAACTCATTAAGAACTTTAATTAAATTGAGCTACCCGAAATGCAACAATGAGTAAACAAAGCAAAAAATAAAACAAAAGCTTATTATTCATAATAAATGTTATTAAACAAAAGAGATGCATTTTGCTCCAACTTGCAGATGCAACTTAAAGATATTTCTTGTAACTGGAGTTTTAATTTAAATATTTCAACGATATTTCATTTCTGTTTTTTTGTTATTTGATTTAAATTTATTTAGTATAGGTTTAATTTTTCATTTTGAAAAGGTTGTTTATTTTTTTATGTAACTAGTGATTTTTAACAATTTCTTAAGTTGTATTTTCAAAGATGTGTTTAAACGTTAAATTTTTTTAAGAATAACGATTACTGCAAATATTTGTAAGCCCCATTCAGATATATTTTACAGGATATCAAGATAAAATATGTGCAAAAAATGTGCCAAGGAAGTGAGCAAAACATAAAACATGGCAGTCAAAGGGGGTTGTTGAGTGGGAATTGGGGCGTGGGGCAAACTGCTGCTTGACACTTTCTCACTTTCATGAATTATGCCACGTGCTTGTCACCTTTCAGCTTCAGTTTGAAGTCCTTGCCACAGTTGCCTCCTGTGCAGCGGCTGAGGGGCCACTAAGGTGCAAGTGCCAACTGTTAACTGTTAGGTGGCATGTGCCAGGTGGCAGCTATTGCTGTGGCTTCGTTTAGACTGTGTTTAACATATTAATAAATGATTGTGACAAATGCACAGGCAGTGCCTGCTGCAAGTCTTAAATACTGCAAATATGATTCTGGTCAGTCAGGTTTACAGTATTCAAAGCCTGCTCTAAAGACTTTAAAACTTTTTGGTTCTCAACGGTAAAGCGTTTTATTCCTTTATTGGTAGAATCCAGCTAAGCGGACTGTGTCTTCTTATTGGCAGAGGAAAACAATAAATAAATAAAGTGTAGGGTGAGAATATTATATCACGTAAATTAAATTTATGTGAGGAATGCATATTTTAAAAGTAGCGTGTGTAAATAAATATATTCAATGGCATGTATACATTATTTCGACGTTGAGTGTAAAACTTTTGTGTGTTAACTTAGCCTGCATGCTCGCAGCAAAAACAGATTAGCTGGCTTGAACTTTAATATCAACTTCTGCTCTGACCATGTATTTTATTCTTCTGCATGATGCGGCCAACGTCAAAAGTCCACGCGAAACAAGTGCCGCTCTTGGACCTAATTGAATCTGAAACTGGGGAAGGATTTACCCGTCTTATTGTTGATCGTTACGGACCGGCTTATACCGATCCTATGCGGATTTCTTAGAATTTTCATGCACATTACAGGAATTTCAACAGAGAAAATAAAAAAATATTTATATTAAAAAAAATATATATATATATATATATAATATATATATTAAAAAAAAACAGATTATATTTAAAAGAGATTTTTGGTATTTTACCGTCCGTTTGTTTTTCAAAATTGCAGTTGATATAGGAAAGAATATGTTGGGGGAGTCTCCTAGAAATCTTCCTTCGAAGTTAGGTCATTATAAAATGGGAGCGACAGTGGGATTGGTCGAAATAAACCTGATTTGTTAAAGTTGTTTCTAGCAATTTAGCTTTCAAATTTTGCTACTCTAGGTTTTGACTTGTGTAAGATATATGGCTTAATCGGCTTAAACTAATAGATGTATCGCTTTAGGAAGGCAAAGATGGCGTGGCTATCAAATATTCTAATATTACTTTCAAAATGTGGTGACTCTAGCTTACAAAGAGAGAATATAGACATAAATTAAATTACTAAGCATGCGAACAGCTTAGAGGACATTGTATAAAACCAATATACTGTAATACCGAAGGTGTCTCTAAGCAAAGTGCACTTCGGTTAATCAGGTCTGGATACCTGGGACCTAATACCGGAAATACGTTAAGACAAAAAGAAAGGTAAAATAAATGAATAAAAGTACATACCTTTTTGCCGTTACTCTGGCTTAACCAAACAAATACGGCAGGCAAGCCACACTAATCCAATTTCTTTGTTTCATATATATTGCTGTAAGAAATATTATTTTTTGCTTAGGATCTTAAAGTTAGATGTAGGCGGCCATAGTGAAATAAGATGTTTGGATTCTGACGAAAAATATGCTGCCCTTTGATTTAATTTTATACTAAATTCTAGATGATTGCCTTATTTTGATTTGTTGAATCTTTAAATTTTATTATCATCGCATAGAGTCCAACTACAACGGGCCTGCTGCTTTTAGAGTTACATTAATATATTAGCGAAGTAAAATTACTATTATAAATAATTTTCTAAATTGAATCATGTGAAATCAAAGCGGCATTCTCAAGGGTAATAAATTGAGTCCGGCATGTTATTCTTTTAAATGTTGAATAGTTTATTATTTAATTTAACATTCAAGATTCATGCCACACTTCGCTTAGCAAGTAGACGAAGTAGTCATACTGAACTCAGAGCCCGACCGATCGATTGTAACGTAATAATTGCAGACCGATTGGATTTTGTATAATTTTTGATTTTATTATAATTACTTATACCATAATTTCTCTGTGAGAGTGCATGTCGAGATTAGTCTGTTCGTAATAAAACACATTCATTTAAAATAATTTAAAAATTGCATCTATGAGTCGAATGAATTTGGAGCTGGGTGTATAAAACAAGATTAAACTCTTGCATAACTCTCCTAGATTTCTTACAAACTTTATATTTATATTTATATTTTATTTTTAATTTCAAAATAAAATGCTTTATTCATATTAAGTTTATTATAAATTAGTTTCTAACTTAATTTGTAGCATAAAATTTAATTTAATGTTCAGTTTAACAGATTAAATTAAGACGTAATTTGTAATTTGTCGCGAATGAGTCGATTTCAGCGCACCAAGATGAACACCATTCAAAATTCATTGGGCGACGAATTAATCATACAAGACTCACTTACTCAATTTACATACACACACACAAACGCACCCAAACAGACACACACACAGAAACAATGAGTAATTCTCAGTCTGCTTTTAATGCTCGATTCTCGAAATGCACAACGCAAATTGAGTGGAGGAGGAGGGTGTCCGAGAGTGGACTGATATTAAACAGCACATTACTCATACGCCATGTCAGCAGCGAGCGGTCTGCGCCAGGTGCAGCGAATGGTAAGTAAATTTATTTCAAACAATTATGTAGCAATTAACAAACCGATGTCGGCATTTACAGCTGGGCGTGGCAGTTTGGGGCGATGGACAATCTACAGTGCAGCACTTGTATTATTAATGCAATATTTCACAAACTTCCGTGCCGCGTAAGACTATTGGTTCGGCAAGAAGAGAGGAACGGGTGCACTTTAAAGTATTTTAATTTTTCAATAATTCAATTTGTGTTGTGCCAAAGTGGCTGCCGTCTGTCTGTTGTCATTGGCGTTTCCCTTTTGCCTGATTTCGTACCTGGCTTGCAGATTAAGCATGCGCCATGTGCGCCGCGTTGGACACGTTGCGTGACGCCATTGTGAGCGCAGCATTGCTTGCCATATTGCTGCTTCAACGTAGCATTGCCTCATAAATTATTTTCATCGCGCATTTAAATTACAATTTGTAATGCTATCTCGTTCATCGCACCCTTCTCTCTCCCTATCTCTCTACCTATCCTTTGTAGGCGTCAGCAAGTAGCCTGTGGCGACTGTTGCACGAGTGTGTGGCATGGCACCTACACTCGCTTCAGTCATTTCATGCCACCATTTCCGGCCACGGAGACCACTTCACAAATTAAGTTGTCAACAATTTTAACCATATCGCGACCATATAATCTTCACACCTAAATTATTTATATATAAAAAGACAGAGCACACACACACACACACACACACATGCTCACACACACACACATACACATACTCACACACATGCCAACAAGCGAGGCAATAAAACGTTTTGTGCTGTTGTCGAGCCTTTTGTTTAATAAATTATGTAAAATGCGCCAAATTGAATTTGAAATTCATGCAGACTTTTACTGGTTATGGGAATTAAGATATGTCGACAGCCAGACAGCTCGGCAGCCAGACAGGCTCAGACAAGCCCGGACATGCCCGGACAGGCCCTAACATACGGACATGAGAACGCAATGTTTTCAGTTACAGCAACATAAGCCTGGTTAACATACAAATTTTATGTATGCATGTGTGTGTGTGTGTGTGTGCGCTTTCACGCGATAACTTTTTTTTTATGTAGGAAGAGCAACAACAATTGGGCCATTTTGGATTGCAGCTGACTCTTTGTAATTATAAATGTATTCGTTTATTTATTTTTATAATTTTCGTTTTTAAAAAGGTTATACAATTTTTTGTTTATTTCAATATTGACAAAAAAAATATCAGTGCAAAATTTTAGGCAAATTCAGTTACATGTGAAAATTAACTAATATTTGAAAGTATTTATCTTTTAAATAGTATATTATATTTGGTATATATAGACATAGATTCTCGTTTTTGGAGCTTTTAAATAAACAATTTTATATTGTATTAATTGTAATTCGACTCAATACTGTTTGATGTATCATATAACTGGTAAATGCTCTGTATTATTCGGATAAGCACATTTTAACTGAATTCTTTGCCAGCTTTTAGCAGTGACTCAGACTTATTTTCATATTTAGCTTTGGATCTGTCGAAGTTAGAGTTAAATCATTATTATATTAAGAAAAATATGCCGATATAGATAGAGACTTCAAACTTATAAACTCTCAATGTGTAAGTTAGAGTCACCAAATTTTGAATGTATGATACTGGTAAGTCCTTAATAACGATATCGATCAAAATTATATGACCACGCACACTTCTACACTTTGAAGGTGGATTATTAAGATCGTTATTTGAAAGGCACACCCACCCTGTTCTTTGCTACAAAGTTAACGCTTCACCAGATTAAACCTGGTAGCAAAGAACAGGGTGGGTATCCAAGTATTTCGCATTCAGTTATGCCAGACTTCAACGGTTTCTCCTATTTTAAATAAAAGTCGTTTTAGGCTAATGCATGTAAACTAACCCAGATTGCAATTAATACGAATTTCATTTCAATTCCAACGAGATGAATGACTATATTCATTTTTAAAGTCATCAAGGTAAATATGCAGTTCGGCGGATTGCGATTAACTCAGAAAGTGGAGTTTTTCAAATATTATGATTTGATCTCTTAAGAGCCTTCGTAAAGTTGTTTGATTATCCTGTTCTTGAATTTCCAATAATGAAATTGCAATTTAAATAATTCTTTACCCTTTTCAACGATTTTTAAATCTTTCGATTCTATTTCATATTGCCGATTGAATAACACATCAGCATTTGCGACAATTTGTTTTTCACTTGATAATTGATTTTAATTATTTGGGTCCATTTTATTTGTTGAAATTATATCTTGACCGGCATCACTTTGAAGTTCTAACGGCTCTATAAAGATTATTGTTTGCAAGGAGATGTATGACCGACGCTCACATATAAATCATATTCATATTTAATAAATACTTTATTGGGAAAAAAGGGAAAGTTACCATCTGCATGGAAAAGGATCTCTGGTGAACATTTTATAAAATTATTGTCACATATTATGTCTTACTTACTTGTTAGACTTTTACTAATTAAAATACATTCTATATGGAATTATATAGTTCTCATTTTTATAATCAAGTCTAAGCCATTCCGACAAATCGCAGCACATCACAGCGATATTATTGTCGAAAAGTTTCTAAAGTAATTGACTTAACTGGACCATAAAACCCACTCATTTGCCAGATGTAAAGCCAGAAGCTGAATATAGTGCGAAGACTGTACATAAAACTTAACGGTTTGGTGCTTGAGCTGAGAAGAGAGTGTGCCAGCATAAACATAATTTACATCAAGTGATGGCCATCAGAGCAAGGACAAGCTTAAAGTCCTTGGCGCAAATCACAACTTGGATTCGTGAAAATAATAATTAGGCGCAGTCGAACGGCGACCCTCCCAAAAGCCAAAAACAAAGGTGGCCTCACTCAGAATTGCAAATGAAGTGTGAACAAGAGTTTTTTTTTTTCATGTCTCTCTCTTTCTCTCTCTCTCTCTCTCTCCCATTTTCTCGCTATCTCATTACCGTTCTATTTCTGTCCCTCTCTCTCTCTCTTTATCTGTCTGCATCTCTAGTAACATATCTCTCTGTGGGTGTGCGGAATAACACAAAGGACCGCAAAATGTGTCTTTGGAGACGTTATTAAAAGTTTTGTTTTTTTTTTTCGATGGCTACTTTTGTGACCGCCATTTACATTAACAGCTTTTCATCCAGTTTTTGGCCAAAATATCAAAATGAAATTGCTGCATAATTTGTACTTTCCACATTTCCTCTTTTTTTTTTTTGGTATTTTATTTTATTTTATTTGTGTTTGCACACTGTCGTCAGAGAAAAGTTTTCTAATAATTTGGGCTGCTTGTCATTTGGCAGCGGCAAAGTGTAAATAAATACGGCCAAGAGTTTCTTATCTAAGCGACCAACGGAGCGCAAACTTAAATTAAAATGTTGGTAGGACATTCGTTGAATTATTCAGTAACTTTTACCAACTGCCGGCAACTCTTTTATTTCCTTGCTCCTTTTTGTTTTTTGGCCAGCAAATGTAAATTTCTGGGCTTTCGTGCTTTTTTTGCCTGTCCCAGGACAACGAAGAAAATGAAGTCGGCGGCTCAATGTCTTTTGCTGGGTTCTAGGTGGTCTATAGTAATTAAAAATCAACAAACAGCGTCAAGTATCCTTTTTATTTGTTGATGACATTTTGCTTTCGAAGAGCTTTCCTCGGCACGTGAGTGTTTTCCATGAATAAGTTTCAGTTTGTTGCTTCTATATATACCGAACGATTTAATGACAATTTATTTTCATGTAAAACGTAGTAGAGAATATTGCTATACCCCAATTATTAATAGCTTAGGCTTAGAACCTTTAAAGAAAAACATAAACTATTTATAGAAATATCACCCATTGTATATCCCCTTATATCAAAATCTGCCTTATGGCCACAATCCTCTCTTGGCTATCTTTATGAATAGTAAGTCTAACCAATTATTTTTTAAGCTTTTGTGGCTAAAATAATTTCAATCATATATCAACTGTCATACAATTTATGTATTCATTTTCCACAAAGTCAAGAGCTTATAATAGCTTTAATAATTTAATTTAATTTTGATTTAGCCTTCGATAGCCTTATAATACTGTTTTAAAAATATTTTATTATATCGTATTCAGATTAAAATTGATCTAAGTCTACAAAATTCTGATAAAATCTCTCAAATAATCTGTAGCCAAGAGATTTGGAGATATGACGCGTTCCCTTTTATTTTTCCCTTCGAAACGTTTAAGTTAAACTGTCGTAAATTTCAGCTGGGGTCTGCCCAAGGTACAGGGCGGAAGTCGACAAGCTGTAGACATAAAAAATAATACCGCTTGGCAGGCCGCCAAGTGGCGGCAGTGAGCAGTGGATAGGATCGAGGGGTGTTTTGGTGGAGGCGGGTGGTTGGTATTCCATTTGATACAAGAGCTAGGCGTCTGCGGCCAGGAAGTCGAATTGCTGCCTTAGGGAGTTGTTGGGCATAATTCCGCAATTGCCCGCACATGTGTCGCAGTCTCGTCTTGTTCTTCACTCAATGTGGCACGCCCCCTTCAATCAGGCACAATGGGTGCCACACAGATGCTGGGCATAAGGCACACTTAACTACGGTCAGTTAGCCTACGCCACGCCCACTGGGCCACACACTGCCCTACTTGTTATTTATATTATGAGCACTCAGAGTTGTTGGCTCGTTGTCATAAATTTTTTCAAGAGTTAAAGGAGCAAAATAAGACAGCAACAAAAAAAAACCATACAATCTACCAAAGAGAAAAAGATTTTCTCGGCTGTGTGTTTAAATATCTTTTGCCTGGTTTTGTTTGCCAGCGGCTCAAGGAAATTCACAATAACAAAAATGAGCAACTCTTGGCCAATTTAATAAATTACATAAATTGTTTTTGTTTTCCCTTGGCTGCAAGTGTGGCCATGGTATGTGTGTGAAAGTGTGTATTGACGAACATTTTTTGACGCTTTGGTTGTTGGCTTCCTTTGGTGCTCGAGCTGTGCTTTGCTTACACTCAAAGTCAGAAAAGTGTCCTCAAAGCACCATATGTGAAAACATCATCAACTGACATGGCAACAACAACAATATACAATATTTACACCAATAATAAAAACAACAACCAATTGGGCAATGGCAACAACTGTTGAGTTTTGCGTTTGCTGCTGCTTAAAGATTCAAAAAGTGTTGCATTTCTTGCCTGTGTTGGAGAGTACTCCAATCTTGAGCGCAGATGAAGTGTGTTAATATAAAAGAAATTAGATTATATAGCTTCTTAGTTAAAGAGCAGACAAAGTAAAATATATAACAGTCCAAATAATTTAATACAAATGTTCAAAAAATTGTATCAAATAATATTTATTATAATTGTTTTGAAATTTATACTATTATATTTATATTCAATTCTCTGTTTCAATAGATTTTAATTTATTTGTTTGTTTTAAATTTTTTTTTTTTTTTGTATAATTTTAATATCTTATTTTTAATTTATTTCAATATTTTTTATATTTAACAAACAATGCATGTTCGGTGGACAAGCAAAGCGTTTCGATATCTTATAATTTTCTGCAAATCCAACATAATGTAGAGCCTAACCAAAATTCATATCCAATTTATCTCAATTTATAGCTGCACAAAATGAACAGAAATGCTGCAAAATCTATAATATTGAAGAATGGTTTTAAATGCCCGTTTCACATTCCACACAGACACAGCACTCAAAACGGCACCAATTTAATTACACCCTGGGCCACACATGAACATAGATACGAACACACAATCATACACACACACACACACACACACACACACACACATGCACGCATTCATTTGCACCTTGAACAAAAAACTTTTCAATACCTGGGATGAAGTTTTGTTAAGGAAGGAGGTACAGTGGAAACTAGCACTAGACTGTCAGCCGAAACACTAAGCGCTTAATCTTGTAAACTCGGCAAAAATGCTTCAAATGCCATAACTAAAGTAAGCAGGCGGCAATAGACAAAACGCCTAGCACAGAGAAAAGAAAGAAGCAATGAGGCTGGTTGCAGGTCCCAAAATGCCCTAAAGGGCGTAACAGATTCTGAGCAAAAGTTGGCAGAGAGTGCAAGTGCTTGATGCAAATTATTTGGCCTGGAGGTTAACTAGGGTCGTTTAGCAAATGCCTAATACATAAAAAGACCAAGAATACCCGACACAGACCTACGAGAGTTTTTATGAGCGCTTTGCATTGGAATTCATAAGAGTGAGAAAAGCATTTTTCTCTGCGAACTTTCAACAAGGGGCTCAGAAGGAAAATAAAGTAAGGGTTGCCAACCGCCGGGACCGAGCTCACTGCACAGCTTCACTACCCAAAAAACCCACACAACCACCTAACCACCCAACCACCCAACCACCCAACCACCCAACCACCCACCAGCCAACACCCACTAACCAGTTCAACTCACCAACAACAATGACAAGTACAATAAATGCCTTTCAACTGCGGTTTCACATGCACTTGAAGTAAAGTGGGCGGCTGGCTGCCTCAACTTGGGCGTGGCGGCGTGTGCTTCATAAGCTTCAAGTGCAATTTGAAGTGAAGTGAAGCCTCGTCGTAGTATAAACTATGATAGCTTGAGTTGTGCACATACATTCATACATACTTATATGAATAGCCCATACCACTAACCCAGACACTTCTGCTGCTCTGTCACTTTTGCTGTGCCGCCTTGTGGCTTTGCTTAGTTTTGGACTGCATCCCGGTCATGTTAGGCTGCTCTTGCTCTTAATGAAACTTTATCCCTGGAGTGTTAAAAGTATTGCCATTTGTTCGTTCCGTTAAACAACTGCATGTTTGTGTGTGTTAGTGTGTGAGTGTGTGAGTGTGTGTATGGGAGAGTATGTGTTGTGGTTGCACTTAATTTGCTGTGCAAAACATGCGCCATATTCTACTGCGGCACCAAATGCACAGCTCAAACGATGCTGCATTTTAGGAAAACATTTTCCATAACCATTTTAGATGTCTGTCAGCTTTTTTGTTCAGCGTCTTTTAGCGCTTTTGCATTTGCTTTTGATTAAATTCAAAAACATTTTGTTAATCTTGCTACATATTCTATATTTATATATGCAACTAGTAGTTACAGTGGGATTACAGTGCTATTGGGTTCGAGTTCGTGAAGCGTAGTGATAAGATCGTCAATAAGAAGTCGGCAAAGTCCCGAATATCTAAAATTGTAAAGTTGTCGATCCGTTGAAAAAATAAGTTATTGTTTTATGAAATGGAACATTACGTTGTAAATGCAATAGTCTTATTTCACTGTTATGTACTTATAACTATAATATTAATAACAAACAAGGCATAGTCATAATATATATATATATATATATATATATATATATATATAAACTTAGATTAAAATTTTTGCATATATAAAAATAGTATATATATGGAACATACGGAACATTTACCAGGGCTGTTAATGATATGAATTGGAGGAGGATAGGATGCAAGTAAGCTGAAAAAAATGTAACTCTCTATAGATATTACGCGATAAAGGAAGCCATTAGTTAGATAATCTTTCTTATATTTATTTATGTGGACTAAACATAACCCACAATATTAAAAAAAAACCACATATTTATATTGCACATTTTAATTCAAAATTGTGTATTATTTGAAGAACTCTTTATATTTTCTGCCGACTGCAGGTCATGTTCTTAAATTAGAAATTTATTGATATAAATGAAAACAAAACTAAAATAAGAACCGAACAAAAAAAAAATAATAAAGGATAATGTAAATTTAGGGAAATTAAAATGAATATTGTGTATAGTTATTATATTTCTCTATTTTTATTTGTTGTTCTTTGAATTTTGTTACAAAAGAATAAACCTATTGAACTATTTACTTTCTATAGGCTTCTTCATTTAATTCGCTTTTAAAAACACACATAAAAATAAAATATATAAAATATATATATAATAATAAAAAAATTATTGTAAAAATAGTTTTCAGGCAAGTATACATTGAATAATTTTACAATATTAGCAATAATTTATTTTATTTATTTATTATTTACTTTCCTAACTTTCAGCTCGAGTAAGTTATACTCAAAATATTGTTGCAATGTGGTTGACCAACGCAACCAATAAATTCCACCCATCGACAGTGGCTACAGTTTGAATACAAACACTTAAGTGAACTCAAAATGGAAGTTGCATTTGTTAGAACCAGTCAAAGATCAAGTACGTAATGATTTCGATTGCATTTCTGATTAAGAATTATGTCAATTCGAAGCTTTAATTACGCTAATAAGCGACACCAACAACAAAAAGTACAAAAAATAAATCGAATGTTATAAATAATTTGTGAAGCAGTTCGAGTGGAACCACGGACCGCCAAATCGTAAGTATAAATACAAGCAAAGACATGGTAACTTTTCGAGAGTCGAAAATGGAATCGAATATCGAACTGGCACAACACACACTGGATGGATCAGGGGCAGGTGGAGGTGACTCCTGCAAGGTAAGGCAACTAGACATTGAGACGAGTGTCAGTCAAGTCAGTGAAGGGAGGCGGTTGGCAGATAGTCGAGCAGTCAGCCAGTCAGCCAGTCAGCCAGTCAGCCAGTCAACTTGGCATACACACAACCGTAGAGGTAAACATATCAATCTTAATTAAGATTTCAGTTCTCTATCGCTAAGTGCCTGGCACATATTGAGAGTGAAGTCTGTTTGCTACCCACACAAAACGAGGCAAGCACTTGGCGGCATTCTTGTTAGGGCCACATTAGAAAATTGTTGTCTCGATGTTGTTTTTGATTTTTGCACCACTCTTCTACTTGTTATTATTGTTGTTGTTGGTGGTAAATTTTGTTGGCAGCCCAGAAGTTTATTACTTACTTCCATCGATTGCTCAACTAATTGCAGTTGATGTTTTATTTCGATCCATTTTGGGGTTTTCGTGGCTCCCCCAATGTATGTGTGTGTTTTTGTGAAAATTCAATCCTTTTAAACGTGAGTTTTTTTAGATTTCCACCTTAAATAAGCAAATATGGTTCTACCTTGAAGTTGTAATCCTTTTTTTTTTGTACCAGGTTGAAGTTAAACATGTGTGAGTGTGGTTGGAAATGTTAGGTTGGATAAATGATTGGATGAGTGAATGGTTGGTTGTGTAGTTAGATATGGTTATTGTGTAAACTTTAAAGTTGAAAACAGTTCAACGATGTGGCATAAAAATGTGTGACACGTAAACGATTCGAAAGTGTTTTATCTAATTGCTGTCCTTGACGTAGAACTGAATAAGACGTAGTAAGGAGTGAGAGTTCAAGCTTTTAAACTATAAAATGACATTAAATACAATTCACTGTAAAAAGTTGCATCAACTAGAATCAAAAATATAATTAATAATTAAAAATTTGTTAGTAAAAATACCGAAGTAATAATAAAATAATTACTTATCACTTTATTACTTTAGTTTTATCAACTAGCACTAAATATATTATTTTTTTTTACAATTTTCATATTTTCCATACTATAAAACCAAAAATATATATATATTAAGTACTGGAACAGGAAGATTTGGCTGGCTACAAAAAACAATTAACTAAAATGTATTAATTATTCATATTATATCCAGACTCCCTCAAATATTTTATATATGTTTGTTTAGGTAAATTCGGAAAAAAATCATGTAAACTCTGACTTTAATATTGGCAGATTTCTTGCTTGCAAACAACAATTCGCAATCAATAAAATTCACTGCTCTCTGCATCTCCATTTATGTAATCTCAATTACAATCACTGGCTGACGCGGGAGCCCCCCTCACTGCGGAATATATCAATAAAAGCAATTAAATTTTCTATTAACGAAATCAACTGTGGCAAATGCGGTAAAGAAGGGAGAAGCGAGGCCTCCTCGATAAAAAAAAAACAACGCCAGAACCCCAAAAATGCAGACAAGCTGCAAAACAACATCATCATGATTGTGATGGTCGTGGCCAAACCAGCGCCAACCCCATCATCATCGTCCAAATCAACAAGCAGCGGAAGCAGCAGCAGGATTTTGATGGAGAGGTTAGCTAAGGGGAGCACGGAGTAGGAATCGGCGCATCATCTATAAAAACAATCAAAAACCAGGCAGCGGCACTTGCCGGGTTGCCGGCAGTAGCCCTCTGAGTTCATCAAACTTTTCAGCAAAAAAAAAATATAAAAGATAGGCAAGGGGGGGAAGCTAGGTTCCACTATGGAGTATGTGCGCCAATGTATGTTATTGTTATTGCATTTGTCCAGAAACGCCTACAAAAAGCCCATGGAGCAGCAGGATGCATTTCATTTCGAGCATTGCTGGAGCAGCAACCAATTCTGAACTTGGAAAACAAGTCAGAAAAAAAGAGAAAATTGAGTTGGTAAGTTTTTTTTTATATTATTTGGCACGAGGCCAAAAACTCTACATCATCGAAAAACATGAGAGCGCTGTAATATTAACATAGAGTGTGAATCGGAAAAACAAATGAACATTGTGGTGTTGCCTGACGGTGGGCGTGTCTCAGCTGTGCAGCCAAATTAATGGAAACGCAATCACTTTGCGGAAAGACCCATCGATGAGCGACACTGGGAAAGAAGTACAGCACCGAATGTATTTTGTATATTCGACTATATCGTCTCGTTGACATATGATTAATATGAATAAAGGTATTAAGAATCTGAAACACAAATATTAACTATCTTTGTTCTTATTGTTTCTGTGCAAGTGCGTATGTGTGATATAAGAAAACTCAGTTCTCTCTGTTGGACATCTTAACCGATTAAAACTAATTTTTATACTTTTATACTGAAGGTCTTATAGTATAGTATCTGTCTGCTGTCTGTCGGTCTGTATGAAAGCAACGTCTTCAACAGATGGCTAGGAAATAGATAAAAAAAGATTTTCGCAGATCTTCCGCAGATTTTGAGTTAGAGATTGTTTGATTGATAAATATATAGCCACCATAATCGCAAACGCCTATATTTCGGAATGTGTAATTCTATAAATTCATATATGTCCTACAATTTTAAAGATAGAGTCACCAAAATTGGAATCTTCCTAGTAACAACCTTCAAAGATCGGCATATACATTTTGAAATGCGCATATTTTCCAAAATTTTTTTGCTATAGTCAGCCAATTTTAATATTACTTTTAACTCTCCAATAAGATCAATAAAAAAAATTGACTCCGATTCACCTCTTAGGGGAAATATATCAACATATATCAAACACCAAATTTGAAAGGTATATATATCTCCCCCAATTGAAGTGCTACAATTATCAACCTTGAATTTGATATTACTAAAAACCTACTCTATAATATCTTTCGTATTTTAAAAGATACATATACCAAACTTGGAAGTAATGTTACTAGTTCATATCTATCACAATTTGAAAGTCACCCACCAACCCAGTTCATTGCTCTCTGTTGTCAGCTGGTATCAAAGTATTTCGAAGCTGGCAACGCACGACTGCCATGTTAGCTGATTTTTCTACAAATACTTCATAATAAGTAACACTTTAAACATTGTATAAAAAAATGTTATTTATTTTGAATTCAGTTATTATCAATTTGATAGACTTATCAGTTTAATTCTTATGTAAGTTGAATTGAGTAGTATCATTTCTTTATAAGGAACATCATCTTTTTGTAAAATTTAATTTTACTTGCTTTCACTTGCCTTATGCCAAAATATAATAACAAAAATAAATATTAAACTGCACAAGCTTATATTAGTATGAGTATAATAAAATGTATTAGAGCATTTTGCGGCGCGCATTTAACTAAAACTCAATCAGCTGTATAAATTAAAGCTGACAACAATAAAATATAGAAGAAAAGGTTCAAGCGCTGTCCTTCCGGGCAATTAAATCAACACAATTTTCCAAATTATATTTAAACTACACGCTGCCTTGGACCGAGTGTCAAAACTGCCCCTAGGGAGAGCGTGGTGCTTAACTTCCGGTCAAACATTCATACCCACTTGAACCCTCAACTCTGGCCCGAACCAGGACTACACGTCCGGCTGTAAAGTGTGAAAAAAGCCGATGAAATGTTGTTATCTAAATGCGCAAGGAACTTTTGAGCTGAAAGGATAATACAAGGATGCTGAGACGAAGCCCAAAAGACAAAAGGCACACGCCCAATGCGCTTATTAGAATCCTTTTGAAACTGTTACAACTGCCGCTCTAGGCCGAGTCCTTGGTCTGCTCTAGGTCCTGTGTACAAAATCAATTAAGTCGAATACTTCCTTAAGGATAATTGCTTTCGGAAAGCGAACGCCGTCCGCTCAAAACTTTAAACAATAAACTTCGGCTTCAATAACGAGCTAAGCGAAGCGTTAAGGCCTAATGCCAAAGGGACTTTTCATATCCCTGGAAAAGGGTATTACAATTATCAAACGATATGTCTGGCGCTTAGTGTTGACTTTTACAAGTCCATTAATAAATTTGTACTTTTTTCAGAAATATAAATTACAATTTTCATTTAAATCAGCGATTATTGATAGCTGTGACAATTAGATTTATATATGTTTATATAGATATGCTAGGGTATTCAATATTCGGCCACATCTTTTCTTTATCAATTTGGTTCGCATAAATTCAAATAATGTGCGCCAAAAAATTCTTAGGGCTAAATCGTTAAAGTTTAACAAGTTAGTTAATTAATATGCTTGGTTCTATTGGGGGTTTTCTTCGCAGTGATTTTGAATTGGCTAAGTGATATGTTAATTTGCAATAATAATATGAAAAAAGTTGCGCATACGCCTTGTGCGCCGTGCGGCAATTAAGTCTAATGAATGACGAGCAGCAGAAACAACAAGAAACAGCATTTGATTTCAGTTTGCCAGCTATTAGCGGTAATTGTAGACTTTTTCAAAAGCGATTCAGTTGAGTGAAATAAGCATGCCCGCTGGGCATAATTTTCGTAAGGAACGCAACGACGACATACAACAACAACAACAACAAAAACACACATGTCGTAGTGGCCGTGGCTGGGAGGAGTTGGCACAATCATAGACACAAACACACACACACACACACACATACACACATTCACACACACTGATTACTGTGGCAGCTCGTTGGGGTGAACACCCACGTGTTTACAAGCGTTAAGCGGGTCTCCATTAAATGTTATGGCCGAGTTGGAAAACATGGCCATTGGCTGCCAATGGGCAACCAGGTGATAAAGTCTCGAATGTGGCGTGGCAGCAAAATGACCAGACCATTACCACTCTGGCCAGGTCCAAGCACCCGCAACTAGCCCCAAGTTTTTTCATGCCACATTACTTGAGCAGTTTTCGGCTGCACTGCAAAATTTGGTGTGTGAATAGATGTCAAAGTTATCTTCGAACTTTCTTAAATACGAGTAGTTGAGATCAGAGCTTAAAAGTTAAATTGAAAATTAAATTACATATCACTTACAAAGAGCACATATGGGGGACTTTTAATAGTCTGTTGGTTTTAAGCTAGGTTAGGACTTACCTATAATGAGAATATAAAGAGAATTATAAGTTTTTCATATTTAATTTATATGACATAAATTGTCGACAAATATTACATAAGCTTAATTTCGTTTTATGTTTGGTGACAGCCAGCGAGAAACATATTTAAATAATTTAATATATGCACTATTATTATGTAATAACGAAATTCAACAAGTGACACCTGAAAAGTCGGATATAAGAAACCGCGTACTGCTGCAATATGATAAACAATAATTAACAGAAGTATATCTCTTTAAACATAAATATTTAAAAATTAATAATCAATGCAGTTTCTAGTAAAAAATGTACAATATTCAAGTCCCAAGAAATTTCAATTTTAATTAATTATATAATACATGAAAATATTCACAAAAAACACCGAGTTAATTTGATTACACATTAGAAAGTTAAATGAGTGATTTTCACAAGCTTGAGCTAATTGTATGGGCACCTGGGATAAGAATGTCGTTAAGGTGAACCTCATGGGTATTTGGACAGAAGGAGTCCTTTAATATACTGCTCAAAATGTGTGTAACAATTGAATGGAGGATAATACAAACAATGGCTAACCGCGAAACAGCAAAGTCCAGCGAGTCCACAATTAATAAGCCCAATAGTGGAAATTAATGGAGCTCAGTGAGCTGAGAGCCTCAATTTTGGAGTCCTTGGCCCATTGAATCATTAATTGCAGTGTCAGTTGAAGGTTAGCAACCAGGTTGTCCAAATTAACATCCACATTCACATCCACATCGATTAGTGTCCGGGGCGCAATGTGCGCCGCAGACAAGCTGTCAGGCGTGTTCACGTCTATTATTTTCAACTTAACAATTGGTAGGGACATGGCCACGCCCACAACTTAAATAGAAAATGGACGACACAGGGCGTAAAAACTGCACAAATGCCGACCTACGAGTTGCTTCCTTCCTGTCGTATAGCCTGTGGACGACTGGCGACCCTTTGTTTAGCGCTGTTCCCGTCTCCTCCTCCTCCTCGTCTTGCTCAGGTGCTACATTCCTTACCAGCGTTATATCTTTAATGTGCCGCGCTAGCGAACCGTGTGTCCAGCGGAAATGACAACGACAGTGGCAATTACATTGTTGCATGACACAAATAGTGTTGGCCAACGACAACAGCAAAATAAACCAAGAAAAAAAAACAACAGCTAGCATAATAAAAATAAAATTTGCTGTCCAACAGTTTGTCGTAGCCAACATGTGGAAGTGGAAATAGTAAAGCACAAGGAACAGCAAAGAGGTAAAAATGTAATTGATGTCAAGTCGTAAAACGTGCGATAACATTGCCATTGCTTCATTTATATAATTTGAATTAAATAACCTTTGGCGGGCAAAGTCATATGATGTCGGCTTATAGGGTATGCTAAGCTTCAAAGTATGTCGAAGTGCTGAGCACGATAGTGAAACTTTAATCAGCGATTTTTAAACTATTAAAAAGTAGTTGGTCTTATCTTATCTAATTCTTCAAGGTTTAAAGTTTATTAAACTGATAGAGAATGGGAGACAGAGAAAGCGCATAGTTGAAAATTAAAAAACTCTTTCTGCACATTTTTCTTATTAATGATATGTATGGTTTTTTAAAGTATGGCTTATTATATAGAAAAGAAAAATAAAGTAGTCATATCCAATAAGAGGGCCAGTTTGCTTACATCTAAATTACGATATTAACAATTTTACAAATTATTCTTGGTCTGATCATTTTTGATAGCTTGTAAAAGCTCGTTAAAAGTTATTTTTGGCTTAGCTATTCTGATAAACTAAAATAACGCATATCTCGACAGATAGTTCCTACTGCAGCTATAGATTATATGCTTACTGATATTTTATTAACCTAGCTTTAAGCACACCAAAAATACGGATATATGGTAACTTGGCTATATAGACTTGGCTATTGATGATGATCTAGAATATAAATAAATGATTTTATTAAAAGCTGCATATACTATACAAAAATATAATATAAAGTAACCTTATGAGGTGGAAGTTGCCTTCTTCCATCCATTATATATATTATAATTATTTAATTACTATGTTTTGGAATTTTTTTGTGGAGTATATGCCTTCCTTCTGAATGTGCTGAATGGGTGTTGTTGTTCGTTACCCTTTACTTTAACTCTCCCTCACACACACACACACACACACACACATATACACACAATATATTACCGAGTGCTATCCTAATTGCTTCAAGTTAGCGCCTTTATGCTCAGACAAGCTGGCTGTGCCTTGGCCATGGCTAACTGAGCATTGCCTGACCATTGACTCGGGCTCGAACTCGAACTCGAACTCGGACTCCTTCCTAAACTAGGAGTTGCGTGTGTACAATAATTATGTCATGTGCGCCTACACAATACAAAATATGGCAACTGATTAACACAGGAAGTTGTAGTATTTGAATTCAAATGTTAAAATCGCTTTTGCGTGCGAGCAAGCGTCCTAAAAATGTTTACAAATATTACAATTCCATACAAATATGTATTCTTGAAATTATACAATTTCTTAAAAATGAAAACCAAAAATGGCAAAAGCTTTAAGTAATATATGTTTCCTAACTATGTGTTTACAAACTGTGATCAAATATATAAATTAATTATATTTTCGTACTTGTATTTATTATCCATTTGTCTAAAAGAATTCTTTATTTGTTTTGCTTAGCTAAAGGTATTTATTTAAATTAATGAAAATTGATAGTTATAAATATAGAAAAATTTAATATATAGACAGTAACCGATAAATTCATTGTAAGTCCTAAAAAGAAAGTTTATAATTATTGAAAAACATTTATATTATAAAAAAAGGTCACCATATAAAATAAATTAATAAAATTAGAAACTACATTTATTTCCGAGCTCTTGGAAAACATGTTTCATATAATTGTTTTCCTATCTTATAGTTTAAAGTCACGCTTTAACGTAAAATAAGAATTACCAAAAATTCAAAGTCATTAGAAACTGCGATAACTTTAAAAATCTATAAGTTTACCTATACTGCAACAGGAAAAGTAAAAACCTGCTCTGCAAGTGTAAATCTTGTGGTAAAACAATAAATCACACCTCTTGGCAATAAGCAAAACTGATTTTGTTAGGAATTTGTTGACTTGAAATGAGCTGCTAGCCAAGTACCAATATTTCTAAACCTCTGCAGAGATGTTGTTGTTGCTGTTTGCCAATGGCAACAACAATTTAAGCTACTTAAACTTAACACATCGCTGATTGCCCGACGAAGCGCAGTAATTCGTTTATTTGAATTATATTAATTTTTCCGTTTTTTCTCTTGAAAAATGTAAAAAAAAATAATAATAATTTTAGATGAATTTCATGCGCTGGTTTGCGTTTTGCGATATGTTGTTTTTGCTCCTTTCTCAAGCTGAACGATAACTTGTGTCGCCGTGTTGTCAGGACAACAACGGAAAAATATAAAACAACTCGCTGAAAAAATCTACAAAAAAATCAACGCGTAATAATAAATGAGAAGTGGAAAAGTTTTGCCACCAACGTGCTTATTGTCAAGCTCGACCAGGCCATAAAAAACCAACTTCAATAGCAATAAGGCGACAAAAAATGGGAAGAATAAACAACAAAAACAAGAAAACCAAAGCAAAAGAACAACTGGCAAAAGTTCAAGGCACTGACTTTATAGCTGCAATAATGCCTGTAAGGGATCGCCGGGAAAATAGGGGCCGAGAAAAGGTGAGGCACACGCCCCAAAAAACAAAGCGAAGCCGCCGAGTTGCAGCATGACAGACTCAAAAGGATGGGGGCGGAGGGCTGGGGTGTTGTGAGTGGAATGGCGTTGGTAATGTGTTGAGGCACTTTGTTGAGCTAACGAAATGTAACAAAGTGCCGGTTTCGGTTTGGTCTGGTCTGGGTCTGGGTCTGGGACTGGGTCTGGGTCTGGGTCCATTGTCCGGCACAGTTGGCTGTCCGAGTCCGTGTCCATGTCCACGTCGCTAACGGGCCTGGTATGTTATGTGGCTTATGCCGGAAATTTGTATTTAGGCGCCAGCGCTGTTGTTTTTGTTTTAGCCACCTTTTTTACACCGATTCGCTTTTTTCGTTGGCCCTTCTGCGCCTCGGGTCCCAGTCAGTTTTATCAAGGCACAACATGTTGTGAATTACCAAAAAATTTTGTGAATCGCAAAGTAAACAACTTTCACGTGACAAAAATTAAATTAAAATAATTCTAATACAAATTAAATTACTTATTATAATATAAACTAATTTCTTAAAAGCATAAGTATCAATAATAAAAATATTAGAAGAGGTCATTTAAACTAATCGATAGTTTTATTAAAAAAAAAAACAACAAGTAAGAATGCTGAAGTCAAGCGATCTTGACCACGATATACTCTGAACTTATGTTAAAAATATTCTAATACAGTTGGCAAATTTCCTTCTAAAAAAGTTTAAACCAAGTAGGAGCAGGCTTATTCATTTCTTATAGCAAACACAAATTGTATTTTTATTTAAATTTTTATTCGTTTTTACGTGGCAAGAAACACGTTCATATAGATACAGGTTATATCGACTCGACTGTTGATACTGATCAAGAAAAAATTAAAAAATACGTTATATTTAATATCGTTAATTTTTCTTAAATAGCAAGTTAACATAAATAAATTAAGAAATCATTGACAATAAACTATATATAAATAATTTTCTTTTTTGATAAATTAAATGCATAAGAGGAGACTTATCGAAAATAAAATGTACATTTTAAATACTTATTTTATATTTAATGTTGTCCATTCAAAACCTGAAATAAATATTGAATTTTTCATAAATTATACTCGAATTAATTACCATATCATATGGCTTATGACTTAATAAATTTAGCGATACTATGCTTAACTCAAAAAGGTTGGAAAATTTAATTACATTCAATGGAACTAAAATTGGAGGCAATTTTGACGTGGGCAAAAAATAAAATTAATCCTTCTCTATTCAATAGCCATTTAAATTGAGGGACAAGGTACGCGTTTCACGGACACGACAGGGCACAACTGGCAAGGCGTTGCCTGAATGTTTAGACGGGGTAATCATTTCAGGGCGCAAAAACACTGACCTGTCACCTGGTACCGCCCCTAGGGCTTTTTTATAATCCCAGTGGCGTTCCATTGTGTGTTTCCCTTATCGAAAACAAATGGTGTCAACAATGTGCGGGTACAGTTTGATGGACGCCTTGACTTTTATACGCTAATGAGTTTGTTTAAGTAATTTCAATTCATTTGTTAATTTTCAACTATTGTCCTTCTATTGACTCTATTAATGCGGCTGTCATTCCATCACTGTGTCACTCTGTCATTCTTTTAGTGAGACCCTTTGTTTACCCTCGTAATTTGCTTGCCCGTATATATCGCAGCAGTTGACCATTTATGTCCTTTTGTCAATGTCCTCTGAGACACTTAATTTTACTGACTTTATAGATAGTGCTACTATAAATAATCGGTGTTTTCTTATATACTCTTTTATACTATAGTACATACTCTTTTAATAAGTTTATTATTTTTAATCTTTCAGATTATGGATTATTAAGAGTTGAAAGATTAAAAAAAAATAATAATAAAATAATTAAAAGAAGGAAATAAAAAACCAAACTTTTATAATAGTATTAGATTATTGCACACTCATTATTTAGTTATTAAATCAACCGAAATAAATCAATACAATGAAATACAACATATTTTAACCATAATACTGACGTTTTTTTATTTTTTTTTTTTATAAATTACAGCTCAACTTTATCAAACGTGTCAAAGATCAAATTCTGTGTTAAAAAAATGAACTTAAATCTAAGCATTTTTTATATTATTTTGGCTACATCCATACAAATTGTTTCGTTCCATCCCAATGTTCTGAAAGTATACGATGCAATGGCAGGGATGGCCAATTTGCGTGGATCTCACTTCCTGTCCAAAGAGGCAACGTTGGGCCACTACTACGATGTGCAGCTGGACGATGAAAGGATGTGCTTGGGCCTGGCCATGACGACAGCCAAACATGTGGCACTATGTGTGTGTAACGGAGCCGTTGACCCGCGATTGTGACAAAAAATGTCAAGGATAAGATGACAAATCACAGCCTTTTCATCTACAGAAGAGTCGTCACAAATGCAAAGGGATCTGACTTTGATGTGTTACGCTATTTGGATGACTATATGTCCGTGCCATAACTGTGCCCAGAATGGAGACACATATTACACTACTCCGGTTCCTCGATTTACGGTCTATTGTTCCCCCAGCAGGCATTGACACTGATGCCCTTTGAGAGGGGCACTTTGGTGAGCAGCATTACTGTGAATCGTTCGGATGAGCCTGCAAAGCCAAATGCTCAGCAGGTACAATATCTGTTACTTAAGACTCGCGATATCTTCGACACCTGTATCAACTGCATCAAAATCGTGTGCTCAGTGCCTGGCCGGCAGCTATTCCATATATTAAGAAGGACTCCGAGGAGTACCCATTTGACTGCCCGAGATAAACAGCAATAAGATGATCACACTGGCAGGTGAAAATTGTTACACATGTCGCATTATTGTTCTGGATGCCATTGAAGTGGCCATTAAGTCCTGGCAGCTGGAGCCGTATTTAGATAAGAGCATAACACAGGATCTGCTGGAAGATGGTGCGGTTGGTTACTGTTGCATGTTACCAATTGATCTCGTCAAGTCATACGATCGCCCAATGGATGTGGCAAGGCATCTGGATTCGTATGGCACCAACAAGTGCGCAATGCTTTCCCAGTATAATCCTGCCACAAACGACGACTGCATCCCAATTTCCCCTATATTACAGCCGAGGTGATGTATGCCTGCCCTATGGTGGATGTGATATCCCATCATCTCTGTGTTGCATTTTTGGATGCCAGAGCTGATGCAGCACAGAACGTTATGGCAACGGAGTTCGGCTGGAGCCCCACCGAGATGAAGCGTGAGCTGAATGCGGACCAACAACTTCTTAAGATGCAAATGGATCTGAGCTGCATAGTCCATAAGGAAAAATCCGGCAATATCAGACGACGAATTACCTTGAATAATAAAGCGACTCACTGGGGTTTAACCCAACCTGATGGCACCAGAGATGTCACGAACCCGATCAAAGTCACCCAACTCGCCAGCAGCGAATCGGTCAGACGAAACCAAACTGGGGCTAGTAGTAACCCCATTGTAGTATCCCTCTGCAGTGGCAATGAAATTAACTTAATACCAAGTCAGCTCACTTAGGACCCAAACTGCAGTGATGTCCACAACTGGCTCAGAATCATGCCGACCCAAATAGGATGGTGTGGCTAAAACTCCAGAAGACAAGAACCTTACCCCACACCAGACGCAGACCATCAGCTTTTTAGTCCTTATTTTATAGCTGGCATCGTTCCCTAGGGATCAGCGGGTAGCCGGAAAGAAACTGTAAACCTGACTTTGAAACTCCAAGAGAATTTCTGATACAAAAGGTTAAAGTTGCAAGTTGCAAGTATGTCAAAAATATCACAAATATCCTGATAGTTAATCTGTAACAATTGAGTTGCAAAATTTGTTGGTAGAAACTTTATATATATGCGTGCACTCCTAAGCAGGCACACTAACCTTATTGGTGTCCGGTGAGGAAGTGTGCGTGTGTGTGTTGGGTGCTTGAATATAAGGAAGCCAACCTAAAACATTAAAAATAACAGTCAAGTTTAAATAAATAACAGGTGTATTTTTATGATCAGTGAAGCTGTATAAGCTGCAAGTGTCTGTTGCATTTGTAAAATTTCAATCTGGCATTTGCTAATTACTCTAAAGGGCAACCCGCCGACCAGGTTTACACGACGGCTTACGCGGCGGCTCTATCGATATTTCGAAAGTGTAAACCGATAAAACTGCATATCTTGCACAATATTAAAGATAGAGTCATCAAACTTGGAAGGTAACTTTTTGGTAACATCCTTCAATGGCATTTATTTTTTCAAACCACTCCCACACCTGTCGCTCCAAGAGCTTTGACCATAAATATCTAAAATGTGCGTATGTTCCAAAATTTGAAAGCTAAAGTCAAATTTTGGAGGTAAGTTACTGGTAACATCCCTAAGGGATCGATAAAAAATTAGACGTTCACGCCCATCCCGACTACTTTAGCCGATACACCTATTACTGTATGTCGATAAAACTGAACATTTTACAAGCTATAATCATCCAATTTGGAAGGTACTAACTTCATTCAAAATCCGAGAAAAACTTGGTGGTCTCCCGATTATTCCGATTGATTAAAAATTTCAATTTAAATGATTTCCATAAACTAAAATGCATAAAGACCTGCTTCAAGCTTTAGTACATTCTCCAGCTAGTTCTTAAATAAGTACATGTTTATATGCGCAAAATTTTATTTATAGATATTAATAATTGCATTTCGTATTCTTTAGGCAGATGTTGTCTGGCAATTTAATTGACAATTTATATGCCTGGCGTTGACACAACAAAAAAATTTACAATTTACCTTTCCATTTTTGGTATTGATTTTCAATTGAAAGTCACACAACATTTTTTGTTTGCTCTAGATTTTCTTTGGCTGCTGCTCAATTGCCAATTTTTGGCTACTCCCGTTCCTTTTTTTCCAATAAATTAGCCCAATTTTCTAGTCTAATGTGCTTGGTTTTTATTTATTTTTCCTATTTTGAATAATGGGTATGGATGCCGGGTAGACATTTCTTGCATATGCTTATCGTTCATAGATTGCTTTATTTATTGGCTGTATTGGCGCTATCTTTCTACTCATATATATTTTGCACAAATGTTTCTGCGGTTAATATGCAATCCATTTTGAGTAATGGTCGCTCGTTAGCTATGTAAATGAGTTTTTTATGCCTCTTTTTGTTTTTAAGTTAGGGACAGAAACCAATTAATTAATTATAATTAATATGGAAATTCAAGACTATCTTCTGAGTTATTATATAATAGCGAGTTTATTTTTATTTTGATCAATTACGAAATTTAAATTGCCTTAATATAATATTTTCTATCTTTCAACTACTATATTTCGTTAAGTAAAGAAAAATTTAACTTTTTTAAAAATTAAGTTCTGGCACGAAATCTATTTATGAAAAAAAAGCAAACTGCACTCAGTTTGGAGTAGGACCCACAAAACTCCCTAACCATACCTAATAAGTTGGTCTAGAGCCAAACACTTTCTCTTTCACTTTCCCAGATCCAGTCTCAGTCACCATGGTCTTTATATCGGGCACTGCAATTGGTTTGTATATTTATGCTGATTAGCTACGTTAACAATTTACAGCACGCGAAACTATTTCAACAATTTTAAGCGGCAAAAACTTGCAGCATAAATCGCCACGGAGGCCACATGCCAGACGAACTATCGCCGGTGTTGGTAAATGCCCGAAGTCAGTGAAAATATTTAATAAGCTTCCTCGTGCAGGGTCTAAGGAAGTTCTCGTAATAAGGAAAATGCATGAGGCGCACACGCGACTTCGTAATATTAAGAAAATTCTTGCAATGAAAACCACACACACACACTCAGACATAATGCTTGTTATATAACAGTCAGGGACATTTAGCATAGGGAGGAAAAAAAATGCTTCCAAAAAATGGAACCACTGCCACACAAAAAAGTGAGAGCATTAAAAATTAGACATAACCAACTGGTAAATACTCTGATATCAGTTAATAATGGGTGGCAAAACCCTTCTTGAGATAATAAGTTTGGGCTTGATAAGTCTACATTTTGAATCCATTTCGAAAACTGTGCAATATCAAAATATAATTTTAGGAGAAAGTTCCAATTACCATGTTAATGGCAGTTGTTGTCTGTACATTTTTAAACGATACAGGTAGATAACACAGGTAAAAGATGTGTTCAAGTTAAAACTATGTATCTAATCTTTAAATTTGGTAACTATATATCGATTTTTGCTTATCGTTAATATCAATTTTTCAGACCCAAATGAGAAGATTGGTGGGCGGTCAATTTATCGATCTAAAAAGGAGGTATCCCCAAATTTGATGTCTAGCGGACATGGACAAACACATATTCTTAAACATGTGGATCCATGTAGACTTAAATAGGGGGCATCGCACAACACGAATATACTTTGCTATCTTCTCTAATAGAGTATAATAGATACATTCAAGTACAAAAAAAAAATGTAAAAACTGTCAAGATGAAATTATGCGAAAATAGTATGTAATAAAAAATGGTTTTATGTGAGCGCTACGAAATTGAGTTGTGTTTATGGAACTTTGGTGAATGCTGTATCCTGTGTAAGTAAATGTAAAACCTGTGTTGCATACCAATAAGTTTCTAATAGCGACAATGACAACACAATTATTTGAAAATCAGGAACTCCATCAAGGCTTTTTGCTGCACTATTCTTATATATGACAGCATGAGTAATTTTCTTTAAATTATATTTTAGTATTAATAAAAAAATACACGAATTTATGTTTTATTTGTAGTCTTTATTGAAAATTTTAATTTTCTAGTTGGAACATTTGGCTGAAATATTAGTTTCACTCTGAAATCCTACACTTTTACATACATATTAATTTTAAAGTTATCGTATGGCAATCATAAATCAAAATATTTCTTAATCATTTATATTTGAAAGACGTTTTTACCATTTTTCGGAAATATGTTTCATAAATTCAAAGAGCAAACCCTCCATTATGATAAAATATTCAATACACCAATAAACTTAGTCATTTATGATATACATTTTAGAACAATTTTCTTAAATAATGCCTTCTCGAGAATAAGGAGAGTTATACTCTTGGCTTCAAAACCACGACAGTCTTCACTGAGTGTAAAACTATTTAAACTTTCGCATCCCTAGGGTCACATATTTCTGTAATATTTTTTTTCTACTATGCATAAAATTATAATATATCTTTAAATATTAAAAGAAATGTATTTAACTAGTTGCGTAACACTCAAATGATAACATAGCGTTTCATAGCCAAAGATTCTGGCACTCAGCTAAGGAACATTGGGCCAAAACGATAAGTAACAAACATGTAAGGACAACAAATGTATATATTATTCAGGACTTGTTGTGGGGAATTGGGGTTGGTATGGGGGAGAGGGGACTACACGGAGTACTTGGCACAAGGAGATGCACAACTGTCAGATAAGTGCGGAGAGCAGTTTGGCCCGCAGGTGACAAGTTAAACGTCTTGTAAGCATTTGCATTTGTACACAAACAGAAAAACTGAACAGAAAATTTGTATGTTTATATATAATAAAAAAATACTCAAGCTCTTGTATGATAAAAAATAAAATTGTTGAAAATAAAAAACTATTTAAAGCAAGAAATGAGACACAGCAATGGCAAAAGGAACATCCTTTATATTCACTTCATTTGTTGTTGTTGGCCATGGCTTAAAGCATATTTGATTATGAAATATGCTGAAGGATATAGGCGCTGTGCTTGCCAGGCCAAAGATAAATTTAAGAAATATGCAAATTTTGCCCCCGCCCACCAAAGCAACTCTTTCAAGCCTTAAAGCCATGCTGAAAAGATTAATAATACATTTTTAAATATACATGTTCTGTTTTATATTTGCCAAATGTGGCTGTCCACATAGATAAAGAAAATTGAAAATTGCCATTGCCTTCATAAAATGTTCTATCCCGATTGCTTCTAATGGGAAAATTAAATGTTTGTTCATGCATATGCAAATATAATGCAGCATGCATATTGTTTTCATATTTATTGATGAAATTTCAGCATAACTATTTGAAAGGACTCTTTAAAAAAGTTAGACAAAGACTTCATAATATCGATTATTAAGGAGATAGGTTAAAATTATGTGTGAATTGTGAAAATATTCACATAATCTCCTTTTTTGGTAATGCAATTAATGCATTAAAGTTCTCACTTTTTTTTAATATAATTATTTTATTTGAAAAAGTCCTTTAGGTAACTAAATAAGAATGCTTCGCTATCATGACTAAAAATGTCAATATCTACTTCATTGAGGTATAAAAAGGCCAACCAATATCAATTTTTAATATTAGAATTGTAATTTAAAAATTGTATATTTTCATTTAAATTTCATAATTTGTATACAAATTTGATTAAATGGATATTAAAGAGAATGTTTTTTTTACTCTTATATTTATTATATTTTTGTTTTTTTTTTATTAGTTATTACAAAAAAAAATACGAACTAAAAAAGTATAAGATTATTGTATAAATTTGTGTATTTATTCGATGTTATTTAAATATGAACTAAATCCCTTTGCAAAATTAGTGTAGAGTCGGCACTTTAAAATATGTCGACCAAAAGTCGACACAGCTTAAATATTTATGGTTATGAAGGCGAATCATTATTTAAACACTTTTAATACTTCAGCAACCCCCTCAGCCGACGCCAGCACCACGAATTTTAATCAATTATACATTATTATGAAGCCCTTGAATAAAAAGAATTCATTAAATTACCAAAGCACTTACCCTTTGAAGGTATCTCGGCTGAAGTGGGCGTGGCATTCATCATTATAAGCACTACGGACACGGTGTTGATAATGAGCGCAATCCTGGTTAAGCGCCCACATGGATGGAGGCGTGGCCATCGTCGACCTCGCTCAAGTCCTCGTCGTGGACGTGACTCAAGCACAAACATTTTCGAAAAATCTCTGCAATGGGCAATAGGCAAATTTTACTCACAATGCGAAAGCGAGGCTCACTTCACCAGGGACAGAGAAAAAAAAGAATCAGTTAGACAGAGGAAGAGAGAGAGAAAGAGAAGGTAACTGTGCAAGAGAGAGGGAGAAACAGAACAGTGGGAGATACCAAATTTACTATGGGCTCGGTGTGCTGCGGGAGGGATTAGGTGCGTCGCTTCTGCAGGATCTCTATAGCGTTTTCACCTTTAATCGCCTAAATGGCGCGTAATCAACAACAATAACAACAACAACAATAGCATCAGACAACAACAAAATTGCAATCCACACCAGCGTCGACAGCATTTAAATTGAGCGTCATGATGGCGAGGCGGATGACGTGCGGGTTTGCCAGCACTTAACGGTAATATGGAGTCGACAATCCCTCACCTCCTTTCACCCTACAGACCGGATCTGGATGCGTGGTGTTTTCAAGCCAAAGCCAAAAATGATGTATACCCTAACAGATTACTCTTTTGCTTGAAAGACCTCCATGTTTTTCAAAATCTTTAAAAACGAATATTCTATTAATGAAAGATATTTTTATTTTTACTTTTACGCTAAATTAAATAAATTAACTTTTTTGTATACATATATTTTTTAAAAATCAATCCGCTTCTGTTAAAAATAATATAAAGAAGCTATTGGAACTATTTCAATGAATATTTTTCTTTAGCTACCTATCATAATAGATTTAATAATAAACTCATCAGATCTCTGTAAAATTTTATGATTTATCTAAATTTCTTTTAAATGTTTGTGCAAATGCTGTGGACATTTTCTAATTGCTTGAACAAATATTGATATTTTATTAAGCATACTAAAATTTTATTATTTCTCATTTGGGAAATTTTATAATTTTAAATGCTTATGTGATTTTCCTGTATGGCATTTTTATTGTTATGATTTTTTTTTCTTAATATGTCTGAAAGGGTATTGAAAATTCGGCCAACTAAGTTAATTGTATTCCTCTTCTTTGTTGATTTTGTTGGTTGTTGACTGTTGTTGTTGCTACATAGTTTGGCTGTAGCTTTTTGACTTGCCAACGTTTGTTTGTTTGCTTGTGTGGAACGTACCCTGAGGGAGCTCAAGAGGACGGCAAAAGGGGGCGTCTTTACCACTGTCGTCGAGCTGTTAGACAAGTACATTTTGAGGCGTTGTTTTGACGCGCTTGTGGGGGAGGGAGGCGTAGTTTCTTTGTTGTTGCCGTCTAGATTAAGTTGAGACAATTAAATGAAATATGCTTAGGCAGCATTTAGACAGTAATTTGATTTTGTGCGTTGCCTTTGATTGTTTCGCTTAACAACTTCGTGGCATGGCCTAAAGGTATTTAAGCTATTGTGATCTTTCTGAGCGAATTTATTGAAAGTTGATTTACGTTCAACTTATACCTTAGGCGTTTCATTAATTTTAAAATACTACACTAAACTATTTTAAATATTAAATGCATTAATTGTTTAACTTGTCTAACGATTAATCATATTTTTCACATTCCAATTATGGGAGTTAAACTATAAATGTGAGTTACAAAGCTCTTAGATAATTTAAGATTTAAAATTAATATTATTGGTTAAATTAAAAACAATAACAATAATTTTTTATTTAATTTTAATTTTTAATGAATTTCTATAAAAAAAACTATTAAATTTGTATATTTTAAAGTTATTTTGGGCTTTTGTTTAAAATATTTAAGGCATTACATACCAAGGACAGACTTTATTAGCTGTTTGCATTTAACTTAAAAGCCATCAAAGGGAAAAGAAGCCCTCAGCTAAATTTCCGTTTTGTTTCAATGTGAGATGTCAAACTGTCTTCTCTGTGTGTTGTTTGCAAGCAAATCAACTTTGACAAATGAAATGATTACACAAAGTAAACACAAAACACGTTTAACAAACCACGTGCCAAACAGACAGCTGCCAACACACACAAAAATTTGAAAAACAAAACTCCTTTCCCAAGCGGGGAAGCTTGAAGTAAGGAAAATGCCAGCGGGCAGCAGTAGCAGTTTAAAACATGGCAACGTTTACAAGCGGAAAGCCAAAGGAATATTATAAGCAAAACAAGAACAGCTTCAGCAGCAAGGACAGACGACCAAAACGCCAAAACCGAAGGGAAAGCCACCGCACTGAAATGCATGGCTGCAAAAAGGCAATGGAAACACTTCCGCTTCCGGCGCTGCAGGCGTCGTCGCACAGAGCAAAACGTCGAGCAAAACGTCGGCAAAGCGTCGGCAAAGCGTCGGCAAAGCGTCGGCAAAGCGTCGAGCGTTAGGCGTTCAGCGTTGAGCGTTGAGTAACACTGAGCTCAACAACGACAGACGCGAGCAGTGCTGGAACAGCAGAAAGCTTGTTAGTGTTGCTCCCCTGTCAAAACGAACAGCAATGAAAAACATAGCAAAAACAAAACAAAACTATTTTCGGAATGCTATTTGCAAGAATTTGCAGACTATCGAATACTCTAAAAATATAATAATAATTGCGGGAATTCTTGAAACAACTTGTAGGAATATTCACAATTGAAATACGCAATTAAAATGTCATACATAAAATTCATTCAGTACATTTAATTTCAAATATTTTCAAAAATTTTTAATAATAGATAAATTATACATATTTGGAATAAGTTCAAAACACTACACACTTTATTTCTTTTAATTTCCAGACAATTATTTAGACATTTATTTAAATATTTTATTCTATACATTAAGTTTTATACAGGTACAAATATTACTATGGGACTATTAATAAATAACTTTTACTAATTTTAAATTTAAAAAAAATCAGAACTGCTTCAAAAATCTGCTAAGTATATTATATATAGAAACATTTTAAATGGAATTAATTTATAATTGCATGCAACAAATCTCAACCAACTTTTGATTTAAACTATAGCAAAAATAATTTATTTATTTAGAAAATGCGAAAAATTCCAAAAATCAGACTGATTTAAAGCTAGAACGTGTAAATTTACATTGCTAAGTTTGTAATTTAAATAAAAAAACAATATTTTAATTAGTTGTCTTTATTAACCAATTTAACTTTAAAATGTCTATAACTAAAAAATAAAATATATTTATCCTGAGCCATTCATTGTCAGTGCTGTGTATAAAACAAAAGCCCTTATGGGCTGAAAGGGTGGGATGAGGAGAATATTCCGGACTTTAACAATGGTGACGAATCGTACAAAAATTTTAAAGGCTTTTAATATTAAAGCGTTGGGATAGAGGCAAGCAGAGCGACACACGGTATGGTACAGGATGAATTGGGTAAAGACACAAGGTACAGGGCTCAACGCCGGAGGTGAAACAAACAACAAAATGCAACATGGCTCCAACAAAAGCAACAACAACAATATGCGGTGGTAGGCAAAAAGCCGCGACTGCATGAAAATGCCATGCCAAAAAAAAAAAAAAAAACCAAGTCCAGGGCCACAGTACCTCCGGAGGAGGACTGCAAAAAGAGAGTATTTTTAGTTCCTCCGACGCCAGCTGCAGTATCCTGCTGGCCAGTTACCCCCTGTTGTTGTTGTTGTCGTTTTGCTTTTCGTGACGAAATTGTTTCGCTTAACTGGATTTTCAAATATTTATTGCAACAAATTATTTTGCTGGTAATATGCCTCTTGCCACCTTTCCACTTTTGTACTGCTTCTGTTTTGCGAGTGGATTTTATGACCATTTAGCTTGTTTCGTTGCATTGCCTGGATTTGAAGTCGAGGTTTTTTCTCTAAGTGGCCTTTTGCACAATTGGCTACAAATTAGGATATTATATTTGAATTTATATGCATTGTATTTTGTGTGAAAGGTTAAACATGATATATAATGCATCTTACAATTTTGCTTGCTTAAAATATTTTTAAGAGGGATTTTACAAATATCAATTCAGTTCACGATACAAAATTGACATCGAACTATCGATCATTTGAATGAAAAAGGCGTAAAAGTACTAGAAAATCTTAGATCATCAAATCGTAAAATGGAAATTGAACTAGTTTCTATTAAGGGACAGATAAATGTCGATCACAAATGTATTGATGAACTGTCGATCATATATAAAGCTCAATTAACCCATTTATTAATTCACAGTATTTATTTTAAGGGGTAATTAGATGAACTGTGCAAATTAAAGTATTTGAGTTTTTCAAGAAATTATTTATTGCTTATTTAAGTAATTGATTTTATACTTAAACGGTTTTCATTTCCTCTAGTTTCAAACCTTTATTTAAGCCAAGCATTCTATCAAAACTTTCACCCAAAACAAACAAGCAAACAATGTTTCGCCAGAAGATGAAGACAGGAAGAGATGGGAGGGAGAGAGAGATAAACTATTTCTAATTACATCAAATTAAGCACACACGCTTGCTGGTGAAGTTGAGTAACGGGATTTCGAGTGCTGGCTGACAATTGCAGTGAGGCGGGACGGACGGGGAAAACTTTCACTTGATGCGTTCAGATCTTTTGCGACGGCTGCCAGAAGCTGGCTGATGAATGAATGAATGACAAAAACACTGTCATCGACGAACACAACGCGACGAACAACATTTCGTATCAAATCGTTTGAGAACGGCAAATGGTAAGCACGGAAACACGTAAACACTCGCGCTACTAGCGTAACAGTTACACAAATGGAGTATGTTGGTTGGACTGGGAGCACACCGAACGCATAGCCGTCCGCACAGAGCGATAACCGATGCAGGACTAAATGCCAATGGCGTTGACTCGATTGGTGGAAAGGCGGTGAACGAACTTCGTTCGTTCGTTTTAAGCTCGTATCTCTGTTCGTCACTCGTTCGGTTTTTCGAATTTCGAAACTGCTCCAGCAACAAAGAGAGCGCACTAAAGAGCGCCACTGGAAGAAAAGCAAAGCGTTTATTTTGATATGATGTGTGCGAGAGTGAGTGAGTGGCTGTTCGGATGTTTTGTTAGATGAGTAAAGGGGTGGAGTGGTGAAGGACGCGTGAGGCTGTCAAGTGTTTGATTTAGTTGCTTAGTGCGTTGATAGGCGCGCTGTTGATTGGTTACCTTTGTTAAGTTCTACGCTCCGTTGAAGCTTAGGAGTAATAAAGAATTAGGAAGAAAATAATTTATACAAATAAATGATGACTCCATGTGAATCGCGAACGAATGATGTTCGTATCAAATGTAAAACAAATATTATTTTTACAGAAAATAAGATAGGAACTCTCAATTAATAAAATGTAAAAATATTTAAAAATAATAAGTAAAAAAAATAGATAATTTAATTTATATATGTTAATATTCCGGGCTGGATATTATTGAAAACGAATAGGATAGAGCAGAGTATACCCAATAAAATTGATGCAATTATTAAGTATATAGCCGTGTGTAATAAACATTAAGTACAAACGAGCTGCAGAGATATTGGCACCAAGCTAGAGGGATTATTTAATTTATAGAAACTTTTTATTAATTTTCAATACAATAAAATACACAATTAAAGCAAAAGTTCTTCAGTCACAATTTGCATCTACATTCAAATAGTTATGCTCAGCAACGACAATCTACAAAATGCCCAGATGAACACCAAATACGTAATTTTACCCCAACTCTTCTGCTAAACCTCTCTTTGTCAACTAAGTCAACTCTTCATGCATCCAAATTAATACGCACATTCAAAATAGAAATAAATAAAATAACTGCACAAATTTGTTTATCTGTGAAAGCACACAAAAATTTGCTGTCAAAAGCAGCCGCAACGGCAACAACAAAAAGAACAACAACTGACGACAAAGTGAAGTGGCAACCACAATAATATTATTCCACATACGCAGCGCTGGCTGCTGCCAACATTTAGATAAACACAACTATATAAACTTAAAATCTAGCAAAGTTAGAAACTGACCAAAGAGACACTAAAACAAAATGTCAACAAAAACACTTAAATAATAATAATAATTTATTCATGCATAGATAAGTTTGAAAGTATGCTCAAATCTTTAGCCAAAATAGTTAAAGCCACGGCTGTTGGCTAAATCTTGACCAACATTTCATATCAGACGGCAGCAACACGTTTGACCCTCCTTTTCATCATTTTTCAAAGAGAAACAACAACGACAATGAAACAACAAAACGAGCAACAGCCCAAGGCTAGTCGAAGATTAAATACTCTTTCACACTTGAGTGCTTCTGCTCTTATTTAAATTATAATGATATTCTCCAATGAAATTCAATCTCTTATTATTAGGGAAAAATATCTTCAAATTAAATTATGTGTGTATATAAGCCATATAAACTTTTTGGTTATGTGAGATCTTTAATTACAATACTAATTAATAATAAATCTGTATATGTACACATATATATATATAAATACCCTTACATTTTTTAGTTTAAAAAATAATGTACACTAGAATTAAGAGAAAAAAATCTAGTTTTTTATACTGCAGACTAGTCGACAAAATAGAAATACCCTCAACGCAAGGGTCTAAAAAGGGATCAGGAATAGGCTACGACCACGCTGATGACGACAATGATGATGGCCAACAAAGTAACAACAACGTTGACAAACGGCACCGTCAAAACTTGTCAGGGTCGTGTGGCCAAGTGGATGGGGGTGGGGAGGGGTGTTACTGGAGGTCAGCTTTAGAAACACTGACATTTTTTTTGGACTTATGTCGGCTGTTTCCGTGTGTGTGTGTCTTTGTGTGTGTTTGTCAAATCCATTTCAAAGCGCATTAAATGTGCTTAGCAGTTTAGCACAAAATGAGCCCGTTTATAAAAGAGGAAGCAAAATATAAAGGAACTCTTTAGAAAATTAAATGCACAGAGTAAAAACATAACACAGCAAGTAGTATTGATATTATTGTTTGACTATATAATATAAGAACAGACTTTTTGAAACGTTTTTAGAATTTTCTAAATAATCATTAATATTATTAAGACAGTGTTGAGTGTAAAGTGTGCTAAAAAACGACATATATATATTTTTTTATTTATTATTATGTCACTGCGCTTTTGAATTTAAAGAAAAAATATTACATTTTCACTAAGCAATAACTGTGACAATTTAATAAATTAATAAAAATATTAGTTGAGTATGGCATACTTATACATTACAGAATTTTGTATATTAATTTTTATGGCCTTTCATTAAAATGATATCAATTTTGTGAGAACCCTCTATGTTTTGTCTAGCAAAATTTTGTTTCATTGATTTGAAAGTTTTGTAAGTTGAACTTTTTTAGGCTTATGTTATCATTTTTAAGGTTATTATTAGCGAATGCTTTTTTTAACTATGATGACAATGAAATATTAATGTGTAAAAGCAAAGCGCATTTCAGGAACTGCTACCAAACTGTCAATCCTGTTATTGTTAGCCAATTGCCACGTTGCACAACAAGTTCAAAGTAAGAAAAAAAAACACACACACTAAAGCGAAATTCAACAAAGAACAAATCCTCTTTGGCTGCAAAGCTGTGTGACCCCGATATCCCTTTTCCAAACCTTTTCCCTTGCAACTCATTCCGCTAAGCGTTATTCCTTCGATAACCTTTCAGAGCACCCTGTGGAGCAGCATTTAGCCGAATTTGTAGGGTGTTGTGCAAGAAACGACACCCCAAAATGCGGACATTAAATGAAAGTTGCACTTTTCTTTTGCTCCTGCACTCGTTTTTTTTTTTTTCAATTCTGCTTCATTTCTAATTTTTTTTTTTTGCTTGGCAATTGGAAATTGGCTTAAATTGCAAGCGCATAAAAAAGTGATAAGTAGGGGGTGTTTTTAGCAGGGGCTTTTGGGGCGCAATTCATTCAGCTTCAGTTGCTGTCGCTTAAGTGCCAATTGATTTCTCGGCATGCGGGCGTGCGTGTGTGTGTGTGTGTGTGAGTGAGCTTAAAGCGCATTAGCAGCAGAAACATCAACAAAGTTGATTGCATTAAAAGCGCAAATGGCTGCTAAAATTCAAAAGCTCAACAAATATGCGCAAAAAAAAGAAGACAAATAAAATGCTGTAAGTCAAGCTGCTTACCAAATAGTGAAACAAGCACTGCACTCTTTTATATGGCCAAAAACAACTCAGAAGACTGGCAACGCAATTAGGCCAAAACAGCAGCTTGACCAACTCTCTTCTTCTTCTCCTCTCACTCTCTATCTCTCTCCGTCTCCGTCTCCGTCTCCGTCGCCGTCTCTTTCTTTTTTCTCTTTTGCCCTTAAATGGCAGCCCAGATACAAACACTTTGCCTTTTGTGCTCCCTGCATCCCTCTGTTTTTGAAATTGATCCGAAATGTAGTCAAAGTCAAAATACGAGTATTAGGAAAGCCTCCAATGGCTGCATATAATGCGACCATTTCTGTATTTTAATGGTCTATGCCAAGTTCAACTTCAATTAAGAAGTCAATGAGAAATTTGCAGTTTCGCATAACAACGAATTTCAAAAAACAGGATGGATATCTATATATATATATATATATATATCCATATTCGATAAGCGAATATTAATGATCAAATGAAGCAGGTTATTCAAAGTCAAGAGTATTTAAGAAAATACAGCGTTTTAAAAGTTTATTCGGAATCGTAATAGAAACTATATTCTCTCTTCCTTTAAATGTTAAATTATTTATTTATGAAGCCATATTTCTTACCACTGATGACAATTTTATTGATGTTATTTGTCACCATTTATGGAGATTTATAGATATTTATACTTTTCGAATCAATTTATTTTTGTACTTTGTACATTCGAATTATTAAAAATAAATATATACAGAATTCGTAAAAATCTTTTACATACATTTTCCCAATTTCTACCAGTAAATAAATGGAAAAAAAAGTAGAGGGACAAATTATGCGCACACCCAAATCGTTTATTCCATCGTGACCAATTGACATATATTATGTGTGTGCATGTATGTGTCTGTGTGTGTGTGTGAGAGAGAAAGAGAGAGAGAAAGAGAGAGAGAAAGAGAGAGAGAAAGAGAGAGAGAAAGAGAGAGAGAGAGCGGAGTATGTGGCGAAATGGTGAAACGGTTTTATTTTTCCGATTTATGTACCTGTGCAGCAAAAGCTTTGAGCCATCCTTGTTGGCGGCTAAAGTAATAAAAGCTTAATGGCAAATATTAAGTACACATTAAACTGATTTATTCAAGTGTGGGTTGGGTCCACAAACAAAGCGTTGCTGAAATTTATTTTTATTCGAGTTTTAAGAGTGTTAGCATGAGATATGCGGTAGCGCAAATGTAACCGTTTAAAGATTTATTGTATATAGTTTCAATTAAAGTTGGGTTATGTATGATTGTATAACCTGTGTTCCCAATTAAAATATCTTTGAGAGAAAATTACTCGTGTCCCATAAGCAGATGATATTTATTTTATCAACATATTTCTACAGTTCCCCACAATCAATAAAGAAAGTTAAAAAAAAATTGTATTATGCATGTTTTCGAACACCATGCAAATATTGAATTCTCTCAGAAAAAAATTGTCAACTGATTTTTTTTTTAAATTAATCATTTTACCTTAAAGCTATATTAGCAGCAGGATTTTTGACAAAGTGTCAGAGCAGTAAAAACTTTAATAATTGTTTAAAGTATAAAAAGAATATTTTTCCACACTTCCACCAATATAAATTAAGTTTAAGGCTGATCTCTTTGAAAGATTTACATCATCTATTAAATCAAATTTAGAAGGTATATTACCGGTAAATGCCCTTAAGCAAATAATCCACCGCATTTCTCGGATAAATAAAGATAGAGTCACACTACTTGGAAGGTAGCTGGTTGGAAATGCATATATTATATTAATATTAAGACCACGCTCGCCGCCCCAGGAACTTTGAATATTATTATTATGAATCTACCAGAGCTTTAATCCAAACTGTTAAATAATTTTTTTTCCTGGCCACATCGACTGAATCTACATAGCATTGTGGAATGCCACTCTTTTGATATGCTACTACGTGATTTATGCAACGGTAATTAGTGGCACAAGTCATCGAAGGCACGCAATAAATGTGGTCCATTGGCTAAATCAATTGCACACACCATGGCCGCAAGCAACAGGAAACGCCAAACACTTCAGACTGCAAAAACAATGTGCTCAAGTAGCATGCGACATGTGGCATGTGGCATGTGGCATGTTGCAGACATGTGGGCGGTCCACCTGGTACTATTAGCAACATGTGCTGCTGCCATTGTTATCACTGCCATTGTCAACGATAATAACAACAAGAGCAGATGATGCAGAAACAACACTGACAATACCAACACCAATACCAGCAAACAACACATGCAACAATAAAACGAACAGGAACAATAACAATGCTTCGTTGCCATCAGGTCAAATTAATGAGCCACAACACTTAACATCAAGTTTCTGCTCTCGGTACAGGACCATTTGAGATATTTCCAGCAATTGAACTTTCTGGATTTATGAAGCGTACTTAAAGGGCTTAAAATGCAAATTATTTTTTACCTTATATTTTTAAATTCTGTTTTTGTTTTTAAACATTAAGTTTAATAATTTACTTTTTTATTTTTACTAAACATTTTCATTCTGGTTGTTTTTCACGGATATTTGAAAGCTTTACCTAATCATTAAAAATTAAGTGTTCTACACATATCGCTACAAAATAAAATTACCCTATATACCGGGGGTATAACAATGTTAATAAATAATTAGAGGGTGTAACAATGTTGTTAAGTATTGTGAATGATTAATGTTGATGAAATATTTAATTCATCTTAATAATTATAGCAAATTCCAAAGAGATCTGACTTAAAAGTCTTTGGCAGTCTTAGCATTGTTCGCTATAAGAAACACTTTTATTCCCATAAACACAAAGGTCAATCAACTCAAAAAATTCGTTAAATTAGCCAGATTATATGAATATTTCAATAGGTACCACTGTGCATGGCAGTCAAGCGCAACACTTGCATAAATTAAACACCGCTTGATGTTTAAAGGCAGCCCACTTGTGTGTTGCAGTTGCAGTTGCAGTTGCAGGTGAGCTAGCTGCTGGTGTTACTGTTGGGGAAGTGTACATGGTTATTATTATCAATACAATCAGACATTATCAGGGAGAGAGATAGACAGAGTAAGAAAGAGAGAGATACACAGAGAAAGAGAGTGAGAGATAGGTGCATGCATAAAACATGTATCGGCACTGTGGCAGCAAATTGAATCAATAATATCCAATCATGGGTTAACAATGCGAATTGATTTCTAGCAAGCATGCCACTTATAGGAAGGATGCACTGAATGCACTCTGCCACGACAATGTGCAAACATGACAGTCAAAAGATAACAACAACAGGAACAATTGGCTGTCTTGCTTCACTTGACTTTTGTCTCTCAAGTGTTCATGTAAATATTAATTAAGTTTCGGCTTTTGTTGCATTGGCCTTGGCAAGACATGGATGAACACTGTGAAAAAAATTGGTCCGAAATGGAATTGAAAATGGAAATGCTTTATTATAAGATAGAGACATCGGTTTAGAGAAATGTTTTCTGAAACTGAAAGTAAATTCTCCTCCGTCGATTTTCCAAAAATTTAGGCAAATTTTTATTTCTAACTGTAAGCAAGCACATATGTGACATTGTATGATTGAGCTACCTGTGTTATCAGCAATGTTAGTGACTCAGTTAGTGAAATTTCAATTGGGTTTTGTTTAATCAACTTATGTGCAGCTCAACGCTTTGGGGATTGATTTTAATTAGTTAACAAAGAAATTCATTTAATTTGGCACTCATTTGCATTTGTTATTGCTGTGCTTGCATGAACTCCTCAAAATATATATTCTTTAACGAAAATTATTATTGCAAAAAGGCTGTTTACGGAATAAAAATAAATAAATTGTAGCTGGTGAAATGAGTTTTAGCTAACAAATTATTTAATTTAATTGGAAGAAGCCGTATATGAAAGAAATCATCAGAACAGACACAAAGATAATTGAGTTAAGCTTACACTTTTAAAACATTTGTCTAGATCTACTTCTTGAGATACTTGTATTATATATACGAATATATAAAGTTGTGTAAGGACATTAGTTGCAACATAAAATAAGTTTAAACAGCTTTACTAAACAACTGTTATTCATTTATATAATTATTAAATAATATGTAATATTAGTTTCTCTTGCAGATTAAGCATTTCGTTTCTCTGAAAAAAAAAAACAAAATTTTACACAATTATTTTAGCATAACTTATTTATCACTTTTGTCAATTTAAATCGATAAGTGAAAGTTGCTTAATTACATACTTACAAGTTAAGTGAAAAAATACAAATCAATTATCAGAATGTTAATTATTTTTGACAAAATGTTCCATCTTCTCCTAACTTTGGTATCAAAGAATAAAAACCACATTTCCAACCTGGTTCCAAATAATTATTTTTCAATTTAGACGTTATTAAATATGATTACTGATTATGGTTCGTTCTGAACTTCGCACTTATGGGTAATCGCTAGCTGATAATGGAGACGGTGGCAACTCCGCATGTGTCTCTTCGACGCCATCAAGAAAAATAATTACAATGCCCAGAGCAGGACGCAGATTGTCGGGCATGTGAGCATTATCGCCACCCAAGAGAATGACACATGGCATGCCAGTGATGCCGATGGGCAGCATTCGCGTCACAAATTGAGCCAGCCTGTGCTGGTTTATGCGACGCATCTCCAGTGTGCTAAGGCCGCTCGGCCAGCTTTCTTCGTAGCTGCAGCCTAACAGCATCTCCATCAAGCTAATGGGACAACCAAAGGCACGCAGGCCCTCTTGCACCGTCTGTACCATGGGTGAGTCCGGCGTCGAGATTAGGCTACCCCAGCTGCGTACCGAAGACATGGGCAGACTTCGTCCCCAGATCAACAGCCAGTATCGATACAGCTGATCGGTAAAAGTGCGTGTAACGGGATTTGTTGCACGCAGCGTGGCAATATAATGCTGAAGCAATTGATGCTCACGCCTTTGTTGGACCAGGCGTTGCTCTTGTCGGGAGTGCATTTCCTCTAGTTGGGACAATTCATTGACTTGATGCTGGATCTGCAGACGTAGCTCGAGGACGCAGTTGTGCCTGAACATCTCATTCTTGTGGATCTTCATATCACAGCACTTAGTGCAGAGAATCTCCACCTTGGGATTGCTCTGACAGCTTTCCACATGGCTGCGATACTGCTCCAACGACATAAGTGCCGAGCAACCGTTTTCTGAGAAGCAACACTTGATCTTCAGCCTTGCTAGCATATTGCGCATAAATCGCGGAACAGGCACCAGATGGTCAGGCAGTAGATCGGATCGATCCATTGGACAGATGCGCTTCTCATTCATCCAAGTTTCGATGCAAAAGCGACAGAAGGCGTGCTCACAGCCGGATGACTGCAACGGCTCCTCCAACACATCGGCGCAAATGGGACATAGCAGCTCCTCGTCAACGTGACCAACAATTAATGCCTTATCAAAGCCCATCTTGAATATTGTGATCGCAATATTCAATGCCACTTAGTGCTAAATATATTTATATTTAGCTGCCAAATAAACTAAGTATTTTTGTTTTATAAATTTCAATTCAAAATGTGAAAGTTGTTTCGCTCTTGACGTACTTCTATAATCAGTTCAAATTTCCTGTAAGGTTAGTCAAAGCTTCCTGTGATTCTATCTGCAATTAACAAATAATCTTTGGAATGCTCAAAAGTATATATAGTCGCCATATAATTTTGTTAATTGAGTTTTGTTAGCCTTCAAACAGCATTAATATGTAATCTGCGTCAACCATAATAATTTCCCAATTAAATTTTCCAGTTGCTATATAAGTCAGTAAAAATTATTATTATTATCATCATTTCATCACTATATTGCATCAGTAGGGGTGGTTAAAGTAGAGTATCTTCCTGGCTTATGATGTGGTTGCCACCAAATTCGTCTACTGACATCCTTAAAAGTTTAGTATTCTGTTGGAGCCTTATGGTATGGCGAACCGGCATGTGCCTTATTAAGACTTCCAAGTCCATCGTTGGGCAGGTGGGCATTGCTTCTCTCATAAGTGCGCAGGACATTCTCTGCAGCTTTTGCAGCTGTTTTTGCATGGTGATCAGCCATGTTCTCCCGAATGCTTCGAATTGTATAAAGTGCTCTGGAGTACTTCTATATCGTGTTTTGTAAATGAATGCCGAAGTTTTATTTACTCCGAGGTACGCTAATTGATTGCAATATGCTATAAGGCTGAAAGCCATCTTTATCTCATCTCATCTCTGTAACCCGTCTAGTAGAGGGAACGAAGAGTGATTTTTTAGAATTTCGGTCGAGTCGAACCTCTGCATCTGCCAGTACCTCGTTATCGGCAGTCCTTACTGAACTTACTGAACTGTGGCACAGAGTGATTTTTCAAATTCTTCTCTGTTCTATGAAAACAATGTCATCGGCATACCTCTGATACCAAATATTGCTGTTGGCAAGTCCGACTGAGATATGCTAATTTATATGAACAACCATTTTCAGATCTTTGCCTGTACTATATTCGACAAATCAAATTATGTAATAGGTTTATGAGATCCAATATTTTGGAACATAACTGAAACAATGATAACTGTGCAAATAACTGTTCATTGAAATTCACTCGGTGAGCAACTTAGCCACTAAGATAATATCGTAAATATAAATATCAAACAATGAAAACACTATGTTTCCTATTTGCAGCGGGCCTAATACGTTATACAAATAGATTATTAACATCGCTGAATCCAAATATTTCAGAACGTTTTAATTAAGCTAAACGAAAGAATAAACAATGCAAAATCCGTTGGCGCCAATATCAGATTGTATTTGGGTATAAACTATTCTTTTTATTCCTCCTCTGATAACTCTAGACTGTTATTCAGGTCTGTCGGCTAACACTGAAAATTGTATTTATACACATCATACCAATTATGTAGTTAAGTTCTACTTTTAGTTCTCCCAATTGTTTGTGTTAATATGAGTAAATCCTCTTTGTATCTTTAGCAAAAGTTTTTATTTTATTTTATTATGTAAAACACACACATTTAATATTACGTAGAAATGGAAAATGAAATTAAAATATAATTTTCGTCTGTACATTTACTTTCACTTGATATAAATTTTCAGCCTTATTAGGTAAACTGCTTAGAATATTTTTATTCTTTGCAGGTTGGGTGTGTTAAAATGGAAGAACATACAAACATTCGTTTTTCCCTATATTATTATTATATTATTATACAGACCAGTTGGGCTTTTCCAGCACGGCAGCTCATAATGGCTAGATAAAAAAGCACCCCAGCCTCCCGTTTGCTTCACACTTGAAAACTTTCTATACAATGTGTATTTAAATTAAATATTATTATTGCAAGAAATTTAATTTATTAATTTTATTTTGAAATGTAAATGTTGAAATTTTTTTTATTTATTTGGCTTTAAAAATGTTATTTATTTATCTATCGTAGTTTGAAGCCTAATCAATTAAATACTCCAAAGCAAAAGGAAAAATGATTATAACTTTATTTTTACTTGCTCTTGAATACAACATTCATCGGGCTTAAGAGCTGTACTACAATTTTTGAAACTTGCAACTTTTATAGTGTGCTATAAAAATTATTTCAATTGCAATTTGTAAAACTTTGCCAAATGGTGTCGCCAACTGCCGCAAACTAAAACTTCAACTTTTGCATTTTCATTACAAGTTTTCCTCAATTCGCTGTCAGGCAAAGTACTCTCAATTCAAACTAATGCCTGAAATTAATTTACACAAAAATGAACGTATAAAATGATTCATATACACAGTAAGCTCAGGTAATTGTCACATAATTGGGTAAATTCACGCGATTTGTAATACTCTCTTTGGTTAAATAAAAAAGTAACCAAATATTAATCGATCCTTTGGGAACTATATGACATAGTAGGCCGATGGTGATTGTTCATTATAATTACCAAATTTCCGTATTGATGGATTAAAAAAAGATTATTAATTTCAAATTTTGATATTAAGTGAACTTTAACATTATTACATATTACACCAAATTTAGGGGTGATCGCCATATGAAAATGATAACGGTGACAACTCCGCAAGTGATTCATTGACGGCATTAATAAATATTATTGCAATGCCCAGAGCAGGATACAGATTCTCTCTGAAGAGAATGACTCAAACATAAACAATTCTTAATTGTTTAAAATTTTCTAGTCAGAAATCTTGCTTTGTTTTGTCTACACATATATTTGAGGAAAATGGAGGGCAATAATATTTTGGAACATACTCTTATATTTAACTATACATATATAACAATCTCAACCTAAACTATAAACATTTCTGGATTTTAGAAAAATTTTCAATATATATATAATAAATATAAATAATAATATTTCTATAAACTAGAAATTCAAACCCTTAAATAAAATGTATTTTCTGAAAATGGGGCTAAAATTTCTAATATGACACTGTCTAGCAATAAATAGTTATATTTATTGTATAAAAGAATTAATAAATTTACTATAAGCATTACAAAAAACTGAAGAAGAAAAACTATATTAAATTCATTTGAATACAACTTAGAGTATAAACAAAATGAAGATGATGAACATACAAATTTGCTTAAATCATTTCCATAGACAAGTGGCAGAAAAGGCTTTGCATATTTATGGCTACAACTGCAGCGGAAGTTATGAAAATTGGAAAACTTGTGCCATAAGCCAAAGCGTTGCCAACTGTTGTCATCATTCAGCTTTGTGTTGCTGTTCATGTTCTAGTTTAGTTGTTGCTGTTGCAAAACAAATATGGCAAATTTTATTTATAAAGTTAAATTTTAACAAATTAACTTCGAATGGAATGTCACACAAACAAACAAATAAAGTAGCGTATTTGCCACCGTTTTACATTTTCCTTAACCTGACTACAACCAGTCTCAACTTTAGTCCATTGAACGTAGCATATCAGATGAATAGTAAATGTTGCACAACCACTGAAGGTACACACTAACTCCTCAGGCACACACACTCACAAGCAGTCAGGCAATAGCATATTGTCATATATGCCAAAATATTTGCACTACATAAGACACACACACAAAATAGATATGCAAACATTTGGACAGACACTGACAATGTGTGCTTATGTGACTCTGAATTTGGTTTTAAATTTCAAATTTGGTTTGTCCATCCTTTGGGATGTAAATTTTCATTTTTATTCTCACTTGGCATTTGCGTAGAATTTTTTTGATAACTATACATAACTATCTTGTGTTGTTCCTCAAACTTCTGTGTCAAACATTTTAGCTTTGTTGAACTACAATTTTAGTTTTGTGTGCATAATTAAGCATGCGACTAAAGCTTCAAAATTCCAAAAAAAAAAATTGCTTATCTGTAAAAGCAGCTACTCTTGGCCTAATGTTGGGCCTACCAGGCTTATTAGCACATTTTAAATTCACTTTTGAAAATTAATACTGAAAACAATAATAAAACAAATCATTTGATAATATTTAGATGATTAAATTGGCTTAAGCAGTCGCTTTTTTTTTAGCAAAGTTATCTCATTGTTTTATTGTACTCAATTATGCTACATTTCTAATTAGATTAAATAGACTTAAATAATTGCATCGATCATTCTATATCTGTGACATTTATAGCAACAATTAAAATCCACCTTATTTGTAAGATTAAACATTAAACATATAGTAAATATATTCTTGACCAAGTTCAACATTCGAGTCGGTATAGCTATTTCCGTCCGTCCTTCCATCCGTCAATATGTTTAAGTGAATTCTGCAGAGCCACATACCTACACCAGACAGTTAGGATCATTTTTCAATACTCTTAAGCGTCTATACTCTCTATAAGATATGAGTGTACTATAAGACCTGGGTGCACAACTTTTAAAACGCAAATTGGCAATACAACTAGAATATATTTATCAACTGTGGTCAGGGTGGATCGTAAATTTCAAATTTTATTCTAAATTAAAAATATTTATTGCTTTTTGTAGGGTCTGTGTCGCTTGATATTATTCAACATTAAATAATTTATTTGATTTCATATTCATCACAATAATAGCATTTATCCATTTTCATTTGGCTTCGTTTAATAAAGAAAATCTTAATTAGACAATCGAAAGCAGTGAACCAGGCTAATTTAATAAGTCAAGTACATGCAATAATATTATTCCAATTGAACTAACACAGTTTAATGAAAATCAACAGTTCTGTTTTTCTAGACAGAGTCGAATATGAATGAAGGGCATGTTACAACGTCAACTACACTAATAAAATGTGCATGTGTGTGTGTGTGTGTGTGTGTGTGTGTGTGTGTGTGTGTGTGTGTGTGTGTGTGTGGGGTAGTGGGGTGTGAGAATGTAACGAGATACAAATGTTTACCGCAAATGTATATTTGCATTTATATTTGTTGTACTCGTCGTGTTGTCATTTCATTGCAAAAAGCGAACGTGACACATTCGCCTCAAGTTGCCAACAAGCCTCAATTACCCATAGCCTAGCCTGACTGTACTTCATATTGATTACACACCCTGAAAGCCTCTATAGAGTGTGTTCAATAAGCTGAATACTAGAAACCATTTTTAAGAATTAATATTGTTGGGGCAAGATCGAAAGATCACTTAAAGAGAGATATTATATTAGATGTAATTCATCAAGTACTCAGATACTTTATATTAGATGATTATACTTTTATTTCTTTTATTTTTTTATTAAGCACGATGGAATAACAGAGTCTAAAATATTTTGACGCCATTAAGAAATAACTAAATGAAATGCATTGTAACTAAACAAATTTAATTTGAATTTTGCTGATTATTTTTTAATATAATAATTTTTTGTTTTTCTTCTGATCGTAGCGCATCGAATGAACTTAAATACCGAAGCTGTAACTATATTTTACTCCCACTACAAAAATTATCCAAAAATTACCATGAATAACTGTCATTTGGCGATGTTGTTTGGTCCAAGTTATACATATAACATGGGCACGTATATGTGAATGTGGACCGCAGGACATCATCACAAGGGGAGAAAGCCAGAGCGAGGAGGGGTGTGCAGTTACATGTCAGTTGGCAACGGTACATTGCCAAGCGGTCACGTTCGAGTTGTATGACCGGTACGTGCAATTTTCAGCTGGACACAAGCCCTAAACAGTGGACCAAGGACCAAGAACGAAGGACCGACGGCACTTGGTAGGACAATAAGCACAAGTTTCATGCAATAAAATTAACCCAAACGGAACGCACAAAAAAAAAAGAACAGGACACGCAGAACGCCGTTACTTCTGCACTGGCTGATAAGATAATTTTATTTGGCTGTTATTGCATAAAGTCATGTGAGCTGCGGAAATGAGTTGAACTAAAGTAAAACGTTACGTGCCACATTGCCACAGCTTATTCGTGACAAAAGATGTCTAATAAGTGCGGGTGAAGGTAGGTGCAAATGGATTCTAATAAGATAATTGACTTGTTTGCGGATTGATATAGTTACTTGCTAAGCTGAATCTAAGCTGAAACCAACTTGTTCTGCACCATTGGGGAAAGGAAAAATAATCTTAAAATATGACATTGCAGGGGAAGCGATATTAGATATTAATCTGGAAACTGTACGCTAAGAATACAAGCAGACAAATCATGATTTCTCCAGAATTCGCTGCGACAACATCGCGGGCAAAAAACAGCCCTTTTTGCTTCACATACTTTCTAGGTGGCCCTAATGAGATGTGAATGTGTGCGAAATAAGCAGCTATAAAATCAGCAGATCGACCAAACCCTTGAATGTGTGCGAAGATGACAGCAACAGTCTATCCTACTCCATTTGTAATTTTGTAGGTTTTATGACTGATTTGTTACCCCTTTTAAGATATCATTTAGACAATGTCGCAAAAAAAAGACCTACTAAGAAAAAAAAGTATTAGATTTGACATAAATTGGTTTCTTTCACAAGTTTAGCTTTCGCTCAATTTCGCGACTGCTAACTATATAACTTTTAAGATATCTTGCGAAAGAAACAGCTTTAATATTTATTAAGCTAGCTCACCATAAAAAAGAGCCTTTAATCGAATTTCGCAGAGTACTTTTTAATTAATAATCTGTTTATTTAAGGGGCATCATCATCGCTAGCTTAGCATTTTGGGGACAAGAGAAAAGAGATCCCCAACACCTCTCCCGCTTGTTCATCTAGCAAACCTTGGGGCAGGCACGAGGCTTTCGCCTGGCGCAGGGATTCCTCTTGCGCCGACAAGCGTCGGGCTTTCGCCTGCGAACGAGTTTGGGCTTGCAGCTGCGTCTGGTTCTGCGGCTAATCATACGCTTTTTGGGCGGTGGGCGGCGCATGCTCGGCTTGTGCTTCTTTCTCATGTTGCACGCATTATCATTGACGTAATCGCTTTCGAGGCACTCGCTGCAGCACACAAACCTGCAGTTGGGCACGCTTTCATCATAAGTGTAAATCATCATCGGTGGCTGAGAAGTGGACAGGTATTACATTTACATACATTTTCCATCGCTTACTGTTTTAATCGTACCAACCTCTGATGCGCTCTTCGGATCGGTTTGAGAATCGCACATTTCTTCAAAATAACACGTACATAAAAAATTATAATATCAAAACAATATGTTATATTCGATGTATTAACACAAGATTTTTGAAAGAAAACGACTAATTTTATTTTGTGTATTTAGTTTAAGCTCTGTAATGTAAATAAATAATATTATTTGGGTGTTTCGCAAGCAGAATGAAATTTTCAAACAAAATTCCATGGCCTACTTTGAACTTTTTATAGAATATTGTGAGTATTTATGCAAGCGTGCATAGTAGTATCATACTTATATGAGTAACTATTAATAAATATAGTTAAAAATTAATAACCATTTTCAACAGGTGTGCTTCGATCAGCAATATTTTTGGTTATCTTCGGTATATATAAGATTGTTATTCTTTCCTTAATTAACTGTTGTTTTGCGTTTATTTCTCCACATTTTAAGGATATTTATCATTATTTTATTATCATACTGATAATTATAATGGTAAAATTAAAAATTAAATTTAAATTGAATCAGCACCGCAAACGCGTTGCCGCTAAAAAATCAATCATTTTTTGACTGACTTTCTGCCAGCTTACCAATAAAAACTACATAAAACAAATGAAATAAATAATTATTATTAGCTGAGCATGGAACAAATTAAGCAAAACGCCAAGAGGACTTTGCACTGGATCATTACGCACTCAAGCGGCACTAAATCGCTTGTATTTATAAGTATGCTATGAAAATGAACTTTTTGCACGATATTTTTGCATACTTGGAGTGGGCATTATGAATTAATTACAACGTTTGTAACATAATTCTATTGGGATTTTGCAGTATTTATATATAAGAGCAAAGGTCATGGATTATTTGATTTAGCATATTCTTAGATTAAAAGCGTTCAAATAAACAACGTGTATAATATACAATTAAATAATTTAATATTTATTGTTAAATTTAAGGGACATTTAACACATGTTCAAATAAAATACTATTTAATAGAATAATATTATTATTATTATTATTACTAATAATATTTAACAGATGACATTTACGTCTCCGAATTTCGTTTGCTAAACTTTGAATTTTTGTTTTTAAAGCGTATGGGAATTTCGTTTAGTCTCTTTTCTTTTCTGTAGTTATTCCGTTTTTTACATTTTAAGCCGGCCGTTTTGCTGGTATTTTACAAGTGACCGCACACGGTAAAATATTTGGCCACACCCGAAGCGACGCGCGGCCCTCAACAACAAGAGCGACAACCACAATGCGAAAGCAACAACAACATCAAAAAAATACGTTGAGGGTGGTTTTAAGTGCGGAAAGAGCACTTAATACTAATTTGCTTTGCGCCTACGCCGTGACCTACGACCTGGCGACCCGGCATTTCCGTTCGGATTCGGTGCCAATCTGTGCTGCGCTTAAGTGACCGCAACACGCAGTAGCGGGAGGTGGGGCGGGTGCTCTTGTTGGGCGGGTTAACAGCTTCGGGGCGTCATTTTTATGAGCTAATTAAGTTGTTCGACTTGATGAAAAACTCATTTGGGGCCGCTTCGCTAACAGCAGCCAACCAAATTCCGCTGCATATCTAATTTGCATTAATTAAGAGCAGGCAACGAAAAAAAAACGTTACCAACAAGAGAGAACGTTACTGTCGAGCGTAACCGACTCCGAAATACTCTGATACCAATAAGTTGCTAAGTGACTAGCCAATAAATACCGATCTTTGTAGGAGGTTTCTAGTGATGTACCGCACGTTTGCCAGGATTTCGTGTAGGACAGCTTCGGAGATGCGAGGACAAGTGCAAGGAATAATTGTGTAATTCAAAGTTCGATCTATAATTATCTATCTATCTATTAATAGTTATATTTGTTGAATTAAGATGTGCGATCCTTCTTTTTTTTTTTTTTTATTCAAATTTTTTAATAGTTACTTAAAGAAGTCGTTTAAGTTGTTTAAGTGATTTTGAAAACTTTTGTGAGATCAATATGTTCTTGTAACATGGCAAAACTTATGAAGCATATAATATTTGTTTAAAATGCAAAATCAAGTTGACCGCATACAAATTAATTTTTGGTGCGGAAAATATTACATTCTTTGATGTTTTTTAAATTTAAATTTTTAAAGTTGTCATGGAACTGGTTATCTACTCTGTTGCATTGAAAAATAGTAAGTGAATTCATTAAATATTTTTTACATTAGAAAAGGCTTTTTGTCACACTAAAACAATGAAGTTTACAATGGTTAAATTACGTTACGTTAGCTTATGCCATCTGCAGTGGTAATGAAAATCGATTTATAACAAAAGAGTGTTGGATACTCTTCTTGAATAAATCAAATAATACAACTAATGTTATAAGCCATACGACAATAGAGAGATCATTTCTCTTATTGCAAATTATAAGATTTTTAATTAGAATGACGGTTAAAAGTGACACACCCCTCAAGTTCGAGTCCGCGCTACCCCACTGGGAGTGGTGAACATAACAGCCTATGTTATTGTAAAACTTCAGTTTGATCTTCGATTAGCTTATAGCTTTGTCTCTTCTACTGGTTTATAGAGCTCTACTGAACAAAAATCTTTGAAAGCGATGCACAATCAACTATGCGTGCTGGTGGTGGCCGAGACTCTGTATTTAGTAGCTTTTTCCACCCACTTTCACTCTTCTCCTGGGGACTCTCTCGACCCCATGGTTTTTATCGCATTACACAGTTGTCGTAGTGGGCGTGGTTATTCCATGTTTCATCGATTTTTAAGGAAGTTACCAGTAACATAGTTTCAAAATTTAATGATTAAGAAAACTATGCGGCGGCTTGTGTAGGCCTGATCTAAAATAGATTAACTTCATAATTCGTACAGATGGACAGACAGCAGCGAAATTGTCTCCAAGCTTTTATATAAGGAAATTCAAAAACTTTACTCATTGCTGGTCAATTAATAAGAATAATTGGTATTCTTAATTGCAACTAATTGGCAGGCAATTTGCATTCAGATTTATTGGCAGTTAACTTCTTGCGAAACTTTTGGTGCAACAATAGCAGAAATTGGTGCAACACTTTTAACGCCATGTTAGGGCCAATGTCGCCTTTGGCTTTGGCATTTGTTGGCTAACTGCAAAATTTGTGCAAGTAGTTTTGTAATTTGTTCAGCTGTAACTTGGGCGTGGCAACTGAAATGAAAGACGTAACTTTTTAATAGCCACAACTTGAGTAGAGCTCCTCAATTTTTTGACTTCTTGACCAGTCCAAAAACTTTTTGTATGTAATGGAAGTTCAAATTTCTTTAACCAATTTTATTGCATTTTCTTCGTTTCAAGGTCGCTAAAAAATCTGTCAAATGGCTATAAATATATATTTAAAGCAAATATGTTGATTTTTTTAATATTGATACAATTTGTCAAAGTTAAAGCTATCTAACAAAGATCACATTGACAATTATAAGAAAAGAATATTATTGAGGAAACTGGACTGATTTGATTCCATACATGTAATCAGTGACTTGATACTGATATTGATTAAAGTTCAGTCATCAAATTCGGCATATGCCACGTCTCATTATTTTTATTTAATAGTTTCCCTCTTGTTCTAATGAGCACTATCATTGCTTGCCTACATGATTTTGTGGCACCATTGTCCCACACACACATACTCCCTTTGTTACTGTAACAGACTAGCGGCCCCATGAAGATTTGAAGAAAAAAGATATTGGGATATTGCGTTATTTATTAGAAAATTCAAAAAGATGCAAAGTAGACACCTACCATGCTTAGGATATTAAAGCCTGATTACATTTTATCATTAAGTCTATTAGTGTAAGATTATGGGGTGGTGAAACGGGTTGATTGTTTTGTTTACAATCTAGGAGTAGATGTAAGGATAAGGAATGATTTTTTTTTATAGTTCATTGCGTTCGCCGTGAACGAATAAAAAAAACCGTTGCATGGCTTACTTAGCTTTCAAAAGCGCAGTGGAAAGTAAGAGTGAATTAAATCAAAAATAAAATATAGGAAATAACAACAAATATAAAAAAAAAATTGCAAGGCAAAAAGCACCATCATCACCCGCACTCATCACCGAAGTGTTGCAGTGCATTGCCGGGACGACTCTCTGTTTTTTTTTTTTAAATCTTAATGTGGTCTGAAACATATATTTTTTTTTTTAGATTTATATAAAATATTTGTTGCTTACATTCAAATGCAAAAATTCCCTCGACGTCGAAAGACCTTTCCATGCTAGATGTTCACGTAAGTCACAAAGTTCTTGTCTTCTCAAATAACTTTAATTCAAAGAATGGAAAAAAATAAATGATTCAAGGCAATGAATTAACAAAAAAATTAAAAAGAAATATTCGGAAAATAAATAAATGTTAAATTTCATATATACACAGATGTATGACATTACAATATCATCTGTAATTTTTTTTCTCCATAAATTTTATTAATAACGCCATAAAGCCCTAAAAAACACAAAAATAACTTATTAATTAAATAATATTTTTAAATTCATAGTCTTTACACACTTCACACTATTAAGGTTGTTTTGGCCGTAATACATTTTCAAGCAGCCTATAAGTATGCAATATGAAAAATTATTGAAAACCTAGTTTGTTAAGCAAAACTATGCTACGAGAAAAAAATCTACTGAACACTATTAAAGTTAACAAACAAATAGATATAAAATAAATCGTGAAACAATAGAAAAAAATATTATTTAAACTTAACTTTAAAAAAAAGTTTTGCAATTAAATTTGATAAATCCAGGAATTTAGTAATAGATAAAAGTATTTTTATAAAGTTAGTTATCTTACTTTTGTTGAAATTATGAATTAAAATTTAAGAATTAATGAATAAATTTGTAAAACTGAATTTATTTCATAATAATTTCCTTTCCCTCGCACAATTAACATACATTCGTCGATGAAAATAACTAAACTTTTAGAAAATTTTTAAAGTATTCAAGTTAATTAATTAATGTAATTCTTTCGAGCTCTGTAATTCAGTTAATTCTTGATTTACTATGCTTTTCTTCTAAAGTTATTTTAAACTGCCTTCAAATGCAAATGTATTTCTCTAGAAAATCCATTCGTCGGAAGAAAAAAGATTTACACTCCCTCAAACAATTAAAAAATGGTTTGTTTGGTTTTTTTTTGCAATTTTAAATCAGTTTGTTTTATGTAAATCTTTAATATATTCTTAGCCGTGTAACAGTAAAAAGCAACTTGAACTGCTTCCGCCGATCCAATTGAAGCTAATCAATTGATAAAAATTTTATTTGCGAAGAATGCAAATCAAACAATGTTGATTAATTATGTCTGGCATAACATAATTATTTAGTTAGCCACAACACCACCACCAACAGCAACAAGTTTCCGAAAAAGTGATGGAAAGTAATGAATCCGTTGACAGGCCAGGCCGGTAAAGAAATTCCATATGTAATGATTGTGTAATGAATATGTTTCTGTTTTGAGGTTGTGAAAAGTTTTTGAGCGGCAAACTTTTGGCAAAAGTGTTACCTTATTGAGCTGCTTAGCGGACTTGGTCGCTGTCGTGATAAATTATGTTAATAATGTTTCCCAAGCAACTTGCCAGAAAGTTGAGCAGAGCAAAACTTTTCGCTTACTGCTCATCCCCATTCGCCCCCACTTCCCCAAAAAAATTCTTGTCAAGAATCATGCCACGTTCTAGACCAGCAACCTTCCCCATTCAGTATTCTTCTTCTCCTGGCAGCTCATTTTCAACCATAATATTGTGTGCATCTCATATTGAGTGGTATCCCTAAGTAGTTGGCCACCGATGCGGCGTCAACAACGCATACTTTATTAATTCACTTAGCAAAGTGTAATCCTATCACGTCAATAAGATTATGGTTTTGAGAATCTTTAATATTTTTCTTGTTGCCAGGACAGCGCCCACCACTCGTTTGCCAGCCAATTGCTGTTCTTGTTATGCCTCTTCTTGATTTTGTTGCATGTTTATGGAAATTATAGTGGCAGTCGAGGCAGCAGCCAACAGACTTGATTTTGGCTTTCGCCTTGGCTTTGGCTTTGGCTTTGGCTTTGGCAGTCAGCGCCATGCATAACAATGACTTTAGTGGAGGCAACTTTGGCTACGCTTACTCAAGTTTGAAGTTTGTGCCATATTAATGCTCGCTAGCAGCATGTGTAAGCGTTTTGCAGTTCTTTCTCACATCTAAGTAGATTTTTAGATTCGGTATGCTGGTTCCTTTCCTGGTAATTTAGTTTCTAAGCTATTTGCTTTCCCAATTATTAAAAAGTTGCAAATGTTTCCGGTCCATCTCCAACGCGTCAAGTGTGCTGAGTTTCAGGTTTTTCTTTACGAAAATTGCTTAATCTATCTATGTAATTCACTAAGTTAAGTCTAACTTAAGTTATTCGTAAAAAAATATTTGTTGCAGCAGACAGTTCTGCTTATTAAATAAATGAAATAAGTCTGATATGCGCTGTGGTATTCTAAAACTAATATTTTAAATTTGAAGTCACTACGTTTTTTAGCCTCTGAGATTGACTTTTTATAAATATGGAATATATACATATACTTTATGGGGTTGAATATGCTTAGTTTTTATTTTTTATTATTTAAAATAGATGGTTTAGGATCAATACCTAAATAACTTTTAGTTGATATTAATTCATATTTGGAATATGAATTCGGTTTAATTTGCCCTTGAGACCTAATTGTTGATGTTTAATTGCTAATAAATGCTTTTAGTGGCCTTGGCACACATTTTCAATATCACAGTGATTGCCCACAAACATATGTGTGTGGGACGTGTGTTTGAATGGATTATGTGTAGCCCACTTGGCACAGTCTTCGCTTTTGTTGTCCATTTGGCATGCGCTTTTCCTTCTACTAATTGCTTGGCAAATATGTTCACATCAACATTCGCACACAGCGTCGGCATTAAAACTGCAAAATGTTTGCGTACGAAAATACGACGTGCGGCTAGCCCAGATGTAAGCAGCGAAAATATTTTAAATAATGCCTTTTGTTACTTTTCTGCAGTATGTAGTTCTTCGGTTACTTGTATCGCTCTTTGTTTTTGCTTTTTGTGTTTAAAGCAAAGACATTGGTAGCGAAGTACTTAAAATCTAAAAAAAAGAAGAAAATTCTTTCTTTATTTGTACTTATGAGCTCGAATTTTTTCTGTAACTATTTAAATGCATTTAATTAAATAACTACAAGCATTTATTGGGGGTCTTTTGTCTTATCAGTTGGACAAAGAGCTTGTCGAATATCGCACAAAATCAATATCAAAGTACAAAAATTGTTGGTAAAAATTTATAAATAACATAGATAATTAAATACAACACCGTCAAAAGCTATTTATCAAAATGTAACTGCACAATATAATTATTTAAATCTTTTAGTTCAAATTCTCATCCCAAGAACACGCTACACTACCAATTTATGCTGTAAATATTTGTTAAATAAAAAAAATATATACTCTTTCGGAAGACGTACTGATAATTTAATCGTGATTATTTTTACATTATTTCAGAAATCTCCTTGAAATATCAATGATTTTTGGGTTATATCCATCCTGTTCTGAGGCACCTGTTACAACATATATCCGATACGGTGTGCCATACCAAATTTTTTATTTATTTATTCGATGGTACAGTGGATTTGTAATAAAATATTATTTCCTTAATGATATGATATAAAGCGGGGCATCCGTAAATTGAACAGCAGATTGAAGACACTTCTTGATATGTATTCTTGCTGTCTTGAGAGGCTTACATTGTGCTGAGAACCGCTAAGATGGCAATTGTATACACAAAAAGCAAAAGCAATTATGCAGCCTTGTTTGCCAACAAAAAAAACTGTGGGAGTTCTAGCCAAAACATGTCCATGTCCGGTGCAATAAACATTCATTACGTATTGCCGAATGCCACAAACAGAACTGGGCAACAACAATAACAACACATTCTGCACATTGAGGATGCCTTAGTTTTTATGGTGCAGCTGCCACTTGGCAGGCAGCAGACGGCTATGAAATCAGAGCAGTACACATACGCAAACTTACACACACATGGAAAATATCTTGAGAGTCGTGTAAGAAGGAGCCGCTGTGGGATTGTAAATGAAATCGCCAACCGTCTGTTACTGTTCGGAATTGAACAATAAAATAAATGATATTTGCTCAAGTGACTGGGCTACGGTTTTAAATTCAATAAAATTTTATGAAAATGCTTCGATTAAGTTGTACATTTATGCCTTAATATATATATATATATATATATACATATATATAAAATGTCGCATGCGAACCCAACAAAAAAAAGGTCAAGCCGTTTGCCATATTGACTTTTATGACAACGGTCCGAGTGGACGTAAAATGAAAACTATATAATCAGCGTTAAAAGTGCAACAGCTGCTGCAACAATCGAAGAAAAACGGAAAACATATTTCAGTCCCGCTACGATATATAATATTATATGTGAGAAAAAAATTGCCATTTATTAAATGGAATTTAAACAGAAGACGGTAATATTTAATTTCATTTTATGTATAATTAAAATGTATTATTCTTTGTAAATATTTATGAAATTATGAAACAAATTATTTATAATACAGTTATACATGTCTTGGAATCACCATAAAAATATATTTTATTTAAATAAATTAATGATTTTCTGTTTTAGTTTTTGGCTTTCAACTGCGCCTGGGTCTTTGACAATTCATGAACTTCAGCACTCAGTGCTGCAAATGGATCAAATAAGATCATCATCGGGGGCCAGAAGGTGATCTTAAAATACATTTGACCATAACGGGAAACGACTTTTCTTTTGCTTACTACTTTAAACGAAATTTTTGAGCGAATCCATAGTTTTTCTTTGACTAATAGAAACGTTATTATCAGACAAATATAGCTATATAGATAACTATATTATATAGACCATTAATTAGTCGCCAACCACTTTAAAAATTAAAAACAAATGTTTAAGGCTTATGGCATTATGACATAATATATCTATACCTGACAACTATATTATATTAAAGTATGTTCTTTATAACAAATGTTTCAAATAACAAAGCTGTTCTTTTCAATTATATGTATTTCAAAACTACAAATTGATTTGGCTCAGTGCCCAATTTTAATTAAAAATTGTATTATTTATTAAACTTATTTGTGCGTTTGTAAATTTATATGATTTTTGTAGCTTATTCAGGCAGCTGCTGCTGCAGCGTGTGACAAATGCACTCCAATAATTTTGGCCTGCCATGTGTGACATTTATTAAAAATTGTTAAGGTGCCGCCTTCGATTGTTCGGCATGCTTGCTAATAAATTAGCTCGCATTTAAAATGGGAAATTTCCAAGCGGAAAAACACATACATATGTAAGTACGTCCGTATGTGAATGCCAGCCAGTATGGAGGACACACCATGTGCACAAATAAATCATTTACGCCAGTCGTATGGTTCAAGAGGATTTCAATAAATTAAATAAGCAATTGATGAAAGAAAACAAAAATAAACAAAATTTCAAATATTTTTTTTCATCAGTATAAATATTGATTTGATTAATACAGTATAAAATAAAGAATTTAATGTCAATTATTAGAAATACTCAATAGTAGTTACCATTATTTTGTAAAATGTTCAAAAATAAAAATACAAATTAAGAAAAAGAGTTGTTAATATGCTTACACATATTAATAGGACTTTAAAGAATCCTTAACTCTGACTCAGGTACAAGTAAATGGTAAATTTTCTAGTATTAGTTCTGATGGCAGCTAAACTAAATGAAATTACCATAAGAAAGTCCCTGCATATCACATGTTTATTTAAGCAGGAGAGAACGCTCCAGGGTGCTGCGACACTCGAGTTCAGCTTTTAAGGCCTTTCTCACATTTACTTAAGTTATTTGACTTGTATTTTGTTGTTTTCTTCTTTGTCTGTCGCAGAGGCCCCGAGCAGAAAGAGGGCCAAAGATGCACCACACATCATACATTTTGTTCGGGCTTCCCTTTTTTTTTGTTATTGCCAAAACAGTGGAATTTTTGGTATGCTGTGTCTTGTACGCTGATTCCTATTTTATAAGCAGAGCCGAAGCCAGAGCCCTGGGAGTACGGAGCGTGTCAGTGTTAGCATTAGAGCCAGAGCCTGACATGCCTGCAGGGACAATGCTACCAGAGTGTCAGAGCGTTGAGGTATGTAAAGGGTATTGATGTGTGTACTGCTTGAAGATTGTGTTGTTGTTGCTTGTTGCTTGCTGCCTTCTCTCGAGTTGATTGGGTCTTATGCACAGTTTGTTTTCGCCTGTGTGTTGCTTAATAGCCATAGGCGCTCAGCCACGTGGCACACATGCTTAATTTAAGTGACGCCGGCGATAAGCAGATAAGCAGCGTTTGATGTTCAAGTTTTTGGCCTTAAATTACGTCTTTCTATATTTAATATTGTGAAAAGTGTGCTTTGCAGATGAGACGGTAGCAGCTTAAACTTGGCTAAGTGCTGAGTCAACATGAACTTTGACGTCATCATTGCTTGTTGTCATATGTGTTGTTGCTGTTATCTCCTTCTTTATTTTGTCGTTCACCTTTATTTACGCTACGATTTATTTATTCAAAAGCACAACAATTTTCACAATTTTTTATACATACATTTATATGTATATATATTTATTTGGCTTTTAGCTAAACTTGAAGTCTAGTCTTTTGTGCCAACTACCAATTCAATGGGCTCCATTCATGAGCTGTCTGAGTTTTATTTTTGCTTTATTACCTTTTTTTTATTTATTTGGTCTGTCGCTTTTGACTTGTTTGCTTTTTCATGGAAGTCTGTCCAAATGCTGAGCGAATGCTCACTTCATGCATGTGAGTGTATGTGTGTGTGTATATATGACTGTGTGAGTATAAAAGCAAGTCATTGCTGTTATATCACAGCGCAGTCGACGTCATTATATGAAGAAGCATATATTTACCCATACACATAATAAGTATTTGTATAGAAGTATCTGTTAAGGCTTGCTTAAGAGATACTTGATGATCTAACGCAGATTAAAGTTTGAAAAAATATGCATTGGCAAATTTTTCACTTGTATTGAACATTCGTCGCATATCCCGAGTTTCCCCATTTAAGTAGATGCCACGATGCAATGGAAATCTTTATTCTTCTTCGAAGTTTCATCCTCTTCAGGTTGACATATGCAATATGAATTTTATTATGGTAATTTAATATTTGGTTTAAGTTTGTGCAAGATAATTATGGTAAATTAAAGCTTTGTGTGGTTTTTTAATAAAAAATTAAGCACATTTACGAATTAAAAACAAACACATTTATTTTACTTAATTTTTATTTAAATGCCTATTTAAACTTAATGTGTGTAATTTTTAATAATTTGATTTGATGTTATCTTGATTTCAACTAGAAGTGAATGAATAATAAATGAGTACTTTTAGAGAATGTATTATACTGAAAATAAACTCCATTAAGTTGACTTTAAAAAAATCTATAGTTATTTTCTTTGCCTTTCTACCTGTTCATCGACAAAACTTTTAGTCAACTTTAATTAGACGTCAGTCCCCTCGATAAAATGCAAAATCACTGCTGAGAGGCTCTTGTACAACAATTCAAAGCTAATGCAAAAGATATATCCATTATGCAGGACAATTGAAGCGCAAGGCCCCACTTGAAGGTATCTATCTGTCAGCCAGTTGATTTCACTGCTGATTTTAAGAATTCCGATTTCGATTTCCCAATGCCAAGCTAAGCACACCCAATGCCAAAATCTTCGCCGCCATACATATATTATGCATTTTATTTGCGCAGACATTTGCGCGAACACACACGCACATATACACACACCCACTCACACATCAATGGACTCATTTACACACACCATTCGAGCGGTACTTCTAAAATTAGGCAACAAAAATTATAATTATGATGTGTTCATTGTTTTCATTTGCCTCGTTGCCAAAGGCAATTTGCCATATATGCAATACAAACACAAAGATCAAGCTCCTACAAGCACACAATAACACACGCACACACTCACGTACAAAGTGTGTGTAACTTTTTCGGCTGCTCAACTTTTCAAGTGCTTACAAATAGCCTTTTGTTAGGTAATACCTACAGTGACGGATATATTAATATTGAGAAGACTTTGGTAACGCTTAATAAGAAACAATAAGAATTAGGATTTTCAAAAGATTTGATTGTTTCATCTTCTAACCAAAATATAATAATCATAAATATTAATAAAAAATATATATAAATTTATATTTCAACTTTTTCAGGGCAAGTGTCCGTCTAATCTGCTGCTGAGTTGTAAAAATGAAAGTTTCCATCAAAAATAATAATAATATACAGAAATATCAATATATTTTATAATATTATAATACGCTATTTAAATGAAATACAATGAATAAGGGAAAATATAAAAATAAGGGTATCTATGTTGTGTGCTATAAAACTAAAAAGATTTTATTAACTGTTGGTTTTTGTCTTTTGGCGAAAGAATTTTGTTTACATATCGTGCTGCTAATCACATGCAAATCCTTTTAAGTCGCAATGACTTTGTGACTCAGGCGCATAATAAGCTCATTTGTAATGGAAATAAGTACACACACACACACACACACACACATAGGAATGTGTGGGAGACTGTTTGTGTTTGTAATAGCTGCAGGTTATTTGGCATAACCTTTTTTGTAGCTGTCTCTGGCATTGCCTGAGTGTGTGTGCGGTTAGTCCCTATTATTTATGGCATGTGTGGGGTGTGTGTGTGTGTGTGTGTGTGTGTTGCCATGGCACATTAAAATAAGAATCTAATGTTCATTTTATGCGCGTAATTTACGCTGCCAGACAAAAAAACATCTGAGCAATGCGTGAGCATCATTTGTACTGTAACATAGACTCAATTTTATCAGGTACTGCTTCCAACCCGGTTCTATAACGATGTGTGACTCTGCAAATTGTGTTTGTTGTGTGTGCGTATGTGTGTGAACAGCTTCTGGGCATTAAGTTTAAATAAATTTGTATTTGTTTTGATTAAATAAACTGAATATATATCTAACTAATATTAACACTTAACTGTTACTTCACATATCAACAGAAAAGGTTTGATTTATCAATCGTAAATATTCATTACACATAAAATGGCACAAATTACAATATTTTAGTATTAAGTGGCCGTAAACATATATTGAAAACGTTATTTTATAGTTATCAAGTACATTACTTTAGTGTTTTGAAATATACATTGCCAAATATATAAAAAGTTATATATAATCCAATGGGGTAACTATTTAATTTTCAAGGTGCATATGTAAATGTTATCAGAACTTTTTAATTTTTGATAAACGTCAGATATTATTTTCTGGTATAAAAAAAACGAAATAAATAAAATAAAAAAGTAGAATAATAAGTAAGCTTAGATTTTTGAGAGCAAGAAACACTTACACTTTTGATCAGAAAAACTCACAACATATCCACAATTACCAACACATAACACATAGTTATACCGAAAAACATTATTTTAAGTTGGGTGAAATATACTATAACAAATTGAAGCAGAATGCACGGCGACTTTAATCTGCTCAATTTCGAGACTTTTGCGGAATATCTGGAATCGTTTACTAGACCAGAGGAATACCGTTACTTGGGAAACAGGAAAGTCATAAATTCGCTTGTGAAACTCGGCTATCGTACTAATGCCACCATATATGAGGAGGAGGATTTCTACAGGCTCAAAAAGTATCTGACGGAATTAATCAACCCAAAAAAATCAACAGTAAAACTCTTTGGCAGTTATCTGACGAGCGATGATCCAGCGCTAGTTGCGCTAGCTGAACGCGAGGAGCGCAATTTGCAAAAGAAGTTATCGGTAAGTGAAAGTATTGGAAAGTAGCAAACAAATTACACGATTAATTTGAAACTGTCACTTGCCATAGACAATTATCTTTTTGCAAGTGCGGCAGCGCAGTGGCTTCGACATATCAGGTTACATCGACTACGCAGATAGCTTGCTAGCCTCCAGCCTCCACATGCTAGGTGCCACCAATTGGAAGGCTGTCTTCGAGGGACGCATTATGCTGCGACCCAAACGCACCCATTTGAGCTTCTTTGACTGGCACAGTGGCACTATTTGCTACAATCCAAGCAACAACTACGAAGTCATGCACCACGGCGCTTCCCTGATGTTTAAGCATCTTGGGGATCACAAGCTCATCCCAGTTACGAACGCCTATAGTTGTCACAAGGATAATGTAAAACGCACAATCATCCGTTCGCCGATGTATAATTGTTTAATTTTATATGATCACATTGTGAGAAAGGCAACATAAGTTGTAAAATAAATCAAATGGAAATTATATATATTTATTCAAATTGATATAAACGCCATTTTCTTGTTTATTAGAATTTTTGTTACAAAGAGTGATTTTACAGATATATCTATGGAGAACTTGCTGCACGAATCCTACTCAATACTTTTCATTTATTGACGAAATCTTATCAGTATCGGACTGCCATACCATATAGCTACTTAATGCGCCGATAATTTATTATCGAAAAATATATATCAATATATCTTCGGCGCACAAAATTTGAGTCATATTTCGTAAGTAGTAGAGATAAAATTAAAAATAAACTATGGGTAAGTGTATAACGGTTTCTTTGTATATTTTTAACCATCGCCAAAAGATATTTAATATGAAAAATGCAAGTTAATTTAAACATTGATGGGATGGATATTTGACAGCCGACTACTTTTTACAAAGTATTCATTGCATTAGCTTAAAATGTCGGTTTGGCATACATTATTTCACAAAACAAAATTCGACACAAGCACATAAATATAGATTAAAGATAAACACAAGTTTTGTATAAAAAAAAAAAACTCAAAATATTGAGAATGAGTGCGGTCAAAGCAGATTATGCATTGCTGGCGTTTGACACATATTCTGATTACATTCGATCATTCATCAGCGCAGAGGATCGTCGTTATTTGCAGAATTCAACTGTCATTGACCAATATGTTAAACTAGGCTATCGGAACACGAGTAAAATCTATGAGAGGGAGGAATTCATGAAAATTCGAGCAAAGGCACTGGAAATGATAAACCCGAGGAAAGAATTGAATTCGCAGTATGGGAAACATTTAAAGATCAACGATCCTGGCTTACTTGCATTGGCGAAACGCGAAATGCCCAATGTATTGCAAAAAATTTCGGTTAGAAAAAAGTTATTTCAAATATTTTCAAATGTAAGTATTCTGAAATTTTATTACAGACCATTATTTTTCTGGTGGTGCGCCGACCAAGTGGTTTTGATGTATCGGGCTATATGGACTATGCGAGTAGTTTGCGCAGCTTTTCCTTAAATCAGCGAGGATCGACAAATTGGAAAGGAGTGTTTGAGGGTACGACTCAATTGCGCCCCAGGCCCAGTCATTTGAGCTACTATGATCTTCATCAAAAAGTACTTACATACAACGATAGTGAAAATTATGAAACCTTGCATATCGGACAGTCACTGGTTTTCATGCACAAGGGTGATCATAAGTTTATTTATTTGGATGTAAATCATGATACTTCCAGCGACAAACGTACTATGATACATTCTCCACTAATTGGCACTATAATTTTTTACGATCACATTGTTAGAAAGCCCGTATAAGTATATTCATAAGAAGAAGCAAGACAATAAGTAATTTATTCTCAATAGAAATATAATATATAGTCATATGCGTAGCTTGCCCAATACTTTGGTAATATTAATATACGCCAATTCCAATTGCCTGAAATATGCATCTGTGAAATTCAACTTATGGTTCTCTGTTTCACTCACTCTCGCTCATTCTATCGCTATCTTTGTTGTATTGGGAACAGCCGAGAGTGCAATCATTTTTACAAGTATTTTCTTATTTACTCGATGTGGTTACCAAAATGCACACGAATGTGCTCGCTGGTTGTGCCAAGTTCTGCATAATTTGGTATGAATTCCGTTCTACTTTGGGATAACATTATATTAAATATTGAATCTATTGAATATATGCTCATGTTGCAGTTGCAGATGCAACTTTCGAAGCCTGCACTAAAATGTTGTTGCTGCCAAATTGTATTTCAAAAGATTAAATAAAACAATTATAATAAATTGTATTACACCTTCACAAACAAAAAATATTGGGAACTTCCCGAAACCCCATATAAGCAGATGTAAAATACTAATTAAAGAACTCCAAAAATGAATCTTATAATTTTTGTTTTTTATTTCAATACCATTTTTTAACAAGAAACATATTTTCTTTTGCAAGCATCGATGCTTAAGCAGGAAAATTATTATTTATTTGGTGTTAGCCAATTATTTTTAATCCTGAGCAAAGTTTGGCCAAATGATGGAGCAACATGCACGCTCCTTTGTTGACTAGATATTGCTAAAGCTTTTGTGAAAATTGAAGCTGTTTTTAATTAGTTTTTGACGGTGGTGGTAGTCATAAAATTTGAAAAGTAGAGCGTTGCACATTGGTAGCAACACTCACTGTACTGCATTATAATTGGCTCCAATTGTTTGACAAATGACCAGATCGCTCCGAGGATGCGGATAACGGAGAGCTGTTGTTGGAGCTATCCTTTTGACCAAGTCAAAAATAAATAAAAATTTTAGCTACGATGAAGAAAAAAAATACATTGGTAGCTCTAAATCATTTCAACAAATGCCATCCACGTGATTTCCACTTACTGCACGTGCTTCAGCTGACTCTAATATTTGTCATGCCGGACACCCCCCTGTCACCGCCATTTTCTGTCTGTTAGCTGCCAAAGCATAAATTATTGGCATCGCGCATGAGCGCAATATATTTCGTTGATTTCTGGCAACCGACCAAAATACAATGTACGAGATCGACTTTAGTAGTATTTAGTGTAAACCTTAAAAACTGCTCTTTACATTATATGTGCCCATGTTAGACAAAGTGTTAAAGTTGTGGTGTTACGTTTAGAAATCGGTAAATGATAGTATATTATAATATTTAAATCTTAAAAATCGAAAAACTCTCGCTGTAATTTAGAGCTAGAGTTACCAAATTTCGAAAACATATTTTTGGGAACCTTCACTGAAGATTCCATCGAAATTACTTGGTATTCATCGGTCGAGCCATACACCTCCCCAGGCCCACACAAACAGGAGGGTTATTAGCTGGCATTAAAGGGTAGTTTTGCCCGACTGAACTATATTTCCTTGTTGAAACCATTACTGAACTAATGCTGGTGTTGCAAATTTGTAGTTCAGCGGTTTTCTCTGCAGTTTTTAATAGTTGCTGATTACGATGCAAACATCAACAGAGCAAAAATGATTACACATTAAAGAAAGGCAGTCAGCACAAAAAAGTAATATTTAACATATGAATAATGATAATCATAACTTAAAACTACCATGACACATCAGAGTTATAAACAGATATGAGGAAAAGTAAATTAATTTAAACTTTCAAATAGAAATGATAAATGTATTTATAATATTTTAATTTTAGGAATTGTATCAAAGAAATTTGGATAACATGCTTTGCTGACCTTAAATAATGTTTTTTTTGAGTGATAAAATCAAATTATTCCAGCACAGATATTTTTTCCAGTGTTCCCTAAAACACCTTGTACGACTTCTTGCATTATCTGGAATGCTCACAACTGCAAGAGAACAGTGTGTAAACGGAAGGCCTTTGCTCGTTCTAAGGGCTAAAAGGAGAAGAGGGAAAAAGCACCACTAAAACAAGGACACAGGGGAAATAGAAAAAGATTCGCAACTTAAAACGCTTTTTGTACAATTCGATTATTTATGTTTTTCTTTTTAAATGATATTTTCCGTCGGCAAACGGGTTGGCGTGCTTGGATGGCAATGGAGCTGGAGCTTAATCTAGAGGAAGCAATTATCTGTGGCAAGGAGCAATGAAATGAAGCAAATAAGGAAGGCGGCTAGAGACAGAGGAAGTAACAATCCAGGGCAAATGCAAGAGACTGGCAAATAAGTATCTGGTAGCTAAAGGGCAAACAGCAAGTAGCAAACAAAAGATCAAATTAATAGCACAGCCAAAAGCAAGTTTTGAGCAGCTTTCAGCAGCAACTACAAACACAGCTGGTGGCAAGCATCACCCACCCACTCACTTGCAATGGGCAAACATTTAAACAGTTGCCACCAATTTATCATCATCGCACCACTATAAAACACAGCTGATGGTCCAACGAGAACATCACAAACCTTTCATCGGACTTCTATCGAACATGTCAACCAAGTGCGCACTGATCTTTGCCCTGGCGGCCCTTTGCTTTCTGATGGCCGCAGCTGCAGCCCCGCATCGTCGCAATTCCGTTGCACAGGACGCGCTTAATGCCGAAGACGACAGGTCTTCACTTCAGGTCGACGACAGGCAGAAGCAGGACCAAGGGTTGGACCAGAAGGAAGAACAGACTGTCAAGCGTCAGACGCTGGCTAACGCGAACCGCAACACCGTCGACAACACCAAGCCCAACAGAGAGGTTATCGACCGATCCGGCAGTGAAGATGCCCGTGCCAGGCGTGTCGTCCGACGTGGTAGTCGTCGTGGTAGCCGTGGACGTCGTGGTGGTCGCAGGGGCGGTCCTCGTCGTTCGAATAGAAGACGCGGTTAAGCAATTGACAATCTCGTGAAAACACCCACCCACACACACACACAAAAAAACACCAAACCATCCTACAATCACCGTACTGGCTTATGTCCTGAACTTATTTAATGTACCTTTCGAACCTTTCTAGAAGTAAAATATATATTTTCACATTTTGACAAACATTTCTGTCGCACTCATTTTTTGGGGGATCTTTACATTTTTATTCTATTCTTCAGGTTTTTTTTTTTTTTTTTTTTAATTTTAGTGGCTGGAGTTGGCGTTGCTTAAAAAAAATGTTAGAAGAGTTTCATAGTAATTTTCCTTACAACTTTGGGAACTGGAAATTTAAAATTACGGGTGATAAGTGGTTTTGTTGTTTTGGGAGCTAGGTGGGCTTGGCTACCGCTTCTACGTCTCTAACTCAAATAAATATTAAGGGGGAGGTGCCTCGTGTGCCGATCTTTGAAGAACATTGCCAACTTTAGCCTTAAAGATGTTGGAGATTTGTGAACTTATTGATTTATGACTATCGATTTCATCGATTTCAAAGCATATAATTTTAATCAATATCATGTGAATGAATAAAATTTAACATTAAATTGAATAATAATATAATCCTATGTGTATAAATATATATATTCACTTTGTCACTTTGGAACTAAGTAGATATACCTGCAGTTTTAAAATTATTTCAAATGCAAATCTGTATTTTTATTTGAATTAGTTTATTTATCTTTAAATATTTCTAGCTTAAAACTTTAACACAAGCTATATTTCGTAGCTTCGACAAGTCTGATATGAATAATAACATATCTTTTCCAATCAAATTTGTTGACTAATTCACTTTTTACCCTCTTGGGACATTTGATGCACTAAAGCTTACATCGTTGCCACTTTAAAGCGTTTAATATAGTTTAACACAACGCACGTCAAAATTCTTTGGATTGCAGAGAAAACTTTTCAGCAGCATGCGAAAACTGCTTGTGGGAAAAATTCCACAGGCCTGGTTCTCGTCAACAGCAGCTTCTGCTTTGGCTCCTGCCGCAACTCCTGCACCGTCCCCCTGCCTTTTGGAATGGCCAACAACTGAGGCAGGCAACGTGACATGTGACAAGAACTTGCCGCGGCTGCCAGTAGCATCTGCTGCTGTTCTCGTTGCTGTTGCTGTTGCTGTTGTTGTTGTTATTGCCTTTGTTGTGCCTTGTGCTCAGCTTCAAAAATGATGAATGTGCCAATGTCTCTGGCCTGCAGCTGCAGTCCACCCGTTGTCTCAACTTACTCCGGTTACACTACGCCAAAACTTCTTAGCCAGTGTGTACACGCAGTCGGTCCAAAAGTTGTGTGGCCGTCAAGTTGGTTGATTTTTTGTTTGTTTGGTTTTGTTTGGATTATTAAGTAACACTTGGTGCAATTCATAACGCTGCAAGTTTATCAACTCAACAAAAGTTTCTCGTAGTGTAACAATGCAAATGGTAAATGAGTTTGTCAGGCCGCACACGCATTAAACCTTAAATAGTTTTGCGGGTGTTGGGTGTTGGGTGTTGGGTGTTGGGTGTTGGTGAGGCACTGCAGGAAATTAAATCCATGTGTTTGCGAAAACTGCCTGCAACATCAACAGCCACATTTTGATGGGCAGCCAACCGCATTGATGAGCATTTGCTATTGTTATTGCTGGAGCTACAGATGCAGCATCAGTTCGATATGGGTCCATGGGCAAAAATAATCAAAATAATAATAATGAGCTGCAGCTGAGCTATTCGCTATTCGATGTTCGTTATTCACTACTCGTAGCTCGCTGCTCGGCGCTTGCTATTCGTTGGTTTTGTCAACGTTTAATTAAGCGAACAATGTGCATTCGAGAATTTTGTAATTTCCTATTCATCAAGCTACACATTTGGTCTTATCGGTCCTTTTACTCTGATGAATAGACAAGCACATAGGCAGTGTGTGTGTATTTTGTGGGTGTGCTCGGGTTCGTTTTTGTGTTCATATGTATGTCGAAAGTTTGACTCTGTGTGCATCTGTTTAAGAGACAATAAGCTATCTCATTGTTTGTTTTCTTGGGAAACAAGAAAAGCGACGAGGGCCAAACAATTTAGATATGACAATAAGTCAAATGAAATGTAACTCGTGTACATAGCCAGACTCTGCAAACATATCGTTTCTTACATAAGCAAAGAAAGCTGTTTAATCTCAATACAAATTTAATAACAACCCAATGCAGTTGTCAATAATGACCTACTCACTAATATTTATACAAAGAACAACAGCGAAGAAAATGGAGCAAGTAAAATATTACAATTTAACAACAGTTGAATCAACACTTGGTTCTAGGAGCTTAAATTTAAAATCCGACAGTCAAACCAAAAAAAAAAAAAAACTCTGTAACAATTTCTACTAACTGACTAATGGTAAATGCATAAAAAAAGTAGTATAATTTTAGAGCAAAACTATAACGCTGTACCTTCCATTGAGGTCAATAACTTTACTTTTAGGTATATAGACTAGACTTTCTGTTTTTAGTAAAAATTATTATTATAATAATGATAGTCTATATATAGTTTTATAAATTTAAATATTTATTTTCTGTCAATTGTACTCGACATTCTTTTATACAAGTTCAAGTTCTTATTACTTTTTTTTTAATTTAAACATCGTAAATATATTCTTGTTGATAAAATAAACATTCACATATGTATTTTTGCAAAGTTCGTTCTCGCTGGCATATTTATATTTCAGCCATATAAATTGAAACAATAATTCGAGGCTTTTATTTGGAAACAACCTATGGATTGACTTGCCGCAATTTACTCGCACATGACACAGCGAATAGCCTTGGAGCAAAACCTTCACAAAAAGCCCACTCGAACGAGTATATTATATATGAATGATGCATATTTGTAGTTTTTCTGAAGTCTTTTCTTTTTTTACAAGCCTGCTCTGATTTTGTACCGACTTTTTTATCTTTTGTTTGAGGGTGGCCATCAGCAGAACAAACATAACAGCAAGGGTAAAGAAAGAAAATCACACGACGATTTTCAATTGAATGGCGGAAATGTAACGGAAATAAATTTACATAAATACAATATGGTGCGTGCTTGTTGGTGCCATTTTATTTGCTCAATATATATTGTGCATGCACGCACAAATATATAGGTACAGAAGTACGTATTGATTTATAGAATACATTCAAATATTTACATATATAATTTTTTTTTATCTTTTTCCCATTTAAAAGCAAAATTAAAGGCATAGCTTTAGCTGTGTTTCTGCCATTTTTCACTGGTTTAATGCCAAAAACATTTTCGATATTTCGTGCCCAAATTTAGAGCACTATCACGTGTGTGTGAATGGCATACACACACATATATACACAAGCACACCGAATTGCACTCACCTGCCTATGCTGTCAGCTACGGTAAGAAATTTTTGCATGCAGCATGCATTATTTGCATAAGATAAAGGATGAAAATAACTGTAAGCATGAAATAGGTCAATGCTGGAATATGAAATACCCAATAACAACAAACTAATAGAGATTTATATTTTATTATTTTAGTTAAGATTAAGATTATTTTTTATATTATTATTAACTATATTAGAAATTTGAAAGTAATTTCGTCTTCGAAATACTCAATAAATGCAACTGATGATTACACAATTAAACAGTAATTTTCATATACATAAATATGATTTTTAAATAATTTTTCTTATGGAATTCATGTGCATGAACATATTGAGTCTAAGTACTAATGAATTAATAATGAAATTGTTTATTCTTTATTTTGTACACTTGGCTTGATTTCTATTAACTAAACTTTAACGTACAATATGAGTATGCAGATTAATAATAGTTTGGCTGCTGACGGAACAATAAACAATTCCAAAAACCAGATTTCCAATTCTTAAAATTGGACATGGCTAACTTACAGCGACATCTCTCAGTCTTATCACGTTCCGCCTAAGCTTGCAAAGCTGAATCTATACTCTAAAATTAGTTGTTATTGAGCCATCGATGGATATAATTTAGTAACCAATTATCTAGAGCATCATATTAAATATTTATTATTTAAATATTACAGCACAAACTTGCAATAATGTTTTAATACCCTACAAATAGCAATGATCGTCAGTCTTTATACAAGCAAGTCTCGAGACACTATTGGAATTTAGTAAATTGCCGATATTATGTAATATATATTTATATTTATAGGGATAAAAGCATTGAGTATTTCATGATATAAATTTGTAAATATAGATCACTTGTATATGCCCTATTGGTAATTTTATACATGGGTATACCAGATGCTAGTGACTGCTCACAGGCCAAAATGTGAAAATGTATTTTATATAAAAGCCAAGTAAAAACATAGACGTCGAAGATGAGAACGATGCTGATAAAGACAACACCCACTGAGAGACAAGGAACGTGTCCTCCTGTCGCCATTTTGTTGCATTTGCGACTTATATGCATATGCACACACATCCACATCTACGTTTACATACATAGAGTGTACATGCTCATATGTGTGGGTCCCAAACTCAAACGTGCAGTAAAAATTACATTTTCCTTGCACGAACATTTGCCACAACCAACTGCTCGAAAAGGCACACCGATTTTTGTTTTTTGCTAGTTTTTCTTTCCTTTTGGCTGGTCATACTTTGTTTTTATTCGAACGATGGCGAGAAACGTTTTCTATTGGCCGCAGCATTGGCGTTGTGGGGGTTTTCTTGTACAGTGATTAATACCATGACAAACGTAGGAGATTTTATTTTTCCGTAAAAGGTTCACTAAAAGGTTTACAGCGTATTTCCCAAAAATAAAAAAATAAAAATAAATTTAGTTACACATTTATTTTGTTATTTAATATAAAAAAAAATCAGCAATGTTATATATTTTATATTTTATTTAAATTTATAATTATTATATTATTATAATTAATAAATAATAAAATTAAATTTATTATGCATGTTTTGAATATATATATATATATATATATATATATTATTTATTATTTTATTAATGTTTTTATTATAAGAATTACTATATTATTTCATTTATTTCTGTTTAATTGTGGTAATATAATTTTATTTAAGATTATTGGAAAATATTTGAGGTAAATCAAATATATTTATGTTTTTTTTTTTTAACTTGCACCACTGTGACACTATGTTAGTTTAAGTGGCGCAGAAATCGGTTTTACCACTCGTACGTTTGGCATATTTTACAAATGCATTTGACATAAATTTTAAAGGGCTTTAGTAGAGGAGCTCTGCCTGGTCCACGTAATGCGCCACATGATAAGAAGGCGACAAAGCCTACGAAGCTGGGCACAGCGGATAGGAAGAGGAGGAGGAATGGCTGTGCCGTTAAATCTTTGCTGGGTGCTGACATAAAATAGGGCAATTACAGTAAAGATCATAAATTATGCAAAGCCTCAGCAACAAGTGAGCGATAATAAATATATAAAAAATATCAAATGGAAAATGGGAAATGGGAAATGGGAAATGGGAAAAGGGAAATAGAAGAAACGTCAGACAATCATCAGTCAAGTCAGCACTTAAAGATTTCGCGATTTGAAGAATGAGGGAGAATCTATGACAATTGTTGGATTCGCAGTTTGCTCTGACACATTTGCATGTGTGATCCAAAAGTAAACTTGACTGTCTGAGCCCTTAATACTTGGTACTTGTGACTCGGCACTCATGTCGTTTATCAACTGTTGGTTGAAATGCGTTTCAGCAGCTGCTGACAACAATGCGAAGCGAGTTGGTTATCTTCCAATTCCATCTTCTGCTACTTCTACTGTTGCTCATGCATTAAGTGTATGCGATTTCCTTTCAGCGAGGACAATTTAATGCAAAAATGCATGCTTGACAGCCCGGTCAATGTGTGAACGGATCGCAATTGTGAAAGGTAGGAGGAAAATGGATAAGGGGTAACTGGTTAATCCTCAGCATAGTTATGAATAAGCACTAGTACCTTATACAAACTTGACTCTTGAACATATTGAATACTGCATGCGCCTTCAAGCTCCAGTTTGAGTTGAGTAATCTATGGGCGCTTAGTGAGGCGTGTTATCGACGGCCTTGCTTGCCCTTGCTTGCACAAGCCATAAATGTCAATTGGCCTCGCATGTGGCACAGAGGCAAATAGCAGACTGGCATGAGGCAACAAGTTTGCGTAACGGTAATACACAGCAAATGAATACCACCTCCATCTGCTCACATTGTAATAATTTTTAATGGCTATCGCTTTATTTCTGTGATATCCATATTACCCTCAAATATAAGGAATTTTTAAAATTTATCAAATATTGCTCATAAGAAACCAATATGGTTGTTTTAAGAAAATATAGTATTTAACATCGATTTTTTTTTTTTAAATATTATGGAATCCAGCAGCATGTAAATCGACATTTTTAGATTCCCAGTCATTATTTAGAGTAATATAGTAATATAGTTATATAGTAATATAGTAATATAGTAATATAGTAATATAGTAATATAGTAATATAGTAATATAGTAATATAGTAATATAGTAATATAGTAATATAGTAATATAGTAATATATTAATATATTAATATAGTTATATAGTAATATATTAATAAAGTAATATAATAATATAGTATAACAGTAATATAGTATAATAGTAATATAGTATATAGTAATATAGTATATAGTAATATAGTAATATATTAATATAGTAATATATTAATATAGTAATATATTAATATAGTAATATAGTAATATATTAATAAAGTAATATAATAATATAGTAATATAGTAATATAGTAATATATTAATATAGTAATATAGTAATATATTAATATAGTAATATAGTAATATATTTATGAAGTAATAATAGTCTGGATTTATTTATTGTAGAATGGAAATCAAAACCTTTTAGCTTAAAGTAGCAGAGAACCTTTTGTCGAGTCGAGTAACTCTTGAAAAGTCTTTGTTTTTCGATTGCCTATTCGACATTGCTTTGCGCAATAATTTAACCATCTAGAACGTCACTCACTTCAATTCTATGTAAATTTGTTTGCTATTTCGCTTCCTTTCCCTGCATTTACCCTTCCGGTAGACACTTGACTTGTATCCAGACAGCATCTATCAGTATCGCCCTTTCTCTCTCCCTCTCCCTCTCCCTCTCCCTCTCCCTCTCCCTCTGATTTAAATGCTAAAGTGCATGATTATCATTTCGATTTTGTATAAACAGGATATGAATTATTCATGGGCACTTACTTATGCGCCATCAAAGCGACTTAGGTAGCTCCATTTCCATATCCATCTGCGGACTCCGAGTAAACATATGGCAATATGATGAAGTTGGCTTATTGACTTTAAGCAAGAGATGAAATACTTACAACCAATTTGTGTGTTGCATAAACACACAAGTCATTAGATCGTGTGGTTTTATAGAGTCAAGTTCGCAAATTAAAGTAATTTCCTGTTGCCGAACTTTTCGCAAAACTTGTGACAATTGTTATTTTAACACACAAGTTAATGTATATATATAGTGTGATAAACACAAATTACTGTCGATTTCATTTCACGCCTTGAGCAAAGAAACTTTATTATGCCGCACAGCATGCCAAGCAAAATCGGCGTCCATTGTCAACTGACGACGCGGAGTCCTGGTGTCCTGGAGTCCTGGAGTCCTGGAGTCCTGTTGTCCTCTTATCCTGGCATCATCCTCAATGTCATCGTTGTCTGAAATTCGATAAGGCGACGAACAGACGGAAAGACACCGCTAAAACCTGGAAGCAATTTGCGCATAAGCGTTCTGCACGATAAAAATTTGCAGTTTTGTTTATTTTCCTGACAGATGCTGGGTGAAAAGCAGCAGCTCTGAAACGCTTCCTCTACAATGCGAAGTTTTGATTTGAATTAAATTTGCGATTTGTATCTGTGACTGCGTCTGCGATACGCTTAAAGCAATTGTCATGCGCAGCTCGCATCTTAGTTATCAGAATTGCCGTTTTGTGTGCACTATGCGAAAATATAATTTAAACTTAAAAGGAATTTTAATAGATTAAACACATATTCTAGTGCAGTTTAATATGTATAAATTCTTGATTGTCTAAAGTTCACTTTACGCAATTGAATTTAATGGAAACAAACGAGTGGTTCTTTCTTCTAAAATAATTAATACAAATATAATAGAGATTTAAATTTGATTAAAGCGTTTTTATGTGAATTGTGTAAAACAATTTACAACAGATCTAAAATGGAGGCCATTAAACACTGACAGCACTTCAATCACATATCTAAACAATTACAGGACATGGCAACAAATTGGCTGTTGCTGTCAAACAGTCATTAGCCAAAAATGTCAATAACATTCACCCACCACAAACGTCAAACAAACATGGCCATAATGATTAATCAATATTAAAGAACGTAATGCTGCGTTTAAGTTGAGTTTTTGTATTTTTTTTTATATGTTGCCAATGTAAATTAAATAAAAATAGGGGCTAAATTGTCAATGCAATTTTGAAAACCATTAAATTAAAACAACACGGATATGGTAAAGGGTAACTGAAATTGCAGCAAATCACACAACTAAAATGGATTTGGCTAAATGCCAAATGAAAAATTATAATTGATGCGATATTAATACTAGTGACACAGCCACCATCCCGCAACAACATCCCTATTTCAACAGACAGGCAGCTGATGTTGGGATTGATGAGAGGCATTCGCGGAAAAGGCTTATCCCAAAAGCCCGGCTTGCCACTTTGGTGCTAGCTGCCCCAACTGACTGATGGCATACGTCATTAATGTCAGCAATGGTGTTGTACACACTCTGCCGCACACACACACAACATTGCACGCGCAAGTACACACACACGCACTACAAAACACATAGAGAATTGTCATCAGCATTGCTCTGGCTTTTTGCAGGCTGCCTGTGAATGATTCCTGGTCAGTGAAGCCTCCACACATTGGAGCTGTTCTGCTATTCTCCTCTGCTCTGCGGGCATTGTGGTAATTAGATGAATGTGCCATAAATCATTTTCTAAATCATTTGTTGCCAGTTACCAGTTGCCAGTTGCCAGATACATTGGTTCTTGATAGCCTCAGCTCTGCCTACGATTGCCCAATGTTCTCTTGTGTTCTGAATGCAGACATTTTTGATTGAATTTGTCTTTGGTTCGTTCCCATTTTTATACACTGATACCGAAGGTACAATGGTATATTAGATTTCTGCAATGTCCCTCATGCTGGCTGTCCGTCCGTATAAACACAGGTTTTGTCGACACCCTTAAGGCAAGAGCCTTAAAACTTGGAATATATACTGGTCTGTGAGGGCGTCAAACTTGGTACATTCACTTAGATGCTCTAAATAAATTGATAATCTCAAATCGACAGATTATGGGTTGTCCTTTAAATATCTGCATATGCCACGCCCACCATCGACGCTCCCAGGCGTCAAACTTGGAGATTAGATTACTAGGAACCCCCTTTTTTATATCGGTTTTCATCAAATGATATTACTTATTTTGTATTTCGACAGCACTCTCAAATATGCATTTAAAACTTTAAGTTTTATTTTTTTTTTAATAAAGTGTTACATTTAAATCAAATAAAGTTGACTTCAAGGGTGTTTGTGAACGGTCCTGTGGTATGCTACGTTAACAACAGAGACCACGATAAACATGTAACTCATTATGCAAGTAATAGCAAGGAGCAAAACTCAACAGGCGCATGGCAATGCTGGGCAACTGGTCACCAACGTAAACGCATATTACAATGGACGACGGAACCTCCTGCTCAATAGGCAAACAAAGGAGGAGGAGCGGGCTGAAAAACACACACGCACAAGCTCCCACATCAAGCATGGATACACACGAGTGTATGGAAGGGGCTGAGGAGTGTGTAGTATACGGTAGCGGCTATATCTGTTAATTGTGTACAACAAGGAAGAAATTGCAGTGAAAACAAAATGAACTGTGGCATAGAATGTCAAAGCAGATAACAGAACAGTAACAAGACAAGAGCACACTTGAGCTGGGCGTGCCGAGTCGAAAGTTTAACTATAAAATATATAGAAACACACCACTTCAGATACGGATGCGGATGCGGATGCGGATGCGGATGCGGATACGGATATGGAAGCGAATGGGAATGCGAATGCGACTCCGACTGTGAATGTTGACCATGTACTGCACGCCCGACTTGTCTCAGTGCTTATAGAAACTGCATTTTAAGTGCTAAAAGTCGACGCTGTCAGCTAATCGCGTTGGCGCCCAGTTAAGCGGCTTAGATATATACATATGTACAAACATAAAGAATATTTACTGTCCCATACTTGTATCTTAAAGATACACAATTGTGTGTTTAACAGATGGGAAGGGATGCAGAGTGCACTGAAATATGTTAAGCCTTTAATTCAATTCCAATAGCAAAACAGCAAAGATGCATGTTTCGTAACTTGGAAACAGTTAAATTAAATTCAGATTAAATTCACTTTTCAGCGGATTTGAACTATCGATTTCTATATTTTTGTTTAGAGTATATTTATAAATATTAGTATGTTAATTCGTCACAACTTGTCTCTGGTCTTGTCTCAAAAAAAGCGAACAAGTGTTGTCTCAATTTCTAATCACGTTTTTGGGAATAATAATTAGTTAAGTGCTATAAAATAAAATGAAATAAATTGAATAATAAATCTGAAGGAAATAAAATGTTTCAACATTTATTGCAATGATTGCGGTAGCCAGATCAAAAATTACTTAATTACTTACTAACTTATAACGAAAGTAAAACCTTAAAAACGAAGGGAGAAAGAGAGGAATAAGAAGCGAGAAATGAAAATATAGGATAGTGAAATTAATATAACTGAAAGTAAATATAACAGATAATTAAAATAACACTTCTTTTTCTTTGAGTGTGTATGTAAGGTATGAAACATCGGTGCCACATGTTAATTAAGTTGAAAGCCAGAGCAAAGGACCGCAACCAGTTGGACTTTTGGCTTAGCTTTGGCATGTTTTATGCAGATTTATGGAGTGACCAAAGGGCGACTGCAACTACAGCAAAACTTTTGCAACTCGACGGCAATTCAATTGTTGTTGTTGGGGTTCCCCATGTCGCATTAATGCCGAGAGACACACAAACATAATTAATAGTTTCAAAAGGTGAGACAAAAGGGTTACGTACACACATTCCTAAATGACCAATTGTGTGGTTAATATTTGTAGTGCGTCTGGGAGATAACACATACTATAATTATATATTATTTAGTTTTAATTGTAATTTATGTTCTTGCTGCAGGGTTTGGTGATTTATTGTTTTCTGTTCTGGCAGTCAACTACTATTCAAACAGGGTATTAATTGTATCTTTTTACAGATAGAGATATAATTCATTTAAGTGTTATTTATATATATTTATATATATATATATATATAGAGATATTTATTTGTGCATTTATATACGTATATTTATTATAATAGATCCTTTAATCCTTTAATTTCAAATTTGACTTGTGAATGTTTGTTAATGAATAATTCCGATTATGTTAAGAATAATATCTGTCTAATATCCTTATTACATCTTTCCATATTATTTACATTCCTAAAAGTTGACAGAATGTAAAGTTGTTGTCTGTTGTTGCGGACTATCATCATTATGATTTAAACAATTTACTTCAAAGAAGGTAAGCACATTTTTGTAAATATATAAATTATAATAATAAAATTAATTTTGAATGTGTTGTAACTTAATGCTGAAAGTATAAATAAAATAAAATCCCACTTAATTCTTAAGTTTGTTTGCATATAAGAAGTGGACGCCTGGCTTATCATTTTATTCAGTTTTGTATTTTTTATTATCAGCAGATTTATCTAATCGAGCGTTCATTTTGCCACTCCACTTACACAGTATGTAAGAGGCCGGACACTTTAAATGGAATCGTAAAATAAAGAGAATATGAATGTTCCGAACGGGTATAAAATTTAAATATACCTAAATATTTAAATTTAGAGAAAGACCATTACAATAGAAATTTTTCACTTCACTCACCACTTAGGAACAATTTAATTGAATGCATTATCTATCATAGCACTGTCTACCATTGAACTGACATTACCATGACCTGTAAAGAGATAAGTTCGTATGTGTGTGAGAGTGAGAGGTAGAAAGAGAGAGAGAGAGAGAGAGAGAGAGAGAGAAAGAGAGGGAGAGAGGAGTATGATACAGGTACAAGGACAATTTCACCAAATCAAAGAGCAGCGCAAACAAGCCACCAGAGCATTCAACTAATTACATGGTGATCTGTGTCAATGATAAGGATATAATGCTAGACAAATAAATCCAGAGACAGGCAAAATAAAATAAATATAATGCACGCACTTGAGATTTTTCCACTTCCTTTTCTTCTTTAATTCACAACCAATGAAAGAAATTGTTGGCATGGTGGAAAGCGGTGTGTTGACTAACGATGTGACGACGATAAGAACACCAAATGGGCAGACAGACAATGGAATTTTTATACAATATTCGTGTATAATGACAAGTAAATGACGTTTGAAAATATTGAACCACTTGCCGTGCTGTCAACCAATAAATGAATAAGAACAAAAACAAAACAGAAAATCAAACAGTACATAACGATGTCAAAGACCAATTCCTACCCATCTTTTGCTATCCATCTCTCTATCTCTCTTTCTTTCCCTCTGTCTATCTATCTATCTTTATCTCATTTCCTGTCTTTATCGATGTTTGCAGCGACTGTTTTGACAGTTCTAATGAAGATGTGTCGACTCATTGAAAAAAGGCCATGGATGAGTCAATCAAACATTGAACAAGAACAGCAGCAATGCCAACAACAACTGTTTTAACATTTCTCAGCCAGTGGGTGGGCGTGCTGAGACACGTGCTCTACACCCAGAAAAATATATACTTTAAATTAAAAAAATTCTTATATTTTTTATGTCAATTGGCATACTCTTCCAATTTTAATTGAAATTAATATTACAATAATATTTTCACATAAAAAAATGTAAAAGAGTTTTATATGTCCACACTTTATAATATAAAAAAAAACGTATTTAATTTTAGGATATATTTTTTCTAGCTTTTTATACAATTTTTAAAAATTTCCGAGAGATTATTTTTCTGAGTGTTCGGATAAGCAGCATCACATTGACATTCGGATGCCCATTGAACCCTCACCCAAATATGGACATTAGCTACGCATTATGAGTATGTCAAGCAGCAGCGAGCACAAAATGAGCAAAAAGTTATTATGAAAGACATTTTCATTTTCATTTTCATTTGTATCATCAATCTTTGCGCTTCAACACTTGGCGCACAATGTTGTGGGGTTCCATCGGCTCTTGGACACTTGATGAAGTTCTAATATTTATTTAGTTTATTATGCCGCCAGTTATAGTCGCTGTTGACAGCTCATTTTATTTGCCCTTGCTCAAGGTATTTTAACTTTAAGACTAGAAATGTGAAAATATATATTTTTTCTTGTTTTTGAATATTTTAGCTACATTTTGTTTTTATTCAATTACACTGAATATTGATTATTATAGCAACGCATATAATCTAAAAGGGTATTGAATCATTGATAATGTTTGGCATAGTAAATGAAAAATTACGATTCTGACTTAACATTGTTATTGGTAAAATTTCATTTTCCAGTCTATCTTATTAAAATAAAAGATTAATTATTTATTTACAATATTTTGTTAAAATTGGCTTTGATCCGAAATTATATTCACAACACCAGATCAAAGAGGAACACGTTTTATTGATTTTTCATGTTTATAAGCAATCAATGCACTCAAACTTTTGAATTGATTAGTTTGTTATCACTAAGTAAGCCGGCTTAGCGGTGTCATAAATATAATTCATGAAAACTTTGCCACAAAGAATCAAGATTTATGCTGTCTTAGCTTTGAGGAAAATATGTTTTCTTATCAATTTTGAATAGAAAATCGAACAACAGCAGCACAAAATGTGCTGTCAAATATATATATATGTATACACTAATTCGAGCAAGTGAAAAATCATACACATAAACGCCACAGGCGCACCACGCCACACACACACACACATACACACACACACACACACACAAACACACACTTGCATACTGCCATAAATGGCAAGCAAACATTTCATTGTCAAAGCGCGCACACGTGGAAAAATGGCAAGCCTGGCAGCATTAATGGCATTTTTTTGTTGTTATGGTTGGGTTGTCATGCTGTTTTGGCAACATTGTTACGTGTGTCGCTGAAATCGTCTGACTGTCTCTTCCACCTTCATTCTGCGATTTAGCAACACAAACGACGTGTAAAGTAGAGGCTACTGGGAAAAGGAGAGTGTGTGTCCCTCCTGAGGGAGGGTGCAGGTGTAGGCACACTTCTGTTATTGCCTTGCCTGCAATTGTATTAACCTTATCGTAAACTTGATTTATGTATATACATTTTTTCTTTTTCTTCATTTTTGTTTGTTCTGACTTGCCGATCAAGAGCCACAAGAGCTATACTGAAAATTGACTAATGGCATTGGTTTATTACATAAGAACTTGCATATGTTTGTGTGACAATATCAAAGCTGTCAATAAGTGTATTTATCAGCTTAGAAGTGTATAAAATATTTGTATACTATATGAAATATATATTTTGATTTTGCTATTTAACAATTATTAATCACATTTTACAATATTATCCAAATATTTGGTGTATATATTAAATTAGGATAGTTTAACATTGTACCCTAGCTTTATTTGAGTCATTTGCAGCAATATTGGCTTTGCTTACATATTTTTCAAAAAAATGATAACTGTTCTATAATTTGAATTTTGCTGATCAGCCAGCGGGGTGCGGAAACAAACAAAGTGTGGGTCAGCGCAGATTAAAGATTCTGTTCAAAAATATAATATACTGATAACATGTCTCTTAGAAGGTGGGGTCACACATAAGGGTATAAATTGCTCGTGCCTGTTACTAGCTGCACTCAGTGTAAGAAGTGACATTCCATTAAAGTGACATGTCATTAAAACAGAAATATTATTTTTAAATAGTTTAAATTATAATTGTTAAATTAACTGATTAACAGTAATGCATATGCCTTAAGTAGTAACCATTAAGAGGTTGTTTTGTAAATTATATCCACCTTTTAGTGTACTACTTAAAGTAAATTCATTTAAAGTCGACGAACAAATACAACAATATGCAAACTGTAAATTATTATACTTACTGTATTGAAAATGTAACACTTAAGTAGTTGATACAAGGGCGAGTTTCTTAAATTATCGCATTGTGTGACCTACTTGGATGAAAGATTTTTAACACCCAGTAGCATTAATATTAAATCTTGCAATTATTTAAAGTAACATTTTAGTAACATGTAAAATATTTAGGGATAAATCTTTTAATTACAATTTAAAATTCATTTTGAAAATAAATGCATGAACTTTGCAAAAATAATAAAATAATTAATCTAGTATGTAAATGACCTAAAGGCTTAAATACACTGTAATATTTTAAGATTACGTATAATTTAGTAAAGCAAGATTTTAATGAAATGTAAAATAATTTAATTTTAATTTTATTTAATTCCAGCTTAAATTAAGTTTTAAAATAACCAACAATAAGTAAAAAAAATATTAATATATTTCAATTTACTATGTAAGTAAATCATTTTTGCTAACCAGAACTTAACAGTGCTTTTTCAGAGCTGCCTTTTAACGTGTTCACAAATTGTGAAAATATGCTCAAGCTCCAGGAATCTGATGCAGGCGTAAAGACGCACACAGTTGAACACTTGACTTTAATAAAACAAAATCCTGCGGCGATAATTTACAGCCCGATGTTGCGCGGCAAATTGCTTTGATTTAAACGTGCCAGGACTTCGGCTAACACCCACCCACCACATCCACGCACACACACATACTGAACGCCAAAAAGGAAATAAAAACAAGCAGCAAAATAAGGAAAGCAAAAACCTTCCACAAGATGTTGCTCCACAGTTGCTACACACTTGACTGGCAAGCAGAGCCAAAGGCAAACCAATTCAACATCCGTTTGCCGCTAATTCAAACACACAAACATACACAACACTTCATGACGCACACACACACACACAACCACCAAGCAAGCATCTTGACAGTAAGGATATATGAAATACGCGCAAATAACGTGTTGGGAAAATTGTGTGAAAATTGTTATATATATTATATCCGTACGATGGAGCGTTCGATATGATTTCTTATGCTCCATTCGCCGCCAAAGGTGTTGAGCATCGTTTAGTTGGGACCGGATGTTGCGGCGGATGTGGATGTGGATGTGGATGTGGATGTGGATGCGGATACAAAGCGGTAGTTTTATGGGGTGTCATTTCAATATATAGATAAGCAGAGATTCTGTGATAAGTAAAATGACTTTCATCTTGCCTACGCTTTATGTATTTCGAATTTAATTTGCATTTTATTCGTAAGACTTTTAATACAATTGATATTTTAAATAAAATGTGTCAAATATTTACAGTTTATTAAAGTTGAATTGAGTAAATTTGATACAAATAATTGTATGTAAGTTTTATCCAGCTAAACAGGACGGACGACCAACTCAAAATTTATATACAAACTTAAATGATATACTAAAAATATATATTACTAAATTCATTTAATTTATCCTTCGAAAAATCAACAACAGCTGCTAAATAATTAATAAATATAATATTCCAAATGAATCAAAGGCAATTTGCTGTTCATATAATAATATATTAAATCGATAAGAATACTGATTGTAGTTTAAGTGCCAAGTTTCTATTAAAAGTTAATAATATTAAATTGATTGGGCTGTGCTCTTAATGACAGGAAGACATCGTTTGCCAATTTACTAGACCCACTCCATAATCAGGAATCAGTGTAAATCAATTACATTCCGCTTCTTGTAGTCGACTTGCATCATTTTACTCTATGAAGAAAATACTATTTTTCTGATCTAGATCTCATTTATCATCACTATCGTTATGGATATGGCATTACTTTACTCGGCTTCTGAGTAAATAAATTCTACCAAGAATTAAGTTAATACGATCACCGCTCAACAAGTAAATTAACAATATTGGAAACAAATCCGGAGTTTATTATTTTATTTTATTATAAATATTATGATAAATTGGGTGTGACTGGAATGCGACCTTATAGATCTATTGTGCCCCCTTTTGGGCTTATAGCTTCTTCATCAAGCTCCTGCACGAATGCTATAACATGTCCAGGACCCATCTTCCGGTAATCCTATTGCATGTCCCGAGTTGGTCAACCTTGGATCATACGGACTACTTTGACGTTATTTTCGTCCCCTCTATATCATTTATTGCTGATATCTGATAGGATGGATATAGACGCGTTCCGATAGTTACGTTTTAAGATAAACTCCACACATCTCGAATAAGTATTCAGCTATTGCTTTGGATATGATTGCCGCCATCTCTTTTCTGCTGGCATCCTTAAAAGCGTAGCTTTCTGTTGAAGCTTTATGATATGGTGGACTGGCCATTGTAAGGAAGGTGCGCTTTGCTGCTGTCGGACAGAAGCAGGCATATATATACAGCAGTACTCCACCATCCTTGATAGCATATTCTCCAGAAAGGGCTCTAGTTAACACTGCGATTGGAGCTTGAAGTTGTCCCCAGAAGGGCTCCTCCACCCTCGGATATCTCCTTTCTCGTATCGGTCTCGATCCGGTTCTGATTCTTCAGTAGAACCAACAGGGATCCACGAATATCGTCCAGAATATCATTATACAGTGGGGCGCCGGTATATCCTCTCTTTGCAGTAACGCTTCTCATCCCGGAAATTAATGCCCGAAAATGAGATCGGATTAATAAATAGACAATTTAGACAATGACGACCTCTCCCCGTCTATGGCTTGCTCCAAGAGACATGTTCGGCAGGGCGATCCGTGTACCGAGGTGTAAGGCTTATTAAAACAGGCGGTCACCATTTGCCTGAGCCCACCGTAAGAGATTGCGCCAGTTTTTAAGTGGGGCACGAACTGACTCTTGGCTAGGTCAGAGAGACACCTGTGAGTGAGATGTGGGGATAGGATGACGGTAGTTTAAGTGGTGCGAAAATGTTAGAGGTGTGCGAAGCTATGTTTTAGAAAAGGAGGCGACACAAGCGCCATGTCGGTACTGTTCAATTTATCATATCCGTTGTTTTTCTGAGACTGGTGATTTACGATAAATCTCGTATTATTTACGGGTAACGTTGAGAATCCTCAACCCGCCTGGTTGCCTCTGCTCGACCTATCGCAACCATTCAACAAGTTCTTTAGAGTACTTTGGATTTGGGCTTATAAATGACTACATTCTCGAGATCACGCATTCATCTTTTGTGAGTAACCACATGTTGTAGATATGCCTCTTGATATGTGTTACATACTTCTTTTGATTAACTTGTATAAAATACATTTAATTAAAGCCCAAACAATAATCCTTTCCATTGAGCAGATCTCCCTTAGTTGACACACACTTTAGCAGACGCATGTGGCACAATTACGCTAGGGAAATTTGTTGCCACCAAACAATGTGTACAAATGGTTGGCGCATGCTTAACTCATTTGAAAATAGGAATAATGACAATTAGGAGAACAGCATATTCGGTCGGAACATACCCCAAACTCGGGCCGAAATCGCAGCCATTGTTATGTGCACGTGACAGATTTAGTCAGAAAGTTGAATTTAACGTGAGTGCGAGAGCCAGAATGCGAAGTGCGAAGTGCGAAGCGAGTTCTGAGTGCGATGAGTACTATTGCAATTAAATGGAAATTTATTTAATTGCGCTCCTGGCAATTGGCACAACGTTGAAGACAGACGCACAAATAGTCTAGGTATTTGGCTCTGCTTAAAGTTGGGTAACCCGTTTGGAGTTAGTTTGTCAGTTGCATACATTTGCACCTGGTCAGTGTTGCCAGGTAATGCCGACATGTCTGCAAACTTGCACGTGACTTTGTTGCAAGTTGCAATATTTTCAGCTAAGCTGCGCCATGAGCTGACAACAGGCCACGCCAAACTTGAAATCAAAACTAAAAATTCTGAAAGTCACATAGCACAAAGTTTCTCATGCATACATGACCTATCTTCCATAGGTAAGCAGCTATCAGGATAGTGTTGTGTAATGAAATTTCTCAGTTTTGGTTAAAGCACTTTATTACAGCAACTTTTATATTTTTTTTATATAAATAATGGGGGAGTATTAAATAATTAAAAATAATAATAAAACATATATTATTTAATGTAAGCTAAAAATAGTGCAACAAATTTTTAGAAAAAAATACAGTAAAATTAAATTTAAAACTAAAGTTACAAATTTAACGTGAAATAAATAATTAAATATAAATTTAAAATGAGAAATAATAAATCATAAAATAAACTTGCCACACTGTTAATTCCGCTTATAACTTGCTTTTTACAGCGCAGCACTGGCAGCTGGATTGTGTATTTCAGCGATATGCTAGGGGCTGGGTAAAAAGTCTGTAAAAGTCAGTCACTGTTTACTTAAATGATTTTCCCAGTTTTTTATTTGCTGCGCTTTTGTTGGGGAAAACTTTTGCTTCTTATTTTTTTACTTTTCTTTTTTTTTTTTGGCAGCGCTGCCACATAAAACTAATATTGTACCTGCCAGTTTATTGGAATTCGTAGTCTAAAGTTTCCGCAGGTAACACGCGTATCTTGTAGTTTTATGAAGTTGGACCAGACGAGAATTTGCGCATGGAAATCGCAGCTAAAATGTCGTTAAAATCAACGCAGGCCACGCATCCCAAATGCCGTTAAATGTGCGACTCGAACTGTAAAACTTCTATTTCGGTTTAGTCGTCGTGCGGTTTAGTTTTGCGATTTCTAGCCTTGGGCAAAAATCCATCGCATTAAACCGCATCCCGTCGTCATTCGATTCGAAGCTTACGTGTCCTGCATTCGTAATAGCATTTTCAGGACACCTAGTCCTTCGCTTATAGCACGTAGGTCCGGCTCAAGCTCTCTGTTTATTAGTAGCAAACTATTTCACGGCTACGCTTCGATGGCTCTAATTAATGTTTAAACTGCGACTTTTATAATTCAGTGGCTATGCAGCACATCCCAAACAGAGCATAATAAAATGATTCTGTTTGCCCAATCAAATGAACCAAATGAGCATCAAAAGCATATGTGTATTCAAGACAAAATAAGGTCAAAGGTCAAAGTAGTTTATTTATAACCACTTTCGTAATTTGTATCCAGCTTTATTCGACATCAACTTTCTTGGATTCTGAACTGTGCGCTCTGAAATTATTAGCTTATGTAACAGGCATTTGGATGTACCCCATAAAGCTTAGACATAAAATTACATATTAATATATATATATATATATATATATACATACGGACCGATTTAACTTTGGAATCGATTTACAAGCAGCACATACAAGGGCAAAATCATGTAGTTATTTTAAAGGAACTTTAGCTGCTGGCAATAATGCATATGTAATGTATTGCAGCTTAAACACAATTAAATTAACTGCTTTGTAATTGTCTGCAGTCAAGAGCAATAATAATAGATTTATTTTCTGAGGAGCAGCCTCATGCCGGACCAACCACAATCCAATTTATTGCTTTTGGCCGCGACTAGGATTTGGCTTGTTGGCTGCTGCTGTTACGGCACTCTTCTTGCTGCTACTCCAGGATGCAATTTACGTGCTACGTAAATGTTACAACAAACACAAAAGCAACAACAACAGCCACTATAAGCGCAGAGGTAAGTCCGGGCCAGGCAACATTTGATTGAAACGCTGCAATTTGGCGGAGAGAGATTCGGGAGAGAAAAGGATACTTGATGGTGGTGCATGTTTGTATAAGTGGACGCAAGTTTCAGGAATATTCATGGCATTACCAACGCTTGACTGGCAACAACCACAAAAATGCATTGAATTGAAAATGTTTGAATTTGAATTTATATTGCAAGTTTGACTTGATTGAAGCACTTGATATCGTTTCCTTTTGACATTGCCCCTGTCTCTCCCCCCTAAAGAATAAAACATAAATTTGAGTCTCACATTTCGATTGAGTGCTGTATCTGGTTTTTGGCAGCAGACGGTTGGCTAACAAGATTGATTCGACCGATGCTCAGACGAGCTGCAAACACACAAACATTATATTAAAAGCGGTTTTATTGCATACTATATTCCAGCTAATTAATGTTAATTGGGTTGGAAAGACAGACCCGACAGCCAAATATATAATATAACAAAACATTGTCCAACTATGCAACAATTGTTTTAAATAAATATCTTTGTGTATTATAACAAAAAAAAATATGTGGTCCATAAATTTTAATTCTATTTATGGAATTTAGTATATTTCAAATAATCCATTTTACTTTGAATCTATCTGAGTTACTAAGTATGTAAACACAAACTTTTTAGTAACCTTGTAAATTTTAATTAGAAGCCAACTTAAATTAAAGTTAATATATCTTAACTTAGTCGCATAACTTAGATAGACTGTTTGTGTTCTACCTCAATATTATTTGGAATGAGGTTTCCAAATTATATTATCGTTATTCCTTGTTATCAATAGAAAGCAACAAAGTCAACTGTTTGCCAAATTTCAGGTTTTCCTCAATCGGAAACGCGTAACTTATTCCGTGCGTGTTTCACTGCCAAGACCCACTCCCCCCCCCCCCCACCCCCTTTCACATTCAACGAGTTGATTCGCTTCTCCTGCCACAACTTGAGTTAATTTAATAAATCTTGAACAACTGAATAAGCTTTAAATTAATGACCCTGTAAAGTTCATATAAATTATTACGTTATCTCGAGCATTCGCTCGGCAACGCAACGAAAGCGGAGTTTCCCCTCATTTCTATCGGTTTCTCGAGCCACCCACCCAACTGGCAGCTGGCAACGCAGCCAACTGCCACGTGTGGCACATTATGCCAGCATATGCGTGCTACACTCGCTGCCATTCCAAATGATTTCTCATTTTCACCAACATATTTTTCTGCCAGCACCGAAATCAAATTTGTATCAATTACAATTGCATTAACATATCATTTGTGTGCCTCTCGAATTTCACAACAGCAGCACCATTATGTGAAGTCAGCTGCTGGCCTCAAAATGACTATTTAAATAGCTGCTAAGGAAACTCATTTCAGCTTTAAAGCTCACATGTTAGCGTAGTTAGTAGCTAAACGTAGGTTACATTAAAAATCACAATATATTATACCAATAATGAACATTTACATTACCAAAAAGTTACATTAAACCCAGTCGATAAGCATATTGCTTATCTCTGAATTGATAGGCGTTGTGTTTCTTCTATCGGTACTGAAGTCATACCACTACTCATGTAACTCAGGGCACTGCATTAAAATTATTTAAAATTAGTACGGAAAGTATTTATAAATGTTCATATTATATAAATAAATATTTGATTAAATTAACAGTGTAAAAAAAAAAAATGATAAGCCAAATTTATACCTAATCGAAACTGTGGCGGTACAATTAAAAGAAAGTAAGACAGCTATAGTCGAGTTATCTCGATTACGATATACCCTAAGCCCAGTTGATAAAAATATTCTAATTTTATTTGAAACTTTTGATTTAAAAAAGATTGACACCCAGATATGAGCAGGCTATGTCAAAAGAGAAATAAAATGAATGCAGCCCGAACTGATTAGAAATATGTGGATATAAATACATACAAACATATGTACACCCAATTGTACGTCCCCCGCCTGCTGGTAGAAATAAAATCAATATAAGAATATATTTATATAACTTAACAAAATTGTTCTGAACCGCATATACAAGAATAAAGACGGACGGATATGGCTATATCGACACGGCTATTGATCTTGAACAAGTATATATATATATATATATATATATATATATATACTTTGTGGAATCGGAGATGCTTTCTTCAGCCTGTTCAATACATTTGTAAAAATTAAGTAAAAATGTTTTGTTAAAAATTTAGTTTAATATATTTAAAAAAAAAACAAATTATAAGTAACACAAAACTCAAAATTTTTTGTTTCCATTTTACAAGGAAAAAAATCAATGGAATTAAATCAAATTGCGGGGAGTGTATAAAAACATATAATTTATATAAATTACAATTTTATAATCTGCTTGTATCAAAAATATTTCATTATTGTGCTTATGATTTAATAATCAACTGCAAATTTTTTTAAATTAAGCCAGGTTCAGATCGTTTTCATATGTAAATTTGAAGTTTTCAATCACTATTCGTGTCATGAACTCAGGGCACAATGCCAACGCCTTAACAAATTAACAAATTTAACCTTTGGGGTATATTTGCGAAAACTTCGCACCAGCTGCGGCACAATATCAACAAAAGGGTCGATGTGTATGTGTGAATGTATGTAGATTTTGTGAATGTGTGTGTGGTTAACATAGCTGGAAGACCCAAGTAGATTGCTAACCAAACAAGGACTGCATAGTTGCCATTGTAGTTAGTTGACGTCGTCTTGGCCTTGCCCTGTTCGAAAGCCAAAGCTTTATATGATGATGATGATGATGATGATGATGATGATGATGATGGGGTTGATATGGATGATGTGGATGATGATAATAATGAGGATGATGCTGTGGCCCAATTTCCATATGCGCCAGTTGTCGGTTTTCGGCTTAACTAGCCAAACTTGTGAGAAGTTTGCGTGCCAAGTTGGCATAACAGCAAGTCAAACAAACGAAAGCTAGCTTGAGACCACATAGGGACATAACTACACCTACAGATTCCAGATAGAAGATCCCAAATCCCAACTCTCTGCTCTCGACTCTTGGCCACCCACCGCTCTGCGGTTGTGGGCCAAACAGACAAGAACTTGGCTACCGCAGCTGTGGAGTCGGCCAACCATGCCAGCAGCTAACAATATTGAATAAAATTGAATTTGTGCCGTTAGATTGTTGTACAATTATTAAAAATGGCACTGGATTGGCCGGGCTGGTTTGTGTTTTCGGTTTGTTGGCAACACCTTCGCCAGGGGCGTTGCCAAGTTTCTACCCAGCCGCATACATAATTCAATTAAGTTCTTTGCCACAAAATTCTCTACACTTGCAAATGTGGCAAATTGTAATAGTTTCATGATTATGCGGCAAATTGCAAATTCTCCGATTATGGCAATATTCCGAGCCTTCAGTTTCGGTATTTGCAAGCCGCACCGCTAATTAAAATTGTACCACATAGTTGTAGTATTGAGTAGATACCACATGGCAAAATATAAGTTTTGCTCTGCTTAAATGCACTAAATAATATATATATATATATAATATATATATATATAATCTCTCTTATGATGTGGCTGTTAAATAACAATAACAATTTGAGTGTGTTGGACTGGCAAAAGTTCTAATGAAAAGAAATAATTATTTCTAAGAGAGGTTCTTAATTCTAGGAAGTTTTTATAGCTCTTAGTTTTTAAATGTTTATTTGTTTGCATAAAAGACTCGACTAATTGTAGCCATAACTTGTTTGCTATTCAATCCTCAAAATAAATAGTCAAACTAATATTTATTATGGCAACTTATTTACAAGGCAAACAACTTATGTACAAATGCATTAGCTAGACAATAGCTGCAAAGCTGTTTTTACAAAGTATCTTTTAAATTTAATTCACAAGATGTTTTGGTGGATGTGGGTACGTTGTAGCCAAGGCAAGCAACAGGATTCGCCACAATGTAAATATGCAGCTATAAATTCGCAAATCAAATGCAATCAATTCAAATTTCACACTTCAATATTCATTAGAAATTTATTTTACTTTCACGACAGCACTGCTGATGGAGACTAAGACTTTCAATTCAATTGCAGCATCAGGAGTAGGTTAGGATGTGCACGAGCCAATGCTGTGGGGAGGTTTATAAGGGTTCGGGTTGCGCGGTTCTGTGGGCAGCCTGGCAAGGATCCAGCAAACGCTTTTGAAATTCTCAATGCAGCGCAAAATGCACAACCCTACATAAAAAAAACTGCAAATTTTGCGCAAAATTAGCTGCCAATTGTTTTCAATACCGGCAACAACTTTGCGTTGATAAATTGCAAGCGGAAATTGTGCAAAACCAAGCACGAAATTTCAGATTGGTCGACAGATGCATAGGCAACAGTAGCTGAAGCTATTTACAGCTTTAAGTTGCACAACTTTAATTTATCCACAATTTATATCAATTAAAGAAACCTAAGCCGGAGCAGTTACCAACTGCGACACACGCGGCGTATGCGCAACGAAAAAATCTGGGGCTAATGGCAAAAGGTGTACTTATATATGTGAGTGAGTGTGTATGTGTTTGTGTGTGTGTGTGTGTGTGTGTGTGTGTGTATGTGTTTGTGTGTGTGTATTGTGCACATAACTTAATTATGCAGAAGTGTAAGCGTTGCCAGCAGCATAGGACACATAGGGGTCCTTATTTCATCCTAGTCGTCGACTTTATCCCTTCTCCCCTCTCTCTCTCTCTCTCTCGCTACCTCTTTCTCTATCTCTCTCTCTCTCTCTCTCTCTTTGCAGCTGGCAGACAATGCTCCGCTTGAAGTCTTTTCATAAGCTCAAAGTTCATAATAGGATTTAGTTAGTGTAGCTCGTTGTTTCTCATCATGATGATGATGCATATGCCATACCAGATATTCTTGTTCTTGTTGTTGTTGTTGTTGTTGTTGTTGTTGTTGTTGTCGCTGTTGGTGTTGCTATTCTGCTGCTGGTGTCACTGTAGTACAAATTTAAAAAATTTATTTTCGGTGTGCTAGGAAATTTTCTAAATACTCACAATGTAAGCAATTTCTAAAGGGTACATAAATCTTATTCTGAAAATGATAGTTTCAACGTTTATTATTTAAATTTAGAATAACAATCTAAGATAAAAAAAAAATTAAAATGCAATTAGTTATATTTTCTTGGAAAACATTACTTAGGTTTGTATTTAGTTCCACTGTATCACCTTTGCTCTACTTACTTGACTGGGTCCATACACCACATGTCGTCCGTAAGTCCTGCTGCGGCTGTAAACCGACTGTTTCTGCTTTTTGGTATTTTTTCTCTCTCATTTTTTCTTTTGTCTTTCATTTAGTGCATTTGCTACTTTCACTGACAGATAAATTATGCACGTAAGAAAGAAAAAATGCAGGTCGAGTCAGCAGGCAGACCGAAACCCTGGGATCACGGCACTGGGCCAGCTTCTGCTTCGGCTCCATTGCCAACTTTGGGCTCTTTCTGTGCCTGCATCTTATAATTCTTGTATATGAATAATAGCTGGCTAAATGTTAGCATGTGCTAATGGATATTTATGTGCCACAGACATGACAAAAAACCAACATAGAAAAGAAATCGCGAAATTAAGTACAGGACATACATTTTAAAACAAAAGCCTTAATTTCAGCAAAGTTAAATGGGTCCTTTTCCTCCACGTCATTCATATTTGGCTTTATATAAGAGCAATTTTAACTGACTGCGTTATGTATTGATAAACATTAAAAGCCAATCAGCGTAATGGCTTGTGATGTGAAGAGTCTTTCTGCCCGTCAACACCCATCTCCCCGTGGCTCTATCATTCCCGCCCTCTACTTCTCGGTTACACACTTCATATCCAACAGCTCATAAAATTGCAATTGACTTTGAGCTCTACGTACATACGTATTATATGTATGTACATATGCTTGTACATATATGTATGCATATGTGTGTGCTTGAATAGCTCTTTCATCATCCCATTCTCCTATCTTTCCCTGGTCATAAAATGGTGCAGTCACATACGCGCTTAATTAAGTGTTTAAATTGATATTTGGTGCAATGCAGTCGTTTTCTGATTATGTCGAATTAGCTGGATTATATTTTACGAGCGGACTCGCTGTAAAGACGAACAATCGCGTACTTGTGTATATTTCCCATAACCGAATAAAAGGTTACAAAATTGCTTTAAAAAAAACTGACCTTATAATATTTTATTAATTAATAACTATTAGTAATATTTTGCAAAAAAAAACTAATACCTTTTTTAATTGAATACAATAAAAATTATGGTTAACTGTCTTGATAGGAAATAAAAAGTATATAAATTGAATGCTTAGAATTTAAATTGTCTATTAAGAAGAAAAAATCGTTTTAATTACAATATTGGATTACAATATGAAACAAAGTAAAGAACCACAAAATCACAATCTGTCCGTTTTAATTTTCCAAAATTTGAATATATTTTTTATTTTTATAAATTAACGCAATAAGATGATGTATTTATGTGCAACTTACTTAAACAGCGAAGATTTTTGATAAACATGCAAACAAAATTTTTCCATAAATAGCAACGCGACGGATTGTTTTTTGTAAAAACCCCTATTTTTTTTAATGCATACGTTCTTATCGTCCTATTGAAGGCGACATCCGTTTTCTTACTTTGAGTCAGGGAAAGAAAAAATACATCACATAAGAATATGAGATTATGATAAGGTGGCACAATATCTGAAATAGAAAGGCTCAATATTTCACAAGAAAAAACAAAAGTTTCCCTAAGAAAAACCGCAAAACTTTCCATAACAAAAGTCAGTTTCAAGTTAAACTTGTCGAAAAATCAGAACAAAAATAAAAATGGAATACCTCCAGCTTGAATTTTACTCGAGTCTCACGCCCGGAAACTTGTTCAACAATACTCATTAAAAAATATATTAATTTAGGAGCGCCGCTGCAAGCATTTTGCGGTACATCAACTTTGATGGCAGTTCGTTTAAAACAATTAGAGATCTCTCAGTGGCGCACTCATGGGAAATTATGGTGAGTACAAGTCAAAAATGAAAAACGCAGCAGAAGTTTGCCCAACTGGCACTAATAAGCGCTAATTTTGTTAGCCCAGAGCGGAAACATCAGACATCTCTGGCATGCCAAATTCTCGTTGACTTGGCTAACTGATGGCCTGCTGGACGATTGGACTGATGGCCAGCTTTTGAGGAGTCGCTGGACTTTGAAGGCGCTGCCTGCACGATTTAACAAAGTCAGTGCAGCCCAGACACTAATTCCATTCATTAAAAACTTTTTATATGCCAGTTTTTGCTCTGCTCTTGCCATTATGCAGTTACGCTCAAACTTTCAAGCAGCAGCTCGTCCTGTCACTCCTGCGACAAAATTCCCATTTTATTTTATTTTATTTTATTTTATTCTTTTTGACAAAAACAAAGAGTGCAAGCAAAAATAAAAATAAAATATTATTACTTACTTTCTGCTGCTGTACATCATCAGTCACATAATAAAGTTGCAGCTGGTGAAAAATTCTGGTAACTTGGTAACTTACGAGATTATGACTTGTTCGCGCATTAAGTGGACTACATAGGATGGCAACTCACTAAAAACGAGAGACAAAAGAGAGACACAGAGAGAGAGAGAGAGAGAGAGAGAGAGAGAGAGAGAGCGATTTAGGAGTAAAGTGAGATAGAGACAAGCCAGTAAATTAATTAAATTTCTCTCTTAGTTACGTGGTATGCTAAGCATTTGGTTTCTTCCCTTTCTATTAGAGCAAATTGTTGTTGACCAAAAATGGGTAAAATTAAGAGTGGCGTCAGCGCTATAAATTATGTTCCTCAATAAAAGAAACAAATTGGGCCAATTGCAGTCACAATTAATGCATTTTCGTCGCCACACTTAAGAAATGTCGAAAATAATATTCAGTATATTATGGTATATTATATAGGTATATCTCTTTATAAAGTTTTATAAGCTTATTGTAAACTTTATTTAATTGGTTTGTACTCTTTGAAAGTGCTGTATAAAATATATAATGTTTAATTGACTGAATATTAATATCAGCTTATAACTCATATATACAGAGAGAACGTAACAGGACCACAAAAAGTGCAAAAAAAATCACAGCAAGTCATCGTCATTTCATTTCAGCTCCTGTGGAGTGGAGACAATCTATTTTTCAGTGCTTCAACTCAAGCTCGGACTGTGGGAGGAACCAATAAATGATAGTGAAGAAGAAGGAGGAGGGAGAGCAAGAAGCATCGGGTTGGCCACAGCGGAAATCGACGAGTAATAAATTTAAATTTATGTTGCCATTTAAAAATGTATAAAAAATTACTATAAATTTATAACCCACGCAACCGCAAAATGTGGTCAGCCGGACAATAAAAATGCGGCAGATACGAGTTGAGTGCGAAAAAAAAACTCGGTTCAGAAAGGGAATATAAATAAATCAATTTAGACATAAAACAAAGAAAAAAAAAGCTTACGAGAACTAGTCGATAAAATAGTTGGACCATTTAATTTTCACAGACTGTCAATTCAATTTTCTGTGTTTTTTTGTTTTTTTGCTCTTTGTTCTGGGCAGGAAAATGAGAGCCGCACGAAACGAAATTAGAACAATTGAATTGTAAATATCAGAGTGCAGGGGAAAAAATGTGACAGGGCTTGAAAGAACGATAACTACAGCGACTTTGACCAAATTGCAAATGCTTGTCACGTATTTTACAAATTCACTGCGACGACAACCGTGTCTTTGTAGCTTGTATCCGTAACTATATAACTGTAAGACGTGCATATGTATATGGACAAAAATGGGGCAGTGGGCAGCAGGGCAGTGGGCTGCTCCGTGAGAGGAAGGGAGGCATTGTGACTCGTATGTCGCAAGCCCCATCGATTGTTCATTGATATCTTTTGCGGCATTTGGTCAAGGGAACTGCAACAGAGCAACCAAACCTGGCTGCCATTATTATGTAAGCCATGTTCCATTGTGTGGCAGTTTGAGCCACCGAGCATTTGGCTAAGTCATTTTTGTGCCCGTAAGACAAGCCAATATTATAGTTGAAGTGCAGCTTTAAAAATGATATCGACAATCTCAATTATCCAAAAATTGCAATAACAAGGGAATGAAATATGTACGAATTTTATATTTATTTTATATTGTGCGTCAAATATTAATTTAAAGTTGACTCAGACTAGCAAATGATTTAATATTGACTGCTAATAAAAGGCGGACTTACTTTTGATATTTTAAGCAGATATATGATAACTTTATTAAAAGTGCTCTATATAAAAAAAAAAACTAACATATGGTAAACTTAACAAATAAGAATGGTGTAGCCGAGTGAGCTATTGTAGAAGGCTTCTATATGACTCAATTTAAATATATATTAATATATTATAAAAATTATTATAGTTCTGCTGTATATTTATCCGTTTAATTGTGTGGTTGTTAAAATACCAGACTTCATATAAACTCATAATTTCGTAATTAAAATGATTTAACATTAAAAAAAAAACTCGTTGTGTTGTAAATATTTTGATTTAAAAGATTTATTGGAAACTGATTGTTTTTGTTTTGTCGTCAAATGACGATTTACACAAATGTTAACAGTCATTATTATTATTATTATTATAAGCTGCAGTCCTTAATTATATGATATGGCTGTAGTTGCTCCGAATTATACTTACACAGCAGGAACTTTAAAAGGAAACATGAAAATTACCGAGCACTTTTTCAGCTCAACAATAACAACGGCAAACAATAATAATAAAAACCTGAAACAAGTGCACATTTATATGGCCAGAACGGACGAGTGGGCCACAGTGTCCAATGAATTCTGGGCTTAAGGCCAGCCAAGAATTTGATAGAATGGGTTCGGACAATTGTTTATGTTTCTGAGTGTGCGTGTGTGTCTGGCCAAGCACATTATTGAGTTAACTCATTGCAGCTGCAAAAAGTTGCATTCGGTGCGCGTTTAAACGTAATTCGAGTCTTAAACTGCCCACCTGCGAATGGGTTTAATGCGCTTACACGAGACATTCACAACACCCACACCCACACCCACACCCACACTCGCCTTGCCGGCTTTTGTCTGTTGTCGAGCTCTGTTGTTAAGTGCTAAGGTGAGTTAAGTTACGCAAAAGCTGTTAAGGTATTTATGGCCGGCATGAGCGTGCCAGGGCAAGGCGTGCCAAGATCCGGCCACGTCGAGTTATTATGTCTTTTCTGGCTGAAACACAGCCTGGGGCTGCTGCAGCCTTCCACTGTTGATTTTTACAGCTTGGAGTTGTGATAGTTTTCAGTTGTTTGCCAATGTGCGCTTAGCCAACTTTAGTTTCTACACAGACGATAAATGAGACGACAGTTGAAGGTCTCAGACAAGGTAAGCTAAGAGTTTGGACAGTGAAATCTCAGCTAGTTTCGGATGAAATATTGCATAGAACTCAAATAAAAAATCGATGAGTTCAGAATTAAATGAAAAAAAAAACAACAACTTATAACTGAATGAGCCACTGTTTATTTGTACTTTTGTAGATTTTTCTCGACTTACGCAACTAAACTTTTATGTGTTTAGCTCAGATTAAATATTATCCTAAAATTAGTACTCGGTTCAAAAAATGCTGATTCATAAAAAGACACAATAACAAAGACACCAAATGATGTAATAGAAATAGTAGAATTACATATAATTTAAGCGTATAAATTAAAAATGTTTAAATTGCTTAATTATATACATACATATATATATATATATATATATATATATATATTTTAAGAGTAGTCATTATGATTTATTAACAGTCAGTACAAAAGAATAACAAATGTATAATTACATATTCTGATACATCTTGCAGCAGTTGCTGTAATTGGATTAGTTGTTCAAGTTTGGTGACTTTTTGCCTCGCGCTGAGTTGCTGTCTTTGCAAATTTATATAAATGCCCACAAAATTGACCTGTGGTCGTCCCCCGGCAATTATAGCAAATTATCAACTCGCTGACACGAATGGCGTCACACAGACACACGCACAGAGTCTGTTTAGAAACCGACACACACACACACACACACACACACACACACACACACATACACACACTCACACACAGAAAGGTAGACAGACATTAATTATTCATAACTTGAACTGTGTTTCGCTTGCCTAAGTTGCCCATGGTTAGATTTGGGCGGCTGAGGCTGTGTCTGAGGTCTGCTTGCTCGATGTCTCCACTTCCATGACATTGTCTCTGTCTTGGGGGAAATCTGCCGCTGCTGCTGACTCTACTGGGTGGTGGCTGTGTGAGCTGTGGGTTGCATACTGTGTATCTGCGGCTTACGCCAACAGCACCAGTTTAATGTCTTCCAAATGTCAAGACCAGTGACCTGCGGCTAGAACGTCACCTGTTTGGGTTAAGGGTTAAGCTTTAGTTGAATGTGTCTTCTTCTCTCTTAATCATTTGTTAAAGTATTGAAAAAAACATTATTATATCAAGCACCATTCTGATGTTAATTTTGTATTTTTTTCTGATTACGTTATAATTATAATATAATTTATATTTATTTATTAAATACCAATATAAATTCAATAGCTTTTGAATTTCCATTTCAATTAAATTTGTATTTAAATCCTTTAACTCTGATATTGTCTAAAAAAAAGTTTTGAAGTACTAGAATCATCTTAGAATTTGATCTATACATCATGCTCTCTTTATATAAATTTCTTAATAAAATAAACATTCTCAATCCATTACATATATTGTCTATTTAAGTGTAGTTTCAGCCCTTAATTTTGAAAAGAATTTATTTTCCGCTGAATATTTGTTACTTTGATTTTTAATGTATGCGATTTTATTGATTCTGCAGAATATGCTATAGTAAGTAACCATAATTAAATTCAGCAAAAAGTTCATAAAACTTGTTTCTAATTTTGAATTTAATAATTTGTTGTGCCATTGTTCATTTAATGTATTTCTTCTTTTTATATTGCCTGTGAGTGGCAATCTAACTAATTTCAATAATAATGCACACACATTTTTCTCACCCTATCATCTGCATTTGTTGGCTTAACTAGCCAATGCCTTGGTGATATTCATTTGCCTGCAGCCATTCGCAATCTGCGGCGGTCATCCTGTGCATTCAATAACCAGTTCACATTCCATTTACCCCAAATATTTACCTGCGAAATTCTGCGTTACTTAGTCTCTCTCTCTGTCTTTATGTCTCTCTATCTCTCTCTCTCTCTCTCTCTCTCTTGCTATCTTCGCTCACACTTACGGTCACTTTGCGCATTGTGCAAACATTTGCAAAAATATTTACTTAATTACACAATATGGTTACCAAAATGCACATGTATGTATTCGCTGATTATGTGCGAGGTTCTGAATAGTTTATGAATTCCGTTCTGTTTTTGGGTAAATAGCACATTAGCTATAGAGTCCATTAAAAATATGCTCCACTTGCAGTTGCAGATGCAGTTTTTGAAATATGCATTACAATTTTCTTTTCCACAGTTTAATTCGAAATGCTATGTACTAAACAAGTGAGTGCGCATTAATTTAAATAAATTTTAATAATAATGAAGACGGACTTGTGGACCATTTTCTAAAATTTAAAACATAGTCTTTGAAACGTACTGATTTTAATATTTAAAACGTATCCAGAAAATTGGAAATTTTTATTTTTTGTGTGTTTTATTTAATAGACTCATCATCTATATCATAACGATCACAATTGATTGTGGATAGTAAGCTTCAAAAACTTCGAAAACTCATGCAATTACTGTAATCAATGATTCAACACAAAATGTTATTCTCATACTGGAATACATTTTATTGTTGAAAATATATGCATATTTTAATGGCACTGTCATTATGTTATAATCATAATTTATATAAAAACATAAAAATCACGCGACTCAGAATTACGATCCAGCCTTATATACCTGCTTTATACTCTGAAATATTCCAAGCTCTTGCAGCCAATTTAGATTTTGAGAGCTATCTTCTAGTTAAACAATCTTTCATTTCGATATAATAATCTTGATTTTGAACTGATTCGTTTTGGTAACGGAACCCAGTTCGTCATTAAATAATCTCAGTAAGCCATTTTCCCATTGCTGTAATTTGAAGTGGTTGATTATAATCTCTTGTTCATGGACTCTGGCCTAAAATATTCCAAATCTCTATCTCTTAGGTGCATCTCAGTCGTTTCAATTTATTTAACAAAAAAAAACCAAACAGTTGGTCTCTAACACTTCTATTTTTATTTTAAAAATATTTAATTCTCTCAAAATTAGTTTCTAAAAATTATTTTTATTATATTTTTAACATTATTGAAATTTTTAACAATAAAAAATATTAAAATATTATATGTTTAATAGTTATTTCAAAGAATGCAAATATTTAGTTTTTAGGTCGATATTATTTTTTTTATACCTAATACTTAATACTTCATAAACTCGTCGCTGATTTAATAATATTAAGTTGAACGTCATAAAATGCTTGCGTTAATGTTGTGCAGTTAACATTTTTATGCTTGCCCCATAAGACTTAAGTGGCAAACTGGCAAAATTGCTGCCAACGAGCCATTAAAGTGACACAGATAAAGAAATAGAGAGAGATAGACAGAGAGAGAGAGAGAGAGAGAGAGAGAGAGAGGGGGGGGGAGAGAGAGAGAGAGAGAGAGAGTGAGTGAGAGAGAGAGTGAGTGAGTTTGGCCTACGTTTTGCGAGCTGACAGACGTGGCTCTTTGGAACAGCTGACATCTGTTGTTTGCAACATAACAATAATTATAATTTATTTTAAAATGCAATTTACGCGACACCGAGTCGGCGCTGTGTGGAGTGAACGAGTTGAACGAGTTGATGTTCTGCATGCTAAGCAGCAGGACATTTGAGCCATGAACAGTTGCTGACTGTTTATAGCCCTGAAGTGGGCCTTGAGTTAATTAGCGCTGATTTTGTCTTTGTATTCGGATTGCGTTGATTACTACTGCAAAATAAATACGACTATTTATTTATTACCAAAACAGGTCACGTCACAAAGCGCACAAATAAAAATCGACACCGTAACCAAAACGGTTAGTGATACAGGAATCCACTAAAATGTTCGCTCCTCTTCCTCGTTCCTCGTCCAGATCCTCGCAGTGGCTGAGTTGCCCTGCCCACTTACAATTCGGCCTCGTTGTCGTTTGTTTTGTTGTTGCAAAACCGAAAAGGTAAATAACAGGAAACATTTTACACTAATTAGCGACGCACGCAAATAGGCGCTGTTTTGGGGTCTGATAATAGGCGGTAGGTGGGGCATGTAGACGCTTGTAGCGGCACTTGACTATAAAAGTCACTGCCATAAGCCTAATTATGTTGTACGAGTTGTCGTCAGGGTTGTTCTGTTCAAAACCAAATTTAATGGAGAGTTTCAGCGGTGTAGCGGGGGTGTGCGGTGCGATTCTTATTTGTGGGTTTTAGCTGTGGGTTTTGTGGAATCAGGGTCGAGAAGGCGCATAATTTACATTCATTTGACTTGTCGCCAACTTCAGTGGGGCAGTTTAGAGAATTTAAAGCAAAAAAAAACAAGAAAACAATAAATTAATTATTTCGAGCTTGCTTTATAATATATCTGTAGAAAACTGCAAGCACTCTTTAATTCAGTATTTATAAATACATTTAAAAAAAAATAGTATGTGTTGTGATTACCTATGCAAATCAGGACTCGTTTTTTGATCCTGATCATGATCGTTAATTTTATTGACATCTCATTTATAAACTTAAAAAACCTGTTAAGTTGATAGAGTTGTCAAATGCTGATTATTTTCCTCAAATGGTATGACAGTATTACATAGTTAGTTGTCAATTAATTTTATAAATTATTGTATGAAACTATGCAAAATCGATACCGTTTGGTAAAAATCGAGGTATGAATTAGAACCCAAATATTGTTTTATTCAGCAGAATCTAAACCAATATTAAATTCGGCTTGAAACCCTGTTTGTAATCAGCTTAAAAACAAATACATCCAATCAAAACTTAATTTCATTTGATCACTGGTACTTATCTACATTGTACATTGTAACATTTGAAAAATAAGAACAAAAAAAAAGCCCCATGCGGGAGACCGCAACACAAATCAAAGAACATTCAAAAAGCGAATCAGACCCCAAATAATTTCCGCAGAACCAACTATGTTTAAAATAAATTAAACAATGTGCCAAAATGTCGACCGCAGAGAATGCGAGTTGTCTGTCGGCAATGCAACAACGTCCAAAAATGTGCAAAACAAATTGTAATTAAATTGACAATCGTCAATGCTTCCGTTCCGCCCTTCAGCTGCTTTCCACATTGCTGCCTGCCACAGAATGATTTGCGCGTTAATTATGGCAAATGGCCGAAACAGCAGCCTGCTGTCAGCTGTTGGCCATCGGCCGCTCATTGACAAAACTCAAATGGCAGAAATCAATGACAGCGTGCCGCGAATTGTGGTCTCTTGGCCATTAGAGCAATGCCTTTTTCAGTTGCAGCGATTTAAACAAAACTGTGTCAAATTGGCCACAGTTTAGCTCTCAAACACTCTGACCTCTGACCCAAATGGCGTTGCTTTGTGTTGTTGCTTTTGGTTTTGGCCAAGCCTATTCTGTAAGTCTTAATGAATGAAAATAGGTCGCAGCACAAATAAGATAGGAATTTTTGGGGAATTGGATTTTAGTAAGCTTTTACAATAAAACAAGTAAACCGATTGCAAATTTTGTGAATACAACTCAACAACATAATTGAAATATTATGGATTGACATATACAGAACAATTATATTATATATATATCATCAATTAAATATATAATATTCTTATAAGAGCGCTTATGTATCTTATGGAAAAATAGAAAAAGGGAAAAAACAATCAAAATTTGTGCTGAAAATATTACTTTCTTCGTATGCACATGAAATTAAATTTGATCATAGCTTAAACTTAGCCATGTCGAAACTCAGCAGTCACACTCATTCCATAGCTGTCAGTCAGACTATATAAGTGTCTGTGCGTCTGAATGTCCGAGTGACCCTCGACGCAGTCGGGCAATTTAACTGAAATAATCCCCATTGCATAATTTCATAGAGTAGCTCAACACAGCAATTCCGAGTGCATATAGAGTTGGCCAGCCTATGGGCGACTATACACAGACATAAACATATTTTACGAGTCATGTGCTGGACATGGTTGAGGATGTGTGGGTGGGGGTTGTGGTTGGTTGTGTGTTGGTTGAGTGTTGGTGTTGGTCCCGCCCAACTGCTGCCCCAGAGTCTAACTAGCTGCCACTTTGGACTGTCATCATGCATCGCTTTGAACAGCTGTTGCTCTCTCTCACTCTCTCTCTCTCTCTCTCTCTCTCTCTCTCTCTCTCTCTCTATCTCTCTATCACCTAATATCTCTCTCTCTCTCTCTTTATTCGCTATTCATCTCTCGCTGTGGCTCTCTTCTTCGTTAATAATCTCGATGTGGAAAACTTTATTACCACACGACCTCGAAAACTGTAAAACGCTGCTGTCATTTCAAATTTATGTGACTTTTGTGAGCAACTCTCATACAAACACACTTAGACACTCACACACACACACACACACACACACACACACACACACATACACAAACACATACACACACACCCACAGAGAGACCTTGGTGGGGCCTAAATAGCTGCACCAGTTTGTACATTTGCCAGTTTATGATATGGCAATGGCGCGAATACTTTGCTAATTTTTCCTTTTCGGAAATTAGAGCATAAAGTTTGCTCTTAAAACTTGCCACCCAAAACAGTGAAAGATGGAGAAGTACAAGAAACGGAACATATGCCATCAGCCCCAAAAACCGCACACTTAACACTTTTGGTATTCTTACCAGCTGCATCAAAAAAAGAAACAACGGCAACAATAGCAACAACAACAACAAAAATGTTTTTTCTTTTGGCAAAGTTTCCTGTGTTGCACACCCTGTATAAATGAGAAACAGGGCTTATTGCAAATGTATAAGCTACTTGCCTCAGCAAAATGCAAAAATTTCTTTAAATATTTTGCATATGTGTAAAAGAAATAAAATTAAACAAATTCGACAATGCCATATTAAAGCACAACAATATTATCGAGAGAATTATTAAAATTATTTTATAAGATAAATTTCAAATGTTGAAATTAATATATTATTTCGGAACCACCAAAACTAATATTTATTTTATTGCTAGATGGCTCTGATGAAAAATTAAATTGGTATTGTTTTATTCAGAGTTATTCTAAAAGTCCAGCACTAACGCATAAAATACAATTCGCCCATATTTTATTATTAACTCACATACACACGCACACACGCACACACAAACACACACCCGCTGCAGAGTGTTGTAAAGTTTTCTCTTTTGGGTTATTGTTGCCTTGCTACCAAATCCTGCTCCCCCTGCTGCATCCCACCTTCCCTGCACTTTGCTTCTTCTCAAAGCAAAAGTTATGAGTTGCTGGCAGAGTTTATGCATACAGTTTGGTGTTTTTTCATGTTGTTGTTGGTTGTTGTCTTGCAGTTGCCAGGAAGCTTTAATTGCAGTTAAGTTTAAAATCATATGGAAAGTTTGCCAGGGCTTACTCGTAATTGTTATCAATGTGGGACTGTGACCAAAGTCTAAAATTAACACTGATAAAATACGAAATTTTATAACATGTACTAAAAATCTTAGGGGAACAAATTATATTACTCTATTTTAAATACGTTATTTCATGTCATTAGAAAATTATGCAGTAAAATGACATTTATTTAAAGCTTTGATTGAAAATAAATGCTATTATATCTTTATGAAGTTATAAAATGTTAGGCATTTACAAATAAATTTGACTCTTAACTTAACTACTAATATAATTTCTCTTATTATATCAAACTTGCAACAAAATCAAAGAAAATTACTTAAGAAAATTTTAAACATATTCAAAGTATGATGATGTAAACTTTATTAAAGCTAAAGATATAAGCAAAAAGACACATTATTATCATTATCAACAAGTGAACATTACTTGAAAAAAATATGCACAGTTTATGATACTCTTCTTTAGGGCGTGTGGAAACAAAATAGCAAATGTAAAAATGATGTTTTTTCAACCAAACAACAGAAGCAACAACAAAACTGGTGATATGCATATTGCGTATACGCCGAGTGCATCATGAAATATTCGCCATATGCATTGGCGGAAATTGGGATTTGTGTTACTTTATTATTGTGCACTTACACACACACACACACACACACTCAAATCTGCGCTGCAGTGGAATTTTTTATTGACACAACGGAAACGTCCGAAGCATTTGCAAGTGGCCGACAGTTATGCACCGCGTTCATTTCCGGCAGAACCGAGGGCGTGAAAAATAAATTAAAAAATTCTCTGAACTCAATCAAAATGCGTAAGTCAGAATAACAACAACAACGCCAATGTGTCCGACAATTCACTTATTTTTTTTTCAAATTACAATAAAAAAAATTATATTAATATCAAATGGAAATGTTGAGATGGCAGTGAGTATGCAACAGTTATTGGCTATATTGGGCTAAAATCGCTCACTTGGCTTAAATCGCCAACTTTTTCAAACAAACTTTGGCATACTTTAAACTTTAAACACACTCAATTAGATAGAATAAAATGTTAAGCCAACTTTTTTGGGGGCAGGACACAGCTTGACCCAACGGCCCAAACGTTCAAACTTTTTGACTAGCAGCAAAAATGTTGGGCAAAAAGTTTCCTTTTTTATAAACAACTTTCGGCAATTATCTTGTGAGCAATGCTTGGCTCAAAGCATATACTCTATAAAGCAGCAGTATCTGACTTGTTTTAGCTGCAGCTGTAACTTGTCAACAACTAACCTGCCGCCAGCAGTTTGTGCACTACAATTTTTAAAGGATAACCACAACAAAAGCTCTTAAACACATCAAAACCTGATCAAATATTTTTTAAAAACTTGTCGCCAAAGCGTCTGAATTTTGGTCGTTTGCCGGTGCTCGCTTAAGTGTGTCAATAACTTGCCACTTTTAAGCTTTTAAGTGCATTTTCGATGGGTTTTTTCAACTTCCTACGACACTTTTTCAAATTAAAGCTTCCAAATTTTGCTTTTCAAAACAAAATAAAATCTAAAAAAAATTGTCACATATTAAATGTTGTTTTTGATGAAATTAAATTTTGAAATTTAAATGAATTTTCAGATAACATTTTATTATCATTAGGAAATTCATTTCCACAATACACTTATGAATTTAAAACGGATTAAATATAAATATGAATTTAATAACAATGCATTCACTTAAAATGTACTTGCAACATTCTACATAATATATATATGTACCCTGCACCGAAGCGTTAAGAAAAGATTTGAAAATGTTGCTTATAATAATAAAAACGCAGGTCAACTTTTAAAAATATAATAAAGTTCAATTTTTATATAGAAATAACTGTTGATGGTAAATTGGTCTACCAACTGTAAACATTAAATTAAAAGAGAAAACGCAAAGAAAACTCTTAGCCAAACTGGAAACTTCCAGTCGGCTGCTAAGAGCAAATTTAAGAGCGCACACAAAGCGTTCATTTTCGAAAATAGACAAGAAGCGACAGACAGCTAAGTAGCCCGCATATGCTAACACTCACATACACACTCTTAAGCACACGCACACACAGTTTGGATAGAATATTGGGTTGCATTACAAAGAATGACCGAAAGGTATCGCAAAAGCGCCAAAAAGCACATACAATGCACAATACAACGATGCAAGTAGCTAAAAACTAAAAACTAAAAACAAAAAAGGAAAAAAACAAAAAAAACAAATAAAAATAGAATAGTAGAGGACAACAGAAGCAGCCACACAAAAGGAAAGCATTGCAGCGAAAACACTTTGCTGTTGGAAATAAGGTCAACATGGCGTATGCTCGATATTTGTTTGTCAGTTAAATGAGCCGGTTGAATATAATGCATCACGCACACGCACACACACAAACATACCCGCACGCACCAGCACGCATACAGATGCTAATCAAAGGCAAGTAAATTATGTAAGACTTTTGAGTAAATATATAAATATACATATATCACAGCACATAATGCTGAATACATTTTGGTGCTTTTGGCTGACTTTGCAGTTTTTAAATGTCTGCCAGCAAGTTGGCTTATGTTGTCGCTTTTGTCGTCCCACAAAAAAAGCACAAAGAAACAAAGCGCAAAAAGTTGCACAAAATGTAAGAGAAATGCATAAAAACTTGTTGAGATTTATCTTGCCGCACGCGACGGACGCTGCAACTCATTGTCAGAACTCCAACTCCAGCGCTTGCTGCAACTGCATTAGAGCATACTTCATGCCGCATATGCCAGTTTATTTATGGCGCAAATGTGACTTTGCTGTCTGTCGCTTGCGCTGGGTACTGAGCATATAAGCGCCTTAAAGTATGCAATGCATTTCTTTTAGTCCACATTCTTGACACTTGTTGTGGCACGCGCTTTTCTCATGTTGTTGCGATGCGTTGACTGCCATTGTGGGAATCTTTGACCCTCCATACACACACACTTGACTGCCAGAGTAGTTGCATAATAACCCGAGCAGCGGCTTATGCATAATTGAAGGGTTTGCAAGGGTGGAGTTAAACATGCAATTGGGTCAAAACTTTGTTTGATTGTTTCTTTTTTGTTTTGTGCATACAGCTTTGGTCAATTATTCAAACAAAAGGCATAGCTGTGATCAGATTGTATACCTTCTTCCTATTTCGATTTATAAATGTACAAATGACATTACAAAAACATATATAAATTGCGAGAAAAGTAAACCAAATTATAACTACAATTTAGAAAATCAAAATTACTAAGTTTTACTAATAATATAAGTAACATATTTAGTCTTCATTTTTAAATTCACCATGAATTTAATAAAAGTTATGCACTTTTTTTTATTGAAAATGTCAGCAAATTAGGCAAGCAACTAATATTATTACAAATATCACCTTTTTATGAACAAATTTAATTTAAAAAATCAGACCCTTATGCAAGTTGGTTTTATTGAATACAAAATGACCTGCCAGCTTTTATTATTATTATTTATAGCGAAACAATACCTATTCAATCCTTAGCTCCTCATTCACCAATTCCTTCTAATCGCATTTGTTTGTTCAGAGTCAAAAAACCATATTGAATCTATTGAATATTTTTGCCGTTTTATGCTGTTCAGAGAGAAATGGCACAGTCGCCGTTGCTTGTACGTCGCATCCGACGGCATATTGATAAAAACAATGGACCACAAAGTGTACAAAACAAAATGCCAATATTGTACAAATAAATATATCATGTAGAGTAGCAACAAAACGAAACGATAAATTCTGTCCAGTATATAGCGCACAAAATATGCACTCATCGTGGGTTTTGTCCGGGTTTCCTGATATGGCGTGAAAGCGTGTTCTGAAAGCCGTCCATGTTATTCCCCAAGTGCTCGTCCATGGATTACCAAAGTGGCATAAGCTGCAATGCGGCCGAAGGTAAAGCAATGCCGAAGTTTAAATGATCTTCAACTTTTAAGAAAAAAATGAATAATTTATTTTAGAAAAATAAAAATGTTTCCGGGAAATTAAAAAGTTTTAAATTGATAGAGCAAAAGTAAATTTTATAAATCTTTAAATAAAATTTAGAAATACTACTATATTTCAATTTCAAATAAATCTTTATTTATTTATAGTTGATAGGTTAAACAGCTACAATTTAGATATTATCTTATCGACATATTGTAAAAAGTAGCTAAAGGGCCAATAAACGAACCATTAGCAACAATTGAAATATAACCCAAATATGGAAAAGTGTTGCTGCAAAAAGATAAAAAGTGGAAGGCCTTGCCGCACAATTCGAACCGAAGCAAACCAAGCCAAACAACTGTTGAGTGCTGTCCGGCAAACGCCCAACAATTTGTATTTGTTAGCATTTAAATAACCGGAAGCACACTTTGCCTGCCACAGTAAAACACAGCACGAAGGCAGCGGAACAGCTTCGAGCAGATCTACAAAAACAAATGCTAAAGCGTTAGAAAACATCCATGAAACACAATACTGCAGAGTGCAGAGTGGGTGGAGTTTGGGGCTGGGTGGTGGGGATGGGGGTGGGGATGGGTTTAGAGAACTCAACACCATTCCGCTCAGCTATCAATAACACTTAAAAGCTTTTTTAAATATTTTCTGGCGTTGTTGTTGTTTTTGTTGCCATTCTGTACATTTGCTAGTTTTTTCTTTGCGTATTTATTCTTTTTATTTATTTGTGAAATTGGTTTTTTTTTCTCTATTTTCCATGAATTTTAAAAAGCAATATTGCTCTTGTCGAAATGAAAAATGTGCTACATTTGATGTTGATTCCACGCCCACTTGGGAATTATATGCAACTAGTTTTGTGAGGCAGCCGGAATCATAAAATATTTGCCTAGACTCATAAGTATTTCAATATTTATTAATATTGGTGTGTTTTTGTGTATGTGTGTGTGTGTGTGTGAATGCTGTGCAATGCATTTACAAAAGGTATTGACAAGCCGTTCGGAAATTTTTTTATCTGCTTGCAAGCATTTGTACTCCATGATTTTTTGTATTACTAATATTGGCTTAAATCATTATTTATTTTTTACATTTCTTGTAATTAACTTTATTTATTTATAAATAATTTTTTTTTTATTAAGCAGCACAGCACATTTATAATAATTTAATACATTTGCGACTTCAAATAATTTTTGACTCACAATGGAAAAGTACTTTTACTATTGTTCCTTTTAACTCTATATGGGACTGGGCTTACTGAAATTTAAAAACTTTAATATAGTAGATAATTCGGCTATATTTTAGACTTTAAAATCCAATAAACCACACCTAGCCGATATTGCGGAAAGGGTAAATCGATAAATCAGCATATCTCCGACAATTTTTAGGATAATGCCACCAATCGGGGAAGGTAACTGGCAGGCAACCTTCTTCAAAAATCACAATCGCGGGCACTTCGGCCATAGAAATCTAAAATGCACATATTTTCTACAATTTTTGAGTTATACTCACAACAGCTTAAAGTAAGTTACAGGTAATCCCCAAATAGATCGATAAAAAATTGGATAGCCACGCCCATTCCGCCTCCCTAAACCGATACAACTTCTAGTGTGAATCGATAGGAACATATATCTCATTCAATTTTAAAGCATGATTAAAAAGTATATTGCTATTAACACCCTTCCAATCATTTCAAATTTTTTAATTTTGGAACACGCCCACTTGCGCCCACATAAAAAGATAAAGGCCTTGTATATCTCCCGAAATTTAAGAGCTACAATTACCAAACTTTGAAGAAAGGTTTCTAACTTAAATCTACCGCAAAGTCAAACTTGGACAGTATTTTTTTGGAACCTGAACCCTGTTTTTTTCTACTGGTTATTCACAGGAATTTACTAATTTTATTTTATCAAGAAATGCTGGTCATATATAAGTCAAATGTAGAGTACACGAATTTATTTAATTAAATACAATTAAAGAGAAAATGTGTAGTGGCAAAATCCAATTAAGCTTTATATATATATTATATAAATAATTAAATACAAGTAGAATATTTTTAAGCAAAACGTATTTGATTTTTTATAAGTTTTGATAATGTGATTAACGAAAATTAAATATTCTATGGCAAAATTATACTTGACATTGACAAAATAAAATAACTTCAACATATATTTAAGTCTCAATGCAAAACATTTAAGGTTCGGTTAGGGTGAAAATTAACACCCACTGGAAGCCAACATTTATTAAACAACATTTTAAATTTGGAAAATGCTGAACTTGCTTTGCTTTTCTAAAAGATCCGACATATTGTTGTAGAATTTGCCACCACAACACAATTAGAATACAGAGATAGTTGAGAGCAGCTAATCTAATTGTTCAAAGCAAACCAAATGCAAACTCAATTAGGCCCAAAAGCAGTAGCAGCAGCAAAAACAGCATCAGAAACAGCTTAGCTCACATCACTTCGGCATTTACGGCAACAAGATGCGGCGTGCAGGCCAATCGAATTGGCAGTTGGTCAACACCTGATGCTGAGCATGGATCGATCCAGGGGACTCTCCGGGGGCTGGGAACAGTGGTCAGTCGTGCATGCGGCTGCAGCCTTTGACTAAAAATATTTAGACGCTCGAAAGCGTTCAACAAAGATGTTGCAAAAGGATATGGGCCCGGTCCAAGGCTTGAACAGGCAATTAACTAAAATGGACCAGCTTTTGGCACGTCCCCATATATGTGTATATGTTTGTAAGTGTATAAGTGTGTGTGTATGTGTGTGTGTGTTTGTCTGTCGTTTCGCATGAACCAGACAACCATTTTATCTGACCGAGCAGGTCAAGCATCAGTTCATTTTATTGACATAAATGTTTATGTTTATTTGTCTGTGCTTAAGCATTAATGTTTATTGTATTGTTACAGCCACTGCTACTGCTACCACTATTGTTGATATTGTGCAAATAAATACAGCAACAACAATAATAAGTACACACAACAAAAGTCGAGTGTATTCACACTTACAAGGGCTGTTTGTGTGCGAATCTAGTTTTGGCGAGAATTTCTAATGAGACTTTTGCATTGATTTAATTAAATGTTGTTTTTCATAATTAAGCATCATGTAATTAATTTTGTTATTATTTTGATGATTATCTGCTTAAGGCTCAACCAAAATTTAAAATCATTCAGGCTTCAAAAATAAATATTTTAAATAAGATATATTTTAAGCCTAAAAATCGATCTAGATAAATATTTCATATATTGTTTTATATTAATTTGATGATTAAATAAAAAAAATGTCTACAAGTGGTTTTTAATAAACAATGTTAAAGCTTTATAAATAAAGTTAAAATGTTTTGAATTTGTCCTAATTTTAGTAAATCACTTATCGGTTTATGAATGAAGCACGACGTAAACTTTCTCAAAGTTCCATCGAGTTGAAAACTGTGATAATGGACAAAAAGCTTTTAGCATACATGGTTGGTGAAAAGCTTTGTAATTGTAAATGTACGTGCTAAGTAAATTTCACCTCTTATAAATTTATAAGACTGAGCAATGCAGTATACGTTTTGAATATAATATAGATTTAGCACATATAAATCTTTAACAATAGTGTTCATCACAGATTAGACGCAAGCTTTGCAGTTTGCTATACCCTTACAACAACAAAAAATAAATGTCATGTTTCACATATGATTTCTGCTCACAAAAAAAGAGCGAAACTTGAAATGTTTTTATTTTCCTTAATAATATGTTATTGTTAAAAACATTATAAACTTGATTAATGTCAAATAATTTGCGAGCTCAAAACTTTTTTCCAACATATTGTCGTTTACCTAATTAGTATATTTGATATGATTTATAAAATCGTTTTCTTATATGTTTACAAAACACACTTCAACTAAAACAATTCAAATCATCAAAATGTTCACCAAAGTTTTCTCACGAACTTGTTTATTTAAATAAAAGCAGAAACTAAATGATTCCACCAGGGCCTTCGCAATTAGACTTATTCTTATCGAAATGCGCTAATTATGCGCAAATAATAAAGCATACTTAGCGGATCTTGCCGGTCACGCATGAAACATGGCAAAAGTGCGAATATTGCATAAAAGTAAAAGCTATGAGTAAACAAAACTGTAATTTAAATCACATGCGAATATGTGTGGCATTCGGTTCTTAATTAGACAGCAAATGGGGCTCTTCGAAAGGGAGAGTTTCAAAGGCGTTTGGCCTGGCAGCTTGTTGCCAGGTGGCAAAAGCTTACAATTACAACCAAATCAAAATGAAATGTACAAAAATCAGAAACACGACTCTAAAATACCAAGACTAAAAATTCTTACTATTTTTATATTTTAAAAATTAAAATTTATATAAAAATTAAAATTCTACTTTACAGAACTTTTGTAAAATTTTTTTTATTTATATCCCATATGAAAAATATATTTGAAGGTTTGTTATTGAAATATACATAACATCGAATTGTTATGCAATGTAACTAAAAAAAATTTGAAATATTTAGTTAACATCCAGTTAAGTAGTCGAACAAATTCGAACGTACAATTAATAAAAAATAAAATATTTTAATTAACAACTATAATTTTAAATATAATATTAAAAATTTTTTTTAACATTAACTTTGTTTTCTACATTAAATAAATGAAGCAATTAAACACGCTAGCATTTTTTTTTCTAATTTTTTAGTTTTAAATGTTTTCTGGTTTTCAAATCGATATTAATTATAAAAGTATTTTCCGAGCTTTACTGCATATTGTTTTCCAAAAATAGGTTCACAGTAACACGTATTATTTAGCTGTAGAAATATAATCATTTTAAGCTGCTTCATGAATTTACTGACTTGGGAATTACATTTAGAGATACCCGCTTTAAAATCAAAGAGTACAGTTTTCGTTCAGATATGAAAATGTTACTCTTTACAATTGATTAATAAAATATTTACTATTTTTTAGCTTCTGGTCAGCCACATAGAAATGATAGCAGCAACAGCAAAATTGGCAACAGTCAGCGGCAGCACCTCGGCGACTGCCCAGCGTCGGCTTCAGGCCGTGGCAGCTAGAACCACCACGAAAAGAGCAACCACCGCCGCCTGTGGCGCCACTTGGCAGTATGCAGGACACATGCGCAGCGCCAGCTCTGCCAGTGCCGCAGACAGAGTAAGAACTAGGGTTTGAGTTGGTGTCGCAGTAGGAGTCAACGCTTGGCAGCATTTGAATTTTGAATATGAATTTTGACACTTGATTATCAGCGGCGTTTGCAGTTCGCAGTCAGTTGTAACTGTGTGCAGACGCGTCGGGCAATCGGAAAGGCACAACTTTTTGGCGAAAAGCGGAAAATATAAATTCACGTTAGTGCAGCGGAAACTATTTGGCAGTGAAAGTGGTAAAAAGAATGAAAGTTTCCTCCAAGCAGCTCGCACTTAAGCTTGCTGTTGGTTAATGCAAAATCCAACCAGCGTGGAAAATGAAAAAAGGCTTCGTTCATATTTTGTTAATACTGCAATTTGTGTGGTCAGGCAGTGCAAGTTTCTCAGAATTAAATAATTGTAAGTTATCTGAAAAACATTCAAAATGCCCATATTTATTGCTTTAAAAATATACAATTCAACTTTGCCGCCAAAAGCGGTCACACAAATACGCATGTGCTAATAAAATGGTTGTTAAATAATGTCAAAAATAATAAACAAAATATAAAATCCTGTTTATTTTCCTACGATAAAAATATGGTTAACAAAAAAAGCTGCTGAAAAATATGATCCGATTATTATCGAAGCTTTCTTGTCCAAAAAACAGTAAGATCATTTCACTTAGGTAACGTGTTTTCAAAGAGAATGATAATATTTTATACATATATGTATAATTCTGCCAAATATACACTGAATGTCCGATAATGGGTAAAACATATATTTTCAATTTTTTTTCCCGATATTTTATGTTAGGTAAATGGAAAAATCTAGCATATGAAAGATGTTCTTAAACTTTATTCTTTGTATAATTGATGGTTTTGTAAGATTTACTATTTTCTGCAAATACTGTGTAGGAACCTTGTGAGAATTCATTATACAGGGAAAGAAAACAAGTACTTTGTACAGTTGTTGATTACAGTTATTTTTTTTATTATAATAAACTAACAAAATGTTTTTTATTAAAATAATATTAATAATATGTTTTATATATGTATATTTCAAATAGAAATTTTTAAGTAATATACAATTATTTAAAACTAAAAATAAAAGTCAGCAAGTCTTGCTTTATGCCTCTAAACGCAGTAAACAACAATAAATAACTATCAGAAAGGAAAATAGGTATTTATATTTTTGTATGTGGTTCCGCTGTTCCACTAATTGAGTGCATTGCACAAGCTACCAAATATGCTAACGAACACCATTCTAAATCTAAAAAAAAGGAATAAACCGAAAAACAACAGACTGCGGACGGTACTAACGAGCGGAAGTTCAACGGTTCCCTAAGTGAATAAACTGTGGCCAACATGTATCGTAGCTGAAGGAACACGACGAGCGACTTCCTTTTGCCGGCCTTTCCATAACCCTGCTCAAAAATATGCCCACAAATAAAAAAAAAGTAAAACCAAAACTTTTAGCCACAACATAAAAACAAAAACAATGCAATTTTACTTAGGTTGGCACTGATACTGATAAATATATATCAGAAATTTTTGCTCAAATCAATGTGTCAAGAATTGAAAATGCAAATAAACATGTAAAATATTCGCAGGATCGCCGACGCCCGATAACAAATTTATAGAGGAGAGTGGGACCGGCACTACTCCCTGCAGCGAAAGGCGACGTTATTATACCCTGGAAAATAGGCAAAAGGGTATAATAGCTTTGTGAAAAAATTTTGTTGAACAGTAAAGTTTATATATTCTTCATAAGGATTAAACGGCTGAATTGATATAGGCTTGTCAGTCTGTCCGTCTGTATGAACTAACAGATCTCACAGGATATAAAACATTATTATTATATTTTGTTGATATCTTTACAAATACCAATATATATCGATTTCGAAAGTTAATGTAAGCCACAAATTTTAGGAATATCATATTTAATCGATTTAATATATATAACATCTAGTAGAGCATTTTCGACTAGAGTAATCGTACTGTTTTTTTTTCTTTCTAACTTCCCTTAGCACTTTGCCGTTTTTTCAGTGCCATATTTTTGATTCTGTTTTTGTTTTTGAATTTTGGAACGAGGGGTACCGAACTGTAAGTGGTTGTAGCGCGACCAACTGCAGCGTTTTGGCAGACATTGCGTGCTGACGTGATTTCTTGCCTGCACTACGCTAAATGGCAGACAGCTGAAGTGTCTAACAGACAGGACATTCACTTTCCGTTTCAAGTTCACCGGAGTGAGAGGCATGCAGACTAAAACCTTGGCAACTGCTACTACCACTAGTTGGATACAGCAGGGACACCTGCAGTGTATGTTTGGCTATGTGTCCGCCAAGGCATTCTTGATGAATCGCACAAATGCTAAACGTAAATAAGCTAAATTAAAATTGGAACCTTAAATCAAAATGAAAACAGTCGTCGCACTTTAAGTGTGAATAACCAGAATTTAAATAAAACATTAAGACAGTTTCACTAGAAATTTCGATACAAATTAAAGATAAACTTGTAAACAATAATTTTCCAAGAACTGCTTTTAGGTCAAAACTTAAACTTATTAAAAATATTATTGAAATGAAAATTGTTAAACTCATTTTCACATTTGGAGAACTTAAAATATATTTATATATTTTGAACTATTATTACTATGATTCCTTACGATGTTTTACCGGCAATAAATTGAACATGTACTAATTTTATTTCCTGTATAAGTATATATAAATCTAGAAGAAATAATACAATGTACATATTTCAGAGCAATGTTAATGTTGGTTGATGGTCTCTATTTGATTCTAATTTACAATTATTGACAAAAGAAATCTGCCACAACTCACAGATATCTGAGTTTTTAAAATGCAGCCGAAATTTTGCCTTCAATGCATTTTAAACACAATATCAAAAGTGTGTTTCTTTTGTACTACAAATATGGCTAAAAAAAAAAAAAAAAAAAAAAATACTAAATACTATTTTAAATTTAACATACAACTTTTATATATAATCATTTATTAATCTCAAAAATAAAAAAACTCACAAACAATATTGTCATTAGTCTTGATCCACAGCCAAGGAATAGGAATATAGAAAACTTTTCTTACTTACAAAACTATTTTTATTTTTAATTTGAGTCTTCCATTATTTGGCCCATTAGTTGGCAGCCAGACATACCATATGTACAAGGGAATGAATGTTTTGTTAAAAAGTCAAACAGCTAAACAGACGGTGGAATGTTTCAATACGCAAACATGCAATGGCCAAATTGCAATACCTACATAACCAAAACGGTCCAAACAAAAGCCGTATTTTGCCGCCAGTTGAACAGTTGGTGCCGAGCCAAGCGCCGTTTGTCCCGAACCCAAACATAATCGCAAATTATAGGCTATATAGCATGGCATAGGCTTCCTTGAAGCTAGTTGGCAAAACAATCACACGCACACATACACACACTCACACGCCCACATACTGTAAAATGGACAAAAAAAAAAGGTAACTCGCACCTTTACCGCCTTTTTACAGTTTTCTAGTTACTGCAAAGAGATTGTTCTCTCTGCCTCTTTCTGTTTTTATTTTCTTTTTTTCGGGTTATTATTTGGTCATAATTGTAATTTAGGTATTTGCTGTGTGGAGCGCCGACGAGCCGCAAAATAATGCTACTTGTTAGGCATGTGATGTGATTTTGTACGGTTCGCCCTTTTCGGGGCGCGATGGTTTCCCGTTATGGCCGGCATGTTGACGCCAGTGTTCAGCGACCTCACTAACGAGTTGAAAGCGGGATTGGTGGGGTGTCTACCCTTTAGTTATCAGTTAGTGTCAAATAGCGCGGCCAAAGTTGCATAACGTCGACGCTCTTAACTTTCTATTACACATAAGTTAGTTTCTTGGAATTTAAAGCAATTTGAGTGCAATTTGAATGGGGGAAATTTTTGAATACTAAGGTACAATAAATAATTGTTCTTCATTTATTCATATTTTAAAATTAAAGTTTGATATTGATTTATGAATATAAATATATATTTATATACAATCCAATAAATATAATTTAAGTCAACAATGTACATTTTAAAAATTAATAACATAAAGTTTTTCAAAAGACCGCACTTCTGGAAGGATTTTCTTGTTTTAAGAAATATTTTCTTAAAATATGAAAATATAAAAATTCAGAAGATAACAAAGCTTTCTTTTCAATATTTCATGTATTTTTATACTTAAAAATATTTCTAAAAAGTAGAAATGCAAAGCTTTATAAGAGGGAAAAAAATAATTTTCACTATAAATATAGAACTGTTAGTTAAATTTGCTTCTGCGCCTTAGCTGAATTGCCGAAGAATCGTACGTTTTCGCTACTATATTAAATGATTAAAGGACTACAACAAAAAGATGGCGTTTTTATAAAGTTCTGATCGGTTTTCTAAAATTCAAAGCGATTATTTTATACTCATAAATAAGTTAATTTGCTTCCATTTTAAGCAAAGATAATTTCCAAAAAAAAAACACCATAATTATGCTTATAAAGCAGCTGACATTTGAAAGCCAAATAGTTCTCTGCATTTAAAAAACTATTCAGAAAAACTTTCAAATTCATAGAGTTTGAAATTTTTTAAGCAGCTTATCCCTGACCTGGCCTTTAAATTATGGCTTCTTGGTGTACCACCCTAACAGACAGCTAATTTACCTAATTATAAGATTATTTGTTTACATAATAAAATTTATGAGCGTAAAAAAACGCAACACCAAAAAATACTTTGCCTAGCTCAGCATCTGGGCATCTGGCAAGGTTTAGAGCATATCCATTGAATTTGGGCATTTCCATTTTGACATTTTGCAGACACTCGCACAAATGTAAAAAATAATTATCACGCTTAATTGTGGATTACAAATGACAAATAGCGGACAGAAAAAAATGTTTTTCGTCGAGTTAATTTTTATTATCTGGAAGCTTTAATAAGATTAAATTAAATTTTCATATATAGCTAAAAAGAAAATTTGAAATATTTTTCATCATTTATGAAAATATTTTGACACCCTTTCATGTGATTTTTAGCAAATTGTAGCATTTTTTTAGACGCATAAGCACACACATCACATCACATCACATCACACATTACGTGTGCATCGCTTCGTTATGCTTGCACCATTTAACATCATAATGGAAAACATCGTAAATGTCAACCACTTGCTAAACGACCAACCTTCTACTTCTAGCGGATCCCAAATTCAGTGGTCCAATCAGCAATGTAACGGTGCCCGTGGGACGCGATGCTATCCTCACCTGCACCGTTCACGATCTCGTCAGTTTTAAGGTGGCCTGGCTGCGTGTGGACACCCAGACCATTTTAAGCATACAAAATCATGTCATTACCAAGAATCATCGCATTGCCATCACCCACACGGAGCATCGCATTTGGCAGTTAAGAATACGCGATGTACACGAATCAGATCGGGGATGGTGCGTAAATATATGTAGTACCTCAAAAATCATTTTAAAAGCTTTTGGTGTTAAATCTTATCATTCGACCATTTTACATTTTAATATCCCTCTTTATTATATCCCTTAATTAATATTTGATAAAAAAATTTAATTTATTAAATTTAACAATATATTATTATTAAAATTATTAATTATTAAAATAAGACTTTTTACAAATTATGTACTTTTAAGTCCACAATAAACAACTATTACATTTCAATAGAATTCAAAGGGCATTCGATTTATTCATATACCAAACGAATTTAAAGAAAGAAAGAGACCATTAAAATTGTTAGAAGGGGAATAATAAAGTTCTGGAAAAGTATCTAAAAAAAAGGCTATATATTCTTGATCAGCAACCACAGCAGTGGCGTTGTAGCCATGCCCGACTTTCCGTCCGCACTTATGTCTATAATAGTTAATTTGAATTTAGAATATGAGTTCCCGTTTACCATACGTACTTTTCGATTACAATCGTGCATTTGAATACATACATATCTACACGTATGTAACGGTATTCTACAGAATACACACAAAAACATATTCACCCTGGCGTCGACCCATGCCATCTCTTTCTCACACATGCTCGCGCCTATTTATGTATACACAAAATCTTTTCGGCCTGGTCGAAATGATATCAATATGAGAATATATTTAACTTGGGTTTTTCTTATCGGAACCTGATGAAATTTTGACAGTACCTTAATAATGTGCATATGCTAATTGCGTAGTAATAAGAAGATTCTCTTCTTAAAGTTATGTCATTTATTGCTATCGGAAATCTATGTGTATCGATAATTGACATATTTGCAAATCGAGAAAATTATAGACTGTGCGAGCCACATAGAATAATTCTTAACGTGATCGGATACAAAGCCATAAAGTTCTGGGTATTATAGAATATGTCGCAAAGAAGACAAGTAAATCATTGGCTTGTGTTCGCCGCTCGACTCGCTGGCTTCTCCTAGCCACAGATTTTATTGTAATGAACTTTTGGTCGCTTCTATAAGTTGTTTGCATAGTGCACACAATAGGCTTACTAAGATGGGTCCTGGGTCATATGGATATAGTGGGGAACGAAGCGGCGGAGCAGAATCGATTTAAGGTATAAGATGACTCAAAATACGAGTGCAACTTAGATACGAAAAAAGACAGAGGCTACAATGGAGCTGGGCAAAAGCACTAGGCCACCGTCAAGCCAAGTGGGTGGCTATAATCAATAACGACAAAGGCAAGTGATAATCAAGACTATTAACAGGACATTGTATAATAAGTAGTTACCTAGGTATTAGGTATTATTAGTAGCAAACTATGCCAGTTTTGTGAAAACGACAAATAAAGGCCCATTCTTGTAGATTTTGTTGTCTTAACTTGAAAAATATCTAATATCCTAAGGACGTATGTTTTAAACTCTACAGACATAGAAACCCCCCAATCCAACATAGATTCTTGCATTCGTGCTAATATCCCAAAAAAAAAAAAAATAAAGTGGATAATATCATCGGATCGATTCAGGTTTGCAACAGCGGCTCTCCAAGCATGCATGATGTTCACACACTCAACAATTAATCAATTTAATTTTATTCTAATTAAATTTATTAATTAAATTTGTATTTTATTCTATTACAACAGCGGTATCAAACTCAGTGTCGAAAATACATTGATGTTTTTTTTTTGTTTGAAAAACAAGTAACAAAATTAAATGGCTTTTGTGCTGGGGTTTATCTAATTATTCAAGTCTATCATCCTAATATTTCATTTCATATATTTAAAAATGTATCCTAAGAAAGTTTACAATATTGTTATATATACTTGTTTTAACTAAATCTCATGAGCTAGAATGATTAAGCATTATAACTTTTCCGCTGAAGATTTTCGTGTTATATTTTCATTTTTTCTTTATTATTAATTATTCACTTAATATATTAATATCTTGCTTTTTTTTAATATTTCTGCTTCTTTTTATTACTGAAATTTTTTTGTTCGAGATAATACAAAATCGTCTTGAGTTTTAGAAAACTAGAAAAAAAATTTTCTTTAAATTATAAAGGCTTGTTTTATTATTATATACATTATTTCTAATTATTTATTATACCATTATTTTAGGAACTCAATTAATCAAAAAAATTAAAATTTTCTTAAAAAATATGTTTATAGAAATAAAAAAAAATGAAAAATTGTGTAGATTTATTACTCTAAGAAAATGTATTCTGGATTAAAAAAATTGTTCTACAAAGACAACCTTTCCGCTTTTCAATAAAAGGCTAAAAGTATTTGGTTTTCGTATATGCTAAGGCTATTTAAATAAAAACTTCATAAATCACATATTGCAGATGTATTGACATATTTAGTCTATTCTGTTCGATATTTAGATCCATAACAAAGAGGTACAGATTACTCTAATAATCTTATCTGATTGATATTGGTTAATAAAAATATTTATCAATACTGAAGGTACATGTGCCAAATAAACACGGATCCGATGAAGAGTCAAATGGGTTATCTGGATGTTGTTGTGCCACCCGATATTGTTGACTACCAGACCAGTCAGGATGTCGTACGGGCAAGCGGTCAGAATGTGACGCTCACGTGCAGTGCAACAGGTGTGCCACTGCCGACAATCACCTGGCGGCGCGAGGAGAATGAACCTCTGTGGCTGCCTACTGAACAGGGCGACGAGCGAATGGAGGAGATCTACAGTTTGGAGGGACAGAATCTGACCCTTTGGCAGCTGCAGCGCGTCCACATGGGCGCCTATCTGTGCATCGCATCCAACGGGGTGCCGCCAACGGTCAGCAAGCGCGTCATGCTGGTTGTAAACTGTAAGTATATTTAGGGCTGGCTCTTTCAGTTTTGAGAATTCCATTTTTCGATTCCTGCAGTTGCGCCGACCATTTGGACGCGATATGATACCATATATATTGGTCTGGGCCAGAAGCTGACGCTTGAGTGCATCAGCGAATCACAGCCGGCATCGATTAATTTCTGGATCAAGGATAAGGAGTTGCTACAGGGCGGCTCCTACGACTCCGTAGTCGTTGATCATGTCCATCGCATTGTGATGCGGCTCACGCTTCGAGCGCTTACCAGGCAAGACTTTGGGGAATACAAATGCGTTGCACGCAATGCTTTGGGAGAGACAGAGCACAGTATTATATTACATCGTAAGAGAATACTGATAATTTAGATTTAAATAAATTTCAATTAATTTTTATATAAACACAGATAAGGCCAAAAAGCATGTGCAACACTTCCATCAGACCTCAACACGCGAAAATCAATTTATCGTCATTGAAGGTACGTACAAAAATTCATTAAACAAATATTTACCATATTCATTTGATTAACTTACTTAATACACTTTTTAACCATTCCTAGAGTACATAGCAAATTTGGCAACATCCCATATCGACTGGCTGGCAGATATTATTAAGTGTGTCTGCATCATAACCCTGCATTTTTTTCAATAAAATTGCATGTTTTTGAAAACAAATAAATGTTTTTCATTACATAGGGAAATCTTATTGATATGGCTTTTTGAACTGAACAGATTCAGTTGTCAAAATCTCGGAAGATATTTCATTCTAATTTTGTAAATATTAAAGGTATTAAAGGAAAAAAAATTAATTTAATCCTTGTAATCACAATATTCACAAGACTTTTCCGACTTATTTATCTGCATTATAGTATTCAATATATAATATTTTTGAATTGGTATTAATAAATAAATTAAAAATATATGCTAAAAATCTGTGCAACAAATTTTTCTTAATAAGAAAACGCAATTCGGAAGTGTCCTTCTGTCACTTTTGTAGCATGACTTTAAATCTTTTTTTTTATTATTATGTTTAATTTGGTTTATTTTGTAATACAAAAATTTCTGACATAACTTTTTATTTAAGAATAAAGTAGATTTCATTTTATCAGAAGTTTTTGACGTTAACAAATATAATAAAGGTTAAATTTTTGATTTTTTGGTCAAACTTTTTAAATTAGCTAAATTTGTTTTGCTATAAATTAATTTTTTTTTTTTTGCCTTTAAAATCAATAAATTTGATTTAATATTTTAGATTTTATGATGATAAATTAAAGTTTCGCTTCGATTTGAAACATTCAAGTGAATTTTTGCTTGGTGCTTACAGGTTTAAAATTAGCTAGCCTTTTTTTATGCTTAGTATGTACAAATGTGTAGTTACTTGAATCACGTAAGAAGCTATAACTTTAGCGACTAATATAGAAAAAATTGAACTAATGTGAAACATTCTTGTTTTACGAATGCTGTCAAGAGCCAAGCGACAGTAATGAAAGTTACTTCGATTTTTCAATAAATTAAAATGATTAATATCTATATATAAATTTGAATAAAAATTCAAAATATGAGCGTGTCGAGGTAGGCTTAACAATCTTTGTTAGTTGGATACCCTTATCAATTAGGTGCTTATGTATGTGTGTGTGTGTGTGTTTGTATACGTGTATGTGTATAAGTGCTTAATTGCAATCTCCAAGTCACCACCCATAGCTTCAACTTGAGCTGTCATGTCCATTGGCTAAATTTGTGGGCATAGATGCGGCGGAGGTGAGTTCCATGGTAGGCACTATAATTGTCGGCGGCGGCGTGGCGCCTTTGGCCTTGGCCAGTAGATCGCGTTGCTCGTAGATTTCGTTGACGAGCTTCTTGACAAACGGATGGTTGAACTTGCCCTCCGTGGAGTCAAAGAACTCCTGATGCTTCAGCAGGCAATTATCGCGTTTCTCATACTCAAATGCCTGCATAACCATATCCAAGCGATCCAGGTCCTTCACAAACTTGGACTCGGCACTTTGCGCATGCTCGTACTCCTAATTAGACAGAATATCAGCATTAGTCGCACATTATGACAATTATATATATACAATTGCTCACCTCGAATAACTCCATGATGCGCTTGCCGCGCGGCTCAATCAGCTTGCATATGTCCTCCATTGCCTTGAACTCCATGGCACGCTTCTCGTCTTTGGAGACACCGCAAAAGGGCGTAATATCGCCAACCAAACTCTCGGCCAGATCATGCACCAGCGCCAGCTCCATGCAGCGTATCTGGTTAAGACCCTCACTTCCGTCCAATAGGAAGGTTAACATGCTCATCCGATACATGTGACCGGAGATGGACTCACAGTCGTTCACATCCCGCAGCACCCACCCAGTACGTTTGGTGTGCTACACAAAATAACGAAAAGAAGAATTTATTAAATATTTTTGTAAAAATAAGATGACTAAGAGCTGCGATTGCTACACTGCTACAATCATAAACATACATTTAAGCTACGCAATAAACAACATAAGCTTAGATTACCAAAAGTAATAATACTGGTAATAAACAAATCGCATTGTATATTCCAACTAATCAGCTTTATATTATAATCAGCTATCATTGTAATATTTGCGTAGTCATGACTTTTTACGGGGCATATTTGTCCGCTGCTAAGCACAGCAATTGCATTAAACAACGTGACTTTTACCCAATTCCATATAAACTCTATAACCTAGTGTCTAAGATAAGCAGTACTCGCTTTGTGTGGTCATGTAAATATGATAATATATATGGAAAAATCTTTTGACCTTGTCCACCGGCTGTTGTGCTTCTAAAAATAGTACGTTTATTGATCAAATAGAAAAAGCCTACAGCCAACCGTATAGGTTTAAGTTGAAGGCCTGCGCAAAAAAGGGGAAAGTAGGCTATTGGAGAGCGGCGCACTTGGGCGACGATGTCACTGGTTAGGCTGTCAGTGGTGTAAACCACCACGCTTCCCACTTACTCTCTCTCTCTCTCTCTCTCTCTATGCGCACCTCTTTTTATTTAGACAAAATACTTAGACCCTTCTTGCTAATAGAAATATTGGGCATGTAGCGATCGTTTGGCGCATTATATTAAGTATTAATATAATAAATTTCAGATATTTTTTTATGCAGAAGTATTTTGATAATGACAAGTTATCACATGACAAACAAACCGATTAGTAATAAATATATTTAAGCATATGCTTTTTAAAATCCGGGTCGTGTTGGTAAACAATGATTTTTCTGTGGGGTCTAATTTTATATTTTATAATGAAGCATATTTACTCGCTCTCAGTAGTGACCATCTAGCAGGTTGAGTAATCAAATATTATTATTGCGGTTTTGCTGTTATATTATTTATTTTGAACAATAGCGAACACAGAGAACACAGGCAAGACAAGCCCCTCTACCCCCTAACCACACACACAACAACAGTTCATAGCCAAGTTGCCTACTGCATATAATATAACATTCTGAGTAACTTGTCTTCAGTTTGAAGGCCAAGATCAAAGTCACAATTTCCTATTGCTATTTTAATTACACTGCTACGCTCTACAAATTTTCTTAATATACGAAAAGTATATATGCGAATATTTTGCAAATTCGCCTTGGCCATATATATATATATATATTGTTCGTATATTATTCAATATAATTCCAAGTGATTTCAGAATGAAATGAGTATATGTTCACGTGTGGCATTTGGAACTTTGCCATTGCAAGATAAAAAAAAATGGCTTATGCAATTGAAAATTGAACTCAAAGTTCAATTAGGAGAATTGTCAGATTAAATCGGTGATCGGGTGAATTTCAAACTTCACCTTGATAAAAAATGATCCGATTTATAAATAGGAATTTTTAATTTACCCACAATGTAATTCGTTAGATAATGCATATAATCCCTAAAAGAATTTAGAACACAAGATATTTCTTTTCAAAAAGAAAAAAAATAACTAAAAAACGACTGACATAAATTAGTTAATTAATTTATATTATAATAATTAAACACCCTAATAACAACAAAAAAAAACTAATTCTAAATAAGACATAATTTGTGTCTACATATGTCCAAGCACATATTTAAATATGTATTTGTACGTATTTATTTATTTATACATACTACAAGAAACGTTTAAGTATTATACAATGTAGTTGTGTTAATAAATTTGCATACACTTGTGCGAGAGTAAAACAAAGTGAATTTTGCTGGGTAAAGAGCAAAACATCAAATTAACGTAAAACAATCCAATATACTTATGTGTGCAGGATTTGTTAGTACAAATTATTCTTATTTAGATAGAAAAGTTTTGCAAAATGTTTATAAGGCAAAGTGCATTGTTACTTAGTTCAGTCGCACCAGTGACGAAGTATCTTTAATATATTTTGATTTTAGAAAACATATGTATGATTTATCCTTCTAATAATTCACAAAATATTGAATTAGGCTATGCAATATCTGAATACTTATAAATATTTTCCGCTGTTTTCTTCATTGCTAATTTAGTAAATTGCATACTATACATATATTTTTATAGCGTTATCCCCATCCCCGACATCGACATACCATCGCCAATCTAAATAATATCACCTGACTTGAATTTGAGCTTATCACCAAAGTTAGTTTCCCCTACGTCGTTGGAAATTTATATTTCGTCGAGAGCGGCAGAATAGGTTTCCCATTCAATCAGTATAAAAGTTGTTATTTATATATTATCACTAAACACTCAGACGTACACAAGATGGATATGCTTGAATTAGTGCGAAATAAACAGAAAATAGTCAGTCAAAAGAAAAAAATGACAAAGAAGAACGCAGATATTGCGATTGAATAATAATATTTCAGAAAGAAGGAAGAATGAAGACTGTAAGTGTTGAGTAAAAAATAGATTTTAAATTTAAATTAAAATTTTAAAATGTTTCCGTATTGAACAGTTCATTGTAAGCATCATCCAAAAATTGGCCGCCCAAAATATATATTCCGCTAATGTGACCCAAATGTGTGGAACTAAGTTGTAATAATTTCAAATTGAGAACTTATGCAAGTTTTCAAATGACTATGTAATAATTGTGTGTGTGGCAGCTCCGATGTTTTTACTTATATAGAAAAAAATTATAAAAATTACTAAATTAGCAATTCACGAAAACCTAGTAAACAACTGTCAAAATGCCCATTTAAATCATTTAAAAATAGTGCACATATTTCCTGTTAAAGTTGCTAAACTATTCTATCCAATTAAGAATAATTTACATTCCCAATTCACACGAATTTAAACATAATATTAAATGAAAAAACATTGCAAATTTGTTTTGTTTATATTATCTTTGCTTTTTGCTCTATGCCCAACAAATTGTTGTATATATATCTATATATATATATACATATATTGTTTTTGCCTGTTTGTATACATATTGGCAAGGCGAATTTGCAAAATATTCTCACGTATTTTAAAATATATTATTCGTATTTAAAAAAAAATGTTTAGAGCGCTGAAGAGCAATTAAAATGGCTATGGTAATACGCAATCAGTTTATCATATATAAAGATCGTTTGAAAATAAAATTTCTTTTAAAATTATCTCTCATAAACAAAAAATATAGCCAAAATTCTACCAATATAGCTCTGCAAATCTGTAGACTCATATTCAGATTATAAGGTCCACCTTATGGTCTTGGAAAAGAGTCATGCTGATTTCTAGCTGACTGACACAAAAATAGTTGCTGTTCCAGTGGTGGAAAAATCGATGCGATGGCATTGTGGTGAATACTCAAAAAACTGGTTTCTTTTTGGATTGTTTTTTTTTTGTTTTGTTTTGTTTTGTTTTAGTTGTGCTTACTTTGAGGTTGCCGATGAGCTCCATGAATTGAAGGATGTCGGCAAGGCCTGTGTTGAAGCAGGGCTTCTTGACCGAAGCACTGTTTGAAGCTTCCTCGTGGCAGGAGGCGTTTGTCTTGCTTGCAGCGCCATCGACGACGGCGGCGGCGGTTACGCCAGCAGCTGTCACGTCGCTGCTGTCATCTCTGCTATTGCTGTTGATGATTTCGGCCTGGAGAGGCTCCGCTGCCAAAGAGGACATGGCAAATTTGATAGTTGTCTGTTGTGACGAGGAGGAGGACGATTTGGAGGATATGTGACGCTGTGTGTCGTGAGTGCGCTGCTGCAGCAAACTGCGTGCAAATTGCTTTGATAAATGAACTATGTGCGCCGACTCCGATTTCGATACGTGCGAACAGCAACCGTGTGCTATCGAAGGCAAGTTGCGACTGACAGCGTCGTCTTCGAAGTTGAATTCGCTCGACTGCTGCTTTGGTGTCGCTGTGATTTCAGCTGATGATGACGTCAGACCGCTGCTCAGCTGACTGACGAACTTGCAGAGATCAGTGGCACCACCTACACCTACGCTGCTTCCACCAGTCCTCTTGATCAGTTGCTGCAATGAGAACATGGCCGAGCTGAGCGTCTTGTTTTCCGAGCAACAAAGGCGAATTTGAGAGGACAAGCGCGTGATGTTTAGCTACAATTGTGTGTAGCCGACGACGCAAGCATGTGATGTGTTTGTACTAGAAAAATACAAACAGAGAGAAAGAGAGGGAGTAAGTACGTGCGAATCGGTTGACGGTCACCGCTTGATGATTGGGTTACAGTTTGAGTAGCACTCACGCAGAGATAAGCATTTTTTATTTGTTTTTTAAATCGGTTTACCTGGTGTCAATTTATGGCTTTAATTTCAATTGTATTTCCAACTAATAATAATTTAATTAACATATCTTTAAATAATATTTTTTGAATCGACTGGCTTTAAGTTGATATTAAATAAATAAATAAATAAATAAATAAACAAAAACAAATATAAGCAATATGCTAGTATGATGCTGTGCTAGAAACTTCATTCTATTTTGCAAGTCTCTGGCGACTCAATAATTTTGCATTTGATTGTGAATAAATTTTTAACTTCCTTTTTGGCTATACAATGTAATTCATAAAATTAATAAAAATTAGATAAAGGATGCTTAAAAATGACACATATTTCCATACACATATTAAACAACTAGAAAATGTCGTCTGGGCTATGCTTATATAGTTCTTTATTCAACAGAGTAAATGATAACAACATGTATTTAACCATGGTGAAGTGATTGTTGTTCTTAAACTGAATTTTATCAAAAACTCTATAAATTTTTGTATAATCAAGGCACACCCAGACGGCCAGAAAGCCAATTGTTATTAATATCAGCAAATAATTATCTGAATGCGACTTATTGATATGTTTTTTTTTTGTAGTATGAATATTGGTAATTAACATTTCCCAATAAATAATTGTTATTATTATGTTATTTTTATTGAATTAATAAAATCACACTTTTTTATTTTCTTTCGATTTTAAATTAGTTTTTAAAGAATTTCTTTCCTTAAACAATTTTGTATTCCTTGTTGCGTAAAAAATTCACCAATACTTAATTACTTACAGCACTTTTGAGGTAACCCTCGGGAGCACACAGTCTATACGCAAAAATTTTACATTGATTATTGTGTTTTACGCAACAACATTCATGAACTCATCACTGACCGAAAATTCGCAGGCACAAATAATCAAATATTTGTTGAAAAAACAATGCGATTTGAAAAAAAATACATATATATATATATATATGTATATGTCTATACATACCTAATCACGTAAATGTATGCAATCATACATATATATGTATATTTTTTGTTTGGTTTCCTATCAACCAGTCTTGACACAAACTCGGCCAAACTGAACTTTTTACAGATTTGTACTTGAGAGAAGGAAGTAGTAGGGTAGGCAACCGTTAGCAATGAATCGCGTGCGCCTTGTGACTGCGGTCAACACTGGGCCGTGGCACCTCAAGGTGACGACGTTCGCGGGCAGCAACTGCGACTGCGACGTTGACAATTCTCTGCCGCTGCTTGTCTGTAAATGTTGACTAACGGCAAAGGCGGTAAATGAATTTGACAATGGGGCAGTGGACGAAACGACGGCGGCGCACAATTAAAAATATCACTTAGCTAATACAGACACACAAATACACACATGAACTTATATTAGCGCACTTCGTTGTGTTTCTTCTGCATTTTCGGGTCGGTTCTTTCAACGGCGTGTTCGTAATATGGCTAGGTTTGTTTTGCAGCACCTGATGTCGCTCGCACAGTTTACGGTTAATGTAAAGCACACGTTTGTTTTATGTCCATTAACCCTCTAAACAAATTGCACAACGAACCTTTTCTTGTTGTTCTTAAGTTGCCGCGAAATGTTTTCGCGTCGCTTGCACTCAAGCGATACATTGTGGCGGTCGGTCAAAGCAGCAGCTGTTGTATTATCGACATGCTGCTAAAATACCAAAACATGAGTAAAATACGAAGAAATTGAATCAAATGCTCAGCTGTCTTAATTATCGATAACACTAAACTAGCCAGCCCTGCACATGGTTTTGTGTTTTGTTTTGTTGCCAATATTCGCGCAATTTTCACCCGCCAGCAAAATAATATTATTTATTCTCATCCGCAATGTTGGCACCCATTAAGCATTTGCTGAGCAATTATCGCATTGTCCTCGCCAGCGGATCCCCTCGCCGCCAGGAGCTGGTTCAAATGCTGGCAAGAGCTCAGAAACAAAGTAGGATGCAATTTTAAACAATTCTTATAAGTTTCATTTATCATCATAAAGGGTCTCAATGCGGAACTATGTCCCTCGACCTTCGAGGAGGATCTGAATGTGACCGATTTCAAGGAGTTCTCCGACTATATCGAAGCAACCGCCTCAGGCAAAGCCGACGAGGTTTTCCATCGCTTGAGCAGCGCCGGCGAAGGTGAAAATCTGGTGGTTATTGCTGCCGACACAATGGTCACACTGGCCAACGAGATTTACGGCAAACCCAGAGACGCAGCAGATGCTATCCGCATGCTTACCAAGTAAATCAGTTAATAAGATATTAATTTTAATTAAAGCAATCGTTTATTTTTATCAACCCCTTACAGCCTTTCAGGCGCCAGCAATCGCGTGTTTACCGGCGTCATCCTAAAGCATGCCAAAGGTGTGCGACAGTTTACAGAAACAGCTGATGTCTACTTTGGTCAGCTGACCGAGGAGCAGATACAAAGCTATGTGGACAGCGGTGATCCACTGTGAGTATGATGTCTCTTTTTTAGGTTTCCAGTGTACTTGAAATTCATTAAATATTGTGAAACATTGATCTAAATCTATACCTATGCGACTGTGATAGGATATTTTTTTTTCTAAGAAAAAATTTTCCGGTTCAGTTCCAGTACCTTTAAAACTGCACGCACTTGCTGCTCAAAACAAGTTTCTTCCCTTTTTCTTTGAAGATTGGTTTTATATATATGCTTCGATTTTATAGTATATGCTCTTAAAACTATAAATGTACGGACTAAAAGTGTGTCTCAAGTGAATTTTCAATTATAGGATCCGTACATTTGCAACTATAATTAGAATGGCTAACCTGAAAATTAAACTAAATGAGCATCTACAAATGCTGCAATAGAGAACTGCAATAACTCAGTATATCTAAAAGGATACCAACAGCCAATTCAGCAAGTTGTAAGTCGATTTGACGCCTCTGGGTAATGTCTGCTTTGTGCTTTATGCTAACGATCAGTGAGTAAATCTGAAACTGTGGAGCAATGTTGATTATTGCATTACGAATTGTGCTTAAATATTGTTTATATTCCCATAAAGATATTGTGTAGGCTGCTTTACCATGTAATGTGTGAGGAGTCAGATGGAATACTAAATTTAAAGTATAATCAAGATTAGTGTAAGCAAAGTAAATGATTAAAAGCGTTTATTTAAACACAAAGGATTAGTATTGCAGATATGTTAACATTAATCTTAATGTAGCTAGCAAATCTGTGAACAACGCCAAGTTCCTAGATTTAATTATTTATTTTTATTTTTAATTAAAATTTAAAATTGTCATAGTAGTAAAATATTGGTAAAGTGATGTCCCAAATAATATTTCTAAGATCAGATATGATGTGTAGTTGTTCATTACTACGTGTAGTATTTCTAAAATAATAATAACAATTCCAGTTAACAAGTCAAACTTTTTTGTTTTATAGAAGTAATTTTTGCTTCATATTGAACATTTTAAAGAGGTCATGAATTTGTATTGTATATGTAATAAGATATCTATATTGACATAAGTTTGTGCTTTACTTTGAAGCTCTGGGAATATATTTTTTTGTACAAAATATCTTGAACTACACTTATCGTATCTTTCTCTTTCTCTCTCCCTATATATGCTCTGCAGCGATAAGGCCGGAGCGTATGGTGTTCAGGGACCTGGTGGCGCCCTGATATCTCGAATTGATGGTGATTTTTACTGTGTCATGGGTCTTCCATTGCATCGTCTGTGCTGCGAGTTGAACAAACTGTTTCTGGAGGATCTGAAGTAACTCCTACAGAGCATCGAACGTTAAACGCTGGCAGTCAGTCGCTTATCTCAGTTCGAAATATGTAATCTGTGTACGTTGGAGGCTACACTTTAAGTTCGGCTAGCCTATGTCTGATAAGACATTTAATTTGTCCGCGTAATTGTGTGTTTTTGTACTAATAATATTTTTTAAAAAACAGCAGCGGTTTTTTTCTTTTATTTTTCCACATCAAGTTAAATTGCTCGTCGTTTTTGTTGTTAATTTTTTAGCCGCACAGTGGTGCTGATTTAAATTTATATATTTCTATAGCTCAATACTTTTTTAAGTGTTTCGTATTGATTGGTTTTCATATACATTTTATTTGAAATATGAGTGTTAAAATGAAGTATACAATTTAAAGCCGTATTTTTAATGTCACAATATATTAAATGAGGAAAAGATTAAAATGAATATGTTAATATTAACATAAAAATGAAAATATGTCAAAATTACACCTAAAGCAAGCTGTAAATATTATTAAAACAAAAACTAACTATCATTATGTATATTAATAATACATAAAATTCTATTTAAATATTTTTGCATTTGAGATAATAATTACCATTGAGTAATTAAAAATATAAATATATAGAGATATTTAAATAGACTAAGAAAAAGTATGCTCTATATAGCTCTAAAATCATAATAACAAATTAATAACAATCACTGTGACAACATTTCATCCACGAAAAGCGACACATCAAGTTGACTTTTATAGCTTGTAAAAAGCAGCGCATTAGATCATTTGGAAAGTAACGTATATTTTCAAAGATAAGGCACAGATTATATAGCTAGATTCAAAATCAACAAACTATAATTATTTTTAGACAACACGAACAACTGACAGTCAGTCAACTGGAAGCAAAGCAAGCGGAATGACGCACGACCATTCGCACTCCTCCAGCTATCAGCTGTGGGGTGGACGCTTCACTGAACAACCGCATCAAGCGCTTCAAGAGCTGAACAACAGCTTATCCCTTGATTGGCGTCTCTACGCAGATGATTTGGATGCGAGCAAAGCCTACGCGGAGGCACTGAATCGCGCTGGTCAGCTAAATGACGCTGAGTGCGATAACCTTGTGAAGAGTCTGGAGCTGATACGCTATGATTGGATTGAGCGACTAGTTAAGTTTGAGTCCAGCGATGAGGATGTCCACACGGTCAACGAGCGCCTTCTGGTTAAGCTAACCGGTGAGCTGGGCCAGCGTCTGCACACGGGTCGTAGTCGCAACGATCAAGTGGTTACCGACCTAAAGCTCTGGCTGCGCAAGGCGATACGCGAAACTCTGGGCCGCTTGAGCTTGGTCATCAGTTCGATAGTGGAGCAGTCGGAGTTGCATCTGGGCGTGCTCATGCCGGGATATACGCACCTCCAGCGCGCTCAGCCCATTCAGTTCTCCCACTGGCTCCTCTCGCATGCATTTGCCCTGCGCGAGGATTGCTTGCGGCTGCTCGAGCTACGCGATCGCTGCAATGTGTTGCCTCTGGGCAGCGGAGCTCTGGCCGGGAATCCGCTGGGCATTGATCGTCTATGGCTGGCTGAGCGTTTGGGCTTCGCTGGCATTACGGGCAACAGCATGCACGCTGTGGGCGATCGTGATTTTGTGGGTGAGTTGAATTGATTAAAGAATCCTGCAATTTTCATATTGTTAAAAAAAAAAAAATTATATATTCTTACATTATTCTTATCAAGTTTTGTTAAGGAAATATATATTATCTTAGCTGAGATATAATAGTTAAACCTTGTTTGCAACATCACATTGAGTTAATATCAGATAAATTTATATTTTGCCTTGATAGGCACGAATGCATATGTGCCTACTATTTACATTTTGTAACTTTTAATTTCTAATATAACATAACTAAAACATACAAAATTATTTGTATATGGTAATATAGTTAATCAGCTAAATTTCCCGTCAAGCTAGATTGCTCAGTTTATAACTTATGCTGTGCATAATAGTAATAACTACTCTCAAATAATATGTTAAGAATTATTCTTAGGAATACAACAGTCTTGAAGTATAAACAACATTCTTATATAGTTTTCAGCTGACTTTTATAGATTCCACTAAAAATTTGCGACTGTCTGTTTCCTTATGAACTATAAGGTATCTCAGCTTACTTAAATATTGACACTCAAAGAATGTTGATAAATCGATAGGACCACATTTCTCTATATGGTAGACATTTTTGCGTTTTACCCGTCAAATTTAATATGTATATTATTAAGAGCAGCCCGTCGATTACCCTAACTTTTCGTAGGCCTACCTAGGCATAATTTAATTTAACATAGATGGCAAAAAAAAATAGTAGGCAATGGAACCTCTGTGCAATAAATGCAATAAATTATTTAGTTTGATATAATACAAATAAACTCTTCTCAAATAACGTTATTATAAAATCATTCCATTAATAAAATTCACAAATCTACCTCATTTGATTAAATGGTACTCGAAAAAATAATTTTAAAATTAATCTTTGAAACTAAGAAAAGCGATTTATGTTAATTTTTGTTGATTACCATATTTATATCTTCTCAATTCAGTTCAAAATAAATTGGCTTTGATCCATAATTGAATTAATTAAATTTACTTATATTTGAACTCTTCGCATAAAATATATAAGTACAGAAGCAAATTAATATTATGTTCAGTCAATTATTTTATATTTGATTCGCAGTGGACTTTATCTACTGCTGCTCAATGGTGAGCATACACCTGTCTCGATTCGCCGAAGATCTAATTATCTACAGCACCAAGGAATTTGATTTTATCAAAATCGCCGACATGTTTGCCAGCGGCAGCAGTTTAATGCCACAGAAACGTAATCCAGATAGTCTGGAGCTAATTCGTGGCATATCGGGTATGATAACTTCGAATTTGACAGGCATTATGATGACCATTAAAGGCACTCCATCCACCTACAATAAGGACTTCCAATTCGATAAGCATTACTGTTTCCAGTCCTACGACAAATTGGCCCAGAGTCTGGACGTCGCCGTAGGCGTCATTAAAACCATGCAGGTGCAGCGTCATAAATTGGAGGCGGCTCTCAGTTGCGATATGTTGGCAACCGATTGGGTAAGTAGTTCCAACGGCTCAGAAATCTGAAATGAATATTACCTAAATTCAAGAGGCAAGTTGAATTCAATTTTTAAAGGAATTTCGATCAAAAAATAAATAATTTTTATATTGGTATTAAAGCTATTTTTAAAGATTTTAAAAATGAATATTCTTGGGCACAGTACGACTTTATATCTTTCTTATTATTACCATGGAAGGTTTTGGCTTCCTGCAAGCCTGTGTTTTAAGGTACCTTTTTTCAGTGTATGTTTTTAAAAATCGTATATATTTGAATTTTTAAAATATACTACTTTACCATGCTTTTAACACGAGGAGACCTAAAATCTGTTTAACTCTAAAATAGCAATCGATAGAAAATATTTTATTGCTATATTTTTCAATATTTAATGGAATTTTTTCTACATTTTCTACATTTTTTTCAATGTTTCAAATATTTATTTATATATTTATTTAATGTCAACTAAAATCACACAAAAAAATATAAAAATGTAATCATGATATATTAAAAATAAATGTAAATCTATCGTAGATATATCAAGATTGCACTGAGAGTAAACAGCATAAAAACAAAAAGTTAGTCAAGAATATAAAACTGGCATTTCAATTAGTAAAGCCTCACGATTGGGGTTGTATTTAAGCAAGTCGTCGATAAGACAGTAAATTTCATTAATTAGTGGTCAACATTAACGAGAGCTCATTTTGTAAATAAGTTTGGCAAATTAATAATCGAATCTGCCTCGTAATGTGTTAGTATAAAACTAAAACAAAATTTGAATAAAATTGAAATATTATAAACTGACTAATTTCAGGCCTACTATCTGGTGCGTAAGGGCGTTCCCTTTCGGCAGGCCCACCATCACATTGGACGTGTGGTCAAACTGGCGGAGCAGCGGGGCGTGGATATAACGGAGGTTCCACTGGGCGAGCTGCAGCAGATTTGTGCCGCCTTTGGAGCAGATATTGCCAAAGTGGTGGACTACGGTTACAATGTGATGCAATATGATGTAATTGGTGGCACCGCTACGTCTAGCATTGTGGAGCAACTGCGTCTACTCAAGAACTTGGTCAAGCAATTGGTTCAGCAGTCCTAAATTTTAAAGTTTGGGGCTGCATTTTATTTGAATTTCACTTTGGCATTTGATTAAGAAATTACATAAATTTTACATATTGTTGTTTACTTTTAATTGACGCTGGGACTTTGGGGCGTATAGGTATATGGTTCATTCGTTCCCGGCTCCCTGCTGTTCTCCAGCTGCTGGTAGCCGCTCATAGCCGAGTTGACTGGCAGTCCCATTTTGCCGCCAGAAATGAGAACGCCGAGGCTCTGTTGAAGTTGCCAGCGACGCGCCTCGCGTATTGACTTGTTACGTCGGAGTGTCTTGGCCAGCATAAGGGCACAGAGCACGCCCAGGAGCTGGACAAATGCAACGGTGGTCGCTCCGGTGGCAATGAGCATCGCACTCTGCGATAGTATGTAATTCATCTTCCGGAAGCAGCCATATTCGAAGGGCTGCAGGCAGTTCACCTCGTCGTTATCGAAGGGATCCTCGGCCAGGCTGCCGCAGCATGAGATCGGCACAACAACATCATCCGAATTCAGGTGCGACATGTTCCGATTGGCTGAGTCGTACTGCTTCCAATCATCGGGATCCATAACGCCACAGCATCCCAACTACAACAATAATACAAATTTAAATATTTTCAGTATAAATAATTTTAAAACCTTTGTGTGAAGTTTTAAATATAATCTTAAAAATATATATGAATTTATTTTATTAATATTACGTGACATCTTACATAATTTTTTATTTTGGTAGAATATTGAAAGCATAAAATTGCGAAATATTCATTAAATTTTCATTTAGTGTTTAACTTGAAACTAAGTTTAAAATTTTTAAATTTAGAATCAAATTTGTTTTTAAATACTTTAAAAAGCAAAAAAAAATATATATCCATGCGAACGTCAATATTGATAGATTAATCCACGTGTCATACTTACCCCAGACTGCATAAAGTCGACTGCTGACTTGACATTGGTATCCGTTTCGTAATCGGCCAGCGCCTCGGTCATGGTGCGCATTAGCATCTCGCGGACTTGGGACTGCATCACAAAGGCGGCAATAGCTGCCGACACCTCAAGCAAAAAGACGATAAACAGACAGACGCCGTACTGCAGATTGGGATGCCAAAAAATTACAAGCTGATAAGTTTGAGTGTTATTGGTTCCTCACTTACCACATTGATGAGCATTACACTCTCCTTGACCGCTCCATAGGCGCCCAGGGTGGCGACCGCAATTAGTATGAAACCAATGGCAATGAGGAGCGCGGGTGGGGACGAGAAGTGTCCATCAATGAAGAGACTAAAGTCGCCGAAAATCGCCTGAATGGTCGTTCCCACCATGATTAGTAATATGGCTGTCAGCTGGGAAGGGAAAGTCAAATAACCGTTAACAATTTCGGTTCACAATCTCTTGCCAAGTCACGACTTTGACGTTGAGTCTCATATCGTTGACGATAATTAAGTGTCGGGATTTCACATTATATTTGGTTTTGAGCAGAGAGGTGGACAAAGAAAATAGTTTTATGCATTTTGAGTAGTTGTCAACTAAAGGGTGAGCAAATTCCAAAGCGATTGCGCATGTTATAAATAGTTCTTATTTTTGTTTAGTTTCTTATTTTCCATTTAGCTAAAAATTCATTTTCAAAATATATATTATTATATAAGTCAATAATTTCGTTACATTTCCTAGTTAAGATTTATAGGACACTAGAACCAAATTTTATTATATTATTTCGAAAGTATATTTTATATAGGTATTTCGCACAATATGCATTAATTTCCCCTATCGCCTTATAAAGGAATAATAATTATTATTATTTCCTATCATGTAATCCATTCAAATAATTTATTTATACCTTAACTTAATTTAAAATAGCTTGTCTGGTAAATAACTTATACATTTTTTTTAAGATTAATTTAATTTAATTTATTTTTTACTTTTAATATTTTTATGAAGACTGCTATTATTAATTAAATAAACAAATAAAAATGTTTGAAAACGAAAATAAAAATCTGAGATATTGTATGGCAACTGATAATTACTTATTAACAAATAATATATATTTATAGTAAGATCTTTTTATTCAGTTCATCGAATCTATATATATAAAAACAGTATTTAACGCTGTCTATCAAAGTCTTTGGTAAATAATTGTGGCGTATAAATGACTAAGTGGAAATAAAAAGAAATTCTTATCGAAACTCGCAAAATCTTTCCGCACTGGGTAAATATAGTTATTCATTTAGATCATTTTTGATCGTAAGTCAATTTTGGGAAAAAGTTCGATTGAATTACAAAAAAAAAAAAAAAAATATATAAAAATAATTAGAGTCAACGCAAGTCAATTATAATTGGATAATATCTCAGGTACCAAATGCATATCGATACTGATACATTACAAAAATTAAGGTTAAGTTGTATGCATATCTTAGATAAGTCATCGTAAGTTTTATATGTAAGAAATAGTTTAAAATATATTTGCTATAGTTTACTGATATTATGACTGTACTAAAGATATATTCAACTATTATATACACATGTACAATATATCAGTTAAAATTAATTTTGCTATTCACACATTTGAAAAAATGGCTTGCTGTAATCATCTTTATAGATTTCTATACTTTAGATATTCATAGTTACAGCAAGGATATCTTTAGCTCTTTTATATATGTACAAAAGTAGAATATTTAAAGCTGTATACACATGAATAGCTTAAGATTTCAAACTTTATTGATATACATATTGGTTTTAATCATTCTAACTGCTATGTCCAGTCTATCTTTCAAGCTCTGCGTCATCAAAAACAAATGTATTCAGCGTTATCAACAAAAACAAATATTTGACTCGATTCTCTTTTGCAAATGATTCTCATTTGCTCCCGCAGTCGATGTAAGAATGTACAATTAACAATTCAGATACGTACGATATGATTCACGAACACAACAAAAATATTGCTCACCTACTGATAAGAGCGAAAAATTAAGCGTTGTATTATCAGTGCCTCGATATTTTTTCTCAAAGTGAAAAACAAAATGGCGAAATTGCTTCAACTTATGAATCATGAGCAACGTAAGTTGAAAATTTTGGTGGAAAACTTACCGCAAACATAAAGCTCACTATGATGAGCATATATTTGGCGCAGCGCATTCCGGAATTTAATTCAAGTTCCCGGTTCGCCATTCTGTTGGTATATCTTTTCTCTGATTTTCGTTGTTGAATGTCGTTAAGCTGCAAAGCAATGTATATATTATATTTTATTTTTCTAATTATATTGAGTATATTTTGTATTAGTTCTTGTTTTGCCACACAACGTACTTTAACTTTAGCTGGCTACACGTTGACTGAGCGAACCCAGAACGGGAACGTTGCCAGTTGCAAACGCCAAACGGCTCTCGGCTCTTGGCCAACTCAGCCACCTCTCTCGCTCTCTCTTTCTCTCTCCGGCTCTAGTCAGACTAACTGACTCTCGCTTTGTGTAACAGTTCGCTTATCAGCCAATATAAGTTCAGTTTTCTCAATTTAGTAGATAAAAAAAAAACGATAAGATAATGCCTAACTCATTTTATTTTGCAATAAAATGTGAAATTAGCTAATCTAAATATTACTACGAGTCTATTAATGCATAAATACATACAAACATTTAAAAAGCACTCATACTTAATTCAAACGTCATTCTTACGATTTCAAATTCAAACAAGGTTTCAGGTGCAGGGTCATTGGGGTTGTGGGTCGATGTGTGTTGGCCATATTATTGATTGTATGTCTAAATTTTAATGAATCAACTGGCCATGTCGATTTTTTAACAAAACTTCTTTAAATTATATATTGCCTGTAGTCATGCAACGATTGCTACACATGTAGGTATACCTGCTGGACAAATTTTCGATTTATCTAGCAATTAAGTTGGGTATCTGCATATATGATGTATTTAAATTGGAATGAATATATCATAAAACGATGCCAATATTATCACAATTGGATGGCATACAAAGAAGTTTCTTCTTAAAAGAACTCAATGTTCTACTGCTCGTAGTTATCCGATACGATAGGATATAAGCCATGTTTCATTAAAATGGCATGTTATTGCTATTTCAAACATCAGTACCATAATTAAAAATGTTTACTTGATTACAATTTAAATGCTTTAATTTAATAAACTTTTAATTTAACAAATCGAATCTTCTGCCTAACTAAATAAATTAATAAATAATATATTTATATTAAGCTACAAAAAACCACTAGCATTTTTGTCTAAATTAGTCTAATATTTTACACCTATCCCAAAATTCAATGATTAAATAAGTACTCTAGCTATATATTGTCTTAATGTATTTCCTTTGTTCGCTAATTCCAATCTTTTTAATACTATATATCAGTCTCGAAACCAACAGAAATACATTGCGAATGAATAGATTGACTCTATTATTGCGCAAATAAAGAAGATAAGAATTGATTAAGGGATTAATGTGAATAATCGTCATACAATAAAACAATAAAAAGAGCAGTTAATTTATTTTTAATTTTAATTTTTATTATTATTATTATTTTGTAATTTATCATTGAAATGCTGGAAACGCGTAAGGAAATTGTAACTTAAAAATAACCTAAGATTGCAGGCCACGAATTTGACTTGTTTTTATTTTAACAGTGGACCTAAGTACAGACATCTACATAATTCCGGTGATGCCATTGCGAATTTTGATCTCTCGAGCTATGTAGCAGGCAAAGATGACGCCAAAGAACTGCAAAATAATAAAATAAAATTAGATAAAGATCAATATATTGAAAGTTCAGAAATCTCACCTGAAGAATGGCAATAACGACTCCAGCAGCACCCAAACTAACCGCATGATCAGCTATATATTTGGAAAAGCCGTCCAGACATCCTTCATTGTAGCGGTTCAAATTGTTAATGTTGCTGTTGCAGGTGAATGTGCCCACTTGGCCCACTGGTATCGTGCAACATGACATGGGAAGATCCCCATTTGACAGCACTTCAGACCAGTCCGTATAGTTTTTGATGCCACAGCAGAAGAAATCGCGTTGCACATCGTCCCAGAGTTTAGTGTATGAATCCTGCGATAAGCTCGAGTACTTATTCATTGAACTGTTAAGCGATTTATCTATATAGTCATAGGCATTACTGCGGAGCACATATCCACTAATGCCACCAGCGAGTTCCATAATAAATATGATGAAAAGCATCACCGAGAAGCTTAGGATTAAGCAATAGTTCTCCTTCAGCGCACCCCAACAGCCGAAGAAGGTGATCAAAATGATAAACGAACCAATCACAATCAATAACGTTGGAATCGAGAAGAAATTGCTAACCAGGAAGAGTTTATAGCCCGTATAAACGGAGCCAACGCCCGCTCCAACTGCTATAAGAATGATGCCAGTGATCTAAAAATAATTAAGCAATCGATAAATATTATAAAAATAAAATAAATAATGCTTAAAATGTGACAAAATTTCTGAAATTAACTTAAAAGTTCAAAAAGTAAACCATAGATAAGATATATAAGAATTCCACAAAATATTTTAGCATGAAGAAAAAATTTAATTTACTCTATTGTATTTTACATTATGTAATTTGTAACTTTAAGTATAATTTCTAAATTTAAATTATTATCATTATCATTTTGTTACATTGCGGACTAATTTAGTCCACATTACATAGATAAATAAATAAATTAGAAAAAACTTAAAATAAACCTTAAAAAGGGCCTGTGGGTTTATATCAAAATATTGTGATTATATTTTAATTTAAATACACAGAAAACTATCTAAGCTTTATATATATATTTTTTTAATTTTACTTATTTATTTCAAGCAATAAGAGAAAAAAACAATGGAAATGTTATCTAAGTGGTTTAAGAATTAATCAATGTCTATACTTATCAATAAAAGATAATAAAAAGAATAAATATAGATTAAAAAGTAAAGGTGACTAACAGTGCACATATGTAAAAATAAAACAATCAAGTTATATTAATAAATCATCTGACTAGACAGCAAAGATCACAATCTTATCTGTATGATCACTATGTGCTAGCATATCTTGTTAATGACAGATGAGACTTCGACAAACTTTGTACTAATGCAAAATTAATTCCAATCATAATGCATAGCCTGATGAGTCAGCCAGACATATTGCTATTTCAATTGTTATGGCTACTGCACGAACTTACCAAAAATATCAGATTAAATCCAAATAGCGTGTACTTCACCGCATTTGCGCTGCCTGTTAGAAGCGACATGTTGCACTTTTTCTTGTTGTCAAATCTGAAACAATATATTAATATATTAATTTTTTTTATATACATGCAATGAATAACATTTAACAACTGGCTTTACCGTAAAAGCTTTCAAATTAAACACAACCGCCGCTTTTTCAATACAAAACGTTAATAACCGACCAAAGAAGTCAACGAAAGTTTTTCCTCCATTGTTTCTAATAAAATAAATATGGCGTTGTCTTATCTACAAATGATATGGCAAACTTTTTGTTGAAGCGAAATGTGGTCAGCTAAAACCTGCTGGCTTTTGCAGTTGTTGTTGATTTTGCTTAGACCGCAATTTCAGACAAGATAAACTCAATTTTGGCTCGATAAGATAAGAATGTTTTAAATAGAATAAATTGAAAATATTTAATATTTTAGAGTAAAGCATATAGCAATATAAAAATTGACTATTTGTGCGAGTTTTCAGTTTTTAAATTTTCTTATTATTATTATTTTATTTTCATGTTATTTTCGTAAAACAATATAAATGGGTTATTGGAAGCCAAACATTATAGTCACTATCTGATATTTATTAAATTAATATTTTATATATATTTTGCAGTACCTTTTGGAAACAAGATTTTACAACTTCTCAAATGTACAATATAGATAATAGTTATCAATTTTAGATAGGGCAATGCACACCTGCATTTCTATTCAACATCAAAGATAATTTCGTTATGTTTGATAAAACACAATTTTACTCTTAGTTATTTTGAGCACATGCGTAATATTTATAGTTATTTGTTATGGTTAGAATGACTCATGCTAGTGAAATGAATGAATAGTGTATTAAGCGTGAACAAGCATATTATAAAATCAGTTGATATATATTAAGTATATACTCACTGTTTTGGCCGTGATTAGCTCGATGTTAGTGGTGTCGGTAACGACTGTTGGACGTCAACTGAGCAGTCACTTCATTCGCACGTATATACTACAAATCGCATTGACGTGCGCTGTGTTCAACGGTGTTTATCAACACCCACTCATACATACACAGATACACATATACATACCTGTGCAAAAGTATTGCTATATCTGTACATAAATATGCACATACAATTGTTTGCCCACATATGTAGATGGCAGCAAAAAAGATAAATTTGCTTGCACGAATAGTCGACTAACTTGTAAAAATTATAACAGTAGCATTAACAATGTCTGTTGGTAGCTGTTGAGTCACTCTATTTTTTTGATATGCTCACATTTTTTACACTCTTTTTATTAATTAATACACTTTTGATTCCAAAGGCAATGACTAGCCAACCATTTTTTTTTTTAATTCTTAAATTACAAAATGTATTTGTAAGATGGACTTCCAACAGGATACAAATTAAATTAAATTAAATTATTGGAAATAACATTTTGGCAGATTCTTATTACAAAAAACTTTAGATTAAAACCAAATTGTAAATTCAGAAAATATTTATTTTTATTTTAATAAAAATGTATATAAAAATTTAGCATTTAAGGACTTTTCAAAACAAATATGCTTATTATTTCGCAAAATATTTTGAAAATTTTTATATAAATAAATTGTTTATGATTTCGAATATGCAATTAATAAGACTTAAAGCTATTAAAGATTATATGAGTATCATTTGTTATTTTAATATATAATTGATTTGCGTTTTTTTAATGTTTGTAAATATAAAGGATATTTATTATATTTGTTATTAATAAAGATTGGGTAAGTAGTAAGGTAGTAAAAGTAGCGAAGTTCTGGCATAACTTAATACTTGAATTTGGAATCTATGCCCAAATGTGCGTAAATTTAATAAGAGAAGTATGCATGAATGTGAAAGGAACTGCTTTTCGAAATTCTTTGAATAGATACACGCATTAATTGTTAATGGATTGTTAATAACAAAAATATCCTCATTTTTTGGACTTATTGATCGCCAATTCGAGCAATTACTTTGAAATTTCTGTAAGCATGTGAAAAATTTCAAAAATTACCGGATTTATTCACATAAAGCTGGCATCGTAAGCCAAAGCTATTTAGATATATTAATTATAATTAGTAAACTGCCTATTACTTATTTAAGTTTTAGTAGTGTTCGTTGCTTCGTTTATTTATGGTTCCTTCCCTCCCAACTATTTCCTATCCTTGCCATGTCGATCGCGCTGCTGCTTCGTGGCAGCAATTGTCGTCGTGGTCAGAGTGTGCACATGGTGCTGAGGTTGATGTCCTCCTTGGTGTTTGCTGCCACTGCTGTTGTGGTGATGGTGGTGCTGCTGATGATGTCCATTCAGTGTGCTTTTACCGTGTCTGCCGATAAGATAAAATAACAATTATATTAGCATTGCTTTTGGAATTATTATTTAATTATGTTGGTTTTTTTTTAATATGTTTTCTACTGGATTTTATTCAAATACAACATATTCTTTTTAAAGAGTATACCAATGTGCTACATCCACTACGAAGTTCCAGTAGCTTTTAGTGTTCTGGTACATAAGAAAATAGAGTAGAGCGAGCGATGTTGATGTTTTTTATATTCAGTTCATTTTCAATTTCATTGATGATTTTTTGTGTTTTGATTTTCATTTCTTTTCCAGCAACATGTTCATAGTCAGTTTTTAGAATCGATACTAAAGTTTGGTAGAGAGTACTACAAAGTATGGTGTGAGCAGAGTATTTGATGAAATTAATAATTTTTAATTAAAGCAGGTTAAGTTTTTAAGAATCTTGCAAATAAAGCTTTGAGTATATTATGTATCTAATATTTAAGAGGATTTTAAAACAACTACATATAAGTAAATACTATTTTAATATGTTTATTTCTATAAGGGTAAATTATTTATCAAAAGTTGTTCTGAATTTATGGCAAGTACTACATTATTTACGTATTTAAATATTAAATGAAACGATCATAAACCTTTTTGAAAAATAATTCTAGTTCCATACAAATTATTCCATTAAATGTAAAATATTAAAATATTTAAATTGTTTGAAACTTGCTAGCCTCTAACGAAAGTTTAGATTAATGTACTACAATTTTTTAAGTCTTTTCCTAATTTATTAAAAAACTTTACCAATTTACGTATTTTTAAAAATTCTTGTATTGAGCAAAGAATAGTTTAGACTGACGTTATTGAAATAATTTTTCTGGGAAAAGTTAGTTTAGCATTCTACAGACAATATCAGTTTATAGAGTTAGCGACTTAAATCCTGATGCACCCACAACATGCTTTCATTTCCTTAATTACAAAAAAATATATGACAAAATTTTGAAAATTCTCTTACGCTGTGATAAGTAAAAACAGAACCATATTCATTCATTTTATGTGTGTGTATTTTTTTTTTTTTTGCCGAGTGTGCTCCAAGTACAAAAACAAAATCTCCACTTTTTTTGCCATTCTCTTTCTTTCTCTCGCCCTTTTGGGTTTTAAGTAGTATTATTAGTGGAGAACACAGGTTAGATAACTGCAGAGCCGTTCAGTTCGATAAATATGTTTATAAATATTTAAATGTATATATATATATATTTTGTAATAATTCGTATTGTTTTTCGTGCTTGGTTTGTTTCTCGTGCGTGAAGTAGTCAATAAAAAACTGACTAAAACAAAAGTTAAGAAAATTTTTGCGTGCATAGAAGTTCTACATATTAAAATCGGAGTGAGAAAAGTGTGTCTGTGAGGAGATCCGTTTGCGCTTATCCTTGTGCGACTATCTTTTTGGTATGCTGCTCCAGCTCCAGCTGACTATGAACATGTGCAGATGCCAAAGGGCTGATGCGTTGAGACGCTGCTGCGCACCTGCCGCATGCGCAAGCGCTTCGGCCAGCTGCCCAGCCGACCAGTCAAAGCGCTCCCAAGGTTGCCCCCTGAAGCCACCGCTCCACCACACCCGCTGCTGCCAAAGAGCTGAGCATGCTCATTGCTTAAGTTGTGCTGATAGGGGCGCAGCTTGGATGCTGTTCCTTTGAGTGTACCTGGCGCTGCGTACAGCAGATAATTGTCATAGACATGGCTAACGCTCGAGTTTCGCTTGGCTGCCAAATATGGCAGAAAGGCGAAACTCGAACTCGTCGATTGGGTGCACTTAAGCGAGGATTTGCGCGGCTGTTTAACCTTGCAGCGCAGCGTCGACTGATTCGAGTAGCTGGGCTTCACTTGCGTCGCTGGTATCATTTCCAATTTCATGCGATGCTCGTAGGCTGTAGTGGGCGTGGCTCGCTGAGTGGGCAGTGGTATGAGCGACTGCTTGCGCTTGCGCCGCGGCGGCGGCAGTGGCAGTGGCAGCAGAATTGTTGCAGGCGTTACAATTGCCTCATCAATGCTGGCATAGTCTGCATCCTCGCCGGTTTGTGTATTGGCTAAATTCGTTACGTATACGTACGTCAGTTCGTTGTGCGTTGTTGTTGTTGTTGTTGTTGTTGTTGTTGTTGTCGGTGCCGTAGCTGTAGCAGTTGCTGATGTTGTTGCTGTTATTGCGTTTGTTGATGTTGATGCTTTGTGTGTTGTTGATTTGCTTGCTGCGGCTGTACCTCTTTTTGTGCCGCCTGCAGTTGTTGTTGTTGGTTTAGCGGACTTTCTGTGTACTGATGTTGATGTATCCTGATTGCTGCGACTGCTTCGACTCGACTTGTGACCCGCTGAACTGGGCTCACTGTGTCTGGAGCGACTTGAGTGACCTGTGTGTGGAATGTCATGGCATCTCATAAATTGCATTTTATTTATATGTTTTTGTTAGTTAAAATAACCAATTCGCTGTTTAAGTTACGATTGTTATATCTTGTGCTTAGACTAACTGGTTCTATGTTTGTGTGTGTGTTTGTGTGTGTGTTTGTGTGTGTATGTGTGTGTGTGTGTGTGTGTGCGTATGTGCCAGAATGAGTGGTGTCAATTTGTAGTTTGTTTTGCACCTGGGAATGGAACTTTATTCGATTTATCCCAGACATTTGGAAAACAAATGTACCAGTCTGATGATAACATCGCTAAAGGCATTTTTATCAGTCTCAGAGTAATCAAAATAATAATTCTTGCCTTTAAATAGACGGATGGAGAAATGCACAAGGCTATATCGACATAGCTTATGCTTGACAGAGAATATGTATACCAAATATGATTGGAGACTATCTATTATCTATTAAAGTATAATTAGAAATAGCCTTCTACATAGGTTAAAATATTAAGAAGAATACGTTTTTTATTTTTGCTTAAATTAATTGAATAACAATCAGAAGTAATTAAATTACTCTCTTCCACTGAATCTCTTTCTCTGCGCCTGTGATTTAAAGTAAATACTAATCAAACACAATTAGCTGTTTTCAATAAATGTTCATTCCCAGTACTGCGGTGTGGTGAATAAAACAAGTGCCAAAATTATCAATCAAAACAAAAATAAAAGAAGAAGAGAGGAAAAGCCTCGATCAGGCAGTCCATAAAGTTGCGATCTTTGGCTGATTCTGCCCGTTTTATGTGCAGCTTATTATTGCCAATTCGAAATTGGCACATGGCTAACTGTAACTCGTAACTGATGGCTAACCTAAAACGTTTACGTAGTCGAGGTGGTTGTGTGGCACCCATTATTAGCAGGCCCAAAACAAGCAACTCTGCAATAGATTCACGCAAGCACGCATGTAGAATTCACCTCACACTTGAACCGCTGCTAACTTACCACGAGAGCGTGAGAGCTCTTCTCGGTGCTTCTCACTGCCACGGGAACGTTCCCGATCACGATCTTTTTCCCTCTCATGTTCGCGGTCCCGCTCCCGCTCGCGCTCGCGTTCGCTTGTGCGCTGCGAGCTGGTGCGCGGACGACTCTCTTCGGTGACACGCGAGGATCGCAGCAGACGACTGCCACCCGAGCCAGAGGCAGAGCTCAAGGTATGCTGTTTGCCCGAGTGTTGCTCGCTTGAGTGGTGCGAGTGCTGCTCCTTCTCGCGGTTGTGTCGGCTGTGGTGATGCAAACGCTTGCTGCTCTCCGGCGCCACATTCGAGCTGTTGCCGCTGCGGGGCTTGCTGATCTGCCTGGATGAGCGTTGCTCTGCTGGTTCGTGTCGTGATTTCTCTCGCTTGGGCGTTCGCATGCGTAGGCGCTCGACACGCTGCTTGCTAGATTGCTCATCGGATGAGCCACCTCCTTGGGTCATTGACTCACGCGAACTGGAGCGCGAACGGTCTCGTGGACAGAGCTCAATAGATGACTGCGAAGAGCTGCGTGCTCCCGTCGGCGACGGCGTCGATTGTCTCGAATTGCGGCGCGCCTCCGAAGCAAACGTACCGCGTGCAACGCTCAACGCCTTCGCGTCGACATTGTGCGCCTTATCTTTCTCATCGATGGTGGCCAACGGCATAGTGATGCGACGCTGCAAGGAGCAAGAACGTCTTCGTTGATCCTTGAAGGCAGCCTCATCAGACAATGCCTGAAAGCCGAAGATTTTAATTAAAGGTTTACAAATATAGCATATAGCATATTTAAAGCGAATGGAAACTAAGAGAGTAACTCATTTTTATGACATTTCCTTATTATAAGTCAGATAAATAAAGTTCGGAAATTGAAGTGATAATAAGAAACAACCGGGTTTATCAAAACCCTTTTTCTTGACTTTTTACCTTCTTATGAAGAATTTTCAAATGTCGGAAAATAAACATATGTAAGAAATGGATGCTTTTATCTCATCAAATTAGAGTACAATTGATTGTCTACCTTCAATGTTTGATCAGCGTTCCGGGTCATCTCGCTGAGTATCTGGGCATCACGTTGCAAGTCTGCCTTCCGCTCGTAGTTGCCGGGCGAAGGTGACTTCACCCTGAAAGTGGTTGTTAGCTCGTTAGCAATGTTCTCGTAGCAGTGCTCCTCGTCTTCCGGATAATCGTTGTATTCCTCGGGGGCCTGCGGGCTATGCCTGAGCAAATCAGGTCGATCGTTTAATAGTTGCCACTTGGTTGTTGTGGTTATTGTTGCTGCTGATGCTGCTGTTGTTGTGGTCGTTGCATTGTTTGCCTCTTCGTTGTGGGTCTGCTTGCTGCGTGTGGGCAGCGTGCGTCGTGGATTACTGGGCGTGGTCAGTAATTTGGATGTCTGCGTGGGCGTCGGCAAATGTTGTACACCAAAATAGGAGAGCTCATGCTCTCTTAGTTTGCGTGCGCCGCGTGCCTCCTTGACAATCTTTAAGGATTCGCTGCCAGATTCGTCAGTGGTGTCCGCAGTAAGCTGTGGTTGCACGAGAAGTGTGCGTGGCTTGGCCACCGGAACCAGCTCGCCAATGCGTAGAGTAGGCGGTGTTGCCTGCGGCTTCTGCAGCCGTGGAGCATGCAATGCAATATTCATCACATTTGTCTTGGGCAAATCTGAAAAAAAAGAAAATCGAATGGAGCTTAATGCGATGGAATTGTTGCGAATGCATTGATTACAGTTGCCTATTTCCTAGTCACTCAATAAACTCCTCTACCTATACCCTGCCTGGAACCCTTAGACTTGGTATTACCTGCCCGCTGCAGCGTTTGCTCTTGCGCCTCAATCTTCCAGATGGTGCGCTTGGCTTTCAGGCGACTCCAACTGCTCGAGTACTCGCTGCCCTTGAGAACCACATCCTCTGGCGAGGAGCTGCCCTGTGTGCCGCCACCGCTGTCACTGTTATGGTTGTTGTTCTCGCGAAAATAGCGTTTGACCTCCTCGTCGGCACTGTCCTCCTCCTGTTCGGCGGCATCATACAAACGCCGCAGCTGCGTCAGCTGTTGGCTAACAGGTATTTGCGTATTGCCCAACAGCTTGAGGCGTGGCGGTGCCAGCGGCGTCCTTGGCAGTGAATCATACAATACACTGCCAAACAAATCGTTGCTGGCTATAGAGGTCGATGAGGTGCGACGTGAAGAGCTCTCCTCCTGATAGCTATGCGAGCGCAACATTGGCGTCGGCACCACAATTGTGGGCTGGATAACTGCGGACTCGATTGAGGCTATGCTCAAGCGGCGCATGGCCTCATCGAATTCGCTTGCGGAGCGCATTGTTTTCATTATGAGCGATGTGGATTTGAGGCCCTCGTCTAGGATGCGCTGATGGGCACGTAAGTTCTGTAGGAGCAGCTCTTGTTCTGTGCTGCGACGACGACCTGAGGTGACACCTGTGATGGGGAAATGTGCGAGAAAATGTTGTTGGTGTTTTGGTTTTGTTTATGGACTTGGGTAAGCTGCAGTTTTAGGGATGAGATCCGATTTGATTGTATTCATATAATCATGACTGAAAATTTGTCTACTCCATGTTCAACATTTCACTGTTTTTCTTATATTTTTTTTATTATTAATGTTGGGAGCCATCAAATAAACCGAGCAACAGTTCAATGTAATTTAATATAAATAGAGCGGTTGTGATGTAGGTGAGTGGAATTATGTATGTATTTTATATGTTGTATAAGAATATGTAAATCCAAAAATTCAGACATGATTTAGATATAAGTTGAGTTTAAGTCGTAAATAAATTGTTTTCATTACTATTAGGCATTTCGTGTTTATATTTTTAGGTTAAGTTAGGAGGTGAGCTTATAAGTAGTATGTTTAATTGGCTTAGTGCGAAGAAGAAGCAGCGACTTAGACATGCATTACGAGTTCAAGGATTGATTATATTAAGACTAGGCTAATTGAGAGACAAGTAGAGGAGTTTACTACTAAACCGCCAAAGACACAACAAATCAAAAGACAAAACATTAAAATAAGAACGAGCTACAGCTTGATAAATATTAAGTTTTTTTTTTTTTTGGTTTCTTTTCCATTCGAAATACCAACCTGATTCTGGCCACTCCTCAGTTCCAAGGCTTACATTGATCTTCGTTGAATATCCATTGCCGGCAGGTGATGGCTGCTGGTGCTGCTGCTTATCGAACTGGCGCTGCTCCACAATCCGAACGCGTTCAGCCACCGATTTGGTGGTTGTCGGCGGGTGGATGTCGTCTGTAGCTGTCGTTCAAACAGGAAAGTCAACAGATAAATGTAGTTTCATAAAATTTAATTACTAAAATTTTAAAGTATTTTTTAATCAAGATTACAATTATTTCACTGGTCTAAGGTTATTGATTTAGGCCAATACAATTTCAAATGCTTTCTGAGAATAGATACATGATTTTAAATTATTATTAATTGCGGCATATAGTGTTAATATTAAATTTCGAAGTTGTATGTCCTAATTAGATAATAGGTACTCTAAGTAATACATTTATTTATCCTTTATACCTAAATAATTTTTAAGTAGACTTCTAAGTTGCTCGAAATATATATATTTTTCAACTTATTAAGTAATATTAGTACCCAAATCTTATCTGGAATTTCCGATATTTATTTATCTTAATAAAATACTTTAAAAAGATTATGAAAACTTAATCGAAATGATTTTACTTTGTTTGGTGGAGAAAATAAGATTATAAGAAATTATAATTATCGATGGAGTCCAAAGTCATTGTTTTAAATTATAGGAATTAAAAGAAGACATTAACTAAAATTTGAGTACGTCTTATATATATTAAAGTTTTCTAAGATACTTAATGTTAAAGAATATATATATATATATAGTCTTTAATTTATCGACTTTAAAATAAAACATTCTCACTCTGTACCCACCAGTTTCGCGACTTGTCGGACTGATCTCCCTGCTCTCACTTTTGATCGTTGCTGGCACGCTCCAGAGCACATCGGCACTCAAAATATTCTCACCCAGATGATATGGCTTGGGTTTTACCGGCTTGTTCTTGAGTATGCCACGTATGTTTGCCAAGTCATCTGTTTCGTTGTCCGTTGTGTCCACGCCGCTGGTGGAGGTGTAGCTATGCCTGGCTGTGGAGCTAGTTGTCTCCAGCAGAGAGTAGCGTGGCTCCACCAATGGCTTTGGGGTGCTAGTTATAACCGTCACCTGCGTGCCAGCCACCGGCTGTGTCACCAGCTCCGGTGGTTCCATCAGCGTCGCCCTATATGTCACCGTGCTGGAGGCAACACTCTTTTTGGATCCATCGCCAAAGTGGGTCCCATTGTGGGTCCCATTGCTACTCGATGAGTTGATGCTACTGCTGATGCTGCTACTGGCACTGGCCGACTTCACCAGGCTCTGAAGCGGACCGCTTGCCGTGCGTCGACGACGTCGAAAATTTTGCGTGGGCGGCGGTTTGCCATCAGTTTCCACAATGTTAACTCGTCCCGATTCGGCGGCAAAATGCACCTCTGTCTTGCAGAATTCCACACGTTTCTGTGCGCTACTGCGATGCTGTTGACTTGAGCTGAGATTATTGTGGTTGCTGCTGCTGATGCCATTTATGGGCTCACCATTAACGCGCACCTGCGAAGTCATTTAAAACATTAAAATTCACTCGACTCTGGGCAGAGTAAATACGTACAAAAAATGTATCAGAAAATATATTTTTAATGCCTCACAAAAAGTTTACACAGGCTGCGTTTTCAAACTCGGAAACGTTAATTCAATCGTTTTGCCAATGATTACAATTTATCCAGTAGCTTGTCTTTGTTTTGGCTTACCTGCGATGTTTTACGTATATCGCGCCAAGTTTCCTCCACTGCAATCGAATGTCGCTTGCTCAAATGCTCCGTTTCAGTGGGACTTGCCAATTGTGCAGCACGAAGCTGCTGATGCAGTTGCTCCTTTTGGCGGCCAAAGTGTATAATTGTGGAGTTGGGTCCATTTGCAGCTGCTGCTGAACGCTCTGTGGGCGACCAGTTGCCCAGCTGCTCACCAGATCGGCCCAATCCGCTATCCGTGGAAGAATCGACGCGAAAGATACTGCGATTCTCGGGCGGCGACATTTTCTCAAAGCCGTACGACTTGCGCCGTAAATGCCACTCACTGGAACTGGTGTCCTTGGGTCGTTGACGCGTCTCCAAGCTGTGCGTATTGTGGACAGGATGAAAGGCACTTGGTGCCACAGTCAAGGCTGTTGACTCCGTGCTTTGCAGCACCTCAACAGCTGATGGCTTCGAGACGGCCTGATGTGCCAGAAAGTCGTCCTTGTACAGGCTCTCGTCGGAGAGTTTCTTCAGCTTGCCGCGTATCTCCTGCAGCGATTCGGCTGTGAGAAATGTGCTGCGCTTCATTAGTTGCGTCTTGTTGCTGGACTGCTGTGGTGTTGTGTTCAGTAGATTGTCAACTGCTGCCAGATCGGTGTGCTTGTTGCGAATCAACGTGTTGAGCAGACGTCCGTTCTCCAACTCTGCCCGGATGCGCGCCACACTAACCGTGTTGCTGGGCAAATCCAATGGACGGGGTCGTGGTCGCGGAACAAGAGCAGTCGATGGAGCAGCAGTCCTTGTGTGATAATCCTGCGATTGAAATGAGCGACGCAGTTTGCTAACCCGCCGCCAGTCGCCGCACGGCTGATCCTCGTCGTCCTGCTCGCCAGACTGCTGTTTGTGCTGCTGCCAATCGTTGCTGAGATCATCCGTTGAAATGGAACGCGAACGCTGAAGCAAGCTGCTGCTGCTGACGGGCAACGGTGGTGCATATACAGATTGGGACACTTGCTGGCGTCGCTGATGCCGTGCACTGAGCCTGTAACATGTGAGTTCAATCAAATAATGCCACGAACATATGACAAAATTTTTAAAAATTTCAATTCACAGCACTTACCGCAAATCATCAGCGACGTCGGCGGCAGCGATGGCGTCGTCATCGTTATAATGCCGGAAACTTTCCAAATCACGACGCAGCGTTGGCGTGGCGACGACGTCAGCATCGCCAGCAGCAGCCCCAGCTTGAGCCTCAGTTGAGACGCCCACGCGGCTCTTGTTGTTGTTCTTATTGTTGGCCAGGCCATATAAGTCAGCGTGCTTGGGCCAAGTTGATGATGTTGATGATGTTGTTGGTGTTGCTGTTGCTGTTGGTGTTGGTGTTGTTTTCTGGCCTACAATTGCATGTAGGCTTATTTTGCCCGCATTTCTGTGGGTGTTGCCTGTTCCCGCTGTTGCAGTTGTTAAATTTGAGCTGTTGCTGCTTTGGCTGGAAATACTCGAACTGCTTTTCTGTAAATGGCAAACAAAAGCAGATTTCAACGCATAAGTGTTGTTATTGTTATTGTTGTTATTGGTGTTTGTGTTGCTGTTCTATATGGTGTGGGTGCCTTACAGGAACTTCTCAAGGAAGCGTGTAAATTGAATGATAGGCTTTTAAACAGTGATTGGCATGTGGCTGAGTGACTGAATGGGAAGAACAACTACATAGTGATTTTGAGAAACGTAAATAAGCATTAAAATTTAAATAACAAATATCTTAAAGAATTAAGTTGATCGACTAGCAGTTAGCCTGCAATAAGCAATAACACCCTAAAGAGTTAACATGTTTTTTAGTGTTAAATGATTTCTTTTAACAATTTGGATACATTTTTCACTTGGTCCGTATCAAATGTTTTTCTTTTTAATATATTTTATTTTTAACTAAAAGTTGTATATAATATTTGTATAATCTATTAATATGGCAAAAATGTTCATATAAAAATAATCTATATAAGCAACAAGCTTTACAATTATGTAAGCAATGTTACCTTTAAAGCATCACAGACTCTGGCATCTTTAATGTAACAAAAAGCTAGATCGACTAGGCTACTAATTCTGGAATACAATGTCCACTTGTAAGGGTACAAACGAAAGAAATTTTCGTGTCAAGATTGATGGCAATGGGCATGGCAATGCTAAGAGTGGGCGTCGTGCTTGGCTCGAGCGTCTCGACTGCTTTGTCGTTTACTGCGACTGGCTTCCCAATAATTAAATACTTTTCGCCATCGTTGGTGTGCTAGAATTGCCTTTGTAGACATGACCCAAATGTGGTTGCCAAATTGGTTCGATTGCTGTTCATAAATTCCGCTTAAGTGTTAAGTGCTTATCTAAGCTTGCCTATTAAAACCGATTGTTGCCAGGCGATTCATTTGACCCGCACTTTAAGCGTGGTCGTCAATTGCCAATGGCTAACTAAATATGTCTAGACTTTAGAGCTGTCTTGTTTTTGGTCGCTTGTTGACATTGCGTGTTTTGAATAGCGATATTAATCTATGAAATTTAGCTAAGAAAAAATTTGTATAGAAATTGTGGGTAAACATTTTGGAAATGTTTATTTATAAATATATATGTATGTAGGGATGAACATTTAACCGAATTAAACACATAGATTATTTTTTTTTTTTTAATAATATATCTAGTTAAATCTCTTTCACTTTCTTTCTCTTTCAATAAATTTAACTGATTTTCAAATATTCTCATATTATGATTAAATATGCAATTACTAGACTTTTAGTTATCAAAGAAAGTAGTATTAAAAACCTCTGATGTTACAAAGCACTAAAAAGAAGGTAATCTTGATTTTTAATGTTTCTTATTTTTTTAATATATATATTTTATTAATCAGCTATGACCCTTATAAACTTAATTGGAATTGTTTCATTTCGTTTATTTATATAAGAGAAAAATAAATTAATGTCAATATATAAATATTTTAACAATGATAAAATTAATACAATATAATAAAGTATTGCTTAAATTGAATTAGTTTTTTATAACAGCCGTATATAGTTTACTTGTTAATAAACAATAAGCTATAACTCCATAAATATTTATGTAAGCATGATATTTTTTTAATATTTAAGCAACTACTTTTGGTCATTTTATTTTCCTTGTAAATTATGTGGAGAAAATGATTATTCGGCTGTTTTTTTGCCATTTACCAGAGTCAAGTTTTCTTAAAGATGGACAGATCGTTTAGAGCCAACAAGCTAAGAATTTTCGGTCATTCCCATGGCCGAAAGAAGGAAACCAAAACAGAAGCAAGTAAAGAAAAACAAAAAGGAAACCATTGCAAAGTGCTAATGAGCCGCCAAGCAAGCGGATGAATAATGACTACCGCATTTATGAGCCTGGCCAATCAGAGGGTAACTGCAGGAGCAGGAGGTTAGGGCTGGGAAAGTGTGGAAAGCGGGAGGGAAGCGGGTGGGTATAACTTACCATTAGATTGCTTAATTTCAAGCTGGGCGCTGTGTCGGGTAGCAAATTTTGGCCGAGCTTGTGCAGACGATGGACGTCGTTGTCATTACCATCATCGTCGTCATCGTGCCCATTAATCACAACAAAATCAAAATGGTCATCGACCAGCTCCTGGCCATTGCTAGCCATAGATGCAGTCGTGCATTCATGGACGACGCCAGCGTCGCCCTGTATGCTATCAAAATCACCATCATCTTGATTGTCATCACTGTTTAGCTCACAAATGTCAACGCTTTGCGCGTTGGGAGGCGACCAAAGCGGTTTGAGAGCCGAACCTCCGCTACGGGTGGTTGTTGAGGATGAGGAGCAGGTGCCATTGGCAGTCGCAGTGGAGGTGGAGGTGGAGGTGGCCCAACGGGATGTGGACGATGTCTTTTGTATTGTCTGTGTGCGTATCACCTGCATGGCACCATTGGCACTTCGCAGCACCTCCATTTGTTTGCGCTGTATATGCTGTGTGCCATTCGGCTGTGAGATATTTTGCGAATCCGATATCTGCAATGTCGATCAGATGGGAAGAGGGGGGAAAAATAGACAGAGTGTTGGATTTAAGTGAGAACAGGATTATGTGTGTGTTTTTGTTTTGTTTTAATTTTCTGGATAACAAGGTCTTAATTAATTGTATTTTATTTTTCTTTTCCGAATTTTTAGTATGTCAGTAAGATCTTTGGTTGGTTTAGTAGGTATGGCCAACGGGACAAATGCAGGTTGACTCCATATATATAATAGTCAAATTCATCATTTAAAAGTGCTTTTATTTAGCTCGTTAGATAGTTTTTATGCTAACGAATAACAAAAATTATGTTACATCACTAAGCAGAACATTTTAACAGAAAACCATTAATTTTGTAAATACATTGGGGAAATTAATATTTACAAAATTTTTTTATTTACTTCATAGAGTTCTGAATCATTATACAAAGTTTAAATGATTACGAATAAAAAATTTAAAATAAATCTAATCTAAAATTTCTCTCTTAATATAAATTAATGCTTTCAAAGCTTCGAATATGCATATCTAGTAACAAAAAATAAGCATGACGAACTTTTTGTTTATTAGTATTAAACTTCTAAATATTAGGCCCTTAATTGATATTTTTAAGAGTATTATTAAATAGAGTAAGTGAGGAATATACTTTTAACAGGCAATGTGCAAAAGAGTCTGACATAATTGTATGCAAGTTTATTAGGTGTATCCAAAGGGTCGTATGAGTGTTTCTGCTGCATGTGAGTAATGTGCAAAAGAATGAGGGAGGTAGTTGGGGCGGATGAGGGTGTTCAGCAGCTTGTTTGTTGGTTTGTTTGCTTGTTTGGTAATGCACTTCAATGTCTACTGTTTGCTGTTACACTTATCTCAACAGCAGGCAGAACACGTGACCAATTTTAGCCGGCTGCAGCAAGAGCATAGAAAACACTGCACCTTTTTCATTGTGCGCAACCATTAGCAAATGTGTTCGATCGTGCCACACACACTCACACATACACACACACAAATCGTTATATCGATATGCGGTTGTGTGGCCCAAAAGATCGCTTGTGGCAATCGATTATGCTGATGATTTATAGCGTTCGAATTTTTATTAGGGTTCACTTGGGCAAATTTGTGTCAATGACCAAATCAAATGCATTCTCAATGCTCCACTTCCATGCAAATGCACAACAAAAACTACCGTTACAACAACTAGCTGAGTCAATGTGAAAAATATTAAACTTGATTGCAATAAAAAGTCGATAGCAAATGTTCTTTGTTTCAAGAAACCACAGAAATACCACCGATTCTGTCAATGGTTATTGTGGGTTGACTCATAAGCTTTGTGCCCTGACTAAGAGGAACTGTGAGTCTCGTTGTATGCAATATTATAATATATAAAATATAAAAAGATGCCAGATGATATTAGTAAAAATATGTAAAAGATTAATACATTTCGATTAAAAACCCCAACCACAATAACTATTTATAAGATAATATTTCGAGCAAACGCTTTTCCTTGTCAAACAAAAATAGGGAGTAAACAAGGAGGATTCGTTTTCGCCAGTAGTGCATTATGCGAAATGGAGCAAGACCTTTGGTTTAAAGAACAACGTGTGTGTGTTCTCAAACTTCGAAAGTTTTTATAGGGGCAATAACAGAGGTGGACCAAGAAGATGATGACCAAATTAGTTTTCCGACCTGTCCAAGCGGGCTGTGTGTATACGAGGCATGCACAAACCCAAATAAATTCGATCGCAGTATATTTAAATGATATAATGACATGGTCGTCGAATGCCGGTGAGTTGGTCAGTATTAAAAAGAGTATACGTCCTATATTCCAGGTGCTTGATAAGGGCTCTAAGGTATCATATTGTCCATAACGATTACCCAGCAACACCATTTGTTGCAGCTGCTTAAAGAGTTCGGCATGGGAGCTAGTTTGGCCATCATCAGTAATGTTGGAATCCGGGTATGGAATACGAACCCCACCAAGTGGACTACAAGAAAACAAGTGCTTCCTTGATGTAGATGTGGGTTAGAGATAACAGAAATCGTATACTAGTTACGGTAGAGCATTCTCAATGGAAAGCAGAAAAATATCATAAGTAAATTTTTATAATAGTACTGAAATATCAAAACTATTGTTTTTCAAGGCGATAATTTCAGTTTACCAAGCATGAAGCAATCATATAGATTTACGTTGTCACTTCGTACGAAATGTTTTTAGTAAGCTTGTGATTCAGATGGAATATTGTCTAACTAGTCAAATAATGGCCGATATCTTAACTAATAATTTAAGCAAGTAAAAACATGAACATTTTAATAGTTTGCTTGGTTTCAAACTAATTGTCAATAATGTGTTGAAAAACGTTAAATATCGATACAACATTTTGTTCCTAGTTTTAAAAACATATCGATACTGCGCGTGATCCCTCAACCTCCGCCGATATGTATTAGATTGTATTGAATAAACGGTTTTCTTGTCTTATCGCCAAAACCAAAGCATTACTTTGCCGCTTATAAATGTTTACTCTAAAATCGCATCAGCGCAAATTGTGAATAATATCATAACAGAGAATAAAAAATACATTCTATAAAAAGATTACTTCATTCATTTTTTATTCCAGACTTCAAAATCTTAGGTTAATAATTTAAGTCTTAAATTAAGAACTCCAAGCGATAATTATGTTCATTTTGGTCTAAGACTTAGCAGAAAACTGGAATATATAAGGACATAGCTGTGCTTACTATTTAAATGCTATTTTTCAACTCAGAAATAGTATATTTTCCATCTCAGCTATCAATTTCGGCACTGTCTTCTCAACAGCGTATTCATTGCCAAATTGTTGATTGGTTTTTGGCTCCGTTAACACATTTTTGAGTCAGCGCATGATGACCGTAGGCCAGTTGCAAATGCAAAATAATTTGTGCGGCTTCATAAAGTCACACTTGTCCTTGAATGGCAACCAAGGGTCACAGTACCAGTATCGACACACTAAAAATAATTGGACTTAAGTGTAATGCTTTGGGATATTGCATTTAGCCAATTCCTGGAGATGTGTTGGCAAATGAAAAATGCACAGTGTAAAAATCGAACGTTTTTAGTTATTGAAAAGATACAATTGAGTTTGATTTCTTTATTTTTCGAGTTCTACTACAAACTATTTTTTTAATTTTGCTCTGCAAGTACCAAAGAACCCGTTACCAAGTACCCGATACACGTACCCGACACAATTGCAGTGCGGAGATAAGCTATTAGCAGAGTTTCAAACCCTTGAGGCAATGCACGTTCGCTGTCGCTGAGTTTCTCACGCCACAGCGTCGAAGAGCCGTTGTCTTATATCTCTTTTTGGCCATGCATTACATTTTTTGCTTAACAGGCTATAGTTCTATGTGTGTCTATCGATGACCTCTTTTTCCCAGCCTGCTAGCCAGTCAGACAGTCAGCCATGCTGAAATATGTTAGTGTAGTCTATTGTTAAGACAAACCTGGTTTCGCTCTGGCTGCCAGGCTAATTAAGCTATGCCAATCTGCATGGCTAGTGAAACTAACCCACATCCCCCAAGGGGTTTGATGCTCCAATCAAAGGAGCGAAAAAAAAATATTTATATATATATTTATGTATATATGTATACATAATTCGATACAACTTAACAATCAGTGAATCAGTGTCATGATCTCGAACTTGAGCCCCCATGCGGCTGGCTGCCCGACTGATAAAGCCAAAAAAAATTCCGCGTGCTCCTCGCCGTAGCCAAATTGAAAAATGTTCAATGGCTTTATGGCTGCTGGTGCTGCTGCATTTGTTGCTTTTGGGCTCAAAGTCAAGTTGAAGGTTCAATGAAATGCGGCAGCTGCAAAATGCAGGAGGGACGCGCATATATTACAAGTGCGCAAGAGCCAAAAGTCGTGATGATGTAGAGACGCTGTTGCCTGCCGTGTAGCAGTCTCTGCCCCCGCTTCCTACCCTCTCTTTGGCAGCAGCTTTAGCCTAGGCCAAAATATTTTCGCCCGAGCCATGCTTTAAGCGAATTTAATGATGCTGCCCGCAACATCGTCGTCTGCGTGGCTGTCTCTCGCCGTAAGATTGACTGTCTATCTCAGCTCTTGGCTTGCTCTGTCTTGCAGTCTCCTTGTCTTTTTGTCTCTTCCTCTGTCTATCTGTCTATCTGTCTATCTGTCCGTCTGTCGCTCTGTCTTTGGTCTGCCATATGCTTCATGTCTGCGAATGCATGTCGTCTTTCCTGGCGGCTGTTGCTTGTACAGATCGCTGCATAGACATGCCAAAGCGTTGACTCTTTTTATTTTTAGCTGACACTGACTTTGTCTGCACTGTGGTAAAATACTGCTTACAAATTGATTGCAAATGTTAAAATATAACTAAATATTGGGAGGTAGTGTACACTTACTATTTCGATATTTTATCTTGGAGGATTTTGTAATGCAATGGAATTTGTAATTACTAAAAATATTTTAACTGAAAATATTATATTTATAAGTTTAATTTATTTTTTAATATGATTTTCATGATCTTCCGTTTTGACTTTTAAAAAACTGGCATTAAATATATAAATGTGCTTAAACAAAATATATTTTTTTTGCTTCTCCTATATTTCATAGCAAATAGTATTACTTTAATATAGTTGAGTTACATAAAATCTAAATATACATATATATGTATATAATTTACACCAAAATTTTTAAAAAAAAATATTGCACATATTATTATTATTTTTATTTTTATTTTTTTACTGTAATAGGGGTTGCATTTAAGTAGTGCTCACTGTTGTGCATGCTGCATTTTAAATTGCTTTTTGCCTAACAATGGCCATTTTGTTGGCTATGCTGGAGAGCCCTAGCTTTGCGCTAATAATATACATTTTTATATGCATTATTTCTGTCACGATCTCGTTGCCTTTATATCTCTATAGAGCACATCATATATATATATATATATATATATATATATATATAGATGTGTATGAGCTAGCATTAAGTGTAAGTATGATTTCGAGTATGATTACTCGTATGACTGACATTTGTGGGCCCTTCTGCTCATGACCGATTCATGGCCAAGTTGTGGGTTGTCCAGACTATTCCTTTGAATCTGATTATGTTATGTACAGGAAATTAACAACCGGTGATGTTTAATTTTAGCGACACACGTTGGTTAACTTCCTGAATTAGTTGCATGACATTCAAGTAGTAGTAGTTAATGCTCCAATGGCTTCTAGTAGAGCTGGCCAATCTGCAAGATTCGATGCCACATCTTCCACGAGGCTGTTGGCAACCTAGTGACCTACAAAAGTCGTCTCTTGCAAGCAGCTGTATTTTGTTGTACCGTTAGGCTGCAACTTCGAATCCAACTTGAATTCCACATCCAGCATGAGCGAATTCAAATGCTGCATGTCGCGCCGGTAAAATGTAAATTTACTTGTCCAACCATCCATAATATTATTGGAGCAGGCGTAGTTGTCTAACGGTGCTACAAGTTTGAGGTTTGCTTTAAGGTGGCTATGCGTCTGGATGCTCCATGGCACAAATCAAAACTGGCTCAATTGAAATCCGTCGGTAAGTTTGCCTTTGACTTTGTCGGCAGAAAGAGAAACAGACACAGCGGGATAACTAGTCGATAGACTCTGTCTGCATCATGATATAAATCAGAACAATCAAATGAACTGCGCGACTATTTAAACTGAAACTGACCACTGAAATAGCTCGAATCTAATGTTCTTCCTTCGCTTCAGCTTTATCTTCTTTCATGTTTAAGGGGTTCTTTGATTGTTTTCGATTCTATTGATTGCTTCGAGCAGCGGCAGCTACAGCAATGGCAGCAAAGTTCAATTTCGATAAGTTAGACATACAAAAAAAAAAAAAAAACAAAACAAAACAACAGATACGAATTTCAGAAAGTTTCTATACACGCTTATAGAATATGATGATCAATTATTCAACGGCAAAAGAAAACTTTATTTTTACTTCTTTGTATCGTAATTATTCCGATCAATATATATTGACTTATTTTAAAATTGTAATTTGCAATTGGTAATCAGGATAAATATATATAGGTATACAATAAATGTAAATTTAATTAAATGCATTATTTTACTATGTACAATAGCAATTCCCCAATAATTTATACAAAGCTCAAAAGCTGAATGACAAAACTGTTTTTAATTAGAATTCACTTATTGAAAGCTTGTATAAAGTCAATTTAAAAACATTTGACGCTTAGTCTGTTTTAGGAATTAGTTTCGATTTGTTTTGATTAAGAGACGGTCTAATCTTTTCTCTTCTTTTTCGAAAATGTCAAAATATATAATTTTTCTAAATATTTTGCTGCTATCAATTTTATGTGTAGTTAGTGCTGAAAATGAAAGACCCGTAAGTTTTATTGGCATTTTTTTTTTAAAGTTTTCAACTAATCATTAAATTTTAGAAAACTATATCAGCCCTTGAGCTTCAAATATCTGCACTGGAAACGCAACTGGAAAATAAAGATGAATTAATTTCAATGCTTAGAATAAAAACAATAGGCGAACAAGATAAAATCGATCAGTTGGAGAAGAAGTTATCCGAATTGAAGTTGCAGATCAATACATGCCAATTTTCCAGCTGTCTATGCAAATCGACTGATGTTCATGATTTAAAAGTTCCTGGCTCGGAATCCTTTCATGTGGCATGCGACTCAACGTTAGCTGGTTCTGGATGGACCGTTATTCTGCGTCGAATCGATGGCCGTGTAAACTTTAATCGAAACTGGCGAGAATATCAGCAGGGCTTCGGTGATTTGCGAACAGAGTTCTTTATGGGGCTCGATAAGCTACATTTGATAACCAAGTCGCAGCCCCATGAATTGTATATATACCTGCAGAATTTTGATAACAAGACCCGATTTGCACGATACGATAATTTTGCAATTGCGAATGATGACGCCTCATTTGAGATCACGACACTTGGTGATTATTCGGGCGATGCTGGAGATGCAATGGTTCATCATAAGAACATGAAGTTCTCCACACATGATAATGATAATGATAATAGCAACAGAAATTGTGCAGATGAAAATAGTTCCGGCTGGTGGTTCAACAACTGTTATCAATGGTAAACATTTAAATGTTATTTACTTTTCAATTCTATTTATTTTTTCCTTTCTGTTGTAAATTTTAGCAATCTCAATGGACCTTACAAAGGTGGACTTTTCTGGTACCCCTGGCAGAGAAATGTGTTGAAATTTGCCCAAGTAATGATACGGCCAAAATCTCAATAAAATATTTATTTAATTTATATATATATTGGAATAATAACATATTGTAAATGAAGTCTTTGCTTATTGGTGAAAATGGTTAATAAATTTATATTTTACCTAATCGTTTTTTCCCTATGCTCTCTACACAAAATTTTTTAGATTTTACAGCTCTGTTTTCTAAGCTAAATTAAGTTTATAACGTTATTTTCAATAACTCATTTATATATTTTTATAAATACATTAAATAAACGTTATTGTAGATAACCAAGGTAAAGTTACATTGTTTGTCTCAAATTTATTTAACAATAATGTTCAGAAAATCATAAAAACCCAACTCTCTTTAACATCATTGCCAATTAATAGAGCAAAACAATCAATTCTCAACTCCCTTCAATCGCAATGCTAATATTATATATTATAATATAAAGTATATAAGCTTTATTAATTAAATAAAAATCAAATTTTTTTTATTATTAGTAAAGATAGTAAATAAAATAGTGTAATTATAGTTGTCACACATTTTCATATATTTGACTTTATGAAAATACAATTTTAAGTATTTTCTAAGAAATATTAAATTGATTCTGTTTTAAGTAAGTAGTTTTCTAGCCCCACATGATGTCACTTCATGGGCATAAGTGTATTATTTTTTTTTGCGAGAATTTTGGAGTAAATCAGTTCTATCATTCCTAAGCTTAATGCGCTCGAATTGCTAAACCGCTTTCCGCTGTTTGACACTTGAGGCGTGAACTTGACTCGGCCGCACGCACGACTCATGGGATGAGATGGCTTCGGCTGTTGGCACTTGGTATTCGTCACTGGGAGTACTCGAGACTCTCAATGAGCAAGCATAAATTTGTGGCCTTTCTCCCATAAATATTAACCGTCAAATCCTAGAGCAATCAATGGCAAGACAAAGCTACAAGAGCATAGGTCAAAGACATGTGAAATCTGAAGAGCGCGCATTGATTACCAACTGTGATTTGGTTGTATAAATATGAATGTATGTGTGTGTATGTGTATGTATTTGTGTATGTATATGTGTGTGAGAGTATATGGAAAGGCGAAGGTTCAAAAGCGAATCAAAACAAAAGCAGAATAAACACTTGCTTAAAATAATTCAAGTAGCTTTGCCATGTGTTTTGCTATTTCTTGGCGTTTATAAATTCGAGAGATTCTTTCAATTATAATTTGTGGCAGGCAAATCGATTAATAAGTGGCACAGTCGTGTGTAACTTATATCTCTGATCAGTTAGTGCTTGCGATCTGTTAATTATGCCCCGCTAGAGATGGTCAAAGCCGATGCAGTTACTTTCCGCCGCAGAAAAGTTAACTGACAAAAAAACGCAAAGCGTAAGAATAAAAAATATCTGTGAAAGTTTTCGCTATGAGTAGCGGTTTTAGCCGCATGCCCCGTGGCATCAATCGATATTTGCTGGTACAGCTAAAACTTTTAATTACTATAAATTAATATTTACTATTCTCTGAAATAACTAATATTGATATTATTTTATAAACTTTTCAGTATTATTAATAGAAAAGTCTATTTTTATTCTACGCAATAATCATTTGTTTATAAACACTCATAATAAAGTTAATCATTTAAATTTAGCTAAATATTGTAAATAAATTCCTTGGACATTAATCCTTTTAAGACACATTAGTTGTTCACTTAATACCCTTATTGTTATATGGTTATTGTGGCTGTCCCTCGGCTGCTTGCTAGCTAAATAAACTATTAACTGATTAAAATTGAAAGGCAGCTAACCAAACTGGCAATCAGGCTCAATCAGTCGATAGCCTTGCGGAGTGTACAATTCCACTGATGCACCCTGAAGCGTGCTTTTTAATTTAATTTTAATGTACATCCCCAGTTCTACCTATAAGACTGTGTGGACTGCAAATAAAAGCTACAATAATTAGGCCTCCACTTAGGCATCAATCAGAACTCTATCAACGCACTTAACACAGTGGGAAGTTTTTTATTTAAGCTTCAAATAATCAGGCTAAAATACTTTCAGATACTTGCTATTTTTAAATATATAAAAAGAATTTATTTTTCTTAAGCCTATTACTTAAACTTTATTTTCAGAAGTAAATATTAAAAATAATTTGCAATAAACTTAGTTTAAGATATTTTTTCTTGAGCTTATATTTTTGTGTGATATTGTTAAATTTTTCGATTGTATGCTTCTTACCTTGCCATAGCTGTTCATTGGTCCATTTATCCAGCGATCTGCCTCCAAACGGCCGCTGAGGAGCGCTCCAGTGTCCGGATCGATGCGTTGCCATTCACGCACCTCGCGCTGAAATGGGGAACGAGAACCGGGGCTGACGCCGCCAGCTGCGCTGCTATTGCTAAGATGATGATGATGATGATGGCTCTGACTGTGATTGTTTGTTGTTGCCACTTCCATGTTTATAGTTTTTTTTTTTTCTTTTAGCGGCTCCTTCGAGCTACTGTGCGCTTTTAATTTGCACACTCGACGCGCTCGAGCTACTCTTTCTTGGATCTGTTGTTTAAATATATATACATTTAGATTTGTGGTTGGAGGGCTGTTGCACTGCTTTCAGTTCTCCAGATGAGGCCCAAGTCGCTGTCTGTGTCTGTGTGTGTGTCTATTTCGCTCGCCTATTTCAAATTATTATTTATTGTTATTATGCTACCGTCTGGCTACCTTCCTCAGCCGTTTGCGTTACTAAATTAATGGCAACTTTAATTTATTAACATCATAATCATCATTTTCTCGACCATTTTAGCCAAGCTACTGTCTACCCCCTGCCTCCTTTGCCAAGCTACTCTCTACCCCCTTACTCTTTGCCTCCTTTCTCCTTATATGCTAACTATAATAATTTTCGCTGCTTTTCCCTTTGCACGCTTTGCTGGCGTTTTGGTTTTATTTATGTTTATATTTTTATTATTACGAGTATTTCTTGTTGTTGTTGCTTTTCACGGTCTAATTTGAGCAATGTAAGTGGTTGTCTGTGTGTGCTGAAATGACAAGAGCAGAATAGAAAGAAATTTCGTTAGTTACATTTATTATAATTGTATTGCAACATATTAAAATGTTTATTATTTTTAGCGGAAACTGGGTGCCTTGAACTGGTAGCTCTCTAGCAGGCAAACCCATGAAGATTTCTAATTAAATTTGCGGGGAACGTTCAGCGGATATGTTAGATCCAGAGGCGATTCATGTTGATTTAAGCCGTGACTTCCACTCGGAGTTGTCAGCTCTCAGCACTCGGCGGATGTCACAGCCTATTTCCTCCTGGTCTACCAGCCATTCTGTTTCTTTGTATATGTGTGTGTGTTTTTATTAAGGTACTTAATTTAATTTACTTTTGATGGCACACAGTTGTTGAAATGGCTGGCCACTAGTACTTGACACAGTAACAACATACTTCCATTTGTTATTGTCAAACTTGCGCAAGAACATAATTTTTCTCTTTTTCATTGCTCATCGCATCGTGGTCAACGACAATTGTCTGGCACAAAGGTGTCCAACCAAACAATGATTGTGGCTTAAACTTTATCTTAATTAAAAAAGTTAAAAAAAAAACATTTTTTTTTTTTTTAAGTATAATTTTTTGATGTGTGACATAAATAAAACTACGATTTAACACCTAAAATAAAAGTACAAAGAATAGCTTCTAAAATGGTTATTTAAATTATTTATAACTGTTTAATAAAAACAAACAAACTTGTGTTCATTTGGCTAACTATGTATTGTAACAGTAATGTTTTCATTACCAGCAACTAAACATTGCCACACTGTGCTGTCCGTAGCACCGTCAAAACAAGTGTTGGAGCGGCATTAACACTGAAACAACCGTTTGGTAAAAAAAAAATCATCCGAATTTGGCACACAGCCATGCAGTCCCAGACCCACTTTGTACACTAGTTCAGTACAGACCCCTCCTTCCGCTCCCATCCTCAAAGAAAAGCCATTTGACTGCATATTTTATGCGAGGCAAGGCGGCAAACCAATGCCGGTCCGCTAAATAGTAACTGTTACTTAGTTTTCTCTAGTTTTTTCGCTGATCTTTGCGTGTGGAGTACAAAGTTGTCCGCTGCTCAGGCATTAACTTCCTCATATGTGGACAGAGAGCCGGCGATGGCGATATCAATGACGATGACGATGCCAATGCCGATGCCGATGCCGAGAGCCAACAGAGCACAAAAATATAATAAAATAAAATAATAAAAATGTGAAACTCGTTTTCGCCGTTGAACTTGGATTCGTTTCGGTTTTGGCCAAATGCGTTGTGCTAGTCTCTTAGCACTTGGCTACAAATTAAAGTTGTTATTATTACTCGCTAAGAAAATGCTTGATATTTGTTGCAATATTTATTTCTTTCTCTTGAATGCGGCACGCAACTTAGCCAAAAGACATTCACATTTGCAGTGGACACGTTTTGCCGGTTTTTCTTTTGGCTTTAATTCTGTAGCTTACTGCATCGCACTGTGTTTGTATGTGAGCAACTCTTGATTGTATTAATTAAATTTTAATTAAGCGCAATTATGTATAATTAGACCTCATTCGATGCGCAAAAATTAATGCTCAGTGCTGTGCACCGCAGCGTTGCCAATTTATTTTTCCCGTTAAATGCCTGGCTGTTTGTTCTCGGCTTAATCGCTGGATTTGATTTATTTGCTTTATCGCTGAACTGTCATCACCAAAGGTTACTAAGAGTCAAGAAATATTTAAACAAATTGTATGTATTAGTCGACCGAACGTGTATTAATTGCTGTTTATGTGATATCTACCCAGACTTGGGGCTACTGCCTAGCTATATAGTTTGTGCATTTGAAAAACATTCTAAATTGAATTTAGGTGTGTTCCCTCTTTTTTTAAAAATATCTTTTCACTTCTCACCCAATTCATATGACGTCTTATTTGTAATCTTTGTATTCAATTCTAAAGTAGAACACAAAATCTGTGTGAGTTTTAAAGACATATCAAAATCCACATTATTTCTTTAATCTTTGTTTATTTTCTTGGTAAATACATAAAAGCCCTCATTTTATTAAAACTGAATTATGGCTTAATTAACTATGATATAGAAAAATTATTTCAATTAAATGTTCCAACATATATATATATATATACATATACAAAGTTATTTACGAACAGATATTGAAATTAATTGGAACATAATTAAATAATTACAAACAAATATATAAGCTCACTGGAATAGTACAGCAGTTAACAATGAGCTCACTATAGAGTGTAACCCATACAACTCCCAGTTATGTGGCCAAGTTCTGGCCTAGTTCACTGGATAACCACAAAAACCACATTACTACCTGGAGCCACTGACAGACGTGAGAGGCGTTCAAGTCATCTTGGTAACCATAGCGGACGTATTATTTATGCATATACAAAGCCACATATTGCGAAGGTCAGTGTATATAATATTATTATTAAAGTTTTCTTTTTTTTGTGCAACTAATTTATATAGATTTTTTTAAGTTTTGCTATTGGCGTTCACTATGCTGAAGCTACATATAGAATTAATAAATGATGCTCTAGAGTTATTAACACGAGAGTAGATTTTCTGTATGATTGTGGTTTAATATGACTTTGGGTTGGGGCGTTATATGTACATATAATATTTGCATATTATTGTGTTGCGTAATTGTGGAACTTGACGAATTCGCCAAAAAATGTTTGTATGTAGGTTAATCCGTCCTTTTCAGGTTTATGTTACATATGACTTATTAATACGCATAATTGTTTTCGATATACATACATTCATAATTTGCTTTGGCCAAGTGATTTATTTCTTTGTTAAATAATATACACAACGTGTGGGCTGTTTGCTTAGCCATATTTATTTGTATGCGGAATTTAGTGCAATATTGCGCAGGCGTCTAACAGTGGCATTGAAAGTGCTTCTAAATTAACAATATAAAATAGTGTTGTCAATTCAAAGCCCCCATCGGTAAAAAGAATGTATTTCACAGTCGTGGGGCAAACTTTTGTTATTTTTAGCGCGTGCACAGCAAATATCGTGCACCAATTGACCGATATGCAAATCTTATTTTATTTGCAGTTCACTTGTTGGACTCAAAGATTTGCATAATTGGCGTACATTTGTTCAAGTTTTTTCGTGTGTTGTTCTCATTTGAATTTTCTCAGCTTATACACATAACAGAAGCACGCACGCGTCAGAAAATGCGTCAGATTGACAGATAACTATCATAAATATTAAAGAATTAAGAACAAACTTGAAGGCAGTTATAAAAATGGTTAGTAGCAAGCAAGCCAAAATTAGCAAACAGTTCGCCATAACAGGAATATCCATACAAATAAGGAATTTTTCAATGTCTACTAAAAAAAAAATAATAAAATATTTTACCAAAAATTAAGTTTAGACATATATTAATATTAAAATTAAAGTGATTAATTGAATTCATATTTAAAATAATAGAACAATTAATGAAATCTTATAAGAATATAAATATTTTAAAGCATTACTTTTTACAATAATTATTCACTTCCTTACTTTGTCAATGTGGTTTTCGTACAATTATTTTTTGTATTAATCTCTTTTGCTTTTAACATTCATCTTTGACTTCGAGCATTGGCATGTACAAAACATGCCTTTATTTTTATTATCTGAAATCTCTTCGATGTTTGGCATAATCTTTCAGCAAAACTTTTGCTACAATTCAATTATAAATACTTTTTGATTAAAGTGCCGCACATTAGACAGTAACGCCCGGTAACTCAAGTATATATATATATATATTTTTCTAACTGAATGTATACATAAGCCATAAGTTGCCTGTGTGTAATTTGTTTGCTTTTGTGCTTCCGTCTGCGTCATTTTATCCATATTATAAATCTAACCCGATACGAGAGGCTGTGCCTTTGTTTTTACTTTTGTTGGTTTTATTAAAATGTTTTGTTTGCGGTTTTTATTCCATTGGAAAATAAATTATCTTTTAATTAATTTTTTCTTCAATTTACATTTGATTTTTCATCTATTTTATTGCTGAAGCTAACCGCAATGCTTTCGTTTAGCGTCTGTTATTAGGTACACGCAAATGAATCTTTCGAATTTGCTTACGACTTCCGCATGGATACTTTATGGATACGGGGGTCCAATGGTAAATGCGCAAATCTCTTAATTATGTGGCTACTTATTGGGCACCCAAACTTGATCGTCTGTGAGCGTTTATTGTTTGCATTAATTAATAAGGTAAGTTCATAATTTGCATTTATATAAGTTACATTCATTACACATAATCGTTTTCAGTTCTCTGTATATTTTTCATTTGTCCGCCTTTGTCTTGCCAAATTGCAAACAATATTACATAATTGTGTGTGCCAAAAGCACTGGCAAAAGTGTATAGACTTGGAACAGCAGGTTCCACCTCCGAGACATTCACACTCTGCCCACAACTTCAGCAAAAACTGGTAATTGTTGCTGTAATTTATCTGCTTCGCTGTAGTGACAAAAATAACAGATTTATTATACACAGCACTACTATATCTTCTATCTATCTATCTATCTAATGAAATTTTATGATTTCCTGCAACGCCCACAGTTTCAATGTATGTGTTTGTGGTGTCAATTTCCCATACGGCACTCACACAACATGTGCGTAATTTCACTTTGTTAATGCGTATGAACAATTTCTCGTGAAATATGAGGCGAGAAAGTGGAAATCTTCGTCCGCAGATTGTTGTTAATTTGCATGAATATTGGCTTACTACCGTTACACTTTAGCACTTGCGCTTGACTTCATTCCACACATGTATTATTTTGTTGTTGTCAATAAACCAAATATTTGCAATTATGATTAGCAACACAGCCAAAAAAAAAAAGACCCAAATGTGTTAGACTTGTTGTTTGCGTGTTCATTGAAAGCAATGTTGATTGATATGCAAAATTTAAGTATATTTGTCATATTTTCAATGACTATCCACTTTAAAATAATTTTTTGTTATATGTATTATTTTATACATGTTTGATAATTATAAGCTATGGATCGAACTTGAACTTAAACTTGATTTATTTTTTATATTTACTTTTATTCTAATCAGATAATTGGTAAGAAATTCTGAAAGTTAACAGAATTGTTTCTCATTATCTGAGTCAAGTAGAATTAAAAACAATTATTTTTCATCTGAAAAGAAATTGCTTGCTAGTTACTTTCTCATGTAAAGTACTTATTCTTGCATTGCGTAATTATTCTTAAAATGATCTTCTCTTAATATGCTCTGATAATAAAGTTACCAGCAGTTGTGATTATTTCCGCATGCAACAGAAAAATTTCACTGCAACACTAAGCAAAAAATGAATCAAATTAAAAAATAAAAAAGAACAAAGAACTAAGAAAATAGAAAGAAAAAAAACAATTTAAGCTGTCAAAAAGGTGACAGAATGACTCAGCCTTGTTCTCATTGTGTGTGGCCAAGAACTGACTTACAATAATTACATTAACCGTTAAGTTGTGTAATTCCGCCAAACCAAAAATATTTGTAAGACATTTTATTAACACACAGGTCTTCCGAGTTATGTTTCCAGTCATATCAGAAGCTTGCTAAGTGGCAAAACCCCTCAACAAAATTTGTGAGCCATTACTCAAGAGCAGGGAAGTATTTCATGACGAAATGCAAAATTTATTTCTTTTACATAGCGGGTTTTTTCGTACCTATATCAGAAAGTATATGTATTATAAATATTTTCTTAATTAGCACGCCCACGTAAGACAGAGGGAGAACCACCCACGTTTACCAATAATACAAATTTAAATACAAGTAAGATTTATAAAGATGCTTTTCAAAATTGTATTTGAGAACTGCCTTGTGGGGAAGTGGCTTCAATTAAACGGCCATCAAGCTTAGCTACAGCTACACTTGCACTTTAATAACTGGTTTTAGCGCATCTACATACGTGTATCTATATATGTATCTGTAAATCTGTCCGCCCTGCGTATGCGATTGACGACGAGTGTCATAACTTTAGCTGCGCTCTCAAACTAAGGCTGAAACGCCTTCAAAGTCAAGTTCAATGATGGACTCGCCATGAAGTACTTTAAATGGTTATGTGAGCGTGCCTGTTTTGGCTTGGTAAGCGATAAGATTGTATTTCGTATTTGTACACAAGAAAAATGCGAACGGGGGGGAACCAAACAACATCAACTTGTTAACTAATTAAATTGTGTGATAGGGTCGATTGCAAATTGTGTTCCGATTTGCATAACTAATAGGCTATAACTGCTGCTCTGGCATATCATAAAATAGTAAGAAAGATTGTCAGAGCTTTTGTCTCAGTAATATTAACCAGTAGAAAAGGTCGTATGCTTAGTTTAAACGCAGATAATATGTTTAAAAGTAATATATGCAAAAATATAATTTATTATGATCAAATTTTAGGCTAACAACAAAAGTGAATCAGACACAAAAGGAAATTATTCATGCGACTGGTCTTAAATAGATTAATTTATTGAAATTTTAGTTTTATATTTTTTCATTTACATGTGTAACATAATCCCACGAATAGATTATCTGCAGCTGTTTGGATTTGGATTGCGCTCTTGAGCCACTTTCCATGCCAGCTTTTCCCTCTTTAAGCTGCTGTCCATCAACTGTCACTTAATAGTTGCCAATTTGGGCGTTACTCCGCCTATTTTTGTACTTTTCGTTTTCTTTCCGCACTTCTTATTGATGCCACACTTTCATTTGTATTGTGCTAGAACAGTTGAAAAATGTACGAAATTTGCTTTTATTTTTACAGCCATTTGCCAGTTGACAATAGACCCAAAAAATCTTTAACTTTCTTCACTTAAGCCACACAAAATGACTTTCATGTTGCTTACCATGCATATAATTATAGAGTACTCAATAGACGAGTTCCCATATATGTATGTACGAGAACTCGCAATTTACCGCTTTGCTTTACTTTGATTAAGTTGTTGCCATTGCCAATTGTCTTGCTGACAGTTGCGACCAGACTTGGGATCCAGTAGAATTGTTGAATAAACAATTAGAAGAATGTGTCATAAAATGACTGGAAATATGACAGATATCTCTCACAGCATAGAGCGTAGGTGAAAGTGGTTTCTTCTGTTTATTTATGTCACTTTTTGTACTTAAATCTTTTGCCTAAGTACTTTGGGTACTTTATACATTTAAAGATACTCTGATATATTTTGATTGTCTAAATTGAAGATCTTGACATAACTAGAATAATGAAAGTTATATTTAAAGATGTCTGCATAATATAAAACAAAGCAATACGAAAAATATAATTGGTTTTAGTGAAACCAAAGTGTTTTTTTAATTATGCTGTTCAAACCAAAACTAGCTAGAATGATAGATAACATTATCCAAATAGATTTATTTTGGCAAGCGCCCGATCTGTCATATCCTGCTAATAAAGTTTACCATGTTTACACCGCCTCCAGTCTGACGGCCAAAATGGTAACAGGCTAATAAATAAAGTTAACAAATGGCATTTATCAGACGTTGGAAATCGAGCAAAAATACGGTACAACTCACCGGCACACCCCCTTTAAAACGCCTACGCATGCTAAATGCAATGTGACAAAATAAATGAACCGCAACAGCCCACAAAATCATAAGCAAAAACGCAGTGGAAAAATATATATATAAAATGAATTCAGGAACTGCATATTAAATGAAGCGTAACGAGCACAGGTAAAAAATCCATGTCTGCTGACCGGAGTGGAATAGAGGGGGATTGGGCACCCTACTCGTAGGGCCAAAAGTTAATTACATGCGACGCCTACATCGGAAATGCCAATGTCTTTTTAAGGTTTCTGTGTGGTCGAATTGTGCTCTTTTCTTTTATTTTTTTGAAAGTGAAATATGAGCTGATTTATCTGTGGTCAGCTCGCAAAAATGTTTATATATCCTATACCTATGTTGCGGCAATGGGGTATATTGTAGTGTTCAATAGCCATATTCATTTTGGAAAATGACATTGATGTATTTTTAAAAGCGTTAAAATTTAAATTGACAAATGTCATAAATAATGTGAAAGCTAAGATTACTATTTCTCTAATGCTTACAAGAATTATCAGATGTTCGATTGCATCAATATTCGAAATTCATTAAATGCAAATTAGCGAAAGAATTGTTTTCAGTCGGGCAAACATATAAAAAATTAAATTTATAAGGTGAAAGTAAATACTTACGTAAACCTCAGTCTAATTTCCTAGGATATTTAACCGTTTTTGTTTAGAACTTCAAAACTCTTTTTCGGGTGGAAGGAAACAGTCACTTAACAACCGCATTATTTTTTTCCTACACACAGCTTAACACTTTAACTTTTTTTAGTTTATAATTTTCAGTATAATTTAGCGGAATTTGTTGATTGATTTTGCTTGTTCAGCCTTGAAACTTAGTGAGCAAAAAATTTGGAAGCAGTTGCTTTGTATTCTGTTTGCTGTTCTTGTCGTTTGAGTCTTTTGTATGTTCTTAATTGGGAAAAGAAAAACAACATCTAAAATATGAAACAACTGAAAACTTACAAAAAATGAACATGCTAACATAATTTGCATATGGAGTTGGCTGGGTGGCAGCTGCTTCGATACCCGTTGTGCGATTAAAAGCTTGACAATCCGATTTGCATAAATGGAATCAAATATATCGCAGTGTTGTTGGAAGAAGGCAAGGGATGGTCTTAAGCTTTTACTGACTGGGCTAAGAAATGCTTAAACTGGGCAGATAACAGAGCAATCATTTAATCAAATGGTTTAAAAATGGTCAACAAGTTAAGAGTATATGCTACTTTTCATAAAATAAATTAGTTGCGACCAGACGAGCAAGATATATTTATTATTTTTTCCAATGTATTGGTGTCATTAGTTTCCCACTTAATTTTACCCCTATATTTACTTTTCTTTTTGTATTTATAACATTATATGAATACTATCCTCATTATTTTCATGTCTTTAAACTAGCATTCTGTTCCAATTCGGAATACACATCTCTTTGTCGACTGTCGACTTAATCGTATGATACACAATATTTATAGTTTCTAGTATAGTAATGTTAAGACTATTGTGAAATGATCAATCAATTCGTAATAATTACTCTTCATAATAACTAACTAAGAAAACTTGGTACTAAGCATCGCGTATAAAATTAGGTATTCCGTTGTGTATCGAATCACGCACAGATTTTTTGTTTATGTTTTCACAAGCAAAACAATCAAATCTGGCTAATTTACATATTCAAATTGTCATTTATCCAAGCCAAGCCAGTATTTTATAGAATATTAGTCTGGGGTCAATGGATGGAGTTTTGATGATGCCTGTTTTTATCTGATATTGTATTAAATATATTTTAAATATTTATTTTTACGTTAGATTATTTTAAAAACATTGTAATTGTTCACATTTGTCTACAGGGAAATAACATATTTTCTTATAAAAATAAAATATGGTCAATGTTTATTTGATAAACTGTTGGAAGATTTCATTTTACTTTCCAAGTTTATATTTGTCTAAACAAGCATCTAAAAAATTAATTTTTTTTAAATAAGTTATTCATATTTTTTATAATTCTATCAAAAAGGCATTAAACATTTTATTAAAAAAATCTGTTTGATTTTAGTTTGTGTTTTAAAATGTACTTATACAAATTTACTTAGATCTTGAATACACTATTTTTGTTCGCTCAGTGTAAGCACTGCAGTGACAGCTGAGCTTGAGCTCAAGTTACCTAATTCCACGTTCTTTGTTGATCAGTTTCAAAGTCCCCCCCTCACCTAAATGCGTGGGCGTCTGTTGCGATGATGACAAATCTTGAGCACACGTGCGCCGCAGATCAAACAAAGAACATTTGGAATCGCGTCATTTCTTGGTGAATTCAATTGGTAATTTGGGCATTTGCACAACTGACCATATTCCATATGTGCCACACGTTGGTCATAAAACTGCATTTTATGGCCACTTTAAACATATAAAAAAAGACTATATTGAGGAACTGAAACTCGCTCAAACATGGAAATAACCAAAAACTAAAGTGCACGTCTTCGTCTAGCTGTAAAGATTTGTATCTTGTTTTGAGCATTTTAGGGAACTAACTGAAGGCTGAAGAGAAGTCGGCGGTAAAGGAGCAGAAGAATTGGATACGCGCAGATGCTTTAGTTCTATAACCTTTTTGGCCATACAATATATATGTATATATAGTATATATAGCAAACAGTTTTAGATGACTTCCATTTGATTAGCGCTGACACTTTGCCCATAAATAACCAACTAAAACATGTGGTCCCAAAAGGCAGCGCCTGTCGAGCGCTGCAAGACACGCAAAAGTACTTAACAATGACCAAGAAGTACTTAAAAAGCTAAAAATGGTCAACGACAAGACTAGAATTGGCAGACGAGGCCTAACAAGCAACCAACTCTTGCCTGGCATCGTCTGCTTCTTATTCTGTTTCTTTTACCTTGGCCAAGACAAAAGGATGCTGCGGCTGCTTGTTGGCAGCTGCTTAGAATTTTTATTTTGCAGCAGCAGGAAATAAGCGGGTTCAGCTGCAACTCCTTTAAAAGTTAACCAAGGCCTTAAAATCAAACAAACGGTAATGGTATTAGTGAAGGGGTGGTAAAGCGTGTGTCGGGGCTTTGCTGAAGAATCACTGTCTCTGACAGCAGGCTGGCTAAAAGCTGAAGCTTGTTAGACCTTGCTGTATGTATATATCTCTCTCTCTCTCTCTCTCTCTTACTCCCACTTTCTGTCTCTGTCCTGCTGTGTGAGAAATCATTTTGAGTAGTCTTGTTTTATACCTTTTAATCAAAATACATTTATAAGGGATATATGATATATTGACAAGCTTAAAAATGTATTAACAGATATTGTGTATGGAATTGGTAGCAAAATAATTCTTTCCAAAATCCTAATATTTATTGTATAACATTCGGACCAAACTATTTCTTATTTTTCTTCTTATTTCTTATTTATATATGAAGTAAGTTTTTTTGTTTGAGATTCTTATGAAAAAACAACAACTATATATAAATGATTCTACCCGCTAGTCCATATAAAGAAGTCGAAATACAAAATTTTAATTACAACTACAAATACAAATGGAATCCAAAAAGGATAATAAAATCAATAAAATTAAAATTAATAATGCAAAATTACTATTATTATTATTAATATATAACACAGGGTATCGACCAGCTCCATTACCGGGACTCTTGTTGCTGCTGTTAGGTTGCTTGTTCCTTTGTAGCTGGCAGTCTTTAAAAATAGTTTATCGCCCGATCGCGCATTTATTTCGTTTGTCTCTGTCGAAGTGTGGCCACTGCGCCTCCCTTGGCCCCCTAACAGCAGAAATAAAGTTAATGCTGTCAAGATACCAAAAAGGAAATCAATGCGAATACTGGTTAATGTTGTTGTTGTGTTTGTTGTTGCTGCTGCTGCCACTCTAAGGGCTTTTGTGTGAGCCACATGATAAATGCAACACTCATACTCACTCGCTTGAACAGCTGCTACAACAAATGTATCTCTGCTGTGCAGGAAATGGCAACACAGTGGAGGGAGTCGAAATACCACCACCATTCTGCCCGCCAGCCCCAGGCTTGATTCTTTTTGTTTGCTTTCGGCTTGAGCAAATTATTCTAAATTGCTGATTAACACGCTGGCCATGGTTAGCATCTAGTGGCAACTCGACTTGGCTTAGTCATGCAGCTCGTTTGGACTTTTGAAACTTATGAACGGAAGGAGCTGCACACATATTGTATTGCCCCAAGTTGACTCTAACGAGATTTGGTTTTTGCAATGACTTGTAATGAGTGTTTGAATAGATGGCATCATCATGTTAGGTGTTACTGGCATTTACATAGTGTCGTTTTTTATTGGAAACATATATTCATAAATTTCATATATTTAAGAAAAAATTAAAAAACTTACATTTCATTTAATGATTTATGATTTTATATTTAATGAGATAAAGAGAGAGTACTGCAGCTTCAGTTCATAAATGAATAGTTAAATAATATGTATTAAGATTATTATAAAGCCTAAAAAATATGTATAAAGAAATCAATTACATTAAAAAATAGTTTAACACACGTCGATACCAAAGTAACATCTTTATCTCTACAAATTATTTAATATAGGTGTCAGAAATAAATGAAGCTCTGCAGAGTTTGGCCAATAACTGATAACCAACAATATATAAGTTAGTGTTCCGAACCTGCAATGCTTTATTTGCTTTCGATGCCTTATTCAACCAATTCGCAGAGACTGTACATTCGTTTCCGATAGTCAATGTCAAGATTATATATATATATAATCACAGCTTTCGCTGTGGCTCATTTATCACCTCTCGTGGCCAAATCTCATTTTTCACTGCACACAGATCGAACTGGAGCAGCTATAAAAAAAACTATATATCTATATATAACGAACGCTGTTTGGCAACTCAAATGATTGTTTAATGGTTTTCAATGGCCAGGCGCTGCTGCTGTTGTCTTCAAATTAAATAATAAAGCGCAAAAAATTAATTATGACAAATAGCAAAGCGAAAACTTTTCATTTCGGCTATCCGTTCCCCAGGCCACGAGCAGCGAGAAATATAACAAACAGCAAACTCGGACAAAATGAGCAAAATGCACATGGCGCAAATCGACAATAAGAAATAATCAATACAAATGTAAGGAAAAGTGAGCAGCGAAATGGAAAAGTGAAAGCGACAGCAGAGGCAGAATAAAACAAGATAAAAGTCATTGTTGTTGTTTTTTTTTATGTAGTTATTATTACTATTTATTTTTACACTTTAGGAAAATTACGTTTATTTTTCTCTGGTTTTCATTTGTGTGTACAACTGCAACAGGTATGCAGGCAGCTAGACATATGAAATATCGGATAAATTGTAATGCAGTTCCGCAATTTTGGACCCAACTCAGATTAGGTAACAATGCTTATCAAAGCTTTAAATATAAATGATTACAGACCAACTTTGAACCACATGCAGCGTTGTGCCAAGCCCCAAACAAAAAAGTTATCTTGTATGTGGCTTATAATTTGGAGGGGTCTTTCAACCTGCACTAAACGTGCCCGTGGCTCATTAGGAGCATGACTAAACAAGTAATAACAACATAAATGATGTTAGTACTCACTCGACCAAACAAAAAACTTGCGAGTCAATTAATTTTGAAGGTCAGGGCAAGTCTATTAACAGGCAAACAGGCCCGATTCAGATACCACTTCCTTACCCAATTTTCGCACCTCGCATCGATACACAAAAGCGATCTTTCTGTCAATAGTCGATACTCGCAATTCTAGGTCAACACATGCAATTTACATATTTCTTACTCAATGTAGACTACTATATAATTCCCAATTAACCCGAATTATTAATTTTAAACTTGAACTTATTTTTGGCTTTAAAAATTTCATTGACAATGCTCATAGAAATGGTTCACTGAGTGGCGCAGCATTATTCAAAACGAGGCATTGAATTTGAAGCATTAATAAACGCATGATTTGGCGTTTCTATTTAGTGGCTATTATACTCCAAATATTGGTATTCGCCTAGCTTAAAGGTCAAGTTTAGAAATAATTGTTAATTAGGCTTTGGGCTGTGGTCCATTTCTATATTTGTGATAATAACATGTATTTTAATGAATTTGAAGTTTCTAATGAAAAAATTCAATTTATTAGAAAAAAAAGTATTAAAAATATGAAGAAATGTGTTAATAACAAGATTACTTTCTGATAAATTTGTATATATTTTGTAAAAAACATATACTATATAACTTATAAAAAAGTCACTTTTTAAACCACAGGTCTCGAAAAAATTTCGTTTTGTCTCTTGCTTTTTGGTTTGCCCGCAACAGGGCAATTATTTTTTTTGTGTCTTAATTACTAACTAATCATTGGCAAAATTAACATTAGTTCGTTTGAATACAAATTGATATTGCAGTCAGTGGTGTATGGAAATAAATTTATTAAATAAATACCTATTGCTTAATAATGAATTTTATTTTTTAATTACTTAATCAAAAATGCTTATAATGCAGCATAATAAAATGTTTAGCTGTTGTGTGGTAGTCAATTAAACAATTTTTTAAAACATTGAATAACTGGGTTACCGGGTAAAATCGGTATCTGTCTTTCTGTCTACGTTGTTGTTTTCTTTTAGAAATCGTGTAAAAGTTAATTGCATTTCGGTTGAAGTTAATTGAAAAGTAGCTGTGCATTGTGTTTAGCTACCAATTATTGATCATCAATTGATTTTATTAAATCACCAGCGGAAAACGCAAGTGAAAACAAGGATGGGAGGCGGACATATGATTATTAATTGTTTTGTTATTATTATTCAATAAAATTATTTACCATTTACTTCTTTAAGACTATGTCTCTTTTACCTTCTATTTATTTTATTATTTTCTAAAGTACATTTATCCAATTTTCCGTTAATATATTTAAGTTACATATCTTATAACAAATTGTACTGTCACTGAAACGTTTTGTAAGCCAGTTAACTCAAGAGCGTGAAATGTAAAAGCCTTCATAGCACTAAATAAAAAAATATACATAAATTAAAAAAACAAAACAACAAAAATAAAATAATTGTGAGCCATGGCAAAAGCTTAACAAAAGCACAAGACGAAAAAGACAACGCAAGAAATTATAGCATGAAAATCAAGTCATAAAAAATTACCGAAGCTATAATCATAATAACAACTTGAGGAGCTCCGACTAAGACAAAATTTTACAAATTTTAGTTTTTCTTGTTTTTACTGATTGCGCAGTCAAAGACCTTCATGCTGGTAATTGGTCGAAATTTAACTAATTCAAAATAAATAATAAAGCAAGCGAAAAAAAAGAGAATTTGCCTTATAATTATGCAAAAAAATAAATAAAAAAGAGACAGCAGCAGGAGCTGTTCTCTGGCTTGACCTGGGCGAACTTGGACCCTATCTAATGGGATTGTCATGGTTGTTTTTTTTTTTTAGGCCAAATGATAGGCAGGCAATAGCTTAAGACATTGCAAATATTTCAGCTACAAAACAACAACAAAAAAATATAATAAAAAAAAATTGTCTTCAATGAGACCGAAATCGGAGAAGACAATGGCCCCAGTACGATCTCGAGTCTGCTTCGCTTTTTAAAGCCATTGTAATTGTTTGCAATTATAACAATTCGCACAGCCTCAGCCTCAGACTCAGCGGGTGGGGATAGGAATGAGGATGGAGCTGGGCACTGGCCTGATCTGATCTGGCTTGGCAATATTCGCCACATCGCATTTTGCTCAGCAGATTTTTTGTTCGTACTTTTTTTTTTACTGATTTCTATTTTTCTGTCTTCTTGGCTTGGTTTTTGCTGCTGTTGTTTTTATGACACTCTCTGGTAGGCTTTAGACAACGCTGACAATTGCCATTTGGTATTGCCGACTTGTCATCAATCCTGAGCAGTTGCGCGTTGTCAGTTGGAAGGCGATCGCCGCTGATTTTAGTGACTGCAGTCATAAACTATAAGTTTGTGTGGCTTTTTGCTAAGCGGCTTTGATTTTTTTTTTCCACGTTGGTTAGTTATCTGATTTGTTGTGCCCGGCTAACTGGCTAGATTGCCAGTTGGTTCAATGACATTGTTGAGGTGCTGATTTGATTGCTCATTTAAATCGTGTATGACGAGAGACGACGTTTTGATATTTAGACAATTGACTATGCAATTTATACCAGCTTTCACCCTGACGGGCCAAATTTTAAGATGCTTCGGATCAAATAGTTTATAAAATTTTGATTAGCAAGTTTTTGTTTCAAGACATTCGGTGTTTTTTTTTTGTAGCTGAAGATGCCATTAATACTGGTTAGTAGATTTTGTCTAATAGCTTGAAAGTAAGGTAAAAAAATTAAGGTGAATTCATTTTAACTTTATAAACATTTATTGTGAATAATTGAATATAATCCGTTTGGTATTTTATAAAATTCAGTTATTTTTTATTTTTATTTTTTAAAAAGTTTTGTGAAGACTCTTAAGATATATGTATATAGTACATTTTTTATATATATCATGTTGGATACAAATTTTTAAAATAAATCAAATTGTTTATTCTTATATTGAGTAATTTCATTTAAGAATGGTGTTTTAAAGGTATTTATGACCATAACAATAAATAAAAAAGAAAAGAAATAAAAAAATGAGCAACTTTACTTGTTTATTAACATCAAACATAATCAACTATTGTCCACTTAATAATTATGCCATTCAAATTAGCAGTGCAATTTGTACCAGATTCTATAACCCCTTGCGCTGATAACTGGGCAATCAATTCGGTTAGGAATTATTATAGCACATCATGCCCAACATATATAAATTGTTTAATTGCCAGCTGTGTGTGGCTTCTTGGCCCAGTCCAACCATATGGAAGAGCATACACGAGTTTCAGCCCATCTGTTGGAGCACTATTCAAATTGGATGCTCGTCGACACATGGAACTTTAATAACATTTTATTTATGTGAGCTTAATTGTTTGGGATTGAGTGGATAAAGAGCCGTTAAAAGCAAAGAGACAATGAAACAAATTATTTCTATATTTCTGGTTTCACATCTTTTTCACAATAAATACCGTAGTGAACAAAAAGCCTAATTGAAGGTAATTTAAATTGATTAACCTAAACGTAAGCCCACCACAGCAGACAAAAACTTTTCATAGGTTGGGCTATGATTTCATTTTCAAATTTGTTGATTGCGGAGGTGTAGCTGTTGTAGTTTTCAAATGCTTTTTCAATTGACATTGTCTAAAAAATAAAAAAATACAAAACAAAAATCAAAATAAGACGTGTGGGTCGCTTGTCATCTGGGTGGCTATATGTTGAACATAGTCGCATGTATTTAGGTGTTTATGGTTGAATTAAGAATGATGGAAAAAGAGGCACTCATGCCGAACAATAGCACATAAGCATTTTCATAAAAAGTTAAAGTTAGAAACTTGGCTCAAACTGTGCATATAGCTAATTAGGAACCCGGCTGTAATCAAGTCAACTGATGATTAAAACATCTAATATGCATAAAAAGGTTCAGCCAAATAAAAAGCCTTGACGCGTATCCTGTCTGGATGCGAAATTTAAGCGAAAAACAACCCAAAAGCACAAAAATCATTAAAAATTTTTTTTATCTCATTTTTTTTAAACCAAATACAAACAAATTGCAAACGGGTTGACGTCTGCCAAAGTTCATTGGAATTTGTCTTCTATGCAAAAACGGAGCAACAAAAAGATTTATAAAGAATTCACTTTTTGGCTTTTTGTTTTTAAGCATTTCAAATAGCAATGTGCAGCCATAAAAGGCAAAGCTAATAATTATGAATTTGAAACGTTTGGTCTTTTGTTTATTGTCTTATTTTTACCTTAGAAACTGCGATAATTTTGAGGCGAACACATTTCAAAAGCAATGGCAAACAATGCAAAATATTTTGTCAGAAACGCAATTAAATTCACTGCAAATGCAAATGCTGTGCTCAGGTGTGGTGTCAAAAAGACCATTAAATTATGGATTTCAAAATATTTTAAAAACTGTCAAAGAATTTAGTAAGAATTTCAGGACATTTTTGGGCACAAGAAAATAAAGTGGCAGGCTTCTGACACCTAAAATTTAATTATCTGAAGACTCAGCGGTCGACAAGGAAATACTCATTAAAATTTTTTAGATATGTAATTTAAAATCTCTAATATAATAAACTGGCATAGAAAGATTAGATTAATCTGCGTTAGATCTGCAAAAATCAAACAAAAAAGTATTTTATAGAATTAGAAATTTAACGCCTACAAAGTACTCAAGATCTAACACGTTTCGCTAAAGCCCATCATCGCTGCTGGCCTAAGAGATATTTTTTTTTTGGCTATCGCAATGTCGAGATTCGAATAATGTCAACAACAACAAACAAAGCCTGTCTGGCTTTCTGACATTCAAGCTGCTAATAAATTGGCAAAAAGGCGCGTGGCAATAAAAATTATCGTAGACTGTGTTGGGGCGCAAGGTAATGCAATACGCTTTGGACCTTAGAATTCCGCACCCAGTTTCATATTTTCATGATATATTTGGAGGTGACAATTGGGGCCAACACCTTTTGCCAATGGTAATTTGCTCTAATCTACTCCACAAAGTTCTTTATGATGACATTGCTTGAACTGTAAACAACAATTTGGGTACATGAGATGGCCATAACACATGGCATAAACATGTCAATCTGCAAATCCAGCTCAAGCGCTGAATTTGACTAATGTGATTTTTACATAACGACCCACGATTTGTATATGCTCTCTTAAATGTTTTTTTTTTTTTTTGTATTCAATACAACTATCTAAATATGGAAAATGTATGACTAACATCAGCGACTGGGTAAGTTGTGTATTCATGCACAGACTAAAATCATTGAGCTTTTATTGTAAGAAACGATTTTTATTTTATACACTGATATTAAATGAATTCGAGTATGATCGAACTTTCAATAAATTTATAAGTCAAATCTTTAAACAGAAAGTATACACTTGAAAATTGCCGCGCTTGACAAAGTGGTAAGATTTGTCTATCCACTTTACATGAATAAACCTATAAAAATTTTTAAATCCTTGAAGCTTGGTGTGGGTACTCCTTAAAATATTGGTTGAAATCAAAATGTCAAATAAAAATTAACTGGTATGACACTTAGGTCAGAGTATTACACAGTCGGGAACGATGCGGGGCAACGTTATTAATTGTTAGTGATTCATAGTCATTCATCTGAGCAAGTATGTATATCTTTATATATGTATATATATATATATATATATATATATATTTATATGTATACATATATGTATTCTTACGCTCAAGTCTTTTGTTATAGTGGTGAGCAAAATGCGATAAAAACGTTATAAAATTACAATTCATGGTGAGTGCTGCTTGAGAAAAATCTTTAGCTAATGAACATTGGGTGGGTGAGAAAAACTAAATGTAAATGTTGTGTAATACTCCTCCGCTGCCGGAAGCTATGACATGTTGACTCGGAAAGTGGATATACACAATTAAGAAATGGGACACTAGCTTAAAAATTTAACTGAGTTTTAATTGGCGCACTAATTACAATTGCATGTAGACCAAAGAGTGAAAATTCCTTCATTTAGAAATATTGTTACCTATAGAAATAATAATGGGAGAACTATAAATTATTGTGACTTTTGCTATGAAAGTTAGATTTGAACAATGGTGGTTAATTAAAAGAATACCAAGGAAAATGCCAGCAGCTTGCAATGCCAATTAACTTTCTTCTTGAGTAGTTTCCTCTTTTTAAAATGTTCTGATTCGAGTGTTTCGAAATGGGTTAAAATTAAATATATAATATAAATAAATATACTAATTTTAATTATGTATTTTCGATCGTTACTTGGGCAACTGCTTCGATTACAGCTCATAAATTTGGACAACAGCCTATATTACAAACACATATATAAACTGAAATACAATATAGAATAACATAAAAAAAATTAAGTTGGTTTTTTGCGCTGGCAATGAACAAAACGGTAAATAAATAAATCAAATGACGAATTGCACGTACCTGCCGCGATAGTCAGACGTTGATAGCTCTTTTTAGCATGTGCCTTACATTTGAGCCGAAGTCCACTGAAGGCGTTTTAAGCAAGTGTTGTTGGTTTCGTTGTTGTTTGTTGTTGATATTCTGCTTGCCTTGCTGCAGAGAGTGGCGAACAAAAAAAACGAACACCAAATGCACTGGTGATTGGCATCAATGTCGCTTGTCCGCTTTTTAAGCTGTGATTTTTATTTTGTGATATTTTATTTTCATATAAAGACATACACTCAACACACACTAATGTAGCCAACCTGAAGCGCGTGGTTTGAAATGATTTTATTTTTTTTTTTTTTTGCGTTCATATAAGAGAGCGCGTAATCAGCAAAGCAAAGCATTGGCATCAAAATTATTGAAAATAATATATGTATAAAAATTGAATTTTCAATGATTTTTATGCTAGAGCAAGTGGGCGAGCAGCTTAAGAAACAGGAAAAATCGAAGCTGTTCGTGGGCCTCTGAGAAGACCAGAAAATTGTAGCAACACTTTTGAGAGTTGCACTTGAAAAATTATAAAAAGTTGTCGGATCCCAAAAACCTTTCCCTTTTTTTGCCCCGTCTCGTCTTTCACTTTCTTTGCAATTGTTTTAAGCGGAATTTAACTTTTGCTGGTTAGCCTTTGTGACTATAAAAACGCGTTTTAAATTCGCTTGTTTTGCGTTTCACACTCAACGCTTGGATACACTTCAATTCACGTAGAGTTCCACTATGGGACTGGGACAGAGTCAGAGACTCTGAGACAGAGACTGAAATAAGCCATTAAAAAGCTTTATCACATTCACAGCAGCAACTTGCCTACAATTGTTTAATGTTTCCTTTTATTTTTAAATATTTTTGCTTATTTTCTTATTTTTATGTTATATTAAATGTTGTTTTTTATTGTTTTGCACTAGTTAAACGCCTACGCTAAATATTTTTATGTCGTATCAAAATATATTTATATTGCTCGAAACTCGAACTCGTTTTGTTGCCAGCTTGTCAAGTAATACTTTGTGTATCTTGTGCTCAACCGAACCGACTGTCTCGCACGCCAACGCTATACTAAAAGAGTTTTCAACTTGGCCAGCGCGTTAAATAAGCCGCTGACAGACAACTGGCCTGCTAAAGCTGAGCCAGCTAACTTGGCCCGTACCTGAGTCTGGGCCTGGCTGCCTATTGAATGATGTCAGCTTTTCTGCTAAACTTATAAGTAGAGAGACAGCGAGAGAGAGAAAGAGTGAGAGAGAGGATTGTGTTTCGAAGAGCAACAAAAGAGCACTTTTTAAAGAGCAAATGCTCTTATTATTCATATTGATCTGCACCCACTTTAAGAAGTGGTTCTGTCTAGAAAATGACACCAGATAAACTAATTGGTTATTACAAACTAACAAATTCATTGTAATAAAGCTTGATTTATTGTTGTCATCCCCAAAAAGGCACTGCACATTAAAGCTGCGTTTAAATCACAGTAATTCCAATGAAGTCATGTTTTTTGAAAGGCAATTAGGTGCGAGCTTATCCTCTTAGTAGAAGTATTGTCTTTGATCTGTGTTGAATAAAAATACTTTTTTCTTAGCAACGCTCAGCATTAAGCTAATTTTAATAATATTCAATTAAAAAATCATGCAGTTTTTTTAAAAATCAAAAATTATAATGAAGTTTTATTGAGATTTGTTTATGTATGCCAAATTAAATATTTTTAAATAAATTATTTACAAATTTTGAATATGTAAAAAATGTTTGTAAAAAAAATGTACTGCTAAACCCGTTTGCTCCAATCTGTCGAAATTCAAAATTTGACTTCTCTTACCAAACAACTCGGCAACCCTATGAGTAGTTTTACGAGCTGTTCTCTTCACGCTCTTGGTCGGCATTTTGATATGTGCTCAACGCGCACATAGAGTATAAAAAACCGGCATATGAGACCGGCGCGGAATCGTAAGAAATTAACGTAACATATAAATCGTAACTACACAGCGTAAAACAAAAGAAGCTAACGTAACGTAATGCCATTGAACTTCCATTAATGTATTACATTTTAACAAGCTTTTCCTAAAATTTGATAAGTCTAAAAATGATAAAATTTTTGTTATACCGAGAAGGAATGCTGAAGTCGACAAGCCCGACTACGATATACCCTAATCCTAGTAGTTAAATATATTTCAGTTATATTGATAAATTTTGCACCCAATAGAGGACCCAGTACTACAGCGCGTATTTTTATTCACAAGCCTGAACTGACCCGAACTCGTTGGCTTCAAAAACATGCATTTACATAGATATATACATATATATGTAATGAGGTTCTGCATATTACATCGCGTCATATTTATGCAGAAAGTGCTTGCGGCTGCTAATAGCAAATGACATCAATATAAGAATATATTTTGGGCTATAACTTGGAGGTTCTTATCAGATCTCGATGATCGAAAATAAGCATATGCATATTATGTATTAATTAGAAGAATCTGCCTTTAAAATGTTGCATTTTATTGCTATAGGAAGTAAATTGATATTCGAGAAACGGTGGCCGTTATCGATAAAAATAAAGCAAACTCGATCTGCGCCGGATATACGAGAACCTATATTGTAAATTTGAAGTTTTTGAGATTATGACGTGCATATAGACATGGCTATATCGACTCGGTTCTTGATCCTGATAGAAAATATGAGTCGTGGTTGCTTCTTTTATCTGTTACATGCATTTGCATTTGCACAAAACCATTATACCATTTTCAATGAGTGCAGTGTATAAAATGCAAAAAGGTGCGTTTAAAATTCTGCGCTGGCGTTTGAATAAAAAAGCATCAGCTGATTTCTTAATTAACTTTTCTAACTTTATTTCATAAATCATAATAACATTATAATGGTGAATGTGGAGGCCCATTGCCAATCGCATCAGAATAGAGTCATTAATTAGAACATCAGAAGGCAAATCGAATATTAAAACATTCGATATGCCCCAATGCTGCGCGTAGGCTGTGCTCCAATGCAGTTCACAATTCGCCAAGTCTAGACCGGAGACTTGGCTACCTACTCGCAGTTACCCCCCATTTACTCATTTACTACACGCACTGGCAATACAAAATGCATGTCAAGTTCAGACAACGTTCAGTAACGCTCAACGATCGCTGCTCTTTCGAGGAAGGTCTCTTGCCGCGCTCGGGCGTGAAGATCGAACTGACAACTGAGAGAAAACATTGCATAGTACTTTTGGCCCTTTTATATACCTTTATATATAAAAACAATTGCAAATAAAGTTGAATTAATCTGTGCATTTATGGTCATTACAAGCGAGGTTAGCTAGACAAAAATATTATAAGAAATAAAACTGTATTAAGTAATTTGTTTTCTAAAAAATTGGTAGGGTTTTAAAATTTTAAGAATGCTTCTAAATAGTTTTGCTTTAGGAGATCTACTCCGATACCAAATGAAATTGAAATTGATTTGAATTGACCTAAGACCTCCTGGCTTTAAGTTTATATTGTCAATTCTCACGATAAAGTAAAAAAATTGTATATTTTAAAGCAAACTCGACTAAGCGTTATTTGTTTATTTATGTGGATTTTTAAATTTTTTTTTTTAAATTTTTAAATTTCAAAACTTTTGAGCCTTTATTAGGTAAAGAATATTTGGCTGCGAAGTAAAATGATGTTCTACAATTTTCAATTAAAGCTTATGAAAAAATAAAATACCCTCGCAGTTATGGCTGTTAAAGGTTTCGGCCTGGCCCTGTAAATATATTTATCTATGCCGCTATCGTGACTTTCGCTACACGCGCCACATGACCCTTTGGTTCAAAACGTGTTGCTAGCTGTGGCGGTTTCGCATTGGGGATTCGCATTTGGAATTGTATTTGGATTCGGTTATTGGAACAGCTGCGACCACTTGGGCATGCTTATAATAAAAATGTTGTCACGCCGTTTAGAAATGCTTGCAATTGTTTCCGACTACAAATTTTTAACAAATCGCCTTTCGAAGATTTGCTCCTCTGAATGGATTTATTATTACTTTATGTATTCCTTGTATTTGTTTTTATTATTTTTTTGGACAAAGTGTGTTTTTAGAGAATTGAGTACCTTTTACTTAGAGTTATTAAAGTTGTGTCCTGTTTAAAGTAAAAGTTGTCGCGGATGGGCTGATGGCGGTAAGATATAAACATTTTAATAAATATTTGATGTGCTTGTTAGTTCCACTTCCTTAGTATATAATTAAAATTATATACAGTTAAAAGTGAGTTGTTATTTTAAGTTTTATATGCAAAACAAAAGAAGAAAAATCTTTACCATATACTTAATTTATAATTTGACATAGAGTTGATTAATATTGCTTTTTTAATTAATCTGCATGTAGTTATACAAAATTCTTTGTCAGAGTTACGCCTACGCATTTTGTATTACTAAGCAGCAGTTACTGAATTTCCTTTGTTCTATGGTTGACTAACCTTTGCGTTAAGTTCAACTGACAATATCACCAAAAACGGAAACATAATGCAACAGCGATTAATCAAATGAGGTGTATCCTCATCATTTAACACAGGTGCCAGACTATGTTGTCTAATATAGTTTTTGCGTAGCAAGTCATAACACAAATAAAATGTTTTTTTTTTGTTTTTTTTTTTTGCTTTTGTATAATAAGTGAGCAAGTCAAAGGGCAAAAACATTTGACGAATGCATTTGTAAGAAAATGTATTGATGTGATTATTTGCTGCTTTCTCAACATTTACTAAAGTTTTCTTATGTGATTTTTATTTCGCATGCTCCAAAGCGCCAAATACTCAGGCCTGATGCGGACTAATTGCTGAAAACATAAGATAACAAATTTGCACATCATCAAATAAACAACAAAACCGTCAACTAAACATATTAATCAAATTTTCATTTGGCCAAAGGTTCATCGGTCGATGTGTATCTTTTGCTTCCGGTTTCAGGGCGCCAGCTGCAAACAAGCATATTTGTTTCTTTTCTTTTTATTTATATTTATTTATTTTTTTATATTCGCGTTAATATATGCTTGACGAGTTGTTAATTGACGCATTTAATTGACATGTCTGCATTCTTTAAATAACAACTCAAGTAATTGTAATACGAATTCTGAAGTACCCAAAGTCATAAAGTCTACAATTGGTGAAGTTTTATTGTTTTTTTAAATTAAATAAATACACTCTTAACAATTAATTCGTTTTAACTTACATCGCTGTTAAAATTCTTGTTGAGCCATAAAAGTGAATAAAAAATATATGAATTGATTTAGTGCAGATAAATAAATTCTTTAAAACCTTACGGTGCGTAAGTGACATTATGTAATATGATATAATTTAAAAATGATAACCAGAAGAAGGAATATAATAAGGAAGAAAATATAAGCCATAAGTTCAATTTTAATCTGATCTGCAAGTTAGATGAGCACGCTACAATTTTGTAAGCTAAATTTAGGGCTTACTTCCAAGCTAACATTAACGTGCCATTAAAACAAAAAAGCATAATTAAATAATAATATTAGGTTAAGTCAATTAATATATTTTAAAAAAAATATTTGATAATCTCTATTGCTGCTCTGAATAGAAAATGACAAAAAAGATAACCTAAACGTAAAGCCTTGTATAATTTATTATCATATAAGCCTTAAGGACTGGATTTTATTGTGGGCATTTTGAGAAGTTGTGCATGAAATATATTTAAACATGCTGGCAACATATGTTTTATGTCTACGAACTATTGTTGAAATATTTTATGGTTGATTTACTTCCAATTTGCATTTCTATATGCTACGTGCCCTTTTTGTCAAAAAAGTCGTATTTATGCGACATTTATGGAGGGAATATGCTTTGAATATATAATTGGCTTCTCTTTGAGCGCGTGCGAAATGTGTGTGGGTGTGTGTAAACTATTGCGACAATAAAGTACAGCCATAAAGTATAGTAATTAATGTCCATATAATTATTAGACGAAAGTAAGCGTGCCAAATTCAAATGATTTGTGGAACATACTCTGCACAAATTGAGTCATTTTGTGGCATTTAGCTTCTTGATGTTGATGTTGTTGTTGTTGTTGGTGTTGTTGGTGTTGTTGGCGTTGTTGTTGGTGCTTGCTTTGATCGTTGGGCGCACGTTTAGCCTCTTAAACTTTGGCCTTAGCTAATCAATGTGCATCTTGATGTATAATGTGTGGCGCAGTGCCAAATAGTTGTGCACAACGAATGTGTTTAATGCCAGAGGGAAATCAAAAGACTTAGGCAACAAACTTGGCTCACATGCATTATAAATAGTTGCATACATAACACTTTGTTGACCCAATTGCGCCTGGTTGTTTTCAAACTCGGGCGCGCTTAGTTGAACCTTTTAAAGAGCTGTTACATGCCTAAGCTCAAATATTTTGTTCATTGGGCCTGATTGCTATTGTTGTTGTTGTTGCCCGTGTTGGCCTAAAACCGGGTAAGCTACAAACAAGTAGCAAATTTTCTGCGTTGTCTTGCGGTTGACTGACGTCGACGTCGCGATGTGGCTCCAAAAACATCTGTAAATCACATGGAACGCATGTTGACAAGCCCCGGCCCAAGTTTCAGATGGCAAAATTACCTCGTAAGAAGACAAAACTAAGCAAATGTGAAATGAACCATTATTTTAAGGCAAAAGACTTCAATTATATAAGGCCTCCAAATCCATTTAATTTGTAAGATTGTAATATTTTTTAGAAATTAAATATTAAGCATTGCCAAAGAAACCTTAAAAAAAAGGAATTGTATTTTACTTATTTAATCTTATATATATTTCATTTGCTTTGTTTTCATTTTAATTTTATTAAATAAAAAATATGGTTTTATATTCAAATTTTTATATTTTTAAGCAAAACTTACATAATTTTTGATTCTATTTTTTATTCTTTATTAATTTATATAACCTATATTTATTTAATCTAAAAAAGCTTAGCTCACAAGCCATATTTAAAGATCAGTTAGTGGTAAACATTTTTAAATTTGCACATATCCTGAATGTTTTAAGGCTAATTTGATCGCTTGTAAGAATATGGCGTCAACTCCCTACAAAGAAAATTTGCTTCTGCATAAGCGAGTCCAAGCGAAAAATTCAATTTACCCAATACAAAATAGAAAAAAATTTGTTTGACACGCCGACGATAGTATACCCTCATTAATATATAATGCATATTTTATAAGAGATCAGATATTTCTTCTTGAATGTAATGCACAAATTATAAGATAAGTCTTATACTCTTTGTACGTAAAAAATAATATAGGCAACTTTTCATGACCATTTTTGGAATAAGTGAATAACTGATTTGCAATCTGAATGACTTTATCGAAGAAGTTTGCCAAAGCGGTGGCAAAATTGTCTCAGAGCTAAAAATAAAAAACAAAAAAAAAGTTTACTGGAAGCTTTGAAAGAGGAAGCGTAATGGGGCTTAAGTTAAGACTGAATGAATTAATGGAAAATTTGTAAAGTAACTTGCACAACAAACTGGTTGCAATTAAATGTAGTTATATAGAAATCACGGCACAGCTACCCACTGTATTTAGCATAATTTTAACACCTAATATTTATGGCCAAAATGACAGCCCACTTTATCGAACGAGTGCCAGCAGTGAGTGTGTGTAAGTGTGTGTGAGTATGTGCATGTGAGCTATCCATATTTATGTGCTCGTTTGTATGCCAACAACTGTCATCTGGGCACAGCCCTCGAATGCTATAACAATTACTTTGTTCGACACAATCATTTTGATGACAAACTTTGACAAATGTCTGCCCTTTTTACTGGTTTTTCGTCTGGATCTTATAATTGACTTGTGAATAATTATGAAGAAGTGTCAGCTGTTGACTGTTTCATACATGTTGAAAGGTGTAAGGCATCCAAAATATAAGCAATGTTTTCAAAATTTCAATGAAACCGTTTACCAGAAAACTGGAATAAAACTGAATTAAAAATTAGCAAATGCGAGGTTTGCTTTTTCATTTATTCAAATAATTAATTTACCATATTCATAGCATGAAATAAGTTGGTTATTCGCAGTATTTATTATGTTTATTTTATTAATTAAATTATAAAATAATGCAGAATGTTTAATAATAAAAATAAATTATATTTTATTATTTAATCACTTAAATAAGCAGACAGTTAAATTAAAATATTAAATTTAATTTATAAATAAGACAAATATTAATAAGAAAATAATCAAATAATTAAAATAATTAAATAAATAATAGAAAATATAAATTTATAAAAAAAAAATATATATATATATATATATATATTTATATAAATAAATAAAAACGAAATTTTAATAGATTTTGCTATTCTCTGTAAAACGTGACATGCGCAATCGAAAATTGTAGTATGAACGTATTGATTAATTGCAATCATGATAAATAAGTTGCGCCTAAATGTGACACAAGTCGATATAGGAACCGGTACTGAGGGGAACATTGATAAAGCACCACAATGGCAACGACCATAAGCAGATCTAACCATAAAAAATCATTTGAAATTAACACGCGTGGGCCTGTTGCTCAAATACAAAATACAAAGCGAGAAAACACGATTAATTTTACAAATTTAAATAAAAAAAAAGTAAAAATTCGATTCGGTTCAGCTGCCATATAGGGTGACTCGACTGATAGCCTATGAAGAGAGACGCTGCGAACTTTTAATATTTGTGTTATACATACATACATACATATAAGCTATAAGTACATTTAATTGAATATTGTATATGCATTAGTGAGTACCAACTTTGAGATACTTGTCTAAATTCGTTTGCTTGATTTGTTTTGTCTGTTTCATTTTATTTTATTTTTTAAAAACATTTACAACTACGTATATTGTGTGGATGTGTGCGGCGAGCTATTTACTAAATTATTTATTTATAATTAAATTGTTTATTTACTCGGCAATGTTGTTTTGACCATTTCGGATATATGTTAAACAGGAAGCTAATTAGTTTGGCCAAATACGGTAAAAACTATGCCTCTGAAGGCTGCTAGTTGGGGGACTGTTTGGAAGCATCTCTTAACTATCGGCATGTTAACCTAAGATATTTATAGCCTGGTTGACAACGTACAGCCAAAAACATGCTCCATATGGCTGCGTTGGAAATGGCTGATAGTTAATCCGAAAATTATTCATAAAACGCATATAGTTAATTAAATGTTAAATATAAGTCGGAAAATACATATATACATAATAATCTGAATGATCTTAAGCTTGTCACATATATTTGTTATATTTTCCTACCCCGTTCCATCTTAAGTACAGCTGCACGCCAAAGCTGACTTTACACATTTTAATCGAGAGAATTGAATCATAATAATCTATTGGACAGGTCGCAATTTAAACACCTGGTCAATTTCAAAACTTTTGTATTTGACGATAAAAACAATCATTTCATTTAATACAACAGAAACATAATAATTTCAATTAAATTTTAAATTTCCTAATCAAGCAATACAAATAATATTCACAATTACGTCCGTGGTTAGAGCCAAATGTATTTTAATCTTTGTCCTTTTATAGGAATTTAGTAATTAATCAGAGCACAAATGAAATGCTTTGTGGTTTTTGTTCTTTGTAATGTACAAATAAACATTATACATCATACACACAACTCGTGACTAAAGCTCCACTGAGGGTCACACTTAGGGCTACAGTCAAGTGGGCGTTAGCATTGACCAAGTTACAGTTGCGCACTCGAACTGTGCCCCAGGTCGTGGCAGTTGCCTTATAATTGTCTGTCGACAGAGCGCGAGTACTGCGAGTATTGCCCACATTAGTTAATTAAGCGACCATTAGGCATTACTGTCGCAGTGAGTTGGTGAATTGATGAGTAGGTGAGTGTGCCAGCAGTGGCAACTTCGAGTTGGCGAGATCATTGTGAAATACGCCAAAACAATTGTCTGCATTTGTGTCTGTATGTGTGTGTGTGTGTGTGTGTGTGTGTGTGTGTGTTTGTGTGTGTGTGTTTGTGCATGTGCGTTTGCAGCCAAAGTCTCGCTTTTCATTTATTAGATTTCTTTATTACGGCTGTCTGACTTTTGCTCGGCAACAGGCCACACCTCCGCCAGCTCCCTGGTTCCCCCACTCATCGGATCTCAATTATGTTTCATTGTTTTCTTTGTCGTCTGCTGTTGATGGCATCATTTCAGCAGCTACAGTCAGCTGCGAATACGAGTACGAGTACGTGCCAAAGTGTGTGTGGTTTTGTAATGCCCGACTTGGATCGGATAGGCTTGTGGGAAGTAGCTGCTGCTCCCTCAAAACTCGCATCCAGTTTACCGCTTAAGTTTTTATTTGAACTGTACTCAGTGCGAATGGAACTGCAAAGGGAGGATATGATATAAAAATATATGTTAAAGGCAGTAAAATGCATGAGAATCAAGATTGTATATTATCCCCTTCCCAACTATTGATCTCAGCAACAAAATTCCTTAAATGTTGTGAAGTATAATAATTAAATTAACTTTTTAAATTTTTACTTCGCTTTTAATCACTGGATTTTGTGTGCATTTAGTTATTATCAACTTCAACTCAAATTTAATCCAATTTCAAACATAACATTAGTTTTGCTTCTTAAAACTACAGGGTATTTTTCGGGCTGGCGGCCTCTTTGGATTGCTTAATTTTTCACAGTTTATATTTTTCTTTTGCATTATTTAATTATTAATTCATTTGTGTTAATTAAATGCGTGCCACGCTGCACAGAGTCGTCGTGTCGATTTTCTATTTGGTAGACATAATGGCAGCACTTGAAAGCGTTGGCGTTGTTTTTACTGTTGTTGTTTTTACTGTTTTTGTAATGATTATTTGTTGTGGTTGTTGTAGATTGCATCAATTGTACGACCAATAAAAATGAGAATTAATTTCCTAAAGATGCTAATGATTGATTGCGTTTGCATTTAATTTTTGGTTTTCTTAAATGTCAAAATGAATTGCGTAAATTTTTGTCTTGCTTTTAATTTATGCTATTTTTTGGATTCAGCAATAATACATGAACGGTCTTTGCCATATGCTATGAGAATCCTATGACATACCTATCATTACAATATATTATATAACACATTGAATTGAAAACTGTGAATAAATATGTAAATTAAAATAAATTGACATAAAATAAGTGGAATAAATTTGAGTAATTTAATTTAAATCTTTGACCAAAGATATGGCTGTCACTCTAATTCCGAATTAATCCATTTTTGATGTACACAACAAGACAAATTCGATGGTTTATGGCTTAGGCATAAAGTCTCCATAAACCTTGACGAGCACGGCTCAAGCACCTAAAACATTGGCTATGGCTAGGGCTAAATTGGTCCCAATAGAAATGAGAAGCCAACAATAACAAAGCAGATAAAGATTCTACCACTGAAACAAGAAGAAACCAAATAATAAATAAATAAATAAATAAATAAAAAAAAACTTAAAACCACTGTATTTGATGAGTGCGTTCCATAAAGATCCGAATTTTATAGTCTGCGGCGGATCATTTCTGGAAAATCTCAGCAGTGACTTTGGCACCAGTTTGTCTACCAACGCGTAGAAGACGAGACATGAAAACATAAGATGATTGATGGGCAACAGCCAGTCATAACGGTTTAACTTTTGTCTTCATTTGGCTAAAGCTGTACATGTCTTGCTTAAACGGAACGCTGCACATCAGCCACATCAATCATACGCCCCCACCGCCACCGACACGAGCCAAGCACCTCTATAATCAATGCCCCCTTGAATGCAACTCTGGCTCAGCTCAAATCAACTCAACTCATGTTTACAAAAGATTGGCCAAAGATGCTCCTTTGAATTGAATAATGTATGCTTTATACTGAGTGTTATTTTCATATCAAATGGTTTCTCGCTTTAAAGGTTTTTAGAGGCATTCAAAAGACAATATTCAAGTGAGTAGGTTTTAAAACTGTTGGAGACTAGGGCTAAGCTTGTGATCTGCAGATAACGAGTTGCAAGGTTTCCTTCAGCAAGGTTTCTAAAATGTATCCTAACATTTATACGTTCACATTTATATTTCAAAATAATCCTTATAATCATAATGAAATCACTAATTTTTTGGCATATTATTTTTTGTTAACTTCATTTAATAATTATTTAATTATTCTTTCATATAACTTTTTACCAATAGTAAATATTGATAGTCAAATTTATTCAAACAATTTAATTAATCGTTGTTGTATTTTCTCTATAAGACTCGATTCGACAAAGTTTAGTTTATTTGCTTTAACTTGTTGAGTTGCCTGTTCGGTTGGCAGTTTGGCTTGATGTCAATTAGCTTGTTTTGGCCATAAGCAGCAAAGACGCTAAGAATATTTTTTGTTAGAGAGTCAAGTGATGCTGCTGTTATAACTCAAACAGCTTAAGCATTATATTATATTTTATCTGCAACTAACTTCAATTAACAAATTTATGTGCTAACCTTTGTTTTGTACATGAAGCACTGAAACAGTTAAGCTGTTCTTAAAAACGGCCACAATCAAAAATCACCTTGATGATAAATCTTGAGGCTTGATGTAACACTATTTTTAATACCCTGTAATCATTATAACTGTGTTATAAAGGTGTAATTCACTTGTACTAATATATATAACATATAAAGATTATGTTTTTTATTACCATCAACATATTTATATATAACTCTGACAACAAGGTCACTAAATATTTAAATTAGTAACATTCATTAAGACCACTTACAAAAAAATTATTATATTATTAATATAAAATTACAAAAATTTTAGAAAAAATGAATTAAAATGTAGGTTTTTATGCTTTTAACTGCTACTTAAGGGGTATGTGCATCTCGAGCTTCGGGTTTTACATGGAGTTGGTTTATTTCTTAAGGGTGCCGCCACATAAACTAGATTTTGTCGTTAATTTTTTGGTCATTGGTAAATTATTTTCCGCCTGCGCTTTTTATGTCTCCAATTGACCAACTTCAAGTTTATTTAAGATCGTTTCCAAATAAAAGATTGAATTCATCGAATGAAGTTCTTTGTGCAGAGTGAAGGTAATCTTTTTATTGCTTGTTTTGATCATTCTGAAAAGATATAAATTCATTATTTGGGCGGTTATTATCATTTCCAGGGCGTTTACCTTAATATAAAGACAGCTGAAACTTGTTTTGTAGCACCTCAACAAATCATTTGTTAATCGATTAATTTGGGTAATTACTTTTCGAATATGTAGTTTATAATTCTGAATTTCAAACAAATCTCTCTAAGGAGTTCATAAAACAGACAAGATACCAAAAAAGATTCATTTTAAACTTTGATACCAACTTGGTCAAAAGAACGTTGGGATAGTTCGGATGGGGCTGAGCTAAGGCCAACAGGTGCATCGCAGGTTGCGGATACTGAAAGACCTCTCCTCGGGGAGGTTAGCTACGATTAATACGAGTTTTATCGTAAATAAGCAGTTCCGGACAAACAGCGGGTACGATAATGTCCCTATCTCCAAATCTCAGTTCGGACTAAGGTGTCACTCGGAACGTGTCTGTCTGGTTAAATTAGGTTAATTTCTAGCCCATTCTCCTAGGGTGGACTCAGGCAAATGGCGATGTTATAATTAGCACTACCCGGGTAATGCGGATCGCTGCACTGGCGGACATAGATTCTCCATAGCACGTGGGACCAAATGAAAAGTCCAAGTAAGTAAAAAATACCGCAGGATCTCTCGGCGGAGTAACACATTTGGAGGACCGAGCCCTAAGTATGGTAGACCATCTGCAAAAACGTGCTAGTCCACCACCACATATGAAAGTATCGCAGGCACAGCAGTCCAGAGCTTCGATGCACGAGAATGTGGGGTCTGGAAAAGTCTTCCTAGTTATGACCAATCCAGGAATGCGATAGTGTAACGCGGCCACCAAATTAGCTTCCAATACGGGAACATCCCCGTAAGATAGCTAAGCTTACCATAAGATGGGTCCCGAGTCACAGGGAAATAGCAGGGAATGAATGGATGCAGGAGACCCTAACAAGGCCAGAACCGTTTTGTGGCATAGGAAAACACACAGGGATGCATGTTATAAGCGTCAATGACATAGAAGCTTTCAACATAACAAAGATTCTGGCGTTCGTACTGGAGCTGGGCTGATTAGAGGAGCTATATGCTCAGAAGGGGCACAATAGATATAATAGGTCGCAGTGTAGAAGCCCCCAAATTATAATTATAATACCAAAGATATCATAGTATATTGGCATTGTGCAATGTCCGCCATGCTGTCTGTCTGACTGAATGAATGTAACTTAGCTCGACACCCTTGGAGAGACTTGAAACTTGGGAGACTTGAAGCATGGAACATATACTGGTCTGTTCCCGCATCAGACAAATGTGAAAAATTGGCGTGCTACATCTACTAGAAGCTAGGAGATCAATGAGATCGAAATTCGCAAATCGATAAAGCCACACATCTCCACTAGAGCCATTGTCACCAAATTTGGTTGGTATGTTGTTTTATTGTTTTATTTAATAGAGAAGAATTATCGATTATTAGTTAAAGATAATGGAAAAATTTGTCATACTTAAAATAATAATAATTAAAAATAATAAACAAAGAAATTATGGTGATATTAATAATAATAATTATAATAATAATAATAATAAAAAAAAGAAATAATAATAATAATTATGTTGTGTATAATTCAATTCGTTTTATGAATATTTTAGCCAATATACCATTTGCATATACATTTATTCTGGTTTCTTGGCCGAATCTTGATTGGGTCTCCTGGTCGTGGTCTGCGCTTTCGGAAGCCTTTTTCAGGAAAGTACGCAGAGCCGCTTGCAAGGGAAAGTTTAAAGTTTATCAAATTTCATGCAGTGCCTATAAAAAAGATGATTCAGTACTAAATAGCAGTAATTATTTGTTTAATACAATAATGACACAACTAACAAGATTTGCAAAGCATTTTTATTTATTATGCGCTACAATTTATTTGCCATTCATTACATTGTTTTTATTATATTTCAAGGTAAATAAAATTAATAGATTTGAACCGAAATATTTGTGCAAATCACGGGCCTGGGCCTGGTATATATTGAATATGGATTCTGATTCATATTCAGCTGTAGGTAGCCTGTCGCTTGAAAAACACATTTATTTGCATGATTTGACAGTTACTTAAGGCGATTGACAAGCCGCTAGCTCGCTAGTAAAAAACTGGTCGTAAAAAAGAATATAATGGTTAAAAAACCAAAATAAAATTCAAAACACACATCGAAGAGCTTGTTTCGACTGGTGTTATTTAGCCAACATTTGAATTGTTAGAAAAAAAGATATTAAGTATTAATTGTTGTACGTGCTGTGCGAGGGGGACAGAGAGTGACAGTAAGAAGGAGAGAGTGAGAGAGAGACAGAAGTAACTTCAGGAAGTATCTGAAGTTGTTGTGCAATTTTAATTACGATACGCGCACTCGTCCATAATGAAGTCAGCAAACGTCAACGGCAAACAGCAAACGGCAAACGGCAACCGGCAACCGGCATAGGAAACTTCTGGCGAGGTTCTTAAGCACAATTATCTTATCATATGACTTCATTAGGCGCCCCGTAGACTTCAATCAAGCTTTAAGTGCCACAACGACAGCAGCAGCAGCTTCCAAGTGTCGTCGCCTTAGCCTTTGTCACACCCGCGCCGCGCTTAGCCGGAAGACCTCAAGTCCCAAATTCCAAACCGGACCCAACGACTGGAACAGCTCAACACTTATTTGTATGTTGATATGGAATTGCCTGCTTGACATTTTGTTTCACTTATAGATGCTATTACAATATTTTCCATAACGAAGACATCTACCAATTTTACAAATGGGATTACTACATTATTTAAATTTGAGCCTTTGTATGCAAATCTTTTTAGTTCACCAACATATTTTTAGTGAACTCGCTAGAACCGAGTGAGTAATTTTAAACAATTATATTTTTTCAATTTGTACAGATATACATATGCCAAATAAGTGTATTTTTGTCAGTAAGTGTAAATAATCTACTTGTTTATCTTTGTAAATCCATATGTTATTTCCCTTTTTTTCATTTGTTTTGAGACTAGCGACTAAAATCATTTTAGCGGATTATTTTAAAATAATAAAATATTACATAATATATTACATATATCATAATATGTTTACCATTAATGTACGTGTAAAACAAATTTAATTAAATTTAAACATTTAATGCATCATTAGGGAAAGGCCTTAGATCGGAACAAAATTAGTATAATCTACTTGTGCACTTGCCTGTAAATTAATAATTAGTTATATTTTATACCAATCTGAATTATTCTTCTTAATTTCATAGTTTTTTATAATCTACTTGTACAATTTCCTATACATTAATAATTAGTTATATTTCATACTAATCCGAATTATTCTTACTAATTTCAAATTTTATTTTATGTTCTAATATGTTCTAATATTAAAGAACTGTTTCTAATTATATATAAAACGTAACAAATAACTTTTAATTTTAAATTATTATTTTATTATTTTTTATCTTCATTTTCACTAGTGATTCGAAATAAGAGACACGCCCAACTCATCTACTTCAGATGCTGCTGATTATGACGATGATGTTGCTGGGAGGAAAGAACCTTCAACTTGACTTGAGTGAGGCCAAGTCACGTTTTCCATTTAGCTATATAAATACTTATAAGAGTGCGTGCTTATGTATTTTTTTTAGGAACTGGTCAACCTTTAGGGCTGATCGTCAGCTTACATACGCATGCCTGTATATATGTATGTATGTATTCTTCGACAACTGCCAGCTGTTGCAGAGACATACTTCCTTATGTCCACAGATTCGTGCCTGTGTGAGGGTGGGTGAATAGTTGTCTATAATTGTAACTTAATTTTGATTTGATTTGCAGTTTTATTGCTTTTTTTTCACTGTGGGCAGGACGAGACTGGGAATTGATTTGTGGAATTAGCTGGTGTAATCAATTGCTGATCAAGGAAGGAATCTTTAAAATCGTCAACCGGATGATTAATGTTGGTTTTTAACTCAATTAACGACATTTTAATAGCTTTTTAATTATCTTCAATCAAAAAAGCAGATCACCTCACAGCAAGCAGTGCACTGCTTACTCTGCAGTTCAAAGTAATAAAACTGTATCGAGTAATCGCGACTATAATATACCCTGAACCCAGTTGTTTAAGATACACTAATGTTATTAGCAAATTATTAGGAAAATATTGCTATTGGAAATACATATGTATCGATAATCGACAAACGGACGTAGAATTGGTAATATGGTGATAAAAATAAAGCATACTTGTGCCGCGTCGTATATACAACAACCTATACTCCAAGTTTTAAGGCCATAGCTCTTATATTCTTTAAGATCCGCGTATTCACACAGTCGGACGGACGGACGAACAGACGGACATGGCTATATCGACTCAGCTGTAAATTCTGATCAAAAATATATAAACTTAATAAGCCTGTTTGCACAAACCCATTATACCCTTTCTTCCCATTTTCAATGGGTGCAGGTTATAGGAATTCATTAAATATACTATCTTGTCATTCTTATTTTATCTCTAAATAAAATTACATATGTGATTTTTAATAATGATTTTAATATTAGTTGCAATGTGTTTTACCAATAAGTAAAACTGCTTTACTCGTTAGTCAATGCACACACCATGCACAGACTTGACGAAACTGTCTTGAAACTTAACGAAATGTGCTTACATTTTCGCAACCAAAATTGACTCGCCGTGTCAAGGTATATTCCATGTAGTGGCGAAACTTAGAAAGAAAATGGCATGTAGATGGCGACACATTTTAGTAAATGCCAACTAAATGGCGAAACTAGAAAAATTGAATAGCAATTAGCTTTACTGGGAGAGATTTATGTGTGGTTCTTGTCTTTGCTCGAAATAAACTGCTGCACTGACTATTTAATATAACATTGCCAAGGATACTATTTTTTAAATAAAAAATTTTGGAATTCTTAATAAATGTCTACCTTATAACTGTTGGATAAAGCATAGTATATAAAATATATTTTACAAGTGTTTCGGTTGAAATCAGTGCTCCAACAGAATATGTTTTGTATGATTTATTTTATAATTAGATTAAGTAGATTTGGCTTGCTGCCATCACTACAAGTATGAAGAAATTATAAAAAAAATAGAATTGATTATGATTAACAATTTTAGTTGGCTTATTCACAGTTAGCTGCAATTTTAAATTTTTTTAAGACAAATTCTTTGATGTCATTACTAACGAGCAGAAACTCGGAGATCTACGATAGCCGACCGGTTTTCAGTTTTCTGTTTTTGGTTTTCAAAATCGACATTGTTAACAGTCTCTGTCGCAGCCGCTGTCGCTCGTATTCAGGTGTCAATGTACGTGTTGGGCAATTCTAATTAATTAATAAATTAAGAATGACAAATGATTTTCAAATGCCTTAATTAATCATTTTTAACGCACCAGCGACAGGCTGTGAACGTGCGTTGTTCGTTGCACAGGTGACGCCAAAAGCAGAAACAACCAAAACGCAAAGCTGCCAACGAAAAACGTTTTTCTCTTCTCGCGTTTCCCTTTTTTGGTGTTGGCAATTGGGCTCGAGCTAATCGAGAAATGTATTTAAAATATTTTTGGTTGTTTTTATTTTCATATTAACCAAATACAAATGCACATATTAAAGTTAGAATTAACATATATTTGAAACCGATTCTGAAATGTAAAGTTTCATATTAAAAAAAATGTTATTATCAGATGTTGATGACGCTTTTCGGCACCCTTCAAACTTGTCAGGAAAATGAGGTGCGAAATCGAGAACTTCGATATATGCAAATCGGTAAAGCTTAATCTTGGAAGCAACAAGATTTATTCAAATGTGCAAATGAGCATTACACCTTTCCCAGCTCCGCCCCCAATTACATATTTTTAAGTTTAGTATTTAGAAACTATATCAGATATACTGGTACCAGAGTATATCGCAATTTTCTAAAATTATCAGAGCCACACAAAGCACATCGAAATACTTATATAAGTTTTTGTGGTATAATCCGTTTGGTCAACCGTTTAATTAGCTAACAATGGAATCTGTTGCGTGGCACACTTCCAGATACTTTTAAAGACAAATGACACGTATCTCAATCTCAATTTCGATAGTAATCAAAAATGGAATTGTGCGACAAACAAAATGTCAAAAATAAACAAACATTTTCGGAGGAATGTCGCGTAAAAGTGGCGGCTAATCAGAGGCCAAACGAGCCAAATGATCGATTGCAGTCAGAAAACAACCCATAAAAGCCAGAAAATATCAGACCCACGGCACGAGTTGACAACTAAGAGGGCAAATCGACTGACAGTCCAAAATAACAATCTGACACTAAAGTAGAGCATGTTTTGAATGTTGATTAATTAGATTAGTGAGAGGGATAGATAATTTAATAGAACCACTTTTGCCATGACAGAAAAAAGGAAAAAAGAGAAAAAAAGAATCAAATTTTATAAACACGATTTTTTATATATTCCATAAAAACCACTAATTTGTGATTAATATCGATTAATTACAAAATACTAAAATAAGAAGAATTTTTTTCAATAAGATTCCTAACCTAAGCTTAAGTAAAAAAAACCTCAGCTTAAGATTTATGGACTTAGAACGAAAAGTTCGTATACACAATTTGGTTTGCAGACTGGATTTTTTCGCTGTGTGTGTATATAGTATCAGATTCGAATATTCGTTTTCAGATTGTTTCATATAGTAGATAAAGCGAGATTGCCGCATCTCAGGGCAACAAAACACAAATATCACGCGTCGGCAAAAGGCATTTGATCCGCGATGACTTGCGCAATAAAATATGAACTGTTGTTGTTGTAGTTGGAAATATGCTGACTGTTTGTATCGATCGCCAAACACTTTTTGGAATAATTTCAATTTCTTAATTCGTTGCGCTAATCTCGTCTTTCTCATGACGATGACGCTCTGATCATAATGTCGGGATCTATCTTGCCTTGGAGATCGTTGCCCGTTGCACTGACTCAGCCTCGGCGTCAACCTCAGCTTCAACCTCAGCTTTAGCTTCAGCTCCATTTACCCATATCCATATCCATTTCGATTTCCACTTCCATTTCTCTTTTCAGCTAACTAGTTTTTGTGCCGCATCATGCAAAATGGAGCTCGTCGCCTGATTGCTACATAAACAAGCGCAAATCCCTATTTATTTTTGTTTACTTTGTTTTGAAGATGCGCCGGCATCTGTGTGTTGGGCCAATCTCCTAATAGAAATGTTGTCTCCAGTCAGACTTGTCGCGTTGTAAGTCAATTATTTGAAATACCCTGCAGAAGGGCATATCATTTGTCTGTGATCAAGTGAAACAGTTAATTTATTATCAAAGGTCAAAGAAAATCAGTTTTCAAATCGAGTAGACGCGAATTTTATATCTTTCGATGTAAGCTTTCATCGCAGAAGTTTTGGTTTTATAATAAATGTTATATAATGTGTTATTTTAATTGATGAACCTTAAGTAATTTTAAATATTGTAATCAGAAATGCTTAAGTTTCGCACAGAATATAAGCACATTAAAATATTAAGAACTGTCTCTATTATTATTTTTTACGTTTTCAGCAAGATTATGTTCTATAGATATGCAATTAATTTGTAGTTTACCTTGTAATTCTTATTTTTAATATTTTCATTTATTATTTTTTGAACAAAATTTTTATTTTATAGGTAAACGATTTGAAGAGACAATTTCTTTAAAAACGCAAAATAAATATGAACTACTTAAGGTATTTATTATAATTGTCAGAAAAGAAGATTAAGTTTTAAACAGAATATTTGTAAAAAATATAATTAGAATAGTTATAACTTTGTTTCTTGTTTCGTAATAATTATTCATTATTCATATAAATATATTATTCATTTCTATCGTTTTTTGTAGTTGCTTAAGTTGTGAGAGTTTGTAATATTTGTTGTTACCCCGCCGGGTGCCTTTTTGGTGTCTAAGTCCTTCCGCTGCTGCCTTTATCAATAAGGCTGTGAGATAAACTTGGACAGGGAGTGACTTCACTTCCTTTACTTGGCAGCTGTTTTGCATAAATGACAGCCACACACACACTGACACACTCGCACACATGCACACAGCAGACAATCAAACGTTGTCTCGCGTGGGTCTTGTGGAGTTGGGAGGGGTGACGAAACGAAGGCGAAGGTGAAGTGAGGTGAAGAGTTGCCAACCGCACGAGGAGGCGTCTGTTCGTCTATGCCCGCCCAAAGAGTGCGAATTGTGGGCGTGGGCGTTGCGCCTTGCTACTGTTGCTATTGCTATTGCTATTGCTATTTCTTGTGTTGCTGTTGCTGTTGCTGTTGTTGTCGCTTCAGCTGCGTATTTGGCGCTTCCTTCTTTTGCATACATGAATACGTAATTGAATTTTGCGGCGTGTTGTCAATTTTGTTTTTCCCTCCTGCATTTCAGACTTTTCACCAATTTTTTTCTGTTGTTGATGCTGTTGCGCTTTTCCTACGACTTTGTTAGGCGTTTCCTTCACATCCACTTAATTTCAATATTTTTCCATGTACTTTAGTCTGAATTGCGTTGAGCATATTCTTTTTTATTTTTCTGACTAGGCGACTCAGACTTGTTGCATCAGGATGTGTTTCAATTAAAGTTGAAAGAGTTTGTGTAAAAGTTGTTTTACATTCCTTTTGGAATTGCAACCGGTAATTGTGCAATAAACAAAATAATAAATTATAATCTTATAAATAAATATATATAAAGTATAATTAAAAAAAAAAATTGAATTATTTCGCTTTCTATTATCTAATTTAGCATTTTGGTATTTTAAGTACTTTTTTTATAGAACAAAACTTAAAGCAGTCAAAACATTTGCCTTTGCCAAGAAAAGGTGAAGGAAAGCAGAAAAGGCTTTTTAAATTACGATTTTTAAAGATAACACTACTGATAAAGATAGCACTACGATTATTTTAAGAGCAAGTCAGTTGCTTTACTGATTTTGTTTCTTACTTTGGCCTGCAGGGGTATTACTAGCGTCATTTTGCTTGTCACTTAACTTAATTGCAATTGACAAAGAGTGAGAGGGAATCAGAGAAAGTGAGAGAGAGAGAGATAAGCAGCGCCTGATATGTGTATGTGAGTAGCACTTGAATTGCGATTGGTATCGAATCGACCAAGGCATGAAGAATTTCGAACAGCCATCGCATGTCATTCTAATGCAATCCGCATAACAATTATCAGCAGCATCAGTCGAACGAAAAGGCTGTTTATGAAGTTGGATTTAAAAGTGATAAATTTGCATTAGAAAATTGCATTTTATTTTTGCTTATAATAATTGCCCCCCATTTCACTTTTATATAAAGAATTGAAAGTTTACTTAATCTTTCTATATCTTGTAATATTAATATAGGATGTAATATTATTAAAATATATAAATAATCGAATAATAAGTTTATTTTAAAAACTTTTTTAATATATTATTGAAAACAATTTAAAATATTATTTATTATTTATTTAAATATTTAGAATAAATTCAGTAATTAATTTAATCAAGTTTAATTACACATTTCATATAGTTACTGAGCAGCCCTCGCACCAACTAATGCCAAGCCCACCTACCAGATCCACCCACCCAGAGATGTCTGTGACATGAAATTGAAATTAAATTGAAGAAATATTTTTTTCTTTTTAACAGCAGCCGCCGCAACGACAAGAACAACAATAAGCATAACCCAACTCATAGCGACGTGCTTGGTATGTTTAATTATATAGGATGATATTCAAAAACGAACAAAATGAGATGAGTAAAAATACCGATTTTTATATGCGATGGGCGTTTAATAAAACAAAATTAGCGTCGCATATTTGTGAGAGACTGAGACCGCGACCGCGACTGGGACTGGACAGACTTTGACATCCAGATCAAGATCGGAGCAGACAGTGAGACGTCAACTTATCGGCGGCATTTATCGACTGGATGCAGTAGATTTCTAACACACGATAAGACTGCATTTAATTGCAGGCCAGAAATGGTAATGGCCATGTGGGAATGGTTATAGGTAGGCTATAAGGGGTTATGAGAGTAAGTATCTGTAGCTGAGCACTTGGGATGATTATGATTACATTGAGCAGCAGCAGCAGCAGCAGCTGCAGCTGAGAGCAAAGCTGAGACCAACACTGAAGCTGAAGCTGAAGCTGACGCGTTGATTGCGCGTGCAATTAGACCGACGTTTGCTTCTTCTTCTCCTTCTCCTTCTACCATGCATCATCACTCACCATTTTTTAACACTTTTTGACTGTACAGACTGCAAGTGGCAACCGGCAAGCGTATTGCCCTAATGGCAGTTCATCAATCAGTTTGGCAGCGATAATCATTACAGCGAACTATTTTCCATGCCGTGTCATATTTCTTAAACTCAAACTCAAACTCGATCTGCAACTAAAATGCAGTCCGGGTATAACGTCATTATTTCAACATTTACTTGCCTCATTTATCAGCATTTTTCTCTCTTTGCATTTTGCCGTCGCCCATCTCTCAATCTCATTTTCTCTCTCTGCCATTATCACTGAATTTTTTTTTTTTTTTTGTCTAAACTCGCGCCCTCATTTTTGATTGCAGCGAGCAGACTCTATTTCAAGACTTAGACCCATTTTTACCACATCTTGACGTGTTTGTTATAAGATTTTTTGGGATTCTGTAATATAGACATTTATCTTTATGCCCCGAAAACTCGAAATATTCGTCGAGTTCAAAATCCCATTTTATTTATGGGATTCACGGAACACTTGTCTGTAACTTATTAGTAAACATAAATATTTTAAATTAAATTTAAAATTAAAATTAAATTTTAAATAACATATATATTATTACCTTCATTTATATAAGATATTAGAAGTAATAGCCAGCAATAAATATTACTATATTAATATAAATTATGGATAAAAGTATTATAAAATCTATATATACATAAAAACCCACCCAGCATTTAAATTTGTGATATAAGTTAGAATTTTAGTCAGAAAACCTCTTATCCAGAACTTGTGAGTTAAGCTGTTAATCTTTTCAATTGGCTATTTTGCTTAAATATTATTTATTGGATCCATTATTAGTTAACGCCCACAGATGTTCAAAATTTACTAGATCCCAATTAATCAGTGCTAAAAAACGTCCGCTAATACTCAAAGATTTAGCGCTAAATTGAATCCGACACAAAAATCAAGTGAAATATTGATGAACGGCTTTTGGGGGTCATTTAGTGGCATTAGCCTTCTGAGCCTCTCAAATTGCGGCACGTAGCTGCTTTAGCCTTCCTTTAGTGAACTTTTGATCGCTTTTAGTTCCCCCAAACAGAGCGTAAAAAATGACAAGTGCTCGAGCACACAAAAAAAGAAAACAGTAAAGACTGGCAAAGGGTGCATAAATTTAACAAAATGTAACGCAATTGTTTTTAACCTAGGGTAAGGACTCAATCCACCCCAGCGGTGAGCTAACCGGCGAGGGGTGGCAAGCAGATTTGGGTTGGGATTCGGTTACGGTTTTGGTTTGAGTTCACACTAGCCACTGCAAGTGCGGGAGATATGTAAGTACACATATTTAAGTCTATCCATCGCTGCGTGGGTTGTTACCATGTGCTTATGGGTTTGACTTTTCATTTGATTTAATTTGCCATGCTCGTGGGCGCTGCGAGGGGAGAGCTTGTCTCCCCCAATTGGATTAACTGTTAACTTTTGCCACACTCATCCGAAACAATAAAATCAAATAATCATTTTTTACGCTTACTTAGATTTATGTCTTGTGGCAGTTCTCACAAAATCAGCTCTTACAGCCGTAGAGTCCTTTCTAACCCAAAAGGGTAGTTTTTGGTTCGGATATAAATATAACAAAAATCTGGCAAATGATTTTGATTATATGTAGCATATTTTAAAAATTGGAAACCATATTGTAAATTATTCTTAATAAATTAAATTCATTATACATGAAATAAGATACAAAATTCTTCTGCTAAGGAACAAAATATATTTTGCACCAAAATGAATGGTGAATATAAAACATTGCCAATATATGGATATGTAGGTGGTATTCGTCAGTTATTTGTTATAAAATATATAGTGTTGTGTATTATATGATATAATTATTAAAGATTGCAATTAAATTATAATTAAACAGTATACAATAATAAACTAAATTAAACAATTAAATTAAAAGCATATTATTTCCTGGCTTATAAATGATTAAAACATATAATAATGTATAATAATATAATTAAATATATAATAAATAATATAATACAGAATATTTTATTTCACATATAAATAAATATATAAATAAATAAATTCAAATGTTATTTAAAATAAATTATAATTTTTTTTAAAATGATTTTTATATAATTATAACTTGTTTTTGGTTGCTTTGAATTTGTGGTCCATATACTCAGTCGCCATTAATTAATAATTGTTTTGGGGGTGATAATTCCGGCAACTTAAATTCGCTCTAATGTACCTCTATAGATTACTAAGCTGTGGTAGATATCGAATGGCAAAATAGTCTAGTTCTTGTAGAGTAACAAAAATGATTATATTTAGAGACCTTGAAATTTCGTTAGCCATGGATAAAGGGCGGAGACAACCAGCGCACCAATTGGTGGCAAGCTCAAATTTAAGGCTGGGGCCGATTAGTACAATTGGGTAAAGTTATGGCTCTAGGACGGTCCTATTTTGTAATTTTTTTTATTACAGGCACCTTAATAAATTGAGTGTGACGTCGCTCTTTTAATTCGCTTAATTTTACTGGCTAAAGCTTTCCACAAATTGCTTAAATAGTAGTTTAGTTTCGAATTCTAAGACATGCATACGCCTTAGGTTGGATATAATTTTTCACTATGAGCATGTTCAGAGCCTGACGTCTTTTGGCAGCAACACGCTGCTTTTTTATTTCTTTTCATTTTTTTGCTAAATAAGTTTATTTTGTTGCTGGAATATTTGCACATGTCTCTCGCTGGTGGAAAAAATGAGTCTGGGGCCCAAAACCGCAAAGTTTTTTGCGTGCTGTGCCAATTCATTTGGGTATAATTTGCGGTTTGTACAACAGCAGCAGGGCAGCTTGTCGGCCTTAAGGATCAGAGAAACGACACCGATTTTGATTTAGGAGTTTAGGATTTCGCTTATTGCATTGTCATTGGTCATCTGATTTGATGTTTGCCACTGTTTACTGTTGTGGTCTAGACCACGCCACGCCACTGCCAGCTGCTTTCGAGCTTTGTGAAAATTATCCATGCGGTTTCTCGAATTCCACAATCACGCTAATAACTGTGTCACTGGCGTAGTAGCACGCAAAGCGTCACTAAGCTGCCAGGCCAAAAGAAGAATGGGCCAACAAAGTTAAAGACCTTAAAAGATGTCAGTCAGGCCAACATGAGGCCAATTAGAGCACACATAGAACTGCAAAGTGTTTGGCTTACTTTCACCACCCAATCGAACAATGACAAATATCCGTACGAGCATGTTTGTTATTTTGATATTTTGGCAACTTAATTTGTGATTATTTTGCCAGCCGTTACGCTCGTGTTTCGCTCCCCTAAGCGGCTTATGAATATTTTTTTCATCGCCCGCCACTTCAGCTAGAGAACCACAGAGACGCCTACCCGCACGGCGGCTTTAATTAACAGCTCATCAAGATGAAGTTGTTCAACATTAATTACACACTCGTACCAAGAGTATCCAAGTGTTCAAATTTTCGAGTGGCGGCAACGGTAGTGCCGCAGCCCCACACTCACATCAAAATGCCATTTTGAAGTTGAGTTAAACAGCATTAAGAAAGACAGAGATGATGGTGAAAAAACTTCAATCAATGCGCAGATGAGACTCGGCCATGCGAATCACCAATCCATCCATTCAAATCATCGAGCAAAACGAAAGACTTAGGCAACGAACTTGACCGGCTGCTGCTGTGTGTGTGTGCACATGTATGTGTGTGTGAGCATGATGGCACTGCAAGCGAGAAAGAGAGAGGGAAATTTCATGTGCAAACTATTCGCATTTAGATTTGTTTTGAAATTACATTATTGGGATTGGTGATTCAAGATATTGCCCTGCTGCGGTTAGCTCAATTAATTGCATGTAACTTTAACATGTATATTCAAATGTTCAAAAATGAATGTATTTACTTTTTTATATTATTTTATATTTTTATATTAACATATTTTTATATTTTATTAATAAAAATATATTTATTAATATAAAAACGGATTAAGATAGAATTAAATAATTTGTTGAAAAAAGTTGCTTACATATCACAAACTTTAAAATAATGATCTCTTAATTATAAAAATTTTATACATTGCGTTAATTGTTCAAAATAAATAAAAAATATAATAATAAATATTATTAAAATAGTCTGAATATTTTTTGTTAATCTTAAAAGCATTTGGAGAAATATTCTACTCAGCTATCTTATCGAACAATCACATCACAAGCTTAAAGTTTACTTATCGCCCTCGCACCCACTTGTTTTAGATTTCTTGCATGCATACACCCACACACACACACGCACATACATACACATACGTATGTAAGCACAACGATGTGTAAATCGATTCATCGTTTGATACAAACGATCGCATTGCTGTTGATGTAGCTGTTGCTGCTGCTGCTGCTGCTGCTGCTGTTGATGATAATGATGATGATGATGATTTGGTGATTTTCTTTATTATTATTACTGTTTTTAACCAACTTCTTATTACAACGAGTTGTTATTTTTTTTCTTCTTTATTTTATTTTCTTCACTTCTCTCGCGCATGCTGGCAACACTCGAAAGGTGTTGAAGACATGGCGGTGCCAGATAAAAGGCACTACAGAAAAAAAAAAATACAACATATGAAATAAAAAAATGAAAAATACAGGCCAGGGAACAGCTCATTTAGAGGCTGTCTTCTGGAAGACGCCAGTTCCGCGGAATATTTTAAAAGACAAACATTCAGTAAACTACCGTTTGAGCAGAGATAGAAACTGAAAGAGAGAACGAGAGATGATAAAAAAAAGTGAGTAAGTAAGGCGATAATTGCTCATTATTGGGCACACTTCATGTCACACACACTTACAAACACGCACACATATACGCTGATGCAGATGCAAAGGCTGAGAGCGTACGCTGAATGAGCTGTCCATGAAGCTGGAGGCGATGACGTGCCTCTCAGGTTCGAGTCGTGCACTTGAAGCCTAGTGCTAAATTACATAGTTTTTCAAGTGGAACTCAAGAAATTAAGTTTGAGCTGCTGCTTTTTGCTGTTGCTGCCATTTAATTGTAGGTTGGAGCTCTGCGGCTATGGCTGCTGCTGTTGCTGCTGCATTTCGGATGGACAGCACGTCCGGCACAGTTGCCAGGTTACGGTCCACTCTGGTCCGGTTCGGTTCGGTGCGCTGAACTGCGCAGCTGCGGCGGTAAAAAATCTAAGTCCGATGACGCCGCTGACGCTGACTTGAGTTTGACTTTAATTGCTCTTGACAGTCATCACTGTCAGCCAGCAACTGGCAGCAAACAGGGGGCAACTGGCGGATGAGTGGCATGGCTTAGGAATGCGCTGCCGCTGCTGCTGCCACTGTCGTCGTTCGCCGTTCGCCGTTCGCCAATCTCGCGGCTCTAATCAACATGCGCTTGTCCAGGCCATGGCCAGAGTCGCTGGCTTTGTTAGGCTCGCTGCCTGACTGGCTGACTGGTTAGCTGCCTGCTTGGCTGCTTGGCTGCTTGGCTGCTTGGGCTGGCTGGCTGTCTAGCAGGCTGCCTCTTGCCAAATATGGCCGCCATTTTGCAGCGTCATTTGCGTTAATGGCGGCAAACGTGGCGGCGACGTCTTGAATTTTTCGCTATTTGATTTTGGGTCGGGCTTTTCTGCTCTAGCTGTTTTGGAGCTCTTTAAAGGTATGTAATAAAAAGTAAGTACATATTTAAATTTGGTAATAATTCTTGGTGTTAGTTATATACATATACATTTAAATCTAATTTGGAAATTTACCATAAAAAAAGATTTTAAATGTTAACTTTAACCAAGATTTAGACGAAAAGCTTATATTTACCTTCATGCTTATTCATTTTATAGTAAATTCTAATTTAAACAAATTTATTTTTGCACATTGGTTCAGAAGCTTATCTAAGCCACCCTTACTACATTTCTATGGCACCTTGACAACGAAGCTGTTAATGTGCTAATAATGTCACCCAAAATCCACATACTAAAATTTAGACAGAAACATATGTGACAATATATATGGTAATTTAAAAAAAAAATATATATATATAAATAAATAACAAGACGACTACTAAAATAAAACTGTGACGCTGCACGCGTATTTTAATGATCATATTTTTTACCAGTTGTCCAGCAAGCGTCTCACTCGGCTCGTTGCGGTTTATGGAACAAGTTTAGTGAGTCAGTTTAATATATATTTCTTCAAATACCCTTTAAACGGTATTATAAATTTGTCACAGAGGTAATGCTGAATTGTCTCTTAATGGCTTCAATATTGATTTACTTATTGCAACCCAATATTTATTTTAGGGATGTTTCCAATGACACGATTATTATAACAATAGCAAGTATTTTTACTCAGTGTTTCAAATTATAATTTTATAAATTTTTTATACTAATAAGCTTACCACATTAATTAAAATTAGTTGTAAAACAAAAAATGAACAACGACAATAAATGAGCGCACATTAATTACAAATAAGAAAACAATAAAAAAAATATAAATATTTTTATATATATATGCTCATTATTATTATTGTCGCATAAAAAAACTGAAACGGTTTGTAAATCACACATAAATCATGAAGAACGCCCATAAATTCTCGAAAAATTATTAAGAGTTAATAATTAATACTCGAGAATATCACAATTAGCGAGCTACAACAGCAAAGCACATAAACATAACTTTGTAATATGTTTTTCTCCATATTAAAAAAATGAGATATTAGTCATAATAGTTGAGAGACAAAAACGTTAATAGCAATTCCATTATTAAAATATATATATTGATAAGCCAAACACTTTGACTAATTCGATGGTATTGTCTAAAACTAAAGGCTTTGAAAATATTTTCGGATATAACACTTCTTCGCAACTCATACGTCATCGCTTAAAATCGGCTTAAATTTAAATATTTATATTAAAATTGGCATGCGAAGACCCGTTTTAAAGTGCCTCTGGTGATTTTGGACAGACGGCTTATTAATAGTATGTATTTATCAGTATCGGCTTGGTGCCTATTAACCTAATCTCTCACTATTTATCAACATCGACGCCAAAATTGGCTCGTTTGTCAAAGGCCTTTTGCTGCTGCTTATCTATGGCTGGTAGCTATTTTTTATTTAATGAGCTCCATTGACATCTTGTAACTGTTTAGCTAACTGAACAAGAAGTTTTTTGTTATTGACAACCGCCAAATTTTAAAGCATTGTTTTTATTAATTTATTTCGTGTAAATCACATATTCGAACTTATTTCCTAGGGTAAAAGTAGCTTATCAAATTTTATATATATAATATATTATATATATATATATATATATATATGTATATATATAAATATAATATATTTTCAATATTTAGATGCAGACTTTACAGATTGGTTTATATTTAGCCCAACTTTTTCTCTAGTTTGCCCATTGATAAACGAAGAGAGCTGTTGATTGCATCGTTAGCACCTTATAAATTTAGCTGATATTCCTGACCAGAAAAAATAACTGTGAATAAATTTTATATCATAAGATCATAAATTAGACAAAATGTCTTTAAAAATTCCCAAAAGGTAAAAAATTCCAAGCATTAGTCGCTGTCAATATATATTTTTGGTTGGGTTATAAGGCGACCTCTCCTCTCCGCCTTCCAATTTTGAATATATTTCATTTTTGTTTTTGGGATCCAGTTTTCAGTGCGACGAAATTGAAATGCGCATACGAAATTATTCAAATTCGGTAAGTTATGAAGTTATCACGATGGCACCTCGGCTCTGCGACAGTCCCTGACAATGGGTATTCCTACTATCTATTGCAAGCCGTCGGGGGTCAGGGATAGGGGTGAGCGTTTGGGTCCGGCCTAGGCGCGTGTATCCATTTCAAAGACATTTGTTTTTGTTCGCTACAGTTTCGTTGAGCGACTGCTAAACATTTATTTATGAGGTATTAGACAGCATGCAGCGCGACCCTTAATACCCATAAGTCCAACTTGGATCTCCGATTTAGACCCGGTGCCGACCTATTTTGACAGCAACAAGTTGCCCAGCAAATATATGGCTGTGAGACTACTAACTGTCTCTTCGATCGCCGCTTCGCTTTGGGACATATTTCATCGATTAATTTGAAAGATGAAGTTATGAAGTACGCTGAAAGTATCAATTTAAATATTTGATTGGCCACTCACACTGAATCTCCTATAGACAATCATAAATTTATGAATTGTTTGAATTGTTTATAAATGCGGCGTGCAACGGTTTGTGATTCGGGAAAAAACTTAAAACTTTTGAATAAGTTTTGCCAGCTGTCAATTACTACTCAATAGCTAAAAACTACGTGACATGCACAGGTGTTAAATAGCTTTGATCGCACGTCTACGAAAGGGAAGTAGCCAACAATATTCGTAAATATATATTTTTTGGGTCTCGGTCAAGGGTATGACTACAGTCTTGGAGCTTATATGGGTATCTTTGACAATGACATACACGAAAACGCTTATTGTTGAATTAATGTAGAAAAATAGTATGTAACATGTCTAAATCTTCTTGAAAGAAATAATATTTTATTTTATAGAAGATTTTACGATGTGTTTGATTTCGCTATTTTTATCGCAACCTCATATGCTATTTACATTTCACACTTTTCCCTTTGCAGATAGAAATGATACTAAATAACTAAACAGTTACTGCAATTGTAATAATACAAAACTATAATTATGCTCTTTAGCTACGGTTTCAAACTTACAATTTTAAAGACGACTCGTTTTGGTTTCAAACAGTTATAATACTAACTTACTTTATAATTTAAATGTATATATAATTCAGTAATGGTAAAAATTTAGTAATGGTAATTATTGCAGGGATTTAAAATACCGATTTTCTGATTTTCTTTCAGTTTTATAAATAAATATCATTTTAATATTTTCTAAATATCGCCAGGTACTAGAAGTGTTTTAACGATATATATATTATAAACCCAAGTAGTTATTGTATATCACCATGTTATTTTAAAACTCTCTTCTATCACCTTATCGTCTTTCCTCAGTAGAGTTGTGATTCTGTCACATGCACATTTACTACCACACACGTTAAAGTTGAAGTATCATCAAGATATCATCTCTACAGAGCACCAATCTAATTCCCACTAATTTCAAGTCAGCAACTGGTCCTGGGTTATGTTCAACTGATTAACTATTGACATATGCATAGCACTACTCTGTTAAGTCTAGGCAAAATCAATGGACGACACTAAGTCATAAATAACTTTGATGGTCACTTTTATGAGCCTTATCAGATCTGGTTAAAAGGGGGAAAGAAGTCTTTCCTTCAACGCGACAGCAACTTAATTTTCTCGCCTCGACATCAAAACTTAACACTTTTTATGTTTCAAAATAAATCAATGGTGTTCGTTCTGGCGATCAAATCATGATGAAAGCTACATCGCTGGGTCAAAGGCAATAGATCGTAGCACCAGACTAACGGTAAATAGTGTTTAGCGAGAGAGAGAGAGAGAGAGAGAGAGAGAGAGAGAGAAAGACAGAGGGTGTACGTGAGTAAGAGATACCAATTCTTGCTTAATTTAAATTTACAAGAGGCTGCCCTTCAGTTTCTACTACTTAACGCAGCCATTACACGATCGGATTCCATTTCCAAGCGGCGGTCGTTTGTTTCTTTTTTCTGTTTTTTTTTTTTTTGTAACTTCATTACCGCACTCTACAGTCGGATCGCAGCCACATCGGCATCAACTTCACCTACTACTCAAAGTCAAGAGAGTCAGTTGGACCCGTTTTGGGATCGGGTTCGTTTCATTTTTCGAGCACTCGTGCACTAATGACACTTTAATAAATCATTCGAAAGGTGAGACATCGAGTGCAAGTTAAAGTTGATGATGGGCCACGAAGCAGCACCAAAAAGAGCACAAAGAAAATACTAAAAACAAATCAACCACATCGAAAAATCAAATGAGAAACCAGATGAGAAATGTGGTTAGTTGCATGTCAATTTTGGAGACCATAGTACTCGTAGTTATAGCTTTCGTATAATAATTCATGGCCAGTGGTAGAATCTATACCCAAGTCGATGGACATGTGTGTAAATGAGTTATGTTAATTAACCTCTATTTATTATTGAGTTATTTCACATCGCTGACTGCACTACAAAATGAAAATGGAATTTTTGTGCATATTTAAAACAAATATTGAATATTATTACGACCTATAATAAGGCGTTTGATTTTATCAAGTAGTAACAGACCTCAAATGTTAAAATTCAAATAAAATAAATGCATTTTGAACTGTCAGAAATTTAATAAATGTGAATATTTTATGTTGCTCAACTGAGGTAAAAGTAAGACTAAGCTAAATTATGATATTCAATAAGATTTTTCAATCTTAATTTGTACTTGTATTTTGAATTTATTCCTAAATCATGTAGGTAAAAGCAACTTATTAACATTTTCTCATTGACATCTTATTAATACTTCACACCTTTTTTTCGATTTAAAGTGGATCGTTATTTTATGAAAATTAGTCAACATGCCGCTTAATGAAACTTGAAAGACCAAGTCGTATTAAACAAACTAAAGCTCATAAAGCGGTTTGAGAACTTAAGAACGCCATTATTTTTAGGCCCGAAGCATTAATGTGCCCAAATTGGGCCTGTCGCTGTCTGGTTGCTGTTTGTGTGACGTGTTTATTGAATCTTTATGAGCTGATTTCGGGGCAACGCCGCCGACTTGTTTGTTTTTAATGTTAATTTGTAAAGGCGCTTTACCTTATTATATATTCGAAAAGTCAAATAAATTTCTATTTTGTCTGCCGCAAAAAAACAGATGTGGCAACTTACTTTAAATATTTATTATCTTTACTCTATCTATAACAAATTATGCATAAGTTTGCGGACATGAAAAATATGTCACTTATTAAAAATTCACCCAAAAAGCATTATAAATTTTTGTCATTTTTGTTTGTAGTAGCTTCATTGAGTGGGATGTTAGAGTATTCCCAAATTGCAAATGACTATCTAAACCTGAACTAATGGACTACAGTATTCACAGAAGTCTATGACCATAAATCGCCTAATTGCTTTCAACTAGATTTGCAGTTTTACTATATATATATATATATAGATATATATTTATAAATATATTAAATACTGCTCCTTTCCAAGAGAATTAAACAACAATAATTTCGGTTACAATTCCAAACTACTGTAATGCATTTTTTTATAAATTACAAATATATCCATTGCTGATTAATAATAACACCTTTAAAGAAAATGTTTCATTTTTCATATAATTTTTTATTATAACAATCTCGGCTTAGACGCTAAACTTTATACTAATTAATTTAGTTGTGTACTTGATTAATGTGTTTTCAAGAAATCCATTTACGTTAGAATCAGGTTTTTTTCTTTGACTGACATAATATTTATAAATATTTAATTAGTTGTCAGTATACAAAATTAGCACCTGCGAGACAGTTTTTCTTTATAATATACGAAAACTATAACCATTAAATAAATAATATTAACAACCAAAGATTTTGATCAATTCACTTTACATTTAGATTTAAACTAATTTTATTTAACTCACTTGCGACTAGCATAAAATGTTTAAGCTTTAACCTTTTAATTATAGGACAACTAAAGGTACATGAATAAATTCAGACTATATAATCCTCATTATATACAAGCTTAACCAGTCAGCACATGACTAACTCTGTCGAAAAGGACATGGGCGATTATCTGACCATTTAGGAATGCTCAGCCTAGTCTTGATCAACTCATAAATCAGCTTTATGCACTTACTGTAACTGGATGATGCGGCATATTCGTTGCAGCAAGCTCGCTTATTACTCCAGAGCTCTTTAAATGGCCGTGACTGTCAGAAAGTTGGGCATGAAAAGCATTTGTCATATACGGACAGGATATCTTCTCCCCACTCCCAAATGAAATTACCATGCATAGTGCTGCATCATGCGAAGAGGTAGCGGCGTCTAACTGCCTGGCTCGTTAATGTCCTCGTCGTTGTCCTTCCTGTGTGCTGGGCTGCCTGCGCCGACTCTCAGTCTGTGCTTGTGACTAATGTGAACACCTGAAACGTCACAGGATGCGCACAGGTGCTAACATCAAACCCAGTAACAGCAACAGCAACTGCAAAAGCAACAGCAACAGCGGGGCTGCCTTGGGCTACAGAATTCCGGGTACATTAACGCAGTCCTGCCAGGCTGTCTGCAATTGCCCGGGGACCTAGGGCGATAGGGATAGAACTGATCGATATATGGCGATTAATCAGACGACTTTGTCGCTGCGCTTCAAGCCGTGCCGAAGGTGTGAAAATTCTGACGATTCTCTCTGAAATTCTGCAGAAATTGCACCCAGGGGAGTTTGGGTTTCGCTATTTGCAGATGCAGTTGCTGTGATCGCATCGCATCGCGTTGTGTGTCCGTGTCCTGGAACCGGGTCCAACAACCTAGCCAGGTCGTCTACCCAGCTGGTGTGAGAAACTGCCTCTGGCTATCATGCTGCGAATGCAATATGCTCATGCGAAAGTATATATTGCCTATTGACATTATTTTTTATTTCCCACCAAGTCGACTTTTCGGTTTGTTGTATTTTGGTGCTATAAATTAATTTATATTTTGTTTTGCGAATCGATAAATATATATAAATAAATAAATATTATGTGATATATCTTTTACCCTGAAACTGAGTTCAATATTGAAACAAACATAAATATGTAAATGCGAATATTTAATATTTATTATGACCACAGTATTTAGCTATTCTTGCTTAAATTCCAAACTTGGCTGGACCAATTCTAATTACAAGCTGGCGGCAGATTATGCAATTTCAGTGAACGTATTTAGGGTTGATGTTTATGTTGATTTAAACCGTTGGACAGTTGACATTATGGACGCCCAGTGGCGTACGATGTGAAATCCACGCAAATTGGCAACTGACAGATGCTGTCAGCCACAACACACACACACACACACACACACACACACACACACACACACACAACAAATACGCACACAAACATAGACTTCGGACATTGAGGGTGCCATTAATATAAGCTGCAGCAATGCAGACGCTTGTGGGGGAGGGTGGGGAAAATTATGTTGGTGGCTTTGGCATATGCATATTGCACACGACGCTGCCAAAGGCTCATTAATTATGGAGGTATTAATATTGGACCACAACACACACACACACACACACACACACACTCATATGCATATATTTGTGTACATACAAATACGCATAAATTCTGAGCAAACATAATTTATAACAACACAAATTTTTTGTTGTTGTTGTTGGTGTGGCTGCTGCTGTCCGTGTGTTTATTTTAACGCTCAAAACTCCAAGGGGCTCGGAACAAATGTGTAAATATTATAAATATATGGTTGCTGGTGCTGCGAGCGAGTGTATATATTTTTTTTTGTGTATATATGTATGTGTTTAGGGTCAGCGCTCTTGTGGCGGAAGCTGTTTGCGACCGTCGCCATTTTGTTGGTTGACAGCAGCCATTTTGTCAATTGTTAAAAATATTTTTGTTATATAAAAAATAAGGTTAATACATACAATCTAACATGTTATTTTTTTGTGGTAACAAAATTGATGGCTCCTTTTTTTAGGTATATCAAAATATTTTAATGTATGTAAACCAATGTATAAAAATAAAATATATTGGCTAGAGCAAATTTTCTTGCTTCTAATCAAGTTATTTTATTAGTGCTTGCAGCTGTCTTTTACCATGGATTTTGCTTTAAAAAGCCACTCAGCATTGAGTTGAATGGAAGCCTAGAAAAATTGTCATATCAATTTTTTTTTATTTAATTAAAGAAAAATGTATGTATGGAATAGAAAATATGAAAAGGGGTCTTAATATCACAACTCCAGGTCGACAGAGACCGCCTTGACAATTATCTTCACACATCCGCTTGCTAGCGGCTTTTGGAGTGGCTTAAACCGCTTGCACTTAATGTGCGTCCCCGTGCTCTTATGTTCGGTGCGAGGGACGAGGTACGAGCTACGAGGTCACCTCCCTTTTGTGTCAACGGTGCGCCTAAAATCGTGAATGATAACTCGCGCTCAATCATTGCGTTGAAAGGAAATGAAAGCGGCTGCACAACATAATCGAATAAGCCGCGCATTCAATGGACCCAAGTGAAAGAAATAAATCCGCACATGTTCTCGAAAAGGAGTTGAAGACACAAAGATACACATATCTTTCGGATACAATTGATTGATGCACGCGTTGCAGTCGCTTGTGGCTCAAAAGAAAACTCACCGCCGCCTCTGCTTCCCATTGTGAATGGGAATTGCGAAATGAATACGCCTCGACTGATTTGCAGGGGTGCAAAAAGGGGGGAAGCTAGCTATTCAATCTGAATCAGGGCTTAGGATTGGCAAATAGATAGATGGGCAATATTAAATTGTTCGCCATAATCCGCTAAGTAGATCGCAGCAAAAATAAAATGGAGAACAGCAGAACAGAAGACTTGCCAATTTTAACGCCGTTCGCGTCGGTGATCCGCTTAGCCCCGAGTTCAAACTCGTTACATGATGATTATTATTGCCATGTACATGCTTTTGGCCAGGGCCAGGAAAATCAAATTAAAATATAAAATTTTAATGACCACAGGGCAGTTGCCTGGCCCTGGGCCTCGCCCTCGCCCTCGCCCTCGCCCTAGCCCTGGCTCAGTCCCAGACCCTGGCCTTTTGTTCTAGACCAACGTTTCGCCAATATTCGCCCGGTTCGCTTGGCTCGTTTGGTTCGGATGGTTGGTTCAATCAGCGATATGACATAATGCGTTTTGTGTTACGTTAAATTGCGTTATATGCTGCACTCGTTCACTCCAACAGATATCAGCCTTTTTCTGTCTCTTTCCTTGTGTTTTACGTAATTCATTAAAAAATGTTAATTTTTGCCATCCGCAGCATTGGCGCTCGTCCATCCGTTGGATGATTGTGTAGTGATTATGGCCGTGAAAGGATGTGGCGCCTTTTTGGTCACACATCTACAGTACCACCTCCCAACTCAAAATGCTAGTCACATCAGTACTCGGCCCGTTCAGATAACGACAGTTTGAGGCCACAACTCCTATGGGTACTATAAAAATTAACTGAGTTTTTGCATTTAACTTATAGTATGAATATTGAAGAATACAATAATATTTTTTATTATTTTCATATCCTGCATTTTTCTAATTTTCAACATATTGAACATAATTGTATAATTGCCTTCATTATAAGTTCTCTTTAATTATTATAATTATACGTAAGTATAATTTTTCATCACTTATTCTCGCACCCTTGATACATCTCAATAACAACTTTTACGCACCTTATATTTTGTGGCAACAATACAAATATTTTAATTGAATTTCATACCTTTAGCCACGATATCCTTTTTACGCAAGCCACACAAAAGTCCTTTATCCGGAGCCCCTGATCAACCAGAACACTGACATAAAGCGCACTCCATTAATCATTCAAATTACCCATACATCATCATTAACCCATCTAGGCACCGATCTGTCTGCATAGTTCACAAACATAAAAATACAAATAAAAACAAAAACTGTGCAGAAAGACAATGGAAAAAAATGATTCAATGAGGGAGGTCTCCATTAGATTTAGGCGTTCCTTCCTGGGCTAACAGGTAGGTGAAATATATTTTTCAGGTACCTGCTTTTATGCCCGCTCAAGTGGAAGATCTTGGACAGTGTGACGGCTCTGTGTGCTCTACAATTTTCCATGAAGTCCAGTAAGCCTCGTACCCCAAACTAACTGACTACTGGCTGAATGTTTATTTTTGTATATTTAAAATGTATGTGAAAAATTCTTTGACTATGAAATAAATTTTCAATTAATATAATTCTTATTCTTACACTTTTTATTCAACTTTTTCTTATAAGGAACATATGTTAGATTTCTTATACCACGATGTCGTTCTTGGTTATGATAATATCTAGCAACTGGTTATTAAAAAATAATTATCTCATTATTATCAATATTTATGGTATCTTGAAAAACCGGATTTGATTAGCGAAAAATGTAAATTTTAAATATGTATTTAGTTTAAATTTGATTCAAGTAAAATTATTAATATTAATGTGGCAACTTTTGACGATTTACAGATGCAGGGGAAAGTTGATTAAGGCTGCAATCATAAATTAAATGCGATACTAACTGGCTCAGTTCAGAATTCTCACACACAGTTATGCAAATTATTTGGCAGATAATAAGAACCGAGATTTGCTATACCTCGATTGAATTTGTCAGTAGCCTTTGAAGCGTCGAAGTTGCGTTGTTGTCCCATTATCACATTTAGTGGCGGAAATGCAACTCAAGTGTTTGTTTCATTGGAATTCCATATGGATATTGTCGTGTGCATTACATTTCCCGCCTCTCACTCTCTCTCTTTGTGTTTTTGGTGGCTAAAGAGCGTTAACTAACCGCAGCGAATGATCAAATATCGAGAATCAATTCCGTAACCATTGTCAAGCATAATTAAAATCCACATTTGAGCGAGGGGTGGTCCGGAGACTGAGACACGGGTAAACGGGTATGCGGGGATGCCTGCTGAGGTGGTGTCGCATTTAAAGGATGTCACCGCATTCGACTTGCGGTTGAGTCGACCGAATTCTCTCACGAGTGCCACTCGATGTGATAAGGATAAAGAGCAGCGCGTACAAATTGGAAACACATTTGGCATATCGTCGCCGTTCTCTGGGCGACCAAAAGGGGCGTCTGTCCCATAGCTACAGCTTCCAGCTAGCTGTTTCGGGGTGCCGACCGCAGCTTCCGAAACCTATTTGGGTTAGTTGTGAGCCCAGCTCAGTTTTGTGTTACAATTGCAACTTCAGTTTCAATGTCAACTGGATGAAGAAGCAACAAAAAAAAAAAAAAAAAAAAGAAGAAATTTCTCAAGCGTAACAAGAAATAAGTTACATGACTTTGAACGGAAGCCGATGCGTTGTCTGACTGTCTGACTGTCTGAGTCTGAGGTTAGGGTCTTTCAATTGGTGGTTCGGTTTGGGTTTCCCTTTTCTGGATCTACTTCTTGTCAACTTGATTTTAATTATTGCATTAATACTGCGCCGACAAATTTGTGGTAATTTAATATTTGTGCAAACAACCAGTTAGTTTAGTTTTCTCGTCCAGTTGCGGTCCAGTTTTGCCTAACTCTAACTCGATTATGAGCCTTGCCCAAAACTTTTTGAAGTCAATGTGCAATTGGTTTCTCGTTTGTGCCTTTTTACCCTTTTGATTCGTAACTCATAATTAGTGTGTTGAGTTATAGCTTATTGGGGTAAAAACATGTTCTCTCTCTCCAGTCTCTCCAGTATTTTGGGATAGTTGTTTTTTCATTTGACAGGACCGCCTGTGTGCTGCCCAAGAACGTGTTAAGTTCAGAAAATTACTTACAACTACAAAGAAAGTGAGTAATGAGGTTAGCCAAAAAAACAAGTTGTAATTTTCAGAGAGCAGACACTTCACTGGACAATCATAGAGCAATTATTCTCTTTTTGATGTAATATGACTTTAAAATTGCATAGCTTTGGGTTAAGAGCAGTTCAATGGGCAATGAGACTTCCACAATTATAATTGATGGGATTACTTGTAACACAAATTCTCAAATATATTAGAAAATCTACTTAAAGTAAATCTCTTTTAAAATAGGATAACAAAATGTTATATTTTTAACTTTACCTTTACTATTGTTTATATCGATGAAATATCAAATGTCTGCTTAATTGAATTGTCATATCTATTAAATAGGATGTTTATTTGGAATTTATTTGTCTATAATAATATTAAAGTTCTTTATCGATATTAGTAGTTATTATGTACTAAAATTATATCCAATTTATACCCAATTTATTTATTTTGTTACACTATACTATTACCCATGTTAGTTAAGCTCAGACAGGTATTGTTAAAGAATATATAGTTCACTTCTATTCAGTTTTGCATTCACTTCGAAAATTATGATTTGAGAATACCATTGCTATTTCGCCTTAATTGCTTGTTTATTAATTTTCCCCCAGCGATTTGCAAAGTAAAAAAAAAAAAAAAAAACTTAATACGAAATTCATTACGAATTCAAATTGTATCTTTTGCGTTAATTGGCTTGCTTGTTTGTTGTTGCTTTTACCCACAGCATGACTGTACATATACTTGCAAACACACGTATATAAAATATCTTTGCCTCAGGTGTTGGTCTTCTTGCAGTAGTTGCTACTCTTGCCTGGCAGCCGTAGGTTTTTGTCAATATTTTCATTGGAAAAGCAAACAAACATGTTTAAAATAACAAATTAGCATAGACGAACGACACTAAAATAACAACAACAACAACAACAACAACAACAACAACAACAACAACAACAACAGCAGACGGTAGCTACACACCCTACGGGCGTTTCACGAGGGTAGCAGACGGTTTCACCAGCTGGCCTGTTTCACCAATTTGGTTAACTCACTCAATCAGGCACTGCCACAATGTTGCCAAGTAGAAACTCAGCTCAATTCGCATGCACGTCAATCAATAGCATCGCGACTCCAGCGACTTCGACGACTCCAGCGACTCATCGACTCCATCGATGTGGTTAACCAAAATGGCGCATTTGTGTTAATGATGTCGACTTTGAAATTGTGCCGACTTTTTGCGCCCACTGCTGAAAAATACAAATAAATGAAGCAAGTGTCGCCTTCTCGTTTCTTTTTATTTTTATTTATTTATTTTTTTTTTGTGAAGTTTTCGTCATCATCAGCGGCCACATTCGTCATTTGGCAAACAAATAAAAGCGACACTCCAACCGACTGATGGGAGGGAGAGGAAAACGAATACGGTTTCAATGACGGACAATGTGCTGACAGATAAATTATTTCATCTTCTGAGCTCTTCGCTCAGAAGAATGACGTGCGAACAAGTTGTAATTATTTTGCATTAAGCAGAGAACTCTGTCAATGATATGTTGATGCTGATTGTAACCCAACTGCCATTGGCCGACGTGGAATAACGTGCTTTACCTGCAGTTTGTCAACATTGGAAAGTTGCCGAAAGACTGTGGCTGAGCGTCAGACTCGACCTCAGTCCCATCCTCAAAGGTTGACTAATGACTCTGAGCAGATTTTCAGCGCTTTGTAATGTTTGAGGTATGACAGCTTGAGAAAGAATTGCATTTCCGTATAAAATTTCGCCTATAATAATAATAGCGATATGATTCAAATCTTTTGATTTTGCATTTCCTTGAAAAATACTATGATATATCAATATTTTTGCTCTAATAAACATGTACGGACATTTTAGTAGCGCTTAAAGAAACATTGGAAAAAGAAATTAAGAAATAAAATGGATTACTTATTAAATTATAACCTGCCATATAAGCGTTAAGTTAATTAATACTCAAATTGAATTACATATAAATTTATTATTGGTTTGTTTAAATTTTTTGTTAATTTGCCTAGTGCTGAAATTTTCTCGAATTATCGATTAAATAACATATATTCCTTTAGAGATTGAGCTTAGTGATTTGCTTTTATTGCCGAAGTTTCCGATAAGCAACATATGTTTTTGCTGTGCGCTTACATTCCGACAACTTTGCTTTTATCTGGGCACACAAATCACATTGGACTGACACATTTTGTTACATTTCATTAGGACTGCCAGCCGCCTGTTGCCGGCAAAACTTTCCCACGTTTTCCGCCTACCTACTGGAATACCACGCAAAGTCGTTACGGGAGGTAGGCGATGCCAGTTTCAAGTTGCAACACTTCCGCAGCGCAGTTTTTGTCACCGGAAAGGTAAATCACGAATTTGTTTCCTTTCGTTGACCGCGCAACAAGCGGCCAACGTTTTGGGGTGAAAATTACAGAAAATGCTTGCAGCTTTTACCGATGATGATGGGCAAGTTTTCCGCGTTCGCATTTCCACCCCAAATGTCAACTTTACATATACTGCGGCTGCTGTCGGTGGTGGTGGTGGTGGTGTTGATGGTGGTGCCAAGTGCGTGGCATTGCGTGCCGTTGCGTGTTAACAACCACCGCGAATCGCGGCCCTTTAATTGCATTCGATATGCGCTTTTGAATAATTTCCCACGATTTTAGTGCAAGATTTTTACAAAGCTAACTTACAGCGATAAGCTTGGCTGCTAGGCCTCCCTCTAACCAAACCTCCCTCCTTCCCTCCTCATAACAGACTCAACGCATCAACATAAACATAGCATCATAGGGATTCTTATGCTCATCATAATCATCATTGTGCCCGCTGATTGTTTTCGCGACTGACCGCCACGACGCTTAGCAAAAGGGGTTGGGTGGAGGGGTTGATCGAGGCAATGCCCTAAATAGCTGTACACACACATACACACTAACACTGGCAGCTTGGACAACGGTTAGTTTCCTTGGCCGTAGTCTGAGATTTGTGTGACTCATAACGAGTTTTCTGAAATGTTCTTAATGTTTTTTCGTTATTCGCCTCGCTTGGACTTTGAGTGGATCGGCATAAGGATCGGGATCGGAATCGCGCTCTTGCTGCTAATGCCTTCGCTATTGTTCGCCACCTCGCGAACTCCTTGGCATCCTTTGTTTTACCCCAGCTGCCGCTTTGTTGTTTGCCTTTGGACAGCGAGGCGACGAGCGCCCATCGGCGAGCCTATTAATCCTCTTCCAGTTTCCCACTTTAATAGCCAACATTCGGGGATTCAGTTACGCCAGCTTAGAGCGGCGCCCAATTGAGGCAGGAGATACTTTATGTAAATTTTTTAAGTATTGTAGCTACTCTTTTAATCCAGTTTAAATCGATGCCCGTGTGTCCCTCCATACATCCGAAGGGGTGAAACTTATAAGCGAATTCAGAACTGAAGTTGGAATCGGCAGCACTTGAGATCTAATGGAAATATGTATTTGCCTTATAGCTAAGGAAGAGTCCACAATAAATATTAAATACTCAACATTTCTGCATATTTACCTATTAGTTAGTACTCTCGCTCATTTTTATACACATTAATTTGAATCAATTACAAATTAAGCTATTTAATATAAAGCAGGGATGGTTTTAAGAACTGTCTATGTACGTGTATTAAATTAACAACATTAATATTGTATCCTAGTTTATTGTTGCTAAGTTGCTAAAGGCAACTAAAGTGAATATATGAAAGCCTAAAAAATAAGAAGTCAGGAAATATTCTTTGCCAAGATTTACACAGCTTGAATTGACAACAATTTTTCGTCTGCTCACATACGCAGCAGATGTGCAAATAAAAAAAATAAATATTAATTATAAACAGATATCGTATGACAATAATTAAAAAACAAAACTATACATATTATATATATATATATTAAGAATATATAATATCTGCTTTAAATTTGAACAGTAAATTGAATAATTTTGACTTTCTAGTGCAGTTATACAAATATATTTTCTACCAAAACCCAAGCAAAATGTTCGTTAACTGATTGACAGCTTTCTATAATAGTAAGCTACTCCCATTGAAATGTTCCAATTGAGTCTCCTGTTCGGATAAACAAAAGCCAGACAATCCCCGACTATAACAATCGAAATAATACGTTGCTTTTATTTATATAATTGGATTTGCATTGTCAGAGATTAGCACACTCCTCGTTAAACGCGTAACACGCGCCTCCTCGCTCAATATAAAAATAAAAAACAATATGTTCTTCAACATTATTTGCGTAAGACAAACAATACGGCAATGAACAAAGATTCAACAATAATAAAACCTTTTGAAGATGTTGATATAAATAGTAGCAGTTGTAAGTCTGTTGGGTGACAGCTTTATAAGGAAACTATTAAAAGATCCAAATGAGCATTCATGTTTTCTGTGTCAACTGCTTCAATCAAACCAGAAACAATTTGTTCAATTATAATATTCTAAAGTGTTATTAGCTCAAGAATTAATTTTGGAAATTAGTATTAATTTGGATTTATACTTTTATCTTTTCTTGATATGATGTTATAACAAATTTAAATTAATATAAATAAGACCAGATAAAATTATAAAATATTATATTATTAAATTAAAAAAATATGCTCTTTGCTGGTTAAATATTTTATAAGAAAAAAAACAGTGTACAATCTGCATTATACTCGTTGTGATCTGAAAAAGCCAGAACGCGTTCGTGGATTATCATATGTCCAAAAAAGAGTAAAGCACTGAGAAACAGATACTCATTTTTGGGTACTACGAACTGACGATCATGTATAATGGTTGCGGTATATATGATCATCATGATGGCAGTCATGGCAAAATAGTTTCGAACAATTGTGTACACAGTGAATTTGTCAAATATGTAAGCGTTCAGGAAGAACGTAATCAGCATTAAATTTGAGGTAGCAACTAGAAGGCTCAGCATGAGATCACCAGGCACCCAACGCATGGGAAAGTAAGAACCATAGAATATCGAGGCAGTGACTATAGCGAATACAATCAATCCCGCATACAGGTTGACCAGCAGACCTTTTGTGTTCTGCTGCTCCATGGCAATATAGAGCGTTGAGCTCTCAACAATGATCAGCATTAGGATCACATTCCAGGGGAACTTGCGTCCTATGGGCGTGCACGACAACACACAGATGCCAAAGAAAGTGGCCATCAGCCAATATCCATATCGCACTTGCGGCATCCTATACTTGCGCCAGTCCGAAAAGTAACCAATGATCGCCCACTGCAACAGAGCGAAGACGGCACAGAGTGTGCTCAACACGTAGATCCTCAAGCCGTGACGTATGGTCATATCTGGCGGCATGCCGTAGACATCCAGAACTATGGGCTCCATGTGATTTAGCAAATTCAACATTTAAAACGCGTCATAACTGCAAATATCATTATGGAAAATTTTTGAGTTTATCACATGACAACAGTTTCAAAACAGGTGCGTTATACAAATCTGATTTTGCTGAGCTCTTTGTGTGTCTAAAATTATAATGGTATTCCCCCTAGAAAGCATATACATTTGGTTTTGTATATGATAGACAAATAACAATAACAAATAAAATTCTTTGATAACTTTCATATTTAATTTATTTTCCGTAATACATACGAATGCGGATTTCAAAGTTTATCCAATGATTGATTGCTCACTTCAAAGTGGTATATGAAAAAAAAGGCTATGCAATAGAAGAGCATAATGAAATCAATATAAATGGTGAGGGCACACCATAGCAAATCTGGGAATGGCACAATCTGTAGGCGTCCGTTAATAAATTGCGCGTGGTAGGGCATACTGAGGCAGATCACACAGAACATCAGGATGAAGAAGACAAGTGCATAGACCGGACTTTCAACGAACAACATTAACACCATGAAAACAAGCAGGGATACTAGCAGTATAAGCATTAGGCAGCCAGTTATTAGGCTGCTCGGTAGCACTTTCCGGGGGCAAAAGGCACCCAAAATGTGCAAAAATATCACCACAAAGCCGGCTGATGTGAGTACTATCGCCACTGGTAATGGGGGATACGCGTCCATGATAGAGGCTCCTGCTAGCGTTATGAACACAATTATTCCGATCGCCAATGTCCAGTTAATGGGGAAGATGTTCCGCGTCCTCGGGCAGCACTGCAGTATAACCATGAAGCTCAACGTCAGCATAAGCCACACGAAGACGGGAACTGGTACGTCTCGGCTGAAGTTGTATTCGGTTATCGAGTTGATCAGCCAGGCGAAGGAAGTGGTCAAAATAAAGCTTATCGCGAACAGATACACCTTGCGAATAAATAACTTTAGCTCATCATCGTCTACCGTTATCACAACAACATTTGCATTCTGTTCTCTAAAAATAACATTTCGTAATTGTTGTTGTTGTTGTGGTTCTTGTTGTGGTTGTTGTTGTTGATCTGGTGGCACTGCGCGAGAAAATCTTGCAAGCATTTTGCTGTTAGTTCAACCTATGAATTTTGTTGCAACTCTATAAAATAGAAATTATTATTGAAATGACATTTAAGGCGAAACTGCTTTATACTTAAGTACCATCCTCAAGATCTGATACACATCTAATTCATATAGCCGAGTGTGCAAATAATTTTGTATTTATATAAAATTGAAAAATATATAAAATATATTTATTAAATATTTATATATATATATATTTATTGATAAACATTATATTATGTATTCATATATTTATATATATTTTTCAACTAATATAAATAGACAGAAGCTTTATTTAATTATATCATATATATGTATTAATCTAATTTAGCTTTTATTTTATTAAATTCACTAAGAAAACTATAAGAAATTACATTTCGATTTATTTGATTCATCACTAGCGCCATTTGTATACCTATATAAGTTGATATCAATCCATGAAGAACATATCGAAATGAATAAAATTTCTTACCGCACAGCTTAAGCATTCCTTCATGAACAATGATAGTTTGATACTTGGCCTCATCTGTGACAATAAACAATATAAGCAAAACAGATCCCACAGCCAAAAACAGAATCAAGATCATTGCCAACGTCAATTCGCAGGCAGCACAACCATGAGTATCCAGACGCCAACAAAGGGGCACAACACTAGAACGATTTGGGCAGCAACTATAACCACTATGATGTTCCATGGCGACCGCATGGGCAGTAATAATCAATCCCTAGGTGATAGTCTGAACGAAGAGCTTGAAAAAAACAAAACCGATCCACTGCTCAGCCGCATGCAGAATGGCGGCGATTGAACATTGCGCTGCAAATGGGGAGGCAAAAGACGGAAGAATCTCTCATGCCGACAAAAGTCGGTGGTCCCGACTGCATAACTGACCTCTCAGGAAAGTGGTAGTGGCAGCTCATAGTGATAAACTATATCCAAATAATGTCTCGGAATCCAATTGAGCATTTCCTGGCATGTCAACTTTGCTTTCTGCTCTTATAGTCACACAAAGTTGTTAACTTGCTGGTGATCAATCCCACAACTTGAGGGAGGTTCTTATAATCAACAATATAGGCTTTTGTACATTTTGTACATTTTGTACATTTCACAGCTTGGCAACTCTTAAACTTAAAATTTTAAAAGTGGACGCAGCAGAAATGAATATTTGAGGAGCTTTTTAGTAATCTGTCTCAAAGTTTGATAACTGTAGCTATAACTATAACCTATATATTTCATTACTAGTAATATCTTATCTCCACAATATCAGATAAATAGGCTATGGGAGAAAATAAGCATCCGAGCTTTGAAGTAAGTTACCTGCAACTTTACAGTTGTGGGAAATATGCGGTTTTACCGATTTAAGCTCGCTGTTTGGCGATTATCCGAGCATGTGTAATCGTGGTTATCGATACTTACAGGCGGTTACCAGTAATACGAAAGATATACCTAATTTACATTTTTAAGAAGGAAGCTTTGGGGCGATCGCTTCAGGCGTTAGAGCTGGGCGCTTTTAAAAGAAAACACCGCATTGTGAAAGTTTTGTCGAATCGTATCGATATCGATTTTATCGATATCCTTGCACAATTATTTTAACACTCCGTCACATATAAAAAGTTAAGTTGACGGATATTACACAAAATAAATAAATCATGTATCAGAGGATTGTGTTGTATGAGTATTTTAAATAAAAAAAAAAACATCTTAATTTAAGCATTTGTCTAATTTTAAAAACATATATTAATTGATTAGAAATTGCTGATGGCTAAATGTTTTGCATTGCCTCGCTTAAGTCTCATCACCAAGAAGTGGAATCATACAATAGACAATCTCTTGGCTGCATCATATGAAGTGAAGCATGCACTAATCAAGAGCAACAGCAACAGCAACAGCGACAACAACAATCGGTTGGGAAAATGCTAAGTAGCAGCGATCAAAGCTAACAAAGCAGCCACCACAATGGGTGCAGCGATAATAAGGACAACGACTGCCTCGTTTTCCCTGTTTTCAAACTCTGCCGCTTGACAATGTTTGTTGTTATTTAACTGATCGCTTGAGTGCCGCGGATAAAAAAGGATAAAAATATAAAAGGAATGTTTCTTTGAGATGTGCTTGCACCGCCGCATCTGCGGCCTCCATCACGTTCACGATCACTTTCACAGACAGCGGTTGCGGCATTGTTTCCAAAAATGACTCAATCAGTTGTTGCTGCTTATCCCTCATCCTGCTAAACCCATGCAAATGCTTTTCCATTTCCAAAAGAGAAGGCAGCTGCATCTGATGGAATATTTGTACTACTTCAAAATGCTTGCTGTGCCACCCTAAAATCATCAGCTTTTGTTGGACGTAAGACTTTTCAATCAAATTGTTAACTTTACATATTTCGCTGATCTTGGATTGTTCACCAACTTAATGGATTCTTTTCCTTTTTTTTTTTTGTACTTGAATCTTAATAAATTACTCTTGCAATCAGATAGATTTGGTATCTGCCTATATCTCTATATCTATACATTTATTTATGGGAATAAATATTTAATACTGAAAACAGGTGTTTAAAATAAACTGAGCAATTATGCCAATTCATAGATATACTTATATATATAAATATATATGTACAAAAATCTAAATATCTATTTATTTCCAATAAATAAAAAACTTCACCTTCGCAATATGAATCTCAATCTCAAAAAATATGTTATCAATTTTGATTTTGATTTATACCAGCTTTTAACCTAAAATTATCGTACAACAATAATCAGAATCTACTAGTTGGGGTCAATGCACGGCTAGAATTCTTGAATAAAAAATAACAATAATATAAACAAAAATATGTAAAAGTGAAAGCGATGCAGCAAGTGCTCGACAAACGGGACGACATGCAAGCGAATGCAGTGGAGCAGGTAGCGTGGAGGGAGGCGGGGGGACACCAGGGGCACCGCTGTCCGGCCACATGATACACATGCGATAAACTAATGCGACAATGATGGAGGAGGAGGAGGGGGTTAGAGCACAGTTGGATTTTGCATGTCGAAACGAGGGCCAAAGCTATATAAAACTGTTTGCTTCGAGCCGCAAAAAGCACAACCCAAAAAGTCCACGGAAGCGTAACGAATGAGTCCCACAGATGTAGAGATACAGATACAAGTACAGATACAGATACAAGTACAGATACAGATACAAGTACAGATACAGATACAGATGAGCAGAGACGTCAGCTTCAGGCGTGGGTCAGAAAGGCGCTCGGCTACAGGTTCACATATATATATATATATATATTATATATATACATATGCATGTGCGTAGTACAAAGTTATATCTGTACATATTTATAATATTCTATTAGTTCCACGACCCGAACTCGAGTCTCGAGCTCCAGCTGTAGACCGAGCCGAGGCAGCGCGGCGCAGTTAGCGCAGATAATACATCCGTTTCCGGTTAAGCCCATATTTTTGTGTCATTTAGGTGGAGCGGGCAAGAGTGGTGAAGGGAGGCGGGGCGGAGCAACAGTGGCAATGCGAGTGCGACTGGAACAGACAGCTACAGATGCTGATGGCTAGACAGTCACAATGCCAGTGACAGTGTCAGCAGCAAGAGGGGGTTATGTTGTGGGTGTGGGTCTATGGGTCTATGTATGAGTCTGATTCTGAGTATGGGTAAGGCTATGGCGTATGGCTATGGGGTCAGGGAACGGGCACGGGTACGGGTACGGGTACGGGTAACGGGTACGGGCCTGGCATCAAGTGATGCGACAAGTGCAGTCGGTACTGCAACATTGCTCTAGCGGAATCGTCAGCGTTTCCGCATATTTCTCATTTCCACAATTAAACATTTGCGAGTTTAACGTAATGGAAAATGTGACCGCCTCCCACTCCCTGTAAGGCTTGTGCATAGATGTTTAGATGTTGGGGCTACTTTGTCCTGTTTCTAAGATAAATCAAAGCGGCAATTAATAATGCAACTGTGGGTGAGGCTGGTCAGGGGTAGTCAATTTGCAGACTGCTCCCTCAAAACGGGAAGCTCAAATGGAGCTTGCAGCTTCAACTGCTATGTAATTATGTGTTGCAAGTTGCAGCGGAAGTTTCGATTGTGTTTTGCATGGCTTAATCTTTCTCTCTCTCTCTCTCTCTCTCTCACTCTCTATATTTTTCCCATTCTCTTTTCCAATATGTCGTCAACTGAGTGCGTATTTAAATGAGCTTCGCACGTGACTGTTGCAGCAGCTGTTCTTTTTCATCGATTTTAAGCTGTGCAAACAAATAATTGAATACTCGAAAATAGCTTGGCTCAAACTTACTCATTATTGACAAGTGCTGATTTTCGAAAATTGCGTGAACAGAGAAGTTTCAAAATAAAGTGCTATATTTAAATTAAATCAAAATATATTTTGATCGGGTAAGAAAAAGCAACGATCAATTATGAATTTAAGTTGGTACTTGTATTAAATAAATTGCAATTTATTATTTATATAAAATCGATCAAAATTCCATACAAAGATAGAAATATTTAAAATATAAATGTAGCCTAATGTATAAGTAGTTTTTTATTTTGATCATAATTATCAGTAAATAAGCGGGTATTTTCACAGATCTTATTATTTTAATAATATAAATTACCTCTATTTAAATAAATTATAATAATTGTACTCAACCTAAAAAAAATGGCAGTACAAAATGTTTAGCACATTATTTTAAGTTTTTCAATTAAATAATTACATTACTTACAACAAAAAATCGATGATTTTACAAATTTAGTAATGAAATTTACAACTCTAATTTAATACTGTATTGATTTAGAGTTAAGAAGAAGACCAACTTAGTTATCCTACTCTAGTCTGAATTTATAAATTAAATTTAGCTAATTACTTATAAGTACAAGAGAAACTATTCTTACCTATCTATATATATAAGTGCCCTTCAGTGTGAACCTAACTGAAATGGATGTATTGCCGCAAAAGTGTAACAAACAACTGGAAAGGAAGTTTAACTCAAACCCAGAGAATTACGAACAACAACATTAGCATAGAATTTATGCCACTAGTAAAAATGGTTAAAAAAAATTAAATAAATTAGCGAATTTCCGGAAATTGTAACAAATTAACATTGGCGCGAATATAATTAGTAACGCTAAGTTGGTTAGCTTTTTGTTTTTTCCTTTTTTTGTTTTTGATGAAGCACTCGGAAACTGGAAAATGATTAAATTGCAGATACACCTACATACTCATAGTATTTTTGGTGCATTGTAATTAGAAAAACATGCAGTTGTAATAAATAAAAGTAATAAATTGGGCTTAACCGAAAGCACACAAAAAAAAAAGAAACGTGGTAGGTAATTTCGAGATGCAGTTTGTACGAGTTCATAAGCAAACCAAATGCAAGTAATTTATTTCTTTACAATTTTTGTTGAATCATGACAAATAATTTGCACACAGACTAAATTATGTAAGCGAGTTGGCGCTTGAAGGCCTGTCAGGCAAACGTTTCAATTAGATAGGCAGGTGTAAGCTTAATTGTGTTCATAGAAAATGAAAAGAGGTTTTTCGATGGAAAATATTTAAAATGATTCAAAAATAGTTGTGCACTAAATCAAAAACGATAACCTCTTGGAAAAATGATTAAATAAATATAGAACTAAAATAGCAGGAATATTTTTTTTTGAGTTATAGGTATAATAGCACAAAACCTGACTTCAAAAATCAACATTAAATTAGTAGATTTCCCTGTACCAGGTTTGACCCGGTGAATCCCTAAGACGCCCACACATGTGGTAACAAAACATGGCCTAGGCAAACAGCAATATTTCAATTTTCCGGCAGCACCGGTCAGTAAATATTTCGTGGGTGTTTGAATTTATTAGCAGTTATAGCGATTTTTGCACTCCAAACTGCGTCTGGTGATTCGGCTGGCATGCTTTGAATTTATGATTGATTTTCAAGTCATTAATATTTATTTATTTCGTTGAATGTGTATTTTTTTTTTAGCCTTGCAACATATATTTTATTTGCAAAATGCTCAAATAAACACGTTGTATTGCGTCTGTTAATGGCCGCATAAATCGTTGTCAAAAAATTATTATTATTATTTCATTTTTTTCTCTCTTGACTGTTTGTTTATTCATCATAACTCCGAGTTGTTGTTATTGCTGTTTCGCGTCTGGCAAGCAAAGAAGGCGGCAAAGGCGCACGTGCCACAAAACCAAAACAATTTTAAGCTGTCGTTCCGAGCGCCGTCATCGTGGCTCTAATGCGTGCATTAGTGTCCCAAATTATCATTAATGCCGAAAAATCAAACTACAAATCGCTTGTGGACCGAGTCGAAAAGGTTAAAAGCCTCCAACTGCTGCTGCATACGGCCCCAATTTGATGTTGTTGCTGCCTTCATACCCTGTATCAAAATGAGTAATTTGTATCTGTATAATAAATATTAGATACATATAGCCAATTGTTGTTGTAAGCAGATAGATAGATAGGATATGTAAAATAATTGTTATTTAAATAATTACTTTTAGTGTTAATTTAAAAGAAAAATTATTAAATTAATATACAAATATATATGAAATAAATCGACTATTCATTTTAATTTAATTCGTACTTTATTTTTATTTTTAAATTTATCATTTAAAATTTTATTTAAGTATGCACTTTTTTTTATTATATTTGTGGACGGTTCTTAGAAAACATTGAGAAAAATAAAATGAAAAAGATAATTTAAAAAATCAATAATATAGGATAGTTTTTAGAAAGGTAAACTCTTTGTCCGATTATTATTTGACGTTTCTGTTGTTGTTTTTGTTGGCATATTGCCATCATAAAAATGCGCAAGGAAGCCAGCTCAACATCCTCTTATCGGGTGTGACTATGAATTTGAGTATACATGTGTGTATGTATCATAGATTTTTGGAGTGTGAGTGTGGGGTGGGTATGAGTATGAACATGCATTTGAGGGTGGGCGCAAATTGCTTGCTTTTAGTGCGACGCTCACACGTGACCAAATAAATTGCACTGGCAGCCTCATTAGGCCTTTAAATATTTTGATGGAGTTATAAAGATATATTTATTAAATTATTATATAACAAACAAATTGATCAAACAATATAAATTGGTTGATTTTGTAAAAGTTAAATAAAATATGATTTACAAATTAGAAATCATAAAAACTACATCAATATGAAATTGAACTAAACAAGTTAATGTTACAGAATTTGTATATATAAGTGAAAAACATATGGTCATAGAAAATCATATGAGCATGTTCAGCTAATTTCCGATTCTCACTTATATAGTTGCAAATGAGTGAGTGAGTCAGCGACTGATGCAAGGCAGCCCGACTGCCCTGCTGCCCGGTTGCCATGGTTCATTAGAACCTATTAAGGCAAACCAAACAAAACAAGCAACCACCGGCCAAGCTGAGTTCCAGCTACTCATAAAAATTTCGCAGCTCATAAGCGCCAAAAAGGTTAGCCCCTAGCCAGAGTCAGACTCATATCCAGACCGAGACCGAGACCGAGACCGAGACCGAGAGTTGGAGTGCCAGGTGAACGAAGCGTACAAAATCATTTCCTATTAAAGCGAGCGGACATGGCAGAGAGATGGACTTTGTATGCTGCTTGCCACAGTGGCTGTGGCAGTAGTTGGAGTTAAAGTTGCAGTTCGAGGTGAGCTCAAAATGCGTGACTGCGACTAATGACCCGCACGTGTTCAGGTTACCAGCACTTGGACGTGGTGGGGTGGGCGGGTGAGCGAGCGGTCCGACGACGACGACGACGGCGACAACGTCGACGACGACGACTATGTAGTCAGAATTGATTACGATCGCTGGACGCATATTAATTGTACCACGTTGCAGGCTATGAAAAGGATATGTAAAGGATGCGACTGCAGCAGCAAATATTGCTCTTTTATTTTTGGAGCCGCAACTGCGTCTGCGCATATGATTAACAACTTAATGCATATAGGATCTGGTTTAGACTTGAGCACTGCGAGGGATCAACGTGTGCGTGCTCCTGCAGGTAAACAGCGCATTTGTCTGCCACTCGATCGCCACGGCTGCACTGCCACCGAGGCAGCCAGTTCGCTCAAGGCTCATGTGGGGCCATAAAACTGATAATAAGAATATCCAAAAAATATTTGTCACATAGTGTCTGCCGCATACTTTTGGAATCCGCCGACTCCTATGTCTTTCCTCAGCCGTGCCGTATATCTTATCCATCCAGTTAGTATACCGTCATGTATCAATCCTAACCCGGCCAACACAAATGGCCAGTCGCACTAAAATGTATTGAGTAGTAATCAAATAATTTATTACTCAATATATGCCGAGTTATATGCTGAGAAATCTATTCTATCTACAATTTATTATCTGCATTTCTTTCTCTTTTTTATAAATTTGTTTTCCACAGTTAAAACTTATTAGTTTTGACTTAATGAATAAGCCCAAGGGAAATTATTAGGCTCATCGAAAAATAACTTTGATATATTTTTAGAAAAATCTGTTTTTTAAGAGTCTACTTCGTTAACCATAATGATATATAACTTAAACCACAAATAACTCGTACATGGAACATTTTTAGTGTTAATTCATTCAACCTTATATGTCAAATCGAGGAGTTCGAAAGAAAATCCAAATAGATATGGTTTCTTTGCATTTGCATAAAATACAAAAATGTACATATTTAATGGACCTTTGACCGGTAATATTACAAAGACCTTTTAAATTATTAAAATATTTAATATAATTTGTTTTCTCTGCAGTTGATTAAAATGTTTATTATAATTATTATTTAAGATAGCCGTAAATTTTGATTTGAATTATAATTTATTATTATTTTTTTATTTATTTATTAAATTATTTTTCAAAGATTTTTATAAAATAATAATTACAAAAAAAATATTTTATGTGACATTTATAAATATTGTTTTCAAGGAAAGAGTTACAAACCTTTAATAGCAACTCAAACTAGAATGGACTTGCTTTGGATTTTTTGCTGAGCTTTGCTTTATTTTAAAAGCATTTCCTCAGCAAGTCCATTCTAACTTGAGTTGCTATCAATCAGACAAATCTAGATAAGATCATACAAGCGCCAGCAGTAAATAAATTCAACTGGCAACCCAACTCAAGATGCTTTATAATATTTAACAAACAAAAAATGAGATGGAGAAAAGTGTAACAGAAGCTAACAGAAGATGGCTCAACAGGCAGGAAACATGACTAACTATAAACGCAATTACCTAGACAAACGGCTGAAGCAGCAACAAAGGCGAATACATGCAACACCAGACTCAGAACCAGAAGCAAAGGAAAGCAAAGCAAAGGAGATATGGAGACTCCGACTCAGGTCCAATAGGGGACGGAGTCACTACCAAGTTACTCAAGTTACAATGAAATTTGTCTGGGACAAGTAAACATTGCCACCGCATGGAGCAAGTTGCGCAGGCGTGCAAGAAAATGGCGTACGGTAGCGGCAGATGCGGTTAGGAGAATGGTTGAGGCTGGTTGTCCATGGGGCTTCCGACAGGAAATCCAGAACCCCAAGAAGAATAAGGCCGCATCATGAGGAATGTGTTGGCCGCACGTCTTTTGCTAATAACCGTCATAAATTCAGTGCGGCAACAAATTGAAATTAAACGAAGGCGACGCTGTCGAGGAACGGCAAGATCAAGCTCAAGCTCAAGCTGCGGCTTCTACAGCTCCTACAGTCTTCATATATACATTCAGTTCCATAGCCGCAGAATGCAATCAGGAGATCGTGATTTTGTGTGGGTAAAGTTAAAGGTAAAGGCAAAAAAGTGTAACTACTTTGTTGTTGTCATGTAGTTAGCACTTGAAGATTTATCCGCGTGAATTAATTGCGATCTTGTTGCGCAGTTTGGAACTCGCAAAATGAAGACCACTCTCACACCAGCTGCACCACCAGAACACCACATGTGGTGGCATACAACTTGGGCCCTTATCAAATTAAACGGTAGCACAGCTGGAGCGGATCGTTGGTCAGCTACTTGTTGGCCATACAAAAATTATGACAATTATGGTGAGCTATAAATTCAAGGCGCGTCGCCAGAGTCGGTCGACATCAAGCGCAATTCCCGATACACCCACCGTTCCTTTCCAGCTCACAACTGGCGACTCTTTTGGCTGGATCAGTGATCTGTGGCATTATTCATGTGCGCATTTTTATTGTACACCAAATACTCATAAATCAAGCAGCATTTGGTGTGTCACAGATTCATAAGCCGTTGAACTGATCCGCGATCGCTGATCGCTGATCGTTGATCGTTGATCGTTGATCGGGGACAACATTATTAGGCGAGATCCTCAATCGCCCATTCGACCATTCACCATTCACCATTCGCCCAATCGACACTTATGACATTATGGATTATGATTATGGCGCTCGCGTGCTGTTTATGTATGCCAAGCGAATAACGCAAAAACAAAATATCTTCACAATTTTCTGTACAAGCTTTCGCTTTTCAATGCCCTGCAACTTTACAACTTTAAGCGGGTATCCACAACTATACATTTCTTATATTATTTACTAACAGCGGATGTAATAAGTTTAACAAATATATATTAAATTTAAAAGTGTACAATTTACAATTTACAGTTTCTTATTTTAACATATTTGTATTATATTTTATTTTTTTTTACTTTAAGAATAATGCATATTAATTTTTAATTTGATGATAAATATTTTTGATTTTGTTACAGGAATAATCATCACTCACAATAGACCCACCTGATTTTTTTGGTGTGAGACGTGGCAATCGATGCCAGGTGGATCGACAAGCCGCCAAATCGACGAATCGTTCGTTCATCAGCATGCATCGCAGGCGGCGTTCGTCGTCCTCGTCATCTTCATCGTTGCTGATCAATCAACGCCTTTAACAGCGACTGCGACTCCGACTGCGACTGCGACTGCGACTTTGACTGCGACTGCAGTTTCTTATTACGAATACTGCATGGGAGGGTGCGGTGTTCGGTTCATTTTGGCAAATACATTTTCGCGCATTTCGCGACGTTTACAAATTGCCGTCATTAATTAGGCAAAAAATGCACGCACCGCCAGATCCCAGTAGAAGACGCGTCGCGTAGGCGAGCCAAAAAATCAGCTACCAGCTCAGGCAGTGGCTGCCACTTGGACGCAGCTCGGAGCTATCTGACTGTCTGGCTGGCAGGCAGACACCACATCATCCAACACATAATAATCAGCGGGTGGACAGCAACAGGATTGGCATGCGCTTGAAATTAATTACCTTCACCCTCAGGCATGCGGTTTCTCGATGTTGTTACTGTTGTTGTTGTTGTTGCTAATTAAGTTGTTTGCGTTTTGAGTTATTGAACTGTGTTGTTGTTGACGAACCGAGTTCTGATTTTCCTTTTTGGCAGCGTTACGTGCTACAATGTATCCCAAAACGGAAGTGCATTCGATGAGCTTGGCGTATTCGATTTTTATAATTAAGTTCAATTCCAATTTGAAACATATGCTTAACTATAGTTTAACAAAAAAAAAAAAAAAACCATTAGCTTGTTGGTAATATATTAAGCTTCTTCTCTTCAACGAATTCATTAACAATATACTTGCTCTAAGCCTGTATGAGATGTATATATGGCTTTAATAATTGATAATTAAATTTTTATAAATTTAAACCTCTTTGTGTACTCATGTGCTCATAATCATGATTTTTTCACTTTTCACTTAGTAAACAGATTATTTTGTATTGTTTAAACGCTCATCTGCAAAACTTTAAACTATTTCAACAAGATAAAATGATAAAATTAAGATAAATTTCATTTAAAAAGTGTGTCGATTCAATAAATTGTTAAAATATATTTAAAGAAACATTTATTTATTAAACTACTTAAATATATTATTTACCTATGTTATATAAAATATATTTTAAATTATAGCATTAAAAATCATAAGGTGATTCAATAAAGAGGTTTATATATGCCTCCAGCTGGTGCACCCACTGAGTCAGCTTGTCATGTGCCGTCTCCCCATCCTTCCCCTAAAAAAAAATACAAGTTAATTGCTTCACTCCGTTGTCAACCTACCCGCCGCCTGTCTGCCCGTCTGCCCGTCTGCCCGTCTGCCTGGTTGGCTGGCTGGCTATCATCTCTACTGGAACTGTCCAAATGTCATTTGGTTGCACTTGTTGGTCAGCTGTCTAAAGCTGGAACGAGTATCGCGTGCGCAGCCAGAGGCGCTGCTCACTGGACCATGGCTCCAAGCACCAACAACAACCATAATAATATCAAAAGAAATTAAAGATGCGACGTGGCTGTCAACGCATTTGTTGCTATTGCGCTTGCTGTTGCTGTTGCTGTTGCTGTTGCTGATGTTGTATTGTATCGCATAATTAGTGTCTCTGTCTCCAAATAAATCAGATGACGCTGGCACAAACAGACAAAGGGTCAGAGGGTCCATTGAAAGGGTCAGCGTTAGATTTGTTTTGGGAGTTGGATATTTATTTTATCTTCGGCTGTCGCTTATGTGATTTAAGTGGTTTTCCACAATGGACAGACATTTTCATGTCTTAATTTAGTATGTGTTATGGAATTTCCAAATAAGCCGCTTTTGCTTCTCTCGTGCAATGTTATGAATTCGACTAAAGTTATTCAACTAGTGCATAAACATGAACATTGGTGTGGCTTTAACATAAAAACTCTAAAATACGATATGTCTGAAATAGTTAACTGTACTAAATAATAAATAAATAAATTTAATAATTAATTAATTATTTCATGAATACAGGGTATAAATGTGTATTTAAGCTTTCAAAATACTACGAATTGTTTGTATTTAGTTTAATATGTACTGCTTATATATCAATGTAGAGTAAAGTTTTTGTAGCCTAAATTCACATTTTAATTTTAATTCCTAAAAATATATAGTCGAAGGTATATTGTTACTTATTTACGTAATTATATTAGGGAGACAATTATTTCTATGAATACAATCTTTTCTTAGTGACAGACTTTAAATACAAAAAATGTAGTTTGTACATTTCAACAATATATTTATATTTTAACACCACTGTGTGATCTGTCTTTATACACATATGTTAATTTGGAGGTCTATTCTTGGTGTTTGATTTCTATTAAGTGCTGTCGCGTGTTGCCGGATTGTCAAGTCCCACTGGCTGTGGAACGGGATAAGATAATATGTTTTTAAAAGCTTGTTAAATGTGAGTCTAAGTTGTCTTAGACATATTGTTGGTTGGTCTCAGCATTTGCTCTCGCCATGAGGTGTTCCACTTTGGGACGTTGCCGAGCAGGAACAGCGCCGACAACAATGCCACATTATGGGGCATCAGCGCTATCAATAAGCACATTAATTTGATTAATAACCACCTGCAAATCATTTCCATGCCACACAAAGGGCATAACAGCTGATAAAAAAAAAAAAAAAACGAGAAAAACCGCACAATCCCCTAAGTAGCAAAAGTGTCAGCAACAAATGCTGATGATGTCTGATGTCGAAGAAATGGATGAAATGCCATTACTGGGAGGCAGCCACATCAATGCCACTGCGTGGCAATTTACGCATCGACTTTCAACACACACTCACACACACAAATGAATGTAGTGCATGCGTGATGGCAACCCTTTCGTTGCTCACACACATAAATCGCTATCTTTATGGAATTTTTATGGGCAATCTCCTCACACACACACACACAGGCACACTCACTTGCATACAGAAGCCAAACTAATACAACGTTTCCGCCGTACTCGCGATGGCAAGTTTCAAACAGATTTGAAATTGCTTGCAGAAAGGAGTTGGAGTTGAAGTTGGAAAAAGGTGCCCACGATGACACCTGCACATCATCATTAAGTGGGTGTGCGAATAGGTTAAGTGGTATATTCATTTTTATATCTTACACCCATTCAAAAAGGTTGAAAGGGTATCATGACGCTGCGCCAATCTGTACAGTATGAGACTTTTTCGTCTCCAAAAATTTGTCCTAAATATTTTTGATCGTCTAACTGACGTGTGCACAACAAATGTGACAAAAATCATATATATTTTACGGCTAACACTATATCTTATGTTTCTTTTCCTTAGGGTGGGTAGTTTGAGTCCTGTGTTAAAATATCCTGCTAAGCTAAATCGCCTGCTGCTGGCAGTACAATTTGTTTTGATAACAAACAAACTGCTTTCCCACTGCATGTCAAAGTATCTCATAGACACTTTAGTTAAAGGATCTAACCAAAAATACTTGACAGAAATGGTTGTACTTGGCATATATTGTAAATATGGCTTAAGTCTTTGTTCTTCAGATTAAAGATTTAGAAGTGGTACAGGTTCTAATTAGGTTTTAAATAATATATATATTTTGTAGATACTCAGTTTAATTTGTTGTGGACACTATTTGATAGTTTGGAGAGCTCAGCTGTAAACATACACCACATTCACACACACAGACACATACGAGTTCACACACACAGTGGCACAACAAAAGAATGTCTGTCAAAGCAAATATGAGACCGTAAATGTCAATATAATGTCAAAGGTTCGCCACCCCCGCTAATTGGTTAATGTAAACAACTAGCGAACTGTATAAGAAGACAAAAATATCTCGAACAAGAAAAACACCAACAGCAAACAGCAAACAGCAACAATATTTCAAGCAGGGCATGTTTCAAGTTTCAAGTGTTGACGCGTCATAACAACAACAACAACAACAACAACAACAACAACAGCAACAACCATGAAAAAAAAAAAACACAGAAAAGAAAAACAAACAGACAACAGGCGGCAACGTTGGCGACAGAAACATACATAAAACACACACGCAGAACAAATACTTCAATTAATAAACAGACACGCGTCCATCGATAAATACTCGTAAGTAAGCGTTGCTGTTCTTCCAATACTCCAATACTCCAATGGCCAAAGCCGGCACAACCCTCGGTCACAAATGCCGGGGCCTTTGGGCATTTGGATTGTAACCGAACACCGACCTATTTGCAACCAGGAGCACCAATAAGGCGGCTGAACGCCGCTTATGTCCTTGTGGCGTAACCAAAATCCATAAGTACTAAAAGTACTCACTTACAAAGTGCTTCAATGGGTTTGAATAACATTGACCACAGTTTAAGTTAAGCTAGCTCCTTTTCCACGTTGTATTCATAAAGTATTCTCTTTTATGCAAGAATAGTAATTAACATTTTAATTAACATGCAAAACAATCTAATTATATTTTTTGAATGCTACTTATCTCTAATAATTTAAATTTTGATTGTACTGTATATTAATAATTTCAAATCTTTAACATACTCATTATTCAAAAAGCATTGATTTTTTTGTTGAGATCTACCAATCCTGATACGGATTGGACGATTTTACGTTTTAATAGCCTCAGATTTGTATTTAACAATTACTTTTATTTTTACACAAAAATAGTCTTTTTCATTTAAACTTTTTCCTTTTAAATCATTTATTTTTTATATTTTAAACACAATTTATACGTTTTTAATTTAAAGTTATTAAATTTAAATTTGTGGACTTAATTAAGTTTATATTTAATAAATACAATTAAAATGAAATAAAACAAAATATTATTATTCTAATATTTATCTTATTGATATCAAAGTTTGTGAACTGTTAAGTTTCACTAGTCTGTTGCATTAAATTATATTAATAGCTCCTTCAATTTGACATTGCAGCTGAGATCTTGAAAAATTCAGATTTTAGGTTACTGCAGCTTAATGGCATAATGAAGAGAAGCACAACAACAATTGGGAAGGAGGCAAACCCCAGCTGAGATTGAGCTGCCAATTTTTTTGCTTTGCTGTTTATCGATTTATTATAAAACTGTGCGCTTAAGCGATGCTAACACCCACCTCCCCCTCTAAACAAGGAGCTGCCCATAACCCAAACCCTAAAAACAGGCGGCTGCTGACACATCAAACATTGACGCTGATGGGCGATGGTCGGTCTATGGCAAACCAATGCCACACCACAGGCAAAAAACACACACACATGCCACGCCCACTAAGCAACAACAAGAAGAGCAGCAAGTGCGATATAAAAAAGGTTTATATATGTATACATATGTCAGGGTGCTGCTGTGGTGAGTGTGCATTTTTTTTTTATTTGAAAAAAAAAGTAAAGAACTTCGACAGACGGAAACAGGAAACCGGAAGTCCATCTTGCTCACAGTGTCGCCGACAGCAACAGCAGCGGGATTGACGGCCGGGTGGTAGGGGTGGAAGGGGTGGACGTGGTGTGCCGTTGTGGCAGCCAAGATATTTTTATGCGTTGAAATTTTTCAGCTGGACCCAATCACATACATACATATATCATAAATACACAAACGCTCTTTACATACATACACATATAGTCTTGTGTGCAAACATCAGAGCCGCAACTTCAATAATCATTATCAGCAGCAGCATGCTCGGCTCTGTGCTTCTTCTACACAATCATCATCATCATCGGCAACATCATGTTGCGGAAACAGATAACGCACGGACACGGCACGGGCACGACGCGGCATGCAGCGGACGTTGTTGCCACATAACATTTAATGCTGATAGTTGGACCCTGGACTGCTCGCACTCCTCCGCCAAGACGGCGCTTCAAATTGAAATCAATGATGCGCGAGCTTATGCTACATTGCCGCTCCTGGACCCTCTCTTTCTCTATCTCTATCTACTCTCTGCACTACCAGCTCTAATGTAGCATCTCAGCTGCGGGTGTCGCCACCGGCGACGCTCTCCCCCACCTCGACACGCCACTCCCCTGGGCAACAAATGATGCGAAAAAATTGCCAACCACCCGCATGCCAGGCATAAAAAAGTGTTAATGTATTGGCAATCTGCAGGAACGGTAGAAAAGTATAAAATTGCACCAAAATATGATATCACTGGAATTTTACGTAACTGTAAGCGAATTCAGTTGGGTGAGTGCCACATTAAAATTGCCTTGGGTTCCCCCAAGTCTTGGCCATTGGCTTATTTCATAGTAGAGAATATTTTTAAAGCTATTTTTCTTAGAGATACGAATTTTTTATTAAGTATTTAATTTTCTTCAATTATAAAGTATTTAAAACATGGAATAGCAAACCATTCGTATACTATTTAAAATATAATACATGTTAACTTTGGGTACATAAAAATGGTATATTATGAAAAAAATTAACATTTTTAAAAGGGTCACTCAACTATAATACAATTCATAAAGTTCAAAATAAAAAAGCAAATAGATGCTAAAGATAGATTAATATGTTTTTTTCGGTTAAATTTGTTACTATTTAATTTTAACGCCCACATGCCGAATATTTAAGCACAGATAATTAATTTATTTTATGATAGTTATGTTTCCATTGATAAAACCAAAACTTTGTCAAGACAGACTCCAAAATGGAACGGGTTTGAATAACCTATTCAGCATATTATCATAACGAAATTTGATGCTATTTTAAGAAACCCTGAAAAACTACTTTTGAATCAATAATTTTTAAATTATCAAATAACAAAATAAATAATAATAAAAACATATATTATGATTAATTAAAATCGTAATTTTCAAATCCACTGATCTTTCTGAGGTATCTGAGTAACTTTAGATGGTTACAAAAAATCAACAAAATATTTTGCAGTCCATGCCAATGATGTGCACATTTGTTGTAGAAGTTAGCTAATGTAGATTTATTTTCCATTTTTTTTCTTTAATTTTTTAAAATAATATTTTCATAATTTACATTGGTTGTAAGATGGACGAAAGAAACTTGATTTGGAATAGGGCATCGGAAAACCTGCTCAGCGTCATAAAGTATTCCCATAACAATCTTCATCGAACTAGATAGTCTGAAATGTTGACGGCCCTGTCATTTTTATTCTCTTTTGTTTATTAGAAAATTAAATAGTAAGTCAATTAACTAGAATTATGATTTTAAATGAAGCTGAAGCACCACCAAGTTAAACAATAGAATCTCACGTCGCAACCAAATATAAGATTGTATAAAATCTTAATCCGCCAGACAGGTTGCTATCATAGGCGAGAAATTCCTCGTTCTACCGTTTCGATTTCTACCAACTGTTTTCTTCTTTTTTTTTTGTGTTAAAATGTTGTCCATAAATTTGACTTATAAAGTGGTTAGCTGACAGCAGCTGTGAATGAATTGGCCCTACAGCCAAGACTGTGAAGTGTGATATCATTTAGTAAAAGCAAGCCATTATACGGGCAATGATTCCTAAAATATGTAGAATTATAAATTAGAATCGAGAGAAATGATTTTCAAAGTATGTTTTGAATTTATTGAGATAATTTGAATTAACCTAACGTCGTTATCTTTTAAGAATAGGAAGAGATAAAACTGAATAAAATGAGCTGGCAAATTCGGATCCAATTGGGCCATGATTTGATGTGATATTCTCTTTGGACAACAATTCGAATTTATTTGAGATACATATTTTTTTTTTTTTAGTAAACGTATAAGAATTGAAGACTCAACCAATAAGCTTATATTTTTCTTATTTGTATGCAATAACTTTTGAAGAAGTCATTGTTTGAAATACAAAAGCATTTTGAATATTACATTTTATAACCAAATTACAAATGGTTTTAACTACATTGAATACATGAAATGTATTCATTGTGTCTTTTTTAGATGTAATTTTTTGACAACATTCATTTATCTAGTATAATTATGGGTAAAATTTTCTGTGAAAACTGTAAGTAAACCTGCAAAATGAGACAATATTTTTTCAGAAAATAGTAATTTTAATGAAACTTTATTGTTTAAATTAAAAATTAATTTCTTAAAATCCTTTAGTTGTAAATTCGAATCATTTTTATTTGTAGCACAGCAGCTGCTTCTGTCCAATTTAGAAGTCCCATGCCAACCACTCCCACACACTCTTCTATCCTATGACTACCTTTAGTTCACATGCCACAGAACAGTTGCAACTGCAACTGCATCCCCCTTTCCAAGTGCCGGCTCACTTCAAATGGTGGCTGTGCAAAACTATTGACATTTCGTTGTAGGGATCATTAGAGAGTCATGGCCATGACTTTCATAAAAAAATTAGGCCCAGTGCCTGGTAGACAACATGACGCGGCTCAACATTTAAAATTCCTTCTGCATGCAAGCACACCTGCAACTGTGGCATGCAACCCCATGCAGCGCATCGAAACTGCTTTTTAAGCGGGGCGTCTAGCTGTCTGCTACAAACTCGTGAAATTTCACCCGGGCAAAGATGTGCAATCCCTGAAAATCGAGTGGGCCGCAAACTGTGTTTGTCCTTCGTCCAGTTTTTGTGCCACGCTGTGCGTGAACTGCAACGTAGCTTCAGCTGACCATATGCTAAGAATATATCTTGTATTGATCTTCACTCCAAGAAACTGTCTAGACAGCGAGGCGTCAAGTGTTTGCCGAAGGACTCACTGTACAAATATAATATATATACATTAAATTCTAAGATGTGCTGCCTGATCCCATAAGAAACCTTGAGCGCACTTAAATATTATGAACATCTATAAGACCAAGCGAGGCCTTATTAATTAATAGATCATAATATAAAAGATATAAAAACCTTTCATTTTCGTCTTTCTGCTACTTGTGTGTTGTCATCTTTATTAATGGATTGTGTTCTGGAATTGATTTTAGTCCATTATATTAATTTTAAGTATTCGGGGCAGTTTTATGACTTGAACTAACAGATCCAAACTTAATATTCGAATTTATTTGATAATATTTTTGTAGACGTTAGTCATAAAGATCGTATCACAGTGTATTAGAATATTGAGGAACCGGCTTGCATATCTACATCGTTTATTTTACGACCACACAAATTAAATCCAGCCGAAAAACAATTAGATCGTCAGCGATTTGCATAACATTTAATACTCAGAGTATAACTTAAGTTAAGTTTTCTTTATAAGTTTTTCAACTTAAATTTCGACGAGCAGCAGCTGAAGCATATTTAATCTAAAACACTGTTGCTTTTATATAATGCAGGGTATATTGCCGACAAATGCCTTGTCAATTTTATACTCTAGTTTCGGGTGGGATATTGTTGGATTCCAGCGCTAAACGATTTGTAAGTTGTGCGATCGTAAAAAAAGGAAAAGACAACTCTCGTAAAATCATATCAGAAATGAGCTCGACAACAAATGCAGAGCTGGTTTCGAACTTTTTACAGTCTTTTTACAGATTTCGCACCTGTCCAAAAAAAAAACTCTACGTCGATCGGTTAGGCCAGTGATAGTTGGTCAATCCCAGGCCTTACAAACTTTTTACGACCCAAGGAAAAAAGAAACATGAAGAGACTCGGGTGCTCATAAAACTCATCTTTGAGCCGGCTACAGCATTTTAATCGCTGACTTATGTGACATTATTGATCGTAAAGGCCGCTACCTTTGCGAAGAGACTGCGTTTAGCGTAATTTTGTAATTTGTTGTTAAATCTCAACAAACATAAGCTACTAAGAATGGGCTCACTATCATCCAGACAGATCCGTCTTGGTGGTCCACATTCAGTTTTGCTCTTTCTCTCCCAATTCGAAGTGTTCCAGCTGTTTGACGAGTTCCACATTTTAGGAAATATTGCTTTTTATGATAATCTATAGATTTTAGCTTTTATTTTTTATGTCGCCTGGTTTTATGATCAGTTTTTATGAGGTGCGATGACTTAGATATTACCTTGAACTCGATTTTGTTTTGGAACACTGTGTGAGGCTTATAACGGTACCAATTTTATAGAAGTTAGGCTTTTTATTTTATTTGTCTCCTAACAATATGACATGTAAGCAATGAAACATAAAAGCAACTAGAAAGTTTATATCAAATTAAACTGATAAGTGCTGCATTAACTTACATGTCATTAATATGCCATTAGTTTTAATAAATAAAAAGAAAATCCAATGTTGTTATTTGATTACTTGTTGTGTTTTACAGTCAAAAAAATTTACAAAATTCAAAATTAGATATACGTATTTTAAAAGAGCTGTAAATTGCATATAGTGACTTTAATCTAGCAAACTTTACTCTGATTTATTTATACTACTTATTTTTTTGGTAGATAGAGTAATATTGTTAGACAATAAATGTTTGAAAAATGCTTAGGAGATTTTGCAATATTTCTTTTCAGAAATTTTTTTTATTGAGAGCTCTTCAGGCTGTCATTAATTTTTTAAGCAAATCATCATAATTTTGCTAACTAGAGAAATTATGATATAGCAAAGATGCATCCACAGTTTAAAGATGTGGAGAACTAGTTTCTTGAACTGTACCATGAATCACGCACTAAAATGTACGATATCTTTTGACTAACATTTCAAACGATAGCAACAATATTATTAGTTTCTAGAAAGACTTTGATCTTTTGATGTGACTGCGACTTAATATAAATTTGTTAAGAATCAAGGCAGTGATCGGCTGCGCAGCTGGTCAACTCCACGGGGGTTGCCTTCATCTTACTTATCCACATTGGGTGACATTTGGGAAAATTAACCCGAAAAACAATACGCAGCGTTAAGTAGGCGATGCCTTGGAAAAGTTAAAGACTTGCAGTCAAATCCCAAAGCAATATTTTCATTGACTACGCTATTGGGTTGTGTGTTAACTCCTTTGACATGGGTTTTATGGATCGGTGCTGGAGCGGGAGCGGGAGCTGGAGCTAGAGTGTGTGAAGTGTGAACCAACACGCATAAAAATCGAAATACATATTATTTATGAGGTTCATCAGGAGTTTACGATACACACGATACAGGCTCAGGCTCTTTGCACTCTCATTCACTGCATACCGTAGAATAATACCTGACCAGGCTACAAAAATTATAAAAAATAATGAATGCGTTTCTCCCTCTTCCACATCCAAGAGGCGGCTGTCAGTTGGCCTCATGCTGTGTCCCAGACTCAGACTCGGACTCGGACTCGAACTCAGACTCTGACCAAGACCAGTACCCGTTTCAGGCCGAGTTTCGGCTCAGACTTCATGACGTCCTCGCTTAATGTGCGCCGTGTAACGAAAGTAAATTTTTCATAACTTGACTCGAATGCAGCGAAGATCGATAAATATTTCTCCTGCAGGTAGTCGCACACACCTACACCAATACACACACAACAGTATATAGGTGTGTGTGGCATTGTAGGTAGCACCTTTTTCTTGCCGTCCAGACAAACTGGCAGCAGCATCATTAGCAGCTGAGTGTTGCTGTTGCCGTTGCTGATGTTGTTGTTGTTGTTGTTTTTGTTGTTGTTGTTGCACACTCAATGACAAAAAAATAAAAATAAAAAGGCCGTCTGCTGGCTGACTATGCTGTATTTACTTTCAGTTTGCTACTCTTTATTTAATTTTAAAGTGAGTCAAATAAAAACTCGTGCTTACATATTAATATTTCCTTTCTTGGTTAATTTTTTGTAAGTTCATGAATATGAAGAAAAAAGGGAATATTAATTAAATAATATATAAAAAGCATAGGCCGTATGTTCTCTTTAGTCATGTGAAGCTAAGTTTTAGCATTTGTTAAGTCAGCATTAACTTATTCCCAAAGATTCGTCAATTTAATTATTTTAATAATCCCAATTCATAAAAACTGCTCTCTTAATTTATATTAATTTTAGATAGTTTATTTAAGTAAAACTGAAACAAAAGATCGTTATATAATCACAAAATGAAATTAAACCAATTTAATTAACTTCATCTCGACTACTACATACCCTAAACCCTGAACCCATATGTTGAATATATTCTCAGGTAATTGGCAAATTTCCCTTAAAAGTGAAAATGATCAGGTTTGAAAGTGTATTTATTTTATTTTGCAAGCACAGGCACAGAAGACAACAAAAAACCGATCGCAGAGCATGTTTTTTTCTGTAGCACGAAATGATTTTATCTGGCAGGTTAATTTCTATTATTTGCCCATCGCCGTCACAAATTTCATGCAAATGTAAGTTTACCTTATTTGCCAAATAGATTTTATTAAAACTAAAAACTAAAAACACAAGTTGATGAATAAATAAATTCACACGTTTGTCATAAGCTAAAGAAAAATGTTTAAAAACATTAAAATATATGGTAACTTCGGATTCGTATACAAAGTACAGTTTAAGTCATTTGGTTACAGAAAACTAAAATAGTTCGTTTTATTAAAATTTATTTAAATTTTACAATATTTGTTTTATTAAAATTTATTTAAATTTTACAATATTTTATAGTTTTGAGGTTTCAAAAAATTAAATCCATATAAAAAAGAAATGCAATTTTATAACGGTATTTTAATATATATAAATTACAGAAATTCAAAAATAAAATACAAAGTTGTTAAAAGAAGTTAGTTTGTATGGACTAGCATTTACCGTTGGTATTACAAAGCCATTGGTCACACTTACGTGCAGTCCCATTCGAAGCAAACACTTGAGAACCCGGGCCAACCTGGGCTACTATCTTACCCAGGCCACAAATAAAAGCAACTCACACCTCTCAAGTGTCCATGGGTATGTGTGTTTGTGTAAGATCCGAATAGAAACCTCAGATAAATGCAAATAGAGCCATAAAACTAGAAAACATATATGGCTGCCCTTTGGCTTGGCGAGGGTGGCAAGTGTTCCCTGAAAAGAGTCAAAAGGGTCAAGTATTTGTGTGAGTGTAGTCAAATTAATAAATAAATAATCATTGCGCATAGAATCTGTTTGACAGTTAAGTTGGCAGTGTCGGAGTTGAGGTTATGGTTGTGGTTGGAAGTGGGTGGCAGTGACAGCTCTAATAGTATGCACAAATCCGTTTAATTGGCGCCACCTGCCATATGTCGCTCATCAAAGAATAAACTGCTTGCGGTTTTTGTTAGGCCCAGCAGCTAATTAGGCGCAAGTGCGTCTCGCATTTGCCGCCAATCGGATTGTGGCCAGCAATTAGGAAATTTGATACAAATTAGGTAAATGTTGCAAGCTCACACAGCGTCTACCCGACAACGTTGCCAGGGCTTTGCACAAAAGCTTAAGGGTTACGTACGCAACAGCCAACAGCCACCAGCCAGCACCTAATTCACCTTCCCAATCTAGCCATCAAATGCAGTTGCCATGGTGCCCAACAGCCAATTAAAATGAATTTACTTCTAAGCCCCGCAATGCCACAGATCGGAGCAAAGCTGAATATGCTTCGATTGGGATGCTCAGGTTACTTTTTACGTCCTGAAACCACGGGAAATTGATTATATATATTTATGGTTAATAAAGGGTATGCTACAGGCAGCAACACTTAAATATTATATTAATAACAGATTAATATTTATATAATATAAATATGATCAACTTTTTTCATAATGCATAAATTAATAATATTAAATTAAATCAATATAATTAGTGAAAATATTTAAGTAGGTAGTATTAGAATTATATTAAATTAGTTGTAATCTAAACTCTAAAAGGTTAAAATGTTAAACGTTTAAACTGTTAAATATATTAGTAATGGCGACTCACAAGGTATTTGTGACTTTCAGAAGAGAAATAATATAGTATCTTGGACCCTTGAAAAAGATACAAATAATCTACCCTTAAAATTTGGCGACTCTTGCTTTCAAATTGTGGTTTATATTTAGCTAATCGATATGCACTTAGAATTATGTCGAAATTTTATTACTTTGACATTCCAGTCTATGCTCTATGGCTGAGCGATTATATATTCCAGGTAAGCCTATTCCTCCAACGGTTTCGTCTAAATGTGCTACAACTATAACACTTTTAGTTGCAAGTTTTGAAACATACGTATATATGCCTAGTTGCCAGTCCATACTTGGCCTCGTAGTTCACAATCGTAATCGCAGTCTCACTTTCAGTGTCAGTCGCAGTCGCAGTCTCAGTCTCAGTCTCAGACGCAGAGGTAGAGCTGAAGACCGGCCGACCTCGAGTGTTGTGGTCCACTTGAAATTATGCCGAGAGATGCTCGAGTGCGCACAGCCGCCAATAACCACGCACAACACTCAACCAGGCGACCACAAACAACCCTCAACAAACGCAACAACAACCTGAACCTTAGGGTCTGGCTGAGACACTCATACATACTATGTGTGTACACAGGGGTTGGGGTTGGGGTTTGTATTGCGTTTCGCTGGGTTTCAATCAAAGTTGCGCACTGCGATCTTTCTACTTGGCTTAACAGTTCGGTTCGGTTTGGTTCGGTTCAGTTTGTTTGGTTCGGTCCGGTCCAGGGTTCGCATCGCGTTTCCGGAATGTGTCAGTCAGTCGTCGGTTGCAGCTTTAGCTACGCATCGCAAAATTGCCAGCAATTAAGTATTCTGTATTCGTATTCGTATTCGTATTTGTGATTTCTAGTTTTTTTTCCCCTTTTATTTCTCTCCTCATTTTTTATGGAACATGTGCATTGTTGGCATAATTATAGGCTTAGCGCAAATTATTGACAAGTGAATTAGAAAAATATTTTTGTTGCCTACTCGCTCTATCTTTCTCTCTCTCTCTCTCTCTCTCTCTCTCTCTCCCTCTCTCTTTCTCTCTTCCTCATTCTCTATTGTTTGCCATGTTTAATGGGGCATTGAAATTGGAAATTCGCCTGGGATTGTGCGAACATATTTTGAGTCATTGGGGTGAAAAGATTTTAAGGCCTGCTGCCTATCAAGTTAATCTGCGCTTACATATGATAAATTGGAAAATCAAGTTTTTAAATAAATATTTTGAAGTTAGAAAAGGATTAATTATTTAAACATTCGTATCACTTAAACAGAATATGGAAAATACTGAGTAAAAGTAGTAAAAGTATAATCGACATAAAATGTATCGATTAATTATAAACTTACGATATCTTCAACTAAATGTTAATTTCACACCCAAGACAAAACGATTAACACATTTCATTAATACGATAAAGTAATTATTCTTTCCTTTAACGAAATTTAGACAACTTAAAAATTTGTATACTCCATTGAAAGCTTTGCATATGCATGCCTAATTATATTTACAGCTTTTAGTCTGATTCCTAAATCATCGAGTCGCGCCCTTAAACAAGCGCTTTAAAAAATCAAAATTTACATTTTGAAAGAGTCAAAAAAAAAACACACACACACAAAATCAACAAACTATTAAATTGAAAAAACCAAAAATCTGTCAAAATGTTTATTCATAACATACGTAATTTATAGACCCAAGCATCATTTCAGTCACATCCCAAAACCCAAACCCAGACCCATACTCAGACTCAGATTCAGACTCAGCTGATATATGCATGGAGATACCATCATGTATGCGCTGCCAGATGCCCGATATTTGGGGTTGTTGTCATTGCAAGAGCGATATGTTGAATGCAAAAATAAAGGATACGCTGGCTGTATATAAAATCAATTTTCTAGCCGTGACGTCATCATGACGAATTTACATCTTTTTGTGTGATTTTCACTTTTCGACGAGTTTTCAAGTTTTTTTTTCCTGAACAGCAGCGGCATTAACATCAGCCCAATGAATTTTTGGATGGACAGTGCAACATGCCTACAACATTCAATTCGTTACGTTTGTTATACATTTTCTTTCACTTCACTCCAATCCAAATTCTCTCTGTGTGTGTGTGTTGGCTGAGGTAAGTGCTTTGGGCCTTTGGATTTGGGCCGCTGACGATAGACTGTGACGTTGACGGCAACAGTGACTATGTAGATTTTTATTTTTATTATTATTATTATTTTTTTGTTTTTTTTTTCGTTTTTTGTATGTTTTTTTATGGCGACGGCGTAACAAAATTCTTATGAATATTAATTGGCTCGCTGTTTGCGTTGGTTGTCACTCAAATGGCCGAATTGGTAAGTGGATGGCATAGTTGGGTTCCATTTCAATATGTTACGGTTGTTTACAGCTCAGACAGGTTGCTGTACCCTGACTGTTTGGATAAGATCCGTATATTTAGTGCTGATTTTTCTAGTTGCTCTTATAGAAAACTAATCAAACTAATCTATCTGTAGATTAATGATATGATAACTTTTTACTAAAAATTGTATAGTAAAAATGGGGTAATATTAAAAACTAAGATTTAAATATATCCATACTTATTTTTGTGTTTAATTTAGAAATATAACAAATTGTCGTAAGACTAATATTATAAATTGTTTTCAAATTTTTATAATCTATCTAAAATATTTTTGTAATTTGAATCTTAATATTTCATCAAAATTTACTTTAAAAAAGATTATGTTTCACTTCAGTGCACTCATATTTATAAAAAGTTGAAAATTACACTGACTTCTTATAAATTTAATATTTATGTATCCTGAAATGAAGACACATTCTTGGTTTTTTAAAAAGAGAAAGGCGTTGTATTTAGAAATACACTTTTCAAAATTCAGAATGTTTTTCTTTTCTTGCCTATATTCTAAAACGTTATGCATAATTTAACTAATTATTTTGACTCTGTATTTTACACTATATTATCATTACCATATCTTCCAATATTTATATTAACAATGGTCATGTAAGTTCGAATCTTGAGTTTAATTTATTAAAACCTCCTTCAAAAGCCATAGAAAACTCCTTCTATGGCAAGTTGCCCAGCTACTTTTAATATCACTTATTAAATGATTGTTTTTTCGTGTTAAACGAGACTTTACCCTTTAACACTGGCCGATTAATTAATAACTTATAAACGACTGTTCCCATCGCTTATATCTGAGTTAAGGAATGAAAATGACTCATTTTGTGAAACATTCACATCCCTTGCAACACAAAAACTCCTCTGTATCAATCGCATGACGGACAGCGAACAGAGATTCTCACACTCTTTGTTCAGACCTCGGTACACATTATCACGAATTCATATTTTATATCAACACAGTGAGTACAAAATTTATGCGCCCACACACTGCCAGCCTCCGTTCTCCGTTCTCCGGTCTTTTGGGGTTGAGCACGGACTGATGTCTGACTGGCTTCTGTCCAACATAATCTACATCAATGTGTGCGATGGCAATAGAAATGGCGCTGTTCTGTTCCTGACAGTACCGGGAGCCAGCACATTATTTTAATGGGAAGAGCTAAACGAAAAAAAAACCGAAATAAAATATTGAGGTATTTCTGAGTTGATGTACAACTAAATATCCTAGGTTTTGGTAGACAGACTTTGGGAAGTTTTTTTTATTAATGATAAGAAACAAAGCTTAAATTAATTTTTTGTGTTTGGAAAATTGGGAGCACTGTTGGGTTTACGATTCAGTTATCCCATATCTCTCCTAAGAAAATTTGTAGCTAATAATAAATAACATTTTGTAGACATTAAAAAAAATGTCCAAAACATAATAGTTATCGTAAGATTTTTCTAAAATAGTGATGAAAATTTAGAACATTGTTCGGTGATAAGCTACAATATAATTATATGAGCAATGTGATAATATTTAGCGAGGATAAAAGCTAAAAATTAAATTTAATTCTAAACATTAACATTTATCTATTTTTAATAACATTCATATACATCAATGCGATTGGTAATAACTGTATACTAAAATTATGTGTATTCAAATTTTAATTATTTTACAAATTAAAAAGGAACTTTTCCTGTATAACATTTTTTGCTACATTTAAAATAAAACTGCCCGACAAGTATAAAAGTGAAGAATATCCACAGATTGCCTACAGGTATATATAGTATAATTATCTCGCGTTAGGCCGCCCACAACACATGAGACGACACCTGAGTCTGCATTTAAGGCCCAAGGCCCAAGGCCCTTTTGATGGCACATCTGTATTTACACACATAGATACTTACTTATGAGAGCCCAACACTGACAGTTGCTGCGTTTTTGTTATGTTAATTGGCATTTGCATGTGCCCAGTTACCAGTTACCAGTTACCAGTTACCAGATCCCATTACTGGCTGCCCCTGGCTGTGCCTCGTACAGAAAAAAATAACAAAAATATAGATAGCAGAAGAATAGAGAGTGAGAAAAAAGCGCACAAGTGGCAGACAGCCTTTAAAACGCTTAACCAAACAAGAGCTAAAATAGTTTCACTTTTTTGCACGTTGACGTTGGGGCCAATGCGAATGCCAAGGAAGCCATTTCAAGTGGAGTACGGAATGTCGCCATAGCGAATGTTGCCAATGTGAATGGGGATTGTGAATTGTGCATGGGATTGAAGTGCAAGTGTGGAGTACTGTACGGGCCCATGGTGTTTGTGTTGCCTGTTAAACTCAGCGCTATTAAAGGCTAAGGCCGACTTTTTGTCAGCCATTATGATGCGCACCTTTTGTGCTCGTATGTTGTTATTGTTGTTGCTGCTGCTGCTGCTGCTGCTGCGGCTGTTGCCGATGTTCCTGCTGTAGTTTTCTAGGGAAACCCTAGCGCATGCACACTTACGCACACACACACACACACACGCATGCAGACAGTCAGGGCGGCCCCTGGACACATTCATGAAATGTATAGCATAATAAATCTTTACCTACATAGGGGCATACATACACACACACATTTTTTTGCTGACTGGTTCGCAGGTAGCTGCTAGTTTTTGCCACCTTTGCCGGAGGATGTAACAGGCTGGCGTAGGAGTTGCTCCCAGCCCCTGCAACCTCTTTGCGTGCCTGTTCTTGGAAGTACACACAAACTGATAGTTGGCTTCGCACTTTACGATTTTGATTTTTATCTCAGTTTCTCGTTTTTTTTTTTTTTTTTTTTTTTTGCGGTATTTGAATTATTAGACAATGGCATGGATAATCATTGCTACGACTACTGTGCACTGTGTTGTTTTCACATTTTACTATCGATTTTCACTTGCGGTCCGTTTGATTTTGGGCAACTGCTTATCGATAGTTGCATCGTCAGTGATAAGATTACCCTCGCCCCGATCCAACAGATTTCCTCTCTGCCTTTGGACTGCCTGTTGATTTTCTACAGAAATTATGCGGTTGCGGGCACCACGAGAATCCAGGAAATATTTGATAGATATGAACCATTTTATATTTATCAATCTTATGTGGACTAACTGAAAAAGAGATAGTTGGTTAATAATTTTAAAACTTGTTTATATATTATATTATATTTCAGACTTATTAGTTAAACAAACAACATAATAAATAAAGCAATATAATGAATAAATAATAAAAATAAATTACATAACAATCTTGAAAAACTCGCATTTGCTGCAGTCCTTGAATGTATATTGAAATAAATATACAACTATAAACAAATGGACTTAAATGGACAATCACATAAAATTAATATTAAGCTTTCTTATATATTTTTAAATTTTAAGCTATTTTCCATCATAACTCCATTTTATATACTTGGTGTTAGTTTTTGAGATTTTAAGTTACCTAAACCTCTGTGTGGAATGAGACTTGATAATTACATTAAATTTCTGTTAAGCCAGGTCAGTTCAGATTACTTTCACACAGACCTACGACAAACCAAATGTAAATGCACTAAACAAACTTCACTTTCCACACAATGGAAATGGAGGCACAACTTGAAATTTTCAAAATGAAAAATAAATCTGATGAGGCATTGCAACAGCGCGCCGATTATCAAAGACTAACTAGCCCCAGCTGCGAAATCGCAGCTCACAGCCCAAAAGATAACCTAATACTATTTATGAGCTTTACATTTTCAACAACGGCATTTTCGAAATTTTTCAGACAGAAACCAGTTGTCGACGTCTGTTGTCAAACTGATCCATCGATTAATGCCGCTTTAAACTAAAAACACACAAAAAATAAGGGGGAAAAAATACAAAGTAAAATAAACGCGTTGCTGTTTAAGTGTTGTGCATAATTTTAAATATGTTATTCGATAAGCAACGCGTATAACATTAGGTTTCTATTTTAAATTATTCCCGAAGAGCCGAGACTAACAAATGTTGTTGACAGTCGAGTTTGGTTTCTTTTCATATGTTTTTTTATTTTAGTTTTCAGTTTGCAAACTGCCGGCTCGACTGGCGCTAGCGCTGCAAAACCGTTAACACCTATAATAAGTACCGCTATGTACCCTAATTTTGTTATAGCTTCAACGAAGCTGCCGCGCTCTTAATGACCAACTCTGCATAATGGGCAGCTGCCCCTCCCCATCCCTCATTTCACAAAGAGCAACAGCTATATTTGGATTATCAGTGAAATCGGTGAGCGTTTCTCAATTTCAAGCTTCAAATGCGGTTCGATTTGTACCAATATTTCTAGTTCATTTGTGAAACGCATTCAGCCAAACGTGGAGTTTTTAAGTTAGGGTTTGAGTTTTGGGACTTGGGTTTTGGTGTGCGAGGGCGGAAATTATTTAATGACGCGTACATGTGCGGAAATCACGCTCGGAATGTCGGCGTCTCCCTGAATGCTGCGTCCAATTTTTTATTTTTCTTTTATTATATAATTTTATACGTTTTGGAAATTTTATTAGCCGGCTGCAAAAGCATCGCGAATACAAAAATATGCTTTTTATTTCAGCCAAATTGAATTTAAAGAGGGTGGTGTCAGTAGGCAGGTGACTTTAGCTTTCAAATTGTGTGGGATATATATAAATTTTGGAATATATGTATCTACATACATTTTACAAAATACTGAAGGACAGATAGAGACAGTTTTAGTCTAGTCACGGAAGAAAAAAAAAACATAATTTTGTTGTAATGATTATTTTATGACCGCCAGCATATTGCATCAGTTCTTAGCATCCCCTTCATAAAATCAATCCAAATAATTTAATAATAATTATTAATAAAATCAAGTAAACCGTTTCAAAATATTTTCGTTTTTAAATTAAATTTACTTCATACAAGAATTACCATAAATATTTTTTAATAAAGATTATTAATTTATTACAGACTAGCTACTGATATTTCAACTAAATCGGCGATATAACACAGAAGCTGTTCTATCAATATTATAATTATTAAGCGAACAACAATTAGTTGGAGGCCCACTTTAAGTACAATATGCCACTTGCTTGACACAAGAAGCTTGTGGCAGCTGCCACGAGCCACTGGCAATAACAATCGTCGCACAACGCTGCGTATGAGCAATGAGCAAATGCTTGCCAACACTCGCAGAAACACAAACACACACACACACACACAAATACACACATAGACTCACATTAGCACAGTTGAATTGCCCACTTGAAAATTAGTTGCAAATTACCTACTTAAGTTTGTTTGCGATGACAGTTGCTGTTGCAGTGCCAAACAACCATCTAGTGAGTTTTGCAGTCCAAAGACGACCACAAAGTCGAGAGCATGTGCGGCTTGTTGGGGGCATTGTTAGGGGCAGAGTGAACGCCCAGTTAGTTGCGTGGCAGCCACGCCCCACCTTCAGCCATGCAGTGTGTTTTGGACAAAAGTTTGTGTTATGCATTGGCACTTATGCAACGTTGCAAATGCACAGATCGCAAGGGGAGTGCAGGGGACCAAGTTATCAGGATATCAACAAGTGCAATTAGCAGCTCTCTGGCCCGGCACAATGTGCGTGTGACAGAGCAAACAAATTATTTAACAAAACGAGCAAACTCAGCCAACAATTGCACATATAGGTATATGCATATACACAGCTCAACATTATTCGATTAAATCGAAATTATTATATTATTATTTATATAAAGAACAAATCTATTACTTATTACAACTAATTGCAGTTGTTTTTTTTTTTCATAACTTAAATAAATTATATTTGATAAAGAAAAATGTTGATTCCATCAGTCGTTGTCAAATTTACTTTAAATTAATAATCGATTTCAAGGAAGTTGTTTCAATAATATATTTTATATATTTATATACTGCTTTGAAATTCTAAAATTGCATAGAGCTGTTGTAATTTATATAACTAATGTTTTACAAAATTAAAGGATTATTTTCCATAAAATAATTTACATATAATAACAAATAATTTTCCTTATATATATATATACATATCTCCTTCTCTCTCTCTCTTTCTCTCTGTCTAGATAAACAATTACATCTATTTCTAAAATTCGCTGATATATTTATTATTTAATTTTTATTTAATTTTCAGGTTTAAAATTGTCATTGCCAATTTCATTGTAGATGGAAATTTCTTTCACTGTATTTACCTGCAACCAGCGTTGTGTCTCTATCTGTATATCTGCTCAGCGAAGCATTCAAATTTTTGACTTTGTTCTAAAGTTTTAGAAAGAGCTCCTTTTGTCCGAAGACACTGCTCATTTACTGCAATGGCCAGTGTTGAAAAGCAGTTGTCCGTGCAGCTGACATCCCGCTCCCCAGAATTCTTATCACCACTCCCCTGCAATTCAATTGCCAATTGTCCTGGATAAGACGATGGGCGTCTTGTGGCTTCTTTTCTTTGCCACACTCACAGCTAAATTGTTGCGCAAGCTGAACCCCTTGCCACAGTTTGTGTCTGCCTCGGATAGCAATTATTGGCCTATTAGTTCTGCTCGACATTCAGCATATGGCCTGAAAAACGTGACCTGTTTCAACTTCGGCACTTCAAGCAATACTCAGTTTTTATCTACCTTTTCTAACTATAGAGTGATTGTTATAAATTTAAGTAACTTTAAAATCTTTCAAATGAAATCGCATCACTTTTATTAATAATATTAATATTAAAGATAAATAATAATAATTACCTATCTAAATGAATTAATGCATTGTTAGTATATATACGTATATTAATAAATCAATGCAAAATAAGAAATATAATTAAAATACATTTTAAAATTTAAAAAATACTTTATATAGCGTTCTAATATATATTAAATGCTTTTCAAGTTATGCTGTAAGTCGTATTTAGTAAATTAACTTAAGATGTATTTTGATATTAATGTAGGATTACAATTTATTTGGCGTTACTTAAATCAAATGATTGGAGAAAGTAAATACTACAAACACTGAGCTATTTACACTTGAGCTAAATTAGTCTACTGCCCCAGGCGACAGCTCTAACAATGCCACAGAGATCACCAATTAATAGACACATAATTTACTGAAAGCGACCACTTAAAAAACTGTGGAAAAGAACCAAATGAAATGTGGACGAAAATCGCAGCTGTTGAGACGAGGCTGGCGATGCGAGTGTTGGACTAAACGCGTGTGTCAACAAACCGCAGAGTGACAGCAGGATAATGAGGCGTACAGCGGGGAGGGAGGGCGACGTTGCATGCCTATATTTGCCTATGGGTGGTGTGGGGTGGGTGTGCAGTTTTGATTGACAGGTCGACTGACTTGCATGTCAATTAAAACTAACGACGGCGGCGTGTGACAGTTGCCCGGGATTGAGGATGGAGGCTCACACAGGACTCACTCAGGTCGAATCCACTGGCACACTTTAATAGGCTCAAAGTGGATTTTAATTTTATTTGATTTCATTTGATTTGATTGCACACGCCCAGCATGTGCCATCCAGTCAGCCAGCCAGTCAGCCAGCCAGGGGGTGGTTTCTATGTTTCCTGGCCCTGTGCTCGACCCTTTTCCATCAGCAGGCATCTGTCCGCGACTTGAGCTCTCAAGTTTCGCAGTCGGATTACAGCGTGTTTCTGTGGCGGACGGAGGCAGCTGCTCTCTGCTCTTGGATAAGGCGCATTATTAGCGCTAGACTGCGGCTGCTGGACAAATATTTGCAGCTTTTGGATGCATCGCACTATTGAAACTCTTCATGGTCTTCACAGCATTCTCGCCTACACCACAAGTGACAGCTTTCCCACGCCTGCTGCCAAGAACTGCACCCGCGGGGCGACGAATGCTCTGGTTTGATAAATTGGGTGCCAAACTTGCCGCAACGCCTGTGAAAAGTTAAACGCATCGCTTATGGATGCACAACAGTCACGCAAAGCTTTCTACCAGGCCAAGAAGTGGCAGTAGCCTGCTCCACACGTCACATTACTTTATGAGCCAATTAATGAGATGCGAACACTGCCGTGGGAGTGTCTTATGTGTAACACGCTGTAAGAGCAAAAAAAAAAAAATCTCTCAATCTCAACTCTCAACTTGGACAATTGACAGACAAGCTCCTGCACAGTAAACAATTTTAGTTTAAATTCTACATAAATTATAATAATTACATTTACACCACAATTAGGAATTTATTAACACGAAACTTCAAACTTTTGTATATTGCACTTTCTGATGTTTTTTTTTTGGTAAAATTAAATATATAATAATATGCGTAATATAATATTTACTCTATATATAGTTATTGGTAATAAGTATGTATAATCAATGCTTTGGGCTTATTATTATTCTTTTTTTCAAATTAGTAAGTGAGTAATTCTTATTCCATTTTATATTTAAAATGATGTTCGAATGCGATTAATAAAATTTGAATATACAATTTTGACTGTGTATTATTTATAAATAACAAGTCAACTCTCAACTTAGACAGTTTGGCGGCGAGAGAGGCTGAAGTTGGTTTCCTCTGACTGTTCGTGACTTGGCGCTATGTGAGTTATGGGCCGACGCGTCGTCTGCACGCCAACAACGAAAATTATATTTAAAAACACATAACTCAGGAGATTATCATTAAAAGCTGTGGGCGCTGAGTCCAGCCAGTCAGAAACCAGCTTCCCGTCTCGAAGCGATCTGCGCGTGCGCAAAGCTCGAACGGAAGTCGTTAGGCGATGCGGAGCGATGCAATGCGTGGCGATTCGTGGCAAGGTATGGCGTGGCGACGCGATATGTTGCATATGCGTTAAGGAACCTCCTCACCGCCTTAGGGGCACGTAGCCCATTCAAGGATTATGCGGCAGGACAATGAACGAAATGTGCTCGTTGACAATAAATTGGTGTTGCATTTAAATAAGCAGTTCAGCACCTTTACGAACCCAACACCTCAGGGTTATTCGTATTAGGCACACGCGTATCTGACTTTAATGTCTGATGTGCCTCTCGTTGCCTCTGGCCAATGTTATTTGCCTGTTAACTTACTAATGCTTTTCCTTTTTTTTTTTTAGAGTTATAACCCTTGCATTGACATCGACTAAGGGTAGCTGTAAGCTGAATTGGGTTTATACATTGCTAAGCATATTTTCCTAAAGAACATTTTGACGGATATATTAAAAATGGTTAGTTATTTGTAAATATAAAAATAAAATATACTTTAGTTTGCCTTAACTATATAAAAGAATAAAAAAAAATGTTAATATCAAAAGATGTAATTAATTGAGGAAATATCCGTTTTTATATTTATACTCTTTATTATACAATCTTATTTAATAAATACATATTGTTTTATTTATAGTATAAATCTATAATATGGATATGCACATATATAGATTCTATATATAATTATAATTACATTGAAATTGACATGAAACATGCTTTAAAAATATTAATTATATCAAAGCATTAAATAAAAGCTAATAGGTACAAAAAATAAGATTTTATCATGACAAATTTGTATTCATTTTTATTAAATTGCATGCAAAATATGCAAAAGCTTACTGAAACATTAACAATATTAATAGAAAAATATCATTAAGTACTTAATCATTAAAATTCATATTAAAAATTACATTTCATTGCATATGTTAAATATGACAAAACTTAATTTTTTTCGATAACAATTCAAAATCTGCATTCGATTGAACTGACTGACTCATTGTCGTTCGTTGAATTTCGATCGAAAAGGTCAAGCAATAGATAAATTTAGATTAATGGCTTTAACTGGAGTTATAAATCTAGAAAACGATGCGTAGATCAGTAATTAGCGTGACTAGAAATCATTCTCATTGTCAGCGTGACCTTTCCATTAAAGAGATGCAAAACTAGATCAATATGTTAAACTGGGATTAGTTAAATGCGACTCAGCATCGCGAACTTCTTAGCGAAATACTGGCAAAAGGAAAGTCAAAAGTATAAATATCTTAAATATCTTAATATGTCATAAAACGCCAAATAAACTTAACTATTAAGTAGCTGGTATTAAATAGAAACAAACGGTAAAAAGAACTCATAAATAAAACACCCGAAACAACGAGATCATTTTTATAGCTGGTGATCAAATATGGAAACTTGGTTTGAAACGGTATTTTGGCGCAAGCTAAATTATTGGACACAATTTGTAATATTATTATTAGCTGTGGAGCATTTATACAAATTTCGATTATGTGATCAGTGTTTTTTTAGTGTTTCGTATTTAATGATTTGAAAAAAAGATAGTGTATTAAAATAAGCACGTTTTCATTTGTGAATTGCCTGCTATTTATCCCATTAACGTATTTGTCTGCGTTGTATTCTGAACTGTGAAATTATTATAAATAAAGTTTTGTTTTAGAATCAAATAATATTCAAATGTACTGCTCAAGTTGCAAGTAAGTTTTCCATTGTTTTCATTGTTACAATGCTGTCAGAGCCTAATAAATGGAATAGTTAGAAAATTATATTTAACATAGTTACCAATTTCATATTGTTAAGAGATTAAAATTAAATTTAATTTTTAACTAGTTATATATGTATTTATTGTGTACAAAATAAAATAAGACAAAGAAAAAAGTAAATACTATAATACAAAAAAGGGGAAAAAATTTAATTGTACATTTATTATTATTTTATAAATGTGTGATTTATTTTGCTAAAGTTCAATCAACAACAGAATGGCTAAATTAACTCAATTTGTTTAGTAAATAAATATTTGAACACTGGCATATATAATATTAAATTACATGTTATGCATTATCATTCCCGTTGAAAATAGGTCGAGTTGTAACCCTCGTAAATATATTTAAAAATTTAATTTAAATATTATATGTGTGTGTGTGTGTGAATGTGTGTAAATGTATGTGGCTATTATACTAAACTTGGCGCAGCCGAATGGACGTTCCAATCACGGCCCAGACGTATTCAGACCTCGCCCGTCTGTATGTATAAGTTAAACCAATTAATTTGCAAGCTTATGTTTTAACTGTTGTTATATACCATATGAGTGTGTGCGTGTGAGTGTGTGTGTATATGGCAGACCATATGAACAACATCAACTTGGCGGCAACATATATAAGCAAATTAATTAAAGTTGCCACTTCAGTTGAATTTTCCAGGTGAGTGATGCGGAACAAATAATCAATCAATCAGCTCAGACACACACACACACACACACACACACAATCACACACACAATCACAAACACTCACACACATAAGCAAAAACATGCATAAAGCTGCAGGGCACACTATCTAGGCAGCACAGGCGGCGACTTTCATGGCATTGGTCATCCAGTCAGTCAGTCTTTCAGTCACTCAGTCGGTCCATCTGTCCAGCCAGCCAGTCACTCAGCCAGCCGGGGCTTGTCATTGACGTCGCTTTGCCGGACATGGCGAAATGTTCAAAATAAGTATGTGAATGGATCTCTCTCTCTCTCTCTCTCTGAGTGTGTTTGTGTGTGTGTGTGTGTGTATGTGTGAGCGAGTGTTGTATGGCATACGTATGTAAATGTGCTCTACAATAACAACAAATTTACATTTGCACAGTGGTTGCAAATCATATTTCCAATTGAATACAAAAGCAACTATTCGTAAATGGGAAGATTGCAAAATGATAAATAATAATGTATTTAATAAAATAGAGATATTAACTGTTTATTAAGTTTTTATTTTAGTATTGAATTTAAATAAGTCGTTGCATACCATATTTCTTTTTTTCTTTACTTCACACAATTATTATTATACACAATATTAATTGTTTTTTATTTTTAAGAAACAATTTATTTCTTGTAATTAGAAAACACATTTAAGATTAATTATTATTTAAATACAAATACAAAAATATATATTATATAAAATCGTTGAATTTCAAATCACTGTAAATTGGTAAGTTTCAGTAGAATTCAGCTGCAGTTGTTATTGTTGTTGTTAGCATTTATCTGTAGCTTTTGAGCTCATGCATATGTCTGGTCAGCTCCTGTCGGAGTCTGACATTGGGATTGGAATTTTAACTCAGTCCGAGTTTTGGGGCTTTGGCTATGTATCTGTGTGTGTGTGTTTGTTCGTAGCATGTGCGTTTGAACTTTTCCAATTTGCAAGCGAAAAATTGGAAATGCGACGACTGACGATGAGAGTAAATAAATAAATGCGAACAGGTAGAAAAAACAATCTGGAACTGCTTTGTTGCACAGCAAACTGCCGCCCCAGTCAATATAAAAGGTAACAACTGGGCGCGGTTGATTAAAAATATATATACTACATACATACATATGTATGAACAATGTATATGAAAAAAGGTTAGCAAAATCGATTTGGGAAAATCACAGCAAAAAATGTATGTAATTAAAATTGAATTTCGCTTTGGGTGCGGTCCGGCAGCATGTGGCACCCCATTGGGGTGGGGCTATGGCAAATGCAATAAACTTTTCGACCCCCTACCTCAGCCCCCTTTCGGTAAGAGGAAATGGCTGCGTACATGAGCTCAGCGGCTCAGTTGTTATGGCGCCTAAGGAGAGGTGCAATTTATTTAATTATATGCATAAAGCTCATTAAGATAAGAGCTGACGACTCGTCGTCGACTATGCCCCAGCTGGTTGCCATGTTGCTCAAGTGCGCGAATCAACAAATGCGCCAAAGTGCAGAATCCCCATCCTATCCCATCCTCCCAACCCCCAGCATGGCCACGATGAAGTTGCCAACAGTCGAGGAATTGTTATGCTCACTTACCAGCCAGCAAAAGTAGTGCCAACCTGGGAGTGGGAACAGGTGCTATGAGTGTGGGGCGGCGATGCTCATGAAGCTGCTCCGCAGAGTAATTAACTTGAGCGACGCTGACGAAGACGACGACAATAAAACGCCGACTTAATTAAGTGGCACTTCTCCTCAGCAGTGTAGCCTGCTTATACTTGCGAGCTTAACTTCAAGCTTAGCACAATTTGTGCATTTGCAAATGGTCTTTTTTTTAATAAATAGAGCAATGAAATATGCAAAGCATTATAAGGATATAGAAAAGATGTAATTGCTTGAATATATCAATACTGACATATTGGCTTTCGGAGAAGTTATCTGTCTTTCATATAAAATTCAGACTTCAAAATGCTATAAATATTTATTTGATTGCTTACGCAAGCACAAAATATATATATACTTAGGAATTAAATAAATGTTCTTTTTAAGAAAATTTTATATATTTTGTAGTAGTAGTTTAATTACAATAAAAATATAAAATAATGGACGTTGCACCCTTACTCCAATTTTGCATAGAAAATCAAATTAATGAATACATTTAATAATATAACAATATTTTTGTTGTTTATTTATTTTGAATATAAATAGTAATAAATATAAGTAACTTGACTAGGGAAAGTTGTGGCATGTTCTAAGTCCTCAGCCCAATAAAATTCCTAAATTTGTGTATGAATAATGGTTAATAGAAGAGCTTTAACTTCAATATGGACACAATAGAATAAGCAGGGCGAAATGCATCTATATAAAATTAGTAACAATATTAAAAAAGAAACAAATTTAAAATCTGGCTGATAAATCCATTATTATAATTTTTAGTAGTAAAATATGCAAATTAATAACAATATAACTTTATTGTACAAATAAAAAAAGCAATACAATAATAGTTGTTTTGATTTATTAGTACTAAATATATTTAATTTTAAGTTAGTTTCATAAAAATAATAACTATATCTAATTGCTGAGTAGAAATACGATCCCATAGTTCATTTTTAGTATTAAAACTTATAGAAAAATTAAAACAATTTCAAAGAAAATGTTAAATCGAAATACATGTTATATATACACATGTATTTGTATAATATTTTCTTTGAAATTGTTTAAATAAACTGTTATGTTTTACAATCTAAAATCACTTGAATATCACGTTACAAAATAGTACTTCAAATAAAACAATCCGACAGCGTCTTAAATAACTTGTAGCTTCCTCTTAAGATATTTATTCACATGATACTTGGGAGTTGACAGCTTGCTTGTTGCATTTGGGTTTTTCTTATCAACCGGACCGGCCTGCCCTCTGGGACACCCGCATAGTTGCATAGTCTACATGCTGCATATCAATGTCAAATCTGGGCGTGACTAAACGCCTAATTGCATTCAGTATCTACCCCAACAAAACGAAGAAAACAATAATTAATAGAAGAGCAGGGCCATAAAAATGCAAAAATATATAAGTAATTTGACAGTGATTAGCATGGCAGCAATATCAGCAAATATCAATCCGAGGGCAGCATTCAGCACTCATATGCAGATTGCGCATTTTATGCTGGGCCCCGAAAGTGATTAAATTACAGAACTCGAACAGCAGAAAATGCGGGTGAGATTTATGCGCCTTGTACTGAGAAGTACTGAGAAATCACAGAGGAAGTATTAAAATAGAGCTGACACAGAGCACAACCTGTTAAGTTGGCTAAGCCTTCGGCTAAGTTTTATTGGTGATTATGATAATGTGCGTTGTTTGCTTAGAACTGATTGTTTTTGCACGGATTTGTTATTGCAGCCTTTTAAAGCAGATGCAGATGCTGGGATTTGCTGCGAGGCGTGGCTTTTAGAGGTTCATTACGATGTTGTCTTTCTCTCTCTCTCACTCTCTCTCTCTCTCCGTCTCTGACTCTACCTGAGTGAGAATACCTCGACACGGGGTTTTTCCTGGCCTTTGCCTTTGCAGGTGTGCAGGTGTCGGCTTAGGATCCGTCGTTCTTTCGGGTCGCCAGGCAGTCTGACAATTTTGCATGTCAACCCTCGTAAATCACTATGCGGTCCATCGATCAGGCGACCAATAAATTCTTACGCATGCCACACATCCATCAATTCGTACCCAAAAAAACATAACCAGATATTTATGTATCTTTCTGAGCTGACAACAGTTTAAAAGTGTTACCATTGCACGAACTGCACGACTAATTGGATATTTTTTTATTACATTTTTTCCATGTATTTTTTTTGTCAACTAATCCGATTTGTTTGTGTACGCAGAAGTGAAGAGAAAAAAAAAATAAAACTAACCCATACCCAGAGCATTGGTTACAGTTTTAGGCTTATGAATCAACTCCAGTATTTATAGCATTGCGCCGTCTGTTAACCCAGTTTTGAAATATGTGTCGGACAAAAAGTGTGTCCTCCTTTTAAAGGGCACCATCTTTTTGGCCCCAGTCGAACTCTATGCTGCGAAAAGCGAAAAGCAGCCCAGACAGTTTTCAGCTTGCTATGCATAATGACATTTGTTTGCTAACTTTTCTATTGTTAAAGTTTAATTAGTTGTTCAGCTCTTTTCCCCATCTGGATTCCCAATTTATGCACTCAACTCCCTTCGCACTCACTCTCTCCACTTCCTCAACTCTCACTAGCTCCTTCAATCTCTGTCTAGGTTTCTGAGTAGCCGTTGTGCTTTGAAGGCGCCGCTGGGCTTTTGTTTTGATAATTGAAGGGTGCACTCAGAGACAGATTCACTAAAAAGAGTGAACATCGAGCGGAACTCAGAGAGAGAGAGAGAGAGGCGTAAAAAAGAAATGGATGAAGGTTAAACATAAAATACGTAATATTTTGTGTTGATTTTACTTCGTCCATTCTTAAATATTGTTATACTCTGAACTTATTAAAAATGAGTAAAATGGGTAAAATCGTATCTCCTACACCCCATTCGTTGATCTCAGAGACTATAAGAGATAGTGACTTGAAATTTGGAATTAAGGTTGTCCAAGATCGATTTTTTTTTTTTGTTTTTCGAATATTGATTAACTTTGATAGCAATAAATTACAGAATTGTAATGGCAGAAGCATATTCATATCGGATCGGATAAGAATCATCCCTTTCCCTCAGAGGCAAAAGCATTTTCTAAATTCATAAATATGCCATAAGAAGTTTGCGATAAAAAATTCCCTGATATTCGACTATTTTGCCAGGTCGTGTTATTTCGTGTTTGTTTTTTTTTTTACTCTGTAATCTCTGGTAATTCTACTAGAAAAGAGTGCACTTGGAGACCTGCCCACATTTGGGTGTACTCTTTAAGACTCTTTAACTAATAAAACTAAAATATATTTAACAAAATCATTTATACTAAATAGAAAACTCATCAGAGTGTTAAATAAAAATCTAAATAAATGAAATATATACATTACATTTACTTGTATTTTTATGCATTTTATGTAATAAAAACCTAAAAAACCACAGCTAAAATAAAAATCGAAATTTCTTTGGTTTTTAAAATAATTCCTTAAGAAAAATATTTTTAAAATTAGATGGCTTCTTTCCTATTTTTTAGAAATAAATTTTATTTATTTGAATAATACAAAATATTTGTAAATAGTTGCATTATATATTTCATCATATGTATAAATACAAAACTCAAAATATAGAGTTTTGTATAAAGTGCAATTTTTTCTAGTTAGTAAAATATATAACTTTTAAATATAACTATTTTTAGAACTGAAACATGTTTTAGTCAAGTTCTCAGATAATTATTTGGATAATAAATAATGAATTTCAAAACAGAAAGCATTTCAAGATGTTATCTGTTGTTTACCAAAAAAATATATATTGTGTAAACATATACATATCATGTGCTTAATCGAATAAAATTTCAGAATAGAAATAAATAAAGTTGAGCAAGCAGATAAAACTCTCACGATCTGCCGCTATCTGTCGGTGATGCGGTTTCTGATTGCGGGAATGACTCAGCTGCAACACTCAAACTTGTCATGCAGGTTGTTAAATACTAGAATTTAATTTTGAGGTTGATTGCGTGGCAAAATTAAGTGCTGATGCTTAATTTTCTCACTGATTGCAATAAATGACAGCCGACAGCTAGAAAAGCCCCACAAAACGCAAGCTAATTATAAGACAACAAAACCAACAGCGATGTCAGCAAAAACCGAATACAAAATAAATCTAAATCAAACATTACTGATGAGCGAGAAAGTAAACAAAACGCTTTTTGCAAACGATTTGCATGTCAAACAAACTCGAATTGAAGCTTAGAGATTTGTATCTGTATCTATGTATTTATCGACTTTCCATTGCATCATATAAATTACGTATATTAAAGATTGATTAATTTTTTGTACATCAATCTTTGATTATAACATAATCGAAAGCATTTCGATAAATGTAAATTGTAGTATTAAAATTTAAATTTCGCACAATATAAATTTAGATTAGACCTAAAGAATTGTTTTTTTATCAGCACGATCTTACGGTTGAATTTGTGAAATATACAATTTTATTAAAAAAAAAAAAATAGGGGCTAAGTTGAAATTTCGTGGTCGTTTCATTTTAACATTTTTACTCCCAACACACATTCAGCAAAATGATAATTATGAAATTTTAAATAATCTAAGAATGTAGTTTAGATGTTCAATAAATTTTAAATGGATGCTTGATCTTTTTATTACATTTATTTAGCCTTATTACAACTTATTATTCGATATAATTTTGCAAGATTTTTTATTTTTGGTTTATAATTGATATGGCAACTTGATTAACAAATCTTTTGACTGCAACACTTATGAATTGAAGATGAACATGATTAAATATGTAAGAAAAATTATACTCAGCCGAATAAAAAATCTACATTTTCACGCACGCTCTAATTTAAGCAAAACTTTTACGTTTTTAACTTTAATAGTCAAAGGGGTATCTCCGAGTCGAGTACTCACATTGAAATCACGCCTGTTTGTTGTTTACGACAGGGTATATTATGGTCCATTTGGGAGAGTATTAGTCTAATGTCTGTTGCATAAATTAGTAATATTGGAAATGGATTGTCACCTTGATTTTGATGGTTTGCACAGAAAATTTGCATTTTGTAATTCAAAAGGCAAAACACATAGTGAAACATATTTGAAAGTTAAAAAACGAGTTTTATTTAAGCATCGTAATTATTTCATAAAAAAAGAGTAATAAGTATTTAATTTGTTGCAATGCTTAGGGTTCAATTTAAATTTTGTTATACATATAAAATGTGAATTATTTGTATATACAAAATGCACTCATGTCAATAACAACTTAATATAATTGGCATTAATTCAACGGCGACAGCTACAAAACTCCTTCTTCCGGTCACGTAAATTGCAGGTTATAAAACATGCCAATAACTATCTCTTGATTAAATAAAAAAATTAGTAAATTAAGCCCGTGGAAAGTAATTATATATTCCATAGATCTAAAATTCAGTAATTTGCTGGCTTAGTGAATTGTAGCATTATGTTAAAATCATAGTAGACCAAGTTCAGATAGACTATATTTGCAAGTCTCTAAGTTAAATACAAGTTTTTTTTCAGCTTCTATTCTAAGTATTAAGAGCATTTTAGTATAGATGTAAATCTATATTGAAAATATGATCAAGTCTTTCAAATCACTTTTTGTATTTAGTTATCACAATTTTATTTTGAATTTGATGACAGCTAAAGTAAATGTAAATTCTTTAATACACATCTAGAAATTTTTAATGAAATCGCTTTTTTTTTAAAATTAAATTAACAACATAAAACACCTATTTCCATAGTCCTCTATTTATGTTGTTAAACATTAATAGCTATTCCCAGTTTCTTTAAATCATTTAATTTGTTAATGGCTTAAAATTTGAATTTATATGCCATAAATAAGATCAAAAAACAAATTAGTTTTATGGTCAGAACGTGAATTCTGTGTCAAATACAATCCACACTGGAAATATATTTACATTCTGTATAGATTAATATTGTGTAGCGACAATCTAAAAAAGAACTAAGATTTTTGATGGAACTAAGTGTTTCACAATAAAATCTCAAATATCTGAATAACACTTCAACATTTTACTATCTTAGCACAGAAGAATTGCAAAAATATTTCAATCTGAAAAAAATGCACTATAGAAATAATTCCATTTTAGCCGACGGCAAAATTGAAACGAGTTAAAAGCGTTATCAAACCAAATACAAATTTAAACAATTAATTTTATATTTTTTGAAAAGATTTTTCTTTTATTTGTGTGAGTGTTTTTTTTTTGTGGATTTTTCTGATTTTTATGCTTTTTCAGACGTGTTGGCTGTTTGATTTTATTTTGTAAGCCATGCGCCTTGTTTCAGTTTGTCATTTTGATGTTTACTAACATTTTTGTTGATGCCTTTAATAATAATAATAATTTTTGTTTTATTACAATTAATTGTGTTTCATTTCTTTTTTGCAGTATTCATAAGCATAATTAATAATAATAATTAAATTTGTTATATAATAGATAATAATTAGAATTACTTAATGTATAAGAGACTCTATAAAATAGAATGTTTATTTTTTTTTTTTTTTTGTTTAGCCTATGCATTTTTATGTGTGTTTTTAATTTTGTTGTGGAAATGCGAAATATTTGTAAAGTTTTTTGTACAGCGCAGAAAAATAAAGAAAAGTTCAAAATAACATCAAAACAATTTATTTGCTTAGTTTTTTTTATCACACAATTGTCGTTTAGGTTTTTTTTTTTTTGTTAGCAAAAAATGTGTGGAATGTTTGTGTGTGTGGCGAGTGGAGGGGTGAGAGGTGTGTGTGCGTGTGTGTGGGTGTGGGGGTGTGGGGAAGGGGGAAAGGGGAAAGATGTTCACTTCTTATGGTACAACAGTGCGTATGCTTAATTGTAAAATGCTTGTATTATTTAGGTTTTACATTACATTATTATAATTGTATTTAATTGTTAATTGAATTTATAAGTGCTAAAAACTAAGTCTAAAAATTGGTTTATTTTTTACTTTATGCTAAATGTGTGTGTGCATGTGTGTGTGTGTGTTGTGTGTGTGTGTTCGATGGTGTAGAGTGTGGAGTTTATATGCAATAATTTACAATGTGGATATATCCAACATGGCAGCGCTTGCCTCGTGCAACTGCTGCGAATGCGTGGCATGATAATGATACAATTGCTGTTGCTGCTGCTGATGTTGCTGCTGCAAGTGTTGCTGATTTTGCAGATGGTGCTGATGCTGCTGCTGCTGCTGCTGCTGACGCTGTTGGTGTTGCTGCTGCAGATAATGTTGCTGCTGCTCCTCCAGCTGTTGCTGCATGTCCAGCATGCTCAACTCTGCCGCGGACGTAGAGGAGGAAACTGTTGCTGCTGCTGCTGCTGCTGCTGCTGCTGCTGCCGTTGCTGCTGATGTTGCCGTTGTTAACGCTGCGGCGGATGACAGCTGATAGGCGGCAGCCAAGGCGGGTGAATGCGCGTTGACCGTATTATGACCACTTGAATGCGCCGAGGAGCGACCGCCCGACGAGCCCGACGCTGTTGGACTTGGCCGGCCATTCAACAACTGTTGCTGCTGCTGTGCAGCTGCTGCTGCTGCTACTGCTGCTGTTCCTGGCATATTGTAATTGCCATTGACAGCTGCTGTTGCCGGCGGCGGCGGCGGCGGCGAGACGGCGGCTCCATAGGCGCTGGCCATTTCTCACATGTGTGCCAGGGGCGCCATTGTCCGCAACGATTGCTGGTGCAAGTGTTGCTGCTGCTGTTGGTGTGGATGTTGCTGGTGTGGATGTTGCTGCTGCTGTTGCTGCTGCTGCTGGTGCGCATGTTGCTGGTGAACTTGCTGCTGCTGCTGTTGCATGACATGTTGCTGCTGCTGCAAGTCGGGTGAAGCCGTCTGATAGTGCATCAAATGACGCTGCTGTTCTGCTGCACCACCAACACCCACCCCCACGCCCACGCCCACCCCACCACTGAGGCCATCGTGCAGGTGATACATGTTCATCAGATTATTCAGCTCGGCGCCGGCGCCCGCTGCAACATATTCGCGCTTCATAATATGATTGTTGTTGTTGCTGCTGTTGTTGTTGTTGTTGTTGAGGGCAATGGCGCTGGGACTGGGCGAGACGGGTTCGGACTTAATGCTCGAGTCGCTGGGACTGTGACTCTGGCAGGACACCTGAGCACCGTACGGCGTCGGCGATGCAGAACTACCAGGTTGTTGCTGCTGCTGTTGCTGTTGTTGCTGTTGCTGTTGCTGCTGCTGGAGTCCGTAGGGCGAGCCGGGCTGCTGAAGACTGCTGCTCCCGTAGGGCGAGGTCTGTCCGCCGGCAACGGTGTCGTACATGCCGTATCCGTTGTACATGTGGCTCATTTCGTAGCGCGGCGCATAGTTCATGTAGTGCGTCTGGTAACCAGCGGGATCGGGGTGCATGTAGCCGTTGGGCATGTACCCATTCGGCACACTCATCTGATGCAGATTCGGTCGTTGCACCGCCGCGGCTGCAGCGGCTGCAGCGGCGGCAGCAGCTGCTGCTGCGGCAGAGGCAGCATTGGATGAACCGTTTAATGCCTGACTCTGGGGCATGCCACGTGTGGGTGTGCCAGGTTCGGGCAGTGATTGCTGGCCGGGCATCATGCCACCCATCGGATACTTCTCCTTGGTCTTGGTCAGTGTTTTGGTTTTGCGACGCGGCCGATATTTGTAATCCGGATGCTCCTTCATGTGCACCGCGCGCAGCCGCTTCGCCTCGTCGATGAAAGGTCGCTTCTCTGCCTCGGACAGATCCTTCCACTGGGCACCCAGCCGCTTCGAGATTTCCGAATTGTGCATCTTCGGATTGTCGGAGGCCATCTTGCGACGCTGGCCCCGCGACCACACCATAAATGCATTCATTGGCCTCTTCACCCGATCCGCGTGCTGTTGATTTTTATTAGCTGTCGCATTGTTGTTGTTGTTATTGTTGTTGTTATTATTGTTGTTGTTAGTCATGTTGCTCAACGCGCTCCCGGCACCCATCAGCGTGGGATGTTGCTGCTGCTGGGTATGCTGCTGCTGCTGGTGTTGACTAACTGGTGAGGTCATGTGATGGCTGCCAATGCTGCTCTGCGTCGGACTCAGCTCGCTGGAGCTGTGCAACGGAGAACTTTGTTGCTGCTGCTGCTGCTGCTGTTGCTGCTGCTGTTGCACGTTGCCGCTGAGCGTGTTGGCAATGCTCGATTGGAGGGAGCTGAGCGGATTGGGACTGTGGCTGGCGGCGATGTGTGCGCTCATGTGATGGTGATGATGATGGTGATTATGATGATTGTGCTGGCTAAGATGCGAGTGCGTCAAGTGCGACGGGCCCAGATTCATGAGTGGCGCCAGCGCCGAATACGAGCTGGCTGCGGCGGCTGCAGCGTGGGCGTGGCCGGCGTGCAACGGCGCCATTTGGCCCGGCAAAATGCCGCACTTCATGTCCGCTTCCATGGTCAGCATATTGGGGCTAGTGTCTCGCTCGCAACAATTTGATGCTCAGCAATAGCAATACATCAAATTCTATAGATACTCTTCTAGGAGATACTTTTTACTAATTGTATCTCAGCTGTTGATTATTATTCTTTTCTCTATGTTTAATGCAGTTAAGTTCAACTGCAGCTTAAATAGTTTTTACGGCTTCAGATACTTTTGTATCTGTATCCTAATGATCTGCTTATTCTGGTTTTTACTCCTTTCCACTTGCAGATATTTTGCAGTTGATAGATAACAACTTCAGATAGTTTTGTAGCTTAAGATGCTTTCTTCGATGTTCTGAGCACCTGTAGATATAGATATATTGATATATCCAATTGCAGATAGTTTTGCTAGATCCGACTTTAGATCACTTGAGGAAGAGTTGCTTTAAAGCCGAATTATTCGTCTATTCACGATCAATTTTTTTCTTACAACTCGTAGCAGATATTTTAATGGCTATGCATATTTTTGAACATTTTTATGGAAACCATGTTGCACTTGTTGGATTTTCAGTTTTGGATTTTGCCAATTAATTTTGTTCGTTTCTTAGCAATCTATAATTGCGAATTTCAGGCAGTTTACACACGCACACATGGAAACATGTGTTTATATATTTTTAATGGTGAACAGCTTTTGCCGTTTGCTTTTGCTTTTTTTATTTGTGGTTGTTGAACGCAAAAACACTTGAAATTTTGTTGATTAAAACGCGTCGCGAAAAATGCTTTTTGGAGGAATTGATCTGAGTTTTTTTCTGTTAAATTTGTTGGTCAGATTTGGAATTTGTTTTTGAATACTTTTGTATATTGTATGTATTTTGTTTTTTTTTTTGCTACTATTTGGGCAGCAAAATCAGCGCGCCGAAAATAGCTCCACACAACGCGGAATTGAGCAGCTTTCTGTTTGGTAGTCAAGTTTGCGGACAACGGCGAAACCTGTTCCCAGCAATAACGACGAGCGCCCCCAAAACGAAGCGAATAACCGACGACGATGACAAAAAAAAACCCGAGGTGAGTTTGCGAATGTGTGTGTGTGTGTGTGAGAGTGTGTGGCGAAAAACAGCGTCGAAACGAAACTCACGAATCTCGAGAATCCGTTTGCTCGCTTGCGTGCGCGTGTGCTGACGACAGCGAATACGAGAGACGAATGAGAGACTGACTGGCCAGCAGCTGAGACTGAGGCTCAGCGAGGCTCACACACACAAACACTCACACAAGCATACATCAGACCCGTTTGACTAGCCACCCTGTGTGCGTGTGTGTGTGACGGCATTTGCAAACCAGTTCTACTCTGCTGTGCTAGGCAGGCATGAGCGCTAGAGAAAGACAACACTAGTCATGCTAATAAATCAAATAAAGTCTACGCTCTGCCTGTGTTGGCTTGGATTTTGCGCAGCGCGCAGAGCCAATGAGCGTGACGCAAGAGTAAGATGGCTATATATGACGCACTCGGTTGCACAGCATATCGATCTGTCACGTTGTTACTTGCGCTGCCAGAGTTGCCATAAAAATGTCGTCGCTGGGCATTCGTTTTTATGGCACAGTGCTGCGTTGCCAGTTTTCAGTTTGATGGAATAGAGCTTCAAAAAGTCTGGCGGAATTTTTGCGCACGCTTTAAATATGGCCGACAGGGAAACGGGCAGCACCTAGAAGAGAATGTGAAGGTGGAGAGTAAGCGAGAGTGGGGCGGGTGTCTGGGGGTTGGGGGTTGGGGCACAGCAGCGTTTGCGGCGTATTTACGTCTCACGCGCATAGTTTCAATTCTTTTATTATTTGTTTTTTTTCTTCTTCTGCATCTTCTTCTTCTTATTAACCTAATGGGTTTGCCCAAGGTAGCTGCGTATATTTAAAAACCAACGGAGCTGTAAAAAATAGTCAGGCTGGCAGAATATATTAAGCAAGTGCTGCCAAGTGCACTGCAGTAACAGTTATAAACTAACTGCACAAGTGTGTGTGTATCTGTTTGTGTGTGTGCTTGTGACTTTGATGCGGTCTGGCGTCCTTTAGATGCTTGATACAAATACACATGCACGTGTGTGACTGTATGGGTGTGTGTGTGTAATTATAGCTGCACATGTGAATAAGCAACCGCATTGTCTTGCAAACCTTCCCACCTTCTCCCGCAATCCCCAGCGCGTTGCCAAAGCCACGCTTATTGCACATATGCGTGATATATTTTTTTCCATTCACTTTTTTTTTAATTTTCTGCCTCGGTTTTCATTAGTGCAAAGTAACTTGTGATTTTGGTTTTTGGTTCTGTTCCTATTACAGCTTTGGCTGCGTCAGTTGCTTAATGAGCTCAAACTAACGGTAAAAATACTAAATAATATGCTATATGTATGCAGTTGAGTCAACTAAGTAATTGCTTAAGCAAATCATCCTATCCTACTTGATAGGAAAGAATTTCATGCTGTTTGTAATTTCTTACAAATTTGCGGGAAAATCAATTGCTATATAGTTAAAAATCCACAGTCGACAGCTATAAATTATTGCCTCAGAAATCTTCTGGATATGAATGCTGATTTACGTAAGTTATCAATTTTAAATCTCAATTTTTTTAAATGGGTTTTATTATAGATAATGCTTCAAGGTTCGTTAATACATTGAATTATAAATGTCAAATTTCATCAAAAAGTGAAGTTTTGGAAAATTATTAAATCTAGTAATACTTAAAACTTAACCGGTTACTTAAATTTTGATTTTTTGTCAATTTTTATAGTAGAACTAGCTAAAGTGATAAATATTATTAAAATTCTCAAGTTGCTTAACTAATTGAAATTTTTTTGTAAGTAATAAGGAAGTAAGGAAGTAATAAGGAAATTTAGAACTATAAACTTTGATAGTATTAAATTTCTACGAAATATGAAATTTTATTACAAATATATAGAATATATATATTGAAGCAAGCACTTTTATTAAACAAACAAAATTTGGATAGAACTTCGTTAAAATTTATGGTTATCATTAAATATTTATATAAAAAAAATACCCAATATTTAAAATTCTTTTATATTGTTTGGTAAAGTTACATTTTAATCTAAGTTTGTCACAAAAAGAAATTTAGTTTTTAAAACAATTACAGTATTATCATTATTGCAATATTTTTTAATATATTTTATATTGTATTCTTACTAATTGTGTATTAATTTTTGTTCAAATAAAATTTTTAAATTATAATATTATTCAGAAGTATATCTTCTGCATAATTTTTATTCATTTACTTATTAATAAACTATTGGTTAAAAAAAGACTATTAAGTCATTTATAAAATGTAGGCCAACAATATATATTTTGAATTTATTGTCAGATTGTAAGAGGAGTTCTCTGAATGACAAACTCTTTCTCGCACATGTTAGGTAAGTGCAAGTCATTTGGTCAAAAACACCCTTCTCGAGAATACCCCTACAAAGCACTTCATACTCTACTAACCCAAAAATGAGCTGGTAAGAATCTTAAAATAAAACCAAATACGATATCTGAATTTGAGCAAAACAAATTTATGACCAATTGTAAACGATTTGAAAATGAACAGTAAAAAAATGAGTATACATACAACAAACAAAGTAAAAATAAAAAACCTGCTCCAGTAACTGACCTAAGGCAAAAACACGCAAATCTTAACCGCAAAAACACAGAGAACAAAAATTTGATAAAGCCTTTAATACAATACCAAAAAAAATAAGAAAAAAAATATGAAAACGTCTCTTGTTCATTATCATAGCAATTGTTGTTGTTGCTTTTGCTGTTGTGTATTATTGTATATTTGTGCAACCATTCGATTCTTTTGGGGGTTTAAAAAAAAAAAAAAAAAGAGAGCACATAATAAGCCCAAAACCGAAACAGAACCAGACCCAGGCCCAGACTCAGTTCCAGACTCGAGTCTCAGACTGAGTAGACACTCAGACTGCTTTTGTTGCTGTTTGTTTGTTGCTGTTGTTGTTGTTGTTGTTGTTGTTGTTATTTGTGTTTTATGTTTGACGTTTAAGCGTGCTGGGCGCGTGTGAATGGAAAAGGAAGCTCACACACACACACACACACACACACACATAGACACACTAAACAGAAAAATAAAAAAATAAACAAAGTCAAGGTCATTGCAAAGAGTTTTAATTGTTCGCACAAAAAAATGAAATAAAAATACAAATACAAACACGCACACACACAGCCACACACACTACAAATACAACAATGGCGCCGAGCATTACAAATAAACATTCGCACATAATAAAAGAAATAAAACGCAACAAAAACAACAACAACAACAACAAGAGCCAAGCGGACAATGGCAAAAGGCAACAAGAGGAGCCAACAACAACAGCTGTTATAAAAGGCATTTGGAAAGCAAACAAGTTCAACAAAAATATTCGCACAATTCACTCACATAGAAGATTTATCTCTCTCTCATTCTCTCTCTCGCTCTCTCTCTCGTTCTCTCTCTGGTCATATGTGCACCTGAACACACGAATTTTCAAATGCAATATAAAAAGCATAAAGAAAGGAAAAAAATAACTCAATAAAACTTAATTTCTCAATTTCTAATTTGGAATAATTATAGGTTGATTAATTAAATAGTCTGTGCTTAAATTAAAACTGACAAATTTGCTTTAGCATTTTAATTAATTAATTAAGAGTTATTAATTTTTGGCATAATTTGCATATTTATTACCATTATCTCAAATGAGTTTTCTTTTAACTAGCTTTAAATTTCCCATTTTAAATATGCAATGAAATACTATAATTTCATTTTTTAATTTTAATACTGCTATATTTATGTACAATAATTTAATTTTTAATAATAATAATGCTATATTTAAGTACAAGACAATTAAACAAAATCAAATAATCTTTATCGATTTCGAACATGTTAAATAATTTTTGTTTGATGGAATCCCTGACTTCTTTCTCAACATATTTTTGTGTTAACTTTATTTATTTTATTAAACATGTAACATTTAAGTACATAACATTTGAAATTAAATATAACTTTCCCCAAGCTTGTAATATATATATTTTTTTAATAGATTACAAGTTTAGTCCGATTATAATAAACTTGTAACAAAAATGTATAAGATATTTTTGGTCTCTTATCTATTATTATTATGTCAATAAAAATGTGTTATATTTAATCGTTATATTTGCTTAAGAAATATTAATGAATTACTTCTAGTCCTTGTTCTATAATTATTACCTGTCTAACTAAACTCAATCAAAAAACTATATAAAATATTTTTAGTTTGTTATACACTTTTATTCTATTAATGAATATTTTTGCATTTATATTCCTTATTGTTAGATTTGATTAAGATTAATTACTTGGAGTCCTTACTGTAAAATTATTCTCTGCCTAGATTAATTCTAAATAATTTATTGTCATTTTTATAATAATCATATATACTGATTATCAATAATTTACAGTTACTTTTTCGTTAGTTTTATATTAAAGTATAATCTTATAGTAATCCAAAACAATATGTTTCAAATAAAAATAGATTTTTTTGCAGTCTTTTATATATTTATATGGTCTGCCCCCCCGTGCATTTCCGAATAAGTGCTCTCGCCCTGTTCAATTGTTAACCTTTTACAACCTTTTTGGCATGATAAATACGGCCAACTTTTGTTGCATACTTGTGTGGCGCCCAAAAGAGCTGGTAGCTCCAACAGCTTAGCAGCTAACAAGCAGAACAAACTGTATTTAACCTTGAGCAAATAACTAAACGCTGTTTTGCAACTGTGCTTTATGAGTTGATGCGTTTGCAAACACCGAAAAAGCGACAGCGAAAACAAAGGCAAGGCGTGTGTTGCAAAAGTTGTGGGTGGCTCTGTGGCATGAACAGGAGAAACACGTATACGAACTGTCTCGACACTTGCAGACTGAAGCGAAACACACTCAGGCAAACATATATTCACACACACTCAGACACGCACACACACACACACACACACACACACACACACACACACACACACACATTTGTTACTCATTTTACACATTCATTTCCTCATTCAATTCGCAATTGTATACGAAATTTCAATTGTTTGTTGAATGTATTCATTCTACATTCTGGCGTGGCAGGGCTTCGAAATGCTTGCCTCTTCTTGCTGTGATTGCTGTTGTTGTTGTTGTTGCTGTTGCTGTTGCTGTTGATGACGTGGTTGAAAATTGCATTGCATGGCGAAGTTCAGTTTGAGTTCAGTTTCAGTGTTAAGAGTGTCTCGGCAACAGGTTGCTCTCATCGTCTAGCTTTTGCCAAATGCAATAGCGAGACAACAAACGAACGAATGAATGAATGAATGAATGAGTGTCTGTGTATGTGGGTGAGTGTGTGTGTGAGTGTTTGTGTGTGTGTATATTTGTATGTGTGTGGGTGAGTCTGATTGCATGTTGATGATAAGCGCGAAGTTCTGGCCATAGAAATTGCAAAACGTGTTGATGATGAGGCCACAGCACTTTGACTTTGATTGTTTCCTCTCTCTCTCTCTCTCTCTCTCTCTCTCTCCCTCTCTCTCTTTCTCACTCTTGCTGCGGCTATTGCTGTCTCATTGGCAATGCTCTGCTATGTTCGAACTGAGCAAGAGTGAAAGTTGTCGCTGGACAATAAAATGGCATTAGTTTTTGGGCTGGCAAACAATAAAAACGAACTGCAGTCGCCAAAAACTCTTTAGGAATTCACTTATCGATTTTCCTGCGGTCAATTCCAAGGCAAAGAGAGACAGAGCGACAGACAGAGAAAGAGAGTGAGAGCGAGAAACAGAGAGAGAGAGAGAGAGAGAGAGAGAGAGGGACAGAGAAAACACGACCCACATTTTGCCTGCCTAATAACAACAACAACAACAACAGCAACAATAGAAAGAGTTGAAAAGTGAAAGATGCAAATAATGGCATGCTCTCTAGTCAGCGCTCTCCCCCTCTCTCTCTCTCTCTCTCTATATTTTCCTCGCTCGCTCTCTCTCTCTCTCTTGTGCGCCCAATAGCACACACACACTCACAGAGAGAGGGAGTAAGCAGTGAACAATGAAAGAAACGGGACAGAGCAAAAGATGGTTATTGTTATTGTTGTTGTTGTTGTTGTTGTTGTTATTGCATTGTTGTGCATTACTTTTGTGTCATTGAACTTTTTTGCAATAAAAGTGAGTATGCCGAAGAAGCAAGCGAGAGTGAACACCACAATAAATAAACGCAAAGTGCTACAAACTACAATAACAACAGCAACAACAACATCATAATCATTATCAACCAAAGAATAACAAAACAATAACTGAGAGTATCAGTAACAACAACAACAACAACAACAACAACAACAACAAAAGTAGCCACAACAATGAAAGGTATTGAAAGGTATGCAAATATGTGTTAAAAAGTGGAGTGACAACTGTAAATAATTCAGTGCAAACAATTTAATACCAGTGTCCCACATATCTCATATTAAATCGAATAATCTTCTTGGTACACTCAATTTTACATATATATCTGTTGGATTGAGGTTTATTGTGAGTATGACAACTTTACAATTTCACATCCGCTAATTTTTTTAAGTACTTCTTATCATTTAATTTCTCTAATAATAATAATATTAATCCATTTCGATTGATTCCATTTGTATAAAATAGAAACAATTTAAAAGTGCAACAATTTAATACACAAGAAATATAATTATTTATCTTTGATTGCCTTATATTGTGTACAAATATTGTGTGTATAACACAACAAAATGGTTGTTATTTATTTTCAGCTTATTATAATTCTTATAAAAGTAAAATTATTTTCTTAGAATAAATGGTAATGAAATAATTTAAAAAGTTATTATTATTATTATCAGTAATATTGTTTTTTTTTTAACATACAATAAGAAAATTTGTTGAAAAAAATTTAATTCCGTATTTTTTTATTTATCAAAATAAATACAAATGAAAATAAATAAATAATGTTTTTTGTTTGTAGCTGAATATAAAATTTTCAAATTTGGCTTATTCGTCGATGGTGAATCAGATATAGATTTAAATGCATTTCGAGAACTGATACAATCATTGCCAATCTGCTCCTCTAGCTGCACTTTTCTTAGGCAGTATGATTAAGTCCAATAAAAAACAAATCAGATGTTTAACTTGAGTCGAGAGCCTCAACAAGTTGGAGGCATTTTAAATTTATTTAAATTGAATTAAATGGCTGCAATTTGTGTTGGGCAATCGCATGTACATATGAACATATGTATGTACATGGGTTCATCTCCTCCTCTCCATGGTGTATCCAAAAGCATGAGTTTATGTCGCACTCACAGACAGTCATCGTCCCATTCAATTGGTCGTATCCGCTCTAGCAGCTAAAATGGAGATTGTCAACGCTTTTCTAAAGAGACAGCTGATTTGTTTCTTGGGACCCGCTGATTAGTTTTATTAAATGAGCAATTGCCACTTAACATGTTCAAGAAAACTGACAAATGGCCAAGCAATGGGCGGCGACGGCCTTTGAACCATTGAAAGAGATTAAAAGCTCTAGATATGAGTAATAAAAATATATATATTTTTACAAATATATGAATAAATAATCAGACAGGTATATAATATTAAGACTCAATACACCTTACTTCACTCTAAGCTTTCATTTAATTCAAATTGAAATTATAATATATAATTAATCCTTCTTCGAAAAATTGAATAAATTTTATCAAACCGATTCCGGACAAAATATATTTTAAAGCAATTCTTTATCTTCAAAAATTAGCTTGTCTTATTGTGTCCGTATTACGATTTTCTGCTACTGTTGCTTAAGTTAAGAATGCAGTTAATTTTTACTATAACCAAAGATTCCTAGCTGTTTCCCAGAGTTTTAAGTTCAAAGCTATAAAGGCGCTTTTTAACCTCTTAATTTACTTAGTTAACCTCTTTTGACAAACAGTTTTATTGGTAAAGATTAAAAGCAATATGTAATGAACCAAAAAATTGGATTTTATCGTATTAATTAAAAATTATAAAAATTAATATAAATATTAAATGTTTTCATTTTATTAATTTTAATTACAACACAAAATTAATAATTATGTAATAAGTGCAAAATATTTGTAAATAAATAAAATATCATGTTCTATACTCTGTATCAATATAACAATAAACATTAAAAAACAACATTTTTAAAATATAAATTATCCTTATATTTTCGCAGAGAAATATCTGTCAATTAGGGGGAGACAGATTATAAAGTTTTCCACAGAGCATTATTTATGAGTTGCCGAGAGGAAAGTCCAACTGACCTTAAATCATTTAATCATCATAAGAAACCCTACGGCCTTATAAAAACGTACCGGACTTTATTCACATAAAAAATTGTGAATTTGAAAACTTGATGCCAACTGTTTGGAGATTTTAATCTTTCACAAACTCAAACCGAGAACACGCACAGACAGAAGCGAACGTCCAAGACTGAGTCCCAGTCCGCATCCATGTCCACATCGCCGTCCAACAGAGGGGCGTAATAGGGTACAAAGAAAAAAAAACAAGAAATAACAGGTACCAATTGCAAGCCGAATAGCCTAATACCCTTTCCTAATTCATTTCATCTCACTATTAGTTGTTAATAAATGCAGTACGATACAATGTTTACTAAAACCAAGGATTGGTTGACGTAATTTCAATATTTAATCACAAATTAAAAGAGAAAAAAAGTAAACATTTTCTTGATTAAGTTTCAAAATTCTTCTTGACTTCAGAACTTTTCTCTTTCGATTCTGGTTTAAGTTTTAAAAAATATAAACTTAAAATGGCATATTATGTTTTTTTCTTGATCTCAGTTTGATTTTTCTATGTGTAAAAACTTGTAAGTGGTTCAGATTCTGAACGAAACTATAAATATATATTTTTTCTTCAGTATGTTACACAATGCGTTAAATAATTGGAATACTCTCAGCAAGGGTATAAAAAGTTGCAGTGACACTTGTTAGACGAGCTGACAGCTGGGAAGCTTTGCGATGCTGACCACGACCCATTGCAGATGTTGTCGTCATCATTCTCGTTGTCCTTCAGCTGCAGCTGCCGAGCGGCGGGCAACTTGCGCCGGACAATGCGACGACGACGACGTCTACGGTGAAGGCGACGGCAACTTTTGCAAGCGAAATGACTTTGACAGACGCCATAACTTGGGCTCTGTCGTAACGCCTTAACCTAGGGGCACACACACACACACACACACACACACACACACACACACACACATACAGATACATATTGCACTCACTGCTTTTCAGTCTTTGAGTAATGAGGACAAAGTTTTGCATTCGTAATGTTCAGAAATTGCGACTTGCTGCTGCTGTTGAATCTGCTGCTTTTGGTGGTGGTCAGGCGTGGTGCAATTTGCAAACTTCATTTATTCACGCCCGGAGCACTTCTTAGATGCTCTCATCTCTCTTTCTCTCTCTCTCTCTCACTCTCATACTGGATGGACACTGGCTCGGCGCCTATTTTGTTGTTTGAAAGTCAGCCAGTTTCGCATAAGTTTGACGCTTTCCACAGGCGACAAGCTGTATGAACAACTGCTTTTCAAACACTGCCAAAGATCGAGAGACTTCTTCCCCGCTTAGTTAGCTGAACCTTGTCGATTTGTCACTTGCTTGGTTAAGCATCCAAATATCAAATGGGCAAACTGTCCCCAGGGGCCAACATATTTAAAAAGGTATGTTTAAAGTTGGCGAATTAGCATTTTTAAGGGATTCACAAAATTAAGTATATAACATTTCAGTACGAAAAACAGTCTATATATATATATATATAAAAAGTAATGTTTGAAGTTGAAAAATTAGCATGCTTCAGCGATTCTTATCATATTTATCATATAAACTTTCTGGCTGCATATTTGATGCTTAATTAGCGAGCACAAATAGTTTGACCATTTTTTTTTTATTAATGATATAATTAACTTCAAATTGCATAAATAAAGTTGTCTAATTTTTTGTATAAAAGAAAATCGGACATCCATAAGAGCAACCGAATTCATGCTACATATATACAAATATTATATATTATAATATGATAAATAAAAATATGCCTGCAAATTGTGCAAATTGGATCTAAATTTCAGACAAGTGTAATAAGAAAAACCTTGGCTTATGGAAAGACATAACCTTCAGTTCTAAAAACTAAAATCAAAAGTATACTTAATATTAAGACATGTTGTAATACCGAGAACATACGCAATAGTAACAAATATTGTGGTATCTATTGTCCAAACTTCAATTGCACCCAGTTACCAGTTACCAGATCAGACCACCTACATTGCTCTTATCGTCCATCCATGGAATATAAATCTCTTCTAAACGTCGTTTAGAGCTACATTAAACTACAAAAACATTGACCGCATGAAATTGTATACACAATGTATTGGAATTCACAGTGCCTGTGGGAAATTCAAATCCCCGACAATTAGGGCAGTTTAATGCCAAATAACTACCCCGTGCAATCGCTGCGGAGTAACAGATCAATCAAGAAGGCGCTTTGATGCAAAAATCTTCGTCTAATTTAACAGAAATTTAGAGGCACTTCTCTGATATTATGGAATACACTGGACAGCTGGCAACTATGCGCTGTGCTCTGCCTCTCTCAGCGCCATTAGGGCACGCAAATTTTTCCAAGTATTTGCCAGACCCCGTGTTATTTTTTTTTTAGGGTAATCGAGTCGAGGCCGAAATCGAGGACGAGTGCGATGCTGAAACTGTGTGAGTGTCTTTGTGTGTGTGTGTGTGTGTGGGTCTGAAATTTGAGTCGATTTTTCCGGCATGCTGTTCGGGCCAAGACTACGAAACAGACTCAGACTACTGAATTCAGACTGGAACTGAGATTGAGACTCTCTAAATGGTTGCTTGGTTGGATTTTAATTGCAGTCGCTGAGCAAAAAAAAAAAAAGGTTGTGTTGTTTTTGTTGTTGTTGTTGTTGTTGTTGGGCATTTGCAATTAGATCCACAAGTAAAACGAAGCCGCAGACGAAGGATCGCTAGATGCGTACCCAGCGATACGATACGATAGCGATACGGATCGCTGCTGCTGCTGCTTCTTCTGCTGCTTACAGTTTAAGTACAACTGTAATTACGTCGCTCGTGAGAAAACCTGCCCCTCTCTTCCCACAGTCGCTGTGTGTAGGGCCAGTCTCTGCTCAGCTTCTCTGCCTGCGCACCAACAAAAAAAAAATAGTTGTCGCAATTTGAATAATAATGCAAGCGAAATTCATTTGGCGGATGTTCGGTTTTAAATATTTTGTAAATTTTGTGGGCGTCCCCATGTCAAAACTTGTAATAAAATCATTAGAAAATGGCGCGACTAAAGGCTGCATACAATTTAATAAAATACATACATATATGTATGTATGTAAACATCTTTCAGAGTTAAACCCGAAGCTGTGCAGTGAAGCATTTTGAAAGTTCGACGCATTTTGTAGACACTCCCTCGACGGCAGGAACAGCCCATCCACAATGTCGCTTATGTTGTTTGTCGCGCTTGTTGTTTGTTGCTGCTCATTCCAGTTGGCCGCTGATGGTGATGAGTTTTTAATGGCCGGCGCTGAGCCAATCTGAGTTATTGTTTTGTTCTTTTTTCGAACACATTTTTTGCTCACTCCGTCGTGGCGCATCTAAGAAACTGGTTGTGATCTTTGTCTTGGAAAAGTGGAGCTAATTTCCGTCTATTCGTATTTGCAGATGGTAAATTTGAAACGAATTAAGCAAGTAGCAAGTTGACAAACAAAAAGTGCGATTGGATAAGGTTGGTAAATTTATAACTAAGCAATCTTTATTGAAAAAAAAAAAAAAACCTAAATTGTTTCTCAGTTTAAATGTATTATAAAATATATTTGTATAATTCATTTATGTCAAAATCAAATTTTACTGACTGAGCTCAATTTTATTAAATTTTGTTTACACACTTAAATCAATATACATTGCTGGGATCCACCATAAATATATATTAACGGGCTCCAACTAATGCAAATATTTTCCTATTCGATTTTCGCATGCCTCATTATAATAAAAAGGGGATATTGTTCTTAATTGTTTTCTGTATAATAAACTAAATATTTATTGTTGTGATCTAAGCACCTTTTTATTTTTAACGATAAATCAAAATATACTAAAGTGAAGGAAAATAAAGAATTACATAAAAAAACCTTAATAAACTTTTAAAGATATATATTGAAATAGCTCGTTCTCATCCCGAGATTTATATGATTGCAGTGAATAAAATAGTTTATGATCAAATCAACTACGGGAACTTTTTCTTAATTTCAAAATATCATAAATCTTGAACCTTTGGCTATACTTCAAAGTTGACAGGTTATTGAAGACAAAATAAATATAATACCGATACGCATGCCACAATTTCATTAGTATATCTGCAACTCCATCGATGAGTCTGTTCACTAATCAACGATCCGCCATTCACTTTGCAGAAGTGTGCGTCTCAATAGAAAGAAGCCAAAAAACAAGCGTGTCGAATAGAGATACACAAAAAGAGACAATGGATACCAGAGTGTGATTGTGTTGGATTGGATCCGTTTGGGGCATATTGAACTGTCAAATGTGCCATGCTCTGCAGATTAGACCATTTCATATGCAAATGGCCACTCGGTTCGCTTCGACTGTGGATGAAATATTATCTTGTTTTTATTTCGGGTTATTTGTTAAATAAATACTACTGTCTCCTATCACATCGTAATTTACAGCGCTTACAGTTAAGACTTTCGTATCATATATTATAAATTGTCCACGGTCCTCACAGCGTGAGTAGTACTTTATCAGGCATTTCGCATAACTTATGACTAAATAATGCAAAAATAAAAATTATTCAAATAAAAAACTAAAAATTAATAAATCAAATGTGAATCGATTAAAATTATACATTTAACAGTTATGACTTCATTTAGTGGGCTCACTATTAATTCAAGTCTTAAAAAAAAATTCTAATAAATTAACACCAGAAACTTGAAATTTGTGCAAATTTTTTGTTTTAAATTTCTTGACAATTAAGCAGTCCCATAATCTGAAGCACGCACCAAAAAACCAAATACAAAAGTTGATTGTGATTGGCTTATAATTTATGAACCGTGGACAAAAATAAATTCGAGCTGCTGTCTACTAGATCTTAGAGAGTTTTGTGGGCATTATTACAATTATGAAAGAACAGTGGAACAAGTGTATGAAAACATAATGATGTATCTCAATTTATAAACTAAACCAACTTCGCAAAGAATATAAAAATAATAATAGGAATTTAATTTAATTAAAAAAAAAAACAAAAAAGTTATATTTATTTATTTATCAATCAACCTTACAAGCCTAGTAATTAAACAATGCCAAATTTCATTAAAGCAAGAAAAGCATTACTCTTAAGATATTTTATCCTAAGTCTTAGTAACTATAACTAAATATAAGTTAACACAATATTGAAGTGACTTAAAAGTTGGATTGCAAATTAGCTAAGCATCATGAATGGATAGTAATGTATTAACAAACATATTTACCATTTTTACATGCGATAATTTCGATTTGGGCCCACTGTAAGCAGTAAAAAGAAACTGGAACGATTTCTTTAAAGATGCTCGCACGCACATTCTACTGTTACAAAGAACTTGCTGACCGCGTGCCATTTTCGCTGCTCGCTGCGATACTCATCTCTCCCCTATGCCCCCTCCCCAACCATGGTGAATATATTATAAGAAATCCAACGTTGTCGCCACAATCATCGTCTTTTACTCTATCTTCTTCTTGCCCTTCATCTATCTTTCTCTTTCTCACTCTCTCTCTCTCTCTTTTGGTGAGCCATTGAAATGCTATTACAAGTAACAGAAAAATGTGAACAATGAACGTGCCGGCCGGCCAAGGCGAACAAACAATGTGCAGAGTGCACCCTGCAAATCTCCCTCTCCCCTCTCCCTTATCATTCCACACTCCTACACTCAACAGTCACAGTCACCACTCTCCAACACCCTCGCCAAGTAGCCAACATCACGTAGATGTTATTAATATGGCTGCCAATTTGTCGTTGTCGTCCATGTCCACATACATCTTCCACCGTTGGGTTGAACGACGGGGGAAGTGTGCGGTGCGCGGACTTTGAAATAAAATGTCTCAAAAATACAAAAAGGAAAAGAAAAAAAAGGAGAAGAAAGAAACGCAATAGCAGCTGAAATTGTCGCACTTGCAGCCGCCATTTGCCATTTCATTCAATTAAGCTTTCAAGACAAATAATACAAATAGAGGTTATATGTGATATATACATATGTACAAGTATATATGTATGTGTTTACTATCATTTCGTGTAGGAGACAGTTTCAATTTGCTGCTGCAGCATTTGAATTGCTCTGAATAGGAAATGCATCATCAGCATTTGCATTGAGTTGCGAGCAACTTGAAATTACTTGAGCTCTGACAGCAGCGTAAATTATCAAAAAATGGCCATTGGCAATTGACACCACCAATAATCCCCAAGCAGTCAGGCACTAAAGCCAAAAGTTCGACAGGCAAATTTTTGCTGAGCTCCGCAATTGTTTTGTTTGGTTTTTGCAAGCCAGTCGTGGTTAAGGGGGGTTTTCGGGTGGAGAAGAGCATGAGGATGAGGGTGAGGGCGCCACTATTAGGTTGCTATTTCATTTGTGTATCTTATGTGCTGTGGAGCTTAATTTTTGGTCAACGTCATCTAATTGCCACAGTTAAATGCGCTAATTTTCTGCTCGACTAAAGCAATTTATACTCACACAGAATTAATTACTTCGCCTCCGATGACTTCCACAAAGTAATTTGATTGCTCAAACCTTTATTGATGCATGGAGAGTTGCCTACATTTGATAAATATATAAAAATAATTCTTTTAACACCAATTTTTGAGCAAAATGGTAATTAGAATTGCTAATAAAAATCGTCCAGAAATTCTAAAAATCGACGGGAAACTATTGAAACATTCAGACTATTATTCTTAAATTTTAAATTGGAAAAGTCACTTACCTCAAGTGAAATAAATTATATCTATTTGTTAACTTTTGAAATATGTTTTAGAATAATGAGCTACGGAATATACTAATAATAAACCATGTTTTTCTTAACAGACCTTGCGTCTAAGAATTTTACTTTCTAATTAGGTGGATTTAATCAGATTATTATATATGCTTGAGCAGGTATATAGATATTTATATTTCTTTTACAATAACTAAATATAATAAAAAAATAAAAAAAAAGTTTAGCCAATAAACTTTTGGCATCCTTAATATGTATCTATATTTAATTAATCAAAGCAGACAATCTAATTTATATCTCTGAGTATGTCTTTGAAAATATTATCTCTAGAAAGAGATTTATTTTTATTAAAACGAGTTAAAAGTAGATAAGGAAGTTAAATATTTCATTAATACATTTTACATTTATTTAATGTTATTTATCTATCTCTTTCTATATATGTCCATATCCTAAAAAGTTATTTTTTATTTCTGTTTACAAAAAGAACATGAGTTGCAATGCACCCCAATAAAAAGAGAAAATTATAAAAATCCGACTCATTATTCTTAATAGACAATAGACAACTTCTATCGATGTCAACTTGATGGCGAACAAGTCTACAAAGTTGGTTAATTAAATTCGTACTTATTCCAGCTCATTCCCAAATTTTTCGAAATGCTCATTGTAAACTCAGTGAATGGTCTGTCATGCCACTCAGAGTGAGTCTCATGAGTATCAACCACTAAGTAGTTGTCGCAACTTGCATGGTCAAAGCCAAGTGCGTGGAGCATACTTCACTTGTTGTCTAATTGCAACAACTTAAACTCCAAATAAGCACTTAATTTAGAAGGCAAAGTGGCGTTCTTGCAATCACAAGGGAAGACGGCAGAAAATGAAAAAATCTAAATGCTCATGAGAATTGCCAGCTGGATGGGAGCGGGAGCCAGTTGAGGTCCAAGGCGAGACAGGGGACTCATTGCCAAAGACTCACAACCAAAGCAGATCCACAGCCCACGACTAGACCCGACCAGGCCAGACCATCCCAGCGACGACAGACAAACAATAAGCGACAGTTGTACTGATTACTTGAGCACAACAACAACAACAACAACAACACTACACAACACCCACTCGCCCCACCCGCCCCACCGACCCCAGACCCTAGCCCCAATCTCCGACTCTGCCTAACAACTGGCACTGACATTCAAGCCACGTTTGGTTACATTTCAGACAGGTTGACTGTGCCGAGGGGAGCTGGAGGAGAACCGAGGATTGCTAGCTGGCGATGACAGCCCCATAAGGTGCATGTGCCTTGAGAGTGCAACGTTAGATGGGACGCAAGAACTTAAGTAACATAACTCATGTGCAGCAAGAAAGAACAGTTAGCTGCAGCCAGATGATTATTAAATACCCTTGCAGAAATGTGCCAAAACTGGCATATAGAATCTAATCAAGTTAAATTTAAGTTCTGTCATAAATAAAATAGTCCGAAAAACCTGATATAATTTTATAATCATAAAAGAATTCCAAATAAGATTTTTATTTTAGAAACCGTAAAAATGTGCAAAATTTAAAAAAAAAATTCGAAATAGAAATATAAAATAATGTTCAAGCTTAATTTACACATTAAATTTTCTAAAATAAAGTAACAACTAAATTGGTATTTTTTAGATGATAAATATCTTTGGGTATATAAATGGAAAATGGTCCACTTATTTATTTAACGTAGACTAAAAACATTTCTTTATTAAAATTAAGATTTAAGTTATACTTAAATTTTTGGAAAATTCAAAGTAAATAATTAAATTAAAATTTTAAAAATTAACTAAATAAATCTAAAAATTAATAAATTAAATATATTCTGGAGTAACACACATTATATTAACGTCAAATATTTATTCACATTAATGAGCTCATATTTGAATGTAAATTATAAAATTTGAACGTACGTAATAAAAGTAATTTTTTTTATTGCAAACGACCTTCTGTTAGAGAAATAACTGTTAAGTTAAAGCAACAAAAAATTAAAAGGTTGCTAAGTGTAAAGTAAATTAAATGCAACTTTTTTATAATATATGCAAATATCGCATGTAAATCACCAATACATATTAAAAGACAGAAGCAATAAAAGTCTATCTAATGTTAAAGTTTACTACTCAAAATTTTAAAGCATCTGCCTGAAATTCATTAGAAAATTTATTCAGTTTCCATTCGTCATGTAAGTAAACCCCAAATTCACACATAATTATTTAACTTTATGGCTCTACCCGATGTCGACTTAAATACTTAACACATAACATTATATAATTCAAATACCCACTGCAAAAGTATAAAAATGCGAATGCATTGAGTGAGTGTGAGTGTGAGTGTGAGTATGAGTGTGAGTGTGAGTATGAATGTGTCTAGTGATGCCCTTGCCAGAAGCTGCAACGTTCGTTGCACTTCGTTGGCACACAGTTTGAGAGTAACTGCATATATACATATATATTTTACTTGGGCTACAAGTGCTTAGCTTACTTATGATCCTTGGCCCACTCGATGACGACTTCTCTCGTTCGTTGTTGTAGGTATGAGGTGGAAGTTGGTGGGGTTGGGGTTGGGGTTGGGGTTGGAGCTACCTAAGCCAAAGTGCACTTTGTCGACCAGGAGCGGGGCCAACTTGGCTGACATATCTTGCAGTTTGTTTGTTTGCTTGTTTGTAGATTGCTTTTAAATTACTTGAACTTGCTGCATGCAAAAGGCGTTGGCAAGGGATTCTTTTAATGCTTATTTTTTTGCATTTCTTTTTGTTGATTGATTTTGTTGGATGCATTTTCTTTATGCGCTGGTATTGTTTTGCTTTTGGTTAAATTGCTTGGAAAGTGCGCTAAGTAGATTTGATGCATTATATGCAAATTATGAGGAACAGGCAGTTAAATAAATGAAATGTGAAAATGTAGCCTTCTTGTTAGAATAATATTGGTTCTTATTACAGCAATGTAATAATACTCTTGGTCTCCTGTATATCTTAAAAGGCTTAAATCAAAACACTTGCATATATCTTATGTATTCTTTCCATTCAGCCAAAAACATAAGCTAAAATATGCAGTAATACGAAGGTAGGAAATCCAAGACGGTCAACTTCTGTACGCCTGCCTTAATTTAAAGCATAAAAGCGTTGCTCATAAAAATATTTAATTACCATCATATATGTATGTATTCATGAATGTATGTATGTGTGCAATGCAGGGGTCAATTCCAATCACTAAATCAGAGCTAATCCCAGTGAGCAGCATTTGGAAATGGAATCTGCTGTTCGAGCATAAATCAATGCTGGCATAAAATTTCACACCTTGCCAGTTTTTATGATTGCACGCTTAATTTACTGTCTTGATATGAAAAAAAAAAAGAGTAGGTGAGTGAGCGAGAGAGTGAGAGAGATAAAAACAACATTAAATTCGTTGTGCTCACTGGAATGTCATAAAAATAAATTCAATCATAAAAATTAAAAGTCAAATCCTTTTGTGTGGCAAACAGCTGCCGTCAGGTTTTTCATCAACGTCAAACGACAGGGTTGCAAAACTGTTAAAATTTGCCAAAAATTTAAAAAATGTTATGCAACTTTCGAGGCCAGACAACACGACGAGAAAACTTGCTCTAATGTGACGTAAGCAGAAAAGTACTGATAGATTTATGAATAGCCTGCAGAGAATGGTAAAACTTTGAAGACCGGTTTCATATATGTTTAAAGGCGAAAGAAGTGAAAAGTCGATTGAAATCATTAGCTGCCATAAATTACGCCCACCCCAAAACGGCGACACTTCTTGCGAAATTTGGCTGCTATTTTGTGTGTGTGAAAATGAATTGCATTTCTGTTTGCAGTGCAAAAATCAATAGAAATGCCAGAGAAGAGCCAATTTTCTACAATGGTTTTTTGTTGCCCTTAAATATTTCATTTCGTTTTCACAAGTACCGCACACACACACACACACACACACAGACAGTATTGTTGAAATTTGCTAACTGTTCATCGGGAGAGAGGGAGAGAGAGAGAGAGAAAAAGATTTAGAGCAGTCACTTGTAGCTTGTAGCTGACAATAAGCACCACAACAACAACAGCAACAACAACAAGAAGAACAACAACAATAACAATAACGGGAGCAATATAATCAACAATAGCGGAAAGAACTGCCATGATATAAGTACTATTCATATACACACACACACACACACACACACAAATATCTATACTTGTAGACATATCTATGAAAATCGCAACCAACAGGTATTTATTGTATTTGCTCAAGCTGAATATATCCTGCGGCTTGGCTTGACGCATTGTCAATGGGAACCGAGGTGAGCTGGGTTGCCAAGATGAGCATGTCATCCTCTATCTATCTGTGTGCAAGCATGTGTGTGTGTGTGTGTGTAGCTATACTACCAGCCCCTTTTTTTGGCAGTGCTGGGAAAATAGTGCATAGTCGTAAATTCCGATTTCCAACTGTGTGGGAGTCGAAGCCTAATAAACATAATATAATGATCACTTTTCATTAAAATCTTTGTGTGATTGCCTGGAAGAGCCGAAAATAGCTAACAATGCGTTTCCAGATAATCTGCATAAGGATTTCATTTCTTTAAAGTAATAATTATACTAATTATATAAATACTTTCATAGCGTTTATAACATTTTTATTTTAAAACAACATAGCTTAAGGGTAAATTTGTTAATTGAATTAAAATCATCAACTACTTTATATATAAATGATATATTTAGTGGCATTAATCCATTGCAATAATTGACAATTGTATTTATTTATCTTGCAACCAACACAAGTTTAAAAAAATTCAAAATAAAATTGAACGAATAGGTTTACATAGTTGTAAACTAAAACAAAACTAAAATCGATTTATTGTTAAAAATAATAATATTTACTTAAATTTTTATCTAACCAAATAAAAGTCGTAGACAACAATCAAATCAAATACATTCCTACCCACTCATTCAACTGTTGCATATGATGTGATTTAATTGATAAATTCTTCCATTCTTATAACTCTCATATAAGCCATAAAGTCAATGACAAAAGTCGTCAAAATCATTGAAAAGAGTTTACAATTCTAAAAAAAATTTGCTAAAATCGCCTGCAGAAAACTGCCAAAAAGCCAACAACACTATTCAATTTCAACAAATAGATTTACGTTGCGCAATGGAAACAATGAAAAGTATTCCCATCATTGCAATAAAGTGACAAGTATTCATATATATCTGTCTCTCTCTCCCTCTCTCTCTGCATCAAAAACAAGAAATGCATCTGCTAGCCTGCAGAAATGTGTGTTGCACACCTGAAAAAGGCAGCAGCACTAACCGTGACGATGATCGATGACATTGTGTCTTCAGGCATGGTATATATATACATATATATATTCAAGTGTCAGATAGATCTTAGACAAACTAATGGACTTAATCGATTTTCATCCGGCCCTCGCCAGACTTTACGGCGCAGTTGTGACAACTTCTCCACCTTAATTAAACTGTACACATGCGTCGCATTTTGAAGGAACTCGTTGCTACTGCGCAGTAGCTGCGCAAAAAATGAAAACTGTGCGTTTATAAAATATTTATCAACCCCTATCGTAGATTTCTCTTAAGGGGCCACCTGGCAAGACATGTCGTAACTTGTTCTCCGGTGTACTCAACAATGAGAGCACTGTTGCCAACTGTGCTTCTTCTTGCCTGCCAATGTGTAGCTGGCTGTTTGCCAATTACCAAGAAACATGAAATTTGTTTAGTGCTTACATTTAGCTGCAGCGCTGCCAATTCAATTTATCAATTTTGCGGCAGTTACTCAAAGTGCGCATTGAAACGCAAAAAATGAAAGAATTATCCCCTCGGCTTGTTATGGCTTCCTTTCCCTCTCTCTTTGTGTGTGTGTGTGTGTGTGTGTGTGTGTGTGTGTGTGTATATATCTGACAGATTTTACGGCTACACCTTTGCGTATTTAGTCAGCAAATTGATCCTCCTACATGATCCAAAAGCAGGTAGGCAGCTGTCCCGTTTCATCTCTCTCTCTCTCTCTCTCTCTCTCTCTCTCTCTCTCGCTCACTCGCTCATTCGCTCAGCGCGCAGTTTAATCCTCACAAATCGCCTACAAAGCTGATTGCGCACCTGGCCTCGGTGCTTCGACCCAAATCGAGGGTTGGTGCTGGATCCTGATTTGCAGTAGCTCTGTCGTGTTTTGTTCTCATTTTCTGAAATTCTGATTTCAGCTATTTTTTTTTTTGTTATTTATTTCTTTTTTCCACCAGCCCAGTTTCTGTTGCCAGTCGGCTCAGATGTAGTGCAGCATTTCCTAAAGGCTAACAGCCGAATTAATGCGAAAACAGTGCCTAGGCTTGGGCCCGAACATAGGCAGAGGACGTGTTTACTTGATGGCTGTCATTGGTCGGCAAAGCCAAAGACATTTCAGATAAAAACGGCTTAAAATATTTTTTTAAATTATTACTTTAGTGTCTAAATGTCAAAAATGGTTATGGTTTCAAATTACAGATTTATATGCCTCAGATTGGCGAAAAGTAAAAAATGTTGTTAGCCTTGAATTCATTTTAATATTTATTAAATACCATTTGCTTATTACATTTTCACCAAACCTGTAATTAATTAAAAATTAGAATGATTTATTATTTTCTGGTTGATTAAAAATATGATTTTTACGACTTTTAATCTTGATTTGATGAATGATTTGCATTAAATGTAATAGAGATTATTGGGCTAAAATAATAATAAATCAAATATCTGCGACTACAATTTCATTTAGTAATAGTTGTTTAAATCGCATTTTTATTAGAAATCAAGCATCTGCTAGGCACCTAGGAACCCTAAAAGTACCCCACGCACTTCACAAAATGTCAACATAGCTCATGTTAATCAATAATAATAAACACAGGCAACCCACCCCTTTTTGGCATGCGGCATATACTGGGGTCCATTCCGCAATCTGCGCAGCTGCCACATTGAATACCGCTGCCCAAGAGCAAACCTGGCAACCCTAGTTGAAGCACCTTTCAAGAGCCGTGTGCCACATACGCCATATAAATAGCATGTGAGTCTTGTATGACAACTCTCCTAAAGTAACATGAAAGGAGATCTTCCATTCAACTTGAATATCTCCGTCGTCGTCACCTTTTGATAACCCTGGCCAACAATGGACACGATCGCATTGTCTCCACATCTTTCGCGATCAGTGCTATTGTCTCGATCTCGTGTGGATCGAGTGATTCTTGTTTGCTCAATGATGCAGCGGCATTAGAACCCAACCAACACGTGTTGCAATTCATTCAAGCTCCTGATTATTATTATCAATATTATTTATAGAAAAATGTCAGAGCATTCTCGCTGATTTATTGCATTCGATTGGGTCAAGGATAACAGCTGCCGTTTGGGTTTCTTTTTATTTAAGTGGGGGGTTCCAAAATGTAAAATAAGGATATTCTAACAATGCAGAGCAAACAGTAGTAAATATAGAAGCAGTAAACATAAATAAAGAAATAGTAATAATATTTATAGCTACCTTTACTGTTAAAATGGGATCACTGTAATAGTTTAGTTATTGTTTATGTTGAAATCCTAAGTGAATCATATATCATTTTTTAAAATCAAATTTATCACTTAGAAAGCAAAGTGTTTAAAAGTAAAAAAATAATGCTTTTAGAAACTCGGTTAGCAAATAAATATGATTTTTAGCAATCTAGCAATTTTAGCAATCGAAAATATGCATGTAAGTAAAATCTAATTGTGAAACTACGCCAAAACAGTAAAATGTGAAGAAAAAACCTAAAAAAAAATGTGGTGTAATATAAAAATAATAAAAGAAATAAATAATTTTAATTCGAAAGAAATATTGCTTATATAAATTTGTTTAAAAAATATTTAAATATGTTTACAGTTCCAAACAGTAGATTTTAATAAAAAACATAATATACAATTAGAATAACTAAAAATATCTATGAAACTAAAATAAAAATGAAATAAATTTATTTTTCTTTGTAAAATAAATATAATTTATTTCCCAGTCTCAAAAGTAAATTCTCACATAGGATAATATATATGTATAAAATCACATTTTAAAAGTAGTGTACAGTCAACTTAACTCGTCCTTATAAATATTCTCAAAACATGATTTTATTAAAGTAAGCCTAAAAAATAAAACAAAATATGGTTAAAAACAACTAACATTTTAATGTAAAAACAAAGATACTTTCAAATGCCATTCGGTTTAGAAAATTAATTCAATTTACAAACTGACTGCGTTTAACACTAACTGACTTTGAAATTAATTTAAAGAAAACATCAAACGAGCACAAAAATATATATATGTATGTAACATGTATATGTTTATATAAATATATATATATATATATATTTATTTATACATATATATTCTGAACTCGACTTTCAGTTGTTCATGGCCCATGAACCCAAACGACCTTTGTTCTAGCTGCAAGTGCGACGCAGTCTATGCGACATTCCGAAAAAACACATCCTATGCCATGTTGCTATCATTCCTACCCGCCACCACCCCGCGTGTACTAAGTACTAAGTCCACTTCAGATCTGACCAACGAGTGCAGCCAGGCAAGAAACTAACAACGAGCCAACAACATAAAATAAACTCACATGTTTAGTTAACTTACCCCATGTGCAAATTAAAACCGAAGCATAACCGAAAAACAACTAAAAGACTCCAATCCCAAACCCCATCATTCTTTCAGCTGCTGTGGAGCTCTGCCCTGAGGCCATGACTGGACTTTGGTCTAATCCACACTCCTTCCAGCACTGCCGAAGCATTATGCAGTGGATTTTTTAATTTCTCGACTACCTTTAAAGATTGAATCCAACCAGTTTCAACATCAGCACATTGCATACTTTTAGGCGCATGCAAATGTCACATTGCTATGCACACACACATACACACACACACACACACACACACACACACACAGAAAAACTACTCTACACATGTGCAGAGCTTAAATAGTTTTTTTTTTTTTTTATTGTTTTTGTTGTTGTCGGCTTTGGCATGTTTGCAATTCAAATTGCATGATGATTTTAACAGGATGCCGGCGTGTCCAGTGCACTTTAGCTTTAGTTTACTTGGCCCAACCTGCACGCCAAACAGGAAGAAGCATGCACGAACTCCAACAACAACTACAACAACAAAAACAACAACGAGAAATTATACTAAACACAGCAACAACTGCAACAGGAACCAGCCCAAGCACAAAAACAAGTCGCATAGAAGTCAATGACTAAAGGGGACTCCCAACAATCAGTATCTGCTACATCTACATCTACAGACACAAACAGAATGTATCCTTTTTTACCCTTCAACTTCCTCTATTTGCATAACTAACTCTCTCTATCTCTCTATCTCTCTCTCTCTCTCTCTCTCTCTCCCTCTCTCATAGCAGTCAGAAGCCGAAATTAAACTCAGAGTCTTTGGCACTTTGACTGTTACAGTTATAAATGCACTCATATGCCATATTAATATTTATGCTCTGTAATATGCAAATACAAAGTGTATATATTGGTAGGAGTAAAAATAAAAGAAACAAAAAACATTCATGTGTTAAAGCGAAATCTCTTATAAAATATATAATATATTTATATTCATTGAAGTTTTTAAGATTTTCGGATTTGACGCTTAATTGTTATAGTATTTCAATGAAACAACTTTTCAGCATTTAATTAAAAAGTACAAACTATCCATTTAGTTCTATGTTCTATAAAATACTTAGAGCAACGCACACAAAAACTCACAGCTGTTATACATAAATAACTTTTACACCAGTTGTCATATTTTAATTCATTTATTATATAAAAAAAACAAATAAAATTAAATTATAGATACAAATATATTGAATTTTTAATTTTTTAAATTTTAAATTGTAGGTTTATTATTTTTGTATTTATGGAAAAACACAATATATGGATGACTACATTGGATTAATATTTATGTAGCTTATTCAAATAATAGTTCTGGCAAATCAGAAATTTATTGTAAGCTATTTTAGTTTAATTTTTATTATTTATAGTATTGTCATTAATGACTATATTTTACTAAGCTCATCGAAATGTATAACGAGCATATCAATATTATAAGTATTCATAGCAGCAGTGCTTTCAGGATATATAAAAGTCTTTACATTATTTTATGTAGTACAATCAATATTAGGAAAATAGTATTGATTTAGCTTTGGCTTGCGTGTTATCGGTCGCTTTTAATCATCAGATAGTTATTTCATTTGGTTCACTCGAATCCAGTTGGGTAGGTATCTGCAGAAGTCAGACACGCATTTTGTGGAACATGTAGCATGTGGCATGTGGCATGTATCTTTAAATCGTAAAATATGAAATTGCGTGCAAGAGTAAAATTATGCTGCTAATTTCGTTACAGTTCACGCATAATTCGTTTAACCATCTAATGGATTCCTAAGTAGTTTAGTTTACGAGCATATAGCGAACTTATGGTTGTGCACAGTTGTATGATTAATGCAAGAGATGGAGCCTTTGGCTGATGCTTTACCTTCACGGCTACAAATATTACACTGAAACTTACGCATGGCAGGTATTTTGTTTTTAAGCAAGGGGATGCTTTCTGGGATATTTATCGTTCTGGTTCAAGGCCGCAGCTTCAGCCATTCCAAAACACTTAGAAATTGGTTTTATTTAAAGGTATATTTGAGTAACATATGCGATTATCTTCAAATTTTAAATTATATTTAATAATAAAGTTAAGCAAAAAGTATATACTTGGGATATTTAAATGAATTAAACAAACTATTTGGAAAATAAATAAGGAACATTTATATATATATATATATATATAACATTTATATATATAATTAGGAAATTATTTTAAAACAAAATATTAATCGAAATATAATTAAAAGTATCACTTATTAATTTTTTTTATTTATTTCCCGACATATATTTAATTTAACTATCTTAATAATAACCTGTATTATGGATATAAGAAATAACATTTCAAAATTGATGAATGAAAAGGTAAAAAAGTTATATAAGATTCACTTAAATCTTCTTATTTTTAAAGCTCTGTGACTAACAATGTACATATGTGTAAATACAAATAGAGATGCAGAATAAATTTCAAAGTCACTTATATCAGATGTATTTCTTTTGAACTGCAGCAACTTCAGATAGTGGGGCTTAACAAAAAGCGACTCGGCTGACCATACAGAGGGTGGTCGCCATTGAAAAGTCTTGTATTTTCAGTATTTTTTTTCCTGCATGCTGATTGAATAAATCAACGCTTGGAAGTTCTAACTAACTTAACGGATTTCATTTGCCCCAAGCAAACAGTGTTGACTATTATGAACAAAACAGTAGCCGAAAAAGTGAGCGCTCTACACAAAATATACAAGCGATAAGAGTGCAAGGGTGCGAGGGTGCGAGGTAGAGACGAATGGGGCTGGACATGGCCAAATGCAAATGCGAGTTTATAGTGAAAATTCAATGAAGCTTAGCAAACGTCTGCGTAGTCTAAACGACTAAACTTTCGCCACTAATTGGGCGTGTGACTTGCCAGGCAGTTCGTGGGACAGTGAGTGGGAGTGGGTGTGTGGGTGTGTGTGTGTGTGTCTGTGGCTGTGGCTGTGTCTGTGTCTGGATGTGTGCTATGTGCATCAATGAACCGTAAAGCTATTTCGTCATTTAACGTTAAAAGCAACGAGCGCACAAAGGCGGCCCGACAAAAACGCGACATAAGTGAAAAAACTAATTTGCGCTGCTTCAAAAGCAAACACAGGCAAAGGTGGCCTCAGAATGGGAGTGGAAGAGTGAGTGGGTGGGTAGGTGAGTAGGTGGGCGGGGTGGCTATATGCTGGCTAAAGAAAAACATACACGTATTTTGGCCAGAGCAAAAAGAAAATTGGGTAGCGCTGAGAGCTAACCGAAAAGTTTTTCATTTATCCAGTGGAGGCAGCGTCGTATAGCATGGCGTGGCACCTACAGACAGTAGGGGCAGCTGCCGATATACATGTGTGGTACGTTGAGGTACAGTTCCAAATTCTCCACGTGCTGCTGCGTGTGTGCTTGCCTTCCTGGCATGTCAATATTGCATAAGAGGCGCCACAGGCGGTGCACACTGGTAAACTCGACTGTAGTTAACGCGCAGCTATAGTTTTGTCGAGGGAGGGGTAGAGTTACGGAAAGGGTGAAGGGTAAAGGGTGTGCGTGTGTGTATGTGTGTATGTGTGTGCCTGGCCTGAACCGATGTCAATCAAAAATTCCCATAACCAATGCAGCGCTTTCTCGTATATTTGTGTTTTTTTTGTGTGTGGGTGTTTGCTTTATGAAAGCTTTTGGCACATGTGGCGCATAAAAAACGAGACGAGAGCAAGACGGGTTGCTCATGTGTGCGTATGTGTGTTTGTGTGTGTTTGTGAGTGTGTGTACCTTCCAGTTGTGTTGAATAGCCAAGAAACATGAGCTGAAAAGGATTTCGTTCTGCGTCTTTCACTAGCCTCTCCCTCACGAGGACACTCATTCACTCCACAGCTAAGGGCAATCCGGCAGCCATCAACCAACCAAACGCAACGCCTTTGCAATATTAAATTGCCAAAAAAAAAAAAACAATTCTCTATTCGAGAGAGTTTGACTAAGCGATACCCTAAATCCAAATCATTATTTTGCGAGCTTTGGCAAACATTTCATTTAACCGTTGCCAATTACAAACGATTCGAAAACCCGGTCTGTGCGAATCAAGAATATATATATATAGACATATAGACAAGTTTCCTTCTGCCTTTTATGTACTTTTGCACAAGTCCATCATACACTTTACTATAATTTTCAATTTTGCGCGGTATAAAAATATAACTAAAAAAAATCAATTAGGAACATGTCAAACGGCAGGAAAAGCTGTTTTTGAAAATTGGTGTCAACAACAAAATTTAATTTCAAGTTTTTCTCCTTTTTATTCTGCTTCTTCTCATGACGCGCTCGACTCGACGGACAATGCTCGAAAAATGAAGTTGATGTATAGAATGGCTATGGCAAAAGTGAGTGGATACTTTGAAATATTAATTGGCAAGTTCTATGGTGTAAAGAGACTTTAGCTATTATCTATAAAGAAAATAAAAAAAAAAAATAATAAAAATATTTATTTTTTTAGTTAGTTTTTTTTATTTAACAAACTATTTCATACTAATTATTTTTTGGTCTGATTGGGTTTTTTCCAGGGCTTTCCATAATTAATGCTACAAATAACGTAAGCATCTCCGGCGTCGTGAGGTATATATATATAATCCGAGTCCGAGACGATATACCCATGTCCGTCCGTCCGTCTGTATAAACAGGCGTATCTTAGAGACTATAAGAACTAAAGACTAGATTTGTATTATAGGCTTTCGTATTCGGCGCACGTCTAGTTTGCTTTATTTGATCGATAACTGCCTCCGTTTTTCGATTACCGATACATTTCGAAATTCGGATTTAATAATTTATAAATACATAATACACATGTCATTTATCATTAATCATCAAGATTGGGAAAGAAACACCCGAGGTATAGTCCAAAATATATTCTCATATTGATCTCATTTTTATCAGCAGCCATAAATGCATAAATATGCAAACACATCTTCAAGAGAAATGTTGCATGTTTGTTATTGGGTGTATTCTGCAGAACATGGTTAGTTAAGAATGTTTTTATATGTTTTTATGTATACGCTCGTGTATATAGCCAGATAGTTCTGGTAAGAATCCAATATTTCGCTTTGGCGGTTTTTTTTGTAACTCTGCAAACCCTGGGCCTGGCAAGAGTGCACTTGCAGAAGGGAAATTTACCAATAAAACGAAAATCTATTTAACAACTGGGCTTAAGGTATATTGTAGAGCTCAATTGACTACAGCCTTCTTACTTTCCTTTTGTGTCTACTGACTTCAGTTGACGTTAAATAAAGAATATAATATAAATATATATTCAAGTCAATATAAATTAAATAACTTAAATACATTATTAATCAATATTATCATTATATCTAGACTGCTTTTTTTTACCAATTTCTAACTTGAAAATAATTGTTTTATCAAAATAATAATTATTTAAATTTATCATTATATAAAATTATAATTATATTTTAAAATATATGTGATATATTAAATTTTTTATATTTATTTATTTTGTTGTAATTGAATGTTGTGCATTCATTGAGATTTGATATTTTTCAGAAGAATTTAAGAATTAAATTAATAAGTTTGTTTTGCGGTTTTTGTTATATTTATTTACCTAAGCACTAACTAGGCTGTTCATTATGACTGAACATTTAAATTCAATCTGCACACGTCTATATAAAATCTCACAAATCACCACACACATTCATTGAAATTTGCGTGTGTGTGTGTGTGTGTGTGTGTGTATACACACAGAAGGGCATGCATGCATAAACGGCTTAGATGCATTAACATAAACAGGAACTAAAGACCAGTGAAGCGTAGGGCTCAGTGGATAATTACTATTATCGTTACTATTAGTAATAATAATTATAAGAACAATAATAAATGGCAGATTTCTAGGCAGATAGCTAGGCAGGTGGGCGCCGCACTAGATGTAAAAATTTAATATTCCTAATGCGCTCATTGATCTGATTGTGAACTGCAGATACTCGATTGTCTATCGAGTATCAATCTTGTGAGTTTGATGAAGATGAAGTGAAAAGTTGAGGAGTGGCGCGCATTCTAGCGCAAAGTTCACAGATAAAAGCCATCAGGACTTTAACATGTATTAAGATTCATAGATACATAGATACAAATTTGTTGCGCTGACAGCCAAATGTCAAATGCTGCCCAGAAAAAATTCATGTATATATATATATATGTATATTGTAGTAACAAATGGCAATTTATAAACATGGCAATGATGGACATGTAGCTCTCGCCCGCTCGGTTGGTCATTAATGTCAAAAGTTATTGCGCAGGCGGCGTTGCCGATAATGTTAATGTTAATGCCCATAAGGGGGCGAGGCGTGGCTACGTTGGGCGGCTTGGTCTGACCACAAGCATTCAGTCACTTGCGGCTCTTGGCCCAACCACCGCCATCGTCAACATCATCATCCTCGTCATCGGCATCTTCAATGTTGTTGATGCTGCACACGCGCTCGACCAAGTTGGCGGCACGTGTCTGGCCACGATGCGCCCGCTGTGTGTCGCCCGAAGTCATCAACATCACCCAACACCCAACACACGTCACCCAACGCCCAACACCCAAAACCCATCACCATCGCGAACGCCATTAGTTTGCCGGTTCGAGTTCCAGGCATTTGTTGTGAGTTGGAGGGCGTCTTTTACCCCAGGCAGTTGACTACTGTTTAAAGTGGAGGTTTGCCAAGGCTAAAGTGTGAGTGTTGCCCAAGTATTTTCAAATTAATGTACATATAAAAAACGAAATTTATTCAGATTCTGCATGCAGTCTGCATTTAATTAGCTCAAAATTATCATTTATCATATGCTTGAGAAAATTTTATAGTGTTTTTGAATTATTCATTTAAACCGATTTCAAAGTTTAACTTAATTAATTAATAAATACTGAATAAAATTATTAACTTTAGTTTCACCATATATCAAATATAATAATATTTGGTTATTGCTAATTTAATCCTTTAATTTATTTAATTTGTTTAATCTAAAGGAAATAATATAAAAACAAACATATTTAATTTGTATCTTGTCTAGAAAATTGTAACTTGCATATATTTCAAAACTAAGAAAGTAAAGCTTTATTTAAATTAAGTTATTTTTATCTTTATTATAAACGTTTGGCAAAATATATGTGTTGATGTCTTTATTTTCCCATAATAACACAAAGTTATTTCCATTACGCTATGAAGTTTATTTCAAAGTATATAGATAGACTAGAAGCCAAAGCTTAGCATTTTCTTCAACACTTTAATTTGTTTACTTTTGGTTTGAGAGTAACTGATAAAAACGATGGCTCAGCTAGATCAGCTAGCTGAAACGCCCTTTATCGAGAGAGGAGAGAGAGCTGCACAAATAGAGCGCTGTACAATGAGAGAGCAGCTAAAGCTGGCTGCAGCAGCTCAAACAGGACTTAACATAATGTGGAAATGTGGAAATATGCACTCTGTGTCTGTGTATTATCATATATAAAATATATATATTTAATAATCGATTTAACTGCGCTGATAGACAACAATAATTTGTTCCACCTCTTGACCTGCTCAATCTTCTTCACACTTTTGCCTAATCATTGTACTACTCCATTCTGTGCATGAATCATTTCGAGTACTCGAACTATTATATAGAATTTATCATGCTATCAATTCAGAGTCATGAAAAATATTTTCGTATTTATATTATTAACTGGTTTTATTTACTTCTTTAATTTTGGCTTTACTGAGTTTGTCTGGGTTTTTTATGCAATCCATGCTACATCATTTTTATTCAGTCTGTTAAATGCCACCCGACATTTAATATTTTTGTTTAGAAATCCAAAATATTAGTTTTTTAATAAAATTTTTGTTATTCATTTTAGTCTAAAAAATTATTTTTCGTTTAGAGAAATTTAACTTTTTGTTATATATTATTAATAAATAAAATATATATTAATGCGATATTTTTTAGTAAATAATTACATTTATATTCAATCAAGAATCTGAGTTAAGATGCTTAAAAATATTTAATGCAATGAATGCAATATTTACAGTTTGAGAATATATAAATATATTTACATTTTTTGTACCATATTTATTCACCTATTACGCTCCAAGACCAGTTTCCACCTCAGCTTAACTTCGACAGTGGAGGTACACGATTTTTTTTGCTTTACGGACGGCTATGAAAGATGCCCGGGCATTTTGCAGGATACAGTTTTACTCTTCCACATTTTGCTGCATCGACTGGTTAGTATAATAAATCGATTAGCTCGGAAAGACGTGAGACTGAGAGGTGGAGGCGGATGAGATGGTTCTGATTGGGGTTTGGGTTCGAGTTTTGGTTGGGATTTGACATATTTAATAATCATAAGGCTTTCAGTTACAGGCTCAGAGCGCCCGCAATGATGACTCTGATGATTATTCTAATACACCACCAAAGCGCCCAAGACTCCATCCACCCGGCAACACCCAGAGATCCAGCTTCAGGCTCGACCTCCGCTTGCCCCTTTCGCTCACAATGATTGATGGTTTTTATGGCTCGCAGTGTTGTAGTTCGTCTTCGTTGTTTTTGTTGTTGTTGTTGTTGTTGTGTTTGTTGTTGCTGGGCTGTCCGTGTCCATACTTACATACATTTTGCTGCTGCTGCGTAGCTTTTTCCATGTTGTTTTAAATTTTGTTTATGGTCCGTCATCAGCAGCCTCCTCCGCTGCGTAATAAATCTCCCTATGCATACAGTATATATCATATTTTTTCCATTCTTGTTTATAATATGGTGTCATGCGATTTTCAGTGCTCCCTTTTTAAACCGCGCTTCGAATGCTCGTGCCTTTCGTGTTATTAAAAAACAGCCGCATAAGCATAAGCGTCATATTAAAGCATTCCCAGGCATTAAAATCTCACATTAGCTCAGCCTGACAACCAACCAACCATCCATCCAACCATCCATCTATTCATCCAGTCAGCCAGCTACCCATCCATCTCAGCTTTGGCATTTGGTATAAATGGTTGAATAATTTTGTGTATAATTTTAATCATCGCTGGGCATTAGTTACATTAGTTTGCTGCTCTCACATTCACCCCATGATTAGAATTATAAAATGCGAAGCATTTGTGATATCCGTAAAATATTTATAAATGGCGAAGGTTTTTTATGAGCACTTTACCTTAAACTTTTGATGCTCTTAAATATTTAAGTAAAAGGTAAAAATTAACCGAATAATCAGAGCGTAAGCATATAATAAAAAAATGAAACCTTGAAGAATCATCCAGAAAAAAATCAGCAATACTTAAATATGAAATTACACAGTTTAATATATGTAGTTTTCCTTTGGCAAACCTAATCTCAAAACTCTTGACTTACCCGCCCAATAAACCGGAACAAACAAAACATTTAAAATGCACTAAGAAAATATTGCGACGATAACAATAACGATAACTCTTAGAGATGAGCGCGTGATCAAGTCTTGGGTGGATTATTTGTTAACACCTTTTTTAAACATATACATAATAACCAATAAAAAAGATAAAAGTTATTGCATTGTAAATAAGATATGGAATATCTGAAGTAATATTCTATATAACCCAGTATGTTTTCTAAATTAAAACTTTGCATCTTTAACTATTGTTAGGTTATGATTAATATTTTTGTGTGGCTTTTTACATCCAGACTTAAATATATTTTCAAATGTTCAGATTCAGTTATCACGTTGTCATCTTTAAGTGCAGTGCAGAATATAGTATAAATATCAACACTTATACATATGTATATATATTGAGCGCCCTGGGGACATTAATGACGAAGTTTACACAGCGACACAGTCACCCCTCACGTACACACACGCACACACAGATGGGTGCATTCGGTTGTTATCAATTATTCAGAGAATATATATAGACGGATTTTTCCGAGCCATATATGGGAGTATGGGCGACCGCTACCATGTGTAAACATGTTTGCACTAGGCGCACGTCAAATTGGGCGTGATTTTCAAGTGCCCGACCTTTGGCACATACTTTTGATTATGTTTGTCTATTTGCTGTGTGTGTGAGTGGGTTTGGGGTTTTACTTATGCATTTTTGAGGCTGCCTTGCCACTGTTTGCTTACGGTCAAGTCAATTATGTTTTTTAGCCGCAGGTCCTTGCAAATATTCAATAAGTAAGCGTCTTAGCTGCCCACTCAAAGCGCCCACAAACAACACACGCTACACCAAAACCAGACCCCACATCTCCTACAGCCCCCCTACACCACCAGCCACTCACCCTACATTACTCTCTAGGTAGTTTGGTCTTGGTCCTTGCCCAGTCCAGCTTTAGTGCATTGCTGCTGTGGGTTCAGTTCTGCTGTTGCCTGACATTTAATTTTCGATTTTAATTGGATACTAACAGCAGGATGCTCGCCATCATCGTCCTGCTGCCACTGATGGACGATGGAGACCTAAAAAATAGAAAAAGAAACAAGTGAATAAGCACATCCGCTGCCTGCTCAACTGGCAAATACCGTGCATTTCTCGCTTTATTTTAGTGTATTATAAATAAATAAATAATTTATTCATTTTTCAATTGCCATTAGCCAGAATCTTTACCAGCAAATCGTATAGAATACTTTATTAATAAGCAGATTTCGCTGTCAAATTCATTTTTCCTGTATAAAACAAGAAGAATTAAAATAAAATCGAAAATATTTTATTTAAAAATTAAAAACGTTATCAGTTAGTTTTGGACGATCAAATTAGTTTTTGGTTCAACGGTTTTATATTTGTTCATCAAAGTTCAAAAGGAAACCTTGAATGAAAGTACTAAATATATTATATCTGTATATTATTAACAATTTTAGTTTTCATATATGAAAAAATATGTTAAAGAAATGCTTAAATTAGTTCAACTTTTTGGTTTTAGAACACACTTATTTAATTTTACATACCACTTAATAGGCCTCTTTTAATATATTTCCTTTATGTATAAAAAATAATAATAAATATTATGCAAATCAAGCAAGAAAGCTATAGTCGACCTAGATCGGTTAAGATCTTCTCCGTATCCAAGTCTAATACTATTATGATTCGCATACACTTAGTTATTCAAAACAAAAAGTCTGTGATATGGTAAATATTTATTATCCGATGTTTCTTAAAAAACCTTCTTGAAAATATAAAATATGTAAATTATTCTTGCTGTGGGTAATCGATTTTTATCTACTCTCAGTGATGGAAAAGTTGTCGATCAAATATAGGAATTTTACTTACTTTACTTTTATTAGAACTTTTACTTCTAATTTGAAGTAACTATATTTTTAGCGTCTGAGCCTGTTCGTCAGTACAAGGACAGAGGAGCTAAGTCGGAGAAGCTGTCTGCTTTCTGCTACCTGTTACAAATTCATGTAATACTTTATTATACCTTTTAGGGAATTTTAAATGGGTTTAGGGTATAAATAGTAAATTAAAAGGTACACAACATGGCAACCAGCCAGTCGCAGTAGGAGCCTGCTGCTGTTGTTGCTGTTGCTACTGCTGATGCTGCTGCTGCTACTGCTGCTGCTGCTGCTCCAAAAAGGAGTTGGCTAACATAATTGAAAAAGCGCTTTTCTATTAAGAACATTGCAAACTGGGTGAAATGGACGAGAACGGGGATAGCAGAGCTGTGGATGCTTTCGAGGCGGCAACTTGAAGCACTGATTGGCAGCGGCGCCTATTGACTGACTTAACACGCAATTGAGTACAGAAGCTGCTGCTGGTGCTGGTGCTGGTGCTGGTGCTGGTGCTGGTGCTGGTGCCAGGACTAGTGGAGCAGGGCGAGCCACGCAAATTGGCTGAAGGCATAGAAGAACTTGCGCAAGAAGCAGGAGCTAGGAGAGGCTAGCTACGTGGCAGAGAGAGAGGCAGTTGGGACAAAAAGCGCAAACGTCGACATCGAGTGGCGTCCATGGGCAAGGATTTAAAGCAGCCACCGAACCAATTAATGGCAACCAGCGCGAAGCGCTAATAGAAGAGGGAGGCGAGGAGAGGCAATGTTCTGCGGTGCCTAATTAAAACGATGCTGAGGCAAAGAGTTTTCCAATCAATCAGACTCCAGCGCCGTCAGCGTGTGGGAAATATAGAAAATTAGGCAATTGGCAAATGAAAATTTTCAGCAGAGGCAAGCAACGAATGCTTCAAGAGGGGGGTAAAATATTGCATAATTATAGCTGATAATTGTTGGCCCCCTCCTGCCTCTTCTCACAGAATCAGTGCTCTCAAGAGGGTTGTTCAACTGCTTTCCCTCGGGACATTGGCAACTTGATGTGGTTGTTGTTGTTGTTGTTAGGTGTCTTAAAGCCAGCTTGACATGTCTAGCGAGTTAGTCTTTAAAAATAAAAATGTGGAAAAAAATAATGCGTAAAGTCAGTAAGGCATATAAAGAATGGACATTTTTGGTGAAAGACATGATTGACAGACTCAGTCGTTGGCAGGACTCAGCACGATGGCAAACGGAATTATAACTTAATTGACATATGTACACTCGTCGGGAATAGCTCTTATGAGAGCTGTCCACCCCTCCCCTATCCCTGCCTAGGCATTTTCACCCTTTTCCAAAATGCATTTAAAACGACGGCATAAGCACAATATTTGTATGTCTACGTCGTGCAGGATAATATTTCTTTAAGTAGACACCAACTGACAGCGCAATTAAGGCGAAGTAATTATTTTAAGTAGGGTTACATTTCCCAATACCAGCCCTGAGAAGTGTTTCTCAGTGCTGCCCAGCATCATTCAGGCGGCTATAAAAGGACACATCCAGAATTCAAAATATTGTCGTAAGTCCTCATTACTTTTGTTTTATCTTACATAAGTGTGTAAGCTTGAATTTTATTATTTAATAATGAAGGTTATACATTTTTTTTTATTTAATGTTGGTAAAATTAAATTCTTTTAATATATAAATATCTATATATATATATATATGAAATATTTAATGAAATGAAGATGATCACAAGAAATAATTATCAAAATAGTTAAAAAAGTTAATTTTGTAAATTGCATCAGATTATATATTATCGTTAATATTGAGAAATTAGCATATTTAACTCAAGAAGGGCATTTACTTTTCATAAAATAAACTTAAACTTTTTAAAATGTAAGTATTTAATATCTTACCATATTGATATATGGTATTTATTCTTCACCATCTCTTACTCCAAAACAAAATTAAAATTATAAGTAGAGAGAAAAATCGTTAAATCATAAACAATTAGTCGTATATTACTTCCCCTTAATCATGCGCCATTTGCAATTAATTTCAACGCAATTTACAGACCCCAAGCTGAGCCGGAAAGGAACATTTGCGCATCCGCTGCTGGCCAAAGACGAGCGTCTTTTGAAAGCACTAAAATTAGGCAAAAGCCTGGCCAAGGCCAGAACCAAAACCAGGACCAGGACCAGGACCATTAACCACGCACACACGCCGCCACATAGCCAGCAAATCTTTTGCTCAAACATAATTTTGAAACAGACACAAGACCCACTCCCACAACTAGGAAATCTTGAGAGCAAATTGCTGGCAATCTACGCAAATGGCTTAGAACAACGGGTGGTATTTGAGCGAGTCTGCGAGAGTGCGACAGACAGAGACAGGGAGAAAGAGAGAGCGAGAGCGAGAGCGAGAGAGATAGCTGCTGGAGTTACAGATACGAGAGGCAGCTACTTATTTGTCGGGCCGCATAATTTTTGCGCGCAGCAAAAACTTTTGCACGGCCGCACTGAGCCCACCCAGGACACACAGGATACTCAGGACACCCTCACCCAATAGCGTGCCAGGCATAAATCATCTGAAGAAACCAGCAAAGGCAGAAAACTTGCTACGAAAGTTTACCCCCCAACATAAAAAAAGAGCCAACGGCGGATCTGCAAAATTTGTCTTGGCGTTTGGATTTATGTTTTTGCGACGCTTCTCGAAACAAACACTCACACACACTCACAGACACAAACACAAGCAGACACACAGGCACACAAACAGGCACACATACAATCACACACACACACACAGGGGCACACACTTACGCACATAGGATGAAGGTAAATTCAGGAAATGCTGTCTTCGCAAAACAAAGCGCAAGTACAAAAAAAAAAGAAATGATACGAAAAGAAACGAAATACGAGAAACGGAGAATACAAGCCTACAACTTGGCGGCCATGATTTATGGCAAAGGTAGCAAAAGTTCCTGGCAAACTGGAGAGAGGTGTTGAACTTTAAAAGTTTGCTCCTTACTGGTTTCCCAGGATTTGCATTTGAACACGCCAACAGCGAGGTAGATGCTGGGCGAGAGAGCGGAGACCAGCTGGAAGCTCTCTGTGGGGGCCTCTAGATAAGAAATATTCATATTAAAAAACATATATATATATATATATATATATATATATATATATATAAGTATATCTTTAAATGTATTTGTAAGTACGCATTTTGTTTGGCAGAGTTTCGAGTTGTTTCCAGTTTTGTTTAGCCGAATTTGTCATATTTTGTCGGAGGCCTCTCAAGCAAAGGCCAAGTATCGCATTTTGTTTGTTGTGTTCTTTAAATTTGTCTTTTCGGTTTTGTTTAGTCTGGCAGTGGGAGACGAGCCCAACCCGGAGTTGTTTGCGGATCTACTTTTGGCTTAACATATTTTAAAATCATGGTATTGCTATGTATGAATTTTAAATAAATATCTGTATGAACAAGCTTATTAAAAACTTTGATTTTAATTCAATTAAGATTATACCTTGAATTTAAAATAGTAATCTGCTTTTCTTAAAATGTTTAATTTACTTATAAGTTTTTCCAATTAAATTATATGAGTTCCTTTTTTATAATTATGTCAAACTAGATATTATAAAAGAGAGTAGGTAAAAGAGAGTAGGATGTTATTAAAACAATATAATGGAAAAAAAAATAACCTTTAAGGCTTCTTCATTATTATTTTAATAGCAATTAAGCGGAGAGGTAGAATTTATTTAATTATCTAGAATATCATTTAAGAAGGCTTAAAATTTAAATTCAGTTTCAAGCAGCTAATGTAATAAGTAGAATCATTTGAAGTTTTTTATTTATTTACATTTGCAGAGCTTTTCGGCTCTATATCATTAATTCCATATTTCTTATGAAAAACTGCAATTACAAATAAAATTTGATATTAAAAATTAATCGATTGAGGGGTCCTCTATACAATGCTCCACAGAAAATCAATCAAATTTAATCTTATTATAATTTTCCAATTCAAAAATGTAAAGAAACAGGACAAAAGCTTGAATAACAGTATCATCGAGAAGCACAGGACCTTAAAAGAGAAGATGAAAAAATCGAAGGACAAATGAAAATCAGGACGGCTGGAAAAGCCAAATCTGAAACATGGTCAGGGCTTGGCATCTGTGAGAAGTAACCTAGAAGCAACAACATGCCCGATTCCGCGAAATACACGAGGCGACAACTACTTCAAGATGGAGAGCTGCCAAGCGACAGGCAAAACAGATGATGCCAAAGTTTTTCTGGGAGTTGGGGTTATCGAACTGCGCGCATGGCTAACATGGATCTGCGATGGGAGATGGAATGTCGTGTGTGTCCGCCATTTTGTGTACAGACTGCGACATTTGCCCGCATACGCACACAGCATCAACAACAACAACAACAACAACAACAACAACAACAACAGCAACAGCAGACACATACACATAAAATATGCGGAAGCTCAAAGTATGATGCGGAAGTCTGTATGACTACGATTGCTAATGGATGTCGGCGCGGAGGATGATGAGAAAAGGGATGGGGATGAGATGGAAAAGGAGAATGAGAATGGGAATGGGGATGTCGCTGACGATGACGATGACTGAGCTAAAGGCCGCCGAGGAACGGGCCTGGGCAGCAGCAGCTTGTACGGTCGAATGCATTTCAAATTTTCGAGTGGATGAAGGAGTATGCGAGGTAGTTACTCTTGTTGTCGTTGTGGTTGTCGCCATGTGGAGAGCTGTAAAAAATCGGGGCTTTTAGCCACGCGCTGCAAGTTTTGGCATCGAGTCCAGCGGTGTACGAAGTTAGATAAACGGATTAAGTGGCAACAATGTCACACCAAAAGCAGCGTGAGAGACAAATACATAGAGATAGAAAAAGAGAGTGATAGAGAGATAGAGAGAGAGAGAGAGAGATAGAAAAAGAGAGAGAGAAAGAGAGAGAGAGAGAGAGCGAACGAGATGGCCACAGACTCCCCAAATGTGGTGGTATGGCACATGGCTCCGCCTTTTCATTCGCTTTTGGTCAGCTCAAAAAAAAAAAACAAATTCAACAACAAACAGTGATAGGAGCAGTCAACTGGCCATAAACAACAAATCGATATGCCATTAAAGTCGACCAATATTAATGATGCTCCAATGGGAGACCTCAAAGCTTAATGGCAAATAAACGAAACGATTGGCAATTAATTATCAAAAAATTAATGTGTTTACTCGAGAAATATAATTTTTTAGCAGCTGGCAAATAGTTAGTTTTGTAAATGTTCATATATTTTAAAGTTCCCAGTTACAAAATTAGAGCTACGTTTGATTAAGATCTGACTTTTTATTCATTTACTTGTTTCTTATTTAAGGAAAGATGTTATATAAAACTTTGACTATAAGATCGAAAAATGTAAGGCAACTTATATTGAAGAGAAATATAAGCAATGTTTGTTGCTAGTAACATCCATTAAAAATATTGAAAACAATTTTGGACCAGGCCTTTACCGTTTTCACAAAAAGAATATTATTTAAAATAAAAAAAACCTATTATCAAATTAATTTATTTGTTATTGACATAGACACAATTATCTTATTTTTATTCACTCATAATAATTATTAGAATAATTAATATTAATAATTAATTGCAAATTTTGTGTAGTAATTATTTATTTATAATATTATTCATTTTAGTTGATTGAGCGAAATTTGTTTAGGTCGTTAAGATTTTTTGGCACTCATGACAAGCACCAACAAGTCATTCGTATTAAAATCTGGTAGGTTGGAATTTTACCTGGCATTTAAAAAGAGGCAGAAGGATGCAAAACGATGGCATGGATTGGTAATGCGTTGTCCTTCTGCGTTTAATCAAACATACTTCCGTTGCAAACGGCTTGAATCGCTTCAATCCAACAACAACCACAAATATTTCAAGTGAGGCAGGTTGGATGACTGGCTGGCAAGTGCAGAAGTAGCAGGAGGAGCAGGAGGAGCATCACCAACAGCATCAGCATCAGCATCGGCAGAAAAGACAAAACTCCTCAACAAGAAAATACCTCGACGATGATGATGAACCCTTCGCCAGCCACTCGAGTGCACACGACCATCGAGCGAGCACAGAGACAAATAAAGAACGTGAGCGAGAGAGACAGAGACAGAGAGAGGGAGAGGGATCAAGAATGGGGGAAGGCGGATGCAGTGCAGGGGCTCTGTTCTCTATGATGCTTGAAGCAGCGAGGCGCACCAGTTCACCATTGTTTCCCAAAAGAGACGACCGCTGCAAAAAAGTGGGTGAAAAAAAAACTCGTTTAACCAAAAAAAAAAAAAAAATAATTCCAAAATGCCGATTGCCACTATATGAGGTGGTTAGGATTCTCAGGCAGCCTTTTGGCAGCCACTTGAGCAGCACGTACAAATATTTCATAAATTACGCGCCTAATTAAAGGGGGACTGCACCTCCAAATATATATATAGATATATATATAAATATATATATACAAAACAAAAAGAGAAATAAAACTGAAAACCAACTCATTGAACTCAGCCAACTCGAGTGTCTGACCAGACGGAGTTTCACTGCCTGAACCCAGGCCCATCCCTAAGTGGCGTACAGACTTCGCTCTCCTACTTTATTGCTACACTTATTAGCTCCCACACTCTCTCCAATGCACACAAACACACCGTGCAACCCTTTTGCCAATTCTTGCGCCACTCAATTATTGGAGCCTTTTGGCCAACGCGCTGATTTATTGCAGTCAATGCTGCCGTCGCCGTCGCCGTCGCCGTCGCCGTCCCCGTCGCCGCTGGCCAGTTTTGCATGGGGCTTGGTAACTGGTGGGGTCTAGACGAGTTACTGGCTTGTTCTTTTTTCCTTGTATATATATGTATATGTGTATGTGTATGGGCTTTAATGGTCATCGCTGTTCATTTGCATTTGGTGGCTGTTGGCTCTAGAGCCCGTTGGTGGTTGACCAACGCTGTGAAAAATGGGGGCGCAATTTCAAGTGTAAATTTCATTTGTACGATGGTCATATTGCTGTCTAGTTAAAAGCAACAAGCTGCATTACTTTAATATGAAGACTATTTGAGTATTCTTTTGCCAAATATATATAATATATACATTATTCATTTTAAATTAGGCACAGTTGTGGAATTAGCTTACAATGTGGACTTATTGTACATCAAAATACTAAAGAATTTTTCAAGTTAAATACTTTTTAAAATACAAGCAATGATAAATACATAGTATGGGTATTAATTTATATATTAATATTATATTTATATTCATATTTCTTGTTCTAAATTTTACAATTTACTATTCACATATTTTATCCAGCAACAATTTTATTACATTGTCTTGATGTCTTCGGAAATGTCTTCTTCTTCTGCAAAATCACGACAATAAAATACCTGCTAAATACATACAGACTCATGGCTCATGGCATAAGGGTAAGGCAAAAATAATACTACAAGTTAATTTCTTACGAAAATAAGATAATTGAATTTGTTAGCAACATGTGGAAGGACTCTGACTGCAAATGCAGTCCAATCGCTGTCGCAAAGGCAAACGCAATTCCAATCCCAAATGCCCAGGCCAAAAATACCACTTTATATAATACTGTTGACATATGTTAATCAGGCGAACGCACACGCGCCGCATACAGGATCTGGGGAGGAGATAGAAATGGAGTTGGTGAAGCAGACGAAGGCGATGCTGTGCAAGGATCAGCTGCAAAACGTGTGGGCGATGCGCATAATGATTGGGAATGATGAGGCCTCGGCTTGGGTTATGGGCTCGCCGGGGCTGGCGGGGCGGGTCAATGGAATTAATTCGAATTCAATCCGCAAGGCAGTTGCCAGTCGGAAATTCGACAAAGTAAAAAGCCTATTTGCAGACACAGACAACCACGGAAACAATCTGATTGGAATAAAAGCTTGCCTCGGCAGAGAGTGAGTTGGTGTGGGAAGGGAAGACGACGAGTTTTGAAACAAGGGTTGGCAGATAATTTAATTTCAGCTTCGCATGAGCGATGAGATAGCTGTTCAGTGTTCAGTTGAATCCCACTTTTGGGGTTGGCAAACTCAACTCCCACTGACAGCGAGCATATTGCTGCAATCAACTAATCTTCGCGCTCAGCTCACCCTTCGGTTGCTCGCTTCACTGATAAATAGATATAGATACACAGATATATAGATAGTTGTCTGTTTTGCACTCAATTGCAGCAATGTGCTGTTTGTGCAACTCGATCCAAATCTGATCTGCAACTGATGTGTTTACCCAAGCGCCAGCAAAAAATGAAAAAACAAAAAAAAGAAAGTATTTCAAACAGTTTGTTAAGTGCCAAATAGTTGGCTGTTCGCATCCATTTGGTCATTTGCCAAAAAGTTTTTACCCACTTTGCTTTTTGTGCGTTCTTCGCGTAATTTGTCTGACAGTTGTTGGCCTCTTTCGTAATTAAACGCAATTGCGTTTCAGCCTGCCCCTAAGTATATATAAAAGTGTATGTATTTAAAAATATAAATATATATATATATTCGACCCGAATACGATTGCCCGGCCATTTGAGAGACGCGACGACGCCTTTTCCTGACTGACTGCCTTCTGCCGCCAGTTGTCTGCTGCCTGGCGCGCTTTTAAATCTGCTTCCTGTGCGCTAAATGGCGTTTTTGTGTTCGCATTTTCTTCGTCGCCAGCGATGACGCCGCTGGGGTCAGCCTGAATATACCCTAGACTAGCCTTGGTTCTATGGAGTATCCACATCAAAATAATCTGATAACTACTTTATTCTCATTAAGTTAAAAGAATTAAATTTGCAATAAGAATTGAAATAAATGTTTTGATTATCCATTTGCTGTGCATAAGTTGCTTAAATTGCGATGCATTTTTGTTGGATTCAGAATTTAAAAATCATAAAAATGGATATTATACAATAATTTTGTATGCTGCTTTTTATACACAGAACAAGTGCGCCGCTGACAATAATAGAGAGTATTTCATGGTTGATATCACAACTATCATATCCTGATTCACCAGACCATATTTTATGGCTATGTATCAGCGAAAATGGCGACATTATATGATCAAAAGTTTTTATATAATTTATATTGCTCCTCTCTTTTTGTGTTGCATTACTGAACAAAAAAAATATCTACTACTAACCAGCAAGGTGAGTAAAGTTTAATTAAAAGTAAAAAGTAAAGAGTAAAATAATTGAACAATATTATTACCTTATATTGTTATCTGGAATTCATTAGCATTTACAAAATATTTTAAATAACTATATATAATTAAAAATAAATTTTGCTTTCCTTACTTATATATTAATTCAAGCAAAAAAAATGTATTGCAAACTGAACAAAATTTCACTAGAAAGTATTGCATATATGTTGGTCTTGAAATATTAGATTACATATTATCATGGAACAAATGTTTTTTGTCAGTGCATATCTAGAAAACTTGCGCTGCATTTCTTAAACAATTAAAAACTTTTCGCGTCTACCTACAAAGTTGCCAATTTGGATAACCTCCAAACCATAGGCGAGTGAATGAAAAAGAGACACTGTAAAATGGCCAAATGTACGAAAGAGAGGAATGCAAAAGTAAGGCTGGGCACACACTGAAGCAAAGAAAAACTTTGGGGCAGAGCAGTCAAAACCAATTTGGAGAATTTAATTAAAATTGCAAAACTTTGGTAACTGATTAAATTTTCGAACAAGAACAACACTAGCTGGGGTCCCAGGTAAAAGCTTTAAACAACCAAAATGAGTGAATACAGCACCTCTACCCTACTGCTACTCCGCCTCACTTCCCCATACCTTTACCCAAAACAACGACAAGTTTAAATTTTTAAACACACCAAAAGGCAAAGTGGAAAAATTTACATTCGCTTTCGTTTGCACTGAACTGATGTTACAACAAAATAAAAAAAAATAAAAATAAATAAGAAATGAAAAAATAAAAAATTGAAGTCCCAAACGAAGCTGGGGGTCGGTTTGCTCAGCGGGACGGGGATTGGATTTAAGCCATCAGCAGCAGGGCCAAACCTGCCGACCAACCGAATAACCAACCGCTGCCTGCTGATGTTTGTGGATGACGTTGTTGATGGCTGCCATCCTCATCATAATCAATCCCATACTCATACTTATCATCGTCATCATCATCATCATCTTCATCATCAGCATCAGCATCAGCATCATCATCTTCATCCAGAGCAGCCGAGGACTGCTAAAGTTTCCCCAATTTAATTTCACCATACTCCCGAGTGTGCGTTGAACTAACGAATGGAACGAACCAACGAGAGCCAAACTTGGGCCAGGGGATGGGCAGCAGGTTGCTCCATGGAACATGGCTTGGCAGCTAGCACAGACATTTGCCAACGCGCAGCAATCACGTAGACGCAGACGAGCGTCCTGCCCACCCCTCTCCACCCGCGTCTACTCCTCTACCAACCCACCTACCACAAAAATGTTCGAGGCTTTGGCACTGATAGGGAAAAATGGTCGCTGCGAGTGGTTTGGAGCGTTGTAGAGGGGACATTGGGTATGGAAAGCTGCTTTAGAAATAATGGCCGCCCAGCGCGTCGGCTCTGTTATTTTAATGAAAATTGGAAAGTGCCGGCAAATGCTGCCATCCCCCTCCTGCCTACCTACCTAAAATCCATCTTGACCATGTCGCCTGCCAAGCGCATTAATTTTAAGATGTTCTCTTGATGGACTTGAATTTGGTTAGGAATTTTTGGTTATTTTCAATTTGGTGTGTAGTTTTTATGGCTTTTTCATAAACAACAGTATATATATATATATATATATATGTATATATTTGTGAAAACAAACAGTTATATAATAACAAGTTAGAATGCTGTAGTCGAGTGAGCTTGGCTACGATATACCCTGAACGCAGCTTTTAAATATATTCTAAATGAATTGGTTAATTTATTTTTAAGAAGATTCCATTATATCATTTTCTTATATCAAGCACAGGCACTGAAAAAATGCTTGTGCATTAAAAAATAAAATCAATATGAGAATACATTTTTGACCATAACTTGTGTGTTTGTTATCCGAACTTGATGATGGACATTTGATCATTATTATGCATACCATGTGTTAATATTCTAATTTAATGCCTTTAAAATTGTGGAATTCAAGTGTATCGATAATCGAGAAACAGACGCAGATTGATCTGCGCCGGATAATCGAGATCGTGTATTCCAAATTTTTTAGCTCTTATAGTCTCTGATATTCACGTGTTCATAAAGCAGGACGAAAATGGCTATATCGGCTCGGATATTGATCCTGATCAAGAATATATATACTTTATTGGGTTGGAAATGCGTTCTTCTGCCTGTTATCTACATTTGTACAAAACCAATATACCATTTTTACACTTTTAAGGTAGTCCCATAACCAATCATATAGAAAATGTTTTCTTAAAATATCTGATTTAAAAAGTTTATTGTACATAATCACGTTTACTCGGTAGAGATACTCGTATTTTGTTGTCAGCTACAGACTGAAACTCAATCCACAATTTTCACTGACTGTTGGCTTAGCCCCCACTAATTAGCGACCATAAATCGCACATAAATCGACGCTGGCCAATAAATTATAAATTATAATTTAGCCAACGAACCGCAAACAGAGCAACAGTTTCAACCAATTTCCAGTCGAGTGCGCAGGCTCAGACTTGAAGGCGGATGCATAAAACAGTGCGATGACTTCCGGTATTAACTAATTTTTATATATATGTGTGTACGTTTTTATGTGTATATATATATATTTTCATCTCCATTTTAGCGCTACTTTAAGGGGATCAGCTAGCAGCGAGCAGAAGCAGCCCAAGGTTGTGAGCTCTGTGCAAAAATGCCTTCCTTTGCGAACCCAAGCCAAAGCCGGGCCATGAGTGGGCACTAATCCCTAGCACTCATGATGCCGTTGGCAAATACTTTGCACCGCCGACTGCGCGACGAATTGGAAGCAATCCGCTGTCTGTCTGCACAAACGGGGGTTGTGGATGGGGATGCTTGTGGGGGTGTTGTCGCAAGTGGAGTGCATGGGCGTTGCTCTTGCTGGCTGGGGGTTGGTTTCATTTTTATTTTTATTTTTTTTTATGCGAGCAAAAACTTAAACAAAGTATCAGGCAATGCAGCCAAGCGCAAATCAAGCCAAACCCATCTCCAAACTCACCCATCACCCACTCAACAGCGTTAGCTCCTGTCGAGCACTCGTCTCGCTGCTCCATGCTCACCGGGCGCGCCTAAGCGTAAGGCAGTCTCCTTCAGTCCGGGTAGTCAGTCTCTGAGCCAAGTCCCTGTCAAGTGGTCCGACTGACTACTCCACTTAACTGACAAGACAAACGCCACATAATTTCAGGTTCAAAGCAGATATGGTTCCACGTATTCAATAAACCTAAAAATTAAATTAAAACAATATGTTTATGTATTTATAATTAGAGTACTAAAATAACCCAATCGAAATCGAATTAAGAAAAGTATAAAAATAATGTATACTTAGGCATTTGTTATTATAATTCTATTTAAGAAAAGTATCTTTCATTTAGTGATCAATAAGTAATTTTATAATTATTATTTTAAAGAGATTTTGCATATTTTTCATATTTGTTATGACAATATTTAAACAACAAATTTACTAAAATATAAATTTAAAAAATGTTGGTTAAATAATTTACATTTTATTAAAATTATATTTGAATAAAAACGGGATTATTCAATTTAGAATTAGTTCGATAAAAGTAAACTTACATTTGTTTGTATTTTTATTTTATTTTCATTTTATTATTTATCATTTAGCCTTAAAGTTCGCAAATATGTTAAAAATAATTGTATAAAGCTTTGGAATTAGTTGCAAAGTTAACATTCAACTTGAAGTATAATACCTCCCTAACTCTCTAACTATACTATGTTAACTAATTAATTAATGTATCCAATAACCAAACACTTTACCTTGTAAAAAAAAAATTGACAAAAGTCTTGCCTCGCCCCAAAGACTGCTTGTTGGCCTTTTACGACTCGTTGAATGGAAAAATTATAGACAACTAATCAAAAGACGCTTAAGACGATTCTTTCAATGACTTCCAGATGATTTTACCGAACAATTGGCAGGTGTTTGCGCTTGTTTTACCAACAATTTTCGCATCCAATGAGCCGGTCCAAGAAGTGCCAGAAAAACTCTGGGCTTTCTTTCTTTCCTCTCCACTCCCTTCCAACAGCCACAACTCTAATAGGCATGCAAATGTTTTCCACTTGGGAAAGTCACTTTTGCTGTTGTTATTTGTGTTTGGCGTTTGTTTTGTTTGTTGGCGCAAAACGAACATATTTCGCTCCATATTTTTTTATATTTTTATACCCTATTTACTAAGTTTGTGAAAAAATTTAGTGAATCTGTGAAAATATATGTTATCATAAGAATAGTTTCTAAATTTTTTTTCTTGCTTACATTGTTTTTAAGTGTACTTACATACACATATATAACTACATATATATGATCGAATCGTTAAAATTACAGGTTATCTTCTAGTCGAATACTCTCAACTAGTGTTCTGTGTTTATGCGGATTATTTCTTCTCTTTTTTTTGGCAATTTTTTATATGTTCTGTAGGAGAAACTTTTCAGGGAGCATTTAGCAAAGTTTTCGGTTTACATGTGAATCGACTACATATGACGAGGAAAATGCTTCGAGTTTTACATTGCGGTGCTACATATAAAGTTACATGGGAAGTGACAGTGAAAAGCAAATAAATATTTGTCACAGCCATCGTTTTTAGAGCACTCAAAACGAAAACTAACACAATGGCACTAAACTTCTTCCCCACAGATTGGATGGGTTTTAATTTTCACAACTCAAACACTTTGCGGCCTTTAAAATGTTTGTTTGCTTAAAGTTGTGCGAGCATAAAATGTGTATAAAACTAAATAAACACTCTGCCATATCATGAGCAATGGCACGCCATCAAATCAGGTCGCAAAACCCATTAAGAACAACCAAAGAAAAATATATCAAAATAAAATATATTTAAAAAGGTAAAGACGAAACTTAAGTGTTTGACAGCGTAGCCAACCTACTTTATTTATTTATATATTTATTTTTTTCATTGAACGATTCAAGTCCCAATTCATTGGAAAAAAAAAATAAAAAAGAAAAGAATCAGTCCTGACTGACTGACTGACTGACCGAATCGATGAGTGAATGAATGACTGAGCGACTGAGGAAAATTACGAAAACTGTTGTATACAACTTCGAAATCACTTTTATAGATTTTCTAATATTTTCAAAAGACATTGTACGTATTTGGGACCCCACTAATTACAAAACAATGGATAATGCTATACATAGATAGTGTTTCTGCTAATTGGAAACTTAATTTAAAGAGTTCAATACAACATTTATTTATAATCTTCTCAAAATATGTTCAAACGTGTTGTTTACAACTTTATCGTTTTAAAAAAACCTTAAGGAATGTTATCATTATATTTCTAGAAACTGACCCGGACAAGGCCGGTTGTAGTTTCTTATTTTCAATAAAATCTTTTGGAATTGCCAAAAAGTAGGTTTTGAAATAGCAGGAAACAATAACATGTAGCAAACAAAGCAAAAAAAAAATAAAATAGTCGTAAAAATAACAAACAGAGTTTGACTTTTGGTCAGAGACCTGCTGCTTGCTACCTACAAAACTGGATTCCATTGAAAAATATCGAAGAAACGAGCAGTCAGAACGAAGGACAATCATTGCAACAACAACAAGAAGAGGACAGGCAACAATAAGAATGACGAATGACGTTTATTTTATTCCTTACCTTTATTAATGTCATTGACAGCTTTCTGGAACGTTTTTGCACTCACTTTAAGGATTTTTGTGAGGCGGGAGAGGACAACTATCATAAATTATGCCAATGCCATGAGAAATGCGCAATCATTCAACTTGAGCTGTGCAGTTGAAATTTTTGTGTGACTTGAAAATAATTTAATGCCACTATTTATTTTTTTATCTATTTTATTTTACATATATATATTTAATTTTAGTACTTTACACTTGAACCCTGCTGGTAGTTAAGCGCATGTCCTGCCTGATTCTGGGGGTTGTTGACAACGTCGCAAGGTCTGTCAGTACGTCAGTCAGATCGACGTTAGCAGCGCTCGGCGGTGTAGTCTAAGAACAAAAGGCATTTCCGGTGACGTTTAAATGCGTGGCATGTCAGCGCGTTGGCAGCTCCTGGCAGACAGCCGCATCCTGGCGAGCGCCTGTGTCCTCCTGCAGGAAGCACTGAGCAGAGCATAAGACCCCAGCGGCCAGATTAAGCAACAAAAACTAAAAGAGGGCGTCCACTGAAGCCAACATAACTTTCATAAAATTTATTCAGATATTTAATTACCAGAAGTTTTATTCCAATAAAAGATAGAGCATTCTTTAATTATGCCATAGATTTAATGGAATACCAGGGATATTCATATGATAATGATAAACAGCAATCTACTTTTAAAATTATTTGACTTCGAATTCAATATTGTAAAATAATCAATAATCATTTTTTTTTTATCAATTTTTCTTTTAGTATCAGAGAAAAAAATTATAAGAAACTGAATTGATATGTATAGATATATATATATATATATATATATATATATATATATATATATATATATATATATATATATGTATATATATATATAAATATTTTATAATTTACGAAATTCTGGAAATAAATTATTAAAAGTTGTAAAATAAATGATTTTGTATAATTTTTAGGCAAATGTTATTTTAATTGAACTATGCTTTTATATAGTCAAATCAAACCAAGAAAAGATTGTTATTTTCTTTTTTATATTATTATTCATTTATTTACGCAATGAACACCTGAGGAAGTTAAAGACACTCACATTTGACCCCACACTTGAGTACATTATCGCACGAATCGAGCCCAAATTCCCCGTTCAATCAAGCAAGAAACGCGCAAGTCTATCAACTTATTAATTTTATGAAGTGCTGCAAGGACTACGACAGAGGCAACAGCAGCATCAACGCTGACAGCACATCAATGTCTTCCAATTCAGGCAACAACAATGGGCGATTGTGCCACTCCCACCCACTCCACTCCCCCCTACACACCCACCGTTGCAGATGTTGATGACGACAAGTTCGACTACTGTCGACTACTGTCGACTACACATCATCACGTATGATTACGCACATTGTTCGTGCGCAGCGCCAAATGCTGTCGAAAAATTAAAATTCAGAGACCCTTCTACTTAACTTACCTTAGCCGCTGCATGTTACGCAGCCAACAGGGAGAAACCAACAAAAATAAATAAAAATCGATATTCGTCTGGCAGATACTCTGTACCAAGCTATTATTCTCTCTATAAACACTTATTCCAAGCCTTCTTCTTCTTCTCCGGTGACACAATTTCATAATTAACTTAGGAATTTATTTACTGATTTGTACAATGTGTAAAATGTTTATGAACTCCTGTGTATTTAAAAAAAATAAATAAACCGACTTGAAAACAGATCTTTTTACTTTATATTGGAAACAGTCATAGTTTAAGAATAGTTTCTCATACGATTATAAATAAATATTTGCATCGAATTTTTCTAAGCGAAATATAATAAAAATTATTAAATTTAAAAATTTATTCTTCTGATTATGAAAACGAAAAAATTCTTACAAAGCCAGAATTTACAGTTATAAATTAAAATGTTCTTTAACAAATATGTTTCCAGATTTTCTTTTTTTTTTAATTTCAGAATTTAGAAATTTTCGTGAATTGTGCCCAGGTTCAGGTTATCCTTTTGGACCTGTTTCATGTATAGAGGGTATTAAAAGGAAGAGGAGAATAGAGAAAAAAAATCGTGCAAAACAACGACGTGATTGCATTACACAATCAAAACAGGCACAAGGGTTGATGCTGCCAATGCCACTGCTGCTGGGCCAACCCGGCAAAAATCAAAGTTCGGGCACTAAAGTAATAGACCAAAGCGACCTGCTGCTACTATAGTGGAACGTGTGCGTGGGCGTTGCAATTGCTACGCCCCATCATCAGAATCCAATCAAATTAACAACAACAGGCCACAGCAGTAGCAGCAGCAGCAGCAGCAGCAGCAGCAACCACAACAAGCAACTGAAATTCAAACTCGCACCGCTCAACTCCACCCAATCACCCCACTCACTCTCCTGGCACGTTAATTTCAATTTGATTTCCGTGCCACCCCAACCCCCTTCAGCTCAGCCCGCCCACAACTGCCTCAATGAGCAACGTCTGAGCAACAATTATACGGCAACTTCATTAGGTCAACATGCGGCAGGATCTGCGAGCGTGGGAGGGGGATAAAGAGAGGAGTTCTCGTCACGGTCGGATATGTGGTTCGGGCATTTCATGTGGCTTCAAGGGCGGCACACAGGGCAGATTAATCAGGGTAAAACTATTAATTAAATACCAATTCATTTCCGCAAATTCAAAGCCAACACACACACACACAAATTCATGGAGTTAGTTTGTGCGTTTGTGGGTTTTCAGTTGGATTTCTGCACAATGCGTTGTGGTCAGTTTGATTTAAGATTTTGGGCTCTAAAATTACATAACATGAGAACATATAGCAATACAAAATGGCAGCCTTTGCATTTGGCTAGCTGAAATTGGTTACTAAAGTTAGTTTAGTTCATAAAGCAGCTCCGTGCACTTTATACAAAAGCCGGTAAATTCAATAAACGAAGCCTGTCTACAAATACTGGCAAACATATAACATTACAACTTCGCTTTATCAAATATTTTTTAACTCGAAGCAATTTAAAACAAATTTTTTTCCGTTAATTTAATTTTATTAAGTTCATGGTTCATGGAGTTTGATTAAAATATTTTGAAAACAAATAAAGTTCATATGTCAGAAAAATAAAAAAAAAAAAATTTTAATTTCATACAAATTTGAAGTATATGTGCGAAAGATGTAAGAAATATTTAATTATAATTTATTTTAAAATTGTTCATAGCAAATGAAATAATATTGTCATATTTTATATAATTTTATTAATTATAAATGAAAAAACCTTTGTTAATTTAATTGTTATGTTCGAACGCTCTCCGCATAAAATAAGCTTTTTTTAATAAGAATTCAAGATTCATTTTTAAATGTTAATTTTGTATCATTGTTTAAACTCCATAACCCGAAGCATTGAACAAGCTGCTAAACAGAACCAAAGCCAGCCGGAAAAAAGTTAGCTCAGGGGAGTTTGGAAAAAAAGCAATAATAAAGTCCACAGGCTTATCAGTGAACGCAGCAGTCAGGGTATTAAAAAAAAAAAGTAATGCGAAATAATACATATCTACGATTGTGGAGCGGTGGTGCAGTGAGAGGGGAGTTCTATGAGAGCGGTACGATTATCCGGTGTGTCAACAAACAATTCCCAAGCTTCAACGCTTTGATGTTACTGGCTGCCTTGGCCGTAAACCAAGCTGGAGCTAAAAATGGAGCCTGCCTATGGGCGTGGTGGAAATGAAGTGACGGATGGAGCCACTAAACACAGACAGTGTCATCAGCCGACGGGGTGTTGATGGCAATGTTGATGATGGCATCATTAACGCATTTTCCCAGCCGCCTTTGGGTAGCGCTGACGTCGAGTCGGTCTTTCAGTACTCGACCCGTTTCCTGCTTTTGAAGTTCGGGCGAGCTTTTAATTTTCTTTGTTTTTTATGGCTGTCGTTTGAGGCCAAAAGGCGTAAATTAATCGAAGGCTTAATTAGTACACAGTCAGCTAACGCCAACACCAACACCAACACCAACACACACACACACACACAAAGGACGGTCTGACTGGAGTCAGGGATCCTACGCGAAATGAGACTGCATCAAAATGGGATATGATTAATAAACTGCTCCCATGCGGCAAGCAGCGGCTCCTGCCATGATTTTTACCTTTTCCCTCCCCTATTCTTTTCGCTTTTCTGCGATTTGTGTTTTGTTCACTAATTATGGGCATCAATGAAGGTGAAGGTTGTCAATGTTTTCCGCCCGAGCAAACTGCTGTTGTTCGAGAAAAATTTCAATTCAAAATATTTTTTAAGTTGCAAAAACAATGAAGATAGAGTGGTACGCGATAAAGTTCCTCCTCAGCCCTATCCCCAACACCGGCAACATGAGTGCTGCGGCAACGCTTCTACATGCCACTTAAAGCGTTCTGCATACTAATTAGCTTGGTTTGGCGCCTGCCTCCGCGCTTCAAGTGTTGAAAACAGGTGACAGAAAGCACACTGTCAACTTAGTGCATCAAATGAGTATAACAACAACAACAACCGCAACAGTATGATGAACAACAACAACAACAACAGTTGCACTCATCGCTTGAAGCTGACACTTTTGAGGTGCTGGCTACTGCTGGTGCCGTAATTGAATGGGTTAGCCTTAATGGAAATATAAATACCCTACTATATATAAGGAATCAGGCAGTAATATATGACATATTTTCAATTGATTTCGGTTGATGATAGAGTAAAAGGCAATACTATCATACGACATTATATTCATTATATACCTTTATTGAAGAATGAATCTGAATGAATTATGAATCTTTAAATTTGAGATTGTTGATCTAACTGTAAAGTAAGCTGTAAAGATGTGTGATAATGATGATGTGTTAATGAAAATTTACAACAACTAATACAAAAACCATCTTAATAAAATCACTTAATAAACACAGATTAACAAATGTTATCAAACAAATGAAAAAACACTCTGAATTTTAAGTTTCGCACTTACGGTATTTTTTTTTACATGTTTTTACTTAACATTTTAAGTGTATTGTATTATAAAAGCGCTTGCCAAAGAATAATTACATTATTATTGTGTTACATACAATAAATATTTTTAATTAAGTTTTTTCAATGCTGATATTTTAAAAAAAATATATTCGTATATAATAAAACACACAAATAAAACTTCACTCTTTTCCAAAAAAGTTGAAATAAAATACATTAATGTAGCGCAATGGACGCCTTATATGCCCGTCATTCTTTTAGAGAGATACTCGCAAACCATCTTAGTTTTTAATTGTAAAAGGAAAAAATATTCTGAGTCGAGTGCGAACTCTTAGGTGAGGGCATCTAGAATTTGTAGAAAGAAAAAAAAGTTAGACAAAAATAAAGAAAATAAATACAAAGAAAAAATGTTTTAATTACTCATTTGAAGGAGCAGCAAACACTTCACCTGCCCGCAAAACCCTATTTCGCGGTGATGGTGTCGATTGATGGAAAAATTCATCTTGTTGAAGTGTTAAGACACAAAAAAATAGCATTTTCAAGTAATAAAATATTTAAATAATAATGTCTTATCAGCTTATCACTTACCGTAATTATCGCCATCAAAGTACTTTAAGGTTCATAACTGCTTAAAAAAAATCCACATTAAAATGTACCACACATTTATGTGTGTTAGTTTCAAATTAGAATTTTTAAAAATAGTTCAATAAATTTTTCAAAGACGATTTTTTAAAATTAGACAAATACAAAGAGTATAATCTAATGTTGTAATAAAATAATAAGACATTAATTTAATAATTTGAAATGTATTTAAAATAAAATAGTTATATCCCATTTGGGCTTTAAAAAAAAAAGCAGCAACAGAAACTCGAATTTTAACAATGGACACAAGCCGATGTTTATACAGTGTACTTGACGCACTCAAACGAATACTTTTTCATTCTCTGTGCTCAGTGATGTTGTGTGTGCTAAATAGTTACCCGAGGGCAAAATGCTCTTGAGCCGTGCTAATGAGAACACCCAAGCTACGAGGACGATGCTGACGAAGGACCCTGCCACAGTCTTAGCCAGTCGCAGTCGCAGACTTCTCATGGAGCTAATGCTTGCATTTGCAGCATTATGTAAATATAACGCAAAAATGTTGCTGCATTGCTCCGGCGTTTGGTGAAGTGGCTGCTCCTTAGACGCCGGAGCCACGGGCAATGCAGGCGCTCCATTTACACACATTTCGACACGCCAATTAATTATGCTAAATTCGTTTAGAGAATGACAAATGCAGCACAATGCGAAGAACTGGATTGTTGACGGTATATGGAGAAGTAAAGGCTACGACAATTCAATTTGAATACGGTTGGAATCCCTTTAAATGCCTTTCAAATCTCAGAAATGTCGATAACTGTGTTAAAACTAAAAATATTTGTAAGCAAAATAACATTTTAACCTCAGTCTGCATATTATTTAAATTAAGTATTTCGATTGTTCTTGGAGGTTTGAGATGTCTCTATCAACACTTTCTAAGCTCCTTGACACAAGGCAAAATAAAACTTATCATATGTCATACGAAAAGTTACAAATTTAGAATCATAAATACAACCCAAGCTTTATTTGCTGTATAACTGAATACACATATAAGATTATACTTTTTTGAAAAGAAAAGAAAACTTATTACCTTTATTATCACATACGATAAGATGAGGTTTCGTACACACAGTCAAAACATTTGAGAACGACTTTTAAATACTCTGATACAATCTGATAACAGGTGACACCGAACAGGGTGGCTGTAGAAATGCCTATCTTTGATGGAGATTTTTATTAATCTGTCCGTCAAGTTTACCTTTAAAATGGTTGTAGATTTAGGCTCTGTGAATTTTAGCAACCGGAGTGGCTTATATTAGTTTGTTAACAGTAGTTCTAAAATTTCGCGAGATATAGGACTAAAGTGATCGGGGCCATTTTGGATCTTAGTATTCTACATTCCAGGTTTGCTAACTATAAATCTTAAGTTGCAGGAGCTATAGGCTTCTCTCGTTTTTGGGAGAGGGAGTGAGGGAAGTGCAAACTTTTTTTCCGAGCTAATAACAGGGTGTTACAAGCAATATACCTTTTACCGTAGCTTTCAAACTGTATGAGGTATAGATTTTATCACTTACACATGCATATCGCTTTGCGGAAACGGAATGGGCTTGGTCACTCTTGGTGACTCAAGCTTACAAGTTGTGAAAGATGTGCGCCCTTCAGATTTTTAGAACTATCGTTCTGAAGGCGGCAGGTGTGGGCATGGTCTCAAAATGTATACTCTGATCTTTGAAGGAGGTTAGCAGCAAAATAGTTTTCACGTTTGGTAACTTTGTCTTTAAAATTGTGGTAGATATACGTATTTTCTGAGAAACAAATTTAACGGTTTTAACTCAAAGCATGCGGAAGATATAGCCATTTCAATTTTTAGTATCGGGCCTGGCGGCGGAGTTAACCATTTATCGATTTCAAGGACATCGCCAACAACCCACCAAACAAATTTGTTGAAAGTAGCCTTATAATTTTGAGTGATATATGGCGTCATCGATTTGCGATTAATGAATTTATCGATTTCTTAGCAACTGACTTTGATACCGTATGTATGTTAAAAACATAGCATTTGGTCCCCAAACACAAACAATCAATAAGAAAAAATCAAAATATTTCATTTCAATACATGCGTAAGCGTCAATTTATACTGATAAACTTGTCTACTCCCTTTTAAATATACACACACCATATAACTGCTACTGTAATGCACTGCACATTAATCCGATCACGTTTCGAAGGCACACCTGCAGAAGGCAAAGCGTTATGGCACCCGCTTAACCTTTATAATGTGAACAGGGACTGAGTTGAGGCAATGCAACTAGCTGACTTTTGCCGGCAATGCGCAATTAATTACAAGTGTTTGCGGACAAATGGCGAGCACAACAAACACACATGCGACACGTGCAAGCACTGGACATGGCCATGATGGCAGGTCAGCTTCTGCAGACGGTGGCAGGGTGTTGGTCAAAGCAGGACATTTCTTTTAGCCGAACGACTAAACGACCTCAAGTGCCAGAGAGTGCCGCTTGCTTTGAGGTTATTTACTTTTAATGACTCGCAAACTACACACGTACCACGTTGCGTATGCGTCATGCATGTATGCATGTATGCATGTGTGGCTGTGTGTTTGCATGTGTGTGTGCATGTGTGTGTGTGTGTGTGCTGTTTAAGTGTTTTCAGATATCACGCATCAGTGGACAGAACAGCATTGCTTGTTGACTTTTAGACTGTTTAGGCTGTTTGTTTGCCCAGAGTTTGCACAGATTTTTGTGTGTGTTGCTTTTCATCTTTGTCCAGCGCAAAGCGTCTGCCCACATAAATGAGCTTTGAAGTTTGCATAGAGCGCATGAAATGCATTCTCTCTGCCGCTAGGGATAATGCGGAGCAATTACAGATAGGTTGAGTGAATGTAGGGGTGAGTGAGTGGGAGAAGGGAGTCTGAGTCCTGCACATCCTTGAAAATAAATTGTTTTGTTAATTATTTATGGTTGGTTTAATGAGTGTGCGTACTATGCTCAACCCCTTACAGCCCCGTTTCTCCCAGCCGTCAGCAATGCCGTCGAGTTTGTTATACTTTTCATTTTTGCAATTATTTTAATGAGTTTTGCATTTAAGCGATTCTCAGCTCACTTCTCAGTGCCAGCAGCATATGGCAACTAGGTAGAATCTCCTATCATCAACCTCATCATCATTATCAGCAATGGCAATAGTGCTGAAAAACGTGAGTAATTGCCGTTTTTTGCTTCATTAAAATACGGCTTTTTTGTTACAACTCATTAAATTTGCAAAAAAAAAATAAAAAATTTATATATATAAGTAAAAGAGGCACATTTGTATGAATAAATGAAATCGGAATTTATATTCGCTAATTGTAGATGTAAAACATTTTGCAACATACATAGTATAAATTTAAATTGTTTTGTTCCTAAGCAGAAATGTCTCTTCGATAAAAATAATCATGTCGTACTATTTTAATATTTAATGCATCTCAAATTAAACCAAATATAATTTTTAATTTTTAAATATAAAATTAGTTTTCTTTTGGTGCTTAAAAAATGTATTTATGAATTTTATTAAAAAATTATGATTTAAATTTAATATGATTTTTGCATTTAGGTTCTAAATGTGAAGATCAATTTTGAACATTAAATTAAATGTGTTATTTTTAGTACTATTCATTTACATAATTTCTTTTATGAATGAATTATTTGTTTGTAATAATATTGTCACATAATATTTAAACATACCTTTCAAAAGTTAGATTTTCATTTATACACAAACGTTCCTTATCAAAGTTGTCATTTATAAATAAATTGTCTGTCGAAATAGTTATTCAGTTTTTGAAACCTCAGCTTCAGCAATGGAGATGCACGATGAGCAGATTGACTTTATACAAATGCGTGAAGGACAATTTCCGGGAATCATAAATGAAGAACTGCAACGGATCCGCGAAATTCAAAATCGTGGATTGTTGATTGGTGCCGGCGATGGATTCCACAATAATATACTTGACTTGAATGAGAATGGTCCATTTATTATACTACAAGCTCCCGAGCCCTCGAAACTTTGGCTCCTTTTGCCGATACTGATAATTATATCGAATTTCGTCTTCAAATATGTATCAAGCTCTTTCAGGATAAATGTAGATAGTTCTTTTCTATTGGGCATATCGTACAGTAGGCATTTCAGTCTAATGCAATGGCTTTTTTTATTTGCATCTTACTTGCTCATGGTTTACAAAGCTTAATGAAAGTGAAAGTGAACACATTTCAAAAATATAAAAAATTTATAGCCAACTGCTTGGCTTCATCTAATACATTTCTTTTAGTCTTTTTATTTTGAAATAAAACTTAAGAAAAACAGTCACTCTCTAATTGGTACGCATCCATTCAATATGATTCAATATATATGCTGGTAAATGTGGTAATGAATATGATCGAAACATAAAAACCAATTACAGCAGCAAGAAACCTTAAAGGTAAAAAAAAATGATAATAAATAAAAACCTAGCATTGTCTTAGCCTCACTACGGTGTGGTTGTTTGGAGAGCTTTTTAGTACTGCATACGAATTACGCCCTCTCGTACAGCCACGCCCCCACACTTGAAAGCCGGAAACACGCATGGGAATAAACGGCTGAGTCTTGGGATTTCAACACCAAACTTGTTACAAACGCTGCAACGTTCGAAATTACTTAATCAAAGTTGGATTATCTGCAAGTAAACACTGGGCAAAGAATTTAAATCTAAATGTGGGCCTGAGCCCGGCCCGGAGCCTTGGTCTTGTATGGCTTTCATTTGAATTAAAAGCGCCAGGAAGCAGCAAGTTTGACAGATTTCTGCAACAGCATGGGGCATTTGGCACACATACAGATATGCCTATCTCTCTACCCAACTCCAAGTCCAAAAAGTACTGCCAGCTCAGCTGAACTAAATTAAATTCCATGTCTAATGCTCGCACAAGGATTAGGCCATCGCCTCACCGCCTGCGATGGGTAATATTAAATAATTTTTCCGTCAGCTCATAGGACTCGCTCAGGACACATATGCCATGAATTCGCTCATTGTTTTGCATCGAGTGGAGTGCCTGGCAGCCTCGTCGTAGCCACAGATTAAAGTCTCCCGTGGTGAACTTAATATAAAAGCCCAGGACGAGCCGTATGCAGGACAACACAGGCAATATAGTATTTAGGTGGGTTGAGTGCTCAGTGCAAATCTTTTTTTTTACTTGCCAGACATTAGCAGCATTAGAACAACAACAACAAGAATATCAGGCATATAGTTATGGCAGAACTTACTTCTTTTTATATATATTTATATACACATATATAAATATAGTATAGCGCAGAAGGCACACCCACCCAACCCAAAAAATGCAAAAAGATGGGCGGAGCGGAAAGCTTGGCCAGCGCCAAATAATCAAAGGACTTAAGGCGGCTTAACCGCAGATTTTTGATGCAGTGGCGGAGTGGTCTAGGGGTGGGATTGGAGGTGTATCAATTGGATGGCCTCTGCAATAGTTGTACGCATGATTGTACAATGTCTGCCTTCGAATTGCTGAATCATAGCATCTACTTCATTATATCTTTAAAAATTATAATTATATTTTGCCTTAGTTGAAAAAGTTTCGGGTTGCCAGTTCATAGATAAATTGAGTACTTTTTCCATTTTAATCTAATTTAATTTTTAAATTTGAATACCAAAATATACATTAGTCTTTAATAATTTTTCTCTTTATCATATATAAGCTGTTGATTAGTGTATATAAATCCATAAGTAAAGAATCGAGTAATGGATAAAAATCAAAATCTAACAATGTTAATGGCGGTTTATCCATCAAATTCTACATTCTCTTCATCCATACTGGATATGTGTTTTGATACCATTTATTCGCTGATTACCTTGTTCTGTGTGAAATAGAGTTCTTTAAATCACTGTTTATAATTTTATTATTAACTCTCAAATTTCTTTAACCATAGGACGTATTATTTTTATTAGCGATGAGCTCATTGACTACCCCAATTGGTTGCAAGGGCACTTTGATCACCTGGTTGTTGTGGAGTCTATATGTCCGTCGTAAGGAACGATTAATTGCTCTGATATTGTAAATTGTCAAACGAAGTAATGGAACAACCGCTTTTTATATTACATTCAGGTAAAGATATACAGTCCCTCGGAAACTAGCTAGAAAGCGCATTACTAAGGCGCCAGCAATATCAGGTTTAATGAACTTAACGTTCCAGCAGAAACTCATCAATTGTTAATTTATTTATTTTATAATATTATTATTTTTTACAGTATAATATATAGTAATTATAATATCAAAATATTCACAGCGAGAAAACACAATTTTTTAAACATATAGAGACAAGCAAAATATTGAAATTTATATAAAATTAATTTGCTGAAATGTGCCTAAAGGCGAGCTTATATTTCGTTAAGGAGAACTTTAGTATCAGCACAGTTTCGAGGGGTTAAAAAAAAGCAAACAGGCTTACACAAAAAGTTAAAACGTACAAAAGCCGAAGCACAATTTATTTGGTCAAAACAATGGGCAAATGCTAAACTAAGCGGCTAAACAAATAGCGGGCATAAATCCTTTCACTAAAACGCGCACTCAACAACACTGTACAATAAAAACAACAACAACGACAAAAAAGGGGCAAAGTGCGCTTTTTGGCACTTCAAATACTGCAGTCGATGGGCAAAACGAAGAGCAGCTTATAGACAATTCAAATCAACATGGTAGCACGCTAAAGAGTGTGTATGCTTGTGTGTGTATGTGTGTGTGTGAGTGTCATGTCATTTTAATCAAAAACGGCGCAACGGCAACATGTTGCGGATTATCCGGCAGCTAAACAACACCCCAAGCCCAGCACCAAGCCGATGGAAAGGGAGATGCAGAGGAAACGAATCCCAAACCAAATGCTGAGCTCAAGCGGTGTCGTCCCAGCGGTGTCGTCGATGACTGCTGAATGGGCTTGAATGAGAAGCGTTTCATATTGACAATTGCCAGCCAGCCAGCCAGTCAGCCAACCATTCATATGACAATTAAATGCGCAGTGAGCCCCAGCCTACTTAGACGCTATAAACATGTTGTACAATATACTCGATTTATAGTACTCTTTTTTTTATTTTTGCCCAAGTTCTATGCGAATTTATTGAACCGCAGCAAATGTCATTGATGTCAACATCATCATCATAATCATTGTGAGCAACTGTTTTGGCAGCCGTGTCCGTATACATATCCTGTATCTTTTATTAGCAACAAGTTTTTAATAATGCAGCAGCAGCAGCAGGAGCTCTCACACTCTACACATAATAGAGAGAGAGAGAGGAAGAGCGGTAGATAGGGAGACAATGGCATCATAAAAATACCTATAACAATAGCGCCCTAGTCGCCCCTAAAACCATGTCCTCGAATCGCACATCGCCATCGTGTTAGCGTATCCTGCGCGCTGATTTTATAAGAATTTAATATGCGCCACGTATATGTATACCCTTTACACATAAAAAAAAAATTGGCTAATAGGGTATATAATGCTGTGCGGATAAGATAAGATATCTTTAAACACTAAATGTGTGCAAATGAGAAGGTACTTTGTTTATATCATATTCCAAACTGACCCAGGTAAGAATCATCGATATATAAAACTTGCTGGCATCTAACAAAAGAAATACTCATCATGAACAAAAAATACTCATTGTTGTGAAACTGCCTGAATAGTAGAGCAATGAAAATAAATTTTCATAGTATGAGGATATTCATATGTGCAGAACAGAGTATCTACTAGTGAGGCAATGTCATGTTTTTTTTTATATGTATTCCGAATTTTTTCTTAAGCATTTTTTGCTTCTTTCAAATATCATTTACGCCTGCATTGCGTTGAAAATAGACTGCTAGAAGAATGATTTTAAATTTGTAAAATTATTATTTGCTTAAAAAAATTGTATAAGAAACAAATTTGTTGATTTTAAAATGTATAAAAACATTTTGTTTTACTTGACTTCTTAACAATTAATATATTAAAGTATCCATTAACTGTTAATAAACAGAAATAATAAAGTAATTTTTGCAGTTTGATCGTTTTATTTTTATGTTTAATTAATTTTAGCTGGATCAATGTGCATGATCAAAACTGATGGCACGCCGTATTTTAGATTATCAACTGCATTTCTTCATTATTTCATAACAACGAATATAAAGTAAATACTTCCGTCTCTTTGAGCCGCACCTTGGCATCGATACTTGGCTGGCTGTGGGTTTTGGTAGTGATAAAGAAATACGATTTCTCTGGCTGGGTTCAGTTCAGATTTTGGAAGGCAGAAATAAATCAACTGTATGTCCTGTTGCTGTTGTATCGTATATATTTATTGTTACGTTTTTTGAAGTTTGGAATTTTTAATTTATAGCTCATCCCTCATTGTTGAAAGTTATATTTCTTCTTCGACTGCTTTGCCATATCGCTGAGCAGGCCGCTTGTCACAGAGATATGGAAAAAAATATTAAAAATAAGAAGCTGGTAAAGGAATACATCTTTTCATACCTCTGTCGTAATAAAATATTTTCCACATCCTCAGTCCTGGGCGTTGCCGTCAGAGGCACAAAAATTATGATGTATGTGCAATAAATAATCCCAAATAAATAAATTATCACCGTAGTTGGATAGAGGTTTGTGTATGCGGCGCCGAGTGGCGCAACTAATAGATGCCGGTGAGGGAACGGGTTCTGCGTCCACTTTGACTATGACTGCGACTCGGGCTGCATTTTGATTTGTTGACTCTTTTTTCCTCTTTTCGGATTCAGCATACTTTTCACGGCGGTTTTACAGTTTTACAAGGGTGTTAAATCGTGCGCCTTGTTAGTTTTCTGAGATTTTTCTGTCTCTCGGCTCCAGTGCAATCCTTAGGCTGCACATAAATCAACGCTTGATTTGGCGAATACCATGTGTGTGTGTAGCCTTTTGTCTATTTGCCTAGCACACGGCATCCCTTTGTTTTAATGTGCCAAATATACTCTTGCTTACTCGCTTGGCAGCTTTACCTTCCTCATCTTAATCGCTTTTCCACGTAGTATGTATTTTGTTTTTACCGCCATTTTGGCATGGGGTTAACCCGTTTAACCCTTGGCAACTGCTTTTGGTTAACCACGGACAACGTATCTGACATTTTCCCTGCCTGGCTGTATGTATGTTTATGAATGCCGACATATTGCCACGACACTGAGGTCAACCTTTTTCGTGTTCATTGGCTGACTGCACTGAATGGGAATTTTTGTTCGCATTCATTTCTTTAGGACATATATTTATATTCATAAAGCATATAAAAAAATAATAAGTTTCTAGTATTGTGAACGTATCCCTATTTTAAATTATTGGCAATTAATTTTTATTATTATTTTTTAACTGTAATTGTTTTAAATAAGATAGACATATTTGTATAATTGAGATATAAAAGGCTACAAAATGTTTGACAGTTTATATATACTAAAGATATAATTTATTTTAGTTATTGTGTAAACATAGAACAGAATTAACTAAAAACCACTACTTTTGTTTCTTATTGCTTAAAATATATTAATGAAGTATACATATTGTAGACCTAGTCGTTACAGCCTTGATCTTCTGCTCGTAGGTTCATCTATTCGTCCACTTCCCCTATTCTCTCACTTTTCAAAATTAGCCCGATTGAATTACTATATTATATAGAATACTCCATTATATAGGTTCGCCTTGGAAAAACATATGAACTTGCCTAGTTATCTAGACCAAATTTTCTTGTTACACGCATGAAGACATACTGATATCAAAAAATGATCAATCGTGATACTTTTTCATACAGCTCCAATGGAGGAGGTACCTCTTCTTCCGCTGTTCTGAAGTTAATCAGTTTCCTTTAGTAAATCGAGAATTGTGACTTCTAATGGATATAGCACTGAGAATATTTAAGCAGCAACAATAGAACAGATATCAACAACATTAGCTTTATACTAGGAACAACAATAAGTGGTAGAGCAACATCAGAGTACGTACCAATAGGTTTAGTAGCTGAAGGTTTAAATGTTAGTTTCTATGATAAAAATGTTAAGTATGCATCTTTAGATATAGACACTATTAAAGTAACAGGATTAACAACAATTAAGGGTGCAAAAATGTCTGCTAAATATTACAAACATGTAAATTCAAATGCAATTTGTGTTCCACAACATGTAAAACGATACTTTGATAATGAATGGAACCGTAGTTAAAATCCCGATACTACTAAATGTAATATCTAGGACATTTTTGCTTATCTCTATACATATGTATATACAATGATATTTTTTGAATATAATGTAAAATGTATAAACATTTAAAACTAACACAAATAAAGGTATTTTTACAAATGTACATTTAAAAACCGTACTTGATCTGTTTGCGCTTTTAGTGAAATATTAGCATTTTATTTAACTTAATAATAGTTATTAGTTAAAACAACATTTTAGTCTATAAAATGCCAATGTTTTTCGTTTTCCAACCATCTGAAAAGATTGATTTAATGAATATTCCATTTTACTTTCATTATTTGATATAAAAAATAATCTTTTGCCGATTCAGATCCTAAAATTTAAACAATATCTACTTTTAATTTCGTTCTAAAATCAAATTTTGTTTTTGTTCTACAAGAATAGAAATGATTATTATTATTTTTATAGACAAATTATAAAAAATGCAACACAAAGCATATTTTTTTTGTTTAATAAAGATAAATATGTAAATTTTCCAAATAGGAGCTTTATGTATATACAATATAAAATGGCATATGCATTTACTGAAATTTTAAGCGAGTAAATTCAAAAGTTGTCACATTTGAGCTTTCTTTCTATTTTATATGTTTATTTTTTTTCATCTTTTTTATCCAGAGCGACCAACATTTTGCCGTAAGTGTCTCTGTCGCAATGTCGTAAATAAAGTCGGGTCAGGATCGTCGCTGAACATTGGAATTTATGCGCGTTGATTTATTTGCTGTTAGCGATTTATTACTGCCGCAGGATGAGCGCAGGACGACCTACAATGAGAGAGAGAGTGAGACAAAGGGATATAGAGGGAACAGTGATGTGTGTCTGCCAGCGCAGCACAGAACAGGACATGGCGGGACAGGACACACGTACGTATTGGGCATGTCCTGGTTTTGTACGAACCCGTGCGCCACGCTCGTTATTAAGTTTTTAATTTATGGCCATGTGAATTTCGGTGCTAGCCCGTATTCACAGTTTTTGGTTATTATTCGACCAGAAATTATATTTTAATTGAGCGTCTGCTGTAGCGCAATCGCCTCTAATCCGCTCGCCCTCCCACTTGGCCCCTTCCCTTTTTAAAGCCTGTCAAATAAACGCCCCGCGCTGTCAGTTTGACGCTGACAAGCGTTACAAAAATATTGAAATTATGATTTTGCCAGACACCCAAGAAAATATATTAAATTTTTGCCGCCAACGTGGACAAAGATATGAGGGGAGTGTCCGGGCTTAGGAAATGCGAATGCCGCAGCGCTGCCAGTGGCGTTAGTGGCTTCCGTCGGCGTCCACCGGCAACCGCAGACACAAACACATACACACAAGTTCTAATTTCTCCACTCAGTCACAAAGCATCGCACAAAAAAAAACAAAACAAAGAGAAAAAAAACTGCCCGAAGATGACATACTCTTGCAGACTAAAAATCAACTATGTCTGCACACTTAATTTTAATCAATATTTTCATTTGACATTTTGAAGCTCCACAATATGATAATTTGGTTGTCATATTGTTATAGTATCTCATCAAGTTTGATTTAGATAAATTGATATTCACAAACTCATCCTTCGACAAAATAACATTACTTCCAGTAAGGGTATAAGAAATAAAATAAAATACCAGGAATATTTCTAAGCATGCGTCGACGCCACCAACCTCAGACTGAAATGCTCCCTGGTTAGCCCAGGGCTTTGGGCACGAAATTATATTTTATGTGCTTGGGTTTGTTTATTTTTTTGGGCTACATACCTTTTTTACCCTGATCGCCCCGTGGCCCAGGGCAACTGTGGAATCACATTAAGCAAACATTTAAATTTAATTTCGCATGTAATGAGGCATTTGTTTGTTTATTTTTTCAGTTTACACCCCGGATCGTTGAGAACTTTATGTATGGAATTCGGTTAGTCAGTTTGATTTGGCTTGTATTTTGCAGCGGTCTTTGATTTTACTTAAATTATTTTTTGTAGCACGGTATTGCTTTTGTTCGCTTAAAGTTTTCTGTAAAAAAACAAATGTACCTTATAAAGGGTTAGATTATTACATTACCACATATCCATATAACTATGTGTATGGAAATGAAATCAAGTTATGAATATAATAGGTAATACAACAATGTTAATTACATTATATTCCAGAATATGATATTTTGTGTATAGTTTTTAAAAATAATACATTTGTATAAATTATAAATGGTAATTATTAACCGACTAAATATTTTAAATACCTCTTTAATACCCTCATTTATAGCCCACAACAACCCGAGAACTGGCTGCTGTCAACAACCTGACAATAATTGCGGCAACAACTGACACAACTGGAAAAGACATCAGCAAAATAGGAAACTACATTTATCACACTCAAAAAACTCAAATGCTTCCCTGTTTGAAGTGAACTCGCGACAATCGTTGTTTGGACAAAGAAAACCCCAAGAAACTTAAAAAGAGGGTTACTCATTACATAATAAATTATTTAAGTACATGTAATCGCAGAGTTAAAATATATTTATATATATTAAAATTTCATACAAAAGAAAAATCATTAAATATTCATTCAAGAATGGAATCACTCTACGAATATGATCTTAGCCTGTTACTCCTTTAAATTTTTAAAGTGTTTCGTTCAAGAATCTAGATATATTTATGATTTATGCTAATTTTTCCAAAACCTTAAATTATATAAGTTAATTTTTCATAAAAAATAATTTATTTTCATGCAACCCTCGGAGGCAGAAACTATTAGCGATTATTTGCACACAGCTAAAATATAAACCAATTTGAGCTGCGAGCGTAAAAACTCAGCCACCTACAGTTTATCAAAAAAATAAAATAAAATCCATTAGTCTATGGCTCATTAAATCAAATATAGCTTGCTCCATTTGCTAATGGACACCCCTTGCGCTGCCTCACACAGACTCTCACACTCACACTCACACTCACACACACACACACACACTTCCATGCTTGCACGCCATCTTGAAAGTTGGCTAATTTTTGGGGCGAGCAGCGGCGGCAGCAAACAAATCGCAGTTAGCTATTGTTTTTGTTGCCGTCTGCTGCTGCTGCTGCTGTGGCAGCCACTTAAGCCAACCAGGAAGGCAGTCATAGATAGAGCAGGAGACACTGTGAAATAGAGAGAGAGCTAGCGGCAGAAGCGCGTTGAATTTAAAAAATTGAAAATAGCACACAATTTACCTAATTGGCAGGGGAATGACAACGGATTGGGGTAAGGGAAAAGAGGCAACGCTGGCGTATGTAACACGAGTGGCATATTACGTGAATAATCATACAAAAGTTGATGATGATGATGATGTGCATCACGCGCATAATTATCACCGTGTGTGTATGTTTGTGTGCTAATGCGCCACCAATCCACACCTGTCAATCTCGCATAGGTGTAAAAAAAACAGAAGGCCACAAACAGGCGTTGCATGCACATAAAGGCAAATAGAAATGCAACAGCCCCCAGTGGAGGCATAAAATATTTTTAATATCAAACAAAAACAACAGAAACGGCACAAACAAAGCTTATCAAAATGTGTGCAAAATTAGCTGGTTGTGGCACTGATTTTAATGGCTGGGGAATAAAAGATGAAGCTGTGTTTAAGAACCTGGAAACTAATTTCTTTTGTACTTCAAAAAATGATGTACTACTATGTTAAGACATACATTATATTCTTTATTATGTTTAATTATATATATGCAATGTATAAAGTTATAATTATCCAATTCACTAGTACTTTAATATAATATACATATACAAAGCATAGAAATCTGCGTTGTGTTAATATAATATAAAAATGTTAATCATTTAATTTAAATTGAAATTTAAATGTGCTTGAAAGAGGAAGTTAGTTTAACTAGTAAAAGCAATGAATATTTACCCATGGTCCACATATTACATAAGCACAAATGAGACAGAAGAAAACATATATATTTTTATTATTTATATATATATATATATATATATATAAAAAAAAAACTCGTATATATTTATATGTATATGTTTGTTGCTAAGCATTTAAAAATTTTATGTTATTGTATATCTTCATATATCATTTTTTCTCGCTTTTGGAACCAAGTTAAGCTTTTTCAATATACGTAAATGATTTTAAATTTATTAAAAATTTGATTTTTTTTTGCTTATGTGCTGAGCGCACATTTTTGCGTCTCATTTTTGTCAAGATTTTTTATATTGTTATTGGTGTTGTTGTTGTTGTTGTTGTTGCTGTTTTGACCGCTAATTACATTTTAATGTAAATTAATGAATGTGCGCACTTAACTTGGCCATATTGGCTTCAGCTGTTGGCCTGTCAACTTAACTGACCGACGGGGTTGGGGCGAGGCAAGTGGGTCCGCGATTCTCCAACTCGGCTCAATTGAGTCACCACAGTTCCATGAATTGACGGAAACGCACTTGGCTCATTAGCCGCTGCTTCGCACTGAAAGAGAATTGAGATTTTTGGCTACAAGATTTTGATAAATGATTGAAATGAATAATGCTGACTATGTCTTTATGCTTTTGCCAAATTGACAGAAGCCCCAAAACGTGTTTGCTGTATTTTTCTAAATGATTAATTCCAATATATTTTTAGTTTGGTCTTGGAAACATATGTATTTCACATTTTCAGAGAAGAAAATAAGCAAAATGAACCATCATGGGGATTATTTGATTCTTAAAATGGGAAACATATATAGATAAATATTTGTATTTGATATGCCTAAATAGGCTATTTAATATTTAAGTTTCTTAAAAAAAAATTTAAATTTATTAAAACAAGCTTTTGAATATCTAGAATAGAATATCTCTCATTAGAATTCATTGTGTCCTCAACCACATTTTAAATTTTTGAACATTTGCCTTTGAGCATTCTGCGGTGTAAGATGCACAATGCATTTTTCTACCGTAAACTAAAATGGTATACAAAATACGCGCTTGTTAGTGATTTCCGCTAAGAAAATGTCTTGGGTGACCAAGGAAGAATCTACATAGGTACTCATTGCTACCATTTCTTATTATTTTGACTATTATTTTGAATTTTTTTTTTTTTGCTTGTTAACAAATTTTATGCATTTCTTAACTTGCAAAGAGGCGAGCTAACGAGTACTCGCAGCGGCTGTGAAGAATTCAGCTTGCTTATTATTCCTTACGCGGGTGCCCTGTATTTATTCTTATTTTTTTTGGTGGAAGCGATGCTTGTTGAGGAGGCGGCGAGAGGGGGTGGCCAGCATTGTGGTTATCATAGTTTAACAAGTTTTCAAAGAGCATGAAATTTCTTTGGCCTGGCTAAAATGCAAAATGCAAAATGCTGAAAATGCGTGCATAAAACTTTTTATCGTTAGCACAGAAAATGCTGAAAAATATTGCATTAAAAGCATCCACGCCCCCTCTCCTGACTGCCTGCGCTGCAGGTGCATTGTCCGAGCTGGCGCCATTTTGTTTGGCCCGCGCGCGTTTTGTTAATTTTCAGCGCCAAAAGCCAAAAGAAAATTGCCTTCGCCTTCAAGAAAGTCCGCCGGTGTTCTCCTTTTTTTTCTTTCTATCAGCAGAGTCATTTTTTGCTGTTGTTGTTGTGGCTCTTGTTGTTGTTGGTGCTGCTGTGTGGTACTGTGGAGCAGGCAAAATGAATTCATAATTAGATGACACCATCCGTGCGTAAATAATAATTTTTGCCGTATTTTCTTTTCCGTTATGTCCTCTATCCCGCTCTTCTAGTTAGTTAAAACGCGCGAATGAGTTTTCTTGAGTTGCCCGCTTCTTTGCCCATCCTTTAGTTGCTATGTAGCATTGTGATGAAAAATTTTGTGGCGGCAGAAGTTTTTTGCCAGCCTGGCAAATTCTCCAGTTCCAATGACTGCGCTCTCTGTGCATAAGGTTGAACAATTTTATATCCAATTCTGTGTTCTTACTTTTCATATACTCTACTTAATTTCCATATTAAATATTTACTGGAGTACTCACGATAAATAAAAAAAAAAAACATAGGCTTAGTGGCTAGTACCCAATTTCTTACTATAGTGAATAAAATTTTACTTTTTATAATTATTTTACAATTATTATTGTATATTACTTATATCTCATTTAGTGTAAATAAAACTTAATCGAAAATGGTGCCGATTTTAACTATGTATTTATTTATTTATTTACTATCAATAAATAAATACAAATAGTAAATAATAAAATACATTACATTTAACATACAAAATATATGAATAGTGTTTTAGATATAACAATTTTTTTTATATTTGCTTTCAGTAATTTGGAATAAGTTGAATTTACATATTATCAAAACGGGCCAAATATGGCCAATGTGTTTCGACCATCGGGTCGACAATCGCTTAACTTAACTCTAAAATATGACTACAACAAATACTTTTACCAAACTCTGTAAATAACCATTGAAAGTAAATTGAAATAAGAAAAATATGATTATTATTTTGAGAGTTGTAGGATAGAGCATTGCAAGTTCGGCATATGGAATGATACCTGTACTTGTTTTCCATTGGCGCGTTTAACTTTCTTTTTGTTTTCCCATTTCACTTATTTTTTCTATTTGTTTCTTTCCTTTATCCAAGTTGAGGCGCTTCTATCAACGTGCCCACATCTTCAGCTTGTAGTTTGTATGCTCCTCTTCTCTTCTCTGCTCTGTCGCAGCTTCTGCTCTGCTCTGTTTGGTTCTGTTCTGTTTGTTTCTTTATCGCGCATTTACCAAGTGCCAAAGTTTTCTCGTTATAAGTTTTGTAGCCTTTGTGAGTCTGTCTCTCGAGCGCGCTCATCTCACTGTTCGCAGTTCGCAGTTCGCAGTTCGCAGTTCGCAGTGCGCTGTGCGCTGTTCGCAGTTTTCAGCTAGTAGAGCTTTTGCAAGAGTCGAAAACTTCCGATATTTCTTCAAAGTTTATGAGCGCTTGCGAGATTTTCGGTTTCTCATGCATCGCTCGTGATTTAAAAAAGAAAAAATAATAATAATTTTATATTATTTTATTGTTGTTTGGCTGGCGCATAACTTTACGGCAAACACTCCGTTCTTTTGGGCTCGCTTTATCCCGGCAAAAGTTTCGGCGCGCAAATAAGTAGAAACCCTGCCGGAAGTCGAACTCCTGTGTTCATTTTGCCCGCACGCTCATAACTTTGCTCCATTTGCTGCGCCATTTTGCAGCAGCAACACCAGCCATCTATGCAACCAGCACCCACAACTGTTGTGCCCCTGCGCAGATAAGCCAAAGTATTTTCAGATTCACATGAAACTGCAAAGTGCACTTTAAATTCTTGCAAATGAGTGGCTCAGCCTCAATGCAGCTCAAAGGATCTGCTACCCTTGGGGCTCCTCACTTTCTTCTCAGCTCCTGAGCCGCAAGTTTGGAAGCCATTTCTAACAGCAAAAGCTAAACGGTGTTTGCGGTTGCAGGATGCAACATATAATTTTTTTATAGTTAAAAATAATAATTATTTTTTTAAGTGAGAAAAAAAATCATAAGTAATTATCCAAATGTAGTACATCATGCGTTTTAAGGTTAATAAATAATTATTTTCAATTATAAGTATGCGCAAATAATAAAATTTAGTATCCAAAACTCAAATCAAGTATATATTCACATTAAATAAATATCACATTTATTTACATGTGTAAAAATTTTATCATGTTGGGATGTGTTTTCTCATTTTTTATTTTATTGGTACTATAATTTAATTTTAATTAATTAAATATTTGTCTTTGTCCACAAATAATAAATTATATATTTAGTTGTCCATAGATTGGCGAAAATGATTAATTTTATGAACATTATTTTTAGTAAGCAATCGAATTCCACTGCAACGATTTGTATATTTAAGTTAAGACACATCGTCATCGTTATTATTTCTGTTTTAATTATATTGTTATTAATAATTTTATTAAATATTTATTTACATATTGCGTACCAACAGCACTAATAATCTATATAAAACACATACTGGCTTCCTGGATATCTTTCCGTCCATCTGTCTGCTTATAAGTCCATTTATCGGCCGCACTATTTAAACTTAATGCATTGCTCCAAAACGGAAGCACTACGAGATCCACGCCATATGCCAAAAATACGCGGACATATGGTAAACATTTAAATAAATTGCATTTATTTAACGAACGACTTTGTATGCTGGCGGTCAATTAATATGCAATAAAAGATAAATAAGCATTAATAATAATGCGTAATTGTTTTTGGTCAAGCCAACAAGTGGGGCGTGCCCCAAAAGATTTATGTGCCACACATTCACACACAAAAACACCCAGACAGACACAAGCAGGAACTAATTTTCAAGGTCATTAGAATGCGCAAATAGAGCTTCAATACTTAAGTGAGAGAGGAGTCAGCAACTGACATTGGCAGCGCCATCTTTTTGTTGTTAATGTTTATGATAATCACAACAATAGGCCAGTTGCCATTGTTATTGTTATTGCTATTGTTGTTGTTGTTGTTGTTGTTATTGTTGCTGTTGCTGTTTTAGTTGTTTGGTTTTGTTATTGCTGAAGCGTAACCCATAAATACTAGACACAGTCAAAACAATTGCACAGACAACGACGCGACGTTTATAGACAATAACAAGGCAAATCGACGCAATCGATAGGCACTTTGATATGGGCCGCCATTCAAAACGGCCTACGAAAAACCCCCCTAACCACCTAACCCCCTTCCCGGGACAGCAACAACTATTGTCCGTATTGACGTCGGCGTCGTTGACGTTGTCCTTTTCGCAGGCGTGCAGCAAATGGCATAACTTCCGTTTTTGCTTTGTCGCTGAATTCACGGAAATTATCAATAAATATGCGAGACCAGGCAGCCCACAAACCCCCCGATCGCCACCCCCACTGCCACCCTTTCCAGTTGTGTCCAAACTTTCGTACGCAACTCGAAAATTTTTCGTGCTCGCCTGATTTTTATGCTGAATGACGTACAGTTTTGTGCTCGCTGCTGCATGAACCGGAAGCATCATTATCATAAATTATCATTTTGTAGGAATTGCATCCGTTGAGACCCAACCAACACCAACAACAGCAACAAAATTGACAATTTCAATTGCCGCTCACTATCACAAATTTCTGTATTTTCAGCCCATCATATCCTGCTCATTGTCATCGTCATTGATATTTATTTAACGCATAACAATTTTTCTAGTTTTAATTTATGGCTGACCAATGTGACCAGCTCCCATAGTAATGTGACTCTTTTTTCGATTTTTTTGCTTTCACTCATCTCGTATAATCAAAAAAATTGCGATATTATATAATATTTGGTGTTGTATGTTTAATGCGCTTTTCTTGAACAATTCTCACTTGCAAAACTACGTAAATGTAATAACAACAGAAAATTTCTGATACACTCGTTTTTCAAATATAAACACTTGAAGACACAACCCGGATTTACCATGGAAATATTTGTTTTTCTGCATTTTGAATTAAATGCAATAAATGTTCTGTAAAAATGTTCATTAAGTCACAGAACATAGTTTTTTTTCCACATTTTAGGACTTATACGTATTTCCAACGCCAATTGGATACAAAATTGAACTTTTACCTATTCAGCCTTCCCCATATATTTTATTTACCTAGTACCAACGCATACTCAAATGATTTTTAGAAAAGTCTCTACACATGAGTATTGGTCAAAAATTTTTCTTATATCAATAGTTGAGCGCCTATTTCAAACCCGATGCTGAGCTGAAATTATATGCATTATAAAAATTTAGTTTTAAAATGAAATTGTTGACAATCGAAAAGAAATCAATAAAGTTAAATATAACCGTTTCCTTTTCTTGCTAGACAGGATAGCGAATTAATATTAAAAAAAAAAATTTGAGCATACAACTTGAACTTGGGTTTTCACAAACAGGGTTCTGAATAGATTACAATATTAATAATATATAATATAAAAAATATATTGCTCTGAGATCAAAACGAATGTCACGTACAGAGAGCTGTGCGCCAGCCGTCAATGATTCACCGGCAGCAGCGGATTGAGAGTCCGCTGGGAATGCGACGTGATTGAGGCTGAGCCACCAAAAGGGGTGTCGGCACTTCGACAGACAGGTGGAACAGTACGGCAAATGTGATTCATTTTAGCCATATGCGAATAAAAGCTTACACATACATAAAGCCAATCTGTGGTCGCCTTCGATGCGTTATTGAGACGCAGCCTTGCATGCCAGCACGTCAGCCATTAAGTGAGGCGCTGCAAAAGTTGCTCTTGATGTGTTGCATGCATATGAAGCACGTGAACAAACCGAGCACATAGTTCATATAGAGCGCAAGTACTACAAGCAGTACATCATCTCTGACTAACACATCCACAATTCATAACAGCAATTCATAAGAGCAACAGCAGCGCTTGAACGATCTAACTTATGGCCAAAAGCCCTAACACATTAATAAAACACAGCAGCTATAAGCCCGTTAGTTTTAAGGTTTAGAACAGACACAAATTAGCAGTGCCCTGGAGATAGTCATCTTCATGCGATAAAAATCTGTGCTTATCAAAATGTTACCCAGACCGGGAGCAGCAGCCTAAGCCAGTTTCAGGGTCAACTGTACTTAATTCTCATGTGATAAAAAAAAAACAGTACTTCAGTCTCATGTGATCAAAACAAACGCTCCAGCGAAACTGAGCAATGCATTTGGTATGCGATCCACAATCTTTTGAACTGCCAGCGTCGTCCATTGCGTAATGCCCAAAATGAATAGAAAAAATGAATCACAAAAAATCTCACATTTACGTACAAAAGACAGCGGTTATCGGCCATTTTATGTAGCCTATACATATAAAATTTGTAATTTGATCAAATAGTTTATATAAGTACAACATTTTGCTTTGATTTGTAAAATTTTTTAGTTACAAGTCAAATTACAGTAATTTAACTCGTACTTTTTATTACATATATTAATATTTGAAAGAAAATTGTAAAGACTTGTTATTAAAAACGAAAATATTATTTGTATGTCGGTATTTTTTCAATACAAAAATTATTTATAAAATTCTTAACTATTTTTATATAAAAAATAATTTTTTTCTTACCTAATATATTTTAAGTTTCCAATTAAGTTGTTAGATAGAATTTAACTATGCAAAAAACTAAGAGAAGAAAATGCGTGAAAGCCAAAAATTAAATAAATAAAAAAAGTAAGCTACGATTAATTTAACTATAATTTCTTAAATAATCTAATTATTATATATTTTAGTAAGGCTAATTAAAATATTCTCAGGCAATTAAATTCCAAATTCGCAGCGTGGAAATGTTAATATTTACTATAATCTTTAACTTCCGTATTAACCTTATTAAAATAATGTTTTAAAAAAGAAAAACTGTCAATTATCTATTATTCCTCATTAGTAAAATAAAGAAGTATTCAAATTTTATGAAAACAAATTCGTAACAGTTTTCGCTTTCAGTGCTCTTAAAAATGAAATACATGTTGGACAAAATGTTTGTCCGAAAGCCCTCGACACAATTTCGCATCTAGCACAGGGCTCAACCTCAAACCTCGGGCAGCAGAAGTATCAGCAGCCGCAAAAGTGCCGACTGCTACTTCGTACCTTAAGTTTTGGGCCATTAAATTGAGGCCGAAATAAAAAAAATGGAAAGCCGAAGCCATACGATAGAAAGCAACGCAACATAAATTGAAAAATTTGTCGCATAAGCCGACGACCGCATGAAGGACCAAGAACACACACTCATACGTAAATATCACAAGGACACTTTAGCGGCCAAAGTTTCTTTGAAGTTGGACACAAAATAAAATCTGCGTCCTGTGGTCGGGCAGTTTGTCTCCAAGGAAATAAAACGTAATAATAAAATCAATCTGCGGCTGCTCCTGTTTTCTTTTTTTTCTTTTCTTTTTTTCAGGCCAGGCTTTAGGTTTATAATATAAATACGCTGAGCACTGGAGCTCAATAAGAATTGAGAGAAAAAAACGAACATGTTGCGTAAAAAAAAGAAAATGTATATGTAAGAGTCATAATGAAATTAAATAAAGCAAAGTCGCGAACAGGGGCAGCAACAAAAAAATATCCAATCAAATAAAGAACCCGTCGACGAGCCACAGACTGAACATTACCTGTGGCTATGTTTTGTCTTCAATTTAATTGAAAAAACCGCTTAAAATTGCAAACGCAATAATATTTACTTTTTTTCAACGGCTCTCTTTCTCTCTCTCTCTCTCTCTCTCTCTCTCTGTCTCTCTCTCAGCTCCTCATAATTACAAACGATTAAAATCAGTGAAAATTTATGAAATTCCATAAATCAGTGGTCGTCCACAGTGTTGCCGGGCAATCCCTTTGACAATTATAAATTATGCATCGCCGAAGGCTGAAGGGTAAATTGCTTAACCACATAAATGTCACCAGGATTTTATACCCCTTGGTTGCGAGACCCCAATCCCACCCACTCTCACATGTAGTTTGCATATTACGTTATAAAGCCATCCACCCTTTCATTGATGATATAATTATATATTTTTTACAACCACCAATGCAATTCATAAAATTATGCAGGACGCTAAGCTATACCATATACATATACATATATTGATTGCATGGAATTTAGAACTTGACAGTGCAGCGATGCGTTAATCAGAAATCCGCTTCAGGTTGTTGTGGCAACCTGTTGTTGATGAGCCAAGCGACCACAAATCCATATGCCCAATTAGTTGGTTTTATGACTCGCTCACTTCTGAAACTGGGTGTGCTTTTTGGGGGGTGTTAAACGAGCTCGCTGTGGCCTAATTGGCAATCAAAAATATAAAATATACTAATACATAAACTATTGAAGAAAACATACAGCTAGGAATGTAAATTAACCAATATAACATTTAAAATTATTTGCGCAATATTGGGAATTGCATCTAATATTCTAAAAATATGTTTATTAGCAGAATGAATGTTTCTTGCAATTTATTTGTTTATCAATACATTTTTTATTTTCTTGTAGTCGATTTTAAATATAAAAATAAAACATTTATTTATTTTAAATGAATTTTGAATTGTTCCAATTAACAATACTTTATAGTTAAAATTATAATAATTTTTATGTATAATAAATTAAATTTTCTTAATTTTATCAATTATTTTTGGCTTAAGATTGAAACTATCCAATTAAATACATAATTATTGTTTTGTTTTTTTTTTTTCAAGCAATAATTTTGATTCCACCCTCTCATTAAATGACTGTTTATTCTGAGGCTTAAGGCAACAACACGAAGTCGGACAACCTGTTACCAGATTGCCGATAAAACGAGCAGACCGAGCAACCGACTTGGCCATTAAACATAGAAATAATCAACTTTAAATCTAACGATTTACAACTGCCTCTCTCATTGGGAAGTGGGCAAGAGTGGATTTGGCAACGTATTTACAGGCGGATATACGTGCGTGAGGGTTGCATTTTTCGATTAAAGTCACAGAACATGGCACTGATACAGATAAGCTACAAAATTTACATACATCAAAGAGTTGTTGCGCGGACGAGCCAGAGAAGAACAACACATAGAGAAAACACATGCACGTACTCATACACTCACAAAAATAAGGGTTGGGTTGTGTTTTCTGTTCACGCTAAAACTTGACATTTTGCACTTGGTCAGGCATGGACAGGAGGCCAGCTGAGAAGTACGTCGTTGGGGGAGGAGGTAGGCGAGGGAGTGGTCTGAAGTGCTGCACAACTTATGGCGACATCGATAGTCCAAATACTTTGCTAAAAAAAACACAGAGAAACCACTCGACAAGCTGTTGGCATACATCCCACATTCTAAAGACACTTGAAAGTATGCTACAGTGCTGGCAAATGTCTCACTTTACACACACACACACACACGCACACACTCTCACACACACATTTACAAACCTCAATACTCATCCTCAGCCAGTGTTCGCTATCACGATAAAAGTTGCCCGTCATTTATCTTCGGTGAGCTTCTTTTTTCGGGTTTTTGACCCAAAAAAAATGGAAACACAATTTATATTCATACTACCGAAAGTTAAATACTCTTTCAAACATTGGCAAATTGTGAATCAAATATTTCAATATGCGGAATCTACAAAATACGATTCAATTATCTGATAATCATTACTTAATTTTGAAATACGTTAATAACCGATTCGCCAGCATTGCCTGCAAAACTCATTAAATATAGTAAAATATATATACACTTTTATAAATCTGTTAAGTGAAAAAAAAGACTTTTTAGTTGTTTTTGCTTTAATATACTATAGCCATAATTAGGAGGCTAAAATTTCTAAACCTTGTTCAGCGCGAAGCACCTTTGGTGAACACAGCATAAGACACTCTGCGAAGAGAGTAGAAATACATTAACTAGAGTTGGTGACCAATCCAGCTGTGTGTTTTTTGTGTTGTGTTTTTTTATCATTTACAATTAGAAGTGCTGTTCGTGGGTCTGTTTTTCGTTTTGGCCGATTTGTTTTGCTCTTGGTCAGATAATATGCAATTTTCCCTAGACCCTGTTACCATGTGATTAAGGAAGGAAATTGTTTTGGACACAACACACAAACAAATAACGTCCATAGGAATGATTCTGGGGAGGGGATTCGGGGGTTTGTCTTCACTTGTGGCACATTCTTTTTCGCCGCTGCTGGAGGTCGTGCTTATCGCCTAAGTAGCATCATTTAACTGCTGCCTGCGGTTGGATTTCCTTTTGCCGTTCATTTTTATGGCCTGTTGTTTCGTACTGTAATTTGTTGTAATGAATGTTTTGCCAAGTTTCTCGAAAACAGTTGGGTATATAGATACAAATCCAAGCAAATCTTAAAAGTTTTTCCATCATGATATTTACATTTTTGTAATCAAGCAAAAAGTAAATATTTTAGATTTATTTAAATATTATTCATAATAATATATAGTTGTGAAAAAACATATAATTTGTATTACAGTTTTTAACTATTTTTATTTTTGGATTTTTAATATTACACATTTGCTTATTAGCTGCTTTTCTTTTTTTTAAGGTAGAAATGTTTAATATGTAGTAGATTATTTAATTTTTTATTTGTATGCATTCCATATATCATTTATCCTGTTAACATCATTAATTGTTTTTGAAAATGGCTTTCTTTTAATACTAAATATTTCGTTTATTTATCTGATATTATTAGCTACAAGTACTGGTATAAATATTTCACATATATTTGCAAAATCCATTACCAACCAGCAACCAATAAAAAAACTTCCATCAATTCTATTGGAAAAATTTCATAATGACATTCCTTACTAACCAACCACAACAAAAAATGTACCATCCAAAATTACAACACATAAACAAAATACGAAAAAAAAATGGGCGTTTCCGTGTTCGACAATAACTGTCAAATATCAATATGCCCTCAAGAAAAAAATAAAAATATCATAAAATAAATAAATTTATGTGACACAATAAAAATAAAAACCAATAAATATGTTCTTAGTCCATTTATATTTTATTGGCGGTGGTGGAAAAGGATATGGAAAATTAAGGAAATATTGCTTAACGAGTGAAGGCACATAAAATACTTAATATGGTAAAAAGAACCCGCATATTCAAATGACAACGCCGAGAACCCTGACTCGTTCCCTCCCGGAAGGTCAAGTTCGAATGCAGTGCACTGATAATTACGGATAATTAAACAACAAATAAAGTAAAAGATTTATATAATTTGTTTTTGGGACAAAATTAAAAGTATTTACCACAATTATTGTGGTTTGCCCGCATTCTTAGTGCCCCCGTCCCCTTGTCCGGTTGTCTATGTCAACAGTTCGGCCACGATCTTCGCTGGCGAATACAGATTTTTGCGTTTTGATTAATTTGATTTTGAATGTCGCATAGAATGTCGCCTGGCATTAACCGAAATTAAAGCCCAGATGACAGATTACCGCAGTGACCAATAATGATCGACCCTCAGCTCCACCCAATCTCTCTCCCTATCTCCATAAAAATACAACAAATGATGCTCGTTAGGCCTGCACTGAGGGTTGATTCCGAATCTCGATGTTGTTATTGTTGTTGCTGTTTCCACATCAGCGTAATAAATTAAATGATAGTTAATCTTCAATAATTTGCCATGAGAATATGCACAGCTATTGATTGTTGTTGTTTTGCTATGGATAGATTGACTGTTTATTTATGTTACATTGGTCGGGAAACAGATTTAATGGTAGATAGCACGTTATTGACAAAAAACCATTGCTCTATGTGGACAAAATTAATAAGACCTGTAACTGTCGTTAAAAAGATTTTACTTTACTAATTTTTATAATTATAAAAATATTAGATAATACATATTTTATCAACTATTTAATAATTACAAAAACTATGGATGATAAAATATAGTTTTATTAGAAAATTAGAAGTGTATATATATATAAAAATATAAATATATATATAAAATATATTATATATTTTATTTAAATGACTTCTCCAATAATGGCACTCTCCAATAAATTAAGAATACATTCTTAAAAAGAAAGTAGGACATTAAACTCAATCAACCAAAATAGGTTTTACTTTTGATACAATTTTTACGAAAATATTATTTTCTTGTCTCAAAGTTGTTTTGTACTTTGCTTTGAGTAGTACGTACAAATCATTTAATAAAAGCAGCCAGAAATTATCTAAGCCGCAATTTATCAAACGCAAAAATTGGCAATATTTAATCCCGAACGGAAACACAAATTTGCCTCTGTCGAAATTGCTGTACAAAAAAAGCACGAATGAGCCGCAAAGGCTCTTTAAACTTTTGAACTCAACCCAAACGCAATGCCATTTCAATAACCTTTGGCTGTCGCTTGTCTCTGCTAGTGCGGAAACTGAAACAGAAAAAAAAACAGAGATGAGGATTCCTTTTGTTCTTATTGGAGCACGCGCTGCAAATGCCAATACAAATGGCGCAAAAAAGAACACGCCGCGCGAGGACACGGCAACAAAAAAAACAAACAAACAAACCTAACGCAGGGTTGCAACCACTTTTAAGTGTTGCTGTTTGCTCCTCTGCTACTTGCTGTTGTTATTGTTGTTGTATGTTTGGCTTTCGCTGGGAGCATTCGGTGAGATTTTTTTTAAACATGCGCACTAAACGCTAATAGTTTGCGTCTGGCGCTGGCCCCAAACAACCCCCAGCAAAATGCTTTGGCGCGCTCCATTTTGTTTGTGTAGCCCGTAAAAAAGGAAGTAGGGAAAACAAAGTAAGCTTCGAGAACCAAATGCGTGGGGCTCACAGCTGTTAGCAGGTTTGCTTAAATAACAATTTAAAATTATTTCTGCATCATAAAATATCTGAAAATATTATATTATACAGCTTGGTCTTGGTCGACTTGCAACTACAACTCTTGGACTTTGTTAGATCTATTTACATCCTCTGTTCCGTGCCGCAAGATTGATTCACAGCGTGACCGAAGGTTCAATATTATTCACGCGTCCGGCTGGACATGCGAACAAAATCATAAAAAAAAAATATGGCACACATGCAAGGAGATTTTTTCTGTATGGGTGATTTTTTATTTCAGTTTGGGTGAGACAGCATTTTATTAGGGAGCTGCTTCTATAAGGGGTTACATTGATTCATATTGCTAAGTTTAATAGTTGCAGATCTTAATATTCCAATGGGCTTTATATATATTTTTAAAAAATTTTAAAATACATTGCTAGGTTGGCAATCAATTATTAAAATTTGATGAGGAAGTAAACAAATTACTTAACAGTTAATTTTTTGCAGCCATTTAGAAAAAAAGAGCTCAACATGTGAAAGAAAATGTACACCATTTAGAATTTTACGATCATGTTCTACATTTGTGTTCTATATATATTCATAGCATACTTTCCCGAACATATGAGAATTAATGCTTTCAGGACCACTGCTTTTGTCATATGACACAACAGCAAAAGCATTGTTTTTTTAAAAATAATTTTACTATTTATTAAAATTTGTACTTGTTGTTATAAATTGAGGGGTTTCTGCACTGCGACCTATTAGATCTATTTTGCCCCCTTCTGAGCTTATAGCTCCTCCACCAACCCCAGGTCCTGCATGAATGCCAGAATCTTTGTTGGGTTGAAAGCTACTATGTCATTGAAACTCATAGCATGCATCCCTAGGATGCTGCATCTTTCCTGGAAAAGGCGACTTTCAGTAGATTAATTTGTAGGTAACTTAACAATAATATTAAGTTTAATATTTGGTAAGTCACGCAACTCTTTTTTGTTTAAATAATGTTTGTTTGTATTTATGTTAAATACTATTTAAGACACCCACATCCAAATTGATGTATTTGCCCACTCTACAATTTCCTGGACGAATATCATTGAATGGCCTTGCAATTTCCTCAAAACTGCACAACAAATAGTGATGGAAATATCTTTCAAGTTCAACATTAAACTGCTAGAGATTCTCTCAGTTACCCAAAAAGGCAACACAAAACTTAAATTGTCAATTATTTAAATTTTGTGTGGCAAACGCATCACTTATGTGTAACTAGTTATAATCCCCAACCAAGACCGCACCCGACGCACATATTTATTTAGATAAATGTATATGTATATGAATATATATTTATATATATATATATATATGGGGGTAACTCTTCAATGTCATTGACTAGTACTTGCCCTCAAAGTGTTGCAAAAAGTTTTTGCTATATATTTTGAATGCGTTGTTGTTAGATTTGTTGTTGTTGTTAGTGTTTTTCCTTCAACGTCATCGCTTACGTTGTTATAGTTGTTGCTGCTATTGCCTTTTCAGAACTTTTGTATTTGATTTGTTTTTAGCTGGAGAGCGCACGTTTTGTTACGTTGAACTTTTGTTGTCTGCCATTTGTGTATACTATATAGATTATTTATATAGTATATAGCAACAAAAGAGCGATTCTGCGCGTTATTTAAAAGACTCACAGACACACACACGCACCGTTAACTCTCTTTTTGGCAGCATTGCCAGACTCTAATTATTTGATTGCCAATGCCTTGAGAATGTTACTGTCAGACCGGCAAATCCTACAACAACAAGAAAATTTTGATATAGTGAATGAAAATCGAATTATAGTTTATTTAAATAATTCTGTTTTAAGAAAAATATTAATTTTGTTTTATTAATTTTTTTATTTCATTTAAATACATTTTAATATAATAAATAAATATGCCATAGAAAGCATTATAAAATTTAAAAGGAAACACGTAAGTTAATACGAAAAAAATAATAACGAAACGAATGAAATCGTACAGAATCGCAACAAGAATATATATATGCCAACATTATGCGAATACAGATTTTCTTGAGTAAGAAATTAAATAAAAGCCGACTGTATTATAGGAACATAAAAATACGTAATTGATTGAATTTGATAAATTAAATGCATTATTATCATTCAATATTAGTATCATGTTATTGGGGGCTTTATGCACCTATACCTAATTAATTATGATGACTTCTTAGTTTACAATGTCATGGCAGGATAGCGGTGAGTACTCGATGTCTGGGACCTGAATCAGACTGAATATACCTTTCCCCAAACAGAGAAAATACTGGTGACTGCATCAAATTGAATACTTAGCCATTTTGTTGTTAAGACATAAGTGTTAACTATATGAGATCCAAAACTTACTACCCTAGCTGTAAGTAACTTGATTTCTATATCATCGTCAATTGACGCATAAATGTTAGATATGTCAAAACCATAAACAACACCCAAGGCGACCGCATTCGTCAGCTGCTGAGAAACCACAGCAACAATAATAATCATCATCATCATCATGATTGTGAGGCCACGTAGCCATAAATGAATCTGTCATATTATTTCGGCAATGATGTTGACAACAGCAGCAACAGCAACAACAACAACAACAACAACAATGGTTCACAATTCCCCCCGCGCGAGCAATATTTATCATGTCACATAATATTTTTCTGGCATTTGCACGTCACAGCACAACACAACGAGAGAGTAGAGACACCCTCAATGCCCACCACTCTCCTCCCCCTTAAGCAGCTGATAACATTTGGCACGCACGCACCAACAATAACAACAACAACAACAACAACAGATATCACAACCCCTTCGCTGGCAAACCATGTGGGCGGAGTGGGAAGATGTTGTGGGTGAAAGGAGGGGGTGAGTTGCGGGTTGCCACTGCCATCAATTGCAGTCATCATCAACCACCGCGCAATTCTGCCAGCTGGCATGGCATCGTCTGGGCTAACGACCCCCGCAATCCTAGCCCCCTTCCCCGCTTGCTGCTCATTGAATTTTCTGCTGATTTCATTTCGACTTCTTTTGCTCCGCTGGGAGCAACTTTTGAGACTGAAGCTGATGAGGATGCTGATTGTTGTTGTTGCTGTTGTTGTAGGTTGCGTCTGTTTTGGCTGTAAATATTTTCGGCAATTGTCGACGCAACACCCCACACTCGCCGCCCCCCTCATCTAGCAGGCCAAATTAATGATGCTTTCCCTTCCTTCCAACTGAAAGGGAAAATTTCTGACAAACGGCAATTGCTTATAAATTAAATTACTTGTTGTTGTTGGTGTTGTTGTTGTTTCTTTGCCCTGTTTTTATCACACTATTTAGCCTAATATATTAACACTTTCGCTAACTGGTTTCTGCCAATATGTGTGTGTGTGTGTAGTTGTGTTTGGGAAGTGTTGCTTTGATGGTGTTCATGTTTACGTTGATAAAGACATTAAGTTTGGTGTATCTCGTTTGCTATTTACACATCATTTTAAATTATATATCCTTCAGCAATGGAATTCAGTCAGTGTGTAAGTTCAACGGAGGTCACATTGAAAATATTTATTCTTTTCAAGTCTGTTTCTTAAACTAAGAACACTAAAACTTTAAATTTATCGCATTTATTTTAAATTATTATTTAATAAAATTATTGTTCACCCTTATACTTAAAAGAGAACATGTTATTATTAATTTTATTTTCTTTTAGTACGCTGTTCAAAATGCAGAAGAGTACACATAAGAGCCATCAACGCATATGCATTTATATATATTTACATACATTGCCTAACGCCATCTCCACGGTGACTATTGTACATTAATTAACTCAAACTTTATTTAATTATGTTCACTTAAACTTCCCACATTATCAAGTATGCATTAAGACATGAACTAGGGAACATACCCTTATATGCAGTATCCGTGAATACTTTGAGTCTAAGATGTGACACTACAAAGACTTTGGGTTTATGAACTGAACCCTCGGATGCAGCCAGAACTTTGCCTTGGCATTTCAAGTATTTCATCCATCAACACCTGCGTTAAAACCAAAACCGAAACAGCACAGGGCAGGGTAACTCTGGCAGAATCAAGTCAACAAGCCGTTACTAAAGAACTGGTGGAAAGAAAATGGGGGGGGGGGGGATGGTAGCAGAGCGAGCCGCACTTAATGCAAACGCAGCTGCCCAAGTACCGCAAGTTGTCGTGTCCTTCTTGGTAGCATGGTCCTTCTGGCAACACTCTCAATTAAAATGTCCTCGCTTGGTAAGCGTAAACGTTCAAGAGCCCATGAAAACTCCTTATTACACAGTATCAGCAGCGTTGCGGTTCTCTGGTCGCCCCTTCTATCCCAAAAACCACCCAAAAGAAACCAGCTGGCAAAGCAGCAAGCATCATCGGGTAGACTGGCAACCTCCAACCAGTATGGCAGCACCTACTACGTGTTAATAACGCGAAATGCGCTGAATATTTTTCGTATTTTGAAGCACGCCCTTGAGCGTGGCATGCCTCACTGCCCGACCCTGGCCAGGATGTGCCACCAACGCCACCGAACAGAGCGAACGCATTCACTTCCCAACCCAAACCCCCACACTTGAAACACAAAACGCGCCTCACAAAATCATAGAGCGAGTTGGCAACACTCGGACGCTCAGCTCAGGTTTTCAAAACGAACTGCCACACTGTTTACAGCACTTTAAAAATTGTGTTTTTTTTTTTGAGAAATTTGAAACACTTTAAATATTTGATAAGAAGAAAGCCAAGAAAAGACTTTGGGCACGTTGACGCCAAACGACGGAAAAAAATATTTTAAATGAATTTGTCAACCGAAAATTAGGTACACTTTCAGGCATGTGGAGATTTTTGATTTTATTCTAGTTAGGTTTGATACCATCAGGCACTCAGATGAAAGCTTAAAAAAGCAACTTATTATTTCAATTTTATTATAATGTGACTTTTATCATAATTTACATAATGATAGGAACATATTGGAGTAACAAACTTACTTACTTTGTTCAATATGTCTTCCCAATGCATCCATGCATGTACATAATAAACAATTTTTCAATCTTGCTCAATTAATTCCAAGTTGAAATGTCTTCTTTAGAGACGTTACACATTTCGTAACAATATTATATTGCCCTCTGCAAGGGTATTCAAGCTAAAATAAAAAATAAAAATAACACACAACATGAGAAATTGTAAGCTCAAACGTCAGCTGTGCCACTTAAAGTATATGTTGCTTCCCCTCTCTTGTTTACTTTTGCAATATTGACTTGGAATAGAAATAACAAACTGTTAAGTATTTGCACAAAGTACAAACCGCGGCCCCTGGGCGCACTTCCGGTTTCCGTATCGTCGACGGCCCGCAATGCATAAGAACATGTGACTCGCTTTCCATTTTCCAAGTATACAATTTTCACACACATGTGCTTTTCTTGTCTGCATGTACACCCAAGAAAACTTTATGCGCCTCAACCGCAGGGCAATACACGTCAAACATCCTTTTGTATATTGACACCACAATGTACAATTTCTATCCAGCGAGAAGTCGAGTCAAAAAATGATCTATTGGCAATATGCGGTAGTTGATACCTTTTTTAATATATCGCGACACTTGACAGGATGTATTTTGGGTTTTATTGCAGTTGAAAGTATGAACCCGTCAATTGCAGATAGACAAATTGCCAAAGTTCTGTTCGCCCAAGGTTAAAAAAAATATATATAAATTGAATGGTGTATCTTTCATTTGTTGACCTCTGTTTTATAACTTAAATTGGTTTTTTGTTGGCTAACTCAAACCTGAGCAAAACTAAATACTTAAGAGTAAAAAGTATCAGCAATTTATTTTCTAATGGGCAAATAATTAAACTGATATCTAAATCAAACATTTAACACGCAGGCCTGCGCACATGTCACAACCAACGCGGTGCACACACACACCAAGGAATAAAAAACCTTATATGAATACCCCTTTCAAGTTGTCACCCCCTCTGACTACAACTCGAAACTGGAAACTTATGTCAATGGCACGCGTCGCTGGCACGTGACCTTAACATGAAAATCACGCGCAAGATCAACGCCAAAAGGGGCTGCTGACTGTGGCCGGGGATTGGGAGGGGTAATACTCATTGACGACAACATCTTGCAGATGCTTTTAAATTTAAATCGAATCAAATTGATTTGCAGTCAGCGCCCAATGCCTAAGTTAGCGATGAAAGCGTTTTCCATTTTGCCACCGCGTGCGTTAGAAATAATAAAATCATATTATTACACTGCTCAGATAAAAATAAAAGATGTTAATAAAGTATAATAAGGTTTTGCAGGACTATGTAACAAACAAATGAAGATATATTCAAATCTGTAATCTATTAACATATTAATACTTATTATCAATATGTTAGGGACTGTTTTTAAAATTTATGTTTATTAATTATTATACCAAGAAAATAAAAAATTAATTTGAAGCTTACATTTTAAATTGTAAATTAAAAATATTTTAACTTAGGTTAATATATATCCTTAATGCTATAATTTTTTAGACTTAAATTGTTTTCAATTGTTTCAATAATAAATATTTTTTAAGACCTTAGTAATTAAATGAAGGCATAAATTCATTTAATAAAAAAAATGTGTATGCTATTCAAATTGGATTTTGAATATATTTATATTTTCCATTTTAAATTTATATCCAGCTGCATTTATTTATTTTTGCCATTATTCTGCTAAGTCTTATTTAATTCAAATTGAGTCGTGTCACGAGTCAGAGCACGACACGCTTACAGCTCTAGTTACTGCTCCACCCTCCCCTTTTCCTGTTGAGTTGCTAAATTTCGTGTAGTGTCAATAGGCACGCCCACCGAAGTCTTTGGACTATGGACAAGCCTCTTCAAACTGTATCCACTGGCTTATTTGCTTGGCCCCCGCCCTAACGCTTTGTTTAGCCATTTGACAAGTGTTTTGACAATATTTATTGAGCCGACATACCAACATTTCCCACTTCTCCTACTCCAGGCCAGAGGTAATTTGATTTGCGTCGCGTTCGGCTGATGCTGGACACGTTTCTGCTTAATGGAGTTGCTCGAGTGGCGTGAATTTCAATTAAATTAAATCAAAATGTTGCATTTTTTATTAAGTCCATTAACATGATGCTGGAAGGGTTCTCACCATCCTCCTCCTCCATCCATCTCCCCTAGCCCTACTTAGCCAAATTAGGTTACCCATCCGAAAGCAGTCGAGCATCCGGGCATCTTAATATGCATAAAGAAGTGTGGCACAGCGACTCTTCTGGGTGCCTACCACTTGACAACCACTTGCACCACACTCGTTCGAGTGTGCTGCTGATAGCGCCCCTGGTGGCACTTCGGGCCAATCCAACAATCTCATCATGCAAATGTTGCTACACGAATGTGTCGCATAGCTTTTTCTTTTTATTTTCATTGCTTTTACTTTAATGAACATCAAATCAAATTTGCACTCACAATGCCGTCACACTTACTAATTTACACTTGTGGCATACAAACATATATGTATAATAAGTAAAGTATTCTATGTGCAAATAAAAATATGTCTCAAAGTGCCAACAGCAGATTGTTAGTCAATCAAAATATTAAATAAAACATATATTTAACAAAGTTCTTATAGCAAATAAAATGATTTGGAATAATAAAATTTATCAATACTTTTTTATAATTTAAATTTAATTTATTTTTTAATTCTTTTATATCTTCATAAGTTTTTTGAGGTTTTGTTAACTTTTAAAAATACCTTTAATAAAAATTATATTTATGATTCTATATTGTTTTTTTTTTTTAAATGTTAAAAAAGAACAGGATATCAATATCAGAATGGTTGGCCGGGCTTCGACGTCGTCAGGAATCCTTTTAATTCTAAAAGTATTGTGTGAAACACGTATTAAGTGTAGTCAACACGATGAGACGAATTTAGAATCGAACTGTTTGCTCCGATGAGCATTTCTTTATTTTATACAAAAATCTTATGCCTAAATACATATGAAGCCGCTTGTAAGGCGACTCCATGTTATGTTTATTTATATTAACGGAGTCGCTTGTAGGGCGACTCCATGTGATGTTTATTTATATATTATATATTATTATATTAAATAGCTGAGCTTTGCTCCATGTGACGTTTAAAGTCGTCTCTATATGACACTGTCATTAAAAACTAGCTGAGCTTTACAGCATCTCATGTTCATTCTTGAACATTCTCCGGGGAGGCAAATGCAATATTAATTAGTTCTCTTTTTTTGTAAATATCTTATTCATATTTATAGGAAATGTCCAAAGTTGAGTACGTTCGTGTCGTACTCCGTTTCAAACGGATGGGAGTTCATCAGTGGCTTGCGACATAGCAGCGCAGAATACCCTTTATAGATGCAGCTCTTGTTTCGAAGGATACGCTTTAAGTGTTCAACTCTTGGTCCCGTAATCTTCCCATGTGGGGTCTGCCCGGGGGAATAAAGTGTCAGGCTCTGTTTTCTTTCTTTAAATCCTGGAATGAATTCCCAATATGACCGACTGACGTCAAGCTGCTCGCTTTCATTGTCTCTGCGTTCTGCAGCTCCTTTAACGACTCCTTGTATCGGCTTACTTGCACCTCAAGACTTTCACGTGTAGCTAGCTCCAGTCCTAACTGCTTCTCCTTGGTGCGCAACTCCAAGCGTGGCATAACAGAAATGGAGGGATCATTCATATTTGGTTCGTTATCCAGTTTGTGTTGCAGTTCCACTACCTGCTTGACGGTGGCGCTGTTCTTCTTCAACAGCTCGCTCAGCTCGTCTTTGTTCTCCTCGATCTCAGCCTGCAGTACGGCGCGATCGCTTTGCGCCGCAAATGCACGTTTCTCAGCATCGTTGTGAGCCACATGCGACTTCTCAAGCATGGTCGGCACCTCGGCAAGCTCCGCCTCAGCGGTCTGGTGAGCTTTTTGGGATAGAGTGCGTCTCAGCATTTTTGAGCTGATTACGCAACTGCCTGATTTGTGCCTTTCCGGGTGTATCCGCCTTGAGTCGTTCCACCTGTGTTTGCACATCCTTCAAAAGTGCCTTGCTTTCTTCCAAATCGACGCAGCTTTTGGCTCAGTGCCTCTTCGGCATCACTGTCCACACGATCACGAACCTCCATGGAGTTAAGTCTGCGTTCCAGATCATTTATGTCCACTGTCATAGTCGAGGTGCTCGAGCAATATTTCCGGAAACTATCCATCCGAGTCGTGTCTTTTGCCCCAACGTTCCATTGATCGTTTTGACCTGACCCATCATTATTAAGGGAAAAAGGTCCAATGATCATGTCAATTCTGCTTAACATATTAAACTTTGGATCAGCCAAAGTGCCATTTTTCCAGTCTGTATTAACATCCATATCAATACTTTTGCCAGTAAGTGCCTTTTGTAGTTTTGGAACTACTAGTGCTGTAGTCCGCGCATTGAATTTACTTGAAAATTTAGGTTCGACTTCAAAAAATACACTTTTTCGTGCCAGTCCCATGCCTTGTGAAAATATTCCCTGTATTTCCACGGGTTCCTTGTTTCTCTTCAACCTTAGAAGCTGCGCTGCTTCTTCTGATATCAGAGTGCGTTGCGATCCTTCATCCATCAGTGCGCGAAGCTGCTCGTAGTTTCCACTGGCATTTCTTACGTTGACCACAGCAGTGGCCAACAGTGTTTCCTGCTCATTTTTTAATTTGATACAGTTTACACACTCCCTTTTTTCATATTCATGTAGCAAGTTATTGTGGGGCTTGCTACACTTCTGACATTTTCATTCCTTTCTGCACTCCGCCATAGCATGATTGCCCAGGCAACGGAAGCATAGATGCTGCGATTTTAGAAACTCTTTTCATTTGTTTAAGTGTGATGCTTTAAATTTCTGACACCGGTTTATCTCATGCCCGGTCATCGCACAAAAACGGCACGACTTCTGTTGGCGTTGTGTTGTCTCATTAACAACGTTTTGTAAAGTTGGTTGATGAATTCCAATACGTCTTCCAGTGATTGGATTTATCTGTTTTTTGTCTTAACGAGTTGCTCGTATTGCTTCAGAGCCTCCGTAGAAAATTGTCGAAGAAGGATTTGCGCAATGATCACATCTGCAGCATCGTCAATCTTTGATTTTTCTTTTATTATGTAAATATTCTCGGTTGCTTGATTTAAAAATCTGCGGATTTTTTCCTCGGAGTCACATCTTAATGGTTCCAATTCCAATAAACTGTTCAGTCGGTCAGCGAAAATTTTCCGATTATTTTCGTACCGCTTACAAATTAGATTCCATGCCTCTTTGTAGTTTGCAGCTGAGCCAATCAATAAGTGACTCACCATTGTCGCTGTATTTCCTTTCAGGCACGATCTTAAATGGTTTAGTTTTATGGTGTCGCTGATATCTTCTCGATTATGTATTGGTTCGGTAAATAGGCCATAAAAGTTTGGCCATTCCTTGGCATTACCGTAGAATTGAGGTATATCCACCTTTGGAGCGAGAGAATATCTTGTCTCGATGAAGGTGGTAGATACGGTAGAGCATTATTGATCTTTTCCATTTTCTCCATTTCCTCCATATTTATTGCCCATGACTTGCATTTTTCTTTGACCTCTGTTAGCGTTTCTAGGGTCGCTCTCAAACGAAGTCTTGATATCCAGCAGCTTTTTAAGCGATAGATTAGTCAAGTAGCGTCTGGCAAGATCCATGGCATCTTGTAGTTGGGCTTCGTATCTTTCTAATTTTCACAAAAGGATGTCCGTTGGACTCACTGAATGGTCCCTTTGATAAGCCTCGTCTTTGGATGGCTTAATCTCTTCCTCTGACTGTTTTCTGCGATGTTGACGGTCATGTCGTATCAAGATCCATTTTCTTCTTCTTGTACGACATAATTTCAGCCATAGTTGTATCGAATAGTTTCTTACTAAAATATTCGTGATCGATACTGCCGACATTCATTAGCTTCGTTGTTCAGCGTAAACTCGGCTATAATATCTTCAAACAAGTGCAGGCTTGCATCTTGATTGAATAATTTTCTTAACTCGTCTATGAGTTTCAATTGAGCTTTCAGTAGCTCAATTTGCTTCGATGTTTCCGTTTTCAACATTTTGTTTTTTTTTATTTATGATTTTCGTTGTTCAAAATATTTTCAGATTCGACGTTTAAATTCGAACTCTGAAACCGACGCGAAGTTAATAATATTTTCACTACGTTTAGTGCACACTATATTTTCTGATTCGATGTTTAAATTCGAACTCAGGAGCCGACACGTAATTAACATTATATAGACTACGATAAGTGTAGAACTATTCACACAGATTCGACGATAAGTTTCGAACACTGTAACTCGAAGGACCAAAAAATGTGTGAAACACGTATTGGGTGTAGTCACCACGATGAGACGACGTTTAGAATCGAACTGTTTGCTCTGATGAGCATTTCTTTATTTTATACAAAAAAGCTTTGCAGCGTCTCATGTTCATTCTTGAACAAGTATCTTGCGTGGACTACATAGTATAAATATTTACTCTCAGTGTTAAACAGCATCTTCTTCAATTCAGCTTCAGACCGCTAAATATCCCTTAGATAAATGGTTTTTCTTTTCTGTGTATAACCTCAAGAGTTCGGGAAGGAGCGATCACCGACATCAAAAATAAGGAACTATGCGGAAATAAACCTTCATTTATAATTCATGGTTCGTTAAATTGACGACCCGAATGCAACAATTTTTAATATAAAACATTTCATTATGCAACTTAATTTTAACTAAAAAAAAAAATGGCTTGTTAACCCTTGGTTACTTGAGGCACTAAGTTGGCCAAATTGAATTACTTAACCACTTTGCCTTTATTTATTTTAAGGGTGCGCTCCATGGAATACCAAAAAACGCAGAGTTGTTTGTTGTTATTATTATTATTTTATGTTTTATTGGCTTGTCTGTTGATTTTTGGCTTTTAAAAGATTTTAATGTGGGTGATTCTACCATTGCTCGATTGTTTGGTTCATGCCGGCATTTGTTTCATGTGCAATTAAATTTTAGGGTCATTGGTGTTGAACTGTTAGTAATCATTTATTTAAATTGGAAAAGGTATATTCTAATTATATATATATATATATGATGAAGAGCTGCAAGTTTTTAAATTAATTTAAAATAAATAGTGAACGATAAATTAAATATTGTTTATATCTTCTAAGAATTTTATGTATTTATTAAACTTTCATACTTTACTTATTCATTGATATATGAATTTTTGACAATATTATAAATGAATTAAATATTTTTTTTATTATAATAAAATATATCTTATAATATAAATGTAAATACATTTTCATATTTTACACAAGCTTAATAATGTTTATTTTTGGATTTTTCTGATGAGTGTCAAAAACAGATTAGAATAAATCTAAAATTGTGTATGGATCTATTCATTTAATATCAAATACACATATGTACATTTCAAAGATCTCCTTAGACTATTGTAAATATTCTGATGATCAGTTCCACAAAAGCTATAATTGCATACGAATTGGTACATAGAGAAGCACTTCATCACATCAAGTCGTTTTAATGCAATATTTTAAATTTCTCAAAGTCCACAATATAATAAATATTTAAATTTAGCATAATAATTATAAGTAATAATAATAAAATATATTATCGTTATAAATATGGAATTTGCTATCGACAGTAGAAGAGTATATTAGTTTTCAATATCCTATGCACCTGGAGATTTCAGACTTAGGTTATCTAACCATTAAAAGGCCTGTAAATCGATTAATGCAAATCTATAAAACCACACACGTTCCACAATTTTAAAGTTAGAATCACCACTCTAATGAAAGATGCAGGACTGGCATTTTTATGTAAATAATTACTTGCCTCGAGTCATGATGCACCAACAAATATTTAAGTAGAAATTTGACGAAACGGTTACAAAAAATATAAAACATTTCAACCAAGTTGGAATGCCTTAGTGTTAGTGAGAGGGTGATTGGATATATATGTTATTTACAAATATAATTGTTTTATTATGTATAATAATAATAATAATATATAATATGTTTAAAACGAATCAATTGAATTTGGTACTTGACAGGTATTTAAGTGCATATAGTTTTTATTTTGTGAGTGTGGTAATCTTTGGATTTAGTACCACTTATTTTTTTTTGGAAAATAATTTGTTGAGATTAATTATTTTTTTTATATTAAATTTGACGAAAATGGATGAGCCTCATACGATTATGTACAGGATCTAAGATGTAGTTTTATATACGGACATTTTTTTCTCTTTTTAAAATATATTGATAACAGAATTAAATAAATAAAATGTTGGACCTATTTTAATTCAGTTGTGATTGAATGTATGACAATCCTATCAAATGATTTTTCAACAAAAAAAATAATTTAATGAATTTAAAATTGCTAGTTATAACATAAAAAAAGAATTGTACCTAATTAAAAAACGATAATAGTAAATATTTAATTCCTGAACAATAAAAATATCATATATTTAACTCACACAAAACCGATTACTCTTTGGTTGCAATGCCTAAAATAAAAAGATTAAGCTTTTAGCACTGCTGTAGCAAAAAAATGTATTAAAAACGGGAACATGCTTGCACAAAATCTTAAGAGCATAATAAAACATATCATTATGTTAATAATAAATATATTTATATATAATATATATATTTAACTTAATAAAACAGATTACTCTTTGGTTGTTATGCCTAAAACAAAAAGCTTATGCTTTAGCACTACGATAGAAAAAAAGGAACATGCTTGCACAAAATATTAAGAGCAAAATAGAAAAAAAATATATATCTATTTATATATATATATAGTACTATCGTATATAAACTTGGAAAACTTAATCAGAAAAGAAAATTGCCTTAAAAAACAAACCAAGTATGCAAGCCGTATTAAGCCATGAAATTGTTTTTCACAGATGCTTGAACAGCTCAATTTGCAGGTGTGTAACTGGTGTGGTCAGAAGAAAAAAAGGCTACACCATGTCGAGACGTGTCGAGTTGAGTTGATTTGAATTGCTATTGTTGCATATTCATTAAGTAATACTGCACTTTAAAGAAATGCGTTAAAATGAGAGAGCGCGAGTAAGTGCGAGCCGGGTGCGCTTTGAGTGGTAATAAAGCAATTTAAATATGTTATGGCGGTGATGGCTGGTGGCGTCCGCTGCATACAATGAAGAGGCGCGTCGTGCCTGGAGTTGTCCATTAATCTGACAGGTAATTGCAATTAAAAGTAAACAATAAGGAAGTAACTGAAGAAATGTAAAAAGAACGTCTGATATCCAGACAGTTAACAATTAAAATATTGTTAGTGACACCGAAAGCTGTAGATAAGAGACACATAATTTTTGACTAAGTGGAAACACTTGTAATGTAAAGGATCTGCAATTAATTTTCTTATCTACTGTTCATAATAATAAACGTATTTCTTCAATTTATTTTCAAATTTTCAGTTTCGAGTCTATTAACATTTGTGTGGTATGAGACGTACTCCTAATTGCTCGCTGCTACAACACGCCTTTTGTTATATTTTTACGTGTGTGTGACAACCAGCAAATTCTGTTGCACTTAATCATACAATGTATATGGCATTGTAACTTTGAAACTCTATGTCTACATAAGACACAACATATTCTATTTGGCAATAAAGTCTCAATTGATTTAATACTCTTAACATAAGTGCTCTAGCTATCGTTCTAGAAAATTTGGCAAGCAAAAATCGTATATATTCTAAAATTATGTTAATTAAAATTTTAAAATTAATTAAATCAATGTTATTTATGAATGGCGGGAACAACTTTGGATCTTTACTCTTTTAAAATTTTAGATCAAGAGCTAAGCTAAAATTATATCAGAATAATTTGAGAACAAACATATTGATAGAATAATTGATTGATAGAATACATACAATGAAAATCGGATGATAATTTATGAGCATTTATAGGCACTATCCAATTCGGGTTGTTCTGAATTGAAAATTCATTATTGTTAAGAACAACATACCCTTTTTGACCTGACTTAAACTGATTAAGCATTTATGGTTCTCCCCATTATGTCTATAGATATCTCAATGAAACAACTTCTTATGGCACCTATTCGATACTGTCCCGTATCGATGATATTTTGTAATGTAAAATTAATTCCATGAAAAATAAAATTGTTGGCTAATAATATTATTACTGCACAAGATTCCAGACAATTAGTTTAGTGGCCAATATAGTGTGTACTAATTATACCACGAACCCATTAAAATAGAACTAAACCAAATTTTTATTCCGCTTTCGGCTTGACACCCTGGATGTTGAGATCTTTTGGGTATTCTAGCGAAATGGAATGTTGAGAGAATGTTGTTATATTATTATAAGCGCAATTACACACGTCAACCTTCTCATGAAGAAAATAAATACACAAATGAAGAAAATTTCCTTCATATCAATTAGAAAAGAATAAAATATAAATTTATTTTTAAAACTGAGTAAAAGATGGATTTTCAACATCTAATTTTGATTAAATTTATATATAAAATTTAAGTTGATGCTGATTAATAAATTGTATACTTTAGGTTAAAATTGCATTCTAATTATAAAAATTCTGTTTACTGTTTTTTGAACGCATATCACCATATTATTTGAATAAACATTGCAAATTTACAAAAAAAAAACAAGGGAGAACCTCGGTTACACCCGAATAACACTTTGATACTATACGCTATATCAGTTGATAAGAGGTATCAAACAAAAGATTGGGTGTGCCTTTCAAATTGCGGAAGATCTTGCTTTCAAATTGTACGAGGTGTGCTATTTTATCGCTTTAGGGGTTCGAGATTTGCTATCGATCTCTTATGGGAGTTTTCAGTAACTTAGGTGAGTCTTACTTATAAATTGTGGAAGTTAGGCGCATTTCAGATTTCAAGTGTCAAAATTCCTGCGGTCGGCGAGGTTGTTACCAGCAGTTACCTTCCAATTTTGGTCACCCTATCTTTTGTGAAAGATATGTAAATTTATCAATTTGCATATTTCGAAATATGGGCTTTGGTGATTATGATTAAGTTTATACGTTTTTGTTATTGGTTCTTAACAACAGCTGCGGAGTATATAGCCATTTATATATTTTGATCTTTGAAGGACATCGCTAACAATTTGTTGACTCTAGCCTTAAAATTATCGGAAATATGTTGATTACTCGATTACGATTATCGATTTTTTTTATGGAAAACTTAACTCCGATCGTCAGAGAGCGAAAATCGGCGAAACGACTAGATAGTCCGTAATTGATTTAAAGTAAAAACAAATTTTGTATTCCTTAATTTTTTTGAGTAGTATTTCAAAAGATAACTGCAACTTGTTTCTTAAGACCATACATAAATATAACTCAAACCAATATTACGAGTCATTTGCCTTAAATGTTTATACAATACTTTAAAAGTTAAAGCATTAAATATATTTTTTTTAAATTTCTCGATTATATTAGTTAATATGACATTATACCACAAAGTTTCATTGTAAATTTCAGATAATAAATTAATAACCAAGTATATAATGAACTTTATCAACGAAAATCTTCTTAGCAGATGCTTGGGAAACTTATTTACAAGTGTGGAACTGGGGTTTAGAGAAGTCTTTTTTAGTTGAGATGCAGAGCTGGAGAGTGTGCATTAAGCAATGCAAATTGTTTCTGAGGCAGATGACATAATAACTCAACTGCTTGTTACTCCTACACACCAAAAATTATCCATTAATGTGAAAGGTAATTGCAATTAAAAGCACATATTGCATATTGTTACCGCAAAAAAAAATCCGGTAACTAACTAATTTGCAATATTATCGATTCATTTTTAGTCATAATATTTAAAAATATTTAAATTTATATTTATAACAATTGTAACACTTAACATTAACATTGCGCTAATTGCTCACTGCTACGACAGTTATATTTTTCCACATCTGGTGACACTTGAATATAGTTTTATTACATAAAGTAGTTTTATTACAAAAATTTAGAAGTAAAGTTGATAAACTTAATCGCCTCGGTGAACTTCATCAAAAAGGTCGTTATTCATTTGCACCGAGTATCTATCGTACATAGATAATACAAAATTTAAAAATAATACTGTAAACTGTGCCAAATGAGTACAGATATCGATAACTTTCGAGCGTATCTAGAGTATAAAATTTAGATTAGAAACTAAATTAACCCCAATTCAAAAACACCATCAATTGTAATTTATTAAATTATTGTCAATAAAATTTGTAATAACCTTTATTTTAAATAATTCACACAAAATTAATATTCTTTAAAATTTACTTAAATATTGTGTTTCTCCCTTTAACATAACAACTCCAGACGGATTTACCTTAACCTTGATTTTAGTATTTGGGAACAATATTCCATAGTCAACATTCTCATAAAGGTCCTGAAAATACAAAAACAAAACAATTTGTATGGCCGAAAGAATAAAATATAAGTTATTATGGCCGATTAACGTCCATTGGGTTAATGTACTAAGCTATATTAGAGTTACAATACTTCTTTTACGTTAGTACTACCGTGATTAGGCTATGATAATACTAAATGAGTCTTCAGAAATTTTTAAGTGTTGTTTAAAAGATATTTGTACATACATGCTGAGATAAATACAGTTTTATGACGAGCCTTAGACATAAGCAGATGAATTAATAATTTATAATATAATTATAATGAAAATCATACTGCAAAAATACAAACAAAAATTATATAGTCGAGAGCGCCCAACTAAAATATACGCCTAAGCGCCTATAATATTCATAAAAATTACTTTACGTACTTTTATAAGCTTGTCTGGTCCTATCAAAGGTAGATAGAAAGACAGGTAGACAGAAGGATGGACGGATCAGACCTTCCCGTCTCCCCGTCTTGATACTTGCAATATCTGTATATTTTCCATACAATTTCTAATCTTTTCTTTTATGGGTACAAAGCATACAAAAAGTCTTTCTGAATTTAGAAGTCATTAATTAGTTTTATCTGCAAAAAATTATACTTAAAGCTCTTTACTATATTATATATATCAAGCTTTTTAGGCGACTTCTCAAAATATAATGCCCTGTAATTAAACTAAGTTCATTTGTCCCCATTGTCATTGCAAAATGATTTTTAGAATATATAGATACCTGAGGTAGAAATCGTAGCTTGTTTTTTTTTATTATATGCTACTTATCTTTTGTTTGATTTCTCTGAGATCGGACATGAAATATTATAAAGGCAAATACCAGTTGATGGACCGGCTAAACAAGGCTTAGTCCTAAAATTGTTCACTGACTCTAGTATGAATGGCAGTATTCTTTCGAAATTTTCTAAGTTATAATTTATAATAAAAACAATCAGGCACTTAAGTTAATGTCCCTGCAGCCAATAATTATAGGAAGCAGCTCTCGTGTTCAGTGTTTAACCAGGCTCACGACTTCGGGGAGTGCACAGGCTTTTTGTTCTGCAAAGTGGGCACAACCATTGTTGCAGTTGCAGGTCTCAAGAAATTCTGAAAGAACAATAAATTAAATGTATTTGCCTACAAAATATCATGTTTCTTAGAAATCCGTTTGTTTCCATTTTACCTTCGAATTGTTTTCGTACATGTCTCTGATGACATAACTGTTCCAAGGCAGATGCTGTCTCTAGTATGAATCCCTGCTAGAACACATCTCCCGTTTTTTCGCCGATGGAGATTTACCATGAGGATTTCAGTGTGACATCCAGCGGCCCCAAAGCGAAGACCTTTGGGTCTTACCTAGATGGCCGCCGCCATCTTCATTCTTCTGGGAGATTAGGTCGTGCAATGCTATATTCATGCATTTTATTGTCATCATTGTGACATGAAAAAATATTATAACGATCGGACAACGGTAGTTTGTTAGCAACTGAGTGCTGGGTATCTTCTAGTCGCGCACTTGCGACTATTTTTTCATTATATTCTTATAATGAATGAAGTGTAGAAATAGACACCTTTTCCCGACTAACTACTTATTATGTGTGATCAAATAAACTTACCTCAACTCTGTATCCATAATTATTGGTAAGCCCCAATTCCTTCAATGTTACGGAAATATCAGAGGGTGTACCATCAGACCGTCTATTTATAAATGCCAGAGCATAGGAGTAAAAACTTTGATAAACCGGACTAATTGGTTTTGACCAAATTTCTATTCCCTTATGTTTATATATTCTTCGACCTTGTATCCCCAATGGATCTTGATCTACAGAAATAATTTTCCGATTGAGTAAAATTTCCTTAAATTCAGGACGTATTGTTCGTAAATCAACAGACATTAAAAGAGGAGCAGCCAAAATTGCCCATACAGCAAATTGTGTCTTTGCTTGTTCATAGCTAAGTCCAAAATTTCCAATGATTAACTGAAACAGACAAAAGTTGCATATATGGGTCAATTTTTGGTAAGAGAACGTTTATATTAAATAAACTGCAAAATTTAACCATCATCCGTAGTACTTAAATTTCGTAAATATAGTAATAATATTATATGTATTATAAATACCATGTCAGGATCATTCCAATGTCCGGGGCCAGCATTAGGAGCTATCACATCTTGATTATTACCATAATAGTCAATAATATTTTCAACAGACGCCCACGAATCCTGGATATCATCGAAATTTCTCCATAGATTACAATGACTTTGGATCGCTGAAAAATTTGGCTGAATTCCGGCGTATATTTGGTAAACAGGCCAGCTGCACGAATAAACCATTGGTTTTCCAGTGCTATTTAAATGTCTTCCAAACTCGGAATACCCTCGATCCATATCATATGGTAATGCGTAGCAGCCATCTAATTTTACATAGTCAACATTCCATTCTGCAAACTGATGTGCATCTAGTTTTTCAAACCCAATAATGCCAGGATAGCCAGCGCATGTGAAATTCCCATAGTCTTCATAAATTCCGAACTTCAACCCTCTTGAGTGAATCTAAAATAAAATTGTAAGTATGTCCTTTTTCTTAGCAATATAAGATAAATGTATTGTATCCTGATCAAGTTGCCTCTCAATTTGATATAGTAAATGGCATTTCCCAGAGCGTTAGCAGCTATTTGATTGTCATTGTTTATAGAATAATTACTTGTTGCTTGCCATTTCTCTTCTGCTTTGATGTGTATTGAGAACTTATCCTGAATTCTTAGTCTGCAATATCCTAAACATTTTACTTTTGCTAACATTTTTTTTTTTCTTATAGGCGTCTAAAAGACATGGTTTGACCTGGGCCTAAATTAAGATGATCTATTTTTAGATGTTTCAGTCATTATAACGAATATTCATTAAGGCTAACACGATAGACGTCGAGATTGATATATGTTATATAATGATTTATTAAGAAGGCTTTTCGTTCCCTTTCTAGCCTGTCAAAAAATTGCTTAGAATATAAAGAAAATCGTAGCCGGCCCGATTTGGAAGAAAATATGTTTATCGGCGTATTAAGTACAGTTGTTCTTGCTTAAACTTGTGGATATTATCTTATAGCTAAGAAAAAATATATAAAATAATAAAATACATACATAATCAGACAATGATTTAATTCCATTGGGAAATCGCTTGTGATCAGCTAAAAGTTTGCCGTCGGGAGCTCGATGCCTTTCTAGCCAACAGTCATCAACATTAACATATTCATATCCCACAGACGCATATCCCTCCGAGACGAGAAGATCAGCCATTACTTGAAATAGTCGTTCACTAGGATATCAAATAGGTAAATGTTAAAAAAAATATATTTATTACCTTTACCTAGAAAAACGGATTGCATTGTTATAAACACTAAATTGAACTTATGCACTCTGAACTGAAATTCGACTTAGTTTTTATACTTAAGATTAATCTACACTGGATTCTTATCGATCTACTTTAAAATAAAATTATCACCCTTACTGAAAAAAAGGAGATTTGATTGCTATTTGCTTAAGATTACTGCACACATATTGATTGATTCGGGAGTCACAAATTTTTATTTTTTAAAAAAATTGTCATGTTTACTCAAAGAATTATCTGATGGACGAACCGGCGCCTGTCGGTCAATCAATCAATAATCAGAATCAATAATATGTGTACCTCTTAGATACCGCATTTCATCTTCGGCTTATTTCATTATTTTCTAAAATTAGAGTAAATAAAACTATATGTGAAAAAAATGTAACGGCTCCTGGTAAAAACTTAGGTTTTACTATAATAAAATATATATTACATTTTACAATCAGATAAACAATCATTAACTTAAACTTACCTTATACAATTGTCGGGATCATTTACACAGTCGGTATTACACCGAAATCGCTCCCAAGATAACCATCCCATGGGAGGAGTCCTCGCTAATCCATTTTCGAGGCAATAGCAAACCGTGCTTAGTGCACCAATGAGGTAAATTTGGAAATACATATATTATCTGAAACAAAAAAATAATAGTATCTTAACTCATATTTAGTTGTATGTATATATAGGTATGTCCAATTGTCCGAATAAAACAATTTTTTTTTTGCTAAATATGTTAAATATAATTACATGTGTCTGTCCGAATTTTATAGTGTTATCTGCATTTTTACTTAGGTTTCTCATGATAGCGAAGGCCACGAATTCGAACAATTACAATCCCTTAATAAAAAATTATTCTCTCCAAGATAAAACGCACTAAATATGTTCCTCATTTAAGAAAATTACAATTCTTTTCCGGCAGATCGAATAGCTGAAACAATCGGGCGAAGGATAGGTTTTTGCTGTGTGATCAAGACAGACAAGTCACCGTTCCTGATACGATATAATTACAAATTCTTTACAAATCACATTACAATTTATATTTTCGCATATTAGCTCCGATCTAGATTTTAATGTATGGTGTACCACAGATATCCTTTTTTTTTGTGTTTAGCTTAACTACTTATAAATGTTCACTACTAGAATTTCCGACTATGTTATGTTGTTATTTGGTAAAAAAATACAACAAAATAGCTATATAAAAAAATGTATGGAAAATGTTGATTGCACTGCTTTAACTTTTTAACATTATATACCGTTGAAAAAGTTTTTATTATTTTGCATTAAATTTCTTTTAGTGTACATTTAAAGTACATTTTGGCAAACTGACCAAGAATTGTTTAGCGCTGTTGATCAGTTAGCACATCTCTCTATTGAAAGTTCTGTAAGTCGTACCTAGAGCCTGGCTAGGGTGAACTATACTTGTCTCGCTCGCACTCAGATAAATAATCTCTCGCTTTTCTTATAGTCGGTTAGCATTAAACGAATGCCAAGCCAGTCTTGGTCGGGCCGCGAAATAAAGAAGACGCATCAGAAGAGCGAGCAGTTGCCATTTATATTGCAAGCGACATTTACAATGCGTAATAACTACAACTATGTATCTGTATATGTAACTGTATCTGTATCTATATATGGCTACGTGTTCCCAAATTTATGTACGAGTATGTGTATTTGTTAGTAAAGATATACAAAAAATATTCCAATATTTGCTAAGGACTTTTGTTGGGGTTATTAACAAGTTTCTGTAAGTGGCTCTAAAATGTGCTCACCTTTAATTGGATTGCATTTGCCTTCTTGTGGCAAATATGATTTTGTTGGGCACGATCTTTAATTGCAATAACGTAATATACTGTACAAAGTACTGATTTACCAGGACTTAACAAAAAATAACAACTTTTGTGCTTTCCTCTTGCTTTCAATCGATCAATTCGACAACAAACTTTAACAAGACATGTTGCTTAGAATGGAGGTAGAGAATATTGCTGGGGACCAATAGTGAGTCCTCAAACTGTTATCCTTAAAAAGAAAATCCTTAAGGTGCACACTAAAGTCTGAAGCAATATGTAAATTTGCTTTTCTGGCATTTCCCCGGGTCTAATGGGGTTTTTGACACTTCATTCAATCAAAGTCCCGCTATTCAGTTGACCTATCCAATTTTTGACATATTAACTATTAACAATAGTTTTAATATTCAAAATACGAAGACTTGTGGTCTTGCCTATCTAAAAAAAAGACTTATTTATTAATCTTAAGCTCACTGTCAATTAATTAATAATGTTATGAAATTTTGTTGACAATACAGTTCATTGCATGATTTGCCGTTAATTATTAATCGATATAACTATGTAAAACATCAATTACATTCAAATTACATCATTGGCTGTATCTAGTCAGGTTAACAAAACTACAGAATGTAAACCTATACGCCTAACTATGGAGATTAATTTTATATGGGAATAAGAAAAAATTGAACTCGTATTTTGCAATATTGCGTAATAAATATTCCTAATTGAAATAGTCTCAGCAAATTTATTTAGCTAGTTTTAGCTATTTTTCGCAATTTTTATTGTCAGCACTGCGAGAATGTGTGCGATATATCGATTACTTGTCAAAATGTCGATAAATTTTCATTTATTATTTCCACTTCACTAACCTAATGTACATCTCTATAAAACATTGCATAAGTATATAACAATGGGGAGCATGAGTATTTATACTCAAACCATTTTAAGGTAATTTTAAAGAACTTAAACACAAACCGTACTTATGAGCGTTATTTTCTAGGTTGCCAAATTGTGCCCGCTTAATGTCGATGTACCCATCTCATTTCGCTGAGCCGGTCATACAAAAAGACAGTCAAGCGGCAAGCAGAAATGAATTAGCTCACATACCGATTAAGGCGGCCACAAACGATTCTTCCGATTCAATATTCTTCGGTGTGCTTCAAAATAAACTTCTGAAGTATATTACCAAGAAAGGTAATCGAAGTTTAGCCAACGAGCTTCTTACCGAAACATTTGAAATAATCAAACGCACACAAATCGAGCGATATAATCTCTCTAAGTCGGACAGGGCGAATATTATCATCGATGCGGAAAATCTACTAATAAATGCAATTGAAAATTCACGGCCATTACTCCAATTATCCGCTATCAAAAGAGGCGGAGTTAAGTATCAAGTGCCTATCCCGTTGACCGAAAAGAAATCCTATTTTCTGGCCATGAAATGGCTTTTGGATGCAGCACGCGAAAAGGATCGAAAAGTGAAACTGCCCGAGAAACTCGCGTGGGAAATTCTGGACGCTGCCTGTGGACAAGGACGAGTCATCAAAAAGAAGGATGATTTGCATAGGCAATGTGAGAGCAATCGCGCCTACGCCCACTATAGATGGAGCTAATATTATTATAATATCAAATTTATTTTTAAATGAAATGAACACATACATCTTTATATGTGTAAATAAATACATAATACGATCAACATTGTTTATTTTTCACATTTCCTACAATTTAATCGTTGATCAAAACAAAAAACAATTTGCTCAGAAAATCAAAATTTTTTTAAAATTAAAGGTGAAATGTTTTATTCAAATACAAATTAAAAATAAATTTCTTTTTCTAATGGTCATCAGGTTTACAGAGATGAAGTAAGAGATATCGTCTAAATATCGAGCAGAACTGTATGAAAATAAGACAATGAAGTAGTGATAGGTTTATTACATTAAGAGGCATCTAGCGGAACGCTAGGGATTTTACACCCTGTGTTTCAATTTCAGCGTTCACCTCGTGATCAGAGATGCCGTTATGTTTCTTGTTAAATGTCCATCGCTAAAGCGAAGCGGCTTATTTAACTGTACGGTGAGCCAATTCATTTGTGAAATGATGTGCGTGTACCTCAGTGAAGTAATTTAAAAAGTAGTGATTGAAAAAATTTATAGATATTGAAAATAAATTTTGAACTGACGCATTAAGGTAGGTAGAGTGCTCAGTTATTTTTTTTTTTTGAAGAAATAAAAGCTCTTTGTTTATATATATATATATTAATATATGTATGTATGCTTATGTATAGAATAAGAAACAGTATTTTTTAATTAATTTGTATTTTACACTTTCGTTTTGCAAAAAGCTTTGCTTAAGTTTTATATTAGTTTTCTGTTATTGCTTACGTCTTTTTAGAAATAGTTCAAATAATGTATATTATGTATACTGGACAATAATAACAAAATTACAATATCTGATTGAAATTGCATATACATTGCATTTTATTTTTTTAGTAAATCAATTATTATAAATGGGTATAATGCAAATGTGCAAATGTATGTAACAGGTAGGGGGAACCATTTTCGACTCCCCGAAATTCGATTATATGCACTTGGAATTTTAAAATTTTTTTTCTGTTCCACAAAATATGTTTTAATTTTAATAAAACGGGATTAAATTTCTAACATTAACATTACATTATTATTTTTTTTATAAGAATATTATAATATGTAGAAAGAGGACTCCAGATTTTTTTATATCGGTTCATTATATTTTTAGAATTTAAATAGTGGGATTTAGGTCGGGTGATTTTGCTGGGCACTCTAAAATCTTAAAATCTTTTCCCGAATCCACCCTCGTTAGTTCCGCGAGAAATGTATTGGATCATTATCCTGCTGGAATAAGGCTGATGCTTCAAAAGTTCACCGAGTTCCATTGTAGAGACTGCAAGAGCTACAACACTTTAAATTTAGAATACAGGTTCTCGTATATACGTCGCAGATCACTTTTGCTTGATTTATCGACAACTGCCTCCTTTATCGATTATCAATACTTTTTGATTTCAGATAGCAATCAATGCCGCAATTTTAAATATAGAATCTTTTAATTAATAAATAATTGCATATTATTGAAAACCGCCCAAATTTCATCAAGTCAATTCGGATAAGTCGTAAATATATTCTGACAATATCATTTTTTTCAGCAGTGGCAAGCATAATGCTATCGACGCGATCGTAAATATGTTTGTGTGTATTCTGCAATTTTCCCTTAAAAGGTTTTGCACTCAATTGTGAGCTAATTTGATATGTCTGTTTTTATCTGCTAGTCGCACATCGAGTTTTCTTTTTCTTATCGACTCGATTCAATTCTATCCATGCGAGGTTTAACTTTCAAGTTAGAGTTGTATGTATGTTGTTTTTAGCTAATTTAGTGTTTTGTTTACCTCGATTCGTTTTTCAGAACATGTCTGGTCGAGGCAACGTGTTATCTTTGTTTCATAAGGAAATTGATGCATCGCAAATTTCTTCGTCTAGTAAAGAACATACCAAAGACAGCGGTTTAGATGGTGACCAAACTGTGACGAGCACAGAAGATCGACGATCTGCAAGAGATATTGCAACTGAACTTTCAACAGACCTTAAAAAATTCGCTATTGGACGAGGACGCGCAAAGTTACTGCAGTCTTTCAAAGCTGAATTTCAACACTTGGGCAGTGGAAAGAACCAATCTCCCATTTCAGTATCTATAGATGATCTCGGCAGCAGTAGTGGAAGCAAATGTATTCCATTAGAGAAGACACCTCTGGTTTGTGACGAAACTCAAATAAGTAAGTCCAAAATTTTCACAAGCGGCTTGTTTTATCCCAAACATGTTAATGGAGTAAAAGGTGAGTACACTAATATTCATGAAAATAAAGGTATTTCATTCTCTTTCTATTATTTCATTGCTCACTTCAGGAAATCCGATTAATTTGGCATGTAACTATATAGGTGTGAAATCTAACCCAAATAAAGGAGTATATCTATATGAAGTACGATACAATCCCCCCGTTGACTCAATTCATTTAAGAATGAAGTATTTAAATGAGCATAAAAACAAATTTGGAGGAGTTAAGACATTCGATGGATCTACTCTGTACTTGCCGATTTTATTGGAAAAGGAATTGACTACTTTTGTTTCCAAAAGTTCTAATAACGAAGACATTGAGATCAGACTACTATTCAAAAAAGTAGATTACCATAAGAACTGTATACAATTATACAACATTTTGTTTGATCGGGTGATGAAAACCCTAAATTTTGTGAAATTGGCTCGGAAGCATTTCGATCCTTCATGTCCGAAAATTATTCCCACGGCAAAGTTAGAGGTTTGGCCAGGTTTCGTAACGGCTGTCGAAGAATACGAGGGCGGTCTGATGCTCTGCTGCGATGTGTCTCATCGTATGCTTTGCCAAAAAACTGTTTTGGATACGCTCATCGAGATCTATCAATACAACAAGTCTAATTACCAAGACAAAGCTATGAAGCATTTAATTGGAAGCATTGTTATAACCCGATATAATAATCGCACGTATAGAATTGATGATATATGTTTCTCCGAAAATCCATATTCTGTATTTGAAACCAGAGAAGGCTCTTGCAGTTATGTGGAATATTACAAAAATCACCACAACATTAACATCAGAGATTGCAAACAACCCCTACTAATTAGCTTAAAAAAATCAAGGGGCAATGAAAATTCAGAGTCAGAAAACATTAGTTTTTGCTTAATTCCTGAACTATGCTACCTCACCGGTCTGCATGATGAAATTCGCTCGGATAAGAAGCTTATGCGTGAGATAGCAACATTCACAAGTGTCTCGCCAAACCAGCGGATGCAGGCCCTCAATAAGTATTTTAGAAATATAAATGAAAACACCGCTGCGAGAGAGATTCTAGAAAGCTGGGGCATATCGCTCATAAATATTCATGATCAAATCGTTGGTCGACATATGGATCCAGAACAAATCTATTTTGCAAAGACAAACGTTTCAGCTGGACAAAGGGCAGAATTTAACAACGCTGCCTTGAACAATGAGGTGCTGGAAGTCGTGCATCTCAAGAACTGGATTTTATTACATCCAAAAAGTGATGTAAGAACGGCTAAAGCCCTTTTAAATAATATGGAGCGATGCTGTCAATCATTTGGAATGAACTATTGTACACCCAACATAGTATCCTTAGATCAGGACCGTATCGATGCCTATGTGAGTGCTCTACGTCGCAGCATTTCTACACACACCCAAATAGTCGTCTGTATATGTCCTACTAGCCGAGATGACAGATACTCTGCTATTAAAAAAATTTGCTGCGCAGAAATACCGGTTCCATCCCAGGTAATTAATTTTTGGTATCCAAACTAATTCTATAGTCCTATATAAAATATAAGAAAAAAAGAGTTTTGCATATTAAGTATAGCTTACCCATAATTCGCAAATTCTGTATCCTTTGTTAAGATTGCAATTATTATTGAAAGGTAATCAACTCAAGGACTTTATCAAACGAAAGTAAAAATCGTTCTATTGTGCAAAAGATCATTTTACAAATGAACTGTAAAATGGGAGGATCTCTGTGGACTGTTAAAATTCCGTTTAAAAATGTGATGATCTGTGGAATCGACTCATACCATGATCCGTCTCAAAAGACGAATTCTGTAGCTGGTAATTTGAAGATTTTTAATCTTTAAGCCATTTAATAGTAATTTAAAAAATCGGAACTATAATTAACTTATCTATCATTGCAGCATTTGTAGCCTCGCTAAACTCAACATACACCCATTGGTTTAGTAAAGCTGTTATCCAAACCAAAAAGGAAGAAATTGTAAATGGTCTCACTTCATCCTTTGAATCCGCCCTAGAGTCTTATAAGAGACGCAATGGTTACTTCCCCGACAGTGTTGTAATTTACAGGTATGAGTCAATGTTTAATAATAAGTATTTTTATTTAAAAATGTTTGTGCTTTTGTTTTCAGAGATGGTGTGGGCGATGGTCAGTTAAACTTATGTGACCACTATGAAATTCCGCAGTTCGAATCAGTATGTCAGAAAAGCGTGAAAATAACATTTATTGTAGTTCAAAAGCGTAACAATACTCGATACTTTTTGGTAAGTTTTTTAATAGCTTGGAAAATGCCTTACCCATCCATCAAACATGGTTTATTAATCAGTAATCTCTTTGTCTTTTCTATCTGGATTTTGTTTTTGTTAAATAATCCATTCAACAATTACAGGCAAATAACGATAATTACGAAAATCCATTGCCGGGAACAGTCGTTGATAAGGGCATCACCAGATCTAAAATGTATGATTTCTTCTTGGTTTCACAAATGGTTCGCCAAGGCAGTGTTACCCCAGTCCATTTCGTTGTTCTGCGCGACGATTCAAACTATGGTCCCGACATCATACAAAAACTGAGTTATAAACTATGTTATATGTATTACAATTGGCCAGGAACAGTACGGATCCCTGCATGTTGCTTGGTAAGTTAACTTCTTATCCCTAGTGGCTCTTAAATAGATTACTCCATGGAATAAGAATATACCTAACATAATATAAGTATAAAGTTACTAATCTATTTTTCGTAGATTATGCTTAATTTCGATTATCTTTCTTATTTTCCAGTACGCTCATAAATTGGCCTACTTGATCGGTCAAAGCGTGCAGCGTGATACTGCAAATAATTTGTCGGAGAAACTTTTTTATTTATAAGAACAATCATTGTCATTATTTAAGTATATTCACTTAACCAAACTCTTTAAGAATGTGAAACAACCAATTTAAGTTAAACAAAAAATTACTGTTTATACTTCAGATATCGAATTTAAACAAAAAATTAGAATGGTTATTCCCTATTACCGAGCATACTAGAAAATTATTAATTTTGATTGACTATAAGTATATTGTTTAAGAATTTATCAAATATTGATTAAAGTTTATAGTACTCATGCCCAATGTTTGCTTAAAATTTTCTGTATATGTTGATTACAAAAGTGGCATTTGATATGGAATTTAAATCAGTTTTTTGCAGATACTTGGTATTCTAATTCATTTACTCTAAGATATTAGTTTAAATTATTCTTTATTTCTTATACAATTATGTACGTGTTATATATGCATCTATGATTACTTAGGAGTTTGATTACTGATTTTAATATGGCCTTCGTACCAAGTCTTTAATCTATGAGATATATCTGCAAATGTGGGACGCTTCACTGCTTGCTCATGCCAACACTCAATCATTAGGGAATAAACCGCAGTTGGGCAATTTTCTGGGCAGGAGAGTAATTGGCGGGATCTTATTAAATGTATCACCTCCGGATTACTGTATCCATAGTACGGCTATAAAGCATAAAATGTAATTAGTTTAATTTAAACATTATAAATATGTTCTAAAATTGTCAGATATACCTGCATGCCATAACTATAGATTTCCCAAAGAACAACCCCAAATGACCAAATATCACTTTCAGTGGTAAATTTTCCATAAAGTATGGACTCTGAGGGCATCCAGCGAACAGGAAGTAAAGACTTCGATTGGACTCTATAAATGATAATTATAAACGATTAATTCAAATCCACACGAATACTTTATTCAGCACCACTTACCTATAATAGTCAGAACTGTAAATATCTCGCGACAATCCGAAATCGGAAATTTTCACAATTAACCCTTCGTTAACCAGACAGTTTCGTGCTGCTAAATCACGATGAACATAGTGATGTCCTGATAAGTATTCCATTCCTTCACTGATTTGCATTGCTATTTGCAGAAATTCCAATTGGAGCAATGACTTCTTTTCAACCGGCGAGTTTGAGATTAAAAACTCATGTAAGTCACCATTAGCCATATATTCGAAAAGCATACAAAATGGCTCCTTATTCAAAATAACTCCCAGTATGCAAACAATGTTCTGGTGTTTTAAGTCCGATATTAGTTCGATCTCACGCCTGAAATCTTGTTGGGTTTTAACTGATGCGTTTTCTTTCAAAGCCTTAATGGCAACATTTACAACTTTCTTATTTGTTTGTGTTAGTTGTCCCTTATAGACTTTGCCTATGAATATAAAAGACAAAATTAAAGAATGACAATTATGTAAGCTTTTTTTTCTTATATATAAACCATATTTTTTTTATAAGTAAAGAAATTGTCCATACCAAATGCTCCTTCGCCCAATTCTTCAAAGAATTCTACATCTTGTAATGTAAAGTGTGGTATTCTTAGTAACCCATTTTTTTCAATATTTTTTGATGGTATGCCCACATGTTCCATGGAACTATTCAATATCACTCTACCGCCGCCATCTTGGTTTGTGTTTGATTGTGAATTTCCATATATATTATTTCCAGCGTTCGGTGTGTTAATCTGAAATTCAAATGAAAGCATGTGTAATTCATATTTTTTGGTATGCATCTCAGAATACATACATTTTGTATATTTTTCATGCCCCGAGAACTTTTTCTTTTAAACAGAACCATCAAAAATATGATAAAGACAAACAAAGCCGTCAATCCTATTATGGAAATAATGCTTAGCCAAATTTTGTCTACACATTTTGGAATACCGCAAGGCTCGATGTTTCGATCTAATGATCTGTCATCAACAAAACACCATGGGCTCTTCTCAGCGCTTCCTGGGTTTCTAGAATTTTGACAATATAAGTATTGATTCAAGAGGAATTTTTTGTAACCATATCACAAATAATCAACATCTTAACTTACATACCTGCAATAATTCTGTCCAATTAGTTCTGGAAAGTCGGAAATTTCCTTCATTAACCACGACCATCTTAAGCAAGATTTTCCCGATGAACTGACGTTCTGAACTCCTCTGTAACTTGTACCATCTTCCCAATAACAGTCTTCGGTTTCAGCTACCTCAATTGTTATGCCTAATGTTGAACAATCCTTGTGTTGTGGAATTTTTTCACAGTCCTCCACTCCGACCAAACCAATTACAGGGTGTCTTTTCGCAATGGCGTATTCCTTTTGGCAAAGCTCATTTTCCAAAAGCTCACATTCTTCACGACAAATGCGTTTTAAATTTTCAGACTCTCTAGTTGGTGGATATTTGCTTGATACGTCCGTAGTAAACACATCGTTATAGTAAACTGATTTTTTTTTATGAAACAAATGCGTAGTTTTTGTATCTTTTGAAACGAATCTTCTTTTTCGCGTACTATTTCCATTGTATTTGTTGGTTATCATAGCTACATTGGCAAAATATAGTAAATTTGTCCTTTCCGGAGTTCTACAAATCGGCAGTGCACTGAAACACAGGCTCGGTAACGCATATTTCCGGCAATTTGAATTCATATCCCTAAAAATGTAATCATAACTAAATAGACCATCCCTTAATAACATTATTTAAAATACTTACTTTGATTCCTTGATCACTCCATAGGCGGCTTTCAATCGTTCCTCTAAGTCGATAATGGTCACATTTGGATCTATAAAAACGTGAGCATTTTTCAAAAAGTCTTGACAAATCGTTCCGGTATACAGTTGACATATTCCAGATGATTGTTGAAATCTTTATGAATGTATATAGTTAAATTTCCAATGTTAATGAGAAATTTTAAACGTTATTACGAAATGTGATCAAAGTAGTCAATGAATATTTTTGATTAAATCTATAATTTACATTACTTATTAATTATAATATGCATAAAATTGCATTTACTTTCTTACTTATCTCCCTCTTAACAAATTAAACAATTAGGTTTTAATTTTTTACAGTTGAAACAAAAATGTTCCAATATTTTTTGCTGTGCAGACAAAATGTTTTACCGGCCGGTTTGATGAATTGAACCTTCACATTTACATACATACATATATAACATGTTTCCCTATGAATTTTCTACGTTCCACCTAACTTTGCTGGGGAAATTCAGATTATTTCTAAGCAATGTAATGTGGCAACATAATTTGCAAATTAAAACAATATTGCACTAAATATATTAAAGGCTCGGCTTGAATGTATTTATGTGTATATGTATGTTCATGTTCACGTACCCATTGTTTTCATATGTCATGTTTTGTGACCCTACATAAATATCTTTTAAGGCTATAAGCACGATATAATGAACCACAAGGTATTGACAATGATAATTCATTTTAGCGACACTTGAATATTTGAAAACTTTTAAAGTAGATAATCGTCTAGTTCTGTATTTTTATATGTTAAATATCAATCGCAAGTTTATATTAGTTTTATTATTATTTATTGAGTTTGTTTGCTTTTAATTTTCACGAGTTCAAAATAAATATATGTGTGTATGTATGTACATATATATGAACATGTTATGCGCAGGACCTTCCAGCATTCCACCCCTTGGCATCAGAATAAAGTGTGCCCATATTTTTGTTTAGAAACTGAATTGTGAATAATTGGATTTTGATTTGTAATTATATTTATACGTAGTAAAACAAAAGCAATTGTTTGTTAATAATTAAAATACAAACATTTAAAAAGAACTTCTATACTCATACTTATATGAGTATATATCTAAGACTCTGGCTCTCAGATCTATTTCTTGCTCTTTCTCGTTGTAGGAAGGGTGTTTTAGGGAACCTTAAAAGTACATCTTTTTACAACTATTAGCTAAATACTAGGTCATTTGGATCACAAAAGAACATCTTATCTTTTGAAAAATAAAAGACATATGTTTTTTCTTATTTTACAAAAATTTATCTCAGACCAAAAATTATGGGTGTAGGAATGCGATTTCTCTAGATTTGAGGAAGTGATGCCAAGCTAGAATAGTCTTAAGGTAGCTGAAAAAGTAATCTAACATTTGAAAATAATTAATAGTATACTACATAGTCTTTACTGACATTCTTTCAATTTATTGAGTTCTGCATAAATAATATAATACACATTTTATAATTTAATTTAACTTTTATAAATATGTTTTTCTTAAGCTCTAAGAGGTTCTTCGTAGGATGGGAGTATTTCCGCCAACTTCATCGAGTTTCTTCATTTGTATACTTTGTGTTACAAATGTTGATTGTGTTAGGCGTGTCGCATTTCCATTTCTTCGTAGGTCGTTCTTTGACTGAAAACCTAAGATAAAATTTAACATAATTCAGTTAAATATAGACGAATATATGGGAAGCCTTAGAGAAATCGTAGGGAATATTCCGTCCCGTATTCTTACCTAATTTGATCATGATCTCTTTCCATACACGTCTTTTAAAAACAAATATAATAAATACAAACACTCCCAGCAGAACATTGAATGAATCGCTAATCGACCAAAAAAAGTTTTTTTTGTGATCATAAAAGAAAATGCTGGCAATTTCAAAGAGCCATGTGATTCCCATTACAAAGCATAATTTTGTGTTCATTATGAATCTTGTTTTGTCTATAAAAAACCGACTTCTCAATGTATGTTTTTCAGCATTCGAGCTCTGCATCCTGAATATTTCACGTTTTACTTTGTTACAGTATTTCAACGTTAACAAGAACAGCAAAAGGTTAACCACAAAGAGTATTCCCAGCGGACCAGAAAAAAATATTAAACTGGCAAACCCAATTGTGTCATCTGCAATATTAAACATGGAATATAAATAATACAGTAATTAAATATTTCCGTTTCAACATACAGGTAAACCAGCATCGTCCATTTCCAAACACAGGTCGGATAGATTCACTTAAAATCGTGGATTTGCTTAATGATGCAGTTATTGCTGTTAAAACCGTTGGCATTCCCCAGCCATATAGAGAGTACCACAAAAACCGCTTTCGCTGTTCCCTCCTTTGTAAATTCGATGATTCGGTTGATCTGTTAAAAAAGTTATAAATAATAATAATATAATAAAAAAAATTGTTTTTAATTTACGCATTTAAGATAGATTCCACTTGATTGCTTTTAGTGTGTTTGGTTGAAAAAATTTTTGCTCAACCTATAAAATCATGAGCCTAGCCAAAGCTGACTTTGTCATTAGTTGGATTACCAAAGAAAGGAAAATTAAGCAAATAAAACATTGCAGTCGAGCATAACTGACTGCCGAATGCTCTACTATATATATATGTGGTGACTCTAGCGAAAAAAGTTTTGAAGCTATATGTTTTTGCAATTTGTAGTGGCGAAATTTTTTTACTTTTCTATCAATCTTTGGCTGAGAATATTATTATTTACTTTAAATAGGAAACCGATTTCGTTTTACACAACAGCTTTATCGATTCTGCATATTTGCAATGAGGAATTTCTAAAAGGACGAGCTGCCTTATCGATTTTCATTTACCGATATAACCGATATATGATTCATACGGTATGAAAACAGAAGAGTTTAATAATGTGTGTTCTCCTTTCACATTCCGAAAGATCCAGTAACCCTATCCCTAAAATTAATTAATAATTATACTTCTCACTAAAAGGATTAAAATGGACCTATAAGTTATAAGTTTTGTAATTTGATGACCATAAGGGCTCCTACGCCCAACCGCCAACTGACTAAAACTAGTTTGCCTATTATTGCTGTTGCTAATGGGTTCAGTAAAAATTCATTCTTACCCGAATGTCTTCCAAATATCGAAACATGTAATATTCATCCAAGAAAATGCGGCCATTAGGAAAAAGTATACAAAAAAACCTATAAAAAATGAATGTTAATTCCATCAATTGTGCTCATCAAGAAACACACTGAAATTTATTTTACCTGAGATAAAGCATATGTCATTATTCGATGTTGGCATTAATTGCCCTAATGCGATTCCGAGATAGGCAAAGAATAGACTGCTTATCAAGCATATTAGAATTTTTCCGGGAAGATTACGTAATTTTTCTATTGATGTATACACCACAAGTGTAAATACGTAAAAACAACATGATATCAGAAGACCAACGGGATACATTTTAAATCGTATTCGATCATTCCCCAAAACTTTAGAATCAAAGCATACAAATGTGTAAAACTGCTCTGAAAAAAAATGTATTTTTATTAATATAAAAATTATTGGTGCCATGTTATAGTACTCTAGCCGCGAGTGTTCGATAAGACGATATCCCGTTGATTTGTCCAAAATATTCGGCACACTTATTTAATTTGTGCTACTTGTGCTAGTTGAAGACGTCGACTTGGAGATAAGATAATAATATCAGGATTTAACAATGCGGCATTGTTGGAAAGTTTGCCTAAAGACTTGAGTAATGGAAGGGATTGTTTTTGAAATGAGGAATTAAAATTAGTTTACTTTTACAATAATAATTTCCCAGGAGTATAAAGTTTGATCAAACTTTCCTCTGTTAAGACAGCAAATCAAAATTAAAAAAAAACATTTCTTTCTTAACATCGGTATTGTTGAGAATATTAATATTAGGGGATCCCGTCCATTAGGTTTTTGGCAGCATTCCGACGAAGGAGTTGCCTTGACGAAAAGGTCAGTTTTTTATGGGATTACCATTACAGGTCATGAAAATCCGGTAATCGATCATTTTTTCACGCGTCAAAAAGCGCAACCGATTTTCATCTGAGTTAAGGATTTACTGAATGCGTGTCTTTTTCAATACGACTTTACATAATTATCTATTGTAGACTGTCTTCTTTACTAGAGCAACCTTTATTGGTAAGTAAAAGTACTAATATACCTTTTGATCAGAGTGTGACGCATTTCTGATTTTTTCGATGCAATATTGACTGTTTGAGTACATTTTTTTCGTTCCTGTTATAAACAGCGATCCGTTAGTTGAACTTATTACATGCGATTCGTCTGGAAATGAGTCTGGATCCAACCGAAATTTTGGACACTCTAATCCGGTTAATATTCCAAATTCTGAAATTAACAATAAGTAATACATTGTTTTTAATACATTTTATTAGTAAAATATGGTAAGAGGAGTTCCACTTTATCGAACAGAAACAACAATACTTGGAATATCAAGAAAAGAAACCCCTTCTGGAAGAACCCAAGAAACGCTGCTGCAATCAGCACACCAAAATCAACAACCAATGATTTGGTGCTGTATAATGGTATAGGGTTTCTAGGAACCGAACTTTGCTTCCACAATGCAGTACTGAAAAAGAGATTTACAAGGAAGTTGAAGAAGGAATGTTGACAGCGATCAATACAATCAAAACATCTCGCATATCCCAAAATAAAGGAGAATGAAATCACTGGCAAAGAAAAAAATATTTAGGATTGCTTGCAAAATTGAAAATTCAAGTTGGAGGCAGAAAATCATTCGTTGGTAGAAAAGCTTTTTCCATTGGAAAACTTTTGAATCTTGAATAAGATGGTTTTTGTTTTTCCAAAATTTAAGCCAAACACACATGTTCACAAATTATTCTTCTAAATCTTTGGCAAAAAATCAATTTAGCTCCCATATAAGCAATTACTCAGTTTAATAAATAAATAATTTGTTTTAGATATGAACAGGTGGCTATCTGACTAGTAAGGTTAGTAATCTTCAGCGGAAATGCTCTTAAAAGGTGATAAAATCAGCTGTTGGGAAAAAGAAAGTAAATATTTTAATACTTTAATGCGTATCAAACTTATGTATATCTCATCCAAGTTATATATAAATATAAGTAAAAAATTAAAATTTTGAACAAAATTTGAATAGAATTGTACTTACCGGAGGGCTTTGTGAAATTTCCGCTGATGCTCATGCTTTCAAAACTCCGGAATTTAAGATCGTTTTCATCTCCTCTACAAGCTGGTGTCATATTTTTTTTCGAATAGAATTCTCCATCGGCGCAACACCTACGGACGCATGCCAACGCATTGCATATTTTAAGATTTTGGCATGTGCGAATTATAAATTTCTGAGAATTTTCTTTTTTTGGTTTGTTTATGTTTTTATTTATTTCGATTGCTTCAATGCAATATTGACTTTTTGTAAATGATTGGCGAGTGTCTTTTAAAGTAAGCTGGCTATCATTTAAGCTGATTGCTTCCGCCGTCGCGACATATTCAACTAGAACTCTGCTGCTGGGGCACACAAATGCGTCATCAGTAAAAATCATTGGTTTGTTGAAAATGTGAGAGTATAAATTAAAAGCGGGTTTACGGGAAAAGCACTTGTTCAACTCCGAAACATATGTATAGCCATGGGGACAGCATTTGTTTATTATTCCAATACCTTGCAATGTACTTTGTTCGGTTTTGCTAAATTCACATGCAACAACAACGAGACGTTTGTCCACAATAAGAAGGCATGCTTTTTGTGGCACTTCAACAAGCGATATTTCAGTAAATAGTGATATATTCGAATGGATAGTTCGCGCACATTGTTGTAACTCTATATTTGTATTATTTATTTCCAAGTCATATCCTTGAGGGGCGGTACACTCGAAACCAATTGAGCTATTAGACCCACGTATCCGGTGCAACGTCGCTTGTGGACTGCTGCATATTTCAACTGAAGTGATGTTGATAACAACATAACTGAAAATTAAACACATAAAAACAAACGATGCACTCATCTGAAATAATCACAATTTGTATTTGCCGTATTAATAATATTTCTTTTAAAAAATTATAGTTACGTGTATGTCGTTTTTAATCGTAAGAAGGTGGCTTATCTTCCGATTGATACCGCACAATATGAAAATACGTATTGGTAAATGGCGTTCCAGAGACTAACTGAGGCATGGTTCCTTACGACTGCTGCATAAAGTGGATAGCGATCCATACACACATAAAGATAAATAAACTGTGTTCGCACACACAAACAAATGTATCTATATATACATACATATACCTAAATATACACATTATATTTATATATAAATATATATATATATGTTTAATGTTTACGTCTTTAAGTGTTTACGTTTGTATACCTATCAATATAATCGAACGTTTGAATGTATTTGAACGAATGTGTGGGTGTGTGAGTGTGTGTACACCCCTCCCAATAGCACCTAATTCTGGCCCATAAGTACTATTCGCCGCATGACTTATCCAACCAGAAGTAGTTACACAAATAATAGTAAAAATAGGAGCATATTAATTTTAACATTCAAATAGTTGTAATTCAATAAAAATCGGATTGATACATATTCCCATACTAATATTTAATAGAAGTTCGTACAAAATGTATTCTAAGTCTAAAATGTTTACCTTACATTAAGATTTTTATAATCAGATAGCTACAACTTTTTTGGTGAAATTTTATATATTCTTTAAAGACCAAAAAATATAACTATCTCCACTGTGCGGATAAATATTCTATGTGATTAACAGTTTTAACAGGTAAACTCGAATGAAAAAAATGTTGCCTTGTTGACTGAACACATTAAAAGTTGGTAAGCAATGTCGTTATGAAGTCATTCTATATGTGCTTTTACATTATTCCCTAGAGTGCTTTTGATAATTGCAAATAACTAATTAAGTTAAGTTGCCCATGTTTGTAATACGCCAGTTTAATATAATAAAGTATATATTTGACAGTTGCACATACACACATGGTGTATGTAAGTACATGTGTGCAAACATAATTATATGTCCTTAGAAAATTACTTTTATAATCATATGTACGTATATATGTGTATTTTATGAACGCTGTATATTACGCTTTTAGTACACATATACCTATTATTGTATGGCTGTAGATATGTGAAGGGTATGGATGAAATGCCTAGAAATATGAGAGGGCCGTTTAGCAAGAAAGTCTAACTATAACCATATCGTATTTATGCGTAAATATTTTCATTTAAACTTTAATTTTAAATAATTGCAACTCAACTGAAAAGCCAATAGAGCAAGCCCAATTCTAAAAGAGCGTAGTTAATCGACATACTTAAATGGATCGATAACTCTTCTTGTCTCCCTAAAAAAGATCAAATTCTGTTTTTTTTCGCAGTATTTGTCAAAACTCGGAAGAAGATATTTGTATATATATATATATATATATCCATAAATATAAATATAATATAAAAGAGCGTAATAATAAAGTTGTAGTACTATATTTAATTCTTTTTTCCAAACATCAAGATTACTTTACAATTATTACCCTAATTTAAGCAACTCAAGGCCGGACCGGTAATATTTTATATATGTATTTACACATCGGTCTTGGGTATTTTCTAGTTGGTTTGCTTTTGAATAGAGCATTCTTTATTGTTTATTTGTTTAGTATGCCTAATTCTTTTTGCTCAAATCATCCAAGATAATATAAAACAAACATGTAACATTTCCATATGGTTTTAAATCCTTTACACTTAGGTGGCATTGGCCAAAAATAAGCTTTATTCGAATGAGAAATTTTGATACGTACAAAATACTCTGTATTTAGATTACGCTCTCTCAAATCTAAACTAAACGAATCAACAAATAAAAAGCTACCTGCTGCAAACGAGTCTTTTTTCTTATTTTTCGTTTTGTTGTCCAATAACTTGGCTCGGAAATAAATATTAAAATGAAATCAACTTCGTGGTGCAATTTGCTCTGAGACGGGTAAAGCATGCAATTAAAAAATTTTATTATACAAATTAATACAAAATTTAAATATATGTGTGTGTGCCTCTACGAATGAATTTATTATACAATAGTTCGTGTTCTGAGTGTACAAACACTGTAATGCATATTGATACTATAAGAGAAATTTTTTCAGGGAATTGGAAAGCAAACATCTCGAAAAATTCACATAAGAGAAAGTTGAGTTGAATATGCTTAATTTACTTAGTAAGGCATTTTGTCAACACATGAGCACAACGCGCTCTTAGTTCCTTAGCAATAAAAAAAAAAGCGGTATTATTAATTGTGTAAAAATGCGAATATCATTGCAAACGTTAATTTTATTTATTGCTATGCCGGCAATTGCTGTCGCCTCCTCATTTGGATATTTAAATTCGCATAGTGAAGATCCATTTGATTTAAACAACAAGCACGGCTCGGATATACCAGCTTCAAGACAACAAGCAACAACAACTGGTGCCCCGAATTTTATACGACTTGTGGTGATGCGATTAATATATGGCATTGCATCCACAATGGGTGTTGAAGACCGACTTGAAGATGCTTTTAATGGAGCTTTTGTGCCCCCAGGCGAAGATAGTGGACTTGGATTAGGCGATTTAGGTGGTGAAGAGGAAGGTGATGGATTATTTGGCGACGTTTTTGGGGATGACATTTTATTTTGATAAGAGTTGAAGTTTTCAGTATTTGTTAAGTTTGTTTCAACCATATAATTTGTGCCTGTTAAAATGAGTACAAACATGTTGTTTATAACTTACTTGTACCGTTTACAATGCTTTAAAGTCATTAATATATTAAATAAAACTTAATTTATGTTGTACTAAATTTAAAAATCTTAAAGGGTTAAATAACGTTTTCTATGCGTTCGGTAATTCAAATCACAATCAGCTTCTACTACTCTGTGTCGGATTTATCTTCACTGTTTTATTTATTTACAGTTATATGTACTCATGAATACTATTCGACCCAATAGCTACAACGCATGGAGCAAGTCGTATATGGGGTACCTAAGACTAACATTTAATATTAGGTAAAATAACTCCGCAATATTCTAATATCTATCTTTCAACTTTTACATACATAACATTTACAAGTTATACAAGTGAAAGAAAAATTAAAGATAACATAATCTATTTCCAATACCTCAATGCAATATAGACTTCTTAAACTTGTTTTTAAAAGCAATGCTGGGAAAAGATCAATATCAATTTTTTAATAATCTACATATGTTCTTCTTCTTCAAAAAGCTAAAAGTTTTTCATTTAATAAAATCTCCATTCAAATTTTGTTATTTAATATCGGCCTAACATAAAGAATAAATTATTTTTGAGATGTCGATTTTGTACCCAAATGTAAGCAGGCTAACGCATTTCTTATACCAAGCACCGGCACTGAGGAATAAAAAAACGAATACAGATCTTATATTTATTTACAAGCCCGAACTGATCCCTTACTGGCTGATCAGAAACAAAGATACGTACAAGCAGTCGTAGGTAACGGTTACACCCAAAAAGATATTGACGCTCGAGTTGATTATCATGGAATCTCTTTCTCACACATGTGATCGCATATTTTTGTATATGCTGCGGCTGCTGGTAGAAATGAGATCAATATGAGAATACATTTTTGGCCATAATTTGGGTGTTTTTATCCAATCTTGATTAAATTTAGTTAGTTTAGTAGTTTATTCATAATATGCAAGTAAGTTCTATATAATTTAGAAAATTTTTCTTTTAAAATTGAGGTATTTATTTATTTTGGAAATCGAAATATATCGATAATCATAAAATAGAGGCAATTATCGATCAAATTAAGCAAACTTGATTTGCGCTGGATATTTGAGAACCTATATTACAATTTTCAAGGCTTTAGCTCTTATAGTATAGCTCAGTTTCGCGGACTTTGTTATATTGAATCGGCTGTCTCTTATTTTTATAATATAAATTTTAGCACTCGTAAGGTACACATTGTGGAGTTCGGTCGATATGATCGATATTTTGCTCTGCCAGAACAAAACGAAGTTTCTGTTATCTCTTTTGCACACATCAAGACAATTTCTTTCGCATTCAAACGTATCTTCAATTCTTTGTCGCTCCAAAAAAATCATTCGTCAGTTCAATTTATTTAAATTTAAGATAGTGAGCATCGATATTAAGGTTTAAAAAACCCTATTTTTCCTACTTTCAAATATTAGCTTCACATAATTAATTTTCTGTTCTATTAAACACATTAAACAACAAATATAAAACGGTAAAATTTATTTATGTTGCATGCAATTTGTATGTCAAACAGTTTAGTAAAAGCTTTAGTGTAAAAGGTCTTAAGCTGACTGAATGTTAATAAAATTGGGAGCATAATCGTTGCAGATTGATTCATTTTTTTGTACTAATTCCATTCGTTTCTACGTGAATTCATAGGTTTATATTCTTTCATTGTGAGCTACCGTTGTTTTGTTTTTTTTTTAAGGAGAGTAAAACTGACGGAAGTAATGTAAGTGCATATTATTTTTGTGTTTGCAATGCACACCTATTAATGTAACATTATACGGTGGTCATCAACGTATTACTAGAAAGCCTTGCACAAAGGTCTCAGCATTTTCACTACAATAGATTTGTATATATATATATATATATGTACATCATATACAGTACAATTTGTCGCAATTCAAATTCAATCAAAAATAGAATGTATGTACATATGTGAGCTAATACGAATGTACGTCTATTCACAATTCACAATTAAGCGTGCATGCATGCGAGTGTAATATCGAATGAAACTTTTACCTCTATTTGCATATGTGCAAAATATGTATGGACACACACACACACACTTCAATGTGTACGTACAGGAAAGTGTGCATAAATACATCTGTATGCATTTATGTATGTATATGGATTTGATTGCATTCATGGGTATGTATGTAAGTACATACATTGTACATATTGATAATCTTTTATTGGGCATTTTTGCAAAGAATTGCTTAATATATGATTTATATGCATGTGTGTTTTTTACTGTCTGGATCATTGTTTGTTAAAAACTTGTTTTTGAATGACAAGCAAAATAGCTAATCATTTTTTGTTTTATAAAATTCTTTTATATTTGTATATGTGCTCAACCAAAACAGATGTGATTAAGCCAAGTTTCCACAAACATTTTAACAATACGACAGAAAAATTATGAAATGGGATTAATGTAACAGCCAATATTTAACTAAAAGAATCCCAAGATTATTTATTTTCTTAAATTTTAAAATTTTCTGCTGCCATCTCAGTGTGAGATTATAACTCCACCTCTAATTCACTCAACATTTTATATAAATATCTATGTGTGTTATGTGATTATCATAATATTTGCAATTGCATAAATATGATATTTAAGAGCTTACCGATTTTGTTTAATTTAGGTTAGCTATTGACCAAGTATATACAAATATTTTTTACCTAGTGCAGTAAACATTTGCAATTTCAGTTCTCCAGCCATTAAAGTCTTAGTCTTAGCTGAACATTGGCATAAGCACCAAATTTGGAGATAAGCAGAGCTTAAACTGCTTACCCTCTGCCATACTGATGATACATTTTACTGCCTTCGAATTCTTCTTAACTTAGACCAATGCTCAAACATTCGCAGTTCTTAAGCTAGTGTCACACACCTGTCCACATCACATTACACTACTCAAAAATACAAAATTTTTGACAAAGGTTAGCTAATAATATCATGTCAGCCGACAGCCGCAGCAGTTAGGAATTACTATTTATTTAATATGACGAATCATAGACAAGAAGAATTTCCCGCTGTTGTTTTAGTCGAGAGATTCCGATTACAACGATTTTGAGAATTGGTTTTAATTTGTGTACTGGAGTAAGACGTAAATACGTCAATTATTTGTATTTTGTGCAGTCTTCCTTCGTTATGATACCCAGATTCTTTGCGTAAGTTCTGGCTGTGTAACATACTGTTCCCAAAAGCTCCCTTTCTCCATTTCTATAACAAATATTTTTTCTCCTTTGACTGTTTGCTCTGATGTTTTAATATTTATAACTGTATTAGTTATTATGCCAATTATAAAAGATCTTTTCGACAGTTGTATCGGATTTCCCTTGAATCCTAGATTTACAAGTAACTATATATTTTTTAAACTTTTTTCCTGATAATTCCCAGTGAATTAGTCAACATTCAGTTCTTCTAGAACCAAAAGTCATATAAAAAAAGAAGAAAATATCGTATTATAGAAGTGAATTGCTTCTGAGAACAATAAGTCCGCCAAGTTTCGCTTACCTTTAGGCCACAAAATTATTACAAAACTAGAGAGAATGTTTTTTTTTGTCAGTAAATACTTTATCAGTAAAATACTTTCAAAATTTGGTGAGTCTAGCTTACAAACTTTTGAAAAAATACGTTTTCAGATGTGAGTGTGGTCTAAATTTTAGTTGCAAAGTTGTTACCAGCAAGATAAACAACAATTTAGTGACTCTATCTTAAAGATTGTGTGAAATAATATTTATAGTTAACAATATATTATCATTGTATATTATGGACGCAGGTGTGGGCGTGGGCATAAAAATTTTTTATTGGTTCTTAAAGGCGGCTTCCAGTAGACGTAGCACTCAAATTTTTACACCTTTTCTTACGAGAGCACAGTCCAGTATATGTTGCAACTTTTAAAACAAAAATGGGTTCATACAGACGAAATTGCTCAAGCTAAAAATATTACAAACCACTGTTTTTGTATGGCGAAGAGTCGGTAAATTCTAAAATTAGGCAAATATAATATACTCCAATCGGAAATCAGTAAATTATATCGAATTTTTTTAATACAATATTTTGCGACATTTTTCTAATTAACTAGTATTGCTTATCGGGTAAATGACTTATCTGTTCTTACAAATGTATTTATTAAATCATCTAAAAACAAGACAGCTCTCTTGGTTATGGACCTTATTGTTCTAAGATGTATGTTTTTAATATTACGTTTACAAAGTTAGTAGGAAGAAAAACATACTAAAATTGTTTACGTGTGACTTAAAAAGATCATTTCGATATTTTTCGTAATTTTAAATCTGTGTCTGAAAACAACACTACAAAATGCCAACCGTCATGCCGAGTAATTTCATCGTGCAACTATGCCTTATTATCGAACAATGTTAGATTGTTGAAGCCAGTTTTTTAACTTAGATCACCCTGTGTTTGCCATATACAATTGTTAGCACATACATATGTATGTATGTGTATCTGCAACCTTGACAACTCGTGTAGTAGTTTTGTAAGCGGGGTTTAGTGCAGAAGGTGAAGTGAAGAAACAAAATAATAATAAAAGTGTGCACATGTTAAACTACTCAAATCGTAATTCACGCATAAGTATATAATCAATGTCATATTTAAGCACACACACTAATACATTTACAAAACTGCATCGTATGTGACACAACTACCGTAAATTGGTGACCGTACTGACGCCATTTTGTATTTACATATTTGGAACACTCAGTTGAAATTATTGTAAATGGAACTTGGGAAAAAAAGGTAACACATGTTTATACACATATATATTAACTTATATATACAAATACACATATATGAAACTGGTTGTTAAATAATAACTAGACGAGCAGTGTACTCCATGTACATACACATATATATATGTTTGAAAATGATGTGCGCATAAGTACAATTAATATATACATACATATGTGTCTGCCATTTTTTTGAAAATTCAAATGATGCAAATTGTAGCTAATGTATTCATGTGTGTATATATTCAAATGTATGTACATATAAATTCAGTTTTTATAATTTAATGTGGTGAGTGAAATCCTTCAACCTTTTGGTATAGACAATATACTAACACATACATGTTCTGCGTATGCATATACACGTTCATGCACATGTAGATACGTGTATGTGTGTGTGCGTAGCTAATTTATATTAATGTTTATTATTTATTATGTATGTATTAGTTCACTTTCATGCATACATATAATATACATACAAAAGCTCGTATATATGCTCAACATTTTTCAAGGCAAGGTTTACTTTACAATTCGAATAAATAGATATATAATTAATTTTTAAATTAGTATTGTATAAAACATGATGATGATGATCATACATTGTGATTATTTCGATTAATTTCAGGTATAAGGGTGGTCGGACACCTTCAGTTAGGTCAAGTGATAGGCGACGTCCTCAAAGTTTTTCAACATCATCTACACTGTCTCCGCGGGTTGTGTTATCTCGACTGGAAGCTAGAGATTTTGAACGCCTTCGATTATCTTATAAAGTTGCTATTGACCAGAGGAGATCTCGAAGCTGCCGTGGCATGAACATGGGTCAAAAAATCAGTGGCGGTGTTAAAACAGTTAACCGTAATGATTCTCAAGCAACATTCAAGCCAATTATACCAAGAGAACTGCAAGCCGATTTTATTAAGCCTGCTCGGATTGATATTCTGCTGGATATGCCGCCAGCCAACCGGGAAGTTCAATTGAAGCACTCGTGGAACTCAGAGGACAGATCGCTAAACATATTTGTTAAAGAAGATGATAAGTTGACATTTCACAGACATCCCGTCGCACAAAGCACTGATTGCATTCGCGGTAAAATTGGCCTCACAAAAGGTCTGCACATATGGGAAATCTATTGGCCAACAAGGCAGAGGGGCACTCATGCCGTGGTTGGTGTGGCATCTGGCGATGCACCGTTGCACTCTGTGGGATACCAAAGTCTAGTAGGATCTACTGAGCAGAGCTGGGGTTGGGACTTGGGTAGAAACAAATTGTATCACGACTCGAAGAATTCGGCTGGTATTACATATCCGGCAATCTTAAAGAATGACGAAGCGTTTTTGGTTCCCGACAAGTTTTTGGTGGCACTCGATATGGACGAGGGAACCTTAAGCTTCATTGTTGACCAGCAATATCTTGGCATTGCTTTCAAAGGCCTCAAAGGGAAAAAGCTATATCCTGTCGTCTCTGCCGTTTGGGGACACTGCGAGATAACAATGCGATATATCGGTGGATTAGATCGTAAGTATATATGTATTTATGTATATATACATATAAATTAGCAATGGTCATCTTTAATTGTGATTAAGTTAAATTCTTCTGAAGCCATTTATTTTACATGCAAACATTCTAAATTGGACTCACAATATTCAAATTATACTTCTTCCGTGCACACGTTCTTGCCCCACACCCAAAAAGCTTTCATTTTTTCTATCATATACAAATAATTAATTTTTTCTTATAGCTGAACCTTTGCCATTAATGGATCTTTGCCGAAGGTCGATTCGACAAAAAATTGGTCGAGTAAATTTGGAAGAACGTATACAACAGCTTCAGCTTCCACAATCTATGAAAACCTATTTATTATATAAAAATCGTAGATAATATTTCTAATGCGGGATTAAATAAGTTATCATTTTGCATCTCTGCTGCATGTGATGGGGGAAGTTAAGGTAAATAGTATTAGTTTGTAATAGTCTTTTAATCAATGTTATTTTTTTTCGTCAATAATGTCAAAGTATATTATTTTAATTGTACTTGATATTCGTTTTCCGATTTGTATTGTAAATTAAGTCGATATGATTAACAAAATATTTAATATACTCATAAATCATTTGCTAAATCGTGGAAGAAATGAACGTTTCTTCAAGTTAACATTGATATACGCATATATACAAATTAAATTAAAGAAAAAAAAGAAGAAAAGAAAAAAAACGACACAAACCTCGTGGTATATTCAAAAACATCAAATTTTGTACCATAACATTAGCTATAGCATCCATTTTAAATATGTTCTTAGTTTAGCATTTAATTTGTATTGAGAGACGCGTGTTCAGATTTATAATTTAGTTAATTATGAAATAGCAATGTACATACATACATACATGGTAAAAAAAAAAAAACAAATAATAATTTCGTAAGGCATTCTATGTGTAATAATAATTATGTATTCCTCAATTGAGATGTCAGTCTAAATCTTGGTTACTTTAGGTATTCTTTGGATGTGCAAAATACGCATGTACATATGTACTCAATAGGGCGTTAGTAATACACAGTCCTAAGGATAATTGAATTGAATAGGAAGAAGGAAGCAGAAGTTTAAATACAAATAATAAAGGTGCAATAATTTCAACAGCAAAAACATCTTTTGTTTGCTAACAGAACTGATTTGAAGGAATCTCAAAGAACGCACTGTATCAACATTAAACATAATTTTCATTGTGACGATTTCTGAACTTAATAAACAAAACACTTACAACAAAGCAGATCAAACAGCCAAGTGAACCACGTAACTCTCATTGCAGTCCAATTCTAATTGACTTGCTGGTGGGTTTTTTGGCGAACTATTAATAAAGTGCTGGAATCCATTTACACACCACACTTACTACTACTAAACACGATATCGCAAAATTGTAAAATTATATTTAACTGTTTTTGTATTAAGCTGAGGAAACTACTAGTAAAAAAACCACATGAGAATAATTATTAAATATGCTTTAAGTATTTGTTCGTTTATAGACTCGTCACTCCCATTGTATTTGACAGGGAGCCCTAATATCCTATTTTGGGGATATACCATATAAGAACATTTATACAATATACACATTTTCAGTCAATAATATAAATTTTTATAATTTTCATGGACAGCTAAGTTTAATCCAACATATGTACTTATATTGCATTTTAGATGGTTTATACATAAGTTTATTTTTAAATTTTATGACATTTAATAAAGACTTAATTTCACTGAAAAATTATTAAATACTTAGAACACCAATTTTTTAAATTTTTACCAATTATCTTTTAAAATAATTCAGCAAACACCGAAATTCTCCCATGATCAATGAAATTTTAACGATTTAGTTTAAAAAAGTCATGGTCAAGATGCACAAGATGAAATTTATTTGTAGTCGGAGGAAGCCATCGAGTCGACAGCATTTGACATGACCTGGAAGTTCTATCACCGGAAAATTTTAATTTTGGCCGAGATATGCAAACTGTAAATTGGTTCAACAAAATGTCAATATGCAAATGTAAGAGAAGAAGTGCATACTTTGCGGCATTTTATTTAAAGCAGTAGTTCCTTAACAGCCACAGGATCACCAGTCACCGCTGTGCTTCGAAACAAATGAGCGAAAGGCAAAATCTTTCGAAATAGCCGCTTCAACCTCTTGAGAGTAAATTAAATTGCTGACTAGCAGCGATTCATCCATTTGTAATTAAAAGATGGCCCAGTTGGTGTCCTTTATTATGGGTAAGTTGCAGTAAGCCCATTATGCAGCTTAACCGTTGCTGGACTCCTGAGACTGACTCAAGTTGGTCAGCCTTTTAGGGAAGCACAATATCGACTCCACAACAACTTGGCTCAACCGCTTAAGTATAATGAACTCTGTGTTTCAGAAAGTCATCCACAAAGATTTGGACTATGCTAATTGGCATCCGAAGGACAAGCCGTGCTGCACTGGAAAAGGGTTTGTCGGAGTGCGCACGATTTTAAGAAATTCGAGCAGTTATCGATGAGTTTGACCTGCGTTTCAATGTTCACATTAAACATTTTATGTGTTGCAGATTTTTTTATGGACATACGTACAAACAAGTCTAGTTCTTAAAACAAAAAAATATATTAAAAAAATGCAAACTGTAATTAGCGCAGGTATTTTAATTTTTTAAACTATAATTACATAGTGTATAACAATAGTCAAGTTATAAAACTTTTATATAGAATATATATAATAATATATTGCAAGATATTCATAAAATTAAATAAAAGTGAATCGGAAATAAACATAATAAGAAATTACATGTTTATTTCAGTATAAGTACTCTATCTTAATTTGTTGAATCACTATTAATTCTCTTTGGTTTTGGCAAAGGATTCCAATCCAAGTTCGATGCTGTTGGTGAGGACTCTCTACATTGAAATACCTCTTTATTTATTTTGCTTTTTTGAAAGTAACTCTGTTGCAAAGATAACGGATTATCCAAACTTGAATTTCCATTACATATATTTGTACAGACTTCATGACTGTTTTCGTTTTGATCAACTATCGGTACTACATCGTTTGGAAGATACAAAGGCGTAGAATATACATGGGTCCCTTTAGCTGCACTTTCTTTAAGGAGCTTCTGACTACGATTTATAGAATCAATTATTTCTTTGACTGATTTTGGCTTAGCCGGTTTTAATTTTCCTTCTGCACTTCCGGTAATTATCTCTGAATTTTCAAGAATTGTTAATGGTTCGTTCAAGGACTCAGAATCCTGAACGATGTTGTTATTATTCTTATAAAATGATTTTTTCGCTAAAGTAATGTAAGTACTTTGATCACAATGTTCTGTGTCCATATTAAGAAGTTGGTTTTTTCTTTCTAACTGCTCGCACATTGGCAAATGATCTACATTTGGTATAATTTCCTCCCTTGAAGTCTGCTTCATCGTTTCAACGTTAAGATGTTTATGTTTACAAATGGTATTTGAGGAATCTTTTCCGAAAATATTGGAAGCACCTTGATTACCAACTTCTGATGCTATAATTAGATTACTGTGCACATTAACAAGGTTTACTTTTTTATCTGCCTGCTCACTTGTTTGCAAATGCTCTACATTTGCTGTAATAGGTATAGCTTCCTCTTTAGAAATTACATTTTCAGTATCAATTTTAACATGTTTTTGATTAAAGCTTAAATTTTTTGAAGTACTTTCTGTGACTTTAATTATATTATTGTGCACATTAACAACTTGTTTTTTTTCTGTTTGCTTGGACGAGGGCAAATGATCTTTATTTGTTATAACTGTTATAATTTCCTCGTTAGAAATTTCCTTTTTCTGTTCAACAGTACCATTTTTTTTTCTGGGAGTGATATTGGGTGAATCTTTTCCAAAAGTTTTAAAAGACCTTTGGTTAATATGTTCTGTTACAAGTGTTTGCTCGCAATTTGGGAACTGCTTGACATTTGGTATAACTGGTATAATGTCCTCTTGAGAAATCTCATTTTTTGTATTAATATTAACATGTTTGTGTTTAGGAGGGATCTTGTTGGAATCTTTTCCTAAAATATTGGAAGTACTTTGATTGTTATGTTCTATGATTTTAATTTCATTACTGTCACCATTAACAACTTTTAGTTTTTTATCTGTCTGCTCTGACGTTGGCCAGTGCTCTACGTTTGATATATCTGGTATAATTTCCTTTTTAGAAATGTTCTTTTTCGTATCAATATTAACATGTTTTTGTCTGGGAGTGATATTAAGAGACTCTTTTCCAAAACTATTAAAAGTTCTTTGGTCACTATGTTCAGTAACAACTGGCTGCTCGCCATTTGGCAAATGCTTTACATTTGGTGTAGCTGGTATAATTACCTCTTTAGAAATCTCCCTTTTTGTATCAATATCAACATGTTTTTGGCTATAAAGTATATGGTTATTATTCCCTAAAGTATTATGAGCGCTTTGACTGTTACAATTTGCATTTTCATTTTGATCGATCTGTTTGCACTTTGGCAAATACTCAATATTTATAGTAACCTCTTCTTTGCAATTGCCCTTGTCACTATCGGTATTATTGTGATTTTGCTTTGAAGTGACATTCTTGGCATCTTTGCTGGTACATTGACTTATTTCTTCGGTGCCGATATGCTGACAAACGGGTTCCTGGGAAGACTCCGATGCTGGCGATTTATTAGTAGAAATATCATTTGATTGATTGACAAATCTTTCAATTTCGACTGTGAGGGATTTGATGTCGAATTCTGTCGGTGACCGACAGGTTTCCTTTGAATTTTCGCTAACAGGATCTGCAGATGGCTTGTCGACCTAGAAACAAAATATAATACAAATAATTTTTAAACAAGGCACATAATAAAATATATGACCGATTTTACCATATTTCTAACTGGCGGTAACGGTGCTTTCCTCTTTTTTCTGTGTGACTTTCTAATATTTGTGTCGGTTACGTTTCCACCATACGTATCATCAGAATCTATATCTGTTTCAAATGGATTAGTGCTTGCGAGGCTAAAATTCGAAGCTCTGCAAAGAAACAAGAACAGTTCGTTTAAAAAGTATTGTTAATATTCATAATTAAGTTCACTATAATAATTTATAAAAAATATATTTTTGTACAATATTAGACTTTAGCCAAATCATTTGATTTATTACCTGAGCGTATGGTTATTCTGAAGTTGTGGCGTCACACATCTATAAAATCTACCGCTACCGCGATATATCGGACTGCTGTTTATTCTGCTGGAGTCCGCCTAGTAAAAAGAAAGAGATATAATTTTTTATGAGTGTCATCATAATCTCAATTATGTTTACGGATTGTTGCAACTTCATTTAGAAATTGTTGTAAGAAACACCATGAAACTAGATAATGTAGAACATAATACAATTACTTACCCCTAAAGAAGTGTTCACATTCTGTAAAGATCGGATTAAACCTCTATTTCCAGCTATCTGCTGCCCTGGTTGTTGATACGATGTATTTAAGTCATAATTTCTTCGCAAAACAGGAGGACTTTCAGATGTTTTTTGAATTCCCAAAGTAGATGACTTTTTTTTCAAGGTAAATGACCTTAAATTCCTATAAAAGAGCATAGCGTGTAAATTATCAAGATATCTTATCAATTAAAATACGTATTACCGCCAACTTACCAAACATCTCGCAGATTTCCTATAGAAAAACTTCTTCGTCTGCTATCATCATCGCGTTTAGATAGTTTCCAAAAGCGCAAACGCTTATGATTATCCTCTTCGTGAAATGGATTTAAGTGATCAGGATAGTTGTATATTGAGATTTGACTTGAAGACCTATCACAGCTTGTCGAAAGATCTTTGTTCGAATTCATCCTATTATACAAATTAATAATAATAAGTTGACAATATACTACTAAAAAATTAAAGTATTTGCTGGATCAAAAGAGCTTATTTATCTGAACTAATTTCTCGAAAAGATTTCATTAGTAGTATTTTAATACAATGCGTCTAGGCATCTATAGATATCCAATTCCGGCAGCATTCTAGTAACCTCACTAGGCGCTGCTCCCTAACTGGATGTGGATGTGATATTTTCACACATCACAATACAAAAATTGCGGTAAATAATAGCACACAATACGAGTGTTGAGTATTTCTTACACGTCAGCGGGATGAACTTGTTAGCCATATTATTAAAGTCGTCGACCGAAATTAAATTATTATATCAATGTGTTACTTGTAAACAGAGTCTCTTATTCTAATATTACTCTAAGCAACAGCAAACAAAAAGTCAAGGAGCTAATCAGATTGCAACAAAATGATCTCTCTTAATTTAAAATATGAATTTTGCTCTCTTTCTCTCTGCGATTAACGGTTCAGGGCCTCAGCAAAAACGATTTGTAATTGTATATGAAAGGCATGATCTACTGTGATCAATCGCGCTCTTATAAGAAATCAGGTGTGTGCATGACAAGAAATTAGTATGTACGAAGTACAAGTATACAAATGTATGTAAAGTACACAAATCCATACATGAGTATTGTATAAGAATATAACTATATATGCAAACATATATGAAGATAAAGATGTGTCTGTGTGTTTGCATACAAATAAAAACACTTTATATACATATTTATTAAACAAACACAAATGACAACATGTCTAAATTTGTACACACATATGTATGCTTGAGAATAAATGTATATATACATCTTTGCAGATAGATGTACATATATAGATTAGACTGAACGTAAGCGGAATTTGTAACACTTTTGATTTGCACATTATTTAGGTACTCCATGGAATGTTATGCCAGTATGTATACACATTTATACATTTGTGTAGAAATATACCTAGCCACACTGTCGTTTTTCTGACTTTTTCGATTAATAGGCAACGATGATCTCAACACGTTAAATTAAAGCTCTATTGCTAAAGCACCGAGTTGAAGTTCAACACTAAATGAACTTTTTCTTTGCAGAACTCATACAGGCAGGAAAGCTCTTCAATACTTCAAGAATCAACGAGGGCATTTCGTAAAGTATTTTATTTAACTGAACCGCTATAATAAATATGATGCAGGTGAATAAACTGGAACCAGCTTCATGTGTCATAATCAATGGTATCACGGATATCTCTGGAGAGTTTCGATTTTACTGGTTTGCAATCCTCTCAAAAGTTAATTCGCTCATCACCCAAGCGGCAAAAATTTAAATTTCGATTTACAAATTTTAATTGAAGAAGCCTGTTAGCTTGAATTGTCGGCATACATAAATAATGGTGTATTAAGTCAACATTTGAAAATTATTTATTACAATTGAAGTCCAAATGTATATAATTTTTTTTATGTCAGTTCGTAGATTGTTTTTTGTTGTCGATAACAGATTAGAGTTGTTAGTAGTGTTGCCGTTTTAGCTGTGTTGACGATAGATCAGGCTATTCAGCAATTTTCTAAAATATATATAATATTTAAAATATATATTAAGTATGTCAAATTAGCTTAAATTGCACCAAAAAATATGTATTGAAATGTATATACAAAATGTATTCAAAAGCTACGAAGCTACGAAAACTGCACTTAAAAAATTTACTGATCCAACGAATTTTTATTTATTATATATTTTTAAATTTTATTGGCTACACAGGCTTATTGAAATAAGTAATCATGCAAAATTGTTAAAAATATGGTTATGCCGTTCCAATTGGCAAAAATATGCTATTTTGAGTCATCGATGCGGCGCCGTTTAACAATCGATAGTTGACAATGATTTCAATAATATCGTCAAACCCCGATCAGTCAGTAAATGAGCTCTTTCGCATGGACCCGGTAGAGGATTTTTTAAAAACTAATTTACGTGAAAAAGTAGATTGGCTTCGATATCGATAAGAGGAATAAGATATGATTCCAAATATAAAAAAATAAATTCATTAAAATATTCATACACTTATCTCGTATGTATCAAGAATTTTCTAAAAGAAGCTTGAGCTCAACCTTTAGCTTCGAAAGAAGTATCGTTTATGATTTTGGCCATTGACTAATAATATGAATATAAACCTTTACTCCCACGCTTATATGGGGACATAACTTTTAATTTAGATACTACAACTGGCCGCATAATTGTTATATGTTATGCTATGTATTTCTGAGTCGCTCAGGTCTTATTCTGGAAACATACTTGCATTATGCTATGCCTTGGATCTATATGATTGAGTGCCAAAGGACCCAAAAATCACGCCGAAGCTGGAGATTATTATTTTTAATATAAATGTCCGAATTTGTTAACAATGACGAAGTCGACGAAGACACTGACTGCAGCGATAAGTATGTGATCCTGGATGGTGTCGATGTGGGACGGGAATATAAATACAGAGAGTTTCTCTTGACCAGAGTACAGAGCCAGAACAGCTGTCCGACGAACTGGAAGATATCAAAGGCGAGCTGATTAATAAGATGTGTGAGGAAGATGGCGTCACAGGATACAAGGAGCAAAATGAACACCAGAAGCAACAGTATGAGCAATACGAGGCTGACGAGGAACCGAAACAAAATGACCTTCAATACATGGAAACGCAGCACACAGATACCGAACTCGAAACAGAAAGAGAAATCAGACCATGCTTCATGATAATAAATCGTCCCCGAACAGTGCCCAACAGAGTACAACGCATCTGCCGGCTTTGGATGACAGCGATACGTTTGTGGCAACATCGGCGGACACATCTAGTGAAGAAGGAGCGGCATCGCTAGGCAACGCATGTGAAGATGCATCGATTCCAGTGCAACCACTGCGACATGGCCTACTATAAGAACTTCTCGCTGCAGGAGCACATGCTCAAGGTCCATATGGGCAAGCGACGTATGTTGAAGTGTCCGATCTGTGGCATGCAGTGCATTGACGCCCACAAAATAGCCATGCGTCGGAAGGAGATGCATCTTTATCAGGATACGTATGTGTGCAATCTGTGTCAGGAGAAGTTCACCGACATCAACTATTTCGATGCGCACAAACGTCCCATACAGTGCCGCAGCAATACACGCCGCCTAGTCAACGATGATCGGAGTAATACACACAATGTCGATGGCATTTTCAGTACCGATGGTCGCGGTGGTGATGAGCTCGTTGGCATGCTCCACGAGGAGTTTAATGAGGATGCCGAGCTCCTAGTCGAGACTAGCGATGCCGTTAATGGTTATGCAGATGCCGATTTTGACGCAGAAAGTGATAAGGAACAGTTTAAGTTCAAAATAATCAAGCAGGTATCTATGAATTGACTTCCATCGATAGAATTCTGCAGGAGCACGAGGATGACGATCAGCGGCATCATCAGCAGCAGCACTACGATCAAAATACCTTCGAGGGTGAGCGCTTCCTCGTGGAGTATGTAAACGAAGATGTCGACGACGAACAGTTTCTGAAAAAGCAGTCTTATAAACATTAGCAGTCTCTTGCTGACCCGTATAACGATGATGAGCTGTTGAGTCCTTGCGTCTTAGATCCTTAAATTTTATAAATATATATATAAATTGATGTAAGCAATATCATAACACTGTGTATTTAAATATAAAATTCATCAATAAAGCTTACTTGGTGGTTTTAATTTAAAATGTATACAAATATATATGCTGGTCATGCGTATACCCAACCTTTTAGCCCGAACCTTCTACGCTCGCTAAACTTAACTGAAGGAACAAAAGTACCAGTCCACATGCTCGAATATGCATTTACTGTTTCATTCCTTAGATAGGTCTAAAATGTGCCCGCGGTTATGCCAAAGGCATTGTCACCTCCTCCGTTGACAAAAAAAATGTATTTTCTAGGTCGGGTTTACGACATAAAAGCTGTTTATACATCTCATCTTCTGACAGATTTTTCTCTCCAAAGTTAATAGAGAGCTTTTCAGCTGAGGAATGGACGGCTCAGCTAGCGACTTTGATGACTAGTATATACTATATGGGTTTATAGTCGTATGCATTCTTCTACCAGCCATCAGGGTGTCACTTATAACAAAGTGTTGTCGGATCCCGTTTCCATTAAAATGTACAAAATTCAAAATTTAAACAAAACTTACTTAATGTTAAATCTCTGCGGTTCTCAATCACATCATGAATGGCAGATTTAGAGGAAAACTCTTACAGTGAATATAAACATAAGTTTCGCTTATCAGTAAACCTTACTTTTTAAGTTTAAAAGATTTTATGTTACAATGCTTGCAAAAAAGCGAGTTATCCGTTGTTCGTTGATAATGAATTTAAATAAATATGTTTAGAAAGTGTTAAAACGCGGAAATATGTTTCTTTCGCCAAAGCATAACTACCAAAGTTCAATTGTTGCAAATTTTCTTTAATATAAATCATTGTGATGCTATATCGTTAACTAAATAAGCTCTTGAACAGGGTCAACTAACAAGACTAAACATTTTCACATTGCATCTACCAAAGTGTTGTTGAGCAAACATGTAAACGAGAGTAGTAAGTTATGTTTTGCCTCATTTATTCATTATTAACGGCGTGGCAACCATTATGTACTAAGAAACACATACATACACATATTTATACAATTTATAATTGAAATGTTTGAGCAATTATGTATGAATAAAGATAAACTAAATACAATTTTCAAATAAAAATGCTTTTCACCATTAACAAGCTAGATATGTTTCGATATCGTTACTTAATAACAATGTGATTAAAACAAAATTTATAAAGAATTGAAGTAATTATAATGTACGAAATATAATATACATTGCATGCCAAGAATGCTCTTTGAATATCGCCATTGACAAATGTGTTTGCCTTTAACTATCTAAGCAGCATTGATCATATTTGGCAGCGTGTTGACATTGGAGCATATAGCTTTTGATTGTTTTCCTATGTCAGTTAAGTTTAGAACGCTGCACATAAAATAGCATTTAATTTAAGTTTTAACCTACTCTAGCGAATTATATAATTGATAACCGTTTAAAAAGTTTCTTAAAAGCTAAGAGTTGAGTTAACAGTTAGCTTTAATTTTATTTAACGATTACTTCCTTCTAATACTTATTGTAAGTACTCGGTTGCTTTAAATATATAAATTATTATTATATACTTCGTTTTTATTTTTGTGTTTTTTTTTTTTTTAAATTACATGCGAGCAATTAACACGTTTAAGAAAAATTAATGTGCATATACCTTTGTATTGTCCTAAGAATATGGGGAATATAAGAAAGTCTGTTTATATGAAATTGGGATTTCTTTTTTTGTTTTGTTTTTTTTTTTGTTTGTTTGTTGTGTTGTTTTATTCTTGTAAATAAACCTACGTAGATCTAATTTTATAATTATGTATGCATGAATGTTTAAAAAGGTGCCTACAGTGACAATCGCACAAAATGATGTAAACCCAAGATATTTATCATTTGGATCAAAATTCCAAATAACGCCGTCAATCATGATTAAAACACAAAGTATATACAATTGATAAACAAGATCAAAATTGTATATTGGCATATGCAGAGTCCGTCGACAAAATAACTACTAAAAATCAACTAAAACTGCGGATGTTGCAAAAGGGGTATTGCCTCGGAAATGGTTTGGGTTGCGTGATAACGTCTGAAAAAATTGCTTAATAAATGTTGCTCTAACTCGAACGTTGATGAGTACTTGGTCGAGTCTTGAATCAATTGGGTTGCAATGGAAGAGGATGATGATGCTGCTGCTACTGCTGCTGCTGCAGATGCTGTTGCTTTCAGGTCGTTGCCAACTGCATGCTATTGTGGGTGTTGTCCAATCTGCTGCTGTTGTTGCTGTTGCAAGTGTGGTGGTAGAACGTTACTAGTCTGATTAGCAGGTAGGGCCATGCTATTTATGGTCTGAGATGGTGGTGGCACTAATTGTGAAGGCTGGCTATGATGATAACTATTTCCGACGGTGCTGACAGACGGCTGCTGTATCATGTGGTGTTGAATATTCAATTTGGGACCGTCTTCCGCCTTCTCCTCCTCGCGACGCTTTAAGCAGGCGGCTTTCGGGTTTAGATTTCGTTCGCGAACTTGTTGCTCCAGCGTCATAATGACTTCCACAGCCATATTGAGGATGCCCAGCTTGGTTTGGGGTTTATCCGATTTCAGGTGTGTCATACACATCCGACCCAGTTCCTTCAAAGCCTCATTAATATCACGTATACGAATGCGTTCCCGTGCATTATTTGCCTGACGCCGTTCTTTTTCGCGAATAGCCTTAACAGCCGGCTCAGCGTCGTCGTCCTCATCCCCCGACGAGCAGTATCGACGTGGCCGTTTTGAACCCTTGGCGCCCTGCGACAGCTGTTGCAGCTGTGCTGCATTCGATGATGGCTCCACCGAACTTGTTGGTTTTGCATCCGATATTTCCAGATTCGAAATATTTGATGTGGTCGAGACACCTGCATTACTGATTCCGGTTGGCTCCTTTCGCTTCTTGGTTGTTTTCGTTGATGTTGTTGGTATCGATGTCGATGAATTTCGCTCCAATTTAATATTTGTCAATCCGGCACCACCTCCACCACCACAACCAACAGACGGAATTCCGGTAGTGCCCACAACAGGTGTGCTCAGCGAAAGAACCTCATGCGTCAGAGTACTCGGTGTGTTAGGTACAAGTGCACCATTTCCGCCAGAACTGCCGCCGATTAGATGGGACGAAGGTGAATTTGCCACGAAAGAAGATAACGTTTCAGTATTGTCCAACGAATTTAGCGATGTATTTACATTTGCTAACATTTCAGGCTCGCAATGATTCCGTAGCACATTAAGGGCATCGTCCAAGCGCTCCTCCATGCGTGCGCCTTGAAAAACAGAGGCCATGGTATGTAAACTGGTTACGGGCACCATTTCGTTGGCATAACTTGAGCCGGCACTGCCATTGAGCACACTATGACTCCAGCCGGATCCATTGCCGGAGACATTGCCCTCGCCAACACCCGATTGCGTCAATGGCGGCGGTGAATTGACCGGCGTTGATGGGTTTGAGCTAAAGCTGCTAATACTCTGGTCCGCTGCTGCAGCCGACATATAGATTTGCTGACGCAATGACGTAGCCGAGGAATTACCAGCTCCTGGCACTTTCGCATTGGGGCCGCCCGTGTTTAGTCCACCAAAGCCGTCGGCGCTCTGCATTGCAGGACTCAGTTGTTGATTGTGATGGGAATGTGAATGTGCGTGAGGTAGCGGGGTATGATTTAGGGAATGGTGGCCAATTTGCGCAGCCGAGGCCAGAGTACTATGCTGTTGTGCTTGCACCTGCACTGTCGTTTGGTTATGTTGCGGTGAATTGTATACGGCCGGCGAGAGAACGGTCGGTGCTCCAATGTTCGGTATGCTGCCGGATCCGCCACGAAATGAACTCATTGGCGGCAGGGATGTCGATGCCGGGCTGTGCATACCAATTTGTCCGCTCTCAGCACCCATTTGCATTGCAATACTTGTGCTGTTTGTTAAGCCCTCCGCATTGTGCACCTGCTGATGGTCCATTGGATGCGAAGATATTGGGGTGTTGCTCTGATAAGTCGGCTGGCCCATGTAATTGGAACTGCTGTGCATCTGCGATTGATACCATCCCGCACTGCTTGTTGCCCCCGAATCGAAGTATTGATCGACCGTTGAAGATGTGTTTGCAAATCGATTGTTATTGCTTCCGTTCGCATCGTGAATGGAATTAAAGTCACTAGGATACATCCCGTTCTCCACGGCAAGACCTCCATACGGTGAGTGATAGCCGCCACCCCGTTCAGTTCCAACTGATCCCGGCGGCTGCTTATTGGCTATTTTGTTAAAACAGTTCTGAAAAACTTCATACAAGTGCATGGGCTCATCATCACTGGTCGCCATGATCTCTCAGACGTTCTTGTGTGGACGGTGACTGGACAGGAAAAAGCCTGCAAGAAAACAATCCATTTATAGCAAAATTTTAGTATTATCAAACTAAATATATATAATATATATATAAGTTCAGTTACAATATATCAGCTATTCCAACACACAGAAAAATTTCGTATGTTAATAAAAAGAATATATATGTAATTAAAATAAATAATTAAAACTAATAAACATTTTCTCAAACTGGAATCTAGACTACTTTAAGTTGGATTCAATTTATGTTAATCAATTATATAAGTCGGTTTGTCTTAGCAACAGCATTGCACTTGTCAATAGCTTAACACATTTTACAACCACTTACACGACTACAAAGACCGATTACTCCGGTACAATATACTTTCTTGGCAATGACATTGATCCGACCTGCATTTTTCTTCTTCCTGCCAAGAATATATTTTGGTAATGCATATATGAGTTAGGTCTGTACAAGAGTTCTTCTATCCTTTACATTCTTTTCAATCCGTATGAGTGTTTCTGTCGTTGAGTTCGACTCAATTACATTTCGATCGTCACAAAAATATAGTTAAAATCATGTAAGCCCAAAATGAACAAATTCTGAAAATTCTTGTCGCTCCTTTAACATTTTTGTATTCTTATGAAAAAAGCGTTAACATTAAAAGAAGTAAAATATGTAATTAAACTCTCAGAATTTTTTTTGTTATATGCTAAAAATGGTTAGACAATATCACTAATTATTGTTGTTGATTTAGCTTCCTTGAATGTATTCCTAATTTTACAAAGAAACACATAAAAATGTTGAATAAATTGTGGTATACAAATTTCTTTCTTTCTTCCAGGACAAAATGTATGAAGTACATAAAATAAAAAATACCTGCGCCTAGTTTTAGACAAAACTCGCACAAAAAAAGAAGTATATTTTTCTACCCTGCCGAGTTAACAGTGGAACTTGACAACTGTTGAGTAACTACAGCCTACCAGCCTAGACGACAGCCGGTTAATATGAGACCAACAATCATCACCAGATGCCTAGATGTAATACACGAGCTAATATTTCTTTGTATTTTATTACTCCCTGTGTCGAAATTAATAACAGCCACAATTATTGTGAAAATTCCAAACAAGTCAACCTTGATTACCAAGGTGTATTCCTAATACTTTAAAAAAAAAAACGATTTCATAAAATAAAATTAAACGGTATGGAGCTTAAAATCTTTATATTTATATGAACCTACATATATTTGTGTGCGAGTGTGTGTTTGTACGTATGTGTACATATGTGTATTACAATAAAGTCGTAAGCAATCCGACAATTTCATTCATAGGCTTAATGGAAGGTATACTCACTGGAACAAAATTCGTTTTGTTTATATGCCGTTTTACTACTGACGGTGGGAAATTAAATGTGTACTTTTTTGACAAGTGCATCAAAACCGAACCGTCGAAATTATAAAAAAAGGTGTGGATCGGATTTGTATTTCTTTTGACCACGAACACACAAACTTCATATATGTATCTATGTATGTATGTTTTGATTTGCACAAAACTTGCACTACAACTAACAACGCTTAGTTTGCCAAATCCTTTTTTAGCTTACACATGGCAAATTGTTTGTTAAAGCTTTTTTAAAGTATTTTAACTCTTTAAACAATGTTTTTTATAAAATTCATAACACTTCTATTTTTAGTATTCTGCTGGCTTTGTTCGTGTTACCATCGGGAACGCCATCTTTGTTCTCTTCGTGCGTCATCCTCAGTGTTGTTTTTCGTGATTTCGATAGTATTCATATTTAGATTACTACTAAAAATGTATCAGACCTAGGGAGGACAGGGGCACTCTTTTCTATCTTTATAATTAACAAACATTCATATTTGCAGCTAAAAATTGTAATCTAATTATCTATAAAGACAAAAACAATATGTGACTGCAGAAACGCGAATTAAGACATCAATTTTTTCCCTATTCGTACCATGAGCGGCTTTTCACATATCGGACACATGCTTCTTAATCGTGACAATAAATTATTATATTTGGTGTACGAGTTAGAAAAGTAGGAAAATTTTTAAGAATTTGAATGAGAACTGAATGCCGAACAACGTTCAATGCCTAAGTAACAGCATTTTTTAAAATTCTAATACAATTTAGAAAAATATACATATTCCATTATTTAACATTAAACCATAGCTTTTTGTAAAAAGCGTTAAGCCAAGAAAATCCCTATAGCATACATATAGCTTCGTATAGATAATTCCCATTTATAATAGTATGAAACTGTGTACATTAGAAAATATACATTCCATTTTTCTTCGAAAACTGAAGCAGTCAAAATTCCAATACAAAATAATATCGATATTAAATATCAACAATCTATTATTTTACACAACCTTACGTTGGAATACATTCAATGGTATGGATCATCTCTATAATGTTATCGATTAATTTGTAACTTACATTCGGAATTTTCACCTCTGTACTTTAAGTTGCGTGCTTCTGCATTTTTAAGCAGTACAAATAATATAGTCTTGTTTAATGCAAACAGAATTTGCATCAGGACACGATGGATCACTTTAATTTTGGAGGCTCTGAATTAACTCGAGGAAATGTGGTTCAAATGCTTCTACGAATTTCAATAGCCTCAGTGATATCATATTATTCATTCAAATGGATGATGAATCAATTGGATCCAACCAGTAAAAACAAGAAAAAATCAAAATTGCTTGCTGAAGAACAGTTAAAAAGGAATGTTTAATTTAAATATGAAACGCAGTCATATCATGTGTCGTTTATTTCTTACAGGTTAAGTAGAGAAGAAAACTTCAACGTAAATCTGAAGACGTTTACCGACTACGAGCTGATGATTGCATCACACCTTATAGTTCCAGCCGATATAGCTGTTAAGTGGAGCGATATAGCTGGCTTAGATTCGGTGATTCAGGACCTGCGTGAATCTGTTGTTTTGCCTGTACGGCATAGAAATCTTTTTAAAGAATCAAAACTTTGGCAAGCCCCAAAAGGGGTACTGCTACATGGGCCACCTGGATGCGGCAAAACATTAATTGCCAAAGCCACTGCTAAGGAGGCTGGCATGAGATTTATCAACTTAGATGTAGCCATTCTTACTGATAAGTGGTATGGTGAATCACAGAAGCTTGCATCTGCTGTCTTTTCGCTGGCTGCTAAAATTCAGCCGTGCATAATTTTCGTGGATGAAATCGATTCGTTTCTTCGAGCACGCAACTCAAATGATCATGAGGCCACGGCTATGATGAAAACGCAATTCATGATGCAATGGGATGGCCTTAGTACGGATCCTCGCTCTGCAGTGATTGTAATGGGCGCTACTAACCGGCCACAAGACCTCGATAAAGCCATTATTCGCAGAATGCCAACACAGTTTCACATTAGCCTCCCATCCGAAATTCAACGAATTGATATCCTTAAATTAATATTAGCAACAGAGGAAATCGGTAGGGACGTCGACTATAACCGTTTGGCTAAACTAACGGGCGGATTCTCTGGGTCAGATCTTCGCGAAATGTGCCGAAACGCTTCCGTCTATAGAATGAGACAGTTTATGCGAGCAAGTGATGAAAGCAGTGCGTCTCCAAATACAGAAATAAATAAGGAGCTGCTTTCCATAACAATGGATGATTTGCTAAATTCCCACTTAAAAATGAAAGAATCTAAAATGCACACTGGTAATTTGTTTTTGGAAAGTCGAATTGATTTAGATTAATTAATTGTAGACTTCACGCAAATTGCAAAATATCGTTTATTTTTTATTTGTAATTTTCTTGTTAAAGAATAAAAATGATAATATATATATCATATGCATATAATTTTGTTGTAATTACTACATATAGATTGAGCTCTTCAGTTACGTATATACATATAATACTGAGCGAGCAAAATTACATTTAAAAAATGTGCTATCATCAAACGCTATCAAAAATGTATACATGTACTTAGCGGACGATACATTTGTATAACTGCGATCTAACTTCATATAGCCATGAGAGTGTGTGCTTCGGCACGATGTTGAATCAGTTGAATACGTTAACGCAAAAAGGGGTATCCCCGGATTTAATATGTTGATTTATTTATTTCAAGCATATAATATATTAACAAATCAGCAGTTTCCTGGTTTGTAAACCATACCGCTTGATTTTTAAACAAAGCGGTATAGATCCATAAAAGCAAGCGAAATAAAAATTCAATTTTGGTTTTGGTTAGCTTAACATTATTGCTTTTGTGTACAGTTTATTGCTCATGAAGAGCGGGAGCAGAGACGCTAACTATTAAATGCACACGAAATGAACTAAGAATATATTATTACATTTATTTTTATTATAGCTTAAAATCATGTATTTAAAGTTTAATTTTAATCGTTCATATGGAAAGGCGAATGTCTTAGTCTGAAGTGGCCAAATCAATTTTAAAGCCATTAAAATACGGGTGCTCCAAAATTTTCTTGGCTGAAATTCGATTAACTGGATCATAAATAAGCATTTTTTGAATGAGGTCCACGCCATTAGCATCCAAATTTTTAAGCTGATTAGTTAATTGATTTGTTGACCAACATGGGAATGTATTTTTATAATCGGGCAGCGACGTAACACCTGGCCAAATATCTTCAGTGGGTGTTTTGAGAATTCTAAAAATAAAATAATATATATATCTTTAGCTCACTGTTTTTTATTTAATGCATTTCCGGCACACACAAGTGTTCAACAATTAAATGTCCTCATTAACATTAGTTATTTTAGACAATACAATTTTTATACTCTTACCTGAACATTCGGAATAGTTGATCTATTTCAGAATCACCCTGAAATAGTGGCTTGCGAGTGGCAAGCTCGGCAAAAATGCATCCAATCGACCAAATATCAACAGGACACGAGTATCTCTGAGACCCCAACAATACTTCTGGAGCCCTATACCACAAAGTCACAATTTCATGAGTATATATGCGTAGGGGAATTCCGAAAGACCGGCCCAGTCCAAAGTCGGCAACTTTAATTATGCCATTTTTGTCAATAAGAAGATTCTGGGGTTTTAAATCGCGATGCAGAACACGACGACGATGGCAAAATAAAATGGCATCTGTTATTTGATACAAGTAGCTTTGTACCAGTTGACTGTCAAGATACTTTTCAGATGGCAAGGAGTCCATATATTTTTTGAGGTCCATTGATAAAAATTCGAATACCAAGTATATGCGATTTTCTTCCATTAAAACATCTTCTAGGCAAACTATATTTGCATGTTTTAATTCTTTTAGCAATGAGATTTCCCTAAAAATAATTGTTTTCATGCATGTGCGTTAGTTTAAAATTCTCATATTAAAACAATTATATACCTTATAGCGGTGGAAGGAACTCCTTCATCTTCAGACTCCAATCGAATTTTTTTCATAGCGACAATTTGGCCAGTTATACGATTGCGCCCCTTATATACAACTCCATAAGTGCCTTCACCAATTTTCTCAATTTTCTCGAAGTCTTCCATTTTAATCAAAGCTAATCTCACCAAAATGCCGCGGATATTTTAAGGTTGCCACACTTTTCAAACGATCCGCGACGCTTCAAATTTAAAATTCTAGTTTCAATTGAAATAGCGTCGAATTTGAAACGGTGAAATGTTTATAACTGAAACGATAAGAGTTTAACCAACATATTTCCAGTGAATAAAATAGATATGGTTAGCTATTTTTTTGGCCAAAATTCAAAGTGATGATTCTGAAAAAAGTTAAAGTTAGCGTGCAGTTTAATCTTAAATTTTTTTAATTGCTAAAATTAAATATAGTTTCAATTTTTAGAAAGTTTAATTTATACTTAAGACATTTGTCGATTGACAAACATATTATGTATTATAAAATGGATGCAATAAAGATATTTTAAGAAATTAAAGTTATTTGATCATAATAAAAAAAGTGAAACAATTAAAAAAGCAATGGACTCCTCTACAATCCTCATCAATAATCTCTTGGCAACTTAACGAATGAAGTTTTTAAATTTTAATATTCAATTAAATATTTCATTTGTTAAGAACTAGTTTTGTTTTCATTCTATAATATTATTCAGTGATTGGATGCATAAATATATCAACAATGAAGTTCCATTCTAGCATTCCAAAATAAGCTATAATTTTAATTCATTCGATAACACCATTGCTGCACTACATGCGGCATAATTTGAGTTATCGAATCTAAATTAGACATCCCATTAGGAAGGCTTATTAGTAGTTGAAATATTAATTAATAAAAAAATTTAATATGTTAAATGATGCTGACAATTTTGCGGACATATTTCGTGGTGGACTACCCTATTATCTCCTTATAACGTTGCCGATTTTAATATTCTGCTCGCCATGTCTAGCCAGCGAGTTTCAAGTTATGTCTATGATTAAGTTTGACGTCAATGGGGAATATTTTGGTATATAAATTAATTATAATCTCTATTTGCCACTAATATGTTTGCATTCGTATTAACAATGCATGTTTTTATTTAACATCTTAAAGGTTCTCGATCTTCCGCTATATCTCTAGAAGCAAAGTCCCTATATACTTGGAACACTGGTCGGCATTGTGTTCTAGTAAGGTAAGAAGAGTTAATAAATGTAACTGTATCGGCAAACTCCAAAAAATAAATCAAGACGATACATAAAAATAGGTCCAGTATTATTAGGAATTATAGGTTTGTTTTATGTTCTTTTTTTTATTAGGTTTCAGTCATCTCCTTTCAAATTAGTTGACAAAGATATGAACAGTATTAAGCGATTTATAGATGATTCTTGGTTTGCTCTCTTTGCTTACGTGGATATACTAGTACATATTTCAATTTTCAAGTCAATAGCTAATGAGCTTACTACTACTAAAACCTACTTTCATACGTACATTGTGCAACCCCTAATATAATCAAATTCCCTTGGGCACACAGTACAAAATACTTGCATTCTTGTTATTGAGTTAAGTCGACTTACGTCATAAGTAGAATGTTTAATGCATACGAATTTTCTTCTTTTAGGTTACTTGATATTTCTACAAGCGATTTAAATGAAATCCGACAGAAAGCCGGTGGTCTTATAGTCATGCTGCCCAAGGATGTGCAAGCTTTATCCGATGACGTTAAAGATCATGTGTTAATGTTGGAGCAGCAAATGCTGCACCAATCCATACCGCTGCCTGTTTATTTTGCTCCTTTCAACAAGGAGTTGGAACATATTATCAATGATATCACATACACATCCATCGACAATGATACTAAAAACAAAACTGCAGCTGGACAGCTTTTATTATCTGTCTCTGCGAATGGCTACCATGTCACTGTGGATGGACAAAACAGTGCAGCAAACAAGAATAGTAAATTACCAGTTATTCAAGGAGAATTTTTGCCAAATCAGCTTCCCCTGAAGCACATGGAGAACTCTGTTGAAAGTAGTTTACCGATTATTCTGATAACGGCAAGCTTAAAGACTTTTGGAATAATTAATGTAAGTAAATCTCGTTCGTTTACAAAATCTATACTCGAAATTGCGCTTCCCCATTAAGTAAATAAATGTTAAATAACTCTCCTCATAAATCAATCAATACATAGGCAATAAATTAAATTTATTTTTAAAGGATTATCCAGTAAATGCTGATGCTGCAGTTTTGATGTCACTTATAGAAGTATTCAGTAAACTGCACTCCATGATTAGTACGGCGCCAAAATACCGTATAGGATTCTTGCTTTCAGACTCTGGTGTGTTACTTAACTTCCAGGGATCTAAAAAATGGCTAGAAATGGATGACAACATGTCCTTACAGGTAAATTATAATCTTATAAATATGATGTGCAGCAATGCTGAATCGACTCTTCACCTTCCACCTTTTGCAACTTCTTTCTACCGTTTTTACAAATTTTGAAAATAGTTGTGTTAATTAATTTAAATTTAAATATTTTCAGAATGTTGAGTTCGTGTTATGCCTGGACACGATCACACAGAGCTTGACAAACAATGAACCCAATGTGCTTTATATGCATGTTTCTAAACCACCAAAGGAAAAAACTTCAATAAGTCACTTTTTTAAGCTATTCAAGTCAGTCGCAGGTCATCACGCCGAAAACATAACGATTGAGGGGGTACATAAGAAAATCAATTTAGCCGATTTGAAGCTTTCGTGGGAGCATGAGCGTTTCAGCATGAAGCGATATCCCGCCTTCACATTATCTTCGGTAAAAAGTCCCGGAAGTCCGTTCCGTACAACAATGTTTAGGGACAACGAAGCCTATATAGTACAGCAGACGATTACTGCTGTGAAGATAATTGCAGAAACTCTTGCATGTTATATGTATAAAGTAGATGCATTATCTGATGTTTTTATCGGCGATGCTGTAAGTTAAATTTATACTTATTCTATATATTATTCTCATTCTAAAAACTATTTATTTACACAGGTAATAAGTAAAGACAATATATTGCCATACCTTGGCGTAAAATCGATTTTGCAAAATAACGACATCAAGGACGGATTTGAAAAATATTTGAAAAATGTTAAAATCATTTATGATAAACCAGATGCTCGCGAGCCGGACTTTATGTTTTACAATAGCATCGATGCAAAGCTTAATGTGTATCGAGTCAAACCTGCCATATTCGATCTATTCCTAACTATTATAATATCTCTTTATCTGTCTACTGTGTATCTTGCCATCCAATTTTTTCCCAACTTTTACAGCGTGGTATCCACAAATTCAAATGACTCCATTGGCAACTTTTTCAAAAATTCACAGAGCACCCTAAAGCGAAAATGAATAACAAATGAACCACTGAAAACTTTAGACAAATTAAAAGAATTGTTATATATATCAATACGTTGTGGCGCGTTGAGGTCCAATCTGTAAAATAAATATTTTACTTTGTAAAGATTATTGTGTAATAACTATATTGGGAAAAACGGATAAAACTCAATTACAGGTTCATACCTATGCTTTATTATTATTTACTAGCATGATTATTGTTTATTAAACTTTGCATTTGTTATAAAAAATTTAAAATTTTTCTAGAATTTTTATTGTATTCCATAAAACGAACAATGTAACCATTATTATCTACGTAAAGAGCAATAAAACAAATTAGTTCAATTCAGTTTAAAACAAGCTGCACCCCTTCAATTTACTATTAGAATTATAATCTTTTTTTTAAAATAATATCTATGTTATGTATTTTTTAAATTCGATTGCGTGCTGTGGATTTTATTTTCGGTATTTGTATCACCATGGTATATCTCTATAAATTCCATTATGTGTTTCATATGAGGATTCGCGTAAATCGATTCCATTCTCTGAGATTATTTTTCGTACTAGCTCACCATCTGTTTCTTGCTCATTTCGTGTGTAGGACTGTGTCCAGTTTTTCAAATCAACAACATTAAGCGGTTCTTTTGAATGTGTAATCATATCGATTCCATTTTTTTTACAAAATTCTAAGATCAATGAAACAACAAAGAAGCAAGCAGCATTCATTGGGAACGCTCGTACTAATGTTGAATTCAATCCGCGCAAAAAGAACGAATAGCCCTCCTTATGATAATTTTTTATAGCACAGTCAACGAACCCATTATATTTAGCATTGCGTCCGAGAGAATCGGTTTGCATATGAGTTTTGATAACATCGATTGGATAACAAGCTAACCATGAAGCCATTCCTGCACAACCTCCTGCCATTAGCATGTACGGCACACTGGGATTGACTTGTTGTTGCATTAAAAATTCGTAAGATACGAAGTAGCTGGATAAACCTTGCGAAATTATTGTTAATATTTATTTTTATCTGTGTGTGAGACAATATATAGTTTTTTGTTACCTGGAATATCTCTTAGTATTGTGGCCGTCAGTCCCCTAAAAGTGCCTCTGATGCCTTCCGTTCTCTGTATGTATATCAGACAGTCAATAGTTCCTTTAAATTTATGCTGATTTTTGATATGTCGGTATAGTTGAAGTCGTGTTTTCGCCAACTCCATTGGAGCACATATAAAACTCTGTGCAAAACCGGCAGTAGCACCAGCCCAAAAGTGTGACATCAACGAATTCGGGTTATGCGAAATTTTCTGAACATTTCCGTAGACTCCAAACACGATTGCATTTACCAAACCGATTCCCATAATTGGACTGCTAATGCCCCTATATAATCCACGTACATTGTCAACGACAAATATTGTCTTCAAACAGTGAAACGTTCCTTTATATTTTGGCGACTTTGGGTTATCAGTTTGCATGTGTACTTTTACTGTATCAAAAGGGTGTCCGACAAGTACACCCGCGATACCTGCAATAGTATAATCAAAGTGAAAAATTAGAAAAACCATTATTTCACGACGACAAAGATTTAATTCCCACCAATATATTATTATCTACTAGGTGATACTTCACAACTTTGTCTTTGTTTTCCTCTCTCTATTAATATGGATAAACCCGCGTAAAAAATAAGGATTTTAGAGTTGTCTCTTATAAGAGTGCTTGACAAAATATAGACGGATGTGTGTAGCATATGAAGAATATATATTGCAGTGTAAAATATGATACACTCTGCATCGTATAAATATAATTAGACATATATTACCTCCAAAAAGACCAGCAATAAAATCCACAAGCATTTTTTTTTATCAGCAACCTGAGTTCCGTCGAAATCAGCATATGTATGGAGGTGAGCTCTGAAATTTAAAAGTTGAAAATAAAGAAACCTCTAAAAGAAAATTAAAATGAAACTTTATAATCTAATTAATATGAGCTTAAAACTAGGACTATGATATTTTAACTTTCATTGGAATCTACTGCAAGGCTGCTAGTGTTGGTGTTAAGGTTCACAGCCCTGAAATAAAATTACAGCTAGGGACCTGTGCTTGACTTTCTGTTCAGTGTGGGTCTATTGGGTTATTACTAAACCCTTTCAGTTTCCTTATTCAAATGCAGTTTTCATACTTCTTTGACAGTTTTTCTAAAGTGTAAAGATCTTTTAATCTACCACCTATAACGTGCTATACCTACTGGTTATCCCTGATGACAAGCTACTCTCATATTGATTTGTGAGATAGGGGTTTGTCAATAAGTTTTTAATGTTCAAATTTTGTGCGTCTACATACAAAGCGTTTATTTTCCAATATTTTAGTAACTTCGATCCTTTTATGCTGCATAGTGTGCGAAAACGAATCTTTCATCACCAGTAAGGTCAGGCCTTTTAATCTCACTTTTTCGCAGAATGCCAATACCTTAAGTGAGTTAACTGCAAGAACAGCTTATAGCCAAGATTGGCGTGCTCTTAATAAGTACACATATACAAATTAATTTATGATATGTCAGATTGACTTTTGACATTTGTAAATGAGTTAAGGAGTCTGAATTTTTTTGGGATAAAATATTGAAAAAGATATCCGGTTTAAAGTAAACTATACATTTTTCTATCTTTGGTTTACTTTTTTTAGGAAAGATATCATTTGCATTTGTATGCAGCCTTACATTAATTTTGAAAAATACCCGTTAACTTACTTAATGCACAGGTCTCAGAGACTCCAATCCTAAAAGATATTGCCTAAGAGCTGCGTGAGCTCAGCGGATGCGATGCTGGCCATGTAACACAGCTCATTGCTCTGATGCAGCAACAGTTAGCGGAGCGTCAGCGCCATAAGGGCCTATTAGAAAGAAGACTAGAAAAATTGTTAAGTATATTATCATCTGCCAAACAAAAATCTTGTCATAAGTTTAGCATACATTAATTTTTTTTTTGTAAATCTAAGTCCAAATTTAAATTGTAACGTCGTTTTATCGATCAAGTGTGTGCCAGATAAAGTTATTAAGGTTTTAGCAGTCGGCATATGAAGATTTTGTTAACGGCCTGATGGTTCTATAGATTACCAATTTGAAGTCTGAAAGACTATTTTATATTTAAATTTCTTTGCTCTTCCATACATAGCATGTATAACATAAAGTGTTAAATTCTCCAACGTCCTCAGCTGGAAAGGAGGTTTAGAAAGAGGAATTTGAGAAGCCTTACAAAACTTATTAGCTTTCGTAGAACTTTATAAATCCAGAACTGTATGCCTGTACATATTTATGTATGGATTAATGCTGTGGAATGACATATGTGTAATGTATGTAAATACTTCGCACAGGTGAGATCCAGGATCGTCCGTTACTTACATTTTTTGAAGCTGTGTGTAAGACGTGAAGTTTGTTTTAATATTTTTTGTTGTAATTTGTCCGTAGTAAATTTAGAAAAAGTTTTTTAAGAAGCACGTTTCGTTAAAATGAGCAGCAACTGAACCGTTATCAGTAAAATATACTTTCAAATGAGCTAAGCCCACGATTAAGAAAAACAACATGACCTAGGGTCATTCGCTCGATTTAGTGTAAGTATTAACCCATGTGAGCCTTTAATCTATCGCTTTAAACTAACTTGAGCAATTTTGAAGATTGCTTGTGTCAAAAATATGACTTTTACGCATGAAACAGATTTTGTACTTGACATGAATCTCGAGTGCTCCTTTACTATTTAAAGTGCTTTAACAAGACCGTTAAACTCGTAATCCATCACATTCCTGCCATTTGGCAGACGGGGATGAACGTGAATATATTTGAAGAACCTTAACAATTTTCTATTAAGCTATTCCCAAGAAAATATCGAAAAGTATCGATTTAACAGTACCATATGTGTGTTTTCCAAACACAGAACTTGGACATATTAATATTCCAGAATATTTGTTTAATTTGCTGTTTTGAAAATTAATCAAACACTAAAATTTATTTACCTTTATATATGTATATAATTCATTTTTTAGTTTGCAGATTTTACAAGATATTGTTAATATTAAAGTATTAACAGTAGGAAACATTATATGATTTTTATCTTATTTTCATACTTCTTTTGAATTTTTCTTATTAATATATGCGCGTTTAAAATTTGGTTTGAATCATCTATTTGTGGTAAGTGTTCCTTTTCTATTTCATTCCGATCGTTTTTAACGCCGCTATCTTGACAAACATTATCACATTTAATTTATTTAGTTTTATAAACATGCAACTAATTCAACATTAGCTGCACTGCATTACTAATACATAATAAATTTATACAAATTACGATGGTCCAATATTCTCCGGCAGATCTTCAGACTGTTTTGGAGCTAGATAGGTAAAATATAAATTTGATTCATATAGTTGTTTACTAACAATACTTATTTAAATTGTTTATCATAGCCGCTATTATGGATTCCTTGATTTGTCGAGCTCAAAAAATGGTGAAATTAAAGAGCTTATTCAACAAACAATTACAGCTTTGCAAGATGAAGTCGCCAGCTCTCATTCCATAAATATCAAACAACGTGAAGGAAAACATATGCATATGAAAAGTGAATTTTCGATCAAAGATGAACACCACATAAAGGAAAATGCTATTAAAAAGGAATTAGACTTCATGGACTTCAAGTTTGAACTGCCAGCTGAGATTTCATCCGAAAAACGAAAGCAGGAAATCGGCGAAGTAGACGTTAATACATATTGTAAACTCGGTCACCTGCATTTGCTTATGGCTCAGTACTCTGAAGGTAACAGTTTGTTTTGATTTGCGTAAGGAAGTCTGTTTAAAACTCATTAATAATTACTTTTTCGTTACAGCACTTTCTGCATATCAAAAATATATGAGATTTTGTGGAAAATATTGGAATAATCATACATTTCTCTATGGCATGGGCATCGTTTATTTTGAATTCCGTTGCTTCAAATGGTAAGTCGTTCAATTTTTAGCTATTGTTTACACTGAAGAGGAGATACTCTGGTCATCAGCGCAGTACTAGAAGATAACTTGATTAGCATTGATTGAGTGACCTATACATAACAATCCACATGGTTATTTCAATTTAGGATTCTTCGAATCTGTGTAAATTATCACTTCTTGTCAGGCACTATATATATTTTTATTTTCTTTCATTGAGTCATTCTTTTATTTACCAAGTCAAAATCTGTAAACTTGGTACACCTGCTCTCTCAGATGGGTATCAGGTCCTGAGAGCGGCGATCCGCGTTTAATTAAATCTTTTTTTTTTTATTGTATTACCTGATTAGGCGATTGCGCCTTTGTTTTTAAAGTCGATGTTTTCTTGTGAATTAATTAAATAATGTTAAAAATCGTGATTAGATGGTAAGTTTGTAAGTTCAAAAGTTCTTTTGGTGTCCGCAGCTTTTTAGTCATTAATCTAAGTACTGGACTTGAATAGCTAAATTGTATTTGAAGAAAAGTAATTAATTTATTTTTATTTCATTCTCCCCTCATTTTATATTATTAAAAACTAGTAGCAAGATTTATTGATTCAAACATCTTTTAATATGTAAAAAATTAAATGACAATAATTTGTCAGTTCTATTTTGAATCGATCACAATAGAAACTAGTTTATATTAGTTCTCGGCTTTACTAAGTTAAAAAGTGCAAAAAATAGTATATTTGTTATTTTCAAAGTATTAACGCAAATTGCAAAGTGTAAACGCATTGAAAATATGTTTTTACTGCATTTATTTCGAATCTGATTGGGATTCAAATTCAGGGAGTTTGAAACTACAACTAATTGAATGACCGCCATGAATCTTTATAAAAAGCGGACATTGTACAAAAACCAGTAGTCCACAATACTAATTGCTAAATTGATATAATGAACTACCTAAAACATTGCATTTATTACCTAAAAATTTTAATATGTATTTCAGTTAGTGTTAAAAGAAATTTTTGAAATTTCATTCTTTAGCTTAAGTAAAATATTATTTTTTGTATTAATGGTTACAAAATATCTTTTACATGTAAAAATAACTGTTCAACACATGAAAATGTACCTTTTTGTTCCTATAAATACTCAGAACAGTATTGCATATGGACCTGAAATATATGTTGTTTTGCAATACACTTTGTCATACATGTTAAAAACATGTGGAACTTGAAATATGCCTGAGTGTTTCATATTTTCCCATTTGTATCCAAATGTTTGTCAGCACTTAATCGACAGGCTGAAAAAAATTTCGATAAATTTGTTGGCACATATCTAAATTGATATCACTAGTCTGTGAATCAAAATGGATTTATGATTGTCTATTTAGAGTCTGTTTTTTAAATTAATACATTTGGAAACACTGCCAAAATATAAATGTGACAACTGCCAAAAACTAGTACAAATTAAATATACAAATTTTACATATAACCCACCAGATCGAAGTAAGATACAAAAATTGATCATCTTGAATTATATTGTTGTTTATACTATTTGGGTATGCGTGCGTGTGTGTATGTATGTGTATACATAACTGTTTTAATGCATGTGTGTTTGTGCGTTATTATAAGTTTTGTATGTGTCAAATCTAAGTTTTTACTTTTCAATGTATAACTGAATGCAAGTACTATATAGCAGAGAAACAAATAAAATGTATGTGGGTACATGTGAACATGTGCATCGGTATATTGTTATTTATCAACATTCGTCCTTAATTTCTTTAAACATATAAGTGCTTCTAGGAAGAGATAGTTGTAACTGACCTATCAGTTTTATATTCTTGACCCTCTTTGCATAAACTCGGCTCTGTTGTGAAGCTTTGTTACTTGGTAACAGAAAATAATAATTTCCGTTAGCAGGTAGCCGCAAAATGAACACCGCTGCAGACATATTGCAATTCATCAGACTATTAACTTTTTTGTCCGGTGAAGAAGCTGTACTGAACTTCTAGCTAAGTTTGGACAAGTTGTCTAAAGACCAATGCAATCATCTAATAATAATTCATTAATATCCCTGTTCTAGAAGAGTAACTTGTAAACGAACGAACCTTATGAGTATATACATATGTATATAGACAAATAATCTTATTATATTTATGGTAATGCAACCAAATAAAAATATATTTAATATTTTGCATTTGTTTTGCAGGTCAATAAAATTATTTCAAGAACTTTTATACCTAAACCCATATTTTCCCTGTGCGAATGAAGTTCATCTACGCTTAGGACTGATGCTAAAAGCTAATGGTGATTTTCGTAGTGCACTTAAACATTTGCAATTGGCGTTGGTTGATACATCGCCTTCGACTCTTTCGGATCTTCAAGGTACTTGAAATTATTTATATATTATATTTATATTGAGCTTGGAATCGAAAATGTCATACACTCAACAGAGAGCTGCATCGAATCTCGATCAACCACATTACGAACCAGATTTGTGAGTGAAGTTGAGCGAATAAATAGTTGCCGATCGCCTAACTGATTCATGCCGATTTAATTGAACAATCATATATGTGGCAGCTCTTTAGAAAGTATTTAACCGAATCTCTATGTTGATGTAAATAAGTATACCTGAAAATTTAGGGATTCGCTCATTCTTAACAATTATATTTTTCAATGCATTACTATTTAATTATTTCTAGTGAAATTTCAAATAGCTCATCTGTATGAAGTACAGAACAAGCACAAGGCTGCAAAAGAATCTTATGAATTTATATTAAATGATAAAAATATATCGTTGGATCTAAAAGCGGATATATATAGACAATTAGGTAAGAACAATTTAATTGGTCTTAGAACTTTTTTAAATTTAATAATCTAATTCCTTGTAATTTTAAAACTAAACTTGATTTAAATCACTAATTTCAGGATGGATGTATCATTGTGTCGAATGCCTAGGCGAAAAAAAAGAACGTGAATCGAACGCATTACGTTTTTTACAAAAATCCATTGAAGCCGATCCAAAGTGTGGACAATCATTATACTTACTGGGAAGATGTTACGCCGGAGTCAATAAGGTTCACGATGCGTTTTTAGCCTATCGCAATTCTGTCGAAAAGAGTGAAGGAAATGCGGATACCTGGTGTTCAATTGGGTAATATTACTTGGCAAATAATTCATATTAAATGCAAACAACTAATTCATGCGCGCACAACAGTGTCTTATATCAACAGCAAAATCAGCCTACGGACGCACTCCAAGCATACATATGCGCAGTTCAATTAGATAAAGAGCACAAGTCTGCCTGGACGAATCTGGGTATTTTATACGAAAGTTGCGGGCAGTTGCGGGACGCATATGCGTGCTATTTGAATGCAGTAAAACGGAATTTAAACCAGGTATTGTATAAATAGTTATTGTATTAATAGTTATAAATAAATAAAATCACACAATTTTTCTTAAAAATCTATCTTAAAAATTGGTTAAATTCCCTTTTTGTCTCAATTTAACTAAAAATTCCAGAAAATAAACACTGCCACTGAAGGAAATAAATCAACATTTTTAAAAAGCACCACAAACGGGTTAACTAAGGGTCTGGCGCAACGAGTAAAATTTTTGGAAACACAACTTAGCCAAGCACCACTGCCAAGCATAACGTCTAAGCGACGCACGCTTTGTTCTATTGAAGAGGCCTGGAATCTTCCCATATCATTAGAAATTAACTCTCGTCAACAACAGCAAACCGTTCAAATGCAGCAAAGACAGTTTGGGAAAACTTCATCATTACAGGTACATTTTTAAATTGCAAATATGATCAGTAAAATTATATATATATATATATATATACATTTAAAAGAAAATATATAAAATGGGGATTACCTAGCAGAAGACACTTTTGACTTGAGTTCAATATTGTTGTTATTACTTTAGGGACCGCCACCACCCTACCCTCACAACCACGGAACTCAAAGCAATCCAGCAAAACGGGCAAAGGACGATTGTGAATTTTCAGTTAGGAATCGAACGGAGCATCAAATTCCGAACTTGTGTCAACCGGAAATGAATTCATCGCTGCAACTTCCACAACAAAATCAGAAAATCATAATTGATCAGCCAGATCAAGTTGTGCATCCGATAACCACTCAAAATCGCCAGAGCCTTATAAATAGCAAATCTCCGAATGATGCTATCTTAGAAAGAACAAATTTTCATTCATATTTTTCTGAAGTATTATCAAGTAACGACATAAGGGAGAACAATGAATCCATAGATTTGGATCGTATTTTGTCTACAAATGATCAGGTTTCAACAGGTATGTTATAATATAGCAAAATTGTCTTCTGATTTTAATAAACTTAATATTTAACACTTTCTATATGTTCAGGTGTTTCTGATCAGTGGATAAAAATGCGCATTCAAAATATTACATCAGAATTAGTTGATGATTGTCCGGGTTTAGTTAATAGTGATGATGGTAAGATAATCGTTAAATACGAGACACAAAGCAATGATGATACTCAAAATATTTATAAAGAACAAAAGACCAAAATTGAATCTGATAATGAACTCGATTCATCCCCTACATTTAATATACAAATGGACTCCAAACAATTGTGTTCGGCTGTCAAGCTTTTATCGGTTGATGAACCACCAATAAACTTTACAGTGCTGACAAAAAATGCACCTCCTCCTGCACCGCCGGACTGTCCACCACAAAGATTAACCAGAGAGCAGCTCCTGCCACCCACTCCATCGGTTCACTTGGAAAATAAAAAGAATGCATTTTGCCCGCAGCTGCAAGAGTTCTGCCTAAAGCATCCGATTGCCGTTGTGCGCGGCTTGGCAGGAGCTCTTAAGTTAGATTTGGGACTTTTTTCAACAAAAACCTTGGTTGAGGCAAATCCTGATCACAGTGTTGAGGTCAGAACTCAAGTGAATCAGTCTCCTGATGAAAACTGGGACATATCCCAAGCAAAGAGAGTATGGGCTTGTATATCACATCGATCACACACAACGATTGCAAAGTATGCTCAATATCAGGCATCAAGTTTTCAAGATAGCCTCAAGGTAAATGATAAATACAAATTTATTTTTATATTAATTAAAAAGTTTCATTATTTAGGATGAGGGCGATAAGGGCTCCGCAGGTTCTCAAGCTATGTCGGACTCCGATTCCAAAGATTCAGTATCTAACTCGAATATTAATTTAAAGCGAAAAAAACAGAAAAACGGAAGTAAAATGCTAAGGTATTAAAATTAGTTGTTCACTGTAATTAGCATACATTTTATTTTTTGATTTATTCATTTAGATTTGGAACCAATGTTGATTTATCTGATGAGCGGAAATGGAAGCCACAACTGAGTGAATTACAAAAGTTACCTGCCTTTGCAAGAGTAATTTCAGCGGCCAACATGTTGTCACATGTAGGCCATGTCATTTTGGGAATGAATACGGTGCAATTATACATGAAAGTGCCAGGGAGTAGAACACCTGGTCATCAAGAAAATAATAACTTTTGCTCAATTAACATAAATATTGGACCTGGAGATTGCGAATGGTTTGCTGTCCCAGATGCCTATTGGGGTGGAATCCATAACCTGTGTGAAAAGAACAGTATCAGCTACTTACACGGATCGTGGTGGCCGGTTTTAGAAGACTTGTATAAGGAAAACATACCAGTATATCGATTCATACAAAAACCTGGTGATTTAGTTTGGGTAAATGCTGGGTAAGTTGCTATGCAAAATTTACAAACATTTTTCTTTATAAAATTGTAAATATCATTTCAGATGTGTTCATTGGGTCCAGTCTGTCGGGTGGTGCAATAATATTGCATGGAATGTTGGACCACTAACTGCACGTCAGTATTCTCTTGCCATAGAACGATATGAGTGGAATAAGCTTCAGAGTTTTAAGAGTATAGTTCCCATGGTACACTTAAGCTGGAACTTGGCAAGAAATATAAAGGTTTCAGATATAAAGCTTTTTGAGCTAATAAAGTAAGTAAGCTGCAACTAAAATTACAGTTTTATCTGGACAAATAACATTTGGCAATGTCCTAAATACCGAATCAAATTTTATAAAATATTCATTTTTTAAATAATGGAATTTAATTTACAATTATTATTTGATTTTGAAGACTTGAAAGCAAACTAACAAACTACCATTTAAATTAAAATACAAATTTGTCTGGTTATTTTGCCTTTTAGAATGTGCTTGTGTCAATCATTAAAAAATGTGTTGCATATTCAAGAATATGTCAAGTCCAAAGGAGTCGAAATACGATTTAATGGTCGCGGCAAAAACGATTCATCCCATTATTGTGGGCAATGTGAGGTAATAAATACTTAAGCAATGTAAAATATTTATATACACATCTAACACCTTGAACACATTGATGATTCTCTATTTGTAGGTCGAAGTTTTCAACGTGTTGTTTATAAGGGAACAGGAGAAAAGGCATGTTGTCCATTGTCTACCCTGTGTACTGAAGCTGTCACCATCGTTGCAAGGATTTGTTTGCCTGGAGGAGTATCGATTGTCAGAGCTGGAGAATGTTTATGACTCTTTTACACTGTATAGAACGCAGGGGCTAGGACAAGCACATTAATATATAATAATTATACACCTTTAATAAAATAATATTTTAATACTTTTAATATATTGTACTTTTTAAACATACCGAGAATGATTAAATTAATCTAGGACACTGATTTCCACTATTTCATTTTTCTATCTGATATGCAAATTGTGCATTGTATTGACTTAGACTAGCCATATTGTAGGCCGTACGGGCTAGGCGGTCTTAGAGTTCTTGCAGACCAAATGCATATCTTATTTTTATTCAGGAATGAAGTGTGTTCTGAAAGGGAATGTTAATATCGAAGTGGCAAATTTATAATATGCATATTTTTTTTTGCGCTGCTAATCGTGCTAGAAATAACCTGAGGAGTAAATCAACAATTCAATTCAGACTGTCCGTTAAACCGAATATTTATTTGCTTCTTTTTATAACAAATTACTATGTATTTTATTTGTCTTACTTAACGTCATAAAGTAATCATACAAAGAAAAATGTATCTTATAATAATAAACCTACTTAAAATCTATGTATGTACAAACTCTGATACATTAATGAAAAATGTTAGTAGCTTAAATTAAAATTTCTGTAGATCTCCAAGTATTATAGGTCCAAAATACACTTCTATTAAAGATATGTTGATTCGCCTGAAATAAAATAATAAAAGTATCCATTACTTAGACAATTATTTAAAAAATTGTGGATATAAAATTGAATCGAATTTGTTGGTTTTGTATGAAGATAGAAAAAAATCAGTTGTTGTCAGATGTAACCTGTTGTGCACATTCTGCTCTAAACTGTCTTATTAATTCCTAAATTTGCCAAAAACCCAGAATGCGAGTAAAGATTTTATGACTTATTTTTATGAAAAGTTGTGGAAAACAAATACATTAAACTCCCATTCACTTTACTCCGCCAACTAAAATCACAATATATACCCAAAAAATTTATTTAACCTTAACCCTTGACCTTAAGTAACTAATTCACTTAATTTAGGTCTTAACCTCTAGTCACTATTGCACTGATTTAGTCACTAAACATACAATTAAAAAGAACCTTTTCCAATTTTGCGATCAGATCAGAGTGCAACGCAGTCTGTTACTTCTCACTAAATCATTCTTAAACGTAATTACAAAATTACAAAAAAAAATCCTGGAATTTAAAATCCCAATTCGTTGAGTATATAATAAAATGGGTTCCAAAAGTTTGGTTCTTTTATTAAAAATTGTTGTTCATACAATTTTTAATGCCACATACATTTTTTATACATTAAAATTTTCAGTTTTTTCTTCAAAATCTCTAATTGTGTACAGGCCATGTTTTACTATATCATGCATGGGCAATTATTTTTTTTTTGAGCTACAGATTGTACATTTATTATTTTTAGAAATCAAGATAAAGCAAATGGTATGAAATCTAATGATTTTTATCGCAATACTTATGTTCAACAATGAAAACTTTAAAATCTAATCGAATTTCACATTTATTTAAATAAATATATAACATAATGGCATCCAACAATTCTGGAGTGGTATATTATCACTTCTTGTCATGGTTGATCTTGATATCACCCGTGATATATATCTGAAATTAAAAGCAAAAATATGTTAATTTAAAGAAATAGCTTAATCTCTACATTTGTAAGTATTATGGTAATTACGATGGATATATATATGATTTACATATGACTAGGAGATGTAAATGTTTCCTTAAGTTAAAAATAAATCGTAATTATCAGACAGCTGGTAGACAATTCATTGAACAAAAGTTCAATGTATAGCATGGTTTGATATTGGTAGAATGTTTTGAAAAATCGTATGCTGACAGTTACCTTTTATTACTCCCTATATTGTAAATTAGTCTAAAGTGGAGTGCTCTGTCCTCCTAACTGTTCACATAGCCCACATAGAAACAAACAGTCGAAAACATATAAATATTGTAGTTTATTAGCTTGAAATTTTTAATTTAAATTAGGATGCTAGCCAAGCCTACATATTTTATTATTGATTTTAAAAATGTAAAAAGTTAATACTTGAAAATCAATAGGTATGTATATTGACAAAGCGAACAGGATTTGGATATATATGATAATTTTAACAAATACATTTTCAAACAGCACCTTGTCATTTTTACACATTTTGCATTGGACAGATAATTTGGCTGCTCTTTGACAACGTTCGAGGAGGCGAGGGAATATAGATCTGGCAGCACAGATGCCACAGAAGACTCACCATGTTTTCCATTGATGCCATGGTAACAATTCACAGAACTTTTGTTATCAGGACACCAGCTTTTTCCATAAATTTTATCGCGTGGCTACCTCCAATGTTTTGAAAATTAAGATACTGAAAATACATGTGTGTTAATAGAAAAGAACATTCTCTAATTTAATATCGCATTTGCGATCATATCAAAACTTACAATATCGGTACTAAGTCCACACAATTGACTGCTACCCAACCTAAGATCTGTTATATTGTTGGGTGTTCTGCATTACCTTAATTCAATCATTAAAAGTGGACCGTTTGCATTAATTTGTTATATCAAAGATGAGATGGGAGACGAGGATATTCGAGAACCAGGTACACGCATGGCTTCGCATTAGAATAAAATTAAATGCAGAAGCTTGAATATGGTCGGTATCAAAAGTTCGTTAATAAACAGAAATGCGGCTTTCAAACTATTTGGTTTTTCTTATTATAAAGAGATATCAATTTTACAGATTTGTAGCTTTGAATGTGTATGTTACACATTCATATCAACCTCAATAATCGATTTCAGGCTTCCTACTCTTAAATACAATTTTAACCATAAACAGCAGAACTGAACTCAGTCGTAATATTACTGAACAGAATTGTAAAATATTTGAGTTCGAATCTAAGACGGTGTGGAACACTTTATTTTAAATGAGCTAAGTAAAAGTTAATTTACACTTAGATTAGACTTTGTGAAAAACAAATGAATTTTTAAATTTTGTTTGTAGTACGCAAAATGTCTGTAAAAAATCTTACACTGTCACTATTTATTAAAAGTAGAGTCTTATAATTAATTGATACTAGTTAACAATGAATATAAAAAATTAACTCAGCCGTTGTTAACAAATAGTTTTGATAGTCTTCTTCTCCTTTGATAAAAGTAATGAGCTCTTATAACTTTCTAATAATAAAACTTATCTGCAAAAGTAAAATAAAAGTACATGTCCTGCAGGTCTAAGCGTGCATTGTTTATCCACCATTCAGCTTGTTCATCAGCAAAATGCTTTTCATACGAATATAGTAACGCACACACCTTGAAAGTGTTGTTCAAGCTACAATCTGTTCCTGTAATGCTGAACCCAATTTGTGAGCTGTTTTTGAGATTATTAAACATATTTATTGTCAACAGGTTTTTCTACAAAATGGTCATGTCTTGTTCTCATTTCTATTTATTAAATAGATGTTAGTTAGAACTGTAATGTATTTTGAGAATATAGAAATCAAAATGCTTTCCTGTTGAACTTTTCTACATGCATATGTATTACAAATTTACAGTTTACATACATATAAATATTACAAATTGAATGCTGCTTATATGTAGATATCCGCCGTTAAATATGTATACTATTTTATACATATACGTAGTTCATCTTAATTTAGATGTCTTCGCATATTTTAACATTTAAAAATTATTCGATACAACAAACTTTACATAATCGTTAAATCTACCTCGTTTAAAATATGGTTTTTACACACGTTCTCCGATTTTCACATTCACAAAACTTTTGAAATTTCTTATCAATTCCCAAAAGAAGAATGGTTGATTTTCACAATTCACAGAATTTGTTTAATTAAATCCACATGCTTAATGGCATGTGAACTGAAATGGTAATATACATTATCGTATGAAGAAGAAATATACAAACATTTGTTTAATGAAATGAATTACAATAATTTGGTGAAATTAATACTATAATTTGTTAACGTTATATAAATATCGCCCGATCTCAAGATTAACCAGTGAAAATTCTTCAAATGTCGTTTTTATGAAATATCAGATTGGTCGATGCAGTACTCGATTAGCCTGTTAAGTTAACCTTTGCACAGATAAGCTTGCAAACCTTTCAAATGCTTGTCTTATGTGAGTTAAACGCAAAATTATAATTATCTCATAGTAAACTTATACAAACGGTAAAAAAAACTGTATGCAACAAGTAATATTCAATTGATGGAGTCTCTCTTACCAAATGCATTTAGGCGAAAAAATCATTTTCTAAGCAAAAATAAACTTTACATTTCATTTTAAAGAAAACCGACTTAATGTTGTAATGAATAAAGCTAAATGAGCATAATATTTTTCTGAATTGTTAGGAACATTATAGCACGAGCACTGCTGAGTTTATATTTAATTTCGATTGATTGTTCTTTTTGGGTATAAAAAATATACTGAGTTTAATAATCTGACAGCAAAATTAAAGATTATAGGATATGTGGAAAACCACCGACATGTTCAGACTTCAGATAATTTTTGTTTCATTAAGCAACTTCAAAATAAACTAAAAAGACAACACATTTTAACTTAAACTTAGCTAAAATTGTAATTTTCTGGGTCGACGATAATCTCGGTAAGAAATCAAAATATTCAAAGGCGACACACCACAGCATATGCCAAGTTTAAAGTTTTAAAGATCCTGCTAACAAATTCATTTCTTTTAGTAGTATAGTAAATGTCGATTTCGAGCTGCGACAATAAAGATATAACTTAGATATTCCTTTTATATGCAAAAAAGAAAATAATTTTTAAAAAACTGTTATATGTTATCTTTAAAAGATCAGCTAACTTACGACGAGCCTCATTGTGAAAATATAGAAAATATAGTTAAAAACATTTAGATGACAAAATAGGCTCATGGGAAATAATAGATCGCCATTTATGCCGTTTGGAGAACCGATATTCATAGAATTTATTTAAGATTAGGATAGAATTACTAAAGCACAAGTTTTCAACAACATTTTTTTGCTTTTGATTTATTAGTTAAGTAAACGTGCTGATGTTCAGTCGGTTTAAAATGCCTTATAATCTCGTTAAAAAGTACAATATATTAAGCCCATTGTAACCATAAAAAGTTAACGTATCTCATTTTAGCATATAATTCTTGTTCTGCAAATTAAAGCCTAAACATTGCAATCGAATTTCCTCTCCCCGTTATGAAGTCGGTATCATTGAAAGAATATTTTGTTTCTGATCAACATATAATTTATGTATCTCCATTTTTATTTTTGTGGAACCTAAAAAGTTAAGTTATAATTATTTTCGTTTTACGACAATTAACTTATTCGTTTTTTTTTCTCTTTTGGGTTGTGTGCTTACAAATATTTTAAAATTGTTTAAGGTATACTAGAAAGTAATTATTATACTTTTGGTGCTAGTAGGTGAACAATAGACTCACCGGATTCCCAATCTTCGTCGCCCTCTTCACCACCAAGGAACAAGTCTGGAGATGATCGTTTACATGAATTGTATGACTCCTGTCCGAAGATTCTTTCTGATTCGACAGTAGTTTTAGGAATAGTACAACAATCAAATATACGCCGACCCTCGGGGCTATTTACATGCATTATATTTGAATCGTTATGCCACTTGCTTGAATCGAGTTGTGTAACGGACGGTTGATTGAAAATAAGCAGCTTTTTGTTGTCCTTGCTTGACGAGGTATTATTAACGCCTAATGGGGATTTTGATGAAGACTGTTTGCGTTTCGATGCCAACGCAGGTAATTTTGAGATAGTGGATTTTTTAAATTGATTTTTAGTCTGCAAAACAAATTAATGATATATGTATTTCTTGATATTTTTATCGATCTTCCAGTTGACTCACAATATTTCTGTTATGCTCTATTTGGTGAGATTTAGTTCCACCTCTTTCATCACTGTTATGAAATGGACTTTCGAAAAAACGACTTGAGGACGGAGAGTTTGATTCAGAACCCTCACAGTTTAGATTCTTATCATTATCACCAGGAAAAATATCCGAGCTTCGTTTACTGCTCCAATTATTTTTTACAGTGGGTTCAGCGCTTACACATTCGGAACGTTTTTCTTCTTCAAATACAAGAGAGATCTGGAATTAAAAAGGAAAGCCAAAAAACATACATAGCAACATTGTTTCTCTGTAGTCTTCTCTCAATATAATATATAGTAATATTACATATATTTGATATTTAAGTACTAACCTTAAAGTCCTCCGAAAACGATTTGTGATCTTTGTCTTTATGTGCACCATCAATTTCGAATTTATTTAAAGTATACATATATTTTACTGTAGGTCCATCGGTATCGCAAGCTGATAAAATAAATATAGCGAGTTAAATACAGAAAATAGTTTAATCAGAAAAATACATACACGAATTTTTTTGCACAAAGGATGTATTAACCCAGAAGTGGCAAATCATCTTTCTTGACGATTTTTGGGAAAGTTCGACCTTAATATCACCAGCAACTGCTAATGGCGAAGTACTTATATCCAATATACAAGATTTTTGGAAATCAATTGTCCACGTTTTCAGTCGCTAGATAATGTTAGAAATAAATTTAAATACATGATTTGGTTTATTGACAGTTAAAAGAATACTCTATTGTGTGTCCTTTATTTTATTTCTCTCTGCAAAAAAGTCGACATTGTGTCATTCAATGCAATTCACATTTTGTTAAAAAATTATACAAAAAAAATATTATAAATAAATTAAATTTAACAATACATACATGCGGCTTCACTTTCTCTGTTGCAGAGTCCTGCATGTCAGAAATCGAACATTGCACTGTACCAAGATTATGCAAGATGTTTGTCTCAGTAAAACGAATTTCACAGACCTTAGAAAAATGAAAAACAAAAAACATGTTTAATATGCGTGTACTTTAATAATGCATGTATGTCATACTTACGTAAAGACTGATAACTTTATACTGTACATCTGGGATTAAATTTGAATAATACTGAACATATCTACGTTGAGATGGAATTGTAACTCCTTTTTTATCTATCGTACGTTTCATATCATAATAAGCCAGGGCATCATCTGAAGTTCTCATCAATCCACTATGAACTAAATATGCACATATCATGGTACCTGGAAAAAAAATGAGTATTATCTTCGATTTAAATGTAATATAGGTAATCAAAAACAGTTGTTAGCGGCAGGCAATGTTCGTTGATGTTCTAAAAACATTTGAACACACTTCATGAACATTAAGTAGTAATTAGAATCTTGTTAAACACAGTTTTTTGTGCAAGATCTGACAGCTCTATACGACATAATTGTCTAATCCAGCCGATTCTTATAAGTTTCATTAAGACTAGATATTTGTATATAACAAAACAGCCAGGCACCTGGCTAGCTGTAACCGTATTTGGCTACGTAGTAATAACATACTGGGATCGGATGTTATCATTAATGTCTTACACAAACAATTTAAGATGCAATATAGGACAGAAAGATACAATTTGTAAACTGATATTCTCAGCGACATTAATGTTCTTCCGCCTATTTTACGATAGAAACTAAATACAATGTTAATCAACATGTCACATCAATATAAGTATAAAATACAAAAATAATGTGTAGTTTTCGATGAGATGCTGCCTATTGCTTACCGGTTCTTCCTTTTCCAGCTTTGCAATGCACGGCTACAACATTTAATGGATCTGCATTGAGCCAAGTCCCAACATCATGACAAAAACGTTGAATCAACTGAATGGTGGGAGGGTTATGATCTTCAAACGGGTAAATAGCAACTCTCTACAAATATATATGTTAATAAATTTCCTTGATAACGTGAGTAAATGATTTTAATATCTAACCCCATGAAATTTATTAATGTCGTAACTGCGCTCTAGGCATAGATTATATATTTTGTAATGCCCTCCGTGATTCTCCTCCAGAAATTTATATACGTCATCAAAGCGGTTTCTATATATGCCTTCTAGCTTGTCCGGCGCAGGGTATCCCATCGCAATAATATTTGGACAAATATCTGTAACATATAAAAAAAAAAACAAAATAAAATAATTTTATAAAAATGAAGGAAAAGTTGAGCTCAAAATAATATGATTTGGGCAAACTTGATCATAAATGGCTCAGGATCTCAAGGGTCTTTTTAGAGCATAGGGATAACACAACAAAATTAATGGATTCTGAATTGTTGCTCAGGAGACAAATCTCACTCTTACTTAGGGGCTGTAGTGTAAACAAGTGAAGCACCCACAGCTAGCAAGGACAGTTTAGAAGGTGGAGACCAAAAGCAGTAAGTACGTTAGAATTTACCAAGTATGAACCAATTTTTACAATATACAAGCAGACAAATTCCATTAGCAACTGGCAGTTGGTCTTCGTGAGCCACGGAATCACATTAATCAGGAAAACTTTTTGGAGACAAAACCACACATCGTGGAGGAGCCGGCAATGAGATCGCAGTATATGAACGAGATGTGTTGCTGCCTAGGTTTAACGTCAGGAAGGCAAGATCAACAAGGATATTCTGTATACACGATTTGGGTAGATGACCTGGAGCGAAGATTACGCACATAAAGTAAGATATTAAAAACGCAACCATTAAAAAAATTAAACGAAGCTGAGGCAACAACCAATTCGAAATGTAGTTGACCTGGCCTCTGATTGCAAGATAGTCGAACGATTGTCTTATATTGTATTATACCCTTTAATCATGGAGCAATATAGTCTGAAAACAATAAACATTAAAACATATTTCAAATTAAAAAAAAAAATCTTGTATATATTTAACTGAAGGTATATAAACATATAGGTCCCCGTGTGCTAATATTACTAAAATACAGTATTATAGTTCAGTATTAAGAAATACAATGCTTACAGGATAGATCCAAATCAAATCCTTTTTCCTTGTAACGTATGCGTTTCTTGCTCACTGCATTTCGTATGGCATTGGACATAATGGATATTGTGTTTGCCATATTAGTCTCCAAATATGTTGTAGGTTGTCTTTTATAAATTATATTTGTTATGTTATTATAACTACTTGTTTTGATTTCTGTTTCATAATTTATATGTTTCTTCACATTATTAATTTTAAAACAAGCGTCCTTGAATAAACCATTTTTGGTCCAATCCTTTATCAACTGCAAAAAGAAAAAGATTGTAAAAGGTGTATGAGCTTACAATGAGAATTTATACAGTAAAGTATGTTTTATACATTAATATTAACTAACTTCAATATCATATATCTCAAACTTACAAGTAATATAATATTATATATTCGCCTATAATTTTAAACTATTATATCTTTTACACTGATTGCCTGAAGTGGTGACTAAACTGGAGGTTAAAAAGCATTTAGAATTGAATGGGTTCAAATATAAAAAAACGGACGGATGGTCAATGATACAGACTAGGTTGACCTGTTGATGTTTCTAGAATATAAGTATTTACTTCATATGAAGAGATATGTTTCCATCTGCTTGTTACATACAATAAGCAAATACAAATGCAAATCTTGAAAATCAAAAAAAATAGTTAAGAGAACATGATATTCAAAATTAATTTGTGTATATGATAATGTCTTGCATTAAATTTCTATTTAACTTAACTTAATTTTTTATTTTAATTTTCGAAAATATCTAGCTTGAAGACGATAAATTGAAAACTCATAAATTTTAATTTTACAGATAGGGCTAACTTGGAGGGTAAATGTTTGAAAGCCGTCGATATCGGAAGTCAGTGGGTCAGTCAATCAGGACAAACCGTTTGATTTATATAGACGGCTTGTGATGCTATTGACCAAGTTGAAAATTAAGTAAGTACTAGAGTTACTAAATACAAAACAAAGCTACAGAAAATGTAACAAACATTTCAAGTTGCAAAAAAAATTGTAGTATTAAAAAATTATTATTTATGCTAACTTTTTTTTTATTATTTAAATGGTAAAATAAACGAAATTAACTTTATATACGTACATATTTGTAAGTATGTGCGTAAGATCGAGTTGTACTTGTAGCATAAATACCTACACACATACATACATAAATTATGTATATGTATGTTTGCATGTGTGCGAGTATATCGGCAGGTCTCTTAAAAATAATCAAAATGCTAAGTAAAACTCATGTTGATAAGTCTAAAACCGTATTTTCGAGCGTTGAGAAGGGTTTGTGCATTCGCAAATATATTTACGCATACAGTAAATGGTTAATATGTTGACGAAAATATGCCTTTTGTCCAACTCTTCCATACGCGCATATGAACACTTACACTACAAATACATACATATGTAATTTATATACATAGGTATGAAAGTGAATTGATGTATGTACATACATATAACACACTCCAACGCCACTATATTGCCATCGCAAACTTTAACACAGATTTCATTCAGTTTTGTGTTTTAGGCTGTTTCCATTACGATTATTATTGGATTTTGAAATGTCTTCAAAGTTATTTCAGTATCGCTCATACATACATTCATATATCACTAGTTAATCACAAATAACGTTATTTAACATTATTAGCTTACGCTCATAAAATAAAATAAAAAAAACCTAAACAATAGCCCGTGCACTTTATATATATTTAGTTATCTTCCAATAGTAATGTCTAACATGATATACACAGGGTGAAACAAGCTCCTCATAAAAAAAAATATCGATAGGTTTCGACAATTATGTTTGACACGAATTTGGAATATGTGCACGCCATCACAATAATTCCAATGCACCGTTCATAAATACAACTTAACCACACATATTAACTCAACACTTACTTATAAATAACATCAAGCTATGTAAATCGCAAATACAGCGGCATCTTGGAGAACGAATGTAATTTTTGAAGCAGACAACACATAATTTAAAATATGTTGTCTCAGTTGTTAGTTACTATAAAATATAGAATATATTAAAAATTGAATTTAAGTATGAAGTAATTTTAATATTAAGTATTGATGTTATTGTCTTTGCCAAGTAAATATATTTATATATATATATATTTATATATATACTGGTTCATTTTTTGAGTGACTTAAAATGGTCTTCACTCGGACTACACCATAATAGGTCGAGTAATAAATAAATAATGAATTTTTAGTAGTAATAAGATGTTGTTATATTTGTTTTTATGTTTTGCAATAACAATTTTATAAGATTGAAGAGGTGATCATAGATCAGAGGCATAAGCGAATATAAAATGCAGTTCTCGCAATACTCGCTTACAAAATCATGTTCTAAATCTAAATCCGAAAAAGGAAGTGAGTCAAGTCAAGTTAATACATATGTAATTATGTGCAGAACTGCCGGGAGCAACGATTCCCAGTGTAATAATATTGCCTTGGACTGGTAAATCGTAGCTAGTCAATTCACTACACCACTCTTTTTTTTTGGGGTATAACTGAATATAAAACGCAGATGATACAGATTCCGCATTACATTTTAATGTTTACATTTAGTAACTATTTACACGCAATCGGGGAGTATTAATTATAATTTGTACAAAATACTTGATGAAATATATATCACAATTTGATAATTTCTCGATTAAAATAAGGAATAATAATTATCATATTTCAAAGTGTTTGAAATAAAAAATACTTTATATTATTTGGTTTTCGCTTACTCAGTCATAATCTCGCATCTACATCGCCTGTTAACAATTTTGACATGTTAATATTGGGAAATATACCTAAAATACCGTAAAATAGCTGAGTTAACCAATACCATTTTAAAAAAGCCAATTTTTACGCTGATGATCTTTGAATCGGTATTTCAAATAAGCGCACACTAATTAAATTATACAAAACAAGTCTCGATAGAAAAACCACTCGTTTCGACAATACTTATTACGATTGTAGAGTAGTTGCATGCAAAATTTGATGGTAATTGTCTGCGAAAATTGCAAAAAAAATTCTTGTAAATACTGCAGACTAATGAATGTAGACGTAGTACATCTGAAGATAAATTTTTATTCAAACAAGCCGTAGGAATCAAATTTCTGTTATTGTTTAGAAGAGACAAATTTAGCTCAAGTGTTGATTCCATTGTTCCGAAACGAGGCTATCTTGGCAGGTATTTTGAATGGAAACATATTTGAATAAACTTTTTCAGCTCACTTTGAACTAGTTTAGAAGCAACAAAATCCAAAAAATAAAATCTGGTCACCCTTGCTGAGAACTTTTGATGTACATACAAAAAATCGAGCTGTAGTGTGGTGCAAAAATATTGATTTATTATTATCTGTAGTAAGGCAGATATATTTGTTTGTAAGAAGACATGACCGATCAGCGGGGGACTAGAGTGTATGTCGGTAACTTGACTGATAAAGTTAAAAAAGACGATCTGGAAGGCGAGTTCACAAAGTATGGAAAACTGAATTCAGTTTGGATTGCATTCAATCCACCCGGTTTTGCCTTTGTCGAGTTCGAGCATCGTGACGATGCCGAAAAAGCGTGTGACATTTTGAACGGCTCCGAGTTGTTGGGGTCGCAATTGCGCGTCGAAATCTCCAAGGGGCGTCCGCGGCAGGGCCGGCGAGGTGGGCCCGGTGACCGAGGACGTCGTGGCGATGTGGGCAGACACAGCATAACAAACAGCAGCAGCAGCAGCAGCGGCGGCGGCTACAGACAACAGCGCGGCTCGACTAGTTCTAGTAGTCGCCATTTGGATCGCGGCTACAGTTCGGGACGCTCTAGCGCTGGCTATGGCGGCACTTCTAGGGATGGTGGCAGCAACGGCTTCAATCGACGCGACGTGTACAGTGGAGCGCGGGAGAGCAGTCGCTACGGCGGTGGTAGCGGCTCCAACTATGGTCGAAACAGTGGTGGACAAGGCGGACGCTATCGTTCTCGATCCCCGGCGATTTATCCTCGGATTTATTAAATCAACCAACCTCAATTTTGAAGCTGCTAATGCAAAACAAACAAACATGAATATATTAAAATGTCTGCGCTGATACTGATTTGATCCAGTTTACCATAAGCAATCATTGCTAATATGTACATACTTACATATATTAAACACAAATATTAACATTTGGTTTCTAATCGATAAGGGAATATGATCTTTTAAAATATATGTATTTATATTTGCTAGGACATCGGCTTTTGGGGGAAAAAAAAAACAAAAAATCACTCACACAACAACAGCAAAAAAAAAAACAACAAGCAAAAAATCATGTACTATTTATTTAACTTACAACAAATTGCATCAAACGAAAATTTTGATTTTAAAACGATAAACATTCAAATTTAAGAACTAAATTAGCCAACTATTACAAATAATTAAGATACATATATATTTAAAAAACACAGTACAGACTAAGTTTATTGAAAACCTAGAATACATAAATCTAATAAAATGTCAGAATCGTAATTTGTATTTACATATTTGCTGTAGTTGGTTTCCAAATTTACAAAGGCTTACCTATTACTACTATATATGTTTTGGCATTATTTATTTCAATTATACACCAATTCGACAGATACTATAGTAACATATACATATGTGTTCAGAAACCTAATAACTAACACTTTAAAGCACAGTCGTTAATTACATTGGATAATTCTCCTTTACAAAATCATGTTCTAAATCTAAATCCGGAAAAGGAAGTGAGTCAAGTCAATTTAATACATATGTATTTACATGCAGAACTGCCGGGAGCAACGATTCCCAGTGTAATAATATTGCCTTGGACTGGTGAATGGTAGTTAGTCAATTCACTAGACCACTCGTATTTTTGGAGTATAAAAGTGAAAATTCAGCAATAAATAATTAAATTATAATGATTAATGAAAAACTAATGTTATTCAAACCAGTTAATTTTAGAAGGAACAAATTATTAGGAAAAAGGCAATATTGCACGCTGCGCTCTATGGAAAATAATAGTTAAATCTTATACAATTTTCAGGGCATGAAGATTGCATAATAAAAATCAAGTATGTAATTTAAAAGGCTAATTTTTTTATTTTTGCTAGAGTTTTCACAGAAGTGATGGATTTTGACATATAATATATCTTCTAATATACACTTGACCCAATTGAATAGCGGTTAACGGCTATCTTCGACACAATTGCCAGATTATTTCTTATAAGCTGAGCACAGCTTAAAAATCGACAATAAGAAATATACAAATGAGGGGAAGATTAAATTGTTTATTAAATATAAAAATAGCCAGCGTTATTAACCGTTTTTATTAACAGCTTGAATTTTGTATTATTTTATATTAACAAAATGATTCGCACTTATGTACTGAAACAAAAGACTGCTTAAGCATATGCAAAAAATATTAATTGCCAGATTAACGATGAGAGATTGGGAAATATAAAAAAGACAGTTGATCTGCTTCGCTTTACTCCCCAGAAACGTGCCTGTAAAAAGAAGGGCAATTGGCAATACTAGCGAAAGAATTGAATTAGTTGGGTAGGGCTGGCTCCTTAACGAAAATAGTTCGTATATCATGCACAAGCCAACTGGGACAAAGAGGGAATTTGTGACAAAATGTGATAAAATATATCCCACGATTGATGCTATAAAAATGTGAATTCGGCTCTTTATAAATATGTTTTGGTTATCGGCGCTAGTTGCGGTATTCAAATTCGCTGCTCCAAAGAAAGGATGATTGAAGCTATCGTCTTGCGAGAATAGGCCGGCAGGAATGTTTGGCTCCACTTCTGGATCCGAATATGTTATATCGTCTTTTGTGCCAGAATCTAAAATGATAAATAACGGTGAGGTCATGTATTTATATTTAATGTATTTTAATTATGATATTAGATACTACTACTATAAGGATGTAATAATACAAAAGATATCCAAGGTCTAATTTAGGATGTCTTAAGTATTCTTGTTAAAGATTACACTATTTAGTGGGTTTTTTATCCATTTTGTTTGCCAACATATATGCGATATCTGATAGACTTGCATAGTCTCGGTGCAGACATTCTTGATTCTTCAGTCATTCTTATGTGTACGCCTTTTGGATAATTATTGTCTTACCTTATGCTTATTTTGAACAAAAACTATACTACTGAGAAGAACAAAGATTCATTCCTATAAAGTTCTTCAAAGAGACAATTTCAATTCGATGTATGTTGAGAGCTGTGAGTAAGAAGACTGCCTCCATATCTGAATACATTTCGACATGGCTATATGCATATGAAATAAAGTATTTAACTTCGTAGTAAGCTGGTAAACCTTAAGTTACACGTACGCCAAACAGGGATTAAATGTATTTGAGCCGATTCTAAGTGCTAGCTGTAAATTAAATAGTCATACTTACCAATAAGATTGTCGTCAAAAGCTTTAACGCTACCGTTTAATTTTTCTAATCGGGATTTAGCACTTTGTAATATTTTTTTTCGTCGATTTTCACGCCTTAGATCTGCGGCAATTGCTTCTAGAGACTGTTCTTCAGATGCCTCCATTTTAATTTAGTTCTCAATGCACTCTAATCTTTTATGTGAACCTTCTATTTTGGAATGGAAATTGTTGTATATGTATGTTTTTATATCAGTGTTGCCAGACTTGGTAAAGCAGAAACAGTTGCTTTGTTCCGCGGTCTTTGTCATAACATATTGGGAGAAAAGTTATTAATCAATAAATATTGTATCTGAAAATAGTCAAAAACAGAAAATTTTCTTTTTGTGATATAGATTAAGTGGCAGCTCTGTACTTATGACAGTCAAAATAGCAACGCTGAGTTCGAATCATAGCTGAGTTAATTCAATTTATTTAGCAATATTTGTTAATGTATTGCTGATATAATGATTTTAAAGACTTGAAAGTAATTAAATTTAATGTAATGTGTTAATATTAATATTTTGTATATTGAATAAAATTGATGATCTTTTCCTACAACTTGATTTTATCTTTAATAATCGATATTTTTCCTATCGAGTGCCATTAAAACAAAGACAAAAAGATTGATGCGACATTCGTATATATGTACTTTCTCAAAGTCAATAACAAAACAAAAGTTGTGAAATAGTATTTAACCATACTAAAACATTTAAACTAATTGCGATGGATTGCGATAGTATTCAAATGGCAATAGCGGAAGAAAATCAATCAACAGTATGTAGCAGTACATATACAAAATACTAAGTGAGACGCTTATTGCGTTGTTTCTATTTAGATATGTAGATATGAATATGTATTGTGTATTTACAAATTGCATGTATATGTATGCATATATATGTAATTAATAGTTAATACTCGCCTTATGTATTTTTTGCCAGTCAATTTCTTAACAAGAATAATATATTTATATTGTTATAAGGAACGCAAAGAATGTGGACGAAGAGGTCGAAAACCTGGAAGGAAGACATCTTCAGAAAAAGTGGATGTGAAAGCTAAACTCGGTAAACATTTAAAAAAATTAAAGAACCTTAAAATGTCATAAAAAGTTTGTTTCTATAAATAACATGTGTTCTATAGAGCGTAGCAGACAAAGTGCCCGGGAATGCCGCGCTCGAAAAAAGCTACGGTATCAGTATCTGGAGGAGCTAGTTGCGGATCGTGAAAAGGCAGTTATTGCCCTGCGTGCTGAACTGGAGCGAGTTGGTTAATATAAAATTTATGTTATAATAATCTATGTTGTTAACATATTCTCTGCATTTACAGTTAATGCAATGGGACAAACAGCTTGAGGAAAATACCAATCCGAGTGATAATGATCAGATGCTTAAGGAAATTGGTATACTTAAACAAGAAACCAGTTCCTAACCTAAAGTACAAAATCAGTTACAAAATTTGTTCATACAATCGTATTGCTAATTTTACAACACATGTGTATGTATGCTTATATTTATAAAAACTTTTAAGCTTATGCCATCATCCACATTTATACTAGCGTAAACTAAACAGTTATATCTGAGTTGCAGTGAATAAAAAAGATTTAAATATCCCCTTCTATAATATATAGTTGTTTGGTATTCTCATTTTCGTTTTTGGTAAAAGAAAATTAGATTGAATCAAGAATTAAGAAAGAGTTTGTGCTCGGGAGGGACATAGCTGTGATCACTTCCGTTATTACAGTTAGTATAATGGATGGCTGAACTGGAATGATCCAGTAACAAAAAATTCAATTTGGTTACATCTTTCATGAACTCGGCCAATTCGGGATCATCATTCCCCAAGCGGTAAATTTGCATGAGCCGATTCTTGACAATTTGCATCCACAACGCGAGCTTGGTGCGCAACTGAGGCCAGATGTCCAGTAAAAGTTCACCCAATGGACGCATTAGGGACACCAAAAGCATCATCGGGTATGCTTTAATAAGCTGAATTTATTTTTTGAGTGTTTTGTTTTAAATTAGTTGACAATGATGACATATAATTTTAGTTTTGAAGTGCTACTGACTAGTCATTAAACATTTTCTCGATCCAATAATGTTGCCTGTGATTTACTGAGCTACCTGAGTAAGCTACAAAAGTATTCCAAAGTTTCGCCTTCAACCGGATTACTAAGTAGACTAAGCTTAAGCAGGCTGAAGATTACATAATGCCGATGAGAATTCACCTGTTCACTTCCAAATTATTATAGTTGTTGTATGTATATGGTGTAGTCGACGTCTTCTTCCGGCGTAACACACCATCATGGCCAAATATTATACTTAACTATTTTTTGACGAAAAGTCAATCTCTATAAACGTTAGCTTTGGTTCAAATACAACTTCAGTATATCTAAAAAGAATACTGTAGCTGAGAAAGCTCAACTACGATATACTCTAACCACAATTGCTAAATATATTATATTTTTTTTTATTTTTTGACAAAAGTATTGAACTCTGCAAGTGCACTCTTTTCCAATGGCAAATCGCATACTTTTATTCACAAGCCAGAACGGAATCGATCTGGAAGACGATAAACACGTAAATATATAAAGATTATATATGTTTCGAAATTTGAGGAACGAAGGCATAAAACAAAGCAAATTAAATTTGCGACAGGTACTTGAGAATCTCAAATCCAAATTTGATGTCTCTATCGACTCGACTGTTGTTTATGATCAGGAATATATATACATACATTTTTACAAAATCATTTTACCATTTTTAACTATTTTTAATGATATATTCATTCAAATTACCAAAATGGGAGCGATATTAGAGAGAATAAAATTATCCATTAAAAACTGAGATTTATCGTTTTTTGTTAGCATAATTTAGGAACAATTTCGAAACTAGAATTAGCGAAAAATCATTTGCTTGAAATCGTATTCCTCATGATAACGATAAGCTGATTTTTAAGAATCTTTAATTTATAAGATATGTGAAAACAATATTAAGCATTATGACCATGTGAAACTACTTTAATCGAATTAAATATTTTTACACAATTTAAATTTGATACCGTAGTTAGTCTTAGCATTAACAATATCGGTATGTACACCTCAAAAAGATTTAGATTTAATCTAATGACAAACATATAAATATTCCTTTGCTCATATACATATATATGTATTTACAAGTAAACACTGAAATTGAATTATGTATACACAAATATATGCTACTTAAATTAAATATAATTTTGGCAGTGCCAGTATTTAAATATACATCATTTCCGCCATCGAGGACATCTTTTTAGGAATGTGCACCATTGTGTCGAAGTAGCTGGCTAACTCGACAATGGTGACATCGTCGCCATTCCTTGAATTTGGAGGATTATTGCTTGCCTCTTGGGAGCATGAGAGTCTCGAGCCATTGCTGATGATTGGTCGCTGCCGAAAACTAGGTCCATGATCTTGATCCTCAATATACTCGCAACTGCTGCTCGGTGCTGACGATCCGATTTCACTTTTTTGGCATGTCGAAATTTTTTTTGACACTTGCCAGGTGCTATCCAAAACAGCTTTCTTCGATTTCGATTCATCCAGCAGGATATTGCACTCGCTTATCAGATCCCGAAAGCTACAATTTCCACTTATACTAGATTTAATGCTATTTGATCGGGGCTTATGAAAAGTGGAGCGACTCCTCTCATCGAAATTCAATGGGAACATTCGACGCATACCACGGCTACCAAAAACACATTTCGTGTGCAGATGATTGTCGTGGGTGAGCCGTAAAACTGGTTCACGCAGCAGATTCTTTTTCGATGTGGCTAAATTGGTCCGTTTTAAATGGAGCTTATGGCAACGCAGAGAATTCACAATGTCGAAATGATCTGCACAAATTGCAGAATCCAATTGTTTGTGGCTTTCGAAGTCATCCACATTGCTCTCTGACCTTCGTCGTATTCGTCGCATCTTGCAATGAATTAGTTGCTTTGTACTTTGAATTGGTTCCACTGTCGTCTCGGAACACAAAGTCATGCTTGGACTGTAAAATGGATTTCTGGTGCACACTTTGTTTTGTTCATCTTTCTGTGTTATTTTAAGTTTATCCAAATCAGCTTGCAACTCTTCTGTAGACATTTTCAAATTTGACTTTACTTCGAATATTTGAAATAATTTCGTGTTTGTTATTTTTGTGCGTCTTAAATGACTTATTTATTTTATTATTCAATTTGTTTTACTCTATTATTTACTTTTTTTCTGTGAGAGTGTTGGTAATCGTTCGTAGCACTGGTTCATTATTCTGAATCAATGATGAACAATTTGATGCAGGTCGTTCTCACTGTTTCGCTACTGTAGTTATGCATACAAAATGAAACATTGGAAATGGAATATGGAACAATATGGCAATATAATGCAACTAATAGTTTATGTCTATAGATAAATAAGAAATTTATTAAATTTTCTAATTTTTTATGTTTAAATTAATTTTTTAAATTTAATATCAAATTTAATAAAATCATTTTTTTGCTGTTTGTAAATCTGGATTTTTTTGACTTTAGTCTCTTGTTGCGACATCCTGTGACATTGTCCAGTTAGGGTTAACGATAACAAGTGACTGGTGTATGGTGGTTGGACACAACCTTAACCCTACTCAAACGGTCATCGTTCACTTTACTAGACGATATAGGCTATATAGGATGAAGCAAATACGACTTTTAGGGAGCCTATTAGAGATAAGCAAGGAGGTAAAATACCTCGGCGACACATTTGACAGTAGATTTAACTTCGGCACCCATGTGCGAAACACGATCTGGAAGTGCTCCAGAGCTCTTTACACATGTCGTAGCATAGCCGGGAAGTCATAGAGTACATCACCAAAGATAGTCAGATGGCTATATCTAATTGTAGTAAGACCTATGCTGGAAGCCTTATAATAGAGCTCTCGCCACCCTTCACACCATAGGGCTCCAACAAAACGCTACGCTTTAAAGAATGTCAGCAGACTAGCAGCAACATGGAATGGACGACACTAGATGAAGTTCATCCTATAAAGCCGCATAAAGTGGTATACCGATACCAATCAGGGAACAGGCCTTGGAGTGGTGGGCCCCATGGATATCCTATCATGAATCACTGGGGACGCGCACCAGCATATTTTAACATATCGGCGGATGAGCAGGCTAGAATGGGTACAGAGAGTCCCCTAACAGGTCCAGAACCGCTTTGTGGCATAAGAAAGCACACAATACGGCTGGAACTCAGGAAGAAAGACAAAGGAGACTACGGAGCTGGGAAAAGGCACCAGGATTCCTACAGGCCAAATGTCTTTTGGGCGGTAATAATCATAAATAATTTAAGCAAGTAATATCTATGGATAGGAAAAGGCTTAGGATACTTGTCGGTCTACTGACTGGGATATCGTAGACTAACAAGCCACCTTTCCAAACTGGGAATTTACAGTAACAATCATTGTTTGTTTTGTGAAGGTGAGGAGGAGTCCTTAACTCACATTCTAACAGATTGTTCGCCTTATCCAGGAAAAGGTGCAGCATCCTAGGAATGCATGTTATGATTGTCAATGACATAAAATCCTTTAACCTATCAAAGATTCTGGCATTCGTGTAGGAACTGGGGTTGATGGAGGAGCTAGAACATAATAATAAGGGGCACAATAGATCTAATAGGTCGCAGTGCAGAACCCCAAATGAATAAATATATATATATATATATATATATATATATAGTTGCCAATAAATAAATAATTAAACAAAATAATATTAATAATACAAAATCTATTATCAATTTAATTATAATGCGATCTCATAGTGTACTTTTAAAAAACCCACTGACTTATTTATTATCAACACATATCTAAAAAATATCTTATATGAATATTTATATTGATGTATATTTTTCTAAAGCTTAACATTTATTATATATAAATTCCTAAAATGCAAAACCATTACTGAACGAACTATTTCTCTATCAAAAAAATGAAAATCATGGAAAAATGTTTGTAATGCATTAGTGTAGCGTAAAGTGAAATTTTTCAAACAGGATTTTCCTAGAGAGAAGGGAAGTATGGGCTGACTCAGAAAGACAATTCTGAATTGGTGAGACAGGGAGAATACAAAAAACGCTTTTCAATAACATCGGCAAGCACCTTCACAACATCTCTCCTGATTGCTTTTCTTTTGACGTCGTTGTTACATTTTAATAGATTATATTCGTTAACCTTGTTTCCATTGCTATAGGACTTATGCTGCTTAATACCTCTCCCGAATAGAGCAGCTGGAAATTTATGGGAATAAGAAAACAAACACTAGCGTTAAAGATTAATTTGGTAGATAACTGAATTTTCCTTAATCTTGCGTCCCCAACTTACGGCAATGCCATTTGATTGGTATCCTATGCAATGTCTTGTCCTACGCACTTTGCTCAAAGCTCTCAATACTAGTATTGTTTATTATTCAAGGACATTTGTTCCTCTTCTTCTTCAACTAGTCCTCAAGGTCAAGTTACGGTTTCTATTGGTTATTTCCTGAAGTTGTATGTGAGGCATAACTGAGATCGTCATCTCACCCAAAGCACCAGATGTGTTGACATTCTTTCCCTTTACTTCGTCTTAATGATATTTGTTCAGTACCACTTTAATAATTTATAGCTTATAGCATATAATGTTAATGTTAAAAATAATTTCGTTCTCGTTTCACGATGATCAGCAGCCCTCTAGTACTACATCCATAATAGATATGATTTGCCACACTGCATCGATATTTGTGCATGAGCATAAAGTCTTCTCATACTTACGCAACAGGAGCATCAAATTGAAGAATCATTGAGCGTAACTTGATCTTGTGCCTTGCTTGGCATTCGGCTTAATATTTCTTTTGACCTGAAGACCAGTCTCACAATCCACTTAAGTTCGATAAGCTTGAACTGATTGTTGTTTGTTCAGTTCGCTTAAAAAACACTGTATTGTATTTATACCAAAATTCTTTTATTTATTATAAATGTTAAGACTTAAAAACAGTAAAAACGTATTAGCATGTGGCACAAACTGACATAATAGAGAAGTAGTAACAACAATGGTGCTGAGAAATATTTAAGAAATTGTTAATTTTTTAATTCAGTTGTTTTTAATTTTTAAATGAATGGGCGAAATAACGTGCAAATTTGGCTAGTTTAGTATAAATATCCACTACACATATAAACTGTAATTCCAAATATAAATAAAATAATTTGATGTAATATTATATTTATATATATTATAAAACATCATTGTAATTCTTCAAGTACTATTAAATGACGATTTCGGAATTGATGCTTCTAATGTAAGGGGACCATGAAAAGGCATCGGTTGCATTTGTATGAATTCAATTGGAAATGAAATCGGTAATTCATGTAACTTATTACCATATATTGGTGGGTTAAAATCAAATGTTGTGTCATTATTAGTCACGACAATAAACTGAGATTTGGAATCTAAAAGCTTGACAGGAATAAATGTGCTATCTGCCGCAGAGGGTTCAAGAGGTGAATTCACTTTTGAGTTGTCGATGTTAAATTGATCTGTTTGTTCGTTATTATTTTGATATTCAGTTTTTCTAGGTAACTCTGTCTGTTGAATTGGGATTGGTTGATTGAGATTGTAATTTTCTACCTTTTGAAATTCCACTTTTCTGGGTAATTCGTTTTGTTTAAATGATAGCGGTTTATTAAAATTGTAGTTTTCTAATGGTTTGTATTCAGGTTTTCTGGGTAACACCGTTGGCCTAAATGAGATTGGTTTATTAAATTGATAATTTTCAGATGATTGAGTAATGGTTTGGAATTCCGATTTCCTAGGTATATTTGTTTGCTTAAAAGGATTTGGTTTATATACATTGTAGTTTTCTGCAGGCTCAATATTTGTTTGGTATTCTATCGTTCTAGGTATTTCGGTGTGTTTAAATGGGATGGGTTTATTAAAACTGTAATTTTCGGTTGGCTCAACATAACTTTGACTTAGTGGATTTGGCTTATTGGACTTGTATTTTTCCGAATAATAAATTGGATAATGAGAAGTTTCTTCAGTTTCAGATGCGAACTTCGGTATGTGTTTCTCTGTGTAGGGACTTGAGTAAGTATTCTCGTACTTATAGGGCTCTTGTGAGCTAATATAAACTGGCACTTTTCGTTCAACCTCGACTGTATAAGGAACTGGAATTTTTTTCTCATATGGTACCGGTACTTTAATTTCTACCGGATATGGAACAGTTTTAAGGACAGGATATGGTTTGGGTACATGTATAATTTTTTCCATAATTTTTTCAATCATATATGGTTTGGGTATATGAACTGGTTTCGGAACTCGAATGATTTTCTCAACGATCTTTTCAACAGGCACATGTATAATTTTCTCAACTGTCACGTTCACAAATTTTGGTACATGCACTATTTTTTCAACAACTTTCTCAATCGGGATGTGCACAATCTTTTCAACGGGATACGGTTTCGGCACAGATTTTATAACCTCCTTTATATGATTATGATGATGGTGGTGATGATGATGTTTCACTTTGATCTTAATGTGTTTATTTTCCTTTTCTTCTTCAGTGCTATGCATTTTACCCGAAGATTTGTCGTGTTCATGTTCATGTTCATGTTCATGATCAGGTTCAGGACGGCTAGAGAGCTCGAAGTGTGCACCGGGTTCTTCCGGCTCATTGATGTGCTCGTGTATTTCTTCAAAAGTTTCGTATATCTTCACGTCACTATTCTCATTATGGTGTAAATTAGTTTTTAATTTATTTTGTTTGTTTGAAGATCTGTGATGTTTTTGATGCGATGTTTTGGTCCCGTGAGCAGCTTGCCGTTTTTTTTTAGAGCGACTTTTTCGAATTTCGTAACTGCGATTGACCAGGAAATTCGGATCTAACTTATCAAACACTTGAGAGTCTAGATGAATTAATGGTTTCCTTAGTTCAGTGTTCGTCCTATTGTGATGATTTACAGACTGGATATTATCCTTATATGCGGAGGAGTTCGTTTGCGCCACACTCGCAAGAATCAGCGAGGGAATGAAAAGTATTGAGAAGACGTAAGATATCTGAAATAGTAAAGTATTATCAAAATCATGTCCTTATAAAAACTGAGTAAGTCTTACGCATGCTGTCATCTCAAATAATTGTACTTTTTAATTTATTTATATATTGAGCTTTTTTGTTTTTGATGTTGATGTTCAACGGTCTTTGGCAGCAATGAGCATCTAAATTATTTGCTGAAGCATTTATAATCGCGCAGAGTTCACTTTTATTTTCAAACGCACTCATATTAATACACACGATATCGTATATCTAGTACATGTTTTGAAAATAGTTTTTTGGAGCTGAAGCCATTTTTGAAAAACACTGATCAACAAAATATTAAAATATTGCAGCGGTAAATCGCAAAATGAACTGGTAATACTGGTAATGGATTGTGTTAAAAATATTATAAAAATGGAAAAGTCGAATTAAGATCATCCGCTTTCAGATGTTTATATTTGTTGTTTTTAAAACTTCACAGATTTTGTATTTGATCTAAATAAATGATTTTCCTTGTTAATAAATTTTAGTTAGCGATGCAACTACTTTCTTAAGTTTTGTAATTAAGTGTAAGTAATAATAAATTATATAACTTAGCTGGACTGAACTCTCTTGAATTCAAGTATAAAAACTGGCAAAATGAAATATTTGATACGACTGAGGGCGCCCGATCGCGTGACTTGGGTCTGTTCAATTCCCTGGTAAAAGTAAAGATGAAGACAAGCATATTTTATTCGTATGTCTGTAGCTAGCACACCACTTCAAAGTTATAATGGTAGTTTCCGATAAATGGAATAGCCACGGCTGGCTAAGCTTACAATTTCCTCTGTACTTCGATCCGGAAATGCATATGTTTCTATGGGTAGAGATCCCGATTCTGTCAGTGGAGTTAACTAGCCTCTCGTTTTCATTCTTATTTTTTTGTAACATAAATATAATGAAATGGTATAATTATAAATGATTTTTTACATGCTTGTTAGCTTAGTAAAGTCAAACTATCATTATAATTATTTAGTTAAATTGAAACGGCTTTCCTGATGTTTGTAACGCATTGAAGGAGACGTCTATGAGCGCTATCTTGATATTAAGTCGATCATATTTGTCTTTTAGCTTCCGCCACTAAATGCGCCTGAGCCGTCCGGTCCGATATATGTTTCGGATAGATCCCATTAGAACAGTCGGTCGATAAATGACACCATATAGCTAACAAGAAACATACCAATATCAGAATTAAAATGTCTTCAGATTCACTCCGTCCTGCGTGCAATATAAGATAGCCATTCCTTGAATTGTTTACTTAAAATTAGCTTAAAGATACAAACAATGATTTTCAGAAATCAAGGAAATTTAGTGAATATTCAAAAATCTCATTTAAATTTGGTAATAGTTTCGCAACCATCCAAACATCGCTCATTGAATCTAAATATTTCCAGATGATTTCTGTGTCCGTTCCTATCTATAAAATGTGCATGGCGAAACTCTCATTTACATTATCAAATATTTTGAAAGGATTTATTACTTATGTGTATTACATAGTAGGAAATATCTACGACTTCGTGCTTCGTCCTTTCGCTAAAAGTATTGAACATATGCCAACTGAATCTACTTGTGCCAAATATGATAAAGTTTTCTACATAGAGTGACAACTATGACATACATTATGAATTGATTAACGATTTTTCTTTTTATTTTAGCACAATTTAGAAAAGAAATAGTTTTACTTTATGCGTAAGAATTGCAAATGGATTAAGGAGTGAAGTATTTTGAATCAATATGTCTCGTTGCAAGTTTTTGGTCGATCCATGGTCTTAGATAAGCAACATTTGCATAAACACCAGGTATATTCTCTTCGCCACAACCAATGCCCCAGGCAACTAGGCCAGCGGCCTTGAAACGATCGGGTTGTCCTTTAATGGGGCACACCAATGGGGATCCACCATCGCCCTTACACGTATCCTTGCCCTTTTCTCCGCCTGCACACATGAAGCTATCATGCAATATAAAATGCTTTCCGAGGCGAGTTTTACGAAGGTTTTCTTGGCATCTTGGGCTTTCCATGACGGGCAAATCAATTTTCTTCAATATGACCTGGTATTCGCCATCCTTGCCAAACTTATTTTTACCCCAACCAGTTGCAAAACAGCGGGCAACGTCGAATTTCTCGCCAATATCTGGCAGACAAACGGGTTGAATATTCATTTTGAAGACCAATGGGCTGTCCAAGAAGAGCAGTGCAACATCATTGTAAAGAGATCCATTACTGAATTTTTCATGATAAATTATCTCCTTGACATAACGATCTTCATGTTTAATTATTTCCTCGGTCGTTTGCGTATCCCATTCACCAGCCCTGACTAAAATAAATATACAAATATTATTGAAACTTTTCCGAATCTATAGCTGAGCCTAAATTATTAATATTACCAATAAGAGTTGAAGCGTCTTTGGCATGGACGCAATGGGCTGCTGTCAATATCACATCGGGGGCTATAACGGCACCTCCGCATTCATACAAGTTGAGTTTGTAATCTTCCCGCAGAATCGCAACCATCCATGGGAATTCAGCGAATTGAGCTTCTTGATTAACGTCGCCAGTTATTTTAAATCCAACACCATTAGGGTTTAGATAGCCACAGCCTCGATCCTGGTCAATAGGTCCAGTTGGGACGTTGGGTTTATCTTTCTGAATACGAACATTTATTAAATATTATGATTTGCTATCGAATCTTGAGTTCCTGTACGTACTTTGTCGGGAACAGCACAACAGACTTCCAAATACTTTTTGCAGGTTGCCGCAGTGTCTATACGAATGTCTATTATATTTTCTCCACTGGTATTTATCATATCCTTAGAGCATAACCAACGAGGAACACATTCCTTTTCAGTGCCACAGGACTCGTATTTAATTTGCTGTGTTGTGGTTTCCACGATTGGTTGTGTTTCAGTCGACACAGGCTCCGGCGTTTCGCTTGTCGAACTGAATGAGTTAGGGTCTGTTCTAAAAATTTCAGAAATTAGATTGTCCAAAGAGCTATCTTGTGCCAGGCAGACGGATGCCAAAAGGCATAAGAAAAAGCCACCAATTTTCATAGTTTGGTTTCCTGAAAAAAATGCGATGTTTTTTATCAGTTAACAAGCAGTGGTTTTAATAATAATTCCTTCCCCGTTGTCAACAATTTTTAAGCAATTAATTGTAAAAAAAATAATAAATGTGCAATGCATGCATCTGATCATCAACTTGCTTTTTGCGAATTTTCGGCTTTTAGGCTTTTCGCATGGTTTTCTATTTAGTTCAGTCAGTAATCCGTTTTAAATTAATATTATCCAACTTAAGAATTATATTTACGGTCAATGCTACGAAAACAAAACATTCGCGTATATGATATATATTCGACACCCGAAGATAAATTTTCAAAAAACATATAATGTGAAACACGCCTGTATTGAATATTTCCAAATAGCTTTTCAAATACATTTATATCGTTTCGGATAGAACAAAAATGGGAATAATTTTGCAAACAAAATGTTTCCGGCTAATGAGTAATATTTTGAATGGATTTTTCCAAAGACTACACTAAACGAAAATTATATTATATTTCAAACGGATACTAAAACATAGAGATGTAATAAAATTCTTGATTACTTGATTGTAAAGTGTAGTGAATACTTAAAGCGCAAACAGTTTCAGTAAAAGTAATTATATTTAATTTATAGAAAATAGTTATGTTTAATATTTAGAATATAATTGTATTAAATTCTCTTTATTTTTATCAGAAAAATAAAAGATAATTTTATTTAATTTATAAGTATATGAGTAAACACAAATAATTACCAGTAAACACAATAGTACTTAAAGGCAAAGATGATAACAGAAGTCCAAGTTGACAATAATATTTTTTTTATATTATTATTACCTTGAATTAAATAAAGAAATAACTGCAAGTTATCAGAGTTTTCCCCTCTCTCAGTGAGGCCCGATTTCTTTCGGCGACTCAATATCTGTGTTTATTTAAAGTCTCGATGCCTTTTGACTCTCCTCGAACCTGACTTATGTACGCCTCTGCATATGATTAAATTTAGTCCACTGATTACTACAGATTTAATATAAACACATCTCAGTACACAACAATATATTTATATATAACTGAATAACTTAGAACATTCTGCGACCAAACTCAGCGATTGCAAAATTATTAATGCCTCAACAGCTTATCAATAATGGTCTATATAATGCAAGTATGGAAACAAACGCTCGAAATTCATTTATGTAACATGCAATCTTTTGCAAACCGCTAGGAGTATTATAATTTTGTCAGTAAGTTTGGAACGCATTGAAGAGGAATTTGGTTACCTCCTTAACACTATATTTATTTTTACTTTTGATCAGTATGATGAGTTGAGTCTTTTTGTATGCGGACGGAAGCTTCCTAATTTTATAGTAAATCTTGGAGGTGGACGAATCGTATTAACTTGTATTTGTTAGTATATTAACCAAGTTTAAGCCAAAGTCAATAGTTTATTATTTTATTATACTCGTCACATTTGTGCAAAAAATTGGACTGAGCTGACTATCTGATGCTATCAGATACTTTTTATATTATTTTTAATTTATTAAAATTTTATTTCGGCTTGTGCGTTTTGATCAAAAAGGGTATTCAATCTTCGACGAGCCTTAAATAATTTTTCTATCTTGATTTTTTTGTAGATGAAGATGACAAACCGGTTTAGTCGGTATTAAACCAATGTATAGATACAGACTGATATACTGTACATAATACATAATAATGCACATATACTTATTTTATATAAATATATATATATATATTTATATATATAAATGTATATATATATGTATATGTATATATATGACTTAATCGTATATAGAATTACAAATGTGTGCATTGTTTGTTAAAAAGAGAAAAAAACGGCAATTATATGTGACTCTACTTCGTACTTGATTCAATTCCCATTTATTAATACACTTATAACAAAATTCGTATATATATTTAAATATATATAAAAGTATATATGTATATATATATATAAATTTTTTGAAATATATATTTATCTGTCGGCAAGAACTTTACGACTCACTGTATTCAGCTGCTTCAAATTGACTGATCTGAAATTTTAGTAGACACTCAACTTGTACCTTTTTGCTTAATGCTGCCACTATCAATCGAATCTGAGCTTTGAATCTGGTTTCTGACCGGTTGGAGCACTGACCAGTGATGTCATTTTAGATATTTTATAGCTACGTGTGTTTATTTCTGAAAGTTTTCATATTAAAAATCGACTTCCGTTCGGAAGTTTTACCTATTAATTGATAATTAAATATACAAATAACAATTCAGTTTCTATCCGAAGGTATAAAAACTAAAAATGTTTCCAGTCTTGATCTTTGAATGAGTGTGTCGGTAAAATTTAATTTGGCTCGGCCACATACATTTTGGTGTAGCTTGGAAAATTCAGTATTTATTTTTTATACTTTTGTACAGTATTTAATTTTAATTTCAAGTTTACAACGTCTTGGGGGAGACGTCTTAGCCACAAACAAAATAATATATATATATATATATATATATAATATATGCTCGATCCACAATACTAGATTTATGACTTGAGTCATGGGCTCGGGGGATAATCCGGCTTATGCACACTTTTGTCGTACTGCAAGAATTTCAGGAAAACAACAAGGAACCTATAAAAGTAACCCGAATTCTAAAAACCTTTAATTCACAATGAAAATTTCAGAAGTGATTTTACAACATATCTTTAGCTGCAGGCATAATCTAAAACAATGAGCTTCAGCTAATTTGTTAAAGACAACGTATTTTGAGAAAAGGAGTTGCATAAGAAAAAACTTAAATTGTGGCTTGTAAACCATAAAGATATATTTGCAGTATGCAGTCCAGATTTTTGGGAGCTGCCGTTAAAACTTACTGTTTTTTAGTGAAAATAATCTAGGCACAAAGGTCGATAATGGCTTAACCCAATTAGTGGGCATAACAGAATGATCTGGATATGAATTCCTAAAAATTCAAGTTAGTGTTGTTCTCAGAAATATATGAGATATATACTCTCCGCGAAATTCAGTTAAAAAATAAATTTCTTTTCTCCTCACAAATTAACTCTATAATTTTTCCAAATGAAAAAAGTATAAAAAATTATAGATTTAATTTATTTATATCTTAACAATAGCAGAAAAGTTTTAATGCCAATTTAATAAAAAATGTATTTTAAGAAAAAGTGTTGAAATAGCAAAATGAATAGTTTTAATAGTTTCCAGATTCATCTACTCCGGAAGCAGAGAGTTGCAAGTATTTTCAATCTTAAAAAACGTTCGCTAAATTGGGGTATCTTGAGAAAAGTTTCCACAGTCTCTAATGGATTCAATTAGGGTACACAGAAATGGAATTTTCCACTAAAAGTCGGTGACTGTATATAATAAATTGTATAAATAGAAAAAAATATTAAAGAATCTAGAAAAAACAGAAAAAAAGAGATGGTAATGAAACAGTACTTAAAACGTATCAAAAACTACTCAATGCCATGGCAAATAAGGAAATAAATTGAAAGAATTTTGTACCTTACATTGTTGTATACTTTTGCATTAATTTCTTCATGTACAGCTTAAATTTTGCTGCTCATCAAATTTGATGTCTGTAAGCACATATTCACATGTTAAAGGCAATGTTAAGGCAATATAGACAAATTTGTAAAATAAAATCGATCAATATCAGCCTGGCAGCATTCTGTTCACTCTGAAGAGATGATGTGTACTGAAGGGATGGGATGTATCAGATAGATACATGCAGAGTTCTGCGTGCATGACTGCATCTATTTCAACGTACAGATTATTGCGGCTTTCACCACGACTGGCGATTGGTTGAATGAGAACCATCAGAGAAACGTTCAGCATTGGCTGATTTTAGGGGTGTGTTCAGGCATTGGTGTGGTTGATATCTCATTATGCTGATACAGACTTCGGGCTGGAAAATATTCTTCAATGATATTTAGTTATTTTTGTGGCGGTAATGAAATACATTCTAAAGAATGTAAAGATTCTGAGCACGCGTGAATAGTTATAGAATATACTATAAATAAATTGAATAATAATCAAAAACACATTTTGCGTAGTTCTCAAGTGTAAAAAGTGAAATGGCTAAATATTCAAATCCTGTGTGCCGGGAAACTCCTTCATTTTATTACAACAGTGGATATAATAATTCCTCAATATCGGAGATCAATGCTTATGATTGTATGTATCTGAAAATGTAAAATAATTATGTGTATGTATATGTATGGGAACAAAGCAAATTAAAAATAAATAATAAAAAATTTTAACGAGTTTAATGTATAGTAAAAAACGAAACAACACAAAAATAGACAAGACTCAACTAATAAATAAATAATAACAATATGGAAATTAGTTCGAATGTCAAAATACATTTTTTAGCTGTGAAGTATATATTCCAAATTTCTTTGCTGATATTTTACCAGAAAGTGTGACGTCAATGCATATCGAACGCACAATTTAAAATTGTAGTGGTTTGACCCGGTTAAATTCGACGTCGTAGTTAAGTTATATGCCAAGTTTCCACAAGAACAAAGTTTTAAAGCCAACGGAATTTAATTTATTTATTTAAAAATGAGACGTACAGACAGACATCAGCTAAATTTAGTCTCTAGAAAGTTGAAATATATCAATTGACACATATATATTTATGATGTATTGAATCTATCTGTCTATCTGTATGAAAAGGTTTTTTTCTGAAAGGTGCAATTTTTGCGCAAGTCGATGGCATATATACGATAACCTTTCCCGATCGAATATATTTTATTTATCTGACATCAGCCATTTGTCTAAAATGGTATTTACTCGTCGGCAACATTTAATTAAATTGTCCCTTTGTTGTCTACTTTCAGATTCCAACAGGAAACCAGTCGGTGAAATATACTCGCCTGTTAATAATTTAGGATACAATCCACACCAAACGGTTCGAACTATAAAAAAGAGAAATACCGCTAATAAAAAAGAGAGAAGGCGTACACAGAGCATTAATAATGCCTTTTCATGCCTGCGAGACAGAATTCCAAATGTTCCTTCAGACACAAAGTTATCCAAGGTAAAGATTGATACATATTGCTATCTATAGATAGTTCTTTTCGGATTATCAAATCGGTCAATTTCATTGTAAAGTCTTACAAGATTTTATATCGTAGTATGCAAAAAAAATTAAAAAGTGATCACTTCCTCTTATTACAATACTATACATTGTAGAATTATAATAGATCAAGAAACACAGAAGCATTTTGTTTTATCAAGGAACATGACGAAAGGCAAGCCTTATCTGTATAAAAGGCAAGTTTGAATATTATATTTGGATTTGATAGTACCAGGATTTTGTACATACTTCAACCTGTATATTGACTAAATGTTTTTTGGACTTCGGTATGTCGAAGATTGTTGTTTCGTTATTTGACACTTAACTATTAATAATTTAATTCGCATTTCCAGATAAAAACGTTGAAGTTAGCAATTTTGTACATTAACTACTTGGTGGACGTATTGGATGGAGATCAAGAACCAAAAGGCGGCTTCCAGGCGGAACTTAAGTTACCGAACCGAAAGCCCTATAATAATGATTCAAGACAAATTAATGAGGTTTGTGTGTATTTGAGTTGAGTGTATTTATGTATAAGTTGTTAAAAGTGTTGCTTAAGGAATGTAAGCTAAGCCACACAAAAAAAAGCTGACATATCTAGAAGCTCATTAAAAATATGAGTACGTAAAATTTGTGCTGCTTTTTGCAGATATTTTGAACATGTGACAAATTTAAAGGATTAGAACAAACCGATTATAATTATCGGTCTTACTTCTGCTGTTATTCAAAAGTGCAGTTCTTGTTTAAATTAATGGTTTTTAATCGCATGTAAGTATGTATGTGTTTATATGCATATTAATTTAGTGTTAATATAAAAAAACTAATAAAAAGCCTTTTATTTCATCTGCGGCTTGTTAATATTTATTTAAGAAAACTGAGGATTCTTTGAAAAGTGTAGGTATTTAAATATATTAATACATTTCGTATTTCTCAGAAGGAAAGTCGATGAATAAACTAAAATTATCAACAATCAAAATTAGTGTTTTAACATATTTATTTAATATGTTATTCAATCAAAGCTAGGAAAATAAGAATGCTTAAGTCGAGAGAACTCGCTTAGAAGATAAGCTGAGTCCAGCTATTACATCGACTAAAATAAGAGTTTCATTTATATTACTGCCAAAATAAAGCTTCCGCATATTAACATGTAAGCAGGTCTGTAGGAGTTAAAAATTACGTGCACACACACAAATATATATATACATATATACATATATATATATATATATATATATATATACTCATATATATTTATACTCACTTCGATTATCAGGATGTCAAATTTCTTACACATGCACACATTTGTTTATGTGTACAAAAAGTTCTTCTTTAATCTATAAGAGAATCCGTTTTGGGGCAATTTCTATATTTAGAATAAAAAAGCAACAGCTAAATTTGCCACCTCAGTCATGTTTAAATATTTTAATTAATTAATTTTTTTTCATGAATTAAATTTGTCAAATAAACTAGCCCTAGGACAAATTAGGCTTAAAATGTAAGCCTGATTAACGCTCACTGCTCTTTCTAAAATCCCGCTCATTCATTGATGCTTAACCGTCTCGTTGGCCCTAAGTTCTCTCAAACTTAACTCTGGTTTAAATCAGCGTCAGAAACACAGAGAGTGGTTGCAAATAAATAAATAGTGTGGACGTGTTTAGAGTGCTAGATCACTGTGCGAAATGGAGAGTGTTTGCTTTTGACGTACGCATGCACGCAACAAAAGGCAATTGTTGCCAGCAGCAGCAATGTGGTCAGTTACGGCGACAAAGCAAAACGAAAAACCTTTATTCTTATTCCTTTGCGATCTCTCCTTTGTAGTTCATTCTCAAAGAGCGAACTGGTCGATGGCCTGGAATCTACGAACTATTTGTAGTTGGTTTACTCTATTTGAATTTAACTGTTTTTCGATGTTTTGCTGAATATGAAGTTATGCTATGCACTTAACATTACAGACTAGAAAATGTTTTGCGGCGGCAACTGCACGTGTCTCTTTGTGTAATGATAAATGGAAGCCGAAACCAGCTTTCTGGTGTGTCTGCCCCCAGCTCTTTATCTTATTAGGAGTTTTAACAGACGCGTTCGCTTCAAAACACTTGCACATGGCCCAATTACACACACACACACACACACACACACACACACAGTGATACGCTCACACATATTCATTTAAAGAGTATCAAAAATAAATTTCTTTCACAGGGGTGGATTTGGATTTGGAATTGCAAGTTTTCTCAATTAAATAGTCAAGTGCCAGCGATATATTTGTGTACATTGGGCATTAATGTAGATATACAAATAAAAATAAACTGAAGTTATTAAGCTAATGTAAAAGCATTTATCGAACACTCTCCCTGGGTGTGTGTGTGTTCTGTGGTGAGCACTTAGATGCGTAACATATTTATGTATTTATGTGTGTGTGTTTGTGTGTTGTATGTTTATCAGTCGAATTCAGAGTTATATAATAATATAAGTTTTGATCTCCTTTTCATAATTTGCTTTACTAAATCTTCACTTGACTTATTCAACTATTCGAATAAGAAGTTTTCTTAATTTAAACTAATTCCTAAAATAACAACCTAGTTTTTACCAGGGTGTCAAACAAAACCCGAAGAAAGGTTTGAAAAACACCTGTATCCTAACAGGAATTTTTATAATTTTCGCACCCGTATTGCATTTGTATCCAAAGTTCGTTTCAGATTGATACCCTAATCATACCAAAATCTTATTTTATTTATTTAATGTCAACTAGAGTCAGTCAAGACAAACAAAAAAATATAATATAATAATAAAAAGAAAAAAGGTTAAATATAAATTAAAACAAATTAAATTAAGTATTAATTTAGATTTTAATACAATCCAAAGGCATATTCATATATTGGTTTGGCTAAAATTGTTATGCCTATAGCTGAAATCTGCAAATAAAAGTCAACTGCCATCTTGTCATCTTGTTAACATTTTGAAAATATGCTTATATTAGACAGAATTTCAATAAACAAATTCGCTCTCGGTTGCAAAGCACATTTTGCAAACTTCTACAGAGTATTCATAGGTGTAAACGAATCAGTTTATATAGTGTATATGTGTACATAAAAGTACATAAATTTGTACAAAATTCAAAGTGAATATAAACACAAGTGAAGATACCTCAACACATACACACACACATGATTATGTATAAAAACACATATACACACATGTACATAAATAAGTAAACAATTATAAATTGAAATAACATACATACATCTATATATTAACACACACACACATTTAAATGTGTTTTTTTTGTTTCGAGTCAAGTGCTTTTGTAAACACTTATTTTGTTTATCTTTTAAAAAAAAGAACCACCCTCAAAATTGGTTTATCAGACACACATACATACATACACACATAAATGCATTAATTTAGCATACATATGTATGCTGTAATGTATTTATTTAAATGATATCGTGAAATGATTTTCACATTGAGGATGGCATTGTCAATCCCATAAGCAGAATCGGAATCGGAATCGGAAGAATGCTCGGGTCGAGAGTTGTCGACTTTGAGATGCACTTGAAAATTAGAAATTAATCGCATTAAAATAGTTTAATTGTAAATTTATGAAATGAATTAAAAGTATTGCTTAATGTTAGTAATATATAATAATAATAATCTTAAAACTTTACGCAGCAGAATTGAAGGGATACATATAATCTCAGCATTAAGATATCATCTATGGTCTGAAAGTCAGAAAATTATCGATATTTCTAAAAATTGGTTGTTTGTAAATTTATGGGTAGATTTAATTAAAAGTATTTAGTGTTAATATAATTTAAAAATTATAATTTACAGAAAAACGATCTAAATCTTTTAAAGTTAAAATTTTATTTTTAGCAAATATTTCTCAATTTTCTTAATATTTAGAAACAATAATAAAAATCGCATTTTAATGAATCTTGAATGTCTCCAATATTTTGACTATATAATTATTATATACATATTAAGTAAACATCACTAATATTTTCTTTCACATATTTTTTTGCAGAATGCCTATCTATCCGCAAAGGGTCGAACTGGATGGCCCCAAGACGTGTGGGCGTCGGAACTTGTTCCCGAACATAGTTAAACAAACTTACACACTTACATAAATTAAAACAAATATGTATCTTTAAATAAAACATAAAGAAATCTGATGGTTTTCAATTATTTGGGGTGGAAAATTTAAAAAGAGCGCTATGGTAAATGTGTTCATCGAAGAATATATCGATTATGTTAGTCGTTTGTTAGCACTTACGATAATTTCCTTCGTCAAGTGAGTAAAAGTTCGATTCATCAGGCAACTTTTGTCTGGCATTCAAAATATACATATGATATTCATGCAGTTTTGGTCAGTTTTAGTACATTTTGCTGTTTAGCAGTCGCAAAGGCAAATTAATTAAAAAGAGTTAATTCACCAAACAACACAAATATGAGAAAACAAACACGCTTGCGCGTTGAGCTCGCCTCTTTCTGCTGCAACTAAACTGAACAGAACTAAATGAGTGATATACAAGCAATTTGCAGTTGTCGTCGTATATACGTATTTATGTATGGATGTGTATGTGTTTTGCCGTTGTAACTAAAAATGTGTCTAAAAGCAGAGGTCAAAAAGTGCATGCAGCCCAAAATAAAATGCACATCGATTGCAAGAAATGTTAGAATGATAAATTGAATGCAGTGCTTAAATTCAACGGTATTATGGACTTAAAATTGTTTTTGTTGTGCACATCGTACAAATATATATGTGTATATATGTTCGTATGTTGAATCTTGTGTGTTGCTGCTTCTTCTTGCACGCCCTGCCATTCACTGTAGCTAGCGCAAGAAAATTCCTATGCTGATAAGGTGCAAGTGTGCGATAGAGAGAGAGACGGAGCACAAGTGAATGTTAGCCACACACAGAGAGAGAAAGAGAGAGAGATATTAAGTATCAGGGAGGGACAGAGAGCCAGAGAATTGCTAGCGTCAGCTGTTTTATGTTTTGGTTGTATTGCTCCAGGGCCCAATTACTGTAATCGTAATCGCACCGGTGTCATTCTATTCTATGTTCTTGAGCTGCTCGAGCAACTTGATCAGTCCCGTTTTACAAATTAAAAAGACATCAACGGTTGTCGGATGCCAACTTGCGATTATCAGCTCCTCATAAGTGACGTCTAAGTGTGTGCTCTTTTATGTGCGTGTGTTGTGACGCATTTAACTGCAAACACGTAAAAAGCGGGGCGTGTTTTCCAATCGGAAAAGCACAAGAGAAACATCAAAACAACAAGCAACAAGTGCATAGAAAAGTGATGTAAAATTAAAAATTCAAATTAAATTAAAGCAATACTAAATAAAAGAATATTAAAAACATTGTATAAAATTCAAAACACACATAAATGTGTGAATTGAAATGCTTTAATAGTAACCTAAAAGTGATAATTAAAGTTTTTCAAAGAAATATTGTATTATTAATGCTTAATAAGCCTTAATACAAAAAAAAAAAAAATGAAATATGCAACCGAGGTGTGAATATAAAATCTAAATAAATACACAACGAATACAAAACAAAAAAATAAATTTACTAATATATTAATCGTGCAATTTTAATTAAATTAAAGTTTAAAGAGATTTTAATATACGATTAAGGAAAATCGTAAACACAAAATATATATCCACAAAACAAAATAAAATTATATTAAATAATAATGATAATAATATGTGCCTAAAAGATTAAAAAAGAGAAAATCAAAACATCACCTTTGCACCTGGTCACACTACAATAACAAACACAATAGCAGCAATCAGTAAAAAATGATGTTGAACAAATACGAAAGCTATCAGCGCACAAACATCATGTTTCCCCATCATGAACAACAACAACAACAACAGCAACAGGAACTGCAGAATCAACAACAGCAGCATTCGCTCTCCCACTCGCACCCGCAGCAGCTGCCTCATTCGCTTACCCAATTGCAGTACGCTAACAGCGCAGCTGGCAGCATTGCAGCAGCAGAGCTGGCCGCAGCTGCCGCTATGCTGGCGGCATCGAAGGCAGATCGCGAATCGATTCATTCGGGCCAATTTATGGTGTCGCACTTCGAGGCCGAGGAGGCGCAGGACGATCTCGAGGACGACGGCGAAGTGAAGATGCTCGACCCCGAGGATCCCAGTCTCGACAAGAGCGGCGAACCGACAAACACATGTCGCGATGTTCAGTTATATGTGCCACAGACTGCCGTTAATTTTCCGCGTATGGATCTGGATCGCGAGTGCGACGACAACAGCATGGTGAGCATGGTCACCTCCCACCTAGAAATCGAGACCTCGCTCACCAAACTCTTCAAGTGCATGAATCTGGCCTATAGGTGAGTATGCTTCTTTTTCTTGCTTCTATGTGCAGTGAACAACATTAAGTTGTGTTCTTACATTTCATTGGCATATTCTGTTAGTGTTGCTCCTTTCTGTCGAAGCACTCCTCTAGCTCATGAAAAGACTTTTTCTTATAAAATAATTGGAGCACATGTTGCGGTGACGCGAACAGCGACGTCTGCAGCGACAGCGACAGCGACAGCGACGCCAATGCACTTTTCTCAGGTTACCTTCGCTGGAAACTTCGCATTAATTGACGTCTTCGTTTCCTTTGTTTTTTGTCTTCAATTTCTGCATACGTTCGCAAAAGCATTTTAACTATAATATTTTTTAAATGCAAATATGAAATATCAATGCAAGCAAGCTGAAATCTGAAATATCTGTCCAAACAAAAATGTGATCGACCTAAATATTACAGTATATTTTTGGTTATATGAAAAGCCCAAAACAATAAACGAATTTTAAATAATCATTTTATTACATACCTGAAAAAAGCATTACAAATCAAACGCTTTTATTTTGTATAATTTAATTAAATGTGCGGCCAAATCATTCCTTTTAATAATATTCTATATAAATATTTATCCATAGTTATCTCTTGTTTTACTTCATTGGCTACTGAAGATCCATATCCTTTAAGATCTCTGTCCAAGCTTAGCTATTCACTATCAAGCCGTTAAATTTTGGAAATCCCTTGTTGGATAACCATAATGACTCAACGTCTCTAACGGTCTATTAATGCACTTTTAAATCTTCTTTAAATCGGATAATAATGAAACGCTTTTTTTTCTGCTTTTGAAAACTCTCAGAATTGTTACAATTACAATTTTATTAAATTATTTTAATTAAATTATATTTACTAGCAATATATTTATTATTTTCACTCACATTTGTAACTCATCGAGGTCTACTATAAAAAGTGTGTAACTGTTCACATCTATCGACGCATTCTCATAAAAAGGGTTTTCATTCACGGCGATGTTGTCGCAGCGAAGTCAAGTAAAATGATAACTTGTGTGTTGCTTCCAAAACAAAAAGAACAAAGGCCATATTCATGTGAATTTTTATTCGTAAAAACGCATCACTTCATTAAATAATAATTTAAAAACTGTAATTTTGTACTACCTCAATTCCATATCAAAGTCAATATTATTACTGCATATATATACAAAATTATATTTTTAGCTCATTTGTTTATTATGTTTTATTGGTCATTGCTTGTTTCGGCTTGCGGTTTAGCATACTATTGCATACATTTTATCGGCCTTATCTTGTTGGAGTAGATTGGTGTTTTGTTTATGTGATTGACGTAGTCTTATCAGCTTATCAGCTTTGGGCCTTACTTCATTACCAGGACTTGCATTCAGTTTTCTCTTGCGTAGCTCGCTGTGGACTGGGTTCTGGATTAGTTGGGCCGCAGTTGGCTTGCCTAGGTCGAAAGCACAGTTGTTGTGGTTTTTGACAGCATTTTGAGGTATATGGCTTTATACCCTATACCTTATCTGGAGTCGTTCGAAAATTTAAACTTGCAGGAAAAAGGGATGTGGGATATTTAATCTCTGAATATGTAGACCTTAGTCTTGAGAAGATTTCGTTGTTTGTCTTAATAGAATTTGCAAAAAAACATTAATATTGTATTTTAATATTGACATATTTGATAATTAGCTGTCCCTGTCATATTAAACGTGAGACGCTTGCAATATTCTTGTACGTGTTTTGCTGTCAATGGATAACGGCCCATATCTATTGAAACATTTTTTTAAATTTTGTTTCTCTCTATTATTTTACAAACATAAATTTAATTTTTTTTTGCATTTTCAGAATGTTAAAAAAACTAATATAGTTTGTTGGATTAACGAGATTTGAATTGATGGTTGTGTCTGATTATCAACTTAGCTATGAATGATAACATTTAATTTTTTTTTTATAAATTTAGTTATAATTAGAAAAAAATAATGAATAAAGTTTATTATGAATAATGATATATTTTGTATTTATTCAATTTAAATTCGAGTAGTAGAATTCACAACAAGCAAGTAATGACATTGAGGCCGAGGGTGTTCTCGCCTTCATAAAGTCTTTGTCACTTTCACCATCAAACTGTTATGTCTCTTAGTATGTACTATTTTTGAATAATAATACCACTCACCTATTTGGTTTTCTCAATATAAAAAGTAGCTTAGAAGCAATTTCCTAGATCTTTTCATAATTTTTCTTTTCCCTTTTGCAATGGCTGCGCGCATATTTACTAATTTGGTCTAAAATTTTCAAATCTTACACTGATCAAATTCCTGTATGTCCTGTAGTGAATTTATTTTTTCCAAATTTTATTTTCTGTATATTATTTAGCTCTAAACTGTAAAATTTGTTGATCTGTTGGGATTATTCTTTTTATTTTTGGATCTTAGTTTATGTTAATTATAGTAAGGAATGTTAGGTTGTGTAGTGATGCTTGATTTCTTGAGAGGGTTCATGAATACATAGCTGATGCACATGCGCTGCACGTTCGAGTTTTTTTTTTTTCAATTTGTATTTGTTGTTTTCGTTTTTGATAAGGGCTTGTATTGGAATAGAGCAACAAATGCGCACCTGTTGATTTATTTGTCTGTCTGATTCATAGATAGCAAAATAAAAATAAAAAAACAATAGCAATAGCGACAACAACAACAAGAATATCGTGTTTCACTTGCTCACAAATTAGTTAAGCGTTGTTTATTATGTGTATGCATTGATACCACCGTTGATCCTCTTTGAAAATATATTGATTAATTTATTTCAACTGCGAGTACGAAAATTATTCAGATTATATTTTGAGATTGTCACTCTGGCGGGTTAAGGGGCAATCTATATTTAGCTCGTAATCTGTTCAATTCTTCACTTTAAATTATTTATAAACAAAAATAAAGCATTCTATTATTGTGTACCATACACATCTGTATCTGTGACGTGATTATCAAGTCTTTACTCAACCATATTTAATATTTATTTTCTGTTACAGTCAAAAACTCACATCGCCCAAATGGAATCACTTTAAGGGAGTGCGTTTGCGTTGGAAGGACAAAATACGACTTAACAATGTCATCTGGCGTTGCTGGCATATGCAATGTGAGTAATTCTACTTATATTTATACATTATTTAAATACGTAAACATTAAAGACAATACATTGCGTTTAATCTTATTCAAAATATGCCGTTCAATTCAATAGTAGTGGAATAGCAAAGAAGCTTTCCGAGCTTCGGGAGTAACCAACAGTAAAATACTTTGAAACCATACGTTATACCAGTTGATAACAGGTAGCAAAAAACGGGATGTTTCTTTTAAATAGCGATAAATATAATCTAGAATCTTTCTTCTGAAATTCGAGATATGAGGATTAATCGATTTACACTTGGCCGATGGTGTGGGCGTGGGCATATATATTTTTATCAGTTCTTAAGGGCGGCATCGAGTAGTATACCTATCAAATTGGACGGGTCTAACTCAAAAATTGAGGAAGATATAGTCATATAAAAATTGTGGATGATATGTGGCTTAATCTACTTGCGAATATCAATTTTATATATTTATCGTACTACTCCAATTTTTACACTTTGTCTCAGGCGGGCACAGACCATTATATATATATGTATACGTAAAGTAATTGCTGTCATTGCTCTCATATGAATTAACCACGCATATTAGTGGTACATAGTATCGGTGTATAAGAACAATTCAAAGTCTCCCAAAGCTTGAAATTGCATATTGTGTTAAGGTTAGAAACCATTATTTTAATATCACACACAAATTCATTTTGAGATTTTGACATTGTACCGGCCATCCACTCACCTTGACTCAGTTGGTCTTTAACGATTCTGTAGAAACTTTACTGGTGTACTTGGTGTCGTTGTACAGAGCCTAAAAGGAACTGTGGAACATTCTCAAAAAAGTGCTTAAGATCTGGGCGTAATAAATAATCTTCGAATTCGGCTGAATGGTTTCCGATAATATCAACCACAATCGGAAAACGTAAAATATTTTATTTATAATTTTTAAAGAGACCTATGTTTATATGGTTACTGACCACTATTCTTTTATAATGTCATAACTGTTATGGATTGTGAAGAGGAGCTAAAAATAATACTTGGTATATTCGAAAAATACCTTAATGTTGTTTTAATAATTATACGCACGCTAGATTCAAAAAGATGTGACTGTAGGTTTTTTTCTATTTAAGTGCGAATTTATCTTTAAACAAAGCTTACCTTCTTTTAATTTTAAATCTTTACTCAATACCCTTTTAAATATCTCTTCGCTTAAGAATTAACGTCATTCAACGTGAATCACTGATCTTTCCACTTGCATTTATTCACGTTTTGCTTCTTTTCTAAATCTAAACTACTCCAGCCATTGCCCGTTTCAATGAGGCTAATAATAATAATAATTACAAAAACAAAAAAATGTTTAATGAGTATAACAACGCAAATTGGCAGATGCCAAAAAAAAATACCAAAAAGCTAACAAAAAGCTCTTGAATCACAATCTTTTCTGATTACGCTTTATCAGAGTTGAGTCGCATTTATATTTGTCCCAGCTTTTTTAACTGGTTTCATAAGTTATTAAAATTAATGTTATTGTTATTGTTTCTGTATTCTTGTTGGCTGTCTCTCTCTAGGCTTTGCAGTTGTATCTGCATCTGTAGCTGCCAATCGCTGGCGATGTCAACTGACCCGTTGACAACCAGACATTCGCGACGCACTTTTCTTTGCGCCTTATCAGCGACGTGTCGCTGAGCTCCTTATCTGAGCAACATGTCTGGCGCGTCCCGCGTTGTGGAATGCGTATAATATGAGATGTTTTTGTGTCTAAGCTAAAACAAATTTATGTTGCCAGAGAAAAGCCGAAATGAGGGCAGCCTTAATTGTTATCTAATTTAACTTTTGACTAGAACTAAATTAAGGAAACTTTCGTATTTTTTTTATTTGATATTGAATAAAATTGAAAATTTTTACCAAATTTTACCTAGGTTAAGATTAACATTGAAATTGCAAAATTTGTCGGAATTTTCCATGTTTAACATCAATTTTCAACAAAGCACACACAAAAAAAAAACGTCACAAAATTGTCCACGTATTGAGATTATCTTTCCATCTCTCTATATGATGATAACTTGAAACTGACTACTGACAGCGCTGAATGCGACTGCATCAAAGACAAATGGAAAATTTTTAGGTCTAAAGTGTTGTATGTGCATTTCAGTTCATCTCATTTCTTGTCTCGCATTAAGTATTTAGCAATTAATATTTAAGTATCTTTAGAAACACAAATATGCTTAATCATTACTTATTAGCTAAGCTGCACAATTAGAACCAAATGTAGGATGCCTTACTCGTAGAGATAGGAGAATTTCATCAGAATAAATAAAATTGTAATCATATTCAGTTATGGTGGTAGTAGGCTAGGTTGGGTTGATATACAGTTCATTTACAACTTGACTTAGGTAGGCCTATTAATTAAAAAAATATATATAAAAAATAGTATTAGCACAGTATGTGTATGTTATGCAAACGAAAGTGCGAAACCAGTATAAAGAAATGTCAAAATGTTAATCTAGATGAACAAAACCCAAGCCAAATATATGTGTATAAAGTCCATATGCATTTCATCATACCCTAATCCCTATTTGTTTGGACGTGCTCTAAGGTATCTCTACTTGGCAGATTAGTGCTGGAAAATATATTCTAAAAAAAAATACGTCACTCTCCTGATAATAGTGGGAGCACGACTCTTTGACTCTTGTGATTTGATTCGGAGGCAGCTTCGGAGCTGATAGGAGCTATCATTTCCTCTAACCTCTGGTTAATATCTAATTTTTGCAGCGTCCTGTCTTTCTCTCTCTCTCTATCTCTCTCGCTGTTTCTTTCTTTCTACATAGTATTTCAGCTAACCTGTTTGTTTTTTATTTCTCCATTTTGCAGTTATACAAAAGCGCAGAACGCCGGTGTGTCAATTCGCATCGCCGCTGGACGTCGACATACATAGTAATCCACAAGTAAGTAATAACGAGTGCAATGAATTAATTAGGAATTTAAATAATAGCATTTCAAGTAAGAATTATAACACATGTGATATTTTTAAATATATCGACATTTTAAAAGTTTGATTTTACAGTATCGATTTTCAAAAGCATCCTTCTGAGCATCATTATTTTCAAGTAATCCCAATAGAAGAAGTCTATCTAAGCATCTTTTGATAATTGTGCATTAGATATGGAAATAATAAGATAATGGAAATAATAATAACGGTGTTTCTCTTGCATGGAAATAAAAGTTTCAAGGTTACAAATGACGAAACATCTTGTTCAACAATTTTTTTAAGGCTGTAATCAATTGGTTTGGAAGAAATAGATAATATTAACGAAGGCACACCAAATAGCCAGATTAATTGTTGCAAAAGAACACGCATCCTGGACCCAGGAGTGGCTAAATGTGGTATTGTATGATGAAACAAAATCAAGTTTCGATGGTCCAAGCGCTTTAAATTATAACTGGCGTGGGAAGTTTATGGAAAATCAACAAGACTCTAATGTCTTATTCCATGCGTTATTTCTGAAATATATGTGCTGCGATCCTGTCCTGGGTGGTTTCCGAGTAATGAATTTAAGCTTTTAATTTGGGCAGGATGATCACATGACCTGAATCCCATTGAGATCATGTGGGGACACCTGTTTCGTCGAGTAGTGGATAATCGACAGCTACGAAGGCTGTCGTTAAGAAGTGGTCCATAATCCACTATTTAGTTCTAAAAAGATGTTGAGTTGAAGGCAAATCGAATTTTTTTAGTTATAAAAAAATTAGAAGGCTCGGAACATAATTAATTTGTTTTTTTTAGCACTGCTTTCAATTGTATTTTTCACCTTTAGCTCACTTTATAAACACTTAATTCACAAATTTAATTTAAAAAAAAAAATAAAATTTAATTTAATTTAATTTGACATATACTATTTTTTGTGGAACAAAATACAATTTTAAAATTTGTATTTTCAAATTTATAAGTATAAAGTTTCAGTGCCCTCAAACAAATTTCGCTGAGTGTATATTTATCTTATCAAAGTAATAATATAGTAGCTCCTATGGAAATTTCTCATTGCTTTCAATTTTTTCATCACAATCACAACATCTAAACCACAAAACTGACGAATACGTTTTGCTGGGCTCTCCTGAATTAATGCTATCGCAATGTACTCAAATAACCCCCATAAGAACGGAATTGGTCGTCTGCTCTTGATGTGAAAAAGATTTTTTCCGCTTGGTCACATTCGATGTACGCGTGATCAACGCGTCATCACAGATATAGATGGACATACATAAGAATTGACAGCACGTGATAAGATCAGTTTTATTTTTGACTATAATTCAGCTATGGTTGGTATTTATTTATAGAATGAGAATAATGTTGTGCGAAATTTGTATACTTCTTATCACTTTCTTATATATTTATATTTGTTGTAGAAATAATGTAAAGTATTTTTTTTTTATTTTAATTTAAATTCAATTGTAGAGTATGAGGTGCTAAGCTTTACTATAACATCTAAATATTCGTTAAATTTAAGATATTTCTTATATTTAATACATTCAAGACTATCTAATCAAACAGACCTGTAGGCACAGACTCTGTGGACTCTTACTATCAACTAATGAAGTTGAGGGTACCACAAGATATGACTATATCAGTAATTGCCATCATTTGAGTAGGTTGCTTCGCAAACGTCATATCTTAAACCAGTTTTATACGACCAGACAATATTACCAGTTGACTGATAAAATAATGTGTACTCATTTATCAGACATCATCAAAAACTTGTTTAACTTTTTTTTAATGATAATCGCAAGAGGAATAAATGCGAATTCTTTTGGCAATGTTATAGTTTTAACTAAATATTTTACTCGACACTAAACCGATACTATTAGAAATCTTTAGTTGGTTATTAGATTAGCACATTTCCAGATTATTTAAGTATATATTGTGTATGGATAATGCTCAAGACATCTAAAGAACATCTCCCACACCTCTGACAATTACTGTTAATTACCTTATTGCAAAAGGCAGGCTAACAACCAATCTGTTCCTTACTTATGGAGGCAGCACTTCAAAAGCCACACCCATCAGTTTGATAATCTGGAGCCAGATCCATATCCAGATCCACACTGTAGTACATATTCTTATCGCTGCTCTCAGAGCATAAAATTATTTATCTTATCGAGCTTACAATTTGGTTTTTGTTGTAGTAGGTAAAGTGGCCAAAATGGAAAAGGCCCGTAATTGTTTAAAGTGTTTTAAAATTTCATAAACGGAATACCTCGATTTTGACTTTGCTTTTGCGCCGGTATTTTGAAATCAGTCGAGTGTACAGCGCACGCCGACGAGTACACAGCGTCGCTAGCAAAATGTGCAAGGTGTAATGACTTATTATAATAGCTGATTAAGTTATCTGAAATAAAAAACAATCTGTTGGAGGTATTTTCAGCTAGATTCTCATATATTTGTCTTTCTCTCGTCCACACAGACCGTTGTGCTTGAGGGAAAGTATTGGAAACGTCATGCAGCTGTCATCAAAGCAGAATATAGAAAATGGCGCAAAAATTATAAATCAAAAGCTATTGGATGCTTGACATATGATTCGGTAAGTCAAAACTTCTTCACATTTAACATTTACAACAGTAAGTTTATTAAACTGAACTATGCCTTCTGCAGTGATTTTGTAGAGAATTCCATTTCCTTGAATTGCACCAATATAACCATATACGTAAATATGGCTGTAAAGAGCTGTCGGTTATAGTTTAGGTTATAATTAAAAATTAATATATATGCATTGTCTGATTTTAATGCCTACCTTAAATAGTGTGCTTTTATCTAATGCAAAGAATCCATAGGCTGTCAGAATGGGCTGTTGACGAAGGTTCTTTAGTAGAAATTTGTCGACCTATTCGCAAAGCCGTAAAACATATCAAATTAGAAATAAATTAAGGATATAACTTGAAACCAATTTGCACTTACCATTCTATCCAAGCCCGAGCCAGTTCTTGGTATTTTTGCAAGTATTTTGGCAGTTTTGTTTGCCTGTGGAAAAGTAAAACTTGCATTGCTTTTATTTAAATATATATTTTGAATTATTTAGATATACCTAAAGAATTGAATGATTTTGAGTATACCGAGAATAAAGAAAATAAAGGAAAACAAAATAAATTTTTATTTAAAATAGGATCAATCTAGTCTCTAATTTGCCTGCCTAGAATAGGTGGGCAATATATAAAAAAGAAAGAAAAGGATTGATTGGTTAAATGTATTAGTTTTTAATTATTTATATATTAATACGATATCGTCATTGTCAGTAACCGCAATGAAATATTAATGTTATTTTTTAAAAATAAAAAAAAGTTTTTGAAAATGAATGCTTAAATTGGGGATAATTGTCGAGGATTGTAACGGTCACACTGATTAAAATTATTCACATATTTAGGTCCTGACACAAATCTCTTGAATACAATTACTCACTTCCACTGATATTACATTGGAGCGCAACATGAATGCCATCATAAACACCCAAGGCATGTTCCAAATGCTGCAGATAATCGACATCATGATAATATCAACAGTGCGAAGAAAGCGGCCCTCCAAAACGGTACTGAGGAGAAACAAGGGCCCAGATGGTGTCATGAGATTCACCAGTGGCACAATGGGTAGCATCAACAGACCAAAGCATGTATTAAGCTCGAGGGAAGTGATACCCAGTAGTTGATACCTTTCGAAAATCAGACGTCTACATTTCGAAATGGACTTAGTTTCCGCCAGCTGAGTGTTGCAATGCACCAAGCTTTCGGCGACAATGTGTTGCAAGCACACAAAGAACATTAGTAGCAGGGCCATCACCAGAAATCCATACGAATATATAAGCACAAAGATTAGAACTGCCGTTGAGAATTGGCCCGCCTGGAGGTAACCAATCATATAGGTGAACAGGCAGAGCAGCAGAAGCATCTGATAGATGATAAAGTTTCGCCGAATTAGACGAGCTAGGCCGGGACTGGAGCATTTCCGATGCAACTGCAGCATTTTCTGCACCAACTGTAAGTGGCGACAGCCTCGTATATAGAAACATACGTGTAGCATGCAGATGGCGACACAGCACAAACGCAAGTTGGTTGTCTCGTAGAAATTGCCGGTTTTATTGTATACAGCCGAATAAAAGTGGATTGGATTCAAATGTACAAACGTAAAGCAACCGAATGCTATCACTATTACGGCCAGGTTATATATCAGGGCATAACGCTCACTGCCTGTCGTTGACCGTAGCAAACACTCTTCCTCGTCGAGATGGGCGCAAATCACACCCACCATGCACAGTATTCGCAGGTACAAGCGCAGGTTGCGACTGTCAGACATTCCAGCGTTGACTAACCATGCCAAGCACAACGACACTAAGCAAATTAACCTAATTCATTGATATTTAATTTCGATATGCGTATATGTTTACTTCAATTATTGATTAGTTGACTTAATAAGTTGCATTAATAAGTCGCACCAATTTGATTTTATACCTAACAATGAAAAACTGAATTTGAATTAGATGAGGAGTTTCATGTTCACATACGATTGGAAAATTTGATGGTTAGACCGACTGGTTTAGGCGCAACAAGGCGCGTCAATTTGTTTTTATAGATAATAATATACAGCTGATTAAAATTGAGTTTGAGAATTTCAAAAATCGTTTTAGTAATGTTAGATTTTGTTTTTAGGCTACTGATATTAAGAAAGCTTCAGAATCGTCATGCTTTTCGGTTAAAGTGTAGCTCACCCAACTTTTTTTAAATCAATTATTTAAAATCGGAGTATTTCTTTTTAACTATATTGTTTTTCCAAAATGTAATTCATAGGTATTTGTATAATTAAGGGCAGAATTCGTTCTAATTTTTGTTTACAATAATATTAAAGTATTTTAAATAATTATAATTTAATTCGAAAAAAAACTTAAAAATGTATGGAGTTTAGTTCATGGTTTATAATACTTCCCAAATAACAGCGAAGCTCTAAAATGGTTTCTGAATTTTAGAACGAATTTTTCCTGAATGTAATAGTTCCGCACATCTACTTTTTAAACCCTTTGCTGGAAAATATGGATTACAAAATCCACTGTTGACTAAATGGACGCTGCTAATTTCTGCTTGAAGACCCACCACGAAGGTATTCGAAGTATATTTGAGTATATACAAAATGAATCAACTTTTTATCGCAATCTTCAATTCAGTGCGGTTTTAATACTCTAAGAGCGCATGACAAATAATTTTCCGAAAATAGTGAAAGTTTTTAACTTAAAAGTTCATATTAGTTTGTAATTGCAAAAATCATAAAAAATCGTATATAAAATGCTTTGGGTCAGAAGTTGATAAGAAGTTCGAAAGGAAATATCCAAACAGGTGTCCAATGGTCTATGTTAGTTCGTTAAACTGGGCTGATATTATTACCAAAACAAAAGCTGAGCTTTTGAGCAGTCGAAACGACCCTTCAGCTTCAAAACAAAGTAATGATAAATGAGCAATGATATATTATATGAAAAATGATATATATCAAATCTCTCTTAGTCGCTGTTTTCGCAGGGACACAATATTATTTTCTTTACTAACCTCTTTCAATACCCCATCTGGTTTGAGTATTATAAACATGGCATATAACCAGGGTAAATTCCACATAAGGCATGTGAATAATGCGTGCATTATCGCAACGCTGTTCGTCATCTCAAAGACAATAGTGATCATATAAAAGGGAGGACCCGGTGCCGAAAAAAGCACAAATGCCGTAATTAATGCCATGGCAAGGCCAAAATTCGAGTTTAGCTGCTTATGACAAATGAGAAGCATCTGATTGCGTTGCCATAAGCACCGGCGCCAGATCTTTGTTGACTTTGTTGTAATTGTTATTGTCGTTCTTTCTGTCGCTGTTGCAGCCACCAAGTCGCGATTGTAGAGGTGCAAAAGGGCAGCCAAGATTTGCGCAAGGCAGCTATAGAGAACTACGATAAGCCCTATCAGCACAAAGCTGTACGCAGCAATAGAGCTCATCAGCACACAGGCCACCAGCGAAATTCCCGCGTGTGTATAAGCCTTGCTAGAAGTAAAGCCACAAATCACCGACAGACCCACATAGATGCAATAGCGCCGCAGAAAACGAGTCGCGTAGCAATTGTGCAGATCCTTTCGATTGTGGACGAGTATCAGCGAGAGCAGCTCCAACAATCGGCGACGTTTTACAAAAAACCAAATATACAAAAGCGATATGACGACGCACGCAACGGCGTATTGCAGCAACAAATACGTATTTCCAACGTTATTATATCCGGCTAACTCAAAACTCTTAGGCGTGATCATAAGAATCGCTAATGGGACCCATGCGCCAATTTGACCCACAACAATACCGACTATGGCCAAAGTCTGGTCACTCTGGCTCACGTAAATCAGACACTCTTTGCGGTCATCGTGTGTCGCGCAAAGTAAACCAATACACTTCAGGCTAAGCAATAATACGCGCAGTTCAACTCCGGTAAACATGACGGAAAAGGAGCAACAGACTGCGTAATTTTACCTTCAGTTTTACACACATCAATCAATAATTTGACTGTCAAGTGTCGTGTGTGGTGTGGTTGGCATAATAATCCAATTATATTTTAGATGACACAATAATCTAATCAATTGATGTGTTCATTTCATTACGCTAAAATATTTAACTTGAGTACACACAAGGGATGAGCATGTTATCTAACCTTAGGAGTATATCATGGGTGACTACAGTGTTGTTATTCTAGTGTTTGGTAAATATTTAATTCATAGTCTTGCAAAGAAAGGACGAAAATTGTTTATAACAGTCGACAATTGTCGATATAGTATATTTTTTGTTTTATTTTAGATCTAAACAGAATGTTATTATTAGGATTAGTTCCTCAATTCTGACCAAGAAATAACGCAAGCCATTTTAATGCCTTTCGCAATTCCAAATTTCCGTTTCCAGAAAATGTCCACAAATTTTTATCTAGTTAGTTCAGGTTATAAACTTCAACTCTGAAAATGAAAATATGTTGAAAATACTAGGTAAATTGATTCAGTAAATTGATTTATTCATTATTGGCAAAGCTGTGGCGATTGTTGGCAATGGCAAGATCATCTTTAATTAATTTTTGTACTAACTAAGTTTAAGCTTTAGCAACTTCTAGGGTGAAATTCATTCTGCTGTTCCTATCATGTCACTTGAAATTTAACTACATTAAATTGATGTATTTTGAGCAATTTAATTTTGCTTTTCAATAAAATCTAAAGAGTTTAGCAAAATTATCAAATACTTTGCAAGAGAACATTCAATACACCGCTTTAGAAAAAATCAACAAACTTTTAAAAATACATTTGATTTGAAATCTATCGAATTAATGCTGGTACGATTAGTTTCTCAGAACATACCTGCACATGGACGGTGTCGCTCATCAGGGCTGTGGCAGCTGTCATTAGTGTTGGGGAGAGCCACAGGAGGCTAATAATGTTATGATACCACGACGTTTTTTGGGTATACGTAACCAAGCGTATATATAATATGCTACTTGCATCAAGCGCGGAGAAGATGAGGCACAGCCAGATGCTAAAGCCATAGACCAAGCTCATGTCATCAGTGCACAGGACGAGCAGGCGATCGTGCATATCGAGGCAGCTGCGTAGGCGCAGAATATCGCTGCAACTGCGCTTTGGTTGCTGCAACTGTTGGACCAGAATGTTGAGTTGCTCTTGATTGTGGCGCAGCAGATGTCGCACCACATGTATGAGACAGACATAGTAGCCCTGTATAAAGCTACTGATGACGGCACGCAGGGGGAACCCGAGAGTGCTGAATATAAACCAGGTCGGGGCTTTTACCAGCCAGTCCAACAGACAGGTCCTTAAGTAGTTGAAGAAGTATAGCACATTTATAATCATAATGAACCAGAGCAAACGCTTGGGCAGCACCAGGCGCATGTCCATTAAATATTTTTTGCGATAGAACTCCAGTTTACGCACGATGTGCATCTGCAAATACTGCAGCCAGATGAGCCAGGCATTCTGTATGAATTGCACGACCAGAGCAGCGAATATCACAACACGTTCATAATGATTTCCAGTTACACTAATCTCGCGTTTGAAGCACAGGGTCCAAAAATACACAAGCAAAACCATACAGCCGAGCAAATACAATTGCATGAGGATGTGCACCAAATAGCAAATGGGTCTGCGACGCAATTGAAAGCGTTCCCTTCTCGAGTTGTAGTGTATGCAGAAGATGCCCAAAAATCGGCAGATACGGTAATACGGATATAGTTCACTTTGCTGATACTTAATCATGGTTGAGGCTCAATAATCACTTGTCTTAAACTGATTGTAACTCAATCAGACCAAGGCTTATTTATGTCTGATGTTGCCAACCAATCACTTAACCTTGTCACGCTTCAGGACTGGGCAAAAAATAACTAACTATTGTTGTACCAAAACATAATAATAATAATTTGTTTTCATATTCACTTTGCTTTTGTTGATTGTTATATATTTTCCATGCTATATTTTCATTTAATTAAGTGAAATTTGAATCCCTTTTAATTTTTTAAGGCTAAAATGCAAAACAATATTTTCTTAAATTACTGCAATAATAACTATATCTTAATATCTTAATGATAACCATATCTAATTTTATCTTTTAAAATTACCTACATTTTATTGGAAACCAGTTTGGTTTTTTAAGACTGTTAAATCGATTTTAATTTGTATTTGAGTTCATTGGCAACTGAATTTTATTAGTAAACTTTTCCTTTTTTGAAAGTAAGAATTCAAACATTTTAAGATTATCCTTACGCGTTTAATTTTACATTCATTACCAACTGATTAGTAAAATTATTTTGATCGAAATTAAGATCTCTTATTTAAATTTTGCTTCAACTTTAAGTCTAAAGCGCCTGACTAAATGGTCCAATATCTACAGGACATTGTTGCTGAAAACATAGCCATATACGTAGTCAAATCTCTCCATGCATAAAAATCATCTAAAAGAGAAATGGACTAACCAGAAAAGTCAGATTTATATCAGACAGCAGATGTGTATTACCAAATTATCGAAAAATTTTTAAAGCATACATATTTCCCCTATTTGATTAAGGGAAAATTTGAGTTTTCAAAAGCGGTAACATACCAAATAAAAAACGCAGCGTTTTTGACGGGCGTCGTTGAATGCATTAATTGTGTCTCAATTGATCAAATCTTGTAGCTCCTGGTCGTAATTTGAACGAGTCTTAACTCCAACTAATTACTCGAAGTTTGGTTTGGTATTGATGCTTTTGGTGTGCGTTTAACTAATAGTTTTTCTACTCACTCTACGTTCTTTTACCACTTCGCAGGATTGTCGATACTGAGTTTGAAGAGCACAAAATAAAACCTGTGTTGAGTCTCTCCACTTGTCCGTTTACTCGTGGTTGTCCTGTAGTCGTCTATATCAGATTAGTATTTTACGTCATCGCAATATTTGATAAAACTATCTGTCTGAAATTATGCCGCCTGAATGTTCAAATTTGTACTTATTTTTTTTTTGTTATTGTCGACTTTGTTGGTTAAAACCTCGCTTTTAATTGATAAAAATGTATATGAGACTTTTTGTCTTCTTTATAGCGAAATGACTCCAGACGTGAGCATTAGGAAATAGTATCAGTTTGACGTCATTAACTAACTTGTGAAGAATGCCTGCCTATTCGAAATAATTCTCGAAGCTCTAGATTTCATCAAGTATCTTTATTATTGTTTTCAGAGCAGAGTTTCAAAGCATTCCCGATACCAATCGATATGCTTTCGTCTCTAATGGTAATTATCGGATATCGTAATAGAGCATCTACATGCTTCATGTGTGAGCCAGCACTGTGCTCAACCCCATAGCTAAATACTTTTAAAAACAATGACAAAAGGTAAACCCTGAACTTAGAGTAGAGTTTTTGAAATTTTCAGAAAGTGTAATTTCTTAAAATTTTCTTAATTCCGCAGTAATATCCGTAAACAGTTTCATTGCTACGGTTTTGCTCTTGTATTACTCGAAGTGACGTGCTTTCTTCTTCTTACGAAAAAAATGTATCGGAATATTTTCAACGTTTCCCAAAATGCATAAAGTCGATACAATTTTATTGTTGGACAGTATTCGCAGTTTTTCTAAAAATCTTGCGTAATTTTCGGATTAGCTAATAACAATAAACTCGTGATTCCGATTTCCTTTCACTATGTCTTAGTTTGCCCCGATATCGACTTCTCTGCCGATCGCAAACTTTGTGCAATAAGCTTATTTAAATTTTCCATATTTACTTAAACTTATTTAATTCAGTTAACCACACTGCTGAATAACTTCGTTATCATTTAAATTTGAATTTCTTTGTTTATTTGCTCATCGTTGCTGTCGAGGGATCGTCGTTGTCGATCCACAAACCAACCAACATTTACTTTGATTGTTATGTTACTATTAGATGATAGTAAATAGTAACTGTTTTTATTTCCATGTTGAGATAAGCAAAGCCAGACAATATTTATAATATATTAGAAATTTATTTATAACACTTAAAAATAAGGTAACAAGTAAAGTAATTTGCTACTCACCTGATTGGTTACTGAATTGAATATCAAAGGCATACTTAGAGACCAGAAAATAGGAATAATCCAACAAAGTATGAACATGACTTCTACAAGTGAAAAGCGCTGCTCCAATGTGGCTATATAACATATGCATATTGCATCCAGTACAGTATATAGAAAAAGAAACATCAAAGCGATGCCAAAAACCAGTACAATCTCCTCCTGACAGAGCAAAATTAGCTCATCATGAATGTTCAAATTATTGACCAGTTCTTTTAGTGATATAGGTGGAACTATGCGAAGTTGATTTGCTTGCGCCTGCAGCAAGATCATCACCACATAAACTAGGGATGTGTAACAAGTGATGATGTAGTTGGTGCGCACAAGCAGAATACCGTAGCCCAGCATGCTGAGATAATAGCTCAAGTTGTGACTAGTGTTCCAGTAAAAGCGAGTTACTATTATATCGCAAGCATAACAAAGACTGATTCCTACCCAGATATGGTAATACCAACGAGCACGACTCAATTGCATTGTATTAACGTTTAGACGAGAGGCTAACCGATTTATTAACTTCAGCAGAGTTAGCTGCGATTCTTGTTGCCAACGTAGCCAAATATTCACTAATATCTGAGTGATTGGGGCGGTGAAAATATACATGTGATGGAACTTATTCACCGTTTCCGAACCCAAATCCACGAATCGTCCGACTACCATACTGTAAAAAAAAGCTATCTGAATGATCTGCACAAGCAACTGAATGGTATACGAACACCAATTTCCATTGATCACATAACATTCTGCACTTTTTGAGTAATCGATATCGGTAAGTCCAAGACAACGTTGATAGTGTATAAATTTCAAAAGTTTTCCTCGCCGTGATGCAGTTTTCATTATTAGCGGAAAATTTGCGCGTGCTCTACCGAAAGTCCTTTTGGTAACTGAATTCGCGCCTTTTGCGGCAATTTTGTTTGACTTAACTGCTGCTTTAATCAGCTGAAGTGAGATTTTATCAGAAATATTATTATTATGCTTTTTAATATGTATAGAATTGGACGTATTCGAACGTGCCAACTATTATATTATATTATAACAAAACATTATGAAATTGCTAAACAAAACTTATCTCAATAGCTGCTTTAATGAATTACAAAATTGAAGTGTGCTTCTAGGATAATTATTATTGGTATCATATCCTGTCTATAACAAGCATCCAGTTTGGCATAAGGTAAAACATACAGGCTTGCTCCAATTTGGTAAAGCGCAAAAGATTTCAGTTTTGATTAGGGCCGCTATTAAGCCAACACTTTCAAAAGTAAAAAAGTATTATGCACTTGCAATAATTATACACTAAACCCATTAAAAATTTGGTAAAAATGGCATAAAGATTTTGTGCAAATGTATGTAACAGGCAGAAGGAAGCATCTCCGATCCCAGAATGTATATATATTTTTGATCAGGATCAACAGCCGAGACGATATAGCCATGTCCGTCTGCCTGTATAAACATGCGGATCTCATAGACTATAACAGCTTGAGACTTGAAATATAGGAATATATGTTCTTGTATATCCAGATCAAGTTTGCTTTATTATAATATAACTGCCTCCGTCTGTCAATTATCGATTCATTTTGATAATTTTATAATTTTATACGCAAAATTCTAATTAACACATAATATGCATTTGTATGTTGTTGATCAACTGTCCAAATTTCATCAAGATCATAATGAGCAAGCGCATGTGTGAGAAAATGATATATGTATTCTGCCGAACCCCGTTACCTATGTATGTATGTATTTAAATTTGTATGTATATGTACGGGTTTAATGCACGTTGCGCTTGTTAATATAAATATGCCCCGCATTTGGTTTTTGTTTACTCTTCAGTCCTTGGGCTCACTATGTGAAATTATTTAGCCTGCTCATATCCGCGTGAAAAACGTTATAAAGGGAAACTTGCCAATAAAATTCGATTATTTCTAACAACTGGGTTCGGGGTATATCGTAGTCGAGATCACTCGATTACTGCATTCTTGCTTTTTTTTATTCTTATCCTTGAGCTGAGCTAAATAACAAATCTTAATAGGACCAAAGGTTACGCATAAGATGGGCCACACTAAGGCACAACCAGCACATTCAATTCTCTTGCTGGCCAATGAGCTGAAGTTCATCGTTCAGATGAAAATTGTGGGTCAGTTCAACCTTACATGCTTCATCAGGTACAACAAGAAGTTGTAGCTGGTGACTACGAAATTCGCACACACGAGCCGCACAAAGAGGCCCCAGAAGAAATGTCAAATGACCCCAGCTCTGAGCTCAAATCAAATATTACAACCGAGGCACATGAAGATAAAGCCAATGGGATTGTCCAGTTTATTATTTTACAGTCTGGCGGCCACTAGGCAAGAGTAGATGGGATAGTCCTCCTATGTTTTCATCCCACTTGCACAACAACAACACACATAACTCAAAAAAAAAAAATATGGAGCGAAAAAAAGAATAATAATAATAATAATAATTTGATGTAGGCGCATCGAAGTATTGGCAAACTATTTCATAAAAGACACCCCTAATGCCCAAATGATAAAATTTTCCACAACATCTCGAACCGGTATCGTTTTAATTTAAAGATTATTTAAATACGTCGTTAAAATGTAAGAGAACAAAATGCCCAGTTGGAGAAAGTACATAGTAATGCTTTTGGAATGGTCCAGATTCGTTAGACGTAAGTAGCGTTGGTGGTATAGAATTTTCATGAGACGTATTTGAAATAAGACTTTAAACTTTCAATAAATAGTTTATCACAAAAATCAAATGAAAACTATGAAGAATGCTCGAATTCTTCATAATGAAACATTAATGATGTCGTTAAAATAAAGACAGCAATTTGTTCAATTTGTTTTTATTAATTTTTTGACAGATGCACTTAAGCAACTTTATTTATTATGCCCGTTTTAGTAATTTTAATTATAGTAACGTAACTTTTAAGATATAGCTTATTATCAAACAATCAAACATTTTGCCTAAACATTTTTCAACTTTAATATTTTTCGCAGAAAAGTGAATTAGACTTTTTGGAATGGTCACCGCTGAACGATAGAAACTTAATGCCAGATGACTGGACAACAGATACATTGTTCTCGGCAATAAATGGACCATTTCCATTTCCCGATTCCAGAGAGATCGGTAAGTGCCTAAGTCCTAAACTAAATAACCATAACGCCTGGCTAATTTGTTAACTGTAATATTCACAGCACGTGGTGCAGGCATTGCGGATTTCATACAGCCAAGTCTGGGACCGCTGCAACCGAATTTAGATGATATCGATATTACGTTCTCAGGTATATTTTCTATATATGTATACTTTTATATTTATACTAATCTTAATTATGGTTTTGTTTTGCGACAGATTTGCTTACCACGACCTCATCGCGCTTGCCACCAGTGCCCGAAGAGGGCACCGAAGCAGATATGCTTAAGGGCGACGACTATTGCCTGCCAGCTATTGTTGGCGCTCCTCACACGCTCTACACCAGCGACAACATGATGGACGTGGTGGCCTCCAGCAGTGGCACCGGAGGCGGAAATGCTAACGTAGATGCCAGCATGCTGGAGCTTAATACACCCAATATTGGCAACATGACCTACGGCGACATTGGGCAACAGTTTGCGGCGGCGAGGCAAGCGCAACAAACGGTCAACGAATCGCAGCAACAGCAACTGTTGGGCGACAGTCAGACAACGCGACTGCATACAGTGAAGCACTTTGGCGCCATTGGCAGCAATGACAGCAGCAATCGTTGCTCCGTTAGCGACAGTTTCTCTAGCAAGAGCGTCATCAATGGGCGCGTTGCTAAGAACACGCAGCGTCCTTTCCGCCGGGAGCCGCACAACTACGACAAGGCACAACCGACGCTGCACCAGACGAACCTCTATCAGCAGATGCTGGCCGAGCAGCAAAAGAACCAGCAGCAGCATCTGAATGGCGGCGCCGTGTTGCAAGCGTATCAGACTCCCCAACAGCAGCAACAAATGCAACAGCAACAACAACAGCAGCAGCCGCGGCTTCACTTTCCTACGCAACAGCAGCAGCAACAAAACGCTTACAATACACAAAGTTTCTTAAGCAACTATACGGATAGTTATCAGCACCAGCAGCAACAGCAGCAACAGCAGCAGCAGCAGCAGCAGCAGCAGCAACAGCAGCAGCAACTTAATGTCAAAGTGGAACCTCATCAGTCAGACATGTTGTCCTTAATAAGCGATGGTGCCTACAACTCAATTAGTTACAAACCATACCCGCAGTTTAAAAAGTCCGCTTCAACCGGCACCTTTTTAAATGTGCCTCGTGTTCCACAACAACAACAACAGCAGCAGCAGCAACAAGGTTACTTGCAACAAGAGCAGCAGCAGCCGCAACTGCAGATGCAACAGTCGTTGCCGTTGGGCTTGGGTCTAACTGCACAGCAAATTATGCAGCTGACACGCCAGCAACAAACAAACACTTCACAGCAGCAGCAACATATGCAGATGCAACAACAAACTGTCGTCAGTCTGCTGTTGCCACATCAGCAACCGCAACAGCAACATTCGCAGCAGCAGCAACCCGCCGTCAGCGTTGCCTCCTGGGCTACGCCCAACACAACTATCTTGCCCAAGGAAATGCATCGCTCAAATAGTCTCCCCCTAAATGTGTCGCTGCCCAAGCTCATCCATCACGAGCAGCAGCAACAACAGCAACAGCAACAGCAACAGCAACAGCAGCAGCAGCAGCAGCAACAGTTCGCCGTGCCCAAATATCATGTGAAGAGCAAAGCACGGGTTCGCAGCAACTCAATGCATCAGCAGCACACAGTTGTTGCCGCCGGCGGTGGTTCGCCAATCAACAATGGACACGGCAGCATCAGCAACAGCTGTAGCAATTTGCTCGTCACACAACAAATGCAGCAGGCGAACAGCGATCCCATGCTCAATAGCACGCTAGCCCAACTGCTGACGTCGAGTAAGTATATCTATCTTGTAATATTGTGTCTTTTGCTTGTGGGATTATTAAGTAATCTATCGGGAAGCTGCATTTGTCAGAATTAGTTTTCGGACTTCTAAAGAATTCCGATAAAGTAAAGATTGTTTATTTCTGACAAAGCAAGTTTCTTATAATATAAATAATAGGTCAGCTGGGTAGAGCTAGTATCTTATGTAAGACTAGCACATTGAATCAACTAATTGCTTCACTTGCTCTGCCACTGTAGATACACGCCTGCAGGCCGCCGTTGCGAACAAGTCGCACCAGCCAAATTCTTCCGCCCATGCCATAGCCAGTGGCTGCAGCAGTAGCAGCAACAGCGGCGGCGGCAATAGTAACAACAACCCACAGTCGCAATCGCTGTATGTTGTCAGCAATGCAGCAACGGCGCCGTTGTCAGTGCCTGTGCCGTTGGCTTCGCAGCACCACTCACCAAAGAAATCCGTCTCTTTGCCCGTGCCGATCACTGCTCCTGCGCTGCACAGTCCGCCAGGCACGAAGATGCTCAGTTTTAGTCAGGGCACCAGCAACTTGGGAAGCAATCTGAGCCTGTCGCCCGACTCGCCGTTCCACGACTCGCAGGATTCTCCGTTGTCTCCGACCAGCCTTAAGTATCAGCCACGCGATACGCAACGTCGCGCTGGGCACATCCATGCAGAGCAGAAGAGACGCTATAATATCAAGAATGGTTTCGACACGCTGCACGCGCTCATTCCGCAGCTGCAACAGAATCCCAATGCCAAGCTGAGCAAGGCCGCCATGCTGCAGAAGGGCGCTGATCACATCAAACAGCTGAGACAGGAGCGAAACGTGCGCAAGGATAAAATCGAAGCACTGCGCATGGAACGCGATTCGCTTAACAACTCTTTGATGTACGTCCAAATAAATAACATGTCTCCATATGCATTTACAAATCATTATTTATTCTTCAAATTTTTAGGCATTTGCACTCTGTGCTGCCGGCGAATGGTGCTCCTGTGACACGCCAGGGCACGGAGAATGTGCGTCAGCTTTATGAGGTCTATGTGCGCTATAATACAATGAGCGATTGGAAGTTCTGGATTGTAAGTTGCCCAATGCCTGATTTCTATTTACACTGCCTTGCTAACTAACAACTGACATTGTTCCAGTTGGGTCTCATCTTGGAGCCATTGTTAGCTTCTTACACGTCGACAGTGTCCAGCGCCAGTTTGGATGAATTACGTCGCACAGCCTTTCTTTGGGTGGATCAGCACTGTTCACTCATAGATTTGCGACCTGGTAAGTATATAAGATAACATAAACTTTATTTCAAATATAATTTACACATTTTTTCCCAGCTGTAACCAATAAATTAAAGTACCTATCCATGCATACGGATATCGTCTCGGATCCACCCAGCAAAATGCAGGATGAGGTGGCCAAGGCACTGCAGAAGACTAGCGGCCAGCATCCCAATCTGCATGGCTCGTAAACGTTTTTGCTGGACGTGAAACGAATTTAACCCATTGCTGTAACAAACCTAATTCAGCCAAGTTCAGCACAAAGGCTGTGAACAGATGCTGCTACATCTGCAGTTAGCGCCACGCTAAACAGCAAATAGTGCCTACAATTCTATGATTTAAGCGTAAAATAAAGAAACGATTTTACAATTTTTTCAAAATCTGTAATGTGTTTTCTTTGTGCAATCCATAGTTCCGTTCAATACGTCTTGTTTAAATACGACTGAATATCGACTGGTGAATTGTGACTTATTAGTTGTTAAAGAAAATAAAGCTATAACTCAGACATGTCCATGCAGGATTTAAAAATATTTACATTACGATCGATTCCATTTATCGGCAATTCTACGTAAGGACATTAATACTTTCAGTCGAAATCTAAACTACAGCTGTGTTTAATGCAGGTGGAACAATTTTCAATTCCTTAACTTGGGAATATTTTGTGAATTTTTATTAATTAAATTCATTTGGCATGCAGTATTAACGATGCATACTTTTGCATATTTTATGCCCGTAAAAGTAAGCAGTGCATTTTTTATTTTAATCGGGCTACCTGAAGCAGGTTTTTCAACTTTTAAAATGCAAAGTTAATCTAAAACGCAACTATCGGAGTGCGGATATATCTATCCTATTCAATAGTATAGCAGCAATAAATGCTATAAATGGAGCGAAGTTAACATCAAAAGTAGTCCATGATGTACGTTCCAAGCTTGACCTACTCGGGGCTCACCATAGGCTCACCCTAAGATGGGTCCCGGACACAGGGAAATATCAGGGAACGAAGCGGCATATGAGCAGCCGCCAGAGAAGTCCCTAATAGGGGCAGAACCGTATTGTGACATAGGAAAGCACACAATACGGCTGGAACTCAGAAATGAAGAAGAACAAAGGAGACTACGGAGCTGGGAAGAGACACCAGAACTCCGACAGGCCAAATACCTTTTGGGCGGCTATAATCATAAACGATTTAAGCAAGTAATATCCATGGGTAGGAAAAAGCAGAGGATGCTGACAGGACTAAAAAGCTACCTATGCAAAATGGTTATTTATAGTAACAATCAGTGTGGGTTTTGTGAAGTCGATGAGGAGTCTTCAGCTTACATCCTAACAGAAGGTATCGCCCTATCCTGGAAAAGATGCACTTTCCTAGGGATGCATGTTGTGAATGTCAATGACAAGGAAGCCATTGATCTATCAAAGATTCAGGCATTCGTGAAGAAACTGGGGTGGATGGAGGAGCTATAAGCTCAGAAGGGGGCACAATAATAGGCCGCAGTGCAGAAAACCCCAATTTTAATAATAATAATAATGCAAATAAATAAAGGGAAATTAATAATTGCGCATATTGCAGGTATTCAATAAAAAGGCATTAATAGATTTTGAATTATAAGTATAGAAATGTCCCAAATTACTTTGAGTGCCACTGCGAAGTTTGAGACACTTTTGTCTGGTGTGCGTTTCTTGTGAGTAACTGTGTAATTGAGCGGCTGGAGAGTAATTTGTAACTGCGCCGTACTCTTATCTGTTGATACCATTTGCTATTTCTCTCTCGAATTTTTGCTTGAATGAATATGTTTGTGTCAATTTAGTCAACTTTTCATTGTGCTCATCGCAGGTTGCAAAATGCTTTTAGTTTATCTCGTGGGGATTCTTGTGGTTACCTGGATGTGGCAACGCTGGCACTTTGGCCACTGGCAGCGTCGGGGTGTTCCTTATATTCCAGCCACGCCCTTTGTGGGCAATGTGTGGCGTCTGTTGCGCAGCTGCTGCTGCTTTGGCGACCAGTTCCGTGAGCTGTACGAGAGTCCGAGTGCCAAAGGCCACGCCTACTTGGGCATTCATGTGCTTCACAATCATGCGCTGCTGTTACGTGAGCCGGCGCTGATAAAACGCATTCTGGTCGAGGATTTTGCACAGTTCTCAAGCCGATTTGAGACCACTGACGGCATTGGCGATACAATGGGATCTCAGAATCTATTCTTCTCCAAGTACGAGATGTGGCGCGAAACGCATAAGATATTTGCGCCCTTCTTTGCCGCTGGCAAGGTGCGTCATATGTACGGACTGCTGCAGAAGATTGGTCAGCAGCTGGAGCAGCATATGGACAGGCAACTATCGGCCAGTGGTATAGATGAACATACACTGGAGCTGGAAGTCAAGCAGCTGAGTGCGCTATTTAGCACTGACATCATAGCCTCGCTGGCTTTTGGCCTTGATGCTAATTGTCTGCGGCAGCCGGACGCCGAGTTTCGTCGGATGTGCGTGGAGGTGAATGAGCCGCGTCCCAAGCGCCTGTTGCATCTCTTTACCATGTTCTTCTTTCCGCGCTGCTCCAGGCAGCTGCGCACCCACTTGTATTCAGAGGAGTATGAACGTTTCATGCGTCAGTCCATGAACTGGGCATTGGAGCAGCGGGCGGCCAGCGGGGAGCAGCGTCATGATTTGATTGATATATTTCTGCAGCTGCAGCGCACACAACCGGTGGATAGCGTGGTGCACCGTCCTGATTTCTTTGTAGCCCAGGCAGCATTTCTATTGTTGGCTGGCTTCGATACCTCCTCTTCGACGATCACTTTTGGCCTCTACGAGCTGGCCAAACAGCCGGTCATACAGCAGCGCCTAAGGCAGGAGTTTAAAAAGGCGATAGCACAGAGTAATAATGTTGATCAGTTGGGCTATGAGACGCTTAGCGGTCTACCATATCTGCGCCAGGTGGTAGATGAGGTCCTCAGACTGTATCCGCCCACTGCATTTCTGGATCGCTGCTGCAACTCAAAAGTAGGTTATGATTTGTCCGCCTGGAACTGCGGCTCACCCATGCGCCTTTCGTCTGGTACACCAGTCTATATATCCGTTCTGGGACTACATCGCGACAAGCAGGTGGGAATTTGGACAACTACAATTTAATTCTATTCTAATTTCTAAGCCTAAATTAAAAAAATAATCTCAAATATTGTTATCTATGCAGTATTGGCCGGATCCATTGAAATTCGATCCGGAGCGATTCTCGCCAGAGCAACGCATGCAGCATCAGCCCATGACTTATTTGCCATTTGGCGCTGGTCCTCGCGGCTGTCTGGGCACTCTATTGGGCCTACTGGAGATAAAGGTGCGTTTTCAGTTTAATTAACTGCTTGCCAATTTTCAATAATCTGTATGTGATCGCTTTAATCTTCCAGGTGGGTCTATTCCATATTCTTAAGAACTATCGGGTGGAGACTTGCGCTAAAACCCTCTCTGTGATGAAATTCGATTCAAAGGCCTTTGTGCTAACTGCTGATGGGGGTACCTATTTGCGGTTTGTCAAGGATCCGCTGTGAGATTGCCTACATCAATTCAATTAAAAATATTCAGCCATTTATAGTTTTTCACTTTATTGGTAATTGTTTTTAACATATGTATGTTTTTCACTTTTAATTATAATTTTTTTGTTTTTTTTCTAAATTTTCTTTCATTTTAAGATCAGCTCAAAAATGTTCACAAATTTTGTCAGTTGAGCTAACCAAATACTGTTGGCCACAAATAGCTTATCAGTTGAGTTATCTTAACAGACTGTAGACTGAATTTATTGCATGTAAAGCTGGCTTATCAACCAAGCAATTGAATATTGAACTGTGTATTGATAAAAAGAAAAATAACAATTTTAAATAAAAGGAATAAAAATATTTATTTACTGTAAGGGAAGTTTAATGGTTTATTTCAGCTGCATAGCACCAACAATATTTGATCAGCTCGTTACTCTTGACTATCAACCATTTGTATTGTTTTGTTTTTTTCTTGTTGTTTTATTTTTCATCATATACAATTTAAAAAACTAGCTCATTAGCTACCTGGCTTATATCTCTTCAGTTTTTACAAATTATCAAAAATAACTAAAGCAATTTTACACACTCATCATTACAGAATTAAGACCTAAGCTAAAAACTAATTGCCTTTTGATTTTTATGTTTTACTTTTGATGTTAACACAAACTTGTATTTTTATTTTCTATATAAAAGTTCTCAAATGTAGAATTTAAATGTTGAGGATTATTGTAAAAGTATAGAAAAATGTTTTGCATTCATATTAATAGCTACTTGCAAAGAAAAAAATAAACAATACTATTATCAATGTATTTAAGATACAAAAGCAAAATGCAAACTTTACTTTCAAAAAATTCTTTAAAACATTGCATTATAATAATTTGTGAACTCTTGTATATTGCAAATAATTTGCATAGCAATTTTAAATTGGATACAACTTTCGCTGTGGGTCCTCTTCTGTTGGTTTTCTTGGATCAGTTTTTTCAAATGGAAGCAGCGTAAATATATTATGGCATTTGTGAATGTATAGCTCAACGGAAGTTTTATTTTGATTATCTTCTTCAATTGTGTTTGCGTATTTTTGTATGTGGCAAGCAAATTTGCATTTTGTTTTCGACTTATGAGAATTTTTGATTTATTATTCTTTTTGTATTAATGTTGGAAGCAATAAATTAATTATGGTTGCAAGTATTTTCCTTAATTTTGAAATTGTACGTAATTGTTATTTATTTTAATCTATTTTCTATTTACATTTAAGGTGCAATAAATGTTATGCTTTATTTTCTTAGTAAATTTGAAAAGTTCATTTTTGGTTTTCACAATATACAATAAATTTTGCGTTAGTTTTTGACTGACTTTGGAAGTGTGTTGGACGCTGTTCGGCAACTTAAAAATAAATAAAAAAATGTGCAAATACAATCCAATGTTTACTTCAATGTAAAATATAAGTTTAAGCCGAATTTCGAAAGCCCAACCACTTCCAGAAGTTCAAACAACCATCTGCTTAACCTAAAATACACACAGCGCTCCACAGTGGGAGATCCGCTTATTAACATTGTGTTGTAAGACATGGGTGGCTGTTGTTTTTTGTTGTTGTTGTTTTTATCTAACAAAACGCTTAACACACACACATGATTCATATCGGTATATAGGCATTATATATGTATATATATATATATATATATATATATATATATATATATATATATATATATATATAATAGTAGTGTACTTTCGACATGACATACATACATTTATTTATTTATTTATATATATATATATAATATATATATATATATATGTATATATATATATATTTATTTATATATATGTTTATATATATAATTATACTCATATATAGATAATACTATATATGTTTACTCTGACTTTTAGCTTGCAAGTAGATAACATGTAAAAATTGAATCATTACATTTATGTATATACTTCAAAACTCGTGTTATTTTTGTTTATGCTTTTCTTTTTGTTGTGGGTTTGTTTTAGTCTTCTAATACATTTTACGAAACGCGCACAGACACAGAGACAGAGACAGAGACACAGGATACGTAGAATCGCTACTATCTCCGATCCTGCATGACCACCTGCTTGAAGGCGCCCGCCCGCACATTCGACTTCACCTCATGTCCGCCCAAAGAGGCGGTGCCATCGCGCGCTATATACAGTTGCAGGCCGGATGCTAAGGAAATACAAATTATAAATTTTAGGTTTAAGTGTGCCACTCAATTAACTTACTCTCTGCTGACTCGCCCAGCTGATCCAGCTTGGTATCCTTCAATATCTCATCGATTAAAGAGTTGGGGTTGACACGCGTCTCTTCGACACGATCCGAAACTCGGGGCCCATCATCCAAGGCGCCCTTCTTGCGTTTCTCGCCGCTGCCTTTCGTGCGATCTAGAGATCCTGTTTCACTTATAACTAACGAGCCTGAGCTGGGATTCCTGCGAAGTTAAAATAACAACACGAATAAGAAGACAAAAATATAAAAAAAAATTGATCTTTAAATAAAAACTAAGAGTAATAAAAAGAGTATACGCGTTGCTCTCCTGTTTTAGGTGAACCCATTTCTTAATTTTAGCGGGGACAAAAAACAACAATGGAAGGCAATAAAACCTGGCCATGCCATGCAACGCATATTTGTGTTCGTGTTTCGGTGAACTATAATTAAAGCTATTTAAATATTGCTGACAGAAGTGATGAACGAGTGAGACACTTTATAATTTAAGTACTAGTAGTTCATAAAACTGCGTGTGAGATATCTGAGAAAATACCCCTTATGATAAGCATAATACATATAAAAATAAGTTTTTGATATTACATAATAATAAATAATAGCTCTGTAATTGATAAGAAATACATATACAGCAATCATTTCCAATATTCATAATAAATATTTTTTACAAATTATAGATATAATATATATAATAGAGCTTTTCTGGCAAGGATAATTTTATTGAAATTTGTTTACTACCTTGGTTTAGTTTATTATATGTTTGGCGAAATATATTTTAAATTTGTATATATATTTAGCTGACACGAAATATATTTTAATTGTTTACTTTAGGTATTCTTGATTTTGTCTCGTTCAGTATTTTTAGGTTTCATTGAATTTTCAGTCTTCTAAATCTTTTCTTTTTCTTTCTATGATTTACTTAATCATTTAAGTAATTCAAGTATTGTCTCCTGGTGTTTAATTTGTTAGCCTATACATTTTATGTTTTTTTTTTTTTTTTTTTAAATATATATTGACTTTTGATCATATGAAATGTCTTATAAAAATATATATATTGATCTACTTAAGGAATTAGATGGCCATAACTACTTCAATTCAAATTGTATTTCATCTTACGGACTGACAAGACTTTATTGACGGCCAGATAAGAATTCAAGCTCTATTTTATATAAATGGGACAATCAGGTATCTACGAGAACAACGACAAAAATTGATTTAATGATGCAGGCAACTAAGTACAAATAGTTTGGAATGGATAAGGAGAACCCACATCATGGTGACGCTGGGCCGGCGTATTATTTGTGTGGTGGCCAACGGTGAGAGCGTTGCTCCCGAGACGGACATCATTGTGGCCGATGTGAGAGCGGATGCCTCCGCTGCGGCAGCCGACGTAGAGAGTAACAATGAGGCTGCCGATGGATTCGTGCGTATGCTGCACGCATCGGTTGGACTAGCCGCTAGAGAGCTGAGCGCATCTTCGGACACAACATTGCCAAGCCTGGGACTGTTGCCATGTCCATTAGGTGAGCCCACCAGCGACTGCTGTGCCGGGCCATCAGCTGTGTCTGCTGTTTGGTTGCTGTTCGGATTGCACTGGAAGGTGATAAGGGCGCCGCTGCTGCTGCTATTGCTGGCGTTCGACGAGGATGCCGAGTGATTCGAGTGGATGCTAGCCAGAGTTCCGCATGGCGAGGAGCTGGAGCCCAGCGCATAACTGCCAGCATTTGCTGCTGCTGCTGTTGATTGTTGTCGGTTGCTGCTGCTATTGATGTTGTTGTTGTTGTTGTTGTTGTTGCAATTGTTGCTGTTACCGCTGTTGTCGAAGAGGCGTCGAGGCACGCCGCTGAAGCTTCTGTTGTTTATTTCACGCGAGTGGAGCGTTTCGAATTGGATTATTTCATAGACACAGTTACAGATCAAAGCGTTTTACGTTTCGCATTTAGTATATCGGAAGACATAAGAAATATATATAAATATAAAAAAAACATTTGCAAAATATGCACATAATAAACATGATGAATAAATCATTTCAAATTGAATTACAGGTATTCATAAATAATAATAATTCATAAATAATCCATTACAGTGTATGCTTATTTTCAACTCAAGAAGAGTTTTCACAGCGCTGGCACTTTGGTAAAAAAATCATTTGTTTGTTTAATTTACGCGTTTTCTTTATATGTATGTGTATCTTGTGGTGTGTCGCATGTATACAAAATAATAAAAACAAAGTTAAAAATTCAAAATTAATCAAATCAAATGCAATATCAATGCATACAAATTATTTATTATTTAGTTTAAAATAGCAATAGCCTTTCGAAATTCGTTTGAATCGCATTTTGCACATAAAAAAAACTTTCCCCTAGTAAACCAATTAAATTGGATTATTTTTCTGTCAAAATGAATGAAAAATTATTACATTTAAGGTACACAATATACGATATTGACCTTAAGCCTGCGTATAGTATTATTGCTTACTATTATTATATATTACAATAGATATCTTATCTAACTTGTAACTAGACAATAAGGAAATTTATACCTCTTACAACGCAAAAAAAAATTGGTAATAAAACTTTATCGACTGCGAGTTAAGACAGCAACTGTTTAAAGATTTATAAAGCTGCAGGCCAAACAATTTGAACAGTTGTTTTAGCCAAACGAAATGAGGTTAAGGTAGAGTTTAGAATGTGTCGAAGGTCAATTGCTACGCAAAAGGTCAACAGCAGACAAGCGACACATGACAAGAGAGTGGCCACAGCCTTGCTCCAGTTTCAATCAGTGTTCTGATGCGCCAGACAAAGATTAGTAGGAAATAACAAATTGAAGCAATATAAATTTTAATTGCTTCTTAATTAAGTTATCAAATTGGCACACTAAATAGAAAATTGTTATACAATTATACAAGAAGCACAAAATTGCATAATCGGAGAAAAACAGAAACGTTTTTTATATAACGCAAATGCCCTTTGCGGGGGTATACAATTTTGTGAGAGTTCTCTTAATACAAGATCCATGTTAATCTAGCGTTTAAATTAGTGTCCTTAATTTGTGAGTGCTTAGTTAGTGTAGAGCCTGTGGCAACAGTTAACTGTACAAAAGGGCGACCAATCCCAGTGATATAGCCCTTTGGTAAATAGTAATTTAATATACAAATTTACATATGATACATAACAGCCTTAATATTAGCTTAAGTCTAACTAAGCCCGGAGGATTATGATTAGTAAATAGACTTGAACTTGAACGAAACGCAATAAAACATAAACTGAAAAAGAAAACAACGGGCAAAACAAAACAGATGAGCAAGAGTGTAAAAGAAAATGATAAAGGACGCGACAGAAGCGAACGTGTGTAAAATGAGAACTGAACTAAACTCAATTCCAGGACGTTAACGTTAACGAGCAACGATTAACGAGCAACGATTAACGAGTAACGATTAACGAGTAACGAGTAACGATTAATGCTTAACTAGAGCAACGTTGAACTGCTCAAATAGTTAATTATGTTATTTCTGTTTTTTGTTTGTTTTGTTTATGGATATCAAATGAAAAACGCGACGCACCTCATGAGCTCGTAGGCAGCATTCGTGGAATGTGGACGCATCAGTGACTGGGTAATTAGCTGCTGCTGCTCCTGTGTGACGCTGGAAAGTGGCGTGGATGAGGTGCCCTGCAGCATGGTGCGACGGTAGGCGCGCTCAAAGGGTGTGCGCGACATGAACGATGTGTTATTTGTGAAATTGTCCGCCGGTGAGTCCACAGCATCGTAGGTGAGCAACCGATTCACATAGCTGGTGCCCAGGGCCGGTTTGTCAGCGGACTGAATAAGACGATTGAAGCTCGGCCGGCGTTCGGAGGTAGGTGTTAGAAATGGATCTGGTTCGATGCGTTCACCAAGGACATCGGGGATGGTGCCCATGGAGCGCATCTTTTGTATTGGATAATTTGTGGGCAACGGACTTTCATTGCCGCCATCCTGCCCAATGAACTTGGCATTGCCGACTTTCAATTGGTGTTGATGCGTTTGATGCTTCAGAAACAGTTTGCCCGAGGACGCGTTCGATGCGGTGGAGCTTTTCCGCAGGTTATAGCTGTACAGCGGATGATGATGATGCAGGTGATTGTGCTGCTGAACTCGCAAACGCTCCTCTAGCGACTGATCGCGAATGCGCTGAAACTCCGCGCGCACCACCGCCTCAGAATAATCGTCGAAGCAGAGATTGTTGAGCGATTTCATTTTGGGTATTTGTGCATGCTCCGCCAGTTGCTTGAGCCGGCGCGGTGAATTCCTATCCAGCTCCATAGAGGCCTTATGAAATTCCATTTCGAGGATGGATAAATTCTCCATGGATTTGATTTTGGCCACACGCGGCGTATGATAGTTCTCCTCGAGGCCCGAATCATTGTCGCCCGAATCCTCTTGTGGATATTCATCGGATGAGCTTGTCTCCCCGCTATCATATTGATAATCTGTGTTCTGCTGTTCCAACAACAGCGGCAACGGCATCTCTGCCATCGGCGTGCGAAAGTCATCGTAGCCGGCAGCGTGATGCTCGCTGGAATTTATTGTGGCATTTGGCGTCTGATAGAGCAGCTCCTCGCTCACATATTCAATAGTGGTGCTCAGACTGACAGTCACTTGATGGTTGGCCGGTTGGGTCTCTGGGACAGCGGGGTCAACTTGATGTTCCTCTACCAGACCTAGGCCCAGGCCGAGGCCTTTAATCTGCTCTGCTTTGTGCTTATGTCGCAACGCTGGTATATTCAATTTCATGGCATTAATAGCTCTCTGATTAAGTCTATTGAGTAGAGAAACGGATTTTCTAAATCGACTGAGGTATGTTTGTATGGTTGTTTTTTATTTTTATCGTTTTTGAGCGACGTTCGTTGTTTGTTTGAAATTTGTAATTTGTAAGTTTTTACATGAAGGTTAATATGTTTTAGTTTACATTTGGTTAGTTTTCCATGTACCCGATTATTTTTGGTTTTTATTTATTTATTTAAAGTATATACAGAACATATGTTGGTTATAAAGGAAGAAAAACAAAAGGTGTTAATCAAAATTAGCCAAAACAAAATATGATTTACCATAAAAGTATGTTAGGAAAACGCTAAAGCTACTTTAAAGTAAGACCAGATTATGAAATGCCCATAAGAAATAACATGTTATATTTGTTAATTATTATGTACGCTAACATGAAACATGTGAAATAGTTCTTATAACTAAATAAAATTTAGGAGGTTTTTTGTTAGGTTTGGTGAACTTTGAAAGTTAGTTGAAAACTATGCATTGAATAAAATGTATAAGAAGCCTGATGATATGCTTTGTGTTTTCATTTAATTTATAATTAAAAAACTGTAGTTTTATATCTCATTTAATTTTTATGGATATAATATATATATATATACTACCCACATATAGGAGACTAACCGTCATTTGCGAGATGTTGAGCGCATACATTTTCAAAGTATGTAATTACCAAAGATATAGCCCTAATCGATGTTTAACCTAGATATGCACATTGTGTATATTATTGCATTATACCCCTTATAAGTGAGCGAACAAAATGACTATATAAGTGCATATTAGCCAGCAGTAAATGTTTGAACATTTTCTGCGAAGCTCAGTTTACTCTAATGAAAATGGTTGCAATTTTAGTTTACAAATCTATATTAAACATATTTGCTATACTTATATGACATATGCAATTAGCTAAACTTATGCACATACATTAAAGTTTACACGCTAAAAATGCTTTAATTACAGCGAAGAAAATATGCTAAAATGTCAAAAGGTGAAACATGACCTTTGAAGAGCTTCATTATGACGTCAGCTGAGTTGCCCTATGAAGTCATCGGCTGTTCAATTATATTGAGTAACCAATGGTCACATTGTGCAGATGCACCACACCATGCATACACACAGAACTATATAGCATACCACTCACCCCCCGACCGCACACGCACTAAAAGTTATATGCAAATTTCTGTTGGACAGGGAGAGTGTAATGTTTATTTTAGCTGATGTTGTTTTGCTCAGAATTTGACCTTAACTTAACAATTCAATTGAATTTGTTGTTGTTTGTGCTAATGTTAAGAATCAATAGCTGAAAAATAGTTGTGAGCTAACTGAAGTACAGTACATGATTAGAGCCTAAATGAACCATTTGTAACTAGAAACTAGTTTTAATTTTATACTAAGTTTAATATTATTTTCTAAAATACGCAGCACTTGCTACTAATATAACTTAGCTATGCAAATATTATAAATAAACTAAAAAAGTAACAAGAAAATGAAAAGAAATTGTAATGTGTGTGTCGTTAATATATTTAACGTGTGTGTGTTTTTGTGTATTAAAACTGTTTAAAGTATTTTTAGTAAACATTGTAAAAGAGTTTCTAGGCATGTGGGTAAATGTGTTTATGTAAATAGTGTGTGTGTGTGTGTGTGTGTGTGTATTTCGTTAAAGGATACACATAAGTGTTGAAATATAGAGAGTTTTAGCATATATAGAGGATATAGTATAGAGGAGCATAACAAAGATATTCATAAGATAACTATCTTACAATAGTTGGGTTATTTATGTAAATTAAATAGTTGTCGCGAATTGTGGGCAACATAAATCAAATTCAATGTCAAGGCTTTTTAGACGTTTTAAGCAATACATAATAACTAAATGACTAAATGGTAAATGGTTTTTGTTGTTGGTTAACTACTTACCTAGCATGACCCGAGTCACCCTCGGAGCTCTGCCGCGAATGTTGACTGTGCGAAAAACTACTATATCCCGATCCTTTTGACATCTAAAGTTGGACAAAAATATCGTTAGGTTTCTATATCTCACTTGTGCTTTGGTCACTGTGCAATTAGAATACTTCGAAGATACTCCTCAAGACAATATTCTAATTTGCAAGCGACCACTGTCTTTAAACATTATATGAATGTGCTCACTTGACTAGTATTACTGGAATTTCTGGAGTGTCCCAATTCCATTAGCGTAGCGGTATTAACGCCAACGCCCACACCTCCACCAACGCCACTGACACCTGCAGAACTGGTGCTAACGCCAGTGGTGCCATAATTGTTGCTACCAATGACGCCCAAACCAGGCATAGTCTGCATGACGGTGACTGGCGTGGTGACACTGGCCGAGGCAATCACATGCTGCTGCAGATTATCCGTGGTCAACGTGATACCAGATTCCGAGGATTCAGACAGACCAGAGTCTGTGACAATGGCCGCTATCACTGCCTGTACGTCGAGATCTGCTAGTAAAACAAAACAAAAATATATATATATATATATTTATATATATAAGTTTAAAGGCAAATAATTGTCAGTTGAGTCCTACCCTCATCCCTTGTGCTAGAGACGGGACGTGTGCCCGGCGTAGATATTGGGATGGCAACGCCGCCCAAAGTGGCGCCACTGCCGCCCAGAGGAATGGCCGAGCCACCACTGCTGGCACCACCAATGCTGGAGAGCGCTGTAGCCGTTGGGGTTTGCAATCCACTGCAGGCGCCATCATTAACCAGATCATCAGCGGTAGCTTTGCTCGGCTTGCTCTTCAGGCTAGGCGTAGGACTGTAAACGAACAAACGAACATCAGCATAGAATTACCTAAATGTGGACATAAAGATTTGACTACTCACGCCTTGAAGAGTATATCACCGCTTAGCATATGCATCTTAATGCTAACCCTCAGCATGGAGTTATCCAGGCGATGGCGCGAATCGTAGCCCTCGAGCAGACAGCGGCGCGATGTGAGACCAGCGCCAGCGAATTCGGCCAGATTTAGGTCGGTAAAGCCGAGTTTGTAGTAGCTGCGACCGCCCTTCATCTCCTTGCGTATCGAGATGCGCAAATTGCAGAGATCCAGAACGCCAGTCGAGGCGTTGGCGCTCATCTTGCACAGGAACTCAAAGCTGCGATTCCACTCCACGCGATGATTCTTCACCTCCTCGCTGTAAGTATAAATAGGAATGTTATTGTGAGTCTGATTTTTAAATAATACTTTTAGAAACAAAAGATGTTGCCATATTACTGATTTCATATATCTCAAGTTGATAATATAGTTGATAATTAAAAGCATCTATTAAATGTTATCATATTTACTTTATCAATAATGGGACTAAGAAGGTTTTTGTATTGTTAGCTGTTAATTTTTTTTTATTGTTTTGTAAATATCTCATGTTTTGGTTAAACTTACCGGCTGCTGTACTCCTGAAAAGAGCCACCGTCTAGTAGACGTATCTTGGCAAAGAGCACCTCATTGACCAGGGCCACCTCGACCAGATCCTGCAGTTGGACCTCCACATTGAACTTGTACTTTTTCTTTTTCATCATAAAGGCCATGCCAGGGGCGCTAGGCCCAAGTAGTGTCATCAATTGCTTGCCTCCAATCCGTTAATTCGCGGCGTTGCCACTCAGTCAGAAATAAACTGAACTGTTGCCAGCTATAAGGCGTTCGACAGACGCCGCCTTGGCCAACTTTCTGGCTGCTTAATTTGATTGTTGTCCCTGTTGCTGCTATTCGGAAATTTGAGCTTTGAAAATGTTCCACTTCACTTCATTTGTTGGTGGTGTTACTTTCGATCTGTGGGGCTTCCCTCTATATTTCTTATCTCTATATGTCTAGTATTGTTTATTTGTGTTTCGCTATTTGACAGCCATGTTTAGGATTTGAGCATGGCTCTGGCCTTGAGGTCGCTTCTGGCGTCCACCTGCAAATAAAAAGTAATAAAAAACCTATTAGAAAGGATGCTTTAAATTACATATTGGCATTTATTGGGAAAATACGTGTTTGGCTTTAATAGACACAAAAACGGTAAGAGTGCTTTGTGTAATAAACTGAATTTTAGTAGCTACATGCTCAAATTATTACTGTTATACAATATATAAGGCTTAGGCATTCATTCAACTTAAATGAATTAAGTGAATACCTCTCAAACTAGCTGAAGCCCCAAGCAACTAAAAAGACGACAGTGAAAATAGTGACTGAAGAATATATGTGAAGAACCTTCCATCTTGAAAAATTTTGTTTGACAGCTAAATCAAATATTCCTAATCGATATACCAGAAAAGTAGGTTGTCCGTATTCCGTGTGTAGCAAATATAGCAGACAATATTTCTTCAAATTCAACAATAAATAATGTGTACACTTACATTACACAAGAAGCCATTATTTTGATATTTTGAACGATGATATGTGTGGTTTGCTACTGCTCTTCAGATATGTATTTATAGATTATCTTTTAAGCGAGCAGCCATTGATTCGAGTTTTCTATTCGCCTAATAGCCATGCTAGAGAATTCAATCAATCCTGCGCAAAATGAGGTGAGTAAAATTTATCGAATAAATTAAGCTGCAGCACTTAATTAATTGAAAGGGCAACACACAAGTGACAAACACACGTGGCATACGTTTTGAACAATTATCAAAATTTCTATTGCTGATTTTTGGGAAATTTTTTGACGCACTCATCAGCGTCACAGTTGCTGTCATCGTTTTGTTTGCCGGTAAATTAACACACGTATAAAAATAAAACAAGATAGATGAAAATATTTATAATAACACATAAAAAAAAACGCATAAGAACATTTCCTCGACGCCTACGAGGAAATATTTTAAGGTTTTCCCCTCTACAATTATTAGATGTGGCGCAATTGCGAATTCTTAGATAGCTGACTAATGTTTGTATCTGATCAGTTCGGGGAATTTCAAACAATGTTCTTATTCGAATCGTGTTATTTTTGTGAACATTGATTCCCAAGTAAAAGCACGGATAAGACTGCAAGTTAAAAATATTATATTTAAAGTATATATTTCTCTTCGCAGTTTAGCATTAACTTCAAAGCGGAACACGATATTAAATGCAATGAATTAAAATTTCATAGTTTAACAAGTGCTGCCGTTAAATTAATATAATTTTTTAGCTCTTATGGCTGGCATACATCGATTGATGTAATTCACTTTAACCAAATTAGAGCTTCAGGTCTTCTTCAGAATATTAAACATATCCGATTGCCAAAAAACAAATCTGTGCTTCGCCAATTATATCCATTATGGCTAATCAGTTGTGTAAACAATATCATAGCCAAACCCATTAACCCAGATACAGGCGAAGGGAAAGTGTATTCTGGGCCGAAGACCCGCCCTCAAAAGGAAAAGGATACAACGAATGAAGGAAATTGCACCCAAATCACTTGCAGCGTTTGTTTTGGCTGAGTTGCGGTTTTTATCTTCAAACACGCACATGTGACCACACCCAAAATAAACTTTGCCCAGCTACAATTTCTTTGCCGGGTCTCCTGAGGTTAACTTAGCAGGGTTAAGTGAGACGTTAACTGAAAAGAGAAGTGACTGACTGACGGACAGAAAAGCTTGTTTTATTTGTATTCAATTTGTGGGTGTGGATTGGACTAAATAACCAAAAGACCGCAAGGCAAGTATATTGTTGTGTTAGTATCGTGGCTGGCGTCCTTGTCCTGATGGATTTTTAATGAGGCAGCTTGAGTCTATAAGGACTACACTGATTTCAGAGCTCTGCTCGGTGATTTTGATATCTTTTTGTTCAGCTGACAAGTGTAAAAACAAGTGCGATTCAACTCAAACTGCTTGTGAATTGATTGCTTTCTGCTAACCAGTCCAATCAGCGTGGCGTAAAAGTCAATTAACGAGTGTTCACAAAATTCCCGCTGATCAACTTGACCTTTACCTTGCCGCATCATTCGTTTATTTATTAACAATGACGCAGCAGCTAAATGTGTGAGAAGAAAATGTGCATACCTCCAACTTATAGGCAAAGCCAGAGCACGTTAGACTGTAAACCAAATTCATTGCTAAATATGCCACACAAAATAAATACCGAATTTATATATGTATATATATATATAAATATGAATATACCTGCATCTGACGATTTGATCACATCGCATATCTTTGCCAACAAAGTCGCAACCATAACAAAAACAAAAACAATGACAAAGACAAAAGCAACAACTGCCGCCGGCGAAAGACAAGCGAACTGTTAACAAGCCACGAGCGAAAAATTATCGCCACGAATCAGGCGAATTAAGAATTCTCTGAAATGGTGAATTTTTGAAATAATAGCTGAGCAGACGTCGCCACGTATCGCGTCACAGTTCACCCACTAGTATACACGCCTTTTCTGTGTCTGATGCCTTTTCTGTGTCTGATTTTAAAATGCGACAACACAAATGGCAACAAGTAATAATGCCCGAGTCGAGAGAGCTCGGCTATTAGATACCCTGATCTCGATTAGAAATATTTTCTTATGTGTATATAATTTCTGGTTTAATTGATTTCGATTAGTAACTAATTTCGTAAAACAGAAAAGTTATCAATAAAATGCAATAAATAATCGAAGCAAAAAATAAATATCGGATTGAATATGATTCCTTTTTAATGTTACTTTCTTAATTTACTTTCCACGACTTCATGATGCCCTCCTCCGCATTTTTAATGGTTATAAGGTAGTTGTAAAAGAGACAAGGAACCAAATGAGTTGTAGAAATATTTTGAAATAAAAACAATAATTTGGTAAAATAATAAGAAACGTTTTAATGGAGAATCTTAAAACTAGACAAGTTCCTTTTTAAATTGACAATTTCTGTAATTGATTTGAGATTTATCTCTAAATTACATTGGTATTTTTGAAACAAAATTTAATATAAGTAAAAAGACGTACAGAGAAACTAATCAATTAAGAGATAGAGAATTTCAAGAGAGAAACCTATAAGTTTTAAAAATAATATTATTTACAAAGAACAAAATACAGAGTACGCTATAGAGGAAGTAGTTCATTATAATTGATTATCCTAATAAATATAAAATATTTCCTTTTTCGTAGGGAGTATAGAAAGAAGTTTTAATCAAAGAAAATATAAACAAAAAGTAACAAATTAACAAAGATATAAATATATACAAATAGAAAAAGAATGCCAAGGAAAAAGTGTAGATAACATTATAAACAAAGATCGAAAAGGTGAGTAAATGCTAATTGTTATAATAATAAACCACAATTTCCAACTCTGACTGATGATCAGGCTGCACAATGACAATGAATGCTTAGCTTACCTAATGATCTAAACTTTTTGCAATAGTCATGCATATATAAATATATGCAAGTGATATTGTCAACGGCTATGTGCAAATGTTCAGGTCGAACTGTGACTTGTCAATTCAGCATAGCCACATACTACATATGTAAGTGCAATAACAAGCCAATTGTTGTGCAGAGCTGGCAAACTGTATGGGTTATTTTTGATTGTATTCCAACTTTGTACTATTTGGGTTCAGCTATCACATTTGGTATTTGGGGCCAGCTGTTTGCTGCTCTCATTTCATGCGATGCTCCAAAAGTGAGTGACAATTTGCGAGTTGGCTGATTGAATTAACTTTTGTTTAGCTGCCTTTAAGAAGTAGTAGCTCAGTAAGATACAACTGTATCTGTTTTGTGATCAATGATGCGACAAACCGAAAATATCAGCGACAATATGACAAATGAATGATGACTATGGCCATAGTTAAGATGCTACTTATCTATTTATCAGAGTAACTAGTAAATTGCAGTTGCACTCAAGACGTATCCGCAAAAAATAAGTATCTTTAAATTCTGTTCTTTGGACAAATTAAATTGTCCCAGCTTTAATAAACATGAATACTTCTGTGCAACGCAATCAAATCGATCGACCCTCGCAACAAGTGTTTTAAAAAAGTCATGAGTCGTGTTCTCCTTGTGTTGCACGCCCAATCGATAGCTGCTGCAGATGTTGAACACATGTTTAAATGTTTTCCATTCCCTTTGCTGGCTTCCCGATTAATTTTTGGCCATCTTTCATTTAACCTCCTAAAATTATTTAAGTGCTAATGATGTGTAAAACAAAACACATAAAGAGCATACTTTGGAAGGCATGGACACACACACATATGCAAATACATGTATGCTGGCATATGTCAGAGCCGAGGTCATCCCGAGTGTCGGTTGGGTGAGCGTTCTGGTCATAAAGATAAGCACGGAAGCCTAAACATAAGAAGTTTTTTGTTATATGCAAAGCAAATAGCAACAACTAACATCAACAACACACATTAACTTAAATTGACAACAGACATAAATTAGAATGCACAGAATAAAGGCAAATGGGCTGGATACAGAACTGAAGCTTAATGAGCCAAGGCATACACTTAAAAAAAGAGAATTTACCTTATTATTTATAAAAGAAATAGCTGTTAAATAATAATTACAATTTTTTAAACATATATTTAAGATTTTTAGGATATGTTAAAATTGAAATTGTAATTGCAAAATTGAAATGTAAGGAAGAAAAAATCATTACTTGTCTTGGAAAGGGAATCAATGTTGCTATTTATTAACCTGTGTAGGAAAACCACACTGTTGAGTGTTCTCCAGTTAATCAACTATGGAAGATTAAGAAATAATAAGAAAAAGTCTACTAGAGAAAATTCCAAATGAATATTGGGATTCGGGCAGTATTCAAGAATATGTAGCACATTCTAGGTACACATTCTAGGTCCCACAATGCTTAATAAAGCCGAGTACTTCGTTGGCCTCATTAACAATTGCAAACAAATGGAGAATAAAACTCTGTTTCATATCGAATTCCGGGATCATTAAATGAAATGGGGCATTTTCAGCACTATCGTTGGTTTATGTCTCTAATCAACTGAAATATAATCAATTTATACAATATTTAGTTATATCTAATTATCTAGCTGTTATTTGTAGCTTCAGCACAGTTTTTACACTTCGCTCTATTCGTGGTGCTTACTTAACCCTTAAACGAGCTCATTCAAGTTGGCTGCAACGCGACACGAACTGAACTGAAAGTTCAGAAGAGGCCGCAACATGTCTTGATTGAAAAACTGGATGCTTGAGTGATTTCTCTGTTGTGCACGCAAAATGTAAATTGCCAAGATACAAGATACAGAAAGGGAGAGTGAGAAAGTCAAAGAGAGAGGGAGAGGGAGACATATAGACAATATCTTAGAGACGCTGAGTCATAGATACGTCTAGAGAGATATTGACCTTGACAAAGCCAAGCGTTAATGGACTCGACTTTGAATGGGGAGGCAGGGCAATTTTATATTTAGATATTGCTTTATGAAACATTGAATGCGCTGCCAATCTTATTAACTATACTTATTAACTATAACTTTGCTTGCTTGCCAGTAGCAACTGATTAGCTTGCTGTTTTTGAAATTGTATGTAGTCTGGCAAACTTTTAAACTTATTAAAGCCGCTATATGTATATAGATATATGACTACCTAATAGCTTCTATGATTTTACTATTATTGCGCAGATTTATGTTCGTCCTTACTCATTAAAAGTACTTGCACAGACACACACACGCCCACTCACACACACACACACACACACACTTGACAAGTAGTACTCATTAAGAGCGCAAACTTAATTTGAGTTTCTTTGCACTTAACGCCTAAAAGTACCCTTAAAATTCCGTAGAGTTGTTTAATTTGGATATATCAAGTAGAAGAAGATATAGATAACATAAAATGTTCTTATTAAATTGAGAGTGATACGCAGGATACCACAAAAGACGTAATATTTTTTTTTTAAATCAATTTAATATATTCCTCAATAGTTTTGTTTAGAGGGTATCTGATGGCATGGCAACCTGTCTGTCTCTGTTGTAAGGATGTTTCCCATTGTGTGGTGCTCAAGTGTTAATGAGGTTACGTCTAATGAATGCCACTGTCACCTGGGAGACCAGCTTTTCCTGCCTTATGGTGGTTGCTGAAGTAAGTTGAATTATGTCAGCTTGGCCACATTATCAGCACCTACATAACAAGTGGGCAGCTGAAAGAGCAACTGGGACTAAGACAATGTAGAGCATTCCTTGCAAATTACTTTCATCACTCCGAAAATCTTTGGCCAACTCTGACCCACTTTCAGCTGCACTTAATGTGCACAAATTGCCCCAGTCAGCAAGCTCACGATCAGTGTGCAGCTCTTGGGATTGGAGGCCAAATTGACATTAACCACTGGTGTAGCACCCTTAATGTGGGGTGTGCTAAAAACAGTGTAATTTTTATTACTGGCACATAAGCTAAGCAGTTGCTCGTTAAGTAAATGGCACAGAGATTGGTAATGTTTTAAGTACTTAAAGAGTAAATAAAACCCAGAGATATTCTCCAAGCATATGTTTACAATTCATGTACATTTTAATAAGAGGTGCATAATATTTGTCTTATTTGTTTTGTAATCTGTTTTTTATTTACGAATTTCATAGGCCAATAGGTCATTAATTAAAAAACTATCAGTGGTATTATTTATTCTGGAACATTATAGGCGCGCCATCAACAGCAAGCCAGCACTATCTATATAGCTTTTTGTAGGCGTTCCTAAGCAAGCATCACTGAATTTGTTTATAAAGCGAAAGTACCTGATTATATTAATTTTATAGCAGGAAACAGATCAACTGCTCTGAAGCTTTATTCAATTTAATCGGTACATTTGCTCAGTAAAGCTGGACAGATTGTGTCAGACGCTTGCCTATTAATATTTTGCTTTTTTATAATAACAATTTAAAAATAATAATCATTAATACATTAATTTACAATATTAGATATTAAAACATAAACTTTTAAGTTAAACAAAATAAAACATTTTTTTCGTCAAGTGCTTTAAAGTGTTTTAATCCAAATTCAAAAAAAATTACATCAACTAAAAACATTTTCAATTTTCGGAGAGTACGAAAGATTATATTAATTATTCAAAAAATTCATATAATGAATGTGTTTTGCTTGAAACATCGGATCAACTTTAAATTATCCATTTAATATATTATTTATATTTCTTTGGCTTAATATATTTAAATTTACTTATGTTGTTGAATATTTTGCAAATAGACTTAAATGCTGCCTTCTATATCATTTTTCAAATTTTCACTTGCACTAAAAAGAAAATTCTATGTAAAGGATGCTCAAGTAACCTATTTTCAAATAAGTTTAGTTTAAATTCACTCTATGCTCCCAAAATCGATCAGCCAAATCGATTGATTAGAATATCTATTGGGTTTTTGCTTGTTATTTAATATTTAATGGTTATTCGTGAAATGTGTGTTGTTATCGCGGCGAGCAGTAAAATTGAACTAACCACCCTTACGCCCTTATCGAGAAAGAAAAATGAGTTTTACGCCGCCCAAGGGAATATAGAACATAAAAATAATAATATCAGCATTATCGGGTCGACGGGGCTGCGACGCTGACGCTGACAAGCATAACTCGGAGCGACAGCGGCCACGACAACGAAACGAAAGTGTTTCACTGTCAAATGTAGGGGTCATGGTTTTTTGAAAGCGGAAATGGAATATGCGATAGATGACATCATCAGTGGTTGCAAAACGAGAGCAAGTGAAAATTGTTTGAAAATTCGAATTCGAATGACCAAAGTACAAAACACAATGTGTTTGTTACGACTTTATTAAGTTAAGGGCATTAAATGTAATCTTTATGATCTTCAAAGTCAGGAGTTTGACGTGTCACTTGTTTATCGGAATTTATGTAGGAATCTCGCGTTTGAATTAGATGAGTGATTAATGTAAATATAATTCCGAAAGGAATTCGAAATGTATCTCAGAATCTTAGAAAGTAAAATAGTCATATCTTGTGTACTATCACATAAACATACTTGACCTGGAGCCAGCAAAATACATGTTTTAATTATAATAAGGTGTTACTATTTGGGTAGTATTCGCAGTCTCATCACATATGTATACTGAACACTTCGAAATAGATGCGTAAGCAATTCGTATTTACAGAGTGGCTATTTTCCCAGTCGCTTTTGGAACTGGCGATGAGCTAATCTGAATCTGGTGTGGTATTGTTTAGCAATTCATCGAAACCGATTTGTATAACTACTACTATACAAATAAATACACAAGGAAAACCGATAAGTATTTTTGTTGTATTTATGGCACACTAATCAGATCAAATAAACAAAAACACGATGAGAAATCGCACAGTTGTTTATGTGAAAATAACGGCAATTGTAGCGTCTGTTTATGAATTCGCAGTAGAACTTTTGTACCACAGATAGGCAGGCGGCAGGCAGCATACAGCATACAGCTAGATAAACAATGGATTGCCAGAGAACTAGATGATCATGCCAGACAGCTGACAACGTCATCATCATTGTCAGCGTCAGAAATATGATTTACGCCATTTGTCGGACTTATGACGTGTTTGCAAATGAACACTACCAAACAACAACTTACTTTTGAAATGGCCCAAACCGCTGGCCTCGACTACCTACTGCAGCGATTCAATTTGAATTTGAGCGAAACAAGAACTTGTACTCAGTACTACCTGATGAAGAGCATCAAACAAGTAAGCATTCACTGTAATTTCAGGGGGACACTAAAAATCGATGCAATTCAATCTAAATGAGTGATTCTCATGCTAATGGATAATTTATCTTAGTTGTGGGATTTTTGCAGCTTAGGTGCGAGTGCGACATTAAAATGTACATAGAGAAAATAAGCTGGTAAGTGGAAAGACCCGGTATTAAATAACATATATGCATATTAATTAGCTCTTTAAAATTGTAAAAAACAAATCCGAATACTGAAATAAGTATTCATTGAAACTGCAATAAATTTAAAGACAATTCAAAATATTTTATCGAAACTTTGACACTTGAAGTATGACAACCGGAAACGGGTTTAAAAACACTTTACTGAAAAATTGTAGTACAGAGAAACGGTAGTTCATACTAGAATATTTAATTTTTTGTAAGTTGTCTATAGAGTGTTGAACACCGGAAAAACTTCCAAAGCTTTACAGACCAGAACGGGAATCTGTTAAACATGCCGATCCAAAGTTGCTTATCAATTCATAAAGATTTTATTTTTTTATGTCTTAATCGACAAAACAGTATTTTGGCATGGCACTCTATCGCACAAGTAATTTTAGCATGGGGTATATTAAAATGATTGCATCTTAAACTAAAAGCAAATTATTATGTGATTCTCATGAAATGTTTACTTGGCACACTGACACAGACCATTTGCAAGTTGGCATTGAGCCAAAAAATAAATAAAAAATACTAAATTCGTAAAAAACGAACGCTTTCTGAATGTAGAAAAGCAAGGTAAATTCATAGTTAAGAAATTGATGCAATTTACAGTGCTGGCTAATTGAAAGGCCAAAGAGTGAATGACTAAGGGGTTTTAAGACAAAAACAAACTTGAATGAACTGTGCTAAAGCTAAAATAAATGACTAAATAAATGTGTTAAGTAGTCAAGCTTCGTAAAGACGCATTTTCATTGCTTTTCACACACAACGTTGACGCTGACGTTGAAGCTGACGCAATGCTAACCCCACCCCCTGCTGTTTTGAAGCCCCGCAACCTGCTGGCCACTACTCAAGGCAGCTGGCTTCCGTTGACCCTGGTCAATAAACTACTGAACAAATGAATGGCCAAAAGTAAACATCATAAACGAGAAGCACAAGCAACACTCACTTAAAATATATATAGACAACAAATAACTCAATTCTGTCCAGGATGTGGCAGTTACTAAAAGCAAAAAGGCATGACAACTAAATTGTCCTTTATCTATTGTGCATCTGATTAATGGCATACAACAAACTTTGTAGTTATAATGGATGTGTTTCGGTTAAGTAATGTTCTTTAAGGGCCAACAAAGAACCAACCCATAAATAATGGTCAGAACAGCGCTCAAACTGCAAATGGCCAAAAGAGAAATGACGTTATAAACAAATTAAATGTGTATCACAATAGTTAATAAGGAAGTAAACAAGAAAACAACCATTTTTCTATAAACAGTAAATATCCATTTATACTATTAGAAGAAGAAGAGAAGAAAATAACGAAAATTCACATTCTTCACATTACATTGGCAAAACTATTGCTTGATTTGAATAAAATAACCGACCTAAGATTATTTGTCTTAACGAAATAATTAATGAAACCTTGAATTAATATAAAGTAAAGACTATCGCCATGTTCATTTTAAGAAATCATAATTCGATTTTAAATTAATCGCACACCTTTTATAAAACGTCAGCTTGCACAGATGTTGTTCCTTATTTTTAATGAAGTACCAGGCAACTGAATTGAATTCATAATTAATTTTCTTAGACTAAAAAAAAAACAGTTCTAAAACAGGTACAGAAAATGTTTTACACCACACACCCATAATGTTGCCAAGCCAATCGCAAAATTGCAAGAAATATAAATTATTGATTGGTATTAAGCTCTTTGTTTACACTAAATTGAATGAGTGCCGCTTTTACGAATACGAACGAAGAATTCGCGTGAACTTTAGATTGCACAAGCTATAAATTCTCTGGGCTTTGTTTACATTTCTCGCTGATAAGTTAGCCGTTGCTCCCCCAGGACCAACAACCCCACTAACAAAAACAACAAACACATCTATTGAGAATGGAGGTTCAACACTGATAAACATTTGACTTTTTGCTTATATGAGGTTAATTATAGTATTATAGTTGCGAGTGGAATAATCAATAACTAACTGGCTATGTGGCTTGTCATGTTATCAACGGTTATAAAATAATATAATAGTGGGTGAATAATTATTGATTTCGTTAGTGTACACTGCTCAAAAGTGCGCACAGATGGTATTGGGGTTCAAGTTTACTGTTATGAACAGCTCCACGCGTGGTATTGCTTTTTTTGCTTCTATTTGATAACGGATACTAGATACACAAACAGAACTAATATGTTTTTCTAGCTCTTATCAGTGCTTTATGGAACCTCTTTAATATGTTTGGTTTTACATTTTTATCGTCAGGTTTGTAAAGCATTAAGGGAGTCGTTTTAGAGCCCATCAGGTGTTTTAAAAGCAGAATATGTAATTGTTGATTAGCATAGCTAGTCGATTCTGCTCATCTCTTTCCCCGTAAACAGTTCCTCAGACTTGATAAAACTTGGCAAACAACTGCCTTTTTTACTCTTGAGTTTGACATTTAGTTTTAATGATTATATACGTGAAATTTGAAATGCATTTTCAAAGAACCTTTCTACATGGAAACGTGCTATTATGTCAAAGTGTCTATTCGCATAGTAAATGTGATTTGAAAAGTTTGTCTTTGACATTGCGCCATATATTATTACGTGCACCGCTGCTTTGATAATTGTCTGCTGCTGTCCTAGTCTAAATAAAAAATGCACATTGCGTGACTAAATCGCGAACCCTCTGCTAACTGTTCTTTAATTGACTACTCAGCTTGAAATTGTTCTATGTTTGGCAAAAAAAAAAAACATCCGCAAACAGCCAAACACCCGCATACCCGTACTCACGTACACACCCTCACACCAACACCTTCGCTCGAGACAAGGGCTTACCACGGAAACAACTGAAAAATGAGCACGCAGGGAAACTATAAATATAAGTGTGGAAAAATCGATAATTTACGAAGTAGTCTTAGATAAACTTGAAATGAGTAATTAAAAAAATAATAACCAAGTTAGAATGCACGACCAGGAAGTACAATAACATACATTTTACTTCATGTAAATGCCATACACATAGTCTATTGGAATGATATAATTATAAAATAGTGGTTTCCTTTGATATCTGTAATCGTTTCTTATCGTGAGAACAGCGGAAACTTATGTTCCAAATTATTTTTACATTCTCTGAGATCAGTACAATTCTATTATACCCGTTTCATAATTTTTGAATTGGTACGTAATAACTAAAAACATCATTTCCGTTGGAGATTCTGTCCAAAAAGGTCAGACCCACAGCGTTGTGTTCCCTTTAGTTTAGTTGCATAAACATCCGCTATAGAACGGAGAACTGAGAGACTGTAGCTTAATCCGACAGACTTTGCATACATGCAACAAATTCTAATTTAAATCTTCAATTGGGTTGTGTGGGTGGAAGTGACGCAAGTGCACGGGGTAAAGGAACACTATCTCTCTTGCCCTCTCTCTGTCTTGGATAAGTTTTAGATGGCTTTCATATTTTTTGCCTTTTCTTCTTTTTTTGTATTGTCTGTTGTCTGCTGCATGTACGTGACATGGAATCTTAATTGTTTTCCGTTTTCCCGTTTTTACTTTTGATTTTTAATTCGACTGCAGTTAAGAAACGCGAAGGCACGTCTGCAATTTAATGCTCAGTTGTCTGTTGAATGTTCCTCCAAAAAAACACAACCTAATAGGCATTTTTGAATAATAAAAAAAGGATTGTGATGCCTGTGCAGTGTGTTCTTTGTTTTCCCACAGCAACAGAAAACCTGATAAAGCATAAAATGGGTGAATAATCTGCTAATAGAAATATTAATGCATTTATGAAGAACAAACATTGGAATTTTAGATAAGCCAAAGTTTACCTACTTCTGAGAACTATTTTCAATGTTCCACCAAACTTTTTTATGCACCCACATAAAGTCAAATTTTGTTGTATATTATCTTTATACACCTTACATAAAATGGACAGACGATAAGCAGTTCTTGTGGGTGGGTCCGCCACATCGACAATGAGACATCGCACTTGACAAGACATAAATCAAATTGCGCAACAATCAAAATGCCACACTTTTAGCACAAAATTGGCTAGTACACGTTACACCTATCTATTGCGTATCGGTCAGATGACTCAACGAAGCTAATTAATATTAAGTACGTGTACTTGCACAAAACTCATTTGTACTTGTTGTTTAAGACTCGTATCTACAACCACTCTTTCAACGGTGATTGATTCGTTTCTGTCTTCATTGTTTCTTTAACAAGAGACACTTTTTGCGAAATACGGTCACACTTGAGACATTTTTACTAGTGGCCCATTAAGGGGAAAAATATGTAGTAGAAGCCTTCACGCTTCGTTTAGCGTGTGTTAATTAACTAGTTGCTTTCATTAAAATCATACTTTCGGCAATTGTTTTGCTATTAATTTGTTTTGTATTTGCTGAAAGATTTGTTTCTTTGCTTGCCTCTTTGCACAGCTGGCGGCTCTGGAATGCATGTGTGTTTGTGTTTGTTTGTTTTTGAGCATAAATTTCAATTGAAATGAAAATCCACAGGGCAAAAAGAAAACTCTAAAATCAGACGCTATTTTGCATAACAGTTTCTATCTATCTAGCTATCTCTACGACTCTGTGGGTGATCTATTTGCATGCTGACCCAAATATATTACGCATACGCCGCATTTGCCCCGACACGTTTCCGCATGCCTAGCGTTAGAATTTCTGACATTTACGCTGCTCGATTGAATCATGACACAAACAAAAAGAAGAAGAAAACGAACGCAGAACCAGCAAACACGACATATTGCAGGGCATAGCTATGCAAAGAAAATGATCATATAAATAACCGCAATATTAACATTTTTATGCACGCCTGGAAAATACCATCATGGGAATTTTTTTGAAAAACGCGCTTATTCCCTTGAAAAGTAAACAAAGAAAATATAATTATAGCTCGTAAATACATTTTTCCATTATATCGGTAACTAGACTTGAGTAGAGTTTCTGAGAATAAGATTATTGGAATTTTATTGATATAGTCCGGTGTTCACCAACATCACACGTTATCGATTGTAAATAAACAAAAAAATACCCAAAGTAAGCCCCATTTTTATTATTATTTTTTTTTTTTAATTTCTTGATAGGAGAAGTTTATAACCTGATACAAATAAATACCTATGCACACCATAATAAAGCTGAATTAATATCCATACATAAGCATACATTTCAAAAGGTTGTCCCATTTTTAGCGAGAAAATCTAATCAGTAGCCATAAAGTTGTTAACTAAAACTTCTAATGATTCATCGCCATGAAATAAATAAATATATATTTAAATATACATATATTTATATATATAAAATATTGTTAACATATACGTAGTAATACTCTATGTATTATGTTGTGCATATGTATTTATTACATTGTTCGACTACATTTATATTAAGGTATTAATAAATATTTTTAAGGTAAATGTCAAACTAAATTCACTAATTGTTCATATTATAAACTGTTCAAAAGCTGATCCATTCTAAGTATTCTCTTTTAAAAAAAACATTGGTTTTATACCACCTTTTGCATATTTTTATTTTTTTAATTTTTTCCAAGCAACAAATGATCAAACAAATTTGGTAAGAGTTTAATTGAACTCTTGCAACTGGACTGATTGAGTTTTTTTTGGGGGTTTCCCCAATCTAAGCCACTTATTTTACACAATATTGTTGTACTTAAAATGCCAATAGTAATTTTAAAAAAGTATTTTACATTTTCATTTACTTGGTTGAGTTTTTTTTATACTTATTATGCTTTTAAGTTAATTTATTTATATTTTTAGTTATCTTAAAATATAAAACAAAATTAAATATGTAAATAAATGTGATACAGGGCATGGTTTAGTCAATCTGTTGTTGGCCAATGCAACTGAGTTTACAGAGCAACGAGTGGCGATAAAAAAAAAATACATACAAACAAACACACAAATGCAAACAAAAGCGACAAAAGGCCTTCAACGACCTTGGGTTTAGATCAGAGAGGAAGTACATGATAAAGAGAACGAGAAAAACACGACGGAAACTAGTTGCTGGGTGCGTTTTATTAAATTATTTTTTAATGATGAAAAATGAGACTCACATGCCGCAGAGAAGAGATGACTGCAATTCAATTTCTTACCTGAAATGAGAAGAAAAATAGTTTAATACATTTGTTGGATTTATACAGGTGAATTGTTGTCGTGAACGGCGCTTTAACTAAAACATTTAAAGTGTCGTAAGTTATTGTAGTGGCAGGCAGAGGAACTTGGGTATCTTTGGGGTAAATGTTGTTGCCCATGTACAGCAGCAACAACAACAGCAATATCAACAGCAGCAACAACAACAAGCAACGCAACACACAGGGGCAATTGCTGTAATGCCTTTAGTTTATGTGCTTATAAATTGTAAACTTGAATCGCATTTGTTGAGGCGCGCAACGTGTTGCAAATAATGTGTACATACGTGTACATAAAACTGAATTGTCGTTCTTTGAAACAACGACTGCTACTGCGTCTACCAACTGCGAACACAAAGCGTTGAGTTCAGGTTTACGAGTGATCCATATTGATGGGTTCATCGAACTTATATACATCGGAATGCAAATACGTTAAAAACTAAAATTAGTGTTTTAGAAGTACCATTAAATAATGAAGTATTCGATGTATTTTGATGTATAAGTCGAAAAATACAGAAAGACCCGCGAAATAAATTGTTGTTCAAGTTTTCGATACAACAAAATGGAATCCGATTAATTTTAAATATTATGACATCTTTAATAGTAATTCGAAGTGATTGCTAAAGCAAACAAAAATAGCACTTAGCTATATATATTAAATAGTTAGAGTCAGAGTCAGAGAGCTACTATGTAGTCAGTACACTATAATTAAATGAGTGATACAATTTCTGTGAACACTTAAAGCGTTATTCAATTGTGTGAAAATAGATCCTGCTAATAACAATTCTCTGGTTGTTCTCCTTCAAGTACGCAAGTGCCGACCGCAAAGGCGAACAACAAAAATAAGATTATGATAACTTTAACCACTTAAACTTTAAAAATATGCATATGAATGGAGTTCACGTCTAGAGTCTAGACAAATCAAAAACTGATGACTGCCAAACGTGCGAAATAGAGCAAAGCAAAACAAAGACACAAAAGATTAACGCATGACGCGATAATTAAAAGTAAAAAAGAAGGCAAATTTCGTATGAGCAGAGCGAATCCAAAGCCCCTAGGAAATTAGGCTAATTCGTAGTTGACTCGGCATGTTATTAATAAAAAAAAGAGAGTTTATAAACATATTTACATGTTAGTTAATATATTATTTATAAGTTGTGCAAATGCAGCTCAAAATATATATGCTTATTATATCCGTACATATATGCCAATTACACAGGGTTTTGAACAGACTTGTACATGCCATTTTAAAACACAGAAACGGCATTAAGTATAATTAAAAATAAAAACAATTCTATCAGTTTGGAGAAAGAGTGTGAAATTAAATGAAAATGAAATGTGGCCTTAGCACGCGAATTTTGCACGCAGTGCGTGCATTTTTAATACTTTTGCTTTCATACTAGCTGCAAAAAAATGTGAAACTCATCGGGGCTTATAATTGCTACATTTTAAGCTTGTATATTTATCTATATATATATAATGCATACACGAAATGGATAAATCATAGCCTGGAGTAAAGTGAATTAACTGAATGATAGTTACTGATGAAAAGATATAGTAAAGGCTGTAAGGTTCACTAGCCTTTTGTTTTGAGAAAAATAAGTAAAAAAAAACCCGTACCAGGTGAACTTTATCTAGAACATTCCGAAACACTTTCTGTGGAACCCCAGTGCAAAAGCGTATTGAAATCAAACTTATCCAGCTGAAAATATGGAAATATTCACAGCACTTGGCAGCCTTTGTGTATCGACTCTGCTGATACAAATTCAAACAGTCAGCTGTCTGCTGTCATCAGCCACATCGATGATGAAGTCATTTGCGCTGACGTTCAATGGCTCGGGCTGAGGGGCGCACATCTGAGTCGGATATATATGTATGAATATATATATACACAACTATATTCATGTATCTATATATATTCTACAACTTTTGATTCGCTTTGCGAGTGTGTTTTTGCAATTTTTACATATTTGGCAAAACTCATTTAATTTTCGGCGAGCAGCAACAGTAAAAGTAAACATTAAAAACAATAATTAAATTGAATTTGCATTAAAGGCAAATGGCGTTTGGGTTTTTGCTCTATTGCAAATATAGTTGTTATAAATTATTAATTATTATTGTGCTTGCATTTAAAGATAACATAAATTATACTACTGACAACAACGTTGAAATTCTCATTAACCAAATGATTTCTTGCTAAGAATTTTGTATAGTTTGCTTAAAGTCTTATTAAGAGTTCATTGAATAAATAAAATAAAATTTATGGCAAATACAATTACATTTTCAATTCACTTGTATTAATTAAATGTATAAAAAAGTTGATAAATAATAAAACTCAATTATAACATAAACAAATTAGTAAAAAAAAAATTCGATACTTTATAATCAATTTAAGGAACTCAGTTAAAACTATAAACATAATTTCCTTTTGAATACTGTAATTTTATTTGCTCAAAGCAGCAATTTCATAGCTGAAGCACCCTTTGAATGTGTCAAAGCAACCAACAACTGTTCGTGATTCGTCTGGCTTCAAGTGCAATTAAAATATGATCAAAAACAATTGTGTACACAAACGGAAAAAATTCAAAAGGCAATATGACAACAAAAAATAAAAACCTCGACAGCAATTCAACTGATGATTAAATAACAAAAAACAAACTTAACTAAACTGTGTGTACCCAAATATTAGATACCCTGTTGTGATATACTATACTCGATTATTTGTTTAGACAAATCAAAAGTGAAAAAATATTTCGTTACTCCAATAAATACAATACACAATATTAAAATCACAAATCATAAAAGCTAAACTAAACTTAAGCAATTACTCTACATTTGCGTATTTAGAAATTGTATTCAGGGCATATCAAAATAAACAAATACTGAGAAAAAAGAAAGAAAACGCGCGGTTAAAACGTGTGTCGTAATATTATCATTATCCATATAAAATATATATAATATATGCCCGACTTATGTAACTGAGTTAAATCGACGTTTTTTTATCTTGGAAACGCGACACAAAGCACGATAAATTCTAATTGCGAAACGAGGTAGCCTCGAGCGAAGTTGTTGTTGGCGACGAGGCGTATGCTTAATCTCGGCTCGTGTCCAGGCAACTGGTGCAACAAGCAGACTGGCCGGCACTTTGGGTGGTTTTTTGGTTAGACTTGAGCGGCTGCCTCACTTGACACATATAGCCTGCCCCTATATGACATAACCAGTTTCACTCTTCTGATGTATTCATGTCAATCATGTGCAGCATTTTGCAATAGTTTTTTCAGTTTTTTTTTGTTTGTGTCATGTAATTGAACTTAATATAAATACTGAATTTTGTGATTTCAAGTGTGATGCGACTAAAATGATTTTGATTGGATTTCACTGTGTGTGTGTATGTGTGTCTGTGGGTGACATTTTGCAGGCACTGTAACTATGTCAAGATATTGCCATAAGTCTCAGGCACAGACACTGACGCTTCCAATGGGTCGCAATTGGATTATTAATGATTCATTGTTTAGTCTGAAGTGCGACTGTCTTCAACTTTTTGTTGCTGTTCAGCTAAACGCTACGCCAATAATTAGACAAAAACCCAACTGGAGGCTGTGGCCCCAACCCCACTCAAATTCAGCCTTCTCGGCAGTTGGTATTTATATATTTTGTAAAAGTTACATTTTTGTTTGTTTTAAATTTGAAAGTACCATTTACCAATGTTACAATTTTGCAATTATGCAATTACTAATTGAGTTTAGCGCATGCGTAATAAATACAATAATTTATAGAAATAAATATAACAGATATACTTAGCACATAGACGGCCGAAAATGTAGGTATAAAAAATGAAATAAAAATATATATTTATATGATATTGATATTTTTTATTCTTTGAACTTTTCAAAGTTTGCTTGAGTGCGTATTTATAAATATTATGTTAAACAATTCAAAACACTGTTGCTTAATTGGATTTGTTAATTGAACGAGTTTCATCATCATACTGATTATAAGAAAATAATGAATACAGATTCTGAAATTTAATGGAAAACGTTAATTAACAATTTTACATTATTTAAAGAATTTAATTAAAGAACACGTAAGAATAATCTTATAAGAAAAATTCTGAAGCCAATTCTAGCAAATCACAAAGAAATATCTTTAAGAAATCAATTCTAATCAATAATTACAGAGCGGCAAAATTTGTCGAGAATATTTATACTTCAATTTTCTCACTCTTATATATAATTTTCAATTCTGTATAGCCTTCTACACAATTTTCAATGGCATTAATATACTGTTAAAATTTATATTTTTAAAAATAAGCCTATAAGCCTATACCAGGAATGAAGTATTTTTACAAATGTGTTTCCATTACTTCGTATCTATTTATGACACACCATCGACTGATTAATTATTTTCTGACAAGTTGCTTATCACAAGCACTCTTTATAAAGCTGTATTTAAAATATAAACACTCCGATAAATATTATCAGATTTGTGTTTATGACGACTTACTTCAAAGCATGCACTTGGAAAGGGGCACACAAAAAAGTACACAGATAAAGCATAACACAAAACAGATTGTACAATAGGTAAACAGCAGAAGTAAAATGAAGACGTAATGCAAGCGCACCTTGATAATGAACGATAATTATTATATTACATGGCCCATGGTCACGGAATTACCTGTGACTGCAACAAGAAATCTGAAGTGTTCGACAAGTCCGATATGGACATGATTAATGCATAACAAAAGCCCAAAATTCAAAAAAATTTAAAATAAAAAGATAATTGAGCCGAGGAGCAGTCAAATTGAACTGAACTAATGTCTCGTTGAGTGCTGGGGAAGTCAATGGAATGCCGCTACTCTGCCAAGTTGTTGAACTTTATATGGCAAATTAACACACACACACATAATTTCAGCTTTAAAAATATATATGCATAAAGCTAACAAGCAGTAGTTGTTTACAGTTAAACAAATTGCAAAATAAAAAAAGTGAACAGGGTACAGTAAAATTCCACGAATTTGCACTCACTACAAAATCTTTAAATATTGATTTTTTACCGTTTACGCAGATAAAATATTCGTTTTGAGCAGCTGAGCTTATTATCGGAATTTGTCTTTTTGAATTTTCTGTTGAGTTGAATTTGAATGCAACTTGAGGGCGTTGAAATTTACTTCAAACTGGCATGGAACATATAATACATGGAAAATTAATTTTATATCACTAGCTAAAAACTAGCTTATCAATGCGTAAAAGAAAACAGCCAAATAAAAGCGGCTTAGTTTTTGATACATGTTGTTTTCAATAGATATAGGTCAACCCTCGCAATACTCTATGCAGGGAATTTGAACTAAAAACCTTATTTTGCTACTCTTATTATCAGGTTTATTGCGAAAAAAGTTGCACAATTCGCGGGCCCTATATTTTGTATTTACAAACTTTGCAAAAATACCATGGAATCAAAAGTGCGCAGACAGACAAAAATTCATATTATCATTAGCTCAGCAAATATTTACGATTGCACTTAACAAGCAGCAGACTGGACGGCAGGGCAGGCTGTGGTTGTGTGTATAATTTAAAGACTGTTCGTGCCACAAATTGACAACTGACATGAAAAAATAAACAAAAGGTACAATACAACAATATACCAGTTTCAAAACACATTATTGGGAAATAAATAATAATAACGATAAGAAAATACAACAATAGTATTATTATTATTATCATTTCTGTGTGTGTGTGAATTGAACAAAAGAATACTGCGTTCAAATCTGGTGCAAAGCTAATTTCGGGTCTCAATTCACAATGAAATGTATTATTTCCATTTTTGATGGTACATGGCGAAATTTTATCAAATAAAGAAAATAATGTGGGTGTGAAATGTTGAGAATGTGTTTATTTATCTCAACATTCATTCATATGAATGTTATTCAAATTTACTTGCACTAGGAATATATATCAAATCTTTTTCATCACAGCACTTTCCTTCCCTCTCCCGTAGACGTCGTCGTCATCAGCTTTAAGGCATTTAAAATTAAGTGAAATGAAATTGTCGTGTCGTGTTTTTAATCTTCACAAATTAATTGCAATTTTTACTATTACAAGACAGCATCTGACTCACTGATTTACAGACGGATTGAATGACTGACTGACAATTGTTTCAAGTTTTGTACTTCGACTTTCTACAATTTTCACTTCACTTCAAGAAGCAAAAACGAATCAAGTCACAAAACTTGTTCTGTGTTCAGATTTCGCTAATGAAAATGAAACCCACACACACTCTTTACACAGAGAGATTGACGGACTTTGCGATTATCTGGCACGTGATGTGATTAAGGCAAATGTGGAAAATCATCTCAATTTCTTGAACAAACATATATTTAGAAACTGAAACTGCCATCAAAATAAATTTTCGAAAAAAAAAAACGAAAGACAAAGTTCGAAATTGAATTTTTGACACAGTTTCACAAAGAATTAGGCAGGGGGAAACGCTCCGATTTTGGGGCTAATTCTGTGGGATGGGTGTGTCTGTCTGTTTCTCAGTGTGTGTTTGTAATCGTTTGTGTACGTTTATTGCAAGTCAATAGCCATTCAATGCGCTGGAATATTATAGTTTGCCATGCGAGAAGAAGCTACACGGAACTCAAACAGAAATGCATTCAGCTGAGGCTCAGTTTGTTCCAATTTGTCTGCACACTCAATGCTGCAACAGAGCAGCACAAGACAATTAATTTTAAAGCACACTTCTTTGTTTAAATAAAGAAAATACGCAATCACGTCTAAATACACATTTATTTGTGGACGATGTATATATTTGAAGCTATAATAATAAGTTCTTTTTATTTGTGCTTTACAGTATATATAGTATAAGAGAATAAAAAAAATGATATTTTTGTATACAACTAAAAATCTATTTAGATTTACATTTTCGTAGAAATAATACAATATTTGTAATTAATGATTAATTCGAGCCACTAACTTAAGATTATCTTTATTACTATTGAACTAACTGGACAGCAAGATAGCTCAACAAATAGTTGACAACTGCTGCTGGACAGACTGGCAACTCTAAGCGATCCCTGTTAACACTGTCTAGAGCTGCCTGCTATGAAACCCCACTCAACGTTGCCATTTGTTTTACATATATGAGCCACTTTAGACAGCAGCTGATTAAGCGACACGTGTCGATAGTTGTTGTTATATGTAAAAAATTTTGCTGGTAATTCATTAATGATAATAACAATTTATGTCAGCCAGTGTACTGTACTTAATGTTGCTGCAAACGATAGATAATATAATTTGTAGTCTATTGCTTTAATTGTTATGATTTGAATTCCTGTAGCCATGAAACATACACACAAACTGCTTTGAGTGGGGCTGACAGGTTGTTGCTGTTGTTGTTGTTATTTTTAGCATATTAAATCGCTGTCACTTGGCATTGTTAAGTGACGAGGTGATTGGACAAGTTGGCTTTGTGCGTGTATTTACATTTATGCATGTAAATATTTGTAATATTCATGAATACATTTGCATTTCAAGTGTACACATTAGTACTATCATAAAAGTAATTTGGGTCTTAAATAGCATGAGGTTTTTATATTTATGTTTCATAATAATATATAATTATAAAAGTTGCTGTATACTATTGCCAAATATGCTAAAATAAATATTTTTATATTTGTAATAAATAACAAAGGTTTTTATAATAAATAACCAGTTACATTAAACCTGTTTGTATTGGTTTTAAAAACATGGATTTTAAAAGCCCTTGATCTATTAAACAAGTAATGTTAATGTGATTTAATGTTAGGCAACAAAAATACAGAATACCTTTAGATTGGTTGTACATCCATATCGCCATCTTAGGCGCACTTATATAACGCTTATGATATATATTTATAGTGTTAAGGATATCTCCCATCTCTACTCCAATTTAACCTCAAAAATGTATAAAAAGTCAAAAAATTCAAAAGAAAGATTGACATCATCATACATTAATAATACATATGTGAAATTCGTATGAATTTTATACTGATAGCATCCATTAGGCGTACTTTTCTTGTCAGTCAAGCTAGATAAACTTTGAGAGACTTCCGTTGCCCGCTACTTTGTTTTTTTTTTTTTTTTATAAAATTTGATAAAAATTCTGTGAAATTTTACTTTTTATATTTTTTTGGTTTAATATATGCTTGTGCTAAAAGTTTACCACCAACTTCTTCGTATGCAATCATCTGATTAATATGCTCAAACTGTATTTGGGGCATTGTTATTTATCATGTGGCTCGTGTGCGACTAAACAATTCGACCAGTTTCTCATTTAATTTCATTTATTTGTATGCGTTTTTATTGGTTAGGAAAACATATACTGGAGCTTGTGCTCGACACAAGGTCATTTCAGTGTTTATGGTGTTGTGGAAAGGCCAAAAGAAGACAGCATTAAAGTATCCGCTTAGATTGCCAAAAATGTATTTAGAAACTAAACAATTGGGAATTGCTTTGAACGTGCAATAGGAACCACCACTTTTAATTAAATAGCAATTCCTAAATAAATACAATTTTATTTATTTTGATTTTTCTTAAATGGATGTCTTATTTATGATTTATTTTAAAAAATATCTCAGAGCTTTATTCACAGTCATACATACACACATATATGTTTTCTTATGTAATGAATAAGAAAATTATTAATAAAAGCCATATAGATAAATATATATAAAATATGAGCTCAAATTTTTAAACATTGTACTATAATTTTATATTTACAAATAACTTTAGTCTCTCATTATTTCACAATCAACTTTTGCGTCTTTTCATATTTTAACTAACCAACCAACTAGTGTAACTATTTATAAGCTTATAAATAATGCAAATTGCTTTAGCTGCTTCCATTTTGCATGTATGCCCAAAACAGTTGGTGCACCCTCAGCAGACAGCTAAGTGGGTGAACAGTGTCTAGTTTCCATTATTTAACTTCATTGCATTGTTTTACACATTCTATTCTCGACACAGCTGCAAATAATTGAAAAGAAAGCGAACTATGCAAAATATGCCTAAATAAATAAAAAGCCAACGAAAAAGATTTTGCCTGTATTTAAATAACTTCACACTATATATTTCCCAGAAAATGGCGATTTAAATTTTTTTTTAAATTATGATGATAAGTTGGTATTATGTATATCTTATTATTTGCAAACGAAGATGATAAATATTAATTTATTTTTGCCAGGCATTATAAAAGAATTAAATTGGTTAGTGCCTTCAAAAGTTATGTAAACATACATTTTTGATATGTAATATCTACTATCAGGAATGATTAGGAAAATTATATTTCGTAGTTTCGATTATTTTATTATTCTATTATTTAACATTTTCAGTTTGTATTACAGGGTATTGAACTATTTGGTATGGTTATTTTTTGCTCAACTTATACAATTTTACAAGCTTTTGACGAGCTAAACTAGCTCATCAGCAAATGTTTTCCGGCTTTAGAAATGAGCAACAACAGGTCCTCTCCACACCCTCTTGCTGGATCTATGGATCTAGTGGAGTGGGACCCCTTTTTTTTGGATCCGATCCGTCGACTGTACAGAAAATGCGGAAGTGCTTTAATTTGAAAATAAGCCGATGGCAACAACAAGTTTTGTTTTAGTTGGGCGACATTCCCACGTTAGACAATTGAAAGCATCGAGAAGGCGAAGGGGGAGGGGTGGTGAGGTGGTATTGTCGAGACTGGGACACAATTTTAGTTTAACTCGAGTCCAAGTCCCAAGGTTAGTGCAGCGCACTGAAATTGCGATTATTGAGCCTAAAAGCCAGTTTGTTGTTTTATTTTTTTGATTCGTTAATTCGTATTTTTGTCGCGCTCTTTAAAATTGATATCCAGCATACTAAAAATAGTTTACATTGTTTTTGTATTTCTTTTCAAAAACGATTCAAGAATGTCGTTGCATACTGATTGACAACCTTGGCACTGACTTAGATTTCTGGGTTTCGATTGGCCTTTTAATATTATTTCATTTTTGAGCTAATGAATTAAAAGCCCAACCCTCTGAAGTAGCTTATTTTTGAAGGGCGCCTTCGACAAAAAGTAGTTCTCCATTAAAATAAATATGAATCTTGTTACACATGTTATTCGTTTTCTCTACGGAATACCTCCAATTCAACTATAAATTACTGCGGTTAAACCATAATAATCATATACAGCATAACTTAAATGAATTTTGTAGAAAAGAATGTAGATATATACGTAAAACAATCATAAATATAATAAAATGTCAGAAAAAAAACAGAACGAAAATATTTAAAAAAGTAAAAAAAAAACTTAAAACTTTAAATAAACCAAATAAAATGTATGTAAGAAAATATATTATTAGATTATAAATAAAAGAGGGCATCTCTCTGTCTAAACTTTTTTTTTTAAATTTGTCAAATCTTGCAACATATTTTGTTGCAAATTGTCTGACTTACATACTTATTACTAAAGCTTTAATAGCACCATTTCCAACACAACTTTCATGACAACTCCCAATTGTAAACCAAATAGCCTAGTTTTTAACTCCTTTTTAACTAAACTTTGCACAACTTTAAGCCGCTAAGCAAACAGTTTTTACATTTGCTCTATTTTTAATTTTTTTTTGGCAAAATGGTTACGCGACTCGCATGTCAAACGACTCGACACGCAACTGAAAATTGAATTGGGGATTTGGAATGAAGTCACCGAGTGAAGTTATTTTCAGTACTGCAAGAAGCCATGGAGGTCTTAATTTAGTAACAACTTTTTGTTCATTATTATTATTATTTTCTTTTTCAAGGTGGCAACGACATATGCAAACAAGCTACCATAAATTTGAGAGTAGCCGCATCTCTGAATCTGCATTGTATTTAATCAAAGTCCAGGTGCTCTTAAAAAATAAACCAAGTAATATGCTTTAGTTGAGAGCTCGACTAGGTAATACCATAAACTCAAGTATTTGTTTTGTATTTGATCTTGTCTATGTGCATAATTTTTTATATATATATATATATATATATTTATATAATTTATAAAATATTTTCTGGTAATTAAATGCAAAATTTCAACAGCCCAATTCAAAAGATTTATCGTTACATTTTTATTGTAATCGATACTCGATTATTAGCGATACTGGAAAATGTATAAATAAATAAAATAAATTTGAACTACGTATCTTATTCACATTTTTAATTTGAAGTTTCCCTTTTTAGTCCCATTCATACAGTCAAATAGACATGTCTAAATCGACTCGACTCTTGATATGGCTCAAGAATAAACATACTAGATGGGGACGAAGATGCTCCCTATTAATTACTGTTGCACAACTTTAATATACCCTTTTCACTTAATTTCAATGGCTGAGTGTGTAAAAAAGAGCAACTCTGGGTACAGGTGAAGCAACTTGCAAACGAGTTGCGGACACTTGAGACTTTGAGTGCTGCGAGAGCCAGCGTGAAAAGTGATTAAATTACGATGCCCCGGGAGTGGATAGCCAAAGGGCATAATTGAACAGAGTTGCCACTCAATGGTGAAGAACCAGAACCACAACAAGGCTTAAATATTGGTTAAAAAACGAAGAGTAGAAACAGAAAGAAAAATAAACCAAACGAGAGAGGTGATTGATCATCCATAATGATCACAATTAATTAATAGTTGAAATCATTAAGGAAGTGTGTCTGCCTCACAGGGGAAAAGAGTAGTCATGTTCACTATTTGTTAGGATGAAAACTTTCTAAGATTTCTTGTTTAATATTACTTAATAGATTGAAGTTATTATAAAATAAGCGCTAGTTCCCATATTTATTTCTTCAAATCGGTTCTTTCCTCCATTTCCCACCTTCCCTTTCATAAACTCATTATTTTCAGCTCTGATTCCTTACCATCAGCCACTCAAGCCCTTAAGCATAGCTAACAACAAAAACAATATGTTGGAGACGCGCCCAACGAGACACATATGCCCCACTCAGTGTGGCAGGCAGAAAGTCAATGGCAGAACCTAATTAAAAGCGCAAACCAGTCAAGCATACAAAATAAATACTTGGAAGGTTGTGCACATACTTCTGCTACCCATGGTGTACACTGTATGTGCCTCGGTGTGGAGACGTTGCAACTGAACGTCCTTGAGATGCATGCATCAACCTAAACGAGGGCTGTTCTTTAGGTGCACCCATGAATGTGATGTGTTGGGCAAATACTACTAAAGCATTTATAGATGACGTAAATCGATAACATTGTGGTAACAATTACAAATTCGATTTCTTAATTATTCAAATTTTTATTTATTTCATTTGCTTAGAATAAAGACTTTATACCAAATTAAAATTTATAATGTTCATAACAGATTTTTAAATATTGATTGGACAAATTTGACACATGAATTAAATGCATCAAAGATGAACTGAAAAAAAATGTGGGGAAGATAAAAAAACAATTGTCAAGTCTGTAAACAAAAAATTTTAGTACAATTGAGTACTTGACGAACAGCCCCATTTCAAAATGTACTCATAGGCGAACTATCATCTTTGTACAAACTCTATTGACCTTTACCCACCCCTCTCCACTTAAAGTGCAAAACACATCAGTTTGCAAGAAGGAGTTAATGAAGTGCATGCATTATAATATGACAAAAACTGGTATTTCACATTTTTTCTTGCCTACACACTAAAAAAAAAGAGAGAGAGAGGAAGAGAATAAGAGCAACAATTGAATAAAATTTAAATTTTTGTTTAAATTCGACACAAATGTAAAGCTACTAAATTAATATATTTTTATGTTTCTGTGGCTTGTTGACCGGTTCAGATATTTTTGACTTGCGGAAAGAGGCTAAAACAGGTGACAAAATAAAAAAAATAAAAACAAAAGTGTTGGCAAATTGAATTAAGTGGTAAAGTGGGTTTGGTTAGTAAAATTATTTCAATGTATTTATGAATTGTGTAAAAGCTTGTAAACATTTTTTGTTCAATCTTGAAAATAAAGGAAACAGCCAAAGTATCATAAAACAATATGCAAAAAAAAAAACACAATTATTGGGCAATAGAAGTATAACCTCCAACGCTAGCGGCAGCAGCAGTTGTAGCATATACGTAAGAAAGAACCGCTAAATATTTGCCGCAACAACAAATAGAAGAAGAAGCAGAAAACGGTCGCAAGACAAAGGCAGCAGGCGGAACTTGTTTCCGAGCCCAAAAGCGACGTCGAATATTCTCTCACATTGAAAACGGCACAAGTCTTATACAGAGAGTGAGAGAGAACAAGCGACTGACAGACAAACATAGTGCTGTTGCTATTGCTATTGTGTAGCTGTTCGTTGTTGCTGTTGTTAACGGCGAACCCAAACTGCAAACACACATATGTACATGTCCACATATATGCACAGCACAGTCTGCGACCCAGTGACGTCTTTCAAATGACGTCGCAATGTCGCCAATAAAACGTTCACACACACACAGGCAGATTTTTATACATGTATTTATGTATACATTACAAGTATGTAACTAACTACACAAAAGCAACCAGCTGCACCATGACCTCTGCAGAGAAGCATAGACGACAGTTTGATCCACTTGAATGTTAATGTTAACAGCAAACTGTTTTGCTTTAGTCTGTTGCTGTGGATAGCATCATGTTGACTGTGAGAGTAACAGTTTTGCAGTAATATGATTAGTTTTTTTATTTTTTAAAATATATATTTAAATATGTTTTATCATTTAAATATGTATTATTATATTTACTTTCTCATATATTTTATAATTTATATTTGATGTACCACATATGATAAAAGAGATTTTTCTGGCAACGTTATTAGAAAAGTTTTATTTAACTTTTATTTCTTTTACGAACTTTTTTGACAAAATATTAATTAAAGAAAACATTCATAAGTTCATATAACTGTTTTTTTTTATATAACCAAAATAACTGTGTGAATATGTCTTTAATTATTGGTGGTTTAAAAAAACGGAATGAAAAAACGTATTTATATTCTTACATATGCAATGTTGCAGTTATTAATTAATTAAGTTGACGGATTGTAGCTAGTTTGATGAAATTAAACATTTTAATTTCTACGCGTTAAATTAGCTATTTTATTGTAAAATTGTCAGAATATCTTTATAGAATCTGTTTAACAGATTAACAAATGCAATTAAAGTTTCCAACTACATTTAAAACTATCAATATAAAATATACTTTAAATAATTATGCACGCCGACGAATCATACAATCTGTAAGTAAAAGTAAACCAGTTTTCTGTTTTTTAATGAGTTTTATAGTCTTTTTTGTTAAGAGTCTTCCCATATACAGCCGCGTTCAAAATGATATATATAATTATAATAGAAAATATTATAAAGTAGATTCATTGAACTCGTTTCAAATTGATTTCAATGCGTCGGACCAAAATTCTCCTATGGGCAGTTTAATCGTAAGTTGGTAAACTGGGAACATTGGCATTTCATCGTTTGGTAAGGGTGCTTTTCTTGGTAATTTTTTAATCAGGTGAGTGTGTTTTTCCCATCCCATTTCAAATTTAAGAGGTTTTTTTGTGTAAAATATTAAATAAATGTATATACTTCATTATCCCATTAAAAAAAAACTCTTAAAACGCTCTACTTAATTTTGCAAAGGCTTGAAAGTGACTGCTTTTATTCGAATTCGCACCCAAAAAAGCCATAAGAAGGCACACACTATTTTGACCACAACGAAATATGTCGAGATATAAGCTAATAAATTCAAAAGAAATATGCAAGCTAAGAAAGCAGAGAATCTGGCTCTATGACGAGGAGTAAACTGAATTTTTCATTACTTTTTAAACAATATCAAAAAGTTGGAAGAATAAAATGTACTTCTATAAGTCTCACCTAAACTGTATACAGTGTATATATTTTTGTCGAATTCACTAGGCAAAATTTGTTTGAAATTCCAATTTACTGTCTGTTTTTTTTTTTTTTTTGGTGCTTGTGCACCCTGAAAAAAACTGGCTTTTTTAAATCGTTTGTGCTCTATTTAAGTTGAGGGGTTTTTCTACCCATTTGGGTTTTTTCATTAGTAACAAAGCCAATTTGCATGCGAAACATATTTGGAGTCTGTTGTGGGGCTTAAGAAAATATAAACTAATTTAATTTGTTAACTTTTATTAGTCAAGGTCGTTTTTGGCTTATCAGAAAGGTGGACGGAGGGGATAGAGGGAGGTGGAGAATATTATCACAATATGGGTCTCTGTTTTTTCTTTGTTTTTTTTTTTATTATTTTGTTACTTGTAATTTCTAGTGTTTAATTTTCATTTAACGATCAACGTATGCTCTTATCGAAGGTTGCTGTTATTAAATTGTGTCTTTATCAGGGAATTTCAATAAATTTTACGGTTTAAAGGTTTAATCAAAATGACAGACATAAACATTTTTTCCCTTGTTTGATAACAAGTTCTATTCATTGCAGACAATTCTTATTGGTTTGTTTCAGAAACAGTGGATTTCATTCACAGAAATAACACAGCTGATTCTTGGAGATTAATTCATTGCTAACTCGATTTTGCTCAAAATAAGCTGTGTTTTAATTATTATTTATTTCTTAGTAATCTTGCTCTTACATTCCAATTTATTTTATCTTGTATCTTGTATCTTTTTATATAAAATTATATTTTATAAAATTATTTTCAACAATATTACAATTGGAACTACACATTTTCAAAAACACAATTTTTGAATTCAGTTCCAATAATATTTCAATAACGTTGTACGATAGGAAGTTCTCAAGTTCTTAAATTTGATTTTTAGTTAGAAAAATTATCAATCAAGAATTTGTAATGCTAATACAAACGGAATTAAATATTTATTAATTGGATACTTGTTTTTTTTTAATTTATTAAAAGCACAATTTTTTGAGAAATTTTTTACTAATGCAATAAAAATAAATAAAGTCTGAAATTCATGTGCAATTCCTATAAAATATATATTGGACTCTTAAGTGGTATTTAATAATAATCCTTTTTATAAATTGAACTTGACGGAAAATTCGTTACTTTTAAAACGCCACATATTTAAAACAATCCCTTTCTCTCTCTCTAACTATCTCCCTCTATGCCAGTTATATACGTACTCTTATATATATGAAATACATACAAAGTAGATTCCCCGCATGTCACAGCAACCTACACGATTTCAGTCAAGCGCACAGGCAAATTCACATGCCAAACGGGAGTTCACTTTTCTTATTTTTATCAGAAAGAAGCTAAAAATAAAAGTAACAACAACAGCAGATACACCAAAAATGTCAGCATGCGAAAAAAAGAATGAACGAAAAGCAGGCAACGTAAATAAAATGAGTGAAGAGCGCAAAGAGAAAGGAAAATGTTGGGGGAGTGGGGAATGGATAGCTCAAGTGGAGAGAGGGAGAAAGAGGGAGGATTGTGGAGTAGCTTTAGAGCTTGTAGAGTATAGCCGTCGCCTTCTAGTGCTCCGTGAACGCTTTACAGTTAGCCTGCTCCTTTCACTGTCCGTTAAAAGTTCAGCGCCCCTGAAGAATAACTTGGGCTTGGATTGTGGAGTACATTTTAAGCTGTTTTACGAATCGAGCCAAAGAAATGTCTGTTGACCCACAAAGCGGGCCAAATTGATTTTTCCAGCCCATTCACAACACATGTAGAAGCATAAGTGAACCCTCAACCCTCGATTAGATTGACACATGCCCCCTTTGCTCTGACGCATTCCAGCAAAAGAAGCGAACCATGTCGCCTTCCTCTCCCACTGCCTCTCCTGACAGTGACTACTGTTTGTTCTGTATTTTGTGGACACAGGGAGTAAGTGAAGGGAGTGAATATTACACTGGGCGCGTGCTCGACACGCGACCAAAACAAACTTATTTCTTATGTCTACAATACCCTGTAATATTTGAATGGGGAAACGATGATCATTTGGCTAAAGTGCGTTTAGCTCTCCACTCTCAACATGCAGCCCAGCCGAGAGAGTATAAGACGAAGGCTCACAGATTCTTAAATTGTATTCTTAGGGACATAATCTAGCACAAATAAAGTTTGACTAAATTGGAGGTAGCAATTTAAAACTATGCTATTTGCAATTGCTCTCTTTTAGCATACGACTGTTTACCTTGAAATTTAAACTCTCATTCTTTTACAAAATAAAATTAAATTTACACACAATTTGCAGGGCATGCTTTGGTCTCTCTTCAGTTTTAACATTGCAGAGCAACTGTAAAATCAATAAATCCCAACCAGGCAGGTGGCAGGTGTGTAGGAAATATGCCACCAGTGACTTGTCCAACAAACAAGAGTCGACTAAAATGCAACGCTAATGCGGAAGTCGGAAGCGATTTTCACATGCCCAAAGATGATGATGTAAACTGGGCCCAAGTGTGTAAGCAAATGATAATGACGATATGTGGAAATTCAGATTTCGAGGAAGTGGACAGGTGAAATGAAAGCAGATTATAAGCTTATGGCTATTTTCACCCATGAGAGCTTGTAAACTAAGAGATGAGTAAGATTACCTATCTTATCTCAAGCCCTTCAGGATAGATATGTTTATTATAAATAGTATTTCTTTTTTGGGATGTCGAATAATTATTAAATATCTTCAGCAATGCACAATGAACTGAAGTAATAATTAAATAATTGATAGACTGTTTATTTAGTGTTAGGTGTTTTCCTTCTTTTACATTTTCTCAAATTGTCCAATAATTGAAAAATCATTTTTTCAATATTTCAAATCTTACGCTCCAGCTATTATAAAACGTATCATGATAAATCTCCTATAAATCTGTCGTACTGTTTATCCAATTAAATACATTTCAAATTTTTATTTATACAAATGTGCTGTAAAAAAGGAGGCTAACTAAATTATGGCTTCTTTCTGTTTTTCGTTATAACACCTTAAGCTGCAAGCCATAATGAGTCAATGCACATTCAATTTTTTTACTGAAGAGTTGGAAGTGAACTTTAATCTTTGACAATCGTTGTCTAACCTTTGACTTTGGCTACCTTTGACTTTGGCTACCTTTGTACCTGGCTTGTTACGGTTTATGACGGGAAGAGATCAATTTGTGGGATTGGGGCCCGGCAGCTTGCGCAATTTAATTGCCTAATTGCAGTCACACATACAGATAAAGAAAGAGAGATACAAATACAGATAGAGTCTGGCAAAACAAAGGGTTTGGGGCACAACTAAATTCTCAGGGCTACATATGAATGGCCGCAGAAAGAGAGAAAGGGGCAGCGTAAGGGACTGATATAGAGAGCACTGAACTTGCGGAACGAGTTTTTTTTACAAATAAAAAGATGAAAAAACAAGTAAGAAAGTAGAAAAGCGAAAATTCTCAATTGTAAAACACACTGTCAAGCATTAACTTAGTTAAGATTTTTATTGTTCCCAATTATAAAAGTAAGTTAATAATTATCTATTGATTAATTTCACAGGCTATTTTATTTCTTCAAACCTAAAATTTTTTTTGTAAATTTTTTATCAATTTATAAAATTTTTTTTTTTGTTATACAGCTTATTAAAATAACAATTTAAAATTGATGTGAAACCAATTATGCTAATAGGTAATAATTATTATTTGATTAAGTAAAACAAATCTTCTTTTTTAATATAGAATTTATTAAAGAATTTAAATAAGCTTGGCAACTGCAGCGATTTAAAGTCACCTATGTTTAATTTTTTGATCTCTCTTTTTTTTTACATATTAAAATTTAAATGTGTTTTTAAGACTTTTAGTATAAGATTTAATTCCGAGTTAATTACAGGTAACGGTTCAGATAACGGATTGAATCGTTTCAATCAAGGAATCAAATATTTTGAATTTTGGTTTCGGGTGTGGCTTTGAGTTTTAATGGGTTGATTACAGTTGCGATTTCGGTTTAAATCGCCTCCAAAGAATCATAGAATATTGTATTGAGACTTCGATTCTGGTCCCAAATTACAACCATTCCATATTGGTTTACATCCCGGTTCTTGTTAATGTTTTGTCAAACTACATGATTTATTTATAATATCCCTTTTCAAGCAATGAATGGCTCAAGGGTATTTTAAAGATTTGAACGGTGCTTAGAATACGAGCAAGTGTAGTAGGTGTGTGTCCCTGTGTCCCTGTGACTGTGTGTGCGTGTTGGCGTTCTGATTTTAAAGTTGTATGTTTTTTGTAATTTTTTCTGCGCAATTCAAGTTCAAAGCATTCTATGCGATTTGATTTTCGTGTGCTTTTGAGTGAAATTTCTTTTCTTTGCGTAATTTTAGTTTATATAAAATAAATTAAAAAAAAAATTTTCCCGAATAAATAAACCAGTTGCTTTTGTATGGTATTCAATTATTATTTTTTGTTGTGAATAGACTTTAAAAAAGTTTAAATCAGCTTTTCACATAAAAATAGTTTAAAGAAATAACGTCTATAAAATGTTAACTATAACGATTCATATGAATTTTCAATAATGTTAATCGTAGTTAAATTCAACTCGTGTAAATAGTTTTGAAACTCACCTCGCAATAATTTTAGCTTGCAAATCTTTTCACAGTTTACACGTAGTGGGTGGGGTGTGTTGTTGTTGTGGACGTCACGAGCAGCTGTTGAAAACGCGCGGCGCAAAGCAGACATCGAGTGAGAATGAGAGGGAAACAACAAATATTTCGATTAAAAACACTTTCCGCGCACAAAACCAAAAAACTAGCGAATGAAACAAAATGAGATAAAAGTGAGCTGCAAAAACAATAACAACAACAAAACCCACAAGTTTTTCAATGAGAATAAAAATCGAATATTGAAGGTGCCGTTCTCTCTCGCTCTTTTCATTGGTGCGAGAGAGAAATAAATTGAAGGGGCGTCGTATTAAATACAGTTATTGCATTTATTGTTGTTGCATTGCGTTTTGTTTTGTTTTTCGATTTGCGCGGATCTTCTTCTAGTTGTTGTTGTTGTAATTAATATAAGAATTTTGCCATACACGAAGAAGCAGAAGCATTAAGTGCAATTTAACATTGTGAAATTTTTTTATTTTTTTTTATGTTTAATTTATTTATTTCACTTTATTTATTCTCAGCAGCTCTCAAATAAAATTTTTGTAGTGAAAAGACGCAAAACAGACACACACGCGCACAGACACATCCACATAAACACATAGACACATATGTACACACGGATGCTGCTGCTAATTCTTTTCTGTTGTTGTTGCTCTGCTCACCGAAGAGAGATAATTTTAAGATTTGCGTTTTCTTTTTTATGTTTTATATTAAAAATCGTTTGATTTTGATTTGCAGCATATTCAATTCTGTTAAGCCACGAAGAAAAACACGCCATTCACGAAATGAAAATCATTCAAAGCGAGTAAATTGAGCGAGCTACTTGGAAAGATTTTCTGAAACACACTCTACAATTGCAAAGCTGTTTTCTTTTTTCTAACAAATAATAATAATATTTATTAATAATTTGGAAGACCAGCACACACAAACACTCTCCCATACACACAGAAAACACCATGCAAATTGCAAACGCACCCAAAACGCGACTTTACCGTCCGCTTGTAAAATTATTAATGCTAACATATCATGTTAAATTGCTCTGTGCTGTACACTCGCATGTCATGTTATGCTCAAATGGGCATGTTAGCATATGTGAGCAAAGGAAGTCAATTTACTACCAAGTTTGCGGGTGAACATAATTATTATTTTTTGAGTAACAGCCCAAGTTGGATACATTAATTGTTTTTGTTGAAAATAATAATTGCCTCTCTGTTCTACTCAAAATGGCTATGTTTTTATTTACATGCTGTTAATTCGCAACGCGCACTCAGTTGGCACTGTGACGCTCGGCAAGAATTAATGGCGCACGCTCTTTACAATATCGCCATCTACTGTTTTTAGCGTGCAACCTATGGCGGCATAAGCACAGGCTTTAATCTTTAATCTGCGTTGCTATATCCCACGATGGCGCTATTTACAGTTATCCATTATAATGCAAAGGAGTTCCATTTGATTAACTTTATTTGATAAAACAAGTTGGTCTTCTTGTTAATGTTCTTGTTATAGCTTCTGTGTCTGAATTTCGTTCTAAGGAAGCCGCCCACGAACAAAAGCCACAACCACAAACACTCGATTCACAGCGTCCACTATCTCAGCTAGAGTGATAAGAATAAGCGTCGTTTATATAACAGGAATCTTATAAACATCTGTTAAGCATGCAGCGTTGGTTTGTATATGCTGCAATCAAACTGAAAGCGACATCTAGCGTCGAGTATATTTATCAACAATTCACAGATAACACATAAAAAAAGTTATCGATAGCGAACAAGTCCATATAAAAACATGGTGACAAAATATTTCGCCGATTTGTAAACTGGGAAAGAATTGTCAAACACCTTAATTAGATTAATGAATTCACTTTTTATACTTTGTGCGTTAACTTTAGATACTTTATTATTCAGACCGGGGTCTGACCATCTTTATTTTTTTATTTCTTATTTTGTCCGAAAAGAAGAATTAGTTTGATAGAAATAAGACAATGCATATGTAAAAATATTGAGAAAGTAGACATCTCATCCGTACTTTATATGTACCAGAGATGGTATTACAAAATATTCCATAAAAAAAAACAGAAGTATTTGTTGAAATTATCATTTATAAAAACAAACATATTTCACTCGTTATGTGTGGATTTTTTTTGTTTATTGAAATTAGATTTGAACAGCTTAACTAAATTTCGTTCTGAAGATTTTCAGCTTAACAGCCGCGTGGACAACCACCGCAGTAGGGTCCACACGGTCCACATCAAGGTCTAAAACCACAGCAGGGTCCGCAACCGCCACAGCATAACCGCGGAGGGTAGCAAGTGGGCGAAGCGCAGCCGCCGCAGCAGGGATACCGCTTAAAGCACATTTTGTTATGTAAATTGAAAATTATTTTATTTTTATTATAAATATATTTTTTTTTAGATCATTTTTTTGTGCAAAGCCTAATTTGCTTAAAATAATTCCTAATATATACGGAAGGTTGGTAGGATACCCATGCCCACTTCCGCCCTTATATCTACCGTAATATTAAATGCAAAATGGTATGGTAGATTACTACAACATTTCCTTCAAAGCACAGATTTTCTTAGCTTTGATATCACAGAACTACACACACTGCTCTGTTTAGATGGTATCAGGGTATTTTGCAGTCGGTTACGTAAAATTTAATGCTCTCCCTTTTATATAAATTATAAGTAAAATAGTCAAAATCGCCGCTTCTTACAATCAACTTTTATGCGCAGCTGTCGGCCTGTCGAAGCCAGACTTATAAAATTTATACATTTTTGTTTGGTTATTATTATTATTTATATTATTTGTTTTCGCGTATATACAGGCAAGTCATATTTTTAATGAGCTCAGGAGAATAATTTTATATACGTATATATAAAAATCTAACTTAAATGAATCACTAAATCATCCTTAAGATTTGAAATAAAGAACGCCAAGCCTGAAACGAAATCAGAAAAGAACTAGATTATTTTTTATCGTTTTCATTGAAGTGTTTCTTGAAAAAAAAGACATTCGACAGACTGTCGATTATTTGATTGTAATATTTCCTATTCAATGTTTTTTTAGCAGCATCGTTTGTCTACTCAAGTTAACAATTAATAAAAGTTCTCTTCCAAGAAGCATGTGAATGAGTATTGTTATATATAGATTTTTGCAAAGCTTCTGTGTTAAGGGCCCAATAAAAATATTCTATCAGATATAATCAAATATTTAATATTTAAATTGCTACAAAAGCCAATATATTATTTAATTTTTGTATTTTACCAGATGTTTATTACCTAGATTTCGTTCTGAAAAATTTTGAGCAACAAAGTCTAAAGCCACCACAGCAGGATCCACAGCTATAGCAACCACCGCACCCGTAACAATTCCAGTAGAAACCATAACATAAGCCATAACATCTTGATTAGACTCTTGTAAAAAGTTATTACAAACAATAAATATTTTGTGTGTTTTAAGTGTTTACTGATTATTTATTTTAAATGGGTTAAAGTTTGGAATGCCCAAATATAGGTTTTGGAATGCTCAAGTCTAAGTTTAAAAGTAAATAAAAATGAAAGATTAAGCAATTTTAAGCTAAATTTAAAATGCACTATACTTAAAATGCATGCACATTATCTTAAATTTTGACCAAAAGTTGTGACACAAGCAAAGAGCCAAAAGAAAGTGCTCCAATTGTGAGGAAAACTGTGAATAATGTTGGGCATGCACTTCAAAACAAAGTCAAAGGCAGAAAGCAGCATCCTTATAGCAATAGTAATGAAATGACCAAGTGATTATATCAATTATCTATTGGATATTAAGTGCTAGTTGCTTAGTTGTCGACCCATGACGTGGTGCCCCCACACCACTCGCTCCTCGAAGTGCTCAATAAATGCTTAGAATAAGTGAGGATGAATATGTGCGTACTTCTAATTGTTGGGAGGTGAGGAGCCCATTGGAGTTTATGTAGCTGCAAAATATGGCAGTTTATAAGAAAATTTGTAACTTTACACTTTGCCAATTTTTAAATAAAATTGAAGGATTTTCGCGATGCTATTTCCGGACTCTAATTAATTTGTAAGCCAATAATTTGGCATTTCAGCGGAACTTATGAGAATTCAGAAGTTACTTAACCGGTTGCTTTTAAAACTAGAATAACCACCCGAATTTGTACTGATGATATCCGGCTCAAAAAACCAATTGTTGTAGTCCGTCAGACGGCTTTGTCCAGATAGTGTATTTCTTATAAAGTGGGGCGTTAAATACATTTGACACTTGTGAACTTTGCTTTCTTTTCGAATGAGGGCTATATGATAATTGTAGACAAATGATGCCTATGTTGCTAGAGGGTGTTGAAGAAAGTTGAGGAGGCTGAATGGGGCTCAAGACTGAATATGTCCAACAAATATTTACGACTAGGCGCTAGGCGCACACTAGAAGCCAACAAACAAGGATGTCCATATATATATCCATGTGCGTGTCTGTATCACAACAGAATGCGGAAGGAGTAAAATCACACACATACATACCTACAATTATTATTATTATTGTGGTACCTGCAATCTTCTGAGCCTATAGCTCTTCCATCAACGGTAGCTCCCTCACGAATGCAAGAATCTTTGCATCCCTAGGATGCTGCATCTATTCTGCTAGGATATGTATTGAGGAGTCTTTCTCTCTTTCATAAAAAAGTTATAGTACGCTACTATAGGTGACTTCTTAGTCTACAATGCCCTGTCAATAGACCTGATTATTCCTCTCTTATGCCTACAAAACTGTGCTGCCCCTGTTAGAGACTTTAAGCCACCATTCTCGCTTAGCCATCAGCCTCTCCTTTCTAGAAATACTTTTGATATTAACTTCGACCCCCTTATAGCGTTTATTGCTGCTTATTATAGCACTTAATGTATTGCTTTTGGGTTGGTGCGACCTTTTTTAGTTTTTTTTTTATTGCTGGTTGTGATTGGGTGGAGGATCACTCAGTAGTATTGTGTGTGCATACGTGAATATAATTTTTAAGGAGACGAATGTGTGTAAGATTTTTTCTGTACCTGTAACCTATGGGTTTGAATCAAGTGGAAGATCGGTTAGCACCTATCGGAGGAGTGTGCATGTATATGTGGAAAAGTAATTCTCGCTTCTTTTTTCTCACATTCTTAGTCAATGGTTACAAATCATAGGGCACCTCACACCTGAATGATTTCAAACTGTAAAACTAAAGAATATTTTATTTTAACTATTGTTAAGTTTGTACTTCGCACGAACCTTAGCCTTTTTATTTGTGTGTTTTGTTCTCCTCCTTATTACAGTGCACTCTGTTTGAGTGACCCTAAATATGATAATTTTATACAGGCGTCATAGCTAAGATTATAGATTGTAATTTTGAAAACCTTAGTAGTTGACGAACTCTTCATTCGTCAACTCCTTCTTTTTGTGTTTTAAAAATGAACAAGAAAAATTAATGTCTTTAAAAAGCACAACTCCGCTAACTCCATCGAAGGCTTTGAGAACATTGCCCTGAGTAACTCGGCTCAAGGTCAGAGATCCTCCGAATATTTCACAATTCGACTTTCATAATAAGTGATTACGGAGCGAATACTAATCACGTCAACTCCTTCTTTAAATCTATGCTTGCAATATTCAAATTGCATCTTCAAAATGAAGCGCGCTTCTTTGATCTAATTCGCACAAGATACTCGTGTTTACACCTGTCCATACTCAGGTGAAAGTTATTTCGACCGGCTTCAAAAGTAGGAAATCCACTTTTTCATATAATAATAATCAAAACAATTTAATAGAAACAGTAGAAGTGTGCACGAAAAAAATCCTTGCATAGAGCTTTTATTTTTCTCTATTCGCTCTGGTCATAGTCAAATTGCACATCGCCGGTAAAAATATGCTTTAAACACGTGGATCGTAATTGACAAAGTTTTAATAAATTATAAGCCCCATTGCGGCAACAAACAAAAAACAAATAAATACATCGCGAATGTTTTTATATATCAATAGTTAATAATTGTGGAAAAAAATAGCCTTAAACAATGTGAATGCAAAATTACAAAATTTTGAACCAGAAATAATACCGAAACAACACACATCATTGATGGTTGAAAAAGTTGGCGTATAAATATGCCCAAAATCAAGCATATGAAAACATGAAGAAAACAATAATAAATAACACAAATCAAACTTTATCCCAACAAAAAGATAAAAAAAAACCAAGACAAAATTTTTAAGAGGATCCACACGTGTCCAATGGAGCACCATCATCACACCTCATCTACAATGTGTAGCAGCGCAGTGCATAATTAAAAATATAACATAATTAAAATTTATGATCTGCAGTTTGAATTTTTTTTATGTTGAAGTATGAAGTTTGTTAAGCAAGTCTCCACGAAAGGGTGGCAAGTGTGGTAAAGTGGTGTTCAAAAAATAAGAAAAAAAATATAAAATATATGAAAAAAAATATATAATTTACAAAAATTGACAACATTCGATGTTCGTGCACCATCAAAATGTATGAAAAATATTTCAAGAAGTTCCGAAAAGTATATTTACTTATTTTTATTTTGTTAATATTTTTGTATTGAATTTTGTTGCCATGCATAATTATTGACAAATAAACACCGTTTAACAGGAGAAAAAAAAAAATATTTATAAATGTGTTGCATAAATTCGAATGCAAGACACTATCGACGTCGAAAGGCCTTTCTTCGCTGGATAATGAAGTAAGTCACAAAGTTTTAATGTGTTAATTGTCGGTATTTGTGCAGTGAGACAATAACAAAAAAATAGAAAAAAAATTAAAAAAGGGTCTCGTTTAAAAAAAAAGTTAAAAAAAAATAGGTTGATTTAAAAGGTAAAAATTCGAATTGACTTAATAAGAAAAGAAAAATGAAAAAATATTAATAAATTTAAAAAAAAAACATAATTAAATTGCATATATATACATTTGCTTAAGTATTTTTTTCCATACATTTTTATGAATCGCCCCGTAATGTCCTAAAAAATGAATAAGAAAAAAAATACATCAATAAAATTTGTATAAAATAATACAGAATATATACACATTACCCACTGAAAGCTTTTGAGGTTTAATGCTGCCTACGAGTATGCAATAAAAATTGTTTTGTTAAAAAATTGTGTTGCATACTTAAGTTACCTGTTAAGGCAATTGAATGGCAAAAAAATATTAAGAATTAAACTACGCGAATAAATATAAAAATGTATATAAGTTTAATTGAAAAAAAAACATTAATTTTTGATCAGAAATTAAATTAGAACTCCATTAAATTAGGATTCATACAACAGTATTTTAATAATGATGAATATTAATCTTGGTCAAAAGAACTGGTGGGATGGTTCGGATGGGTCTGAGCTGAGGCCATCAGGCGGGTCGCGGGTTGCGGATAGCTAAAGGCCTCCCCTCGGGGAGGTTAGTTGCGAATAATACGAGATTGGTTGTAAATAAGCAGTCCCGGACAAACAGCGGGTACGATAATGTAAATCGTACTGACGAGGCGTTTATGTCGCCGCCTCCTCAATAGCATAGCCTCACCCAAACTTCCCTGCCTGAGTGTAACTACCCCTTCCCTAAAACCACATCTCACTCCGGGCCAGACTAAGGTGTGACTCCGACCGTGCCGAGAGTCAGCCTGGCTGGGGGCCCGGGTTAATAACTAGCCCAGTCTCTTACGGTGAGCTCAGGCAAATGGCGACCGCCTGTTCTAATTAGCCTTACCCGGGTAATGCGGATCTCTGCCCCGGCGGACATACCTTTCTCCACAGTACGTGGGACCAACTATTAAAAGTCCAAAAAATATTAACATACCGCGGAATCTGCCCGCGGAGCAAGTCGCAAGACATCTGGAGGCCCGAACACTCGAGAGGGGGAGGTAGTCTAATGTGGTAGACCATCCTCCACAACGTGCTACTCCAGCACCATATAGGAGAGTGCCGCAGGCACAGCGTGCCACAGAAGACACAGCAGCACCCTAACGCCTCCGGTGGCCACTCCTAAGATAGTGTGCCCGGGGGCGAGGAGTGCGGCCTGTGGACCATCAGCGGCAAGGGTGGGAAATGCAACGGCAGACCTGGGCCCACATTGGAGTACATCACGTGCAGCCACCATGAAGCCCACTTCGAATACATCCACCGTACCACGAATGTCATATGCAGATATGACAAAGAAGGTGAAGGTGACCGTGCTCCCGGCGGATTACTCAAAGGTATTGCTCAATCACGGAGAGCTCTCTAAGTTAGAAGAGGCCATCATAGATGAGCTCACTGCGTACCGATAGGACAATCCGATCTCATTTGCTGGCATTCACTTTTGGGCCGGATTTCTGGTCGTAGAATGCTCAGATGAGAACTCAGCGAATTGGCTGATAATCTTTGCGTCGATATTTCTTACATGGATGGGCGTACCCCTCGACTGCAAAGTGGGCGATGAAATACTATCACCCCACTGTATCACAATATACTGTCCAAGAAGTGAGGACAGAACCTCCGAATCCCTACGCGATAATCGAATGCGGTCACCAAGTCAGCTTCCGATATGGGAACATTCCGGTAAGCGGACTTAAGAAGAAAGGTGGAGCATGGCTAACATCTGCTCCATCGAAAAAGGAGTGTGATGTAGCAGAAGCTCTCACCACAGAAACCACTCTCGCAGAGCAGAGCCAACACTCGATTCAAGCCAACGACTTCATCGTTGAAGGTTTTGTTCACATATTCGCGTCCATTGTCGCTGCGAATACATTTGATCATCCTTCCTATTTGACGCTCTACCAGATTTTTGTACTCCACTAACTTTTGAAATCCTGGTCAAAAGAACTTGTGGGATGGTTCGGATGGGGCTGAGCTGAGGCCACCAGGCGGGTCGCGGGTTGCGGATAGCGAACGGCCTCCTCTAGGGGAGGTTAGCTGCGAATAACACGAGATTGGTCGTAAATAAGCAGTCCCGGACAAACAGCGGGTACGATAATGTGAATCGTACTGACGAGGCGTTTGTGTCGCCGCCTCCTCAAAAGTATAGCCTCACATAAACCCCAAACTTCCCCTACCTACCCCATCTCACTCCGGGCCGGACTAAGGTGTCACTCGAACCGTGCCGAGAGTCAGCCTGGCTGGGGGCCCGGGTTAACAACTAGCCCAGTCTCTTACGGTGAGCTCAGGCAAATGGCGACCGCCTGTTCTAATTAGCCTTACCCGAGTAATGCAGATCTCTGCCCGGGCGAACATACCTTCTCTGCAGCACGTGGAACCAAATATAAAAAGTCCAAAAAATATCAATATACCGCGGGATCTCCCCGCGGAGCAAGTCGCAAGACATTTAAACGACCGAACACTTGAGAGTGGGAGGTCATCTAATGTGGTGGACCATCCTCCACAACGTGCTACTCCTGCACCATATAGGAGAGTGCCGCAGGCACAGCGTGCCACAACTTCGTTGCGCGGAAATGTGGTGGTCGGACCACCACAATCAGCAACGAATCAGAGGGCAACAAGAAGAGTTAATCTTCTACCACCAAGAGGACAACCCGGTGGGCTGGACTCCCCGAACCGTCGCAACCTCTGCGGCTCTAGGGTCAAGTGGTATCTAAGATACCTCCAGCAAGGACTTACTCCTAAGGAAGCCATAAATAAGGCGAAGGAGCCGAGGGACCAAGCAACAGCAGCACCAGCTGCCAAAAGACACAACAGCACCCTAACGCCTCCGGTGGCCGCTTCCAAGAGAGAGTGCCCGGGGGCGGGGAGTGCGGCCTGCGGACCGTCAGCGGCAAGAGTGGGAAATAAAACGGCAAAGCCGGGCCCACATCCGAGCACATCACGTGCAACCGCCACGGAGCTCACCCCGAGTACATCCACCGCACCAAGAATGTCATATGCATATGCATATGACAAAGAAGGTGAAGGTGGCCGTGCTACCGGCAGAATACCCAAAGGTATCGCTCAATCATGAAGAGCTCTCCAAGCTGGAAGAGACAATCATTGATGAGCTCATTGAATGCCGTGCGGACAAAGCGATCTCATTTGCGGGCATCCACTTTCGGGCCGGATTTATGATCGTGGAATGCTCCGATGAGAGCTCAGCGAATTGGCTGGTGGAGCAAGGTTAACACTCGCTCCATCGAAAGAAGATGGTGACGCAGCAGAAGCCCGCACCACAGCTACCGCACTCACAGAGCACAGCCAACTCTCGATTCAAGTCAGCGACTTGATCGAAGACCTCGCAGAAGACGAGGAGTTGGCAGATAGTGTAATGGTCGGTGCTCAGAAGCTTAGATTGTGTTTACATCGCAGACTTTTGGGTGCGATGTAAACATAGATCTGGGTATGCAATGATTTTTTTCTTCTCGTCTCTGCACGAAGGGATAAGTCGGTGCATACTTTTGGCCGCTAGATAAACGCTGTGGGAAGCAGGCTCTGTGCAAGGTGAAATCTTGACTGCGGATAATTGCGCTGGATAATTCCTGACCGCAAGAGCTTGTCCCCACAGACGTATAAAAGGCCAGATCCGCTCTGAGAGGCTCTCTTTTGGTTCGAGTCGCTCGGGTCGTGATGCACGTCAACGCATCGGTGCAGATCGCCGATGAGAAATGTGCGCAAAACACGTGATCGACAATCAACCACTTTAAACATAAAATAACATACAAAAGAAGGAAAAAAAAAAAACAAACACAGACATAAATCCATCATACAGTGAACAATTGAAAGACAAATTACACGGCGTTTTTCTAACCTAAAAACAAAAAAAAAACAATGCAAGAAATTTCAACATACCGTTATCCCAGTACAAACACAAAATCAAACTGAAAAAAAAAACATGTATAAGTTAAAATAAACCAAAATGTTGATAACCACCACCACCACAACCAACACCAACTCAAGACAGCAATATTGAGAGGATCCGCACGTGTTCACTGCATCACCAACATTCCCCTCCCCCTCTTCATCAACGGCTTGCGTGCAGTACAGTCCCGAGATGTCGCAGCTATAAGCAAAGCTAATTTTTTTTATGTATAAGTGATTTGCAACTGTAAGAATGTTAACGAAAGGTTAAGTGTTGTAAAGTTAAGTTTAAAGTTTAAATAAAAGATTTTTTTTTTTTGTTTTTGTTAAAAAATTTTTAATGTAATGTAAAAATGTAATAATGAAAAAAATGTAAATTATCTAATTTTGTTGGTTTTTGTTTTGTTTAAATTTTTTTTCTTGATAAAGTTTTGATCGAGTAAGTTTTTTTTGTTGGCCATGCATAATATTGAAAATTTAAATAATTTGTTTAATAGAAAAATATAAAAATGTGTGCAAGACACCCCCGACGACGAAAGGCCTTTCTTCGCTGGATTCCCATGTAAGTTTGAATTTATTAATTTTCTTTATTTATGCAAAGATAAACACTAAGTTTAAAAAAAAAAAAAAAAAAAATATAATAATAATAATAATAATAATATCTAAGAGAAGGAATTGTTGACTCACGAAGAGAAAGAAAAAAGAAGGAAAAAAGAAAAACCAAACAAAAGCATAATTGAAATTACTATAAGTCAAATTCAGATTAAAATATAGATGACGTAATAACCCTTTTTTTCTTTTTGTTCTTCTTCATACCACATATGAATTTTTTTTTTTTTTTTAACGAATCTATTTAGTTTGATAAGCTTTACCCATTTGAATATTTTGCAGCCTATAAGTATGCTAAGAAAGAAATTCAATTATTAACTATTAATACCCGTATGCTAAGAAAAATTGTATTGCATATTTAAAAAAAAAATAAACATGAATTATTTAGCGATATCAATATAAGAAAAAAATGAACCTGTAAATTGATTTTATATTTCCTACTGGCCGGAATGTTAGTTTAAGTGAGCAACGATTTTGTTTTGGGGACTTTCCGATTTATTTATGTAGCGCAGGAAGTCCAATTGGATGGGTGGGTATAGAGCGCTTTATCGGGGCAAACAACAGCTAGCACCCCGATACCATTAGCCAACACCAACGAAGCTGTCGCGCTTCTCGCATTTTTACCAGACATTGCTTGCTTCGGAGTTAGACTCCAAAAGGGACTCTAAATAATTAAAATTATGATCAGAAAGGAATATCAGGATGGTAGCAACAACCCCCCCCACCACCCGGCATGAGCTACCACCAGTAGGGTCCCACACCGCTACAAATCCTGGTTTCCGCTCGCACAGTGAATTGACCATAGTTTTGGTTTTAATTGTGCGGGTTATTAGTTACAGATTTCTTTGGCCTCCAACATCTGGTCCCTATCTGTATCTGGTTTTTCGCTTACAATAGTACACTCTGTGAGGGACCAGAGGTAGGGGAGGAGGACACCATAATATCCTCGCAGGAGCTGGCAGAGGAACTGCAAGAAGACGTGGCCGAGGCCGACGTTACTTTAACGAGTGACGGTGATGGTGGCAACCCCAGGCCCCAATCTCCGGACACGTTGGGACTTACCACCCAATAGATGAATGAAGTCATCAACACCAGGCTAGCCCAGGTGAACATCCATCATGCTAAGGTAATCTGGGATCAAAGAGACCCAGCACCCCGAGCATGTATTATGGTGAGAAAGAGTACTAATTACACTATCCTCTCAGAGTTCCTCACCAGAGACTGCTACAAACAAGTGGTAATGCGGTAGTGGTGTCGGCATACTTTGCAGGAGACGTGGCCTGCCCGCCGCCGGAGGTGGAGAGACTGGTGGATTACTGCACCAAAGAGAAGATGCCGGTGTTAATCGGTTGCGATGCCAATGCGAACCACACGATATGGGCCAGCAGCGACATCAATTTACGAGGTGAGAGCCTCACAGAATTTATATTTAGATATAACCTAGAACTGGGAAATGTCGGATCCACACCGATATTTATAAACAGAATCAGGGAAGAAGTCTTAGACATCACCCTTATTAGTCGGTACCTAAAACCTCACTTAAAAGACTGGCACGTCTCATCAGAGGAATCTATGTCGGACCATAAACCATCCTATTTAGGTTACAACTAAATACGAATAGTAGTGTGCCAAGTCGTAACCCCAGAAAAACAAACTGGGATCGATTCAAGATGTCCTTAGAACTTAACTTATCCAGAGGAACATATGGCATTCCAAAAAATTCACTGGATCTAGATAGAGCTATAAGGAATTTGAACAAAAGCATAATTGATGCTTTTGAAGAAAATTGCCCGGTGGGGAGAAAGAAAATGGAAAAGGAAGCCCCCTGGTGGAACGTCAGTCTTGAAAGGCTACGTCGAACTACACGCCATCTCTTTAACACAGCTAAGAGAGACGGAGATTGGGCACGATACCGTGAAAGTCTGACCACCTACAACAAGGAGATCAGGAAGGCTAAACGGAGTAATTACAGGAATTTCTGTGAAAGCATCACAAGTACCAGCGAAGGTGATAGGCTTCACAGAGCGCTTGCCAAGCGGGCGCCAGAAGCTAACACATCATTGAAACGTAAAGATGACTCATTTACGAGCAATGATATGCAAAGGCTAGAGCTCTTGTTCGAAACGCATTTTCCAGGCAGTATACCCCTTCAAAATGACGTGGTCGACAATGGAAGCTGGTCCATCGATTGACGACTGGGCACGTGCCAAGTCGATAATCACCGTGGAGAGACTGAAATGGGCAATAGGCACATTTCAGCCCTATAAATCTCCCGGAATAGATGGCATACTGCCAATTTTCCTTCAAACGGGTCAGGACTTGCTCCTCTCTCGTATTAGGAAAACCCTACTAAGTAGCCTTGCGCTCGGACATATACCAATCGCTTGGAGTAGAGCTAGGGTGGTCTTCATCCCCAAGGCAGGGAAGAAAGATATCACCAACCCAAAGTCCTTCCGACCCATCAGCTTAACATCGTTTTTACTGAAAACATTGGAAAAGCTGGTGCACTATCACATCAGAAGCACTCTGCTGAAGCAAAGCCCGCTGCACATAACGCAGCATGTATACAGAGTAGGCAGGTCAACTGACACAGCACTTTATCAACTGCGACGTGCCTTATGCGTGGCAGTTGACAATAAAGAAGTAGCAATATGCGCCTTTCTAGACATAGGAGGCGCGTTCGATAATACATCGCACGATGCGATTAGGGCCACTCTCATGAGGAGGGGCCTGGACCCAACTACAAGCAGATGGATACTTGCATTGTTGCGGTCCAGACAGGCCACCGCATCGACGCCTAACAGCACGGTAACAGTCTTAACAACTAAAGGCTGCCCCCAGGGTGGAGTACTGTCTCCGCTACTCTGGAGTCTGTTAGTAGACGAACTACTGAACAGACTTTCTGCCAGAGGCATTCAATGTCAAGGCTACGCCGACGACATTGTAATAATTGCCAGAGGCAAATATGAAGAAGCACTCTGTGACATAGTCCAGTTAGGGTTGAAGATAACGAGTGACTGGTGTAGGGAGGTTGGACTCAACCTGAACCCTACTCAAACAGTCATTGTCCCCTTTACTAGACGGTATAAGTTACAGAGGATGAAACAGATACGGCTTCTAGGAAATCTAATAGAGACAAGCAAGGAAGTAAAATACCTCGGCGTCATATTTGACAGTTAAATTTTGGCACCCATGTGCGAAACACGGTGATGAAGTGCTCTAGAGCGCTTTACACATGCCGTAGTATAGCTGGTAAATCATGGGGTACGTCACCCAAGATAATCAGATGGCTATACCTAATGGTGGTAAGGCCCATGCTGACGTACGGAGTAATAGCATGGGGCAACAGAGCACGGTTAGCCACCGTAAGGAAGCAATTGCAAAAATTGCAAAGAATGGCCTGCGTATGCATGACAGGGGCAATGCGCACCTGCCCTACAATGGCTTTGGAAACCCTAATGGAGGTCCAACAAAAAGCTACATTCTTTAGGATGTCAGCAGAAGGAGTTGGGAGCAGACACATACTGAGTCACAAAGATGCCCAACTTCTTTCAGATGAACTTCCCCTTCTATTACAACCTAGGGATGAAATGAAGCCAGAATATATATTTGCGGAATTTCAAAGTTTAAACGAGTTCCAAAAACACAACAGACTCACTCTAATATGGGTCCCCGGGCACAGGGAAATAGCAGGGAACGAAGCAGCAGATGAGCAAGCGAGAATGGGTGTTTGTGGCATAGGTAAACACACAATACGGCTGCAACTCAGAAACGAGGAAAGAAAAAGGAGACTGCGGAGCTGGGAGGAAGCACCGGGACTCCGACAGGCCAAATGTCTTTTGGGCGGCTATAATCATAAACGATTTAAGCATGTAATATCCATGGGCAGGAATAGGCTAAGGATACTTGTCGGTCTATTGACAGGACATTGTAGACTAAGAAGCCACCTGTCCAAAATGGGTATCTGTAACAACAGCCAATGTAGGTTTTGTGAAGTCGAGGAGGAGTCTTCAACTCACATCCTAACAGAATGCATCGCCCTTGCCAGGAAAAGATGCAGCATCCTAGGGATGCTTGTTATGAATGTCAAAGACATGGGCTGCCATGATCGATCCATCAAAGATCCTGACATTCGTGCAGGAACTAGGGTTGTTGGAAGAGCTTTAAGCTCAGAAGGGGGCACAATTGATCTATTAGGTCGCAGTGCACAAGACCCCCGATAAATAATAATAATAATAAAAAAACTTTTTAAATACCTCGTCCTTTCCTTTCAGGAAATATACAAAAATCCGCTTTGACTTGTCATCAATAAATGTGAGGAATTACTTAGAGCCGCCAATAGACTTCCTCCGCTCGGCTTTCTGTTGATCCCGGAAATGGCTGCACGTGAACATTGTTCAGCATGGACGACTTGCACGACACCCGTTGCAACACGTCAACATTTTCCATTCCTCGCATCAGCGTCTTGTTTGCCATTTCACGCAAACTATCATAATTGAGATGACCATATCTGTTATGCCACAAATCTCGCCGTCCGACTTAACAGCTGCATAACATCTGTTACGATGACTTTCAAACGTATACAGATTTCCTACTCGTTTGGCCTCGAGTATACATTCGCCGCCTTGGAATACTCGTGCACTGCTTGTATCGAAATGTACCTTGCATTTCCTTGCTACGGCTTGTCCCACCGACATGAAATTGCCCGTCAACTTTGGTACGTACAATACGTTGTGTAGTACCAGTGTGCACAAATCCGTTTTCTTTTCACTTCACCTCTGCCTTCTGCTTGCAAGGTGCCGGCGTCCGCCAAGCAGATCGTTTCGGTATGCGCCTTAAACTTTGAAAACATTTGCTTACCGCAACACATATGACTTGTCGCCCCACTGTCCAAGCACCAGCCGAGTTTCTTAGAACTACTTGCATCCAATGCGTTCAGTAAGCTGCAATTCCTTTGTCCGGTCGCTATTACATCATTTGTTGCAATTAATCTGCGACAATTCGCTTTAATATGCCCCGTTTCACCACATTCATAACATTCTTTTTCTATTTTTTTTTTTGTGGTGACCTTCGCAATAGCGTTATGCCGTTGTGTAACTGTAAAGACCTGCGCGATATCGCTCTGCTTCTCTGCGCCTTCCACGATTTCGTTAAATGTGATCAAATAGCTTTGCCCCTCCGCCATGCGAGAATTGAGCAACTTTTTGTAAAGCGAGACTTTACGAACCGGCCCGCTTGGCTGATAGTTACAGATTTGGTACAGTCCACTCATGTTTCTATATTTGCGACGCACTTTACTTTAACACACACGTAACTGCCGATTTATCTTTTATTAAATCCGAGTTCGCAACTCTGGATATCGAGTCAAATAATCCGTAAACAATATTATCAGGCCACGCGCTCTGGGCCCATAACCTGTTGGAGCGATAATCCTTTCCCCGCGTCAGGGAATGCCTAGATAAGATAATAAAACTGAGTCGCACCAGCGTTGTGTACTCAAACGAAGTTTATTTAAGACTAGAAAATTAACATTATAACTATCGATACGAAGAGACTTAACATACATATGTTACTGATGCACTGTTGCATTGAATGTAAAATCACATTATTTTCTACAACGTTCACCAAACAGCACCTTGGGCTAGACCTGGTACAGGAGCCATGGGTGCACGATGGAGTGAAAGGCCTGTACACGACCGACTCAAAGGTAATCTGGGATCGAAGAGACCCAGCACTCAGAGCATGCATTATGGTGAGGAGGAGTATTAACTATACTATCCTTTCAGAGTTCCTCACCAGAGAGAGACTGTGTCCCGATACTACTGCAAACAAGTGGTAATGTGGTCTCTATGGTAGCGGTGTCTCCATACCATGTAGGAGACGGAGCTTGCCCGCCGCCGGTGGTGGAGAGACTGGTGGATTCTTGCACAAAGGAGAAGATGCCGGTGTTAATTGGTTGCGATGTCAATGCAGAGCTGCAATGGCAGCAGCGACATCAATCTACGAGGTGAAAACCTCACAGAATTTATATTTAGATATAATTTAGAACTTGGCAATTTCGGATCCACACCGACATTTATAAATAAAATCAGGGAAGAAGTCTTAGACATCACCCTTATTAGTCGGTCCCTAAAACCTCACGTCTCATCAGAGGAATTCATGTCGGACCATAAAACTATCCTATTTAGGTTACAACTAAATATGAATAGTAGTGTGCCAAGTCGTCACCCCAGGAAAACGAACTGGAAAAACTTTTGAAGTAAATTGCCCGGTGGGGAGAAAGAAAATGGAAAAGGATGCCCCCTGGTGGAACGTCAGTCTTGAGAGGCTGCGTCGAACTACACGTCGTATCTTTAACACAGCTAAGAGAGACGGAGACTGGTCACGATACCGTGAAACTCTGACCGCCTACAACAAGGAGATGAAGAAGGCACAAACGGATGATCTATAGGAATTTCTGAAAGCATTATAAGCACCTGTGTAATGGTGCTCGGAAGCTTTGAATATGTTTACATCTCAGACTTTTGGGTGCGATGTAAAAGTAGATCTGGGTAGGCAATGATTTTGTTTTTCATCTCGTCGTGCACGGAGGGATAAATCGGTGCATACTTTTGGCAGCTAGATAAACGCTGTGGGAAGCAGGACCTGCGCAAGGTGAAAGCTTGACTGCCGATAATTGCGCTGGATAATTCCTGAAGGCAGGAGCTTGTCCCCACAGACGTATATAAGGCCAGATCCGCTCTGAGAAGCTGTCTTTTGTTCGATTCGCTCGGGTCGTGATGCACGTCAACGCATAAGTGCAGATCGCCGTTGCCAAATAACAACCTTAAAAATAACATAACATACAAAAGAAGAAAAAAAAACAAAGACATACATCCATCATCAAATAAATCACCCGAGTTAACAATTAAAAAAAAAAAAAAACAATAAAATTGAACAATTGAAAGAAAAAATTACACGTGGTTTTTCTAACCTCAAAAAAACAAATGCAAGAAAATTCAACCTACAGATATCCCAGTTCAAACACAAAAACAAACTGAGAAAAAAAAACATTTATAAGTTAAAATAAACCAAAATGTTAATATAACCACACCACCACAACCAAACCAAGACAGCAATTTCGAGAGGATCCGCACGTGTCCACTGGAGCACCAACATTCCCCCGCAGTACAGTGCCGAGATGTCGCAGCTATCATCAAAGTTAATTTTTTTTTATGTATAAGTGATTTGCAACCGAGAGAATGTTAACGAAAAGTCAAGTGTGGTAAAGTTAAGTTTAAGGTTTAAATAAAAGATTAAAATTTTTTTGTAAAAATTTCCTAATGTAAATTACCTAATATTGTTGGTTTTTTTTTTTTGGTTTAATATTTTTTCTTGATAAAGTTTTGTTCGAGTAAGTTTTTTTTTTGTTGGCCATGCATAATATTGAAAATTTAAGTAATTAGTTCAATAGAAAAATATAAATATGTGTGCAAGACACCCCCGACGACGAAAGGCCTTTCTTCGCTGGATTCCCATGTAAGTTTGAATTTATTAATTTTCTTTATATATGCAAAGATCAACCCTAAGTAATTATTTTGGTAATAACAAAACACTGAAAGGTGATCCGAAGAGCAAAATAATAAGACGACGACGTTGTTTAAGGTTCGAACACAGACTACTGCCGAATTGCTTCGGCAGGTTTATTGAAAACTTCTAAATTATCTTACAGCTAGATACAATTATTCTTATCCTACCTAGGACATTATCTAGTTACATATTTACTGGTGCAAATGCGTCTAGACTCATTATCCTAATAGTTCGGAGAACTCATATCGCGTACGGTTTTATTACGGTCACTATGGGTGCCGCGTACGTGTCTTTTCACGTGTTTACATATCTTCGCGATAAGGTTCATCCTTGGTTATCTTAACATTGTAAGATTGAACATCCTGGCCCCTGTTAAAAGGCTGGCCTTTTAAGTATGGTTATACATGTATATATTTAAAATTAAATTTTTTTGATATTATTAAATGGTCTAATTTAATAATTGAAATAATTAATAATTAAGATTATATACCCTGGCCCCTGTTGAAAGGATGGCCTTTCAAAAAATGCATTTTGTTCTACTTAAGGAATACAATCTTTTGTTTTTATTTTATACATAATAATTTGAATTAAATTGAAAGATTTTACCTCCTGGTCCTTTTTGGCCATTGTATTATATTTTAAAAAATATTAATTTAAACATACAAGCCCAAGTCTTTTAAAATTTTTTTTTTTTTTTTTTAAGGTTAATATTAAGTTTTGAATACGAACATATTGATTCTTTTCTGTTATCTTATGTGTGGTAAAGCTATCGTAGCAGGCAGAAATTGGGCAGGTATCTGACAGACTCGTTTGAACAAAATGAAGACAACCACGGCGATTCCAAAGAGTAGTAGTCCGGTCGTCATGCTGATGCCGTAGTGGGCTACGTTATGCAGGTCCAGGTCGACAGGGAAGCCCAAGATGTGAGTTTGTCGTGGAATATCAGGTATATTAAAGGATTTTAGTTCGCCTTCTAACTTAATATGATTAACCGCAGGCAATTGGATTGATAAGTTGACTTGAGGTACCCAAAACTTTACATCAGTTGTCACGTCATCATATGCCCACTGATTGACTTCCTCGGAGTGTAAGTAGCATTCAGGATCAAGTTGAAGAATGCCTTGTCCCGATAATTTTATAGCATTTAGTTTGTTTTTGCAAAAAACATCTGCAGCAATCTCCGACGGTATTGAATAGAGCCATGAGTTTGGCTTGATGAGTTGAGCCCAAAAGTTTTGCGGTTGCCTAATGTCGATAAAGCATGTTGTTGGTAATGTTGTCTTTTTAAGTAGCAACAATACCTCACAGCTGGTTGAGGCTCTAACGTTGTATAACGGATGGTGTTGCGGGCAGAGAGTTAAGTCTTCCATCTTATTGCACTGATCCCATTTTTCGTCCGTTATTCCGTAGTATACTGTTCGTTCGTCCATTAGAATATGCTTATATTCCAACTTAATGCTCACAAAACGATTGGTGTGCATAATCGGAAGTGGGTAGATTTTATAAGCTCAATAGTCATCCAGATCAACGTGAACTATTATATTAAACGATGATCTTGTCAGTCCTACAATATCTTCATTTTCGAAGAATATTCCTGCGTTATTGTTTATTGGTTCTACTTTCTGAGATATTACATTATTAAAAATACTTAGATAAGTTAATATATATATAAACATATTTTTGTTCTTACAATTTTTTCTTGTTTGTGGCTCATATGTACTGTGTTGCTTTTGTATACATTTTTCATTTTTATTTTCAAATTGTGCTGCATTGGCACATACACTATTTGTTCTTTTAATTTCCTCCTCGATAGGAAAAGGACAAACATTGTGTGTCGATCTTAGCGACACTCCATTGCTGGTCCTTACCTCTATCATTCTGCAAAGCCCATCTTTTCCTATAATGGGCTTTGTCACCCTGCCTCTTTTCCACGTGGCTTGGTCAAGATTTACTTCTTTAATTAACACTAACGTGCCAGACTTTAGGTTTTCTTTTATAATATTTGTTTTTAAGCCGTTCAGGATTGGGAACTTTTCTCATATGCCCTAGTTGTAAATATTCCCTCATAAATTCAGAATATTGACTTTTAAGAGTTTGATTTCTATTCAGTTTTTGCTCTAATGCCATATACCTTCGCTTAGCTTGCATTTCAGACCCACCCAATTTAGATGGGGTATCCTTAAATGGTAATGGAACGACATCTTTTCCATCTCCATTCTTAGATAATTTTCTTTTGAAAATCTGTTCGCATGCTCGCTCCTCTTTTGTATGTTTTGGGCGATCATTATTCATTTCCTCTACCTGTGCGGTGTTACCTGACATACCTTCGACAGTTATTTGAGTTTTTTTTCCTTTTAACCCAAGCTTGTTTTTCATGTCCTTGTTCAAAAAATTAACTTGCGAACCGCTGTCAAGTAACACTCTGCAATCATGCCAGATTCCCTTTTTATCTTGAACCTGAACAACAGCTGTGGCAAGAATAACATATTTCTTTTCACCATTTTCCTTCTTTTTGGCGGTAGCATTTTTATTTATAACTTTTGCATCTTCTTTATGCAAAAGAATATGGTGATTTTTACCGCAATTCAAGCAAGTTTTTTTTTGCAATTAGTGAATAAATGCCCCCCTATGAGACATTTTCCACATATATTGTTTAGACGAATTATGTCCCATCTTTCCTGGTTAGTCAACATTTTGAATTTATAACACTTAAATAAAGTGTGAAGTATCTTGCAACCCATTATACATTTTTCCTTCTCAAATGTTCCTTCATTGCATTTTAGCGGATGCTCTTGGCTTGCTTCCAAAGCGTATCGCTCATGCTCGAAAAATTTAATTAGGGGTTCAGTATTTTGCATTTCTTTGGGGTTATGCAGAGATTTCTCATATTTTGACCTTAAATTTATATTTAGTTTTCTGACTAAAATGAAATGAATTATGCCTTTTGCAATTGCATCGGCAGTCAAGTCCATTGCATTTATTGCTTGCAAGTTTTCTTGAACCGTATCTAATAGTGTTTTTACACTTAAAGCCGTTTCGCTTGCAATCGGAACATCAATTAAATTTTTCAAATGAATTTCAAAAAATGCTCTTTCATTTGAGAACTTATTGTCCAGCAGCGACCATGCAAGTTTATAATTCGAATCTGTTGGCGCCAGACTTGCTATGGTAGCTGCTGCGTCCCCTTCAATTTTTGTTTTTAGTACGCACATTTTTTGTGCGTCTGGAATTCTCGCAGAGCCAATCAATTGATGAAATAGCTCCTTGAAAGTTTTCCATTCTTCGTATTTCCCTGAAAACGACGGAATGTCTATTTTAGGAAGTACAAAAGGCAGATTTTCGCTTCTTGATGTGGAAGCTAGTTCTTCATACATTTCATTAAGTGTATAGAACATATCTGTCAGCTCGTCGTCTTCATTATATTCGAGATACTCGAAAAAGACTTCTTGAGCTTTATTTTTCATTAGACGGACTTCGGATATGGGCTCATTCCCGGTTCTAAATCTATTTAAAACCCTTTCATACCCGCTTAGTATAAAGCGAAATTTTCGGCTAACCGAAAGTCCTATTTTCCCTGTGCTACTTTCTGTGTTGCTATGGGAGTGGTCTGGCACTGGAGGTGCTATCCTTTTGATAGCCCCCTGAGGATTATTTCCTGCATCTATAAGGCTAAGTAGTGTATTGGTTTTTGTCAAATACTCTCTTACCTTATCTCCGTATTGGTTTTTAAAGTACATACTGTTTTCCATGCTGGGTAACTGAGCTTTCAATGTTTTGTCATTGGCTTTAAATCCCTCAGCAATTCCTTCAGCTGTCTTCTTCCAATCCTGAATTTCCTCGTAACTGGCCTTCGATGCCTTTGCCGTCGCTTTATTATAAAGCGTTACCAGGGACTCTCCCAAACGCTCCTGTGATTTTATTAGCTCCTGTGCCATTATATTATTTATTTATTTTTGTTATTACACAATTTTTACTATTATCACTCGCGTTTCGTGATTTGAATTTACTTTATTAATTTAACTACTTTTTCACAATTTTTTCCACGTGAACAAATCTAGGGGTCACCAATAATTAATTTGTTAATAACAAAACACTGAAAGGTGATCCGAAGAGCAAAATAATAAGACGACGACGTTGTTTAAGGTTCGTACACAGACTACTGCCGAATTGCTTCGGCAGGTTTATTGAAAACTTCTAAATTATCTTACAGCTAGATACAATTATTCTTATCCTACCTAGGACATTATCTAGTTACATATTTACTGGTGCAAATGCGTCTAGACTCATTATCCTAATAGTTCGGAGAACTCATATCGCGTACGGTTTTATTACGGTCACTATGGGTGCCGCGTACGTGTCTTTTCACGTGTTTACATATCTTCGCGATAAGGTTCATCCTTGGTTATCTTAACATTGTAAGATTGAACACTAAGTTTAAAAAAAAAAAAAATAGTAATAATAATAATAATATCAAAGAGAAGGAATTGATGACTCACGAAGAGAAGAAAAAAAAAACCAAACAAAAGCATAATTGAAATTACTATAAGTCAAATGCAGATTCAGATATATATGACGTAATAACATTTTTTTTTTTTTGTTTTTCATACCATATATGAATTTTTTTTATTAGCGTATATATTTAGTTTGATAGGCTTTACCCACTTGAAGTATGCTAAGAAAGAAACACAATTATTAAATATTAATACACGTATGCTAAGAAAAATTGTATTGCATATTTAAGTACTAGATTAAGACATTTAAAAAAAAACAGAAAAAAGCAAAAAAATCTTTTGGGAAGTTAAATTTAGTATATTAATTAATTTTAATCAACGTCTGTTTTCAAAAAACATGGTTTTTCTTGGAAGAATGAATTAAAGAAATGAATTTATTATTTATATAAATTTAAGAAAAATGAACCAGTAAATTGACTTTTCCTACTGGCCGAAATGTTAGCTTGGGTGAGCAACGGATTTGTTTTGGGGACTTTCCGATTTAATTATGCAGCGCAGGAAGTCCAATTGGATGGGTGGGTATAGAGCGCTTTATCGGGGCAAACAACAGCTAGCACCCCGATATCATTAACCAACACCAACGAACATGTCGCGCTTCTCGCATCTTCACCAGACATTGTTTGCTTCGGAGTTAAACTCCAAATAAAAAGGTACTCTAAATAAATAAAATTATGATCAGAAAGGAATTACAGGATGGTAGCAACAACCCCCACACCTCCCGGCATGAGCTACCACCAGTAGGGTCCCACACCGCTACAAATCCCGGTTTCCGCACAGTGAATTGACCATAATTTTGGTTTTAATTGTGTGAGTTATTAGTTACAGATTTCTTTGGCCTCCAATATCTGGTCCCTACCTGTATCTGGTTTTTCGCTTACACCAGCGAAGGTGCTAGGCTTTACAGAGCGCTTGCCAAGCGGGTACCGGGAGCTAACATATCATTGAAACGTAAAGATGGCTCATTTACGAGCAATGATATGCAAAAGCTAGAGCTCCTGTTTGAAACGCATTTTCCAGGCAGCACACCCCTTCAAAATGACGCGGTCAACAATGAAAGTTGGTATAGACCGTCGACGGGCCGTGACTGGGCATGTGCCAAGTCGACAGTCACCGTGGAGAGATTGAAATGGGCAATAGGTACATTTCAGCCCTATAAATATTCACCTTTCTAGACATAGAAGGCGCGTTTGATAATACATCGCACGATGCGATTGGGGCCACTCATTCGATGAGGGGTTTGGACCCAACTACCAGCAGGTGGATACTTGCATTGTTGCGGTCCAGACAGGCAACCGCATCGACGCATGACAGCACGGTAACAGTCTTAACCACTGAAGGCTGCCCCCAGGGGGGAGTATTGTCTCCGCTACTCTGAAGTCTGTTAGTAGACGAACTACTTCAACGAACTTTCTGCCAGAGACATTCAATGTCAAGGCTACGCCGACGACATTGTAATAATAGCAAGAGGCAAATATGAAGAAGCACTCTGTGACATAGTCCAGTTAGGGTTGAGGCTAACGAGTGACTGGTGTAGGGAGGTTGGACTCAACCTGAACCCTACTAAAACAGTTATTGTCCCTTTTACTAGACGGTATAAGCTACAGAGGATGAAACAAATACGGCTTTTAGGGAGCCTATTAGAGATAATCAAGGAGGTAAAATACCTCGGCGTCACACTTGCCATGATTTTACCTCAATCAATTAAAAGTTTATTTAACGGTGGAAGTCAAAATATAAATTTTACACTCGATTCTATTAGATTCGATAATAAAATACATAAATAATGTGTCTTATATGTGCTAAGAGTTATAATTTATATGACCGTTAACAAGTTCGGACGTTACTCAAATGAGCGGAATAAAAAGAAAAGTAATTTCCACTTGTTGGAAGTGTATGTTGATAATGGTTAAGGTTTTGGTGCCAAATACAAACTTATTAAAAATGTTTTCCAAAAAAAAAGAGGCCTAGTTCTTGGTTATAAAAAAAAAAATTAAAGAAACGTATATATGAAAAACAATAGTTAAAAAGTGAAAGATGAGTAGGAAGAGTTTAATAGACGAAATACATACCCCAGCTCGTAGAAATTAAACGTTGGAGAGTTATTATTGTTAAAATTAAGTTATGCTAAGCAACACAAAATGTAACTACTAGTAAGTCTGGTAGCCCTTAAAACAATCGATGTAATATCGATGTATCGTGAGCGCACTTAATGAAGAGTAATCGCGCCACGAGCAGAGTGGAGTAGATTAGTGAACGTCATTGAATAAAGAACACGTATATTAACAAATAACTAAATCTGCAGTCTTTAAACCACGGAATTAACTTCAACAGTTATGAAGGGAATCGACGATCATTGGCAAGCAGAATTAGTGGAAATGGGAAACTACTCATTATCGAATAAAGGATATAGATTTCTATTGACAGTTATTGATACGTTTTCTAAATATGCATGGGGCCAAGCGCTAAAAACTAAATCGGCAAAAGAAGTTAAGCACTCATTTTCGAGTATTCTTAAGGAGAACCGAATTCCAAAGAATTTACAGACCGATGATGGAAAAGAATTTATTAATAAAGACTTTAAAGCTTTGTGTAAAAAACATAACATCAATCATTACTCAACTTATAGTGGCCTTAAAGCGTCAACATATTATTGGATTACAATTTATAAGCAATTTGATAACTGAATATAATCAAAACCATCATAGAACAATTCAAATGGCACCTATTGAAGTAAATTCGTCAAATGAAAACAGCTAATTGAACACTGTCTACAATCATATAAAAATCTTTAATGGAAGTAAATTTCGTGTTGGAGATTATGTACGAATTAGTAAGCATAAACATACATTTGAAAAGGGGTACACACCAAACTGGACAACTAATATCTAATAATATCACAAATAAATGTAAAGGAAATTACAAAAAATTAATATTCTGTGCACCACATGGTATGCACACAGTGCAGGGAAACAGGGATATAAAAGAGTGTCTTGCTTAGAACTGTCTCATACGAAAATAGTATGTCGAACAACATGGAAATGGAAGGCTTCTTTGAATTCGTGGATACCGATAATCCCATGAATCTTCGTTTTGAAGAGCTCATGTCGTGGCCGATCCCTGGGAGTGAAGCAGCTTGTGTGGATCCAGAGGACAACGACGATTTGCTGGAACTGCTGGACATTCTGCCTGGAGAAAAGCGGAAATTTGAGGATGAGGAAGCGGAGGAGCAGCGCGCTAAAAAACCGAAAATAGCTGAGGACGATATCGAAGTGATTGATATCACAGAGGAGGGTCAGAGGATGGAATTCACCTTCGAGGAGCTACTTGCCGAGGAGCCCATCACCGAGGAATGGGACATAGAAGCAATTTTTAATAGAGACAATACATTGGAAAAAATATTGATTTTTTAAATTGTATTCAAAATATTTAGATATAACATTTAAATCTTAAGTAAATCTAAATAAAATATTTTATTTATCGGGGGTCTTGTGCACTGCGACCTAATAGATCTATTGTGCCCCCTTCTGAGCTTAAAGCTCTTCCAACAACCCCAGTTCCTGAACGAATGTCAGGATCTTTGATTGATCGAGGGCTGACATGTCTTTGACATTCATAACAAGCATCCCTAGGATGCTGCTTTTTTCCTGGCAAGGGCAATGCATACGTACTTAAATCGTTTATGATTATAGCCGCCCAAAAGACATTTGGCCTGTCGGAGTCCCGGTGCTTCCTCCCAGCTCCGCAGTTTCCTTTGTCTTTCCTCGTTTCTGAGTTGCAGCCGTATTGTGAGCTTACCTATGCCACAAAACGGTTCGGGTCCTACAAGAGGCCTCTCTGCACCCATTCTCGCTTGCTCATCCGCTGCTTCGTTGCTATTTCCCTGTGCCCGGGGACCCATCTTAGAGTGAGTCTGTTGTAAGCCCCGAGTTGGTCAAGCTTGGGTCGTACCTATTGGACTAATTTTGAGGTTACCTTCGTCCCATTTATAGCATTTATTGCTGCTATACTATCGGATAGGATAGATATATCCACGTTCCGATATTTGCGTTTTAGATTAAATTCAGCACATCTCCCTATGGCCCACCACTCCCAGGCCTGTTCCCTGATTGGTGAGTGATCCATCGGTATACCATTTAATGGTGTGCGGTTTCATAGGATGGATTTCATCTAATGATGTCCATTCCTTTTTGCAACTCGTTTGAACTTTGAAGTTCCGCTCGAATATATACTCTGGCTTCATTTCATCCCTAGGTTGTAATAGAAGGGGAAGTTCATCTAAAAGAATTTGGGCATTTGTGACTCAGTATGTGTCTGCTCCCAACTCCTTCTGCTGACATTCTTAAGAATGTAGCTTTCTGTTGGAGCCTAATGGTGTGGTGGAGTGGCGTGAGCTCCATTAGGGCTTCCAAAGCCATTGTAGGGCAGGTGCGCATTGCCCCTGTCATGCATACGCAGGCCATTCTTTGCAATTTTTGCAATTGCTTCCTTACGATCGCTAACCGTGCTCTGTTGCCCCATGCTATTACTCCGTACGTCTGCATGGGCCTTACCACCATTAGGTATAGCCATCTGATTATCTTGGGTGACGTACCCCATGATTTTCAAGCTATACTACGCTCTAGAGCACTTCATCACCGTGTTTTGCACATGGGTGCCAAAGTTTAACCTGCTGTCAAATGTGACGCCGAGGTATTTTACCTCCTTGCTTGTCTCTAGTAAGTTTCCTAGAAGCCGTATTTGTTTCATCGTCTGTAACTTATACCGTCTAGTAAGGGGGACAATGACTGTTTTAGTTGGGTTCAGGTTGAGTCCAACCTCCCTACACCAGTCACTCGTTATCTTCAACCCTAACTGGACTGTCACAGAGTGCTTCTTCATATTTGCCTATTGCAATTATTACAATGTCGGTGGCGTAGCCTTGACATTGAATGCCTCTGGCAGAAAGTCTGTTAAGTAGTTCGTCTACTAATAGACTCCAGAGTAGCGGAGACAGTACTCCCCCCTGAGGGCAGCCTTTATTTGTTAAGACTGTTACCGTGCTGTTATGCGTCGATGCGGTGGCCTGTCTGGACCGCAACAATGCAAGTATCCACCTGCTTGTAGTTGGGTCCAGGCCCCTCCTCATGAGAGTGGCCCTAATCGCATCGTGCGATGTATTATCGAACGCGCCTTCTATGTCTAAAAAGGCGCATATTGCTACTTCTTTGTTGTCAACTGCCACACCTAAGGCACGTCGCAGTTGATAAAGTGCTGTGTCAGTTATCCTGCCTACTCTGTATGCATGCTGCGTTGGATGCAGCGGGCTTTGCTTCAGCAGATTGCTTCTGATGTTATAGTCCACCAGCTTTTCCAATGTTTTTAGTAAAAACGATGTTAAGCTGATGGGTCGGAAGGACTTTGGGTTGGTGATATCTTTCTTCCCTGCCTTGGGGATGTAGACCACCCTAGCTCTACTCCAATCGATTGGTATATGTCCGAGCGCAAGGCTACTTAGTAGCGTTTTCCTAATACGAGAGAGGAGCAAGTCCTGACCCGTTTGAAGAAAAATTGGCAATATGCCATCTATTCTGGTAGATTTAGAGGGCTTAAATGTGCCTATTGCCCATTTCAATCTCTCCACGGTGATTGTCGACTTGGCAAGTGCCCAGTCGTCAATCGATGGTCTATACCAGCTTGTCGACCACGTCATTTTGAAGGGGCGTGCTGCCTGGAAAATGCGTTTCGAACAGGAGCTCTAGCCTTTGCATATCATTGCTCGTAAATGAGTCATCTTTACGTTTCAATGATGTGTTAGCTTCTGGCGCCCGCTTGGCAAGCGCTCTGTGAAGCCTATCACCTTCGATGGTACTTGTGATGCTTTCACAGAAATTCCTGTAATTACTCCGTTTAGCCTTCCTCGTCTCCTTCTTGTAGGTGGTCAGACTTTCACAGTATCGTGCCCAATCTCTGTCTCTCTTAGCTGTGTTAAAGAGATGGCGTGTAGTTCGACGCAGCTTTTCAAGACTGACGTTCCACCAGGGGGCATCCTTTTCCATTTTCTTCCTCCCCACCGGGCAATTTTCTTCAAAAGCATCAATTATGCTTTTGTTCAAATTCCTTATAGCTCTATCTAGGTCCAGTGAATTTTTTGGAATACCATATGTTCCTCTGGATAAGTTGAGCTCTAAGGACATCTTGAATCGTTCCCAGTTTGTTTTTCTGGGGTTGCGACTTGGCAAACTACTACTCGTATTTAGTTGTAACCTAAATAGGATAGTGTTATGGTTCCTCTGGTGAGACGTGCCAGTCTCTTAGGTGAGGTTTAAGGGACCGACTAATAAGGGTGATGTCTAAGACTTCTTCCCTGATTCTATTTATAAATGTCGGTGTGGATCCGACATTTCCCAGTTCTAGGTTATATTTAAACATAAATTCTGTGAGGCTCTCACCTCGTAGATTGATGTCGCTGCTGTCCCATATCGTGTGGTGCGCATTGGCATCGCAATCGATTACCACCGGTATCTTCTCTTTGGTGCAATAATCCACCAGTCTCTCCACCTCCGGCGGCGGGCAGGCCACGTCTCCTGCAAAGTATGCCGACACCGCTACCGTAGAGCCCACATTACCACTTGTTTGTAGTAGTATCGGGACACAGTCTCTGGTGAGGAACTCTGAGAGGATAGTGTAATTAATACGCTTTCTCACCATAATACATGCTCGGGCTGCTGGGTCTCTTAGATCCCAGATTACCTTTGAATCGGCCGTGTACAGGCTTTTTACTCCGTTGTGCACCCATGTCTCCTGTACCAGGGCTACCCCAAGGTGCTGTTTGGTGAACGTCCTGGCTAAGATTGCCGAGGCCGCCTTAGCATGATAGATGTTCTCCTGGGCTAGCCTGGTGTTGATGACTTCAGTCATCTATTGGGTGGTAAGTCCCAGCATGTCCGGAGATTGGGGCCTGGGGTTGCCACCATCACCGTCACTCGTTAAAGTAACGTCGGCCTCGGCTGCGTCTATTTGCAGTTCCTCTGCCAGCTCCTGCCAGGACATTATGGTGTCCTCCCCGCTACCTCTGGTCCCTCACAGAGTGTGCTATCTGCCAACTCCTCGTCTTCTGCAAGGTCTTCGATCAAGTCGCTGGCTTGAATCGAGTGTGGGCTGTGCTCTGTGAGTGTGGTAGCTGTGGTGAGGGCTTCTGCTGCGTCACCTTCTTCTTTCAACGGAGAGGGTGTTAACCTTGCTCCACCTTTCTTCTTCAGTCCGCTAACCGGGATGTTGCCAAATCGGAAGCTGACTAGGTGACCGCGTTCTACTATCGCGTCCCTGGACAGCTCATCTATCCCGATGACTAGGAGGGCTCCTCCACCCCCATTCCTCCTGGATATTATCTTCCACGCGTCTACCTCTATCCCATTCTGTCTTCTTATCAATGCCAGTAGGGAGGTTCTGTTCTCAATTCCTGGACAGTACATCGTGATGCAGTGGGGTGATGGTATTTCATCGCCCACTTTGCATACGGGGGGTATGCCCGTCCATGTGTGGAATGTTGACGCATAAGCTATCAGCCAATTCGCTGAGCTCTCATCGGAGCATTGTACGATCAGAAATCCGGTCCGAAAGTGAATGCCCGCAAATGAGATCGCTTTATCCCCACGGTATGCGATGAGCTCATCAATGATTGTCTCTTCCAGCTTGGAGAGCTCTTCATGATTGAGCGATACCTTTGGGTATTCTGCCGGTAGCACGGCCACCTTCACCTTCTTTGTCATATGCATATGCATATGACATTCTTGGTGCGGTGGATGTACTCGGGGTGAGCTCCGTGGCGGTTGCACGTGATGTGCTCGGATGTGGGCCCGGCTTTGCCGTTTTATTTCCCACTCTTGCCGCTGACGGTCCGCAGGCCGCACTCCCCGCCCCCGGGCACTCTCTCTTGGGAGCGGCCACCGGAGGCGTTAGGGTGCTGTTGTGTCTTTTGGCAGCTGGTGCTGCTGCTGCTTGGTCCCTCGGCTCCTTCGCCTTCTTTATGGCTTCCTCAGGAGTAAGTCCTTGCTGGAGGTATCTTAGATACCACTTGACCCTAGAGCCGCAGAGGTTGCGACGGTTCGGGTCGTCCAGCCCACCGGGTTGTCCTCTTGGTGGTAGGAGATTCACTCTTCTTGTTGCCCTCTGATTCGTTGCTGATTGTGGTGGTTCAACCACCACATTTCCGCGCAACGAAGTTGTGCACGCTGTGCCTGCGGCACTCTCCTATATGGTGCTGGAGTAGCACGTTGTGGAGGATGGTCTACCACATTAGATAACCTTCCAATCTCAAGTGTTCGGTCGTTTAAATGTCTTGCGACTTGCTCTGCGGGGAGATCCCGCGGTATATTGATATTTTTTGGACTTTTCATGTTTGGTCCCACGTGCTGCAGAGAAGGTATGTCCGCCCGGGCAGAGATCTGCATTACCCGGGTAAGGCTAATTAGAACAGGCGGTCGCCATTTGCCTGAGCTCACCGTAAGAGACTGAGCTATTTGTTAACCCGGGCCCCCAGCCAGCCTGACTCTCGGCACGGTCCGAGTGACACTTTAGTCCGGCCCGGAGTGAGATGTGTGGTTAGGGATGGGGTAGGTAGGGGAAGTTTGGGGTTTGTGTGAGGCTATACTTTTCAGGAGGCGGCGACACAAACGCCTCGTCAGTACGATTTACATTATCGTACCCGCTGTTTGTCCGGGACTGCTTATTTACGACCAATCTCGTGTTATTCGCAGCTAACCTCCCCTAGAGGAGGCTGTTCGCTATCCGCAACCCGCAACCCGCCTGGTGGCCTCAGCTCAGCCCCATCCGAACCATCCCACAAGTTCTTTTGACCAGGAAAAAAAAAAAAAAATATATACATATTAACAAAAATATATCTTGGTTTTGTTATTTATTTTCAATTTATTCAATTAATAAACAGCATACAATTACATATAAAGATTTTGTGTTTTTTTTCTTTTTCCTTTTACTTTACCTTCTTTTTACAGTGGTAGACAGATACACAGGTTTATAGGTACAGCTACATTTAAAATTAAACACTCGCAAGCACACACAAACTAACATCCACACACACGCCCACACAGAGAGAGAGACATACACACACACACACACATCATATATATGTATGTGTGTATATTCTTTTGTAATTTTCAGTTTTTTTACATTAAAATAAAAGACACAAAAGTATTTTTATTTTGATTTAATTATATATTTATTTTTTGATATTAATAAACATTTTTTTTTTGTTTTTTCTTAGATCTATTTACAATGTTTGTATTTATTATTACAATTTTGTTTATATATATTTGTTGTTTTTTCTTAATACACTATGAATAATAACCCCAAGCATACGTTTGAATGCCATCTTCTCTTATTTTTCTCTTATCATTTCTAGAGCTTAAAGTGGTTTTTCTTACTTTATGCGTATACAAGTTATGTATCTTAGATCTAAACATTAGCATACTCTCACTAAAAGACTTATTTTCGAATAGACATTCCTTATAGCTATTTATATTTAGCTTATCTAGAGCAGATTTTGAATGAGTCTTTATCCATATAGTTTAATGAGACTTTCTCTTGGAACTTTGACTTCATATAATTGTAATGAAAATCATACATTTGCCATTTTGATAGTTCCAAAACAACAAAGCCTAGATACATGAGCTTATCATAAACATTAAGCATACGATTCAATTGATTCGCATACATATCCTCAGAAAATTGCGCAGAACTATGGAAACTGGCCTTTGCAATCAGGGCACGAGTACCCAACCTATTGCGATTTGTGGTTTCCCATGAGGTGACCAGCTTGATGTCTTTACGTTTTTCAATGTTTTCCATCGTCTTTCCATAGACTGCATTATTCAATAATTTAAAAAAGTCCTTTTCAAAATTATTTTTGGCTTGAGTTATATAAAAAGTATTTAAGTCTATAAACTTTTTAAGCCAAGGAGACTGTTTAAATCCTAAAATTTTATGAATTTTTACTAATTTTAAGCCGCTGTTTAGACATTGCTGGTGATTTCTATAATGTATAGGATACTGTTTGGTTACGCATGTATCCGCGCCAAACAACAACTAATGCAGCTTCGCTCTTAATTATAACTCTTTCGATAAGTTATGCTCTGCGCAGCATAAGAGCAAGTTAACGTCATTAACTGTTATTTCGCATATGAGCGATAAGACGCTCATCAATAGTTTAGTGGTTGCTCGCCGTCTGGGAGCAACAGCACCAGCAGCTGCAATTCGGCAGCTAATGAGTTCTCTTTGATCGATTGGGAATTCGAGTCGCGGCGCGGTATTCGATCGCTTGCCGAAATATACATTGTTTAAGTGCTCAATTCGGAGTTCACAACTAACATTATAACTATTTTAAGTTTGCCACGAAGGCAAATAAATTATATTTATATTAATGCAAATTTCGTGCATTTTTATTTATTTATTGTGAAAAAGCTCAATAGCTTAACATTTGGACCACCACGTGACTTTGATTTAAATAATTTGTATTTATTAAAAATTTGATCGATAGCTATTTAAAAAGCTCAATAGCTCAACATTTGGTGACCCCGATGTGATTTTCGTTCAAATAATTACAAATTATAGCGTGGTTAATAAACGTCGCGCCCGCGCTCTTGCATCGTCTTCGCTATTCTCGTTTCGGTTTGTGCTCACTTTCGGTTCAGGTGGTTGACCTGCATTGGCGCCTGCGCAGTCGATTCCCTTATCGCGTTTGCTTAAACAGTTGCAGCAGCCGTTACTGCATTGTTATTGCCTTTTCGTTTCGTTTTGCTGCGCTGGTGAAAAAAGCTTTGCCCTCCAATTGACATTGCGTCGGTTCAACTTGTGTGTTAAAAACATTTGTGGAAAAATTGAACATTTAAAAATGCATAATTCTGCTGCCGTTCAGTCTCCTGGTGCCCCGTTTTACAAAGCCAAGGCCAAGGCTATTGATGAGCAAGTAAAACGGATGGCCAAAGCAATTGCTTCGGAGCAAATTGTGCATCTCAGCGAACAAGAGTGCAGGCATTCTACAGAATGCATGACGCATTGGAGGAACTGGATTACGATGAAATCGGGAGTGAGCTACGGGCATGTTTTGATGACTTCTCAATATTAGTTGAAACCGGCTTGCGACGCGAAATTGACAAGCGAAAGTTATCATCGCAGTTGTGTTCGACTATGAGGCAAGATACATGTGGTGACAATCACACATTGTCTCAAGGCAGAATCCGATTGCCTGAAATCAAGCTGCCCGAGTTTAGTGGAGGGTATACAAAGTTTGCAGAGTTCATAGCGATGTTCTCTTCAATCATTGATGCGGACTCAGGACTTTCGGATGTGGAGAAGTTTCAGCACTTGCGATCGTGTCTGAAAGGATCAGCCTTAGATAGCGTTTCTTCGTTGGAAATCAGCAGCGCTAACTATCCAGTTGCATTGGAGCTCCTTAAAAAACGGTTTTACAACAAGCGTCTCATGTTCCAAGCACATGTCACGGAGATTTTGGGTTTGGATTGCATCGAGTCGTCTTCAGCAGTAAAACTTCGAACCCTTTCGGATAGGGTTAACGCCAACATTCGCGCTCTACAAAGCCTGGGCAACGTGGAGCAGATTGCGGGTTTCATTATCGTGCACAGTTTGCTGCAGAAAGTGGACAAGGCAACGCAGACCAGTTGGGAGGAGACAGTACCGATGGACACTATTCCGACCTGTGAGCAGTTCATGGCATTTCTGGATCGACGATGTCAAATGTTGGAAAATGTGGAACACGCTATGGCAACGTATACGCCTAGCTCTACGTTGGGGAAAAGTAGTAAAATCGTTAACACCAGTAGAAAGGTCTTTGTTACTACTAACTCCAACACAAATAAATGTGTGCTTTGTGAGACCTCTGGCCACTTAATTTACAACTGTTCCCGTTTTGGAAATCTGTCTCCTCAACTGCGTCTACGAGAGGGAAAGGAGCTCAACCTTTGCATAAATTGCCTGTGTAAAGGTCATCGGTTAAAGGAGTGCAGCTCCACTACCTGCAAACGTTGCAAGGCCAAGCATCATACGCTTCTGCATTTCGAGAACAAGATTGACGGCTCTCAAGTTAACTTTGCTCCGCATCCGCCTGCTGCAAACCCCTCCGCAACACTTGTAGCCCAAAATCTTAGCCAAGACATGATGCTCTTGGCAACTGCTGTAATCAACGTTAGAAGTCGTACGGGAGATTTAGTCCCTTGCCGAGCGCTACTTGATTCTGGTTCGCAGGTGCACATTATTACGTCTCGTCTAGCTCAGCAGCTCCAGTTGCAAAGGCATCAGTCACCTACTTTGATTTCTGGTTTGGGGGAGTCTACTGTTGCCTCAGAATGCTATTCAGCCGATATAAGTTTTCAATCGCTAGCATCTGCGTACTCTGCCAACATCTCAGTTCTCATAGCTCCGTCTATAACTGGAAATCAGCCTAGCCACGATATTAGCACTGAGCTCTGGAATATACCCTCAAATATTCGATTGGCTGATCCAGAGTTCTTTAAGGCGAACAAAATTGATTTGTTAATTGGAGCTGGCCTGTTTTTTGAATTGTTGTGTGTCGGTCAAATCAAAATCGGTCCTGGTTTGCCCATTCTTCAAAAAACTCAATTGGGCTGGATAGTGACAGGAGGAACTTCTTCAGCGAGCCCTGCCTCATTGATAGTCACTAGCTCGGTTCTGATGCCAAATCCTAGCCCAGATCACACGCCTGATGAAATCGTTCGTCGGTTTTCGGAGGTAGAATCGTGTTCTCGTTTAGTCAACGAATCTACCAAGGAGGAACTTGATTGTAAACAAACTTTTGCTCGTTTGGACACTGGCGAATATTCGGTTCGCCTTCCAGTCAAGCATACTGTGGATCTACTTGGAGATTCATATCAGCAGGCAAATCGTCGTTTTTGCAACCTCGATCGCAAATTAGAGCGTCATCCTGGTTGGAATCACATCAGGCATCCCAGTCTAACAGTAGATTGGATACACAAGGGCACTCAACTACTCTTGCGGAGCATCCAGAAGGCGAATCTGAGTGATGAGTATAGGGCTCTTCAAGACGGACGGACGATCGCATCATCCAGCTCTATTGCCTCGCTTAACCCATTCATCGATGAGTGTGGACACATCGACTCTGTCCGAGAGTTTTGTGTCTCTGACGACATCGAATGGGAATTCATCCCACCTCGCTCCCCACACTTTGGTGGACTTTGGGAGGCAGCGGTGAAGACAGCAAAATACCATTTTTATCGGTCGGTCGGACCCTCGGTTTTGCCCCTGGATGATCTGCGCACACTCGTCTGCCACATTGGGGCAACAATAAATTCTCGACCTCTTTTCACTTTCAGAGCCCTGCCCCTTTCAGAGCACCCTGCAGATCTGGATGTGTTAACTCCTGCGCACTTACTTGGCACTGCGCCACTCGCTATATATCCGGAGCCGGATGTCACCAAGCTAAACGTTAGCCGCCTAGATCGCTGGCAGCGTATAGCTTATTATCAGCAAATTTTCTGGAGTCGTTGGCGTGACGAATATTTAACGCTTCTTCAGCAACGGTCCAAATGGAGAACATCCTACCCGGGCGTTCACATTAATGATGTGGTCCTTGTAAAGGATGAAAACTTGCCACCCCTTAAATGGCCACTGGCTCGTGTGGTCGAGCTTGTTCCTGGTGCTGACGGCGTTTCCCGAGTGGCTGTTCTCAAGACGTCAACTGGAACAATAAAGAGAGCTGTGCGCAAGTTGTGTGCGCTTCCAAAAGAGGATGCTGTTGAAAGCCCGTGTCTTTCAACGGGGGGAGAATGTTTGGTTACGCATGTATCCGCGCCAAACAACAACTAATGCAGCTTCGCTCTTAATATAACTCTTTGTAAGTTATGCTCTGCGCAGCATAAGAGCAAGTTAACGTCATTAACTTTTTTTGCATATGATAAGACTCTCCTCATAGTTTAGTGGTTGCTCGCCGTCTGGGAGCAACAGCACCAGCAGCTGCAATTCGGCAGCTAATGAGTTCTCTTTGATCGATTGGGAATTCGAGTCGCGGCGCGGTATTCGATCGCTTGCCGAAATATACTTTGTTTAAGTGCTCAATTCGGAGTTCACAACTAACATTATAACTATTTTAAGTTTTGCCACGAAGGCAAATAAATTATATTTATATTAATGCAAATTTCGTGCATTTTTATTTATTTATTGTGAAAAAGCTCAATAGCTTAACATTTGGACCACCACGTGACTTTGATTTAAATAATTTGTATTTATTAAAAATTTGATCGATAGCTATTGAAAAAGCTCAATAGCTCAACAGATACTTTTATTTCGACCTTAGATCAGAAACAAGTTTTTGCACTTTTGACTCCAGAGTAGGCTTTTGATTTGATGGACAAAATGGTAGTTCATTATGGTAATCATGAAGTCTGGGTATAAAAGATCTACCTCAAGAATGTAACAATTCTCTGAATTTTCGGCGATAGATGCAAGATTAAATGAATTGACTTCATCCTCATTCATCCATCTAAAACCCGAATATGGGAGATGTTGAGACATAGCCCAAATATATAAATTATTAGCATATAAGTACATCAGAAATTCTGAAGGCTTAGTGCTATCGAAGGTATCCATATACATATGGTTAGCTTTTGAATAGCGCTTGCAGCACTGAACCAAGCCACCACGAATACCAGTTTGAATAAAGCTATACATATTTATGTCCGTTAATAGTTCGAGTTCTATTTTTGTGGTCTTTAGCATTGCATCCCATGAGAGACCGGGTGTTGTATAGTAACGGGCGGGATCTAATGAATAAATTTTCTTGCATATGGTTCGAAAATTTTGAAAAACATCAGTGAGTAAAAGAACATCAGTCTTAAGACACAATTCCATGTACTCTTTTAGATTATGACATCCAAAAACGGACCAAACTTGTTGTGCGTGGGCATAATCCTCAGCTGAACATTCTTTATTAGACAAACTGTTGAAGAATTTTTCTTTGGGAGGGAGAGCTGACTCATACAATCTGCTCTCTGAGTCGATATACTTATATGGAAAGACTTCCTTTTTACATATTAGATTAAATTTATCATCCTGCATCTTCTCCCGTCTCTAAAACAAACTTATCTAAGGCTGGGTTGAAGGTACACTTTATGTAGTATGAAAATGCCATAGGAATGTGCTGAGAAGTTACTATAACATTCTCGCTAAGTTGTGCATTGAGGGGGGTGAGTATACACTCAAAATCTGCATATAAAACAAACGGTACTTCTAAACTACGATTATAATTTTCAAAGCTAAGACTTGCCTTGTCTTCGGATGGGAGCTTCGATACAACCTTCCCGCAGTGTTGACGATGTGAAAAATTTTGGCATGTTTTACAAAAGTAAAGTTGAGCCTTGTGTGATGTTAATTGGCGTCTTACAAGCCTAAAAGTATATAGAAAAACAAATTAGAAATATATATAAATATATAAAAGTATATTATAAATATTACCTTGACAAACTCTTTATCCATACGAAATGAGCTCGTTCCTCGGCTTCTAAAAGCATGAGACTTATGTGTCTATCCTTTTTCACCTCTGTGATGTAAAGTGGTCCGTTAACTGCACCCGTCTGCTCATCAATCCCAAAAACATTGATGCTAATTTTTGGGTTTTGAGCTTCGAAAATTTTTATTTGGTTCAACGGTAGAAGGAAATCCAAATTTGAAAAATCTAGAGTGAGAGATTCATCGATTTTTATTGACGAATTCTCAATGTTATCAATTTTATAGGCAGAGCACCTTGCCGGTTGGTTATTAGATGGTGTTTTGAGGGCTGATATCAATGCCCATTTAAAACACAACAAAACGAGGTTGATGGGATTATCGTCACCCACGAATTCAAAAAAGCTTTCCATGTTGATCGACATGTTATTTTTGTATGAGGCAGTTCTAAGCAAGACACTCTTTTATATCACTGGTTACCTGCACTGAGTGCATACCCACCGGGCAATTTACTTTAAAAGCATCAATTATGCTATTGTTCAAATTCCCTACAGCTGTCTCTAGGTCCAGTGAATTTTTTTAGTATACTATATGTTTCTCCGGATAAATTGAACTCTAGGGACCTCTTGAATCGTTCGCAGTTTGTTTTCCTGGGGTTACGACTTTGCACACTACTATTCGTATTTAGTTGTAACCTAAATAGGATAGTTTTATGGTCCGACATGGATTCCTCTGATGAGACGTGCAAGTCTCTTAGATGAGGTTTTAGGGACCGACTAATAAGGGTGATGTGATGATTCTTCCCTGATTCTATTTATAAATGTCGGTGTGGATCCGACATTGCCAAGTTCTAAATTATATCTAAATATAAATTCTGCGAGGCTCTCAGCTCGTAGATTGATGTCGCTGCTGGCCCATATCGTGTGGTGCGCATTGGCATCACAACCGATTAACACCGGCATTTTCTCTTTTATGCAATATTCCACCAGTCTGCATAAAAATTTGATTGTATGTCCCATTCCTCGGTGATGGGCTCCTCGGCAAGTAGCTCCTCGAAGGTGGGTTTCATCCTCTGTCCCTCCTCAGTGATATTAATCACTTCGATATCATCCTCTTCTATTTTCTGCTTTTTTGGTGCGCTGCTCCGTCTCTTCTTCATCTTCAATTTTACGTTTTTCTGTAGGCAGAATGTTCAACAGTTCCAGAAAGTGTAACCAATGAAAACCAGATACAGATAGGGGCCAGATATTGAAGGCCAAAGAAACCTGTAACTAATAACTCGCACAATTAAAACCAAAGCTATGGTCAATTCACTGTGCGAGCGGAAACCGGGATTTGTAGCGGTGGGGGACCCTACTGGTGGTAGCTCATGCCGGTAGGTGGGGAGGGGGTTATTGCTACCATCCTGATATTCCTTTCTGATCATAATTTTAATTATTTAGAGTCCCTTTTATTGGAGTTTAACTCCGAAACAAACAATTTTTGGTTATAATATTTTACTAAAGATGCGAGAAGCGCGACAGCTTCGTTGGTGTTGGTTAGGGGTATCGGGGTGCTAGCTGTTGTTAGCCCCGATAAAGCGCTCTATACCCTCCCAACCAATTGGACTTCCTGCGCTGCATAATTCAATAGGAAAGTCCCCAAGAGCAAATCCGATGCTCACTTAAGCTAACATTTCGGCCAGTAGGAAATAATAAGTCAGTTTACGTGTTCATTTTCCTTAAGTTTATATAGTTCATAATTTAATTTTTAACAATTCATCCTTCCAAAAAAAACAAGTTGTATCAAACAGTATGTTGATTAACATTAATATTAAAATAATAGATTTGACTTCCAAAACAAGTTTTTTTTTAAGCTAATTTTAAACTAATAGAAGTGTTCAATATTTATTATTTTGTCTAATGCTTCATTTTTTTTTCAAATGTCTTAATGTAGTACTTAACTATGCAATCAAATTGTTCTTAGTCTACGTGTATTAACATTTAACAATTGGGTTTTTATAATTATCTTTCCTCTTTTTATTACATACTCTTAGGCAGCATTAAATGGTCTTGCATTTGAGTTTTATTATTTATCGGGGGTCTTGTGCACTGCGACCTAATAGATCTATTGTGCCCCCTTCTGAGCTTAAAGCTCTTCCAGCAACCCCAGTTCCTGAACGAATGTCAGGATCTTTGATGGATCGAGGGCTGCCATGTCTTTGACATTCATAACAAGCATCCCTAGGATGCTGCATCTTTTCCTGGCAAGGGCGATGCATTCTGTTAGGATGTGAGTTGAAGATTCCTCCTCGACTTCACAAAACCTACATTGGCTGTTGTTACAGATACCCATTTTGGACAGGTGGCTTCTTAGTCTACAATGTCCTGTCAATAGACCGACAAGTATCCTTAGCCTATTCCTGCCCATGGATATTACATGCTTAAATCGTTTATGATTATAGCCGCCCAAAAGACATTTGGCCTGTCGGAGTCCTGGTGCTTCCTCCCAGCTCCTCAGTCTCCTTTGTCTTTCCTCGTTTCTGAGTTGAAACCGTATTGTGTGTTTGCCTATGCCACAAAACGGTTCGGGTCCTACAAGGGGCCTCTCTGCACCCATTCTCGCTTGCTCATCCGCTGCTTCGTTCCCTGCTATTTCCCTGTGCCCGGGGACCCATCTTAGAGTGAGTCTGTTGTGAGCCCCGAGTTGGTCAAGCTTGGAACGTACCTCTTGGACTAATTTTGAGGTTACCTTCGTCCCATTTATAGCATTTATTGCTGCTATACTATCGGATAGGATAGATATATCCGCGTTCCGATATTTGCGATTTAGATTAAATTCCGCACATCTCCCTATGGCACACACCTCAGCTTGGAATATGCTGGTGTACATCCCCAGAGATTCATGGTATAATATCCGAGGACCCACCACTCCCAGGCCTGTTCCCTGATTGGTGAGTGATCCATCGGTATACCATTTAATAGTGTGCGGTTTCATAGGATGGATTTCATCTCATAATATCCATTCCTTTTTGGAACTCGTTTGAACTTTGAAATTCCGCTCGAATATATATTCTGGCTTCATTTCATCCCTAGGTTGTAATAGAAGGGGAAGTTCATCTGAAAGAATTTGGGCATCTTTGTGACTCAGTATGTGTCTGCCCCCAACTCCTTCTGCTGACATCCTTAAGAATGTAGCTTTTTGTTGGAGCCTTATGGTGTGGTGGAGTGGCGTAAGCTCCATTAGGGCTTCCAAGGCCATTGTAGGGCAGGTGCGCATTGCCCCTGTCATGCATACGCAGGCCATTCTTTGCAATTTTTGCAATTGCTTCCTTACGGTGGCTAACCGTGCTCTGTTGCCCCATGCTATTACTCCGTACGTCAGCATGGGCCTTACCACCATTAGGTATAGCCATCTGATTATCTTGGGTGACGTACCCCATGATTTACCAGCTATACTACGGCATGTGTAAAGCGCTCTAGAGCACTTCATCACCGTGTTTCGCACATGGGTGCCAAAATTTAACCTGCTGTCAAATATAACGCCGAGGTACTTTACTTCCTTGCTTGTCTCTATTAGATTTCCCAGAAGCCGTATCTGTTTCATCCTCTGTAACTTATACCGTTTAGTAAAGGGGACAATGACTGTTTTAGTAGGGCTTAGGCTGAGTCCAACCTCCCTACACCAGTCACTTGTTATCTTCAACCCTAACTGGACTATGTCACAGAGTGCTTCTTCATATTTGCCTCTTGCAATTATTACAATGTCGTCGGCGTAGCCTTGACATTGAATGCCTCTGGCAGAAAGTCTGTTCAGTAGTTCGTCTACTAACAGACTCCAGAGTAGCGGAGACAGTACTCCCCCCTGGGGGCAGCCTTTAGTTGTTAAGACTGTTACCGTTCTGTTAGGCGTCGATGCGGTGGCCTGTCTGGACCGCAACAATGCAAGTATCCATCTGCTTGTAGTTGGGTCCAGGCCCCTCCTCATGAGAGTGGCCCTAATCGCATCGTGCGATGTATTATCGAACGCGCCTCCTATGTCTAGAAAGGCGCATATTGCTACTTCTTTATTGTCAACTGCCACGCATAAGGCACGTCGCAGTTGATAAAGTGCTGTGTCAGTTGACCTGCCTACTCTGTATACATGCTGCGTTATATGCAGCGGGCTTTGCTTCAGCAGAGTGCTTCTGATGTTATAGTCCACCAGCTTTTCCAAGGTTTTCAGTAAAAACGATGTTAAGCTGATGGGTCGGAAGGACTTTGGGTTGGTGATATCTTTCTTCCCTGCCTTGGGGATGAAGACCACCCTAGCTCTACTCCAAGCGATTGATATATGTCCAAGCGCAAGGCTACCTAGTAGCGTTTTACTAATACGAGAGAGGAGCAAGTCCTGACCCGTTTGAAGGAAAATTGGCAGTATGCCATCTATTCCGGGAGATTTATAAGGCTAAAATGAGCCTATTACCCATTTTAGTCTCTCCACGGTGATTATCGACTTGGCACGTGCCCAGTCGTCAATCGATGGTCTATACCAGCTTCCATTGTCGACCACGTCATTTTGGAGGGGTATACTGCCTGGAAAATGCGTTTCGAACAGAAGCTCTAGCCTTTGCATATCATTGCTCGTAAATGAGTCATCTTTACGTTTCAATGATATGTTAGCTTCTGGCGCCCGCTTGGCAAGCGCTCTGTGAAGCCTAGCACCTTCGCTGGTACTTGTGATGCTTTCACAGAAGTTCCTGTAATTACTTCGTTTAGCCTTCCTGATCTCCTTGTTGTAGGTGGTCAGACTTTCACGGTATCGTGCCCAATCTCCGTCTCTCTTAGCTGTGTTAAAGAGATGGCGTGTAGTTCGACGTAGCCTTTCGAGACTGACGTTCCACCAGGGGGCATCTTTTTCCATTTTCTTTCTCCCCATCGGGCAATTTTCTTCAAAAGCATCAATTATGCTTTTGTTCAAATTCTTTATAGCTCTATCTAGATCCAGTGAATTTTTTGGAATGCAATTCGGTCCTCTGGATAAGTTAAGCTCTAAGGACATCTTGAACCGTTCCCAGTTTGTTTTTCTGGGGTTACGACTTGGTACACTACTAATCGGTTTTTATTTGTAACCTAAATAGAATGGTTTTATGGTCCGACATAGATTCCTCTGATGAGACGTGCCAGTCTCTTAAGTGAGGTTTTAGGGACCGACTAATAAGGGTGATGTCTAAGACTTCTTCCCTGATTCTGTCGTTGTGGATCCGACATTTCCCAGTTCTAGGTTATATTCTGTGAGACTCTCACATCGTAAATTGATGTCGCTGCTGCCCCATATCGTGTGGTGCGCATTGGCATCGCAACCGATCAACACCGGCATCTTCTCCTTGGTGCAGTAATCCACCAGTCTCTCCACCTCCGGCGGCGGGCAGGCCACGTCTCCTGCAAAGTATGCCGACACCACTACCGGGCTAGCCTGGTGTTGATGACTTCAGTCATCTATTGGGTGGTAAGTCCCAACATGTCCGGAGTTTGGGGCCTGGGGTTGCCACCATCACCGTCACTCGTTAAGGTAACGTCGGCCTCGGCCGCGTCTACTTGCAGTTCCTCTGCCAGCTCCTGCGAGGACATTATGGTGTCCTCCTCCCCCACCTCTGGTCCCACACAGAGTGTGCTATCTGCCAACTCCTCGTCTTCTGCGAGGTCTTCGATCAAGTCGCTGACTTGCATCGAGTGTTGGCTGTGCTCTGTGAGTGTGGTAGCTGTGAGGGTGAGGGCTTCTGTTGCGTCACCTTCTTCTTTCGATGGAGCGGGTGTTAAGCTTGCTCCACCTTTCTTTTTCAGCCCGCTAACCGGGATGTTGCCAAATCGGAAGCTGACCAGGTGACCGCGTTCTTCTATCGCGTCCCTGGACAGCTCATCTATCCCGATGACTAGGAGGGCTCCTCCACCCTCATTCCTCCTGGATATCACCTTCCATGCGTCTACCTCTATTCCATTCTGACTTCTTATCAAAGCCAGTAGGGAATCGGAGGTTCTGTTCTCACTTCTTGGACAGTATATCGTGATGCAGTGGGGTGATGGTATTTCATCGCCCACTTTGCATACGAGGGGTACGCCTGTCCAAGTGTGGAATGTTGACGCATAGGCTGTCAGCCAATTCGCTGAGCTCTCATCGGAGCATTCCACGATCAGAAATCCGGCCCGAAAGTGGATGCCCGCAAATGAGATCGCTTTGTCCCCACGGTATGCAATGAGCTCATCAATGATTGTCTCTTCCAGCTTGGAGAGCTCATCATGATTGAGCGATACCTTTGGGTATTCAGCCGGTAGCATGGCCACCTTCACCTTCTTTGTCATATCTGCATATGACACTCTTGGTGCGGTGGATGTACTCGGGGTGGGCTCCGTGGCGGTTGCACGTGATGTGCTCGGATGTGGGCCCGGCTTTGCCGTTTTATTTCCCACTCTTGCCGCTGACGGTCCGCAGGCCGCACTCCCCGCCCCCGGGCACACTCTCTTGGGAGCGGCCACCGGAGGCGTTAGGGTGCTGTTGTGCCTTTTGACAGCTGGTGCTGCTGCTGCTTGGTCCCTCGGCTCCTTCGCCTTCTTTATGGCTTCCTCAGGAGTAAGTCCTTGCTGGAGGTATCTTAGATACCACTTGACCCTAGAGCCGCAGAGGTTGCGACGGTTCGGGTCGTCCGGCCCACCGGGTTGACCTCTTGGTGGTAGGAGATTTATTCTTTTTGTTGCCCTCTGATTCGTTGCTGATTGTGGTGGGTCAACCACCACATTTCCGCGCAACGAAGTTGTGGCACGCTGTGCCTGGGGCACTCTCCTATATGGTGCTGGAGTAGCACGTTGTGGAGGATGGTCTACCATATTAGATGACCTTCCACTCTCAAGTGTTCGGTCATTTAACTGTCTTGCGACTTGCTCCGAGGGGAGATCCCGCGGTATATTGATATTTTTCGGACTTTTCATTTTTTGTCCCACGTGCTGCAGAGAAGGTATGTCCGCCCGGGCAGAGATCTGCATTACCCGGGTAAGGCTAATTAGAACAGGCGGTCGCCATTTGCCTGAGCTCACCGTAAGAGACTGGGCTAGTTGTTAACCCGGGCCCCCAGCCAGGCTGACTCTCGGCACGGTCCGAGGGTAGGTAAGGGAAGTTTGGGGGTTGTGTGAGGCTATACTTTTGAGGAGGCGGCGACACAAACGCCTCGTCAGTACGATTCACTATCGTACCCGCTGTTTGTCCGGGACTGCTTATTTACGACCAATCTCGTATTATTCGCAGCTAACCTCCCCGAGAGGAGGCCGTTCGCTATCCGCAACCCGCGACCCGCCTGGTGGCCTCAGCTCAGTCCCATCCGAACCATCCCACAAGTTCTTTTGACCAGGTGCATTTGAGTTTATGCAACCCACAAATATATATAAAATTTTTTTTTTTGTTCATCTGTTAAAGGATTTAATTTATATGCCAATAATTATGCATAGCAAAAAAATTCAACAAAAAAGAATATTCACAACAAAAAAAAGTGAAGTAAATATACTTTTAGGAACTTCTTTAAACAAATTTTTTTTTTCATAAATATTGATGAGGTACGTACATCAAATGTTGTTAATTTTTGTAATATTTTTTTTTTTTTTTACATTTTCTAATTTTTTCCTTTTTGTGTTTTCCACACTTTACCACACTTGCTACCTTTTCGTGGGGATTTGTTTAACAAATATATAAAAAAATAAAAATAATTAAAATTCAGATCACTTATATAGATATGTAACCATAAAAACTCGATTAGTATAACGTCTGCACTGCGCCGGTACACGTTGGTGATGAGGGGGCGATGACGGTGCTCCACCCGACACGTGCGGATCCTCTCAAAAATGCGGTTTTGGTTTAGTTTTTTTGTTTCCTTTTTTTTTCGCTTTTCGGTGGAGGTTATAAATTAAATTTGGTTATTTTTAAATTATTATTGGTTTTTCCGGTTTTTTTTTTTCCGGTTTTATCTCCATTTGCTTGCTCTTGGGCATCTTTTACGATGGGTTATGTTGCGGAATTATTTTTTTTAACTCTTGTTGTATAAAAACGTCCGCGATGGATTTAATGTTTGTATGTAGCCGCAATGGGGCTTATAGGTTATTTTGAACTTGGTCAATTTTGATGCACGTGCTTAATTAAATTTTTCACCGACGATCTGCACTGATGCGTTGACGTGCATCATGACCCGAGCGAATCGAAAAGAAGAAAAAAAAGAGGGCTTCTCAGAGCGGATCTGGGCTTATATACGTCTGTGGGGGCAAGCTCTTGCCTTCAGGAAATATTCAGCGCTTATCCATTGTGAAGCTTTCACCTTAAGCAGGGCTTGCTCCCACAACGTTTTGGATAGCGGCCAAACGTATGCAACGATTTTTCCCTTCGTGCACGATGGAAAAAAATCATTGCCTACCCAGATCTACTTTTACATCGCACCCAAAAGTCTGCGATGTAAACATTACAAAACTTCAGAGCACCGACCATTACAAAAATCATCTGTGTCTTCTGGATCCACACTAGCTGCTTCTCTGCCAGGGATCGGCCACGGCATGAGCTCTTCAAAACGAAGGTTCATGGGATTATCGTCACCCACGAATTCAAAAAAGCTTTCCATGTTGATCGACATTTTATTTTTGTATGAGGCAGTTCTAACCGAGACACTCTTTTATATCCCTGGTTACCTGCACTGAGTGCATACCCACCGGGCAATTTACTTCAAAAGCATCAATTATGCTATTGTTCAAATTCCCTATAGCTGTCTCTAGGTCCATATGTTTCTCCGGATAAATTGAGCTCTAGGGACTTCTTAAATCGTTCGCGGTTTGTTTTCCTGGGGTTACGACTTGGCACACTACTATTCGTATTTAGTTGTAACCTAAATAGGATAGTTTTATGGTCCGACATGGATTCCTCTAATGAGACGTGCAAGTCTCTTAGGTGAGGTTTTAGGGACCGACTAATAAGGGTGTTGTCTAAGACTTCTTCCCTGATTATATTTATAAATGTCGGTGTGGATCCGACACTGCCAAGTTCTAAATTATATCTAAATATAAATTCTGTGAGGCTCTCAGCTCGTAGATTGATGTCGCTGCTGGCCCATATCGTGTGGTGCGCATTGGCATCGCAACCTATTAACACCGGCATTTTCTCTTTTATGCACTATTCCACCAGTCTGCATAAAAATTTGATTATATGTCTCATTCTTCGGTGATGGGCTCCTCGAAGGTGGGTTTCATCCTCAGTCCCTCCTCAGTGATATTAATCACTTCGATATCGTCCTCTTCTATTTTCTGCTTTTTGGTGCGCTGCTCCGTCTCTTCTTCATCTTCAATTTTACGTTTTTCTGTAGGCAGAATGTTCAACAGTTTCAGAAAGTCATCTGTGTCTTCTGGATCCACACAAGCTGTTTCTCTGTCAGGGATCGGCCACGGCATGAGCTCTTCAAAACAAAGGTTCATGGGATTATCGTCACCTACGAATTCAAAAAAGCTTTCCATGTTGATCAATATGTTATTTTTGTATGAGGCAGTTCTAACCAAGACACTCTTTTATATCCCTGGTTACCTGCACTGAGTGCATACCCACCGGGCAATTTACTTCAAACGCATCAATTATGCTATTGTTCAAATTCCCTACAGCTGTCTCTAGGTCCAGTGAATTTTTTAGTATACCATATGTTTCTCCGGATAAATTGAGCTCTAGGGACCTCTTGAATCATTCGCAGTTTGTTTTCCTTGGGTTACGTCTTGGCACACTACTATTCGTATTTAGTTGTAACCTAAATAGGATAGTTTTATGGTCCGACATGGATTCCTCTGATGAGACGTGCAAGTCTCTTAGGTGAGGTTTTAGGGACCGACTAATAAGGGTGATGTCTAAGACTTCTTCCCTGATTCTATTTATAAATGTCGGTGTGGATCCGACATTGCCAAGTTCTAAATTATATCTAAATATAAATTCTGTGAGGCTCTCAGCTGGTACCAGGGGTAGCCCAAGGTGCTGTTTGGTGAGCGTCCTAGGTAAGATTGCTGAAGTCGCCTTAACGTGATGGATGTTCACTTGGGCTAGCCCAGTGTTGACGACTTCAGTCATCTATTGGGGGGTATGTCCCAGCGTGTTCGGCGATTGGTGCCTGGGGTTGTAACTTCGACCTCAGCCGTGCCTATTTGCAGTTCCTCTGCCAGCTCCTGCGAGGACATTATGGTGTCCTCCTCCCCTGCCTCTGGTTCCTCACAGAATGTACTGTCCGCCAACTCCTCGTCTTCCGCAAGGTCTTAGATCAAGTCGTTGGCTTCAATCGAGTGTTGGCTCTGCTCTGAGAGAGTGGTCGATGGAGCTGGTGTTAGCCTTGCTCTACCTTTCTTCTTAAGTCCGCTTACCGGGATGTTCCCAAATCGGAAGCTGACTTGGTGACCGCGTTCGATTATCGCGTCTCTGGATAGCTCATCTATCCCGATAACTAGGCGGGCTCCTCCACCCTCGTTCCTCCTGTGTGTGTGTGTGGATGTTAGTGTGTGTGCTTGCGAGTTTTTGCGTATGCCTCTTCTTATTACATTTTAAATGTACCTGTAACTGTAAACCTGTGTACCAGCGTAAAAAGAAGGTGAAGTAAAAGGAAAAAGAAAAAAAATACACAACATCTTAAGATGTAATTGTATGCTGTTGGAGCCTAATGGTGTGGTGGAGTGGCGTGAGCTCCATTAGGGCTTCCAAGGCCATTGTAGGACAGGTGCGCATTGCCCCTGTCATGCATACGCAGGCCATTGTTTGCTATTACTCCGTACGTCTGCATGGGCTTTACCACCATTAGGTATAGCCATCTGATTATCTTGGGTGACGTACCCCATGATTTCCCAGCTATACTACAACATGTGTAAAGCGCTCTAGAGCACTTCGTCACCGTGTTTCGCACATGGGTGCCAAAGTTTAACCTGCTGTCAAATATGACGCCGAGGTATTTTACTTCCTTGCTTGTCACTATTTAATTTCCTAGAAGCCGTATCTGTTTCATCCTCTGTAACTTATACCGTCTAGTAAAAGGGAACAATGACTGTTTTAGTAGGGTTCAGGTTGAATCCAACCTCCCTACACCAGTCCTCCGTTTTCTTTAACCCTAACTGGACTATGTCACAGAGTGCTTCTTCATATTTGCCTCTTGCAATTATTACAATGTCGTCGGCGTAGCCTTGACATTGAATGCCTCTGGCAGAAAGTCTGTTAAGTAGTTCGTGTACTAATAGACTCCAGAGTAGCGGAGACAGTACTCCCTCCTCGGGGCAGCCTTTAGTTGTTAAGACTGTTACCGTGCTGTTAGGCGTCGATGCGGTGGCCTGTCTGGACCGCAACAATGCAAGTATCCACCTGCTGGTAGTTGGGTCCAGGCCCCTCCTCATGACAGTAACCTTAATCGCATCGTGCGATGTATTATTGAACGCGCCTCCTATGTCTAGATTGCATATTGCTACTTCTTTGTTGTCAACTGCCACACCTAAGGCACGTCGCAGTTGATAAAGTGCTGTATCAGTTGACCTGCCTACTCTATATGCATGCTGCGTTGGATGCAGCGGGCTTTGCTTCAGCAGAGTGCTTCTGATGTTATAGTCCACCAGCTTTTCCAACGTTTTCAGTAAAAACGATGTTAAGCTGATGGGTCGGAAGGACTTTGGGTTGGTGATATCTTTCTTCCCTGCCTTGGGGATGTAGACCACCCTAGCTCTACTCCAAGCGATTGGTATATGTCCGAGCGCAAGGCTACTTATAGCGTTTTCCTAATACGAGAGAGGAGCAAGTCCTGACCCGTTTGAAGAAAAATTGGCAGTATGCCATCTATTCCGGGAGATTTATAGGGATGAAATGTGCCTTCTTTGTCATATCTGCATATGACACTCTTGGTGCGGTGGATGTACTCGGGGTGGGCTCCGTGGCGGTTGCACGTGATGTGCTCGGATGTGGGCCCGGCTTTGCCGTTTTATTTCCCACTCTTGCCGCTGACGGTCCGCAGGCCGCACTCCCCGCCCCCGGGCACACTCTCTTAGGAGTGGCCACTGGAGGCGTTAGGGTGCTGTTGTGTCTTTTGACAGCTGGTGCTGCTGCTGCTTGGTCCTTCGGCTCCTTCGCCTTCCTTATGGCTTCCTTAGGAGTAAGTCCTTGCTGGAGGTATCTTAGATACCACTTGACCCTAGAGCCGCAGAGGTTGCGACGGTTCGGGTCGTCCAGCCCACCGGGTTGTCCTCTTGGTGGTAGGAGATTAACTCTTCTTGTTGCCCTCTGATTCGTTGCTGATTGTGGTGGTCCGACCACCACATTTCCGCGCAACGAAGTTGTGGCACGCTGTGCCTGCGGCACTCTCCTATATGGTGCAGAAGTAGCACGTTGTGGAGGATGGTCTACCACATTAGATGACCTCCCACTCTCAAGTGTTCGGTCGTTTAAATGTCTTGCGACTTGCTCCGCGGGGAGATCCCGCGGTATATTGATATTTTTTGGACTTTTTATATTTGGTCCCACGTGCTGCAGAGAAGGTATGTCCGCCCGGGCAGAGATCTGCATTACCCGGGTAAGGCTAATTAGAACAGGCGGTCGCCATTTGCCTGAGCTCACCGTAAGAGACTGGGCTAGTTGTTAACCCGGTCCCCCAGCCAGGCTGACTCTCGGCACGGTCCGAGTGACACCTTAGTCCGGCCCGGAGTGAGATGTGAGGTTAGGGATGGGGTAGGTAAGGGAAGTTTGGGGGTTTTGTGAGGCTATACCTTGAGGAGGCGGCGACACAAACGCCTCGTCAGTACGATTCACATTATCGTACCCGCTGTTTGTCCGGGACTGCTTATTTACGACCAATCTCGTATTATTCGCAGCTAACCTCCCCGAGAGGAGGCCGTTCGCTATCCGCAACCCGCGACCCGCCTGGTGGCCTCAGCTCAGCCCCATCCGAACCATCCCACAAGTTCTTTTGACCAGGTTCAGTTTTTAAGTGAGCCCACTTTTGTGGTCCTTGATTTATGTAAGCTCTTCAGATAGTATAGTCACATTAGTGGTTCATTAATCAGAAAATCTCTTCAAATATAAGCCACACGTTAGTGGTTCATAATTAAGGAAATCTCTTAAAAAATTGCCCCACGTTGGGCGCCAAAAATTATGTAACCATGAAAACCAGATACAGATAGGGGCCAGATATTGGAGGCCAAAGAAACCTGTAACTAATAACTCGCACAATTAAAACCAAAACTGTGGTCAATTCAATGTGCGAGCGGAAACCGGGATTTGTAGCGGTGTGGGACCCTACTGGTGGAAGCTCATGCCGGTTGTGGGGGGGGGGGGCTGGTTTGGGGGTTGTTGCTACCATCCTGATATTCCTTTCTGATCATAATTTTAATTATTTAGAGAAATTAATTATTCAAACATTTCCATTTTCGGTACATTCCTCTTAAAGCTAGTCATAAACAAAAAAAATACATGATTAATCTTACTAAAAAAAAATTTCTATTGTGCACTCTTAACAATTTTTTCTCATTAGACTGGTTGAAGTTTTACAATGTTTCGTATGGAAAGGCTTCGTTGGTTTCTTGGTTGAAACAAGTGGTAAACGTAGTATACTTGTCCCTACTTAACTAATGATTATTAATTTTATTTTTTTTTTCTTTCTTACTTCTAGGCAGCATTCAATTAAACTACACTTAACATAACTAACAGAAGCAAGTGGGGTAAAGGTTATCAGCTTCTATCTATTCGCTAATTCTTTAATAGAAATACATATATACTTTAAATTATATTTTTGGGAGAGGTTACGGGGTGATCAACATGTATGAAGAAAAAAAGCTTAATACTTCATATATTTTCATTAGAAAGTTACTGAAGGTAACTTTTATTCATTCCTTCTTTTTTTTTGTCTGTTTTCTTTTTACTTCAACTCCCCGTTGCTCTTGGCTTGCTGCATAAATAAAGGAAAATCATAAAAATTACAACTTACGTGCACACCCAGCGAAGAAATGCCTTTCGACGTCGAGGGTTTTGCATTTCAATTCATGCAACACATGAATATATATAATAATTTTAGGTTATTTTATTGACGGATTTCATTGAACTGTCAATACTCATGAACATCAATACAAAAAAACATGTACAAAAAAAAAAAACTAAGTTCAGGAATGGTTTGAAACAATTTTTTTTTTTCATACATTTTGATGTGATCGGAACATCAAATGTTATTAATTTTTGCCGATTATAAAATATTTTTTTTCCCAGTTTCTATTTTTTTTTCTTTTAACACCACTTTACCACACTTGCCGCACGTTCATATTGGACCAAAAAAAAATTTAACTATAGATCACTTATATATAGAAAAAAATTAGCTTAATAGAACGATGCGATGTCTGCGTTGCGCCGGTGATGGTGGTGGTGGGGGAGGTGATGCTGGTGCTCCATTGGCCCCGTGCGGATCCTCTCACAAATGCGGTCTTGGGTGGGAATTTTTTTTTTTTTTTTTTTTTGTTTCGGTGTTGGTTTTTATAAAATTTTGTGTTATTGTAAGTTATTATTGGGTTTCAGTTTTGTTTCTTTTTTTCTTTTCCATGTGCTTGAGCGGGGACAGCTTTTATGCCGAATTGGTTATCATCAACGATGGAGTTTGCTGCGGAATTATTTTTCTGGTTAGAAAAACACGTGTACGTTTTTTTTTTCTTTTTTTTAATTTTTAACGTTATTTATTTTTTTTTCAATTGTTCACTTTAGTGATAATAACACGTCCGCGATGAATTTAGGTTTTTTTTTATTTTTTATTTCCATTATTTTATTTTTTTTGTATTTTTTTTTTATAGGTTAGTTTAACGTTGGGACTTTCGATGCACGTGGTTACGAAAATTTATTACCGGCGATCTGCACTGATGCGTTGACGTGCATCATGACCCGAGCAACTCGAACAGAAATAAGAGGGCTTCTCAGAGCGGATCTGGGCTTATATACGTCTGTGGGGGCAAGCTCTTGCCTTCACGAAATATTCAGCGCTTATCCGCTTCGAACCTTTCACCTTAAGCAGGGCTTGCTTCCCACAACGTTTTGGATAGCGGCCAAACGTATGCAACGATTTTTCCCTTTGTGCACGACGACAAAAAATCATTGCCTACCCTAGATCTACTTTTAAATCGCACCCAAAAGTCTGCGATGTAAACATAACCAAAACTTCCGATGGGTTTGATGGGCAAACGGGTGCAGTTAACGGTCCACTATACATCACAGAGGTGGAAAAGGATAGACACTAAAGTCTCATGCTTTTAGAAGCCGAGGAACGAGCTCATTTCGTATGGATAAAGAGTTTGTCAAGGTAATATTTATAATATACTTTTATATATTTATATATATTTATAATTTGTTTTTCTATATACTTTTAGGATTGTAAGACGCCAATTAACATCACACAAGGCTCAACTTTACTTTTGTAAAACATGCCTACATTTTTCGCATAATGAGAGGATGCATGCCGAACATCGTCAACACTGTGGGAAGGTTTTATCGAAGCTCCCATCCGAAGACAAGGCAAGTCTAGAAATGATAACAAACATTGTAAATAGATCTAAGAAAAAACAAAAAAAAAATGTTTTATAATATCAAAAAATAAATATATAATTAAATCAAAATAAAAATACTTTTGTCTCTTTTATTTTAATGTAAGAAAACTGAATGTTTGGCTTGCAGGTAAGACAATTACAAAAGAACATACACACATACATATATATGATGTGTGTGTGTATGTCTCTCGCTCTGTGTGAGCGTGTGTGAGGATGATAGTTTGTGTGTGCTTGCGAGTGTTTGCGTATGCCTCTTTTTATCAAATTTTAAATGTAGCTGTACCTATAAACCTGTGTATGTAATGGTCGGTGCTCGACAGTTTTGATTCTGTTTACATCGCAGACTTTTGGGTGCGATGTAAACATAGATCTGGGTATGCAATGATTTTTTTTCTTCTCGTCGTGCACGAAGGGATAAGTCGGTGCATACTTTTGGCCGCTAGATAAACGCTGTGGGAAGCAGGCTCTGTGCAAGGTGAAAGCTTGACTGCGGATAATTGCGCTGGATAATTCCTGAACGCAAGAGCTTGTCCCCACAGACGTATAAAAGGCCAGATCCGCTCTGAGAGGCTCTCTTTTGTTCGAGTCGCTCGGGTCGTGATGCACGTCAACGCATCAGTGCAGATCGCCGATGAGAAATGTGCGCAAAACACGTGATCGACAATCAACAACTTTAAACATAAAATAACATACAAAAGAAGAAAAAAAAAAAAAAACAAACACATACATAAATCCATCATACAGTGAACAATTGAAAGACAAATTACACGGCGTTTCTAACCTAAACAAAAAAAAAAAAAAAAAAACCATGCAAGAAATTTCAACATACCGTTATCTCAGTACAAACACAAAATCAAACCAACAATATATATATGAATATAGAAAAATATAAATATGTGTGCAAGACACCCCCGACGACGAAAGGCCTTTCTTCGCTGGATTCCCATGTAAGTTTGAATTTATTAATTTTCTTTATTTATGCAAAGATCAACACTAAGTTTAAAAAAAAAAAAAAAAAAAATATAATAATAATAATAATATCTAAGAGAAGGAATTGTTGACTCACAAAGAGAAAGAAAAAAGAAAGAAAAAAGAAAAACCAAACAAAAGCATAATTAAAATTACTATAAGTCAAATTCAGATTAAAATAGAGATGACGTAATAACCCTTTTTCTTTTTGTTCTTCTTCATACCACATATGAATTTTTTTTTTTTTTTTAACGAATCTATTTAGTTTGATAAGCTTTACCCATTTGAATATTTTGCAGCCTATAAGTATGCTAAGAAAGAAATTCAATTATTAAATATTAATACCCGTATGCTAAGAAAAATTGTATTGCATATTTAAGTACTAGATTAAGACATTTAAAAAAACATGAATTATTTACCGATATAAAGATAAGAAAAAATGAACCTGTAAATTGATTTTATATTTCCTACTGGCCGGAATGTTAGTTTAGGTGAGCAACGATTTGTTTTGGAGACTTTCCGATTTATTTATGCAGCGCAGGAAGTCCAATTGGATGGGTGGGTATAGAGCGCTTTATCGGGGCAAACAACAGCTAGCACCCCGATACCATTAGCCAACACCAACGAAGCTGTCGCGCTTCTCGCATTTTTACCACACATTGCTTGCTTCGGAGTTAGACTCCAAAAGGGACTCTAAATAATGAAAATTATGATCAGAAAGGAATATCAGGATGGTAGCAACAACCCCCCCCCCCCACCTCCCGGCATGAGCTACCACCAGTAGGGTCCCACACCGCTAAAAATCCTGGTTTCCGCTCGCACAGTGAATTGACCATAGTTTTGGTTTTAATTGTGCGGGTTATTAGTTACAGATTTCTTTGGCCTCCAACATCTGGTCCCTATCTGTATCTGGTTTTTCGCTTACATAATTTTTGGCGCCCAACGTGGGGCAATACTATCTGAAGAGTTTACATAAAACAAGGACCACAAAAGTGGGCTCACTTTTAGAAACTGAAAATGTGTTGTAGTATGCTCACAGTTAGTTGTCTCACATGTATACGTTGATTGAGTATGGTATAGTTATCAGATTTTCTATCCCATTTCCTTAGAGTATCAGTGCAATTTAATGAAATTGTTGATTTACTGAGTGGATCAGTACCTATCTATACGAGCTCATACTTTCGTGAATCTTGTGCATTCGGCTCAGCAGAATGCCCTGCCGGAAGTCACTGAGGTTGCTTTAGTGGTAAAAATCCTTGACGGAGGATCGCTCATCAACGTTTTGCTCAATTTTTGTTTTCGTATCGCAAGTTGCTTTGTTTTTGATTTGGTTTGATGATTTCAAGATACTGTTGTATACTTCTGCGAATCTTGCGCATTTGGCCCAGTCGAATGCCCTGCCGGAATGTCACTACATCATATTTTTTGGAGTTATCTTTTCGGATCTGAAATGGAATATTTGCCATACAAATGGATCGGATAAGTTGTTTTATTTTGAGTTTAGCATGAAGATTTCAAAATACTGTTGTATACTTCTGTGAATCTTGCGCATTTGACCCAGTCGAATATCCTGCCGGAATGTCACTACATCATATTTTTTGGAGTTATGTTATCAGAATCGAATACTTGTCATACCAATTGAACGGACAGAGGAGATGAGTTCGGCGCGAAGTTCGTGCAGCTTATTGAAAATGGAGGACGCTGTGAGTGCGTATCTATACATGAGCTGTTGGGCTTGGCGAAGAGTCACTCACTCTGTATGCTGTCTGTTCATAGTGTAATTATAATAGTCCAAAAAAATCTCCCTCTACTTCGTTGGTTAAAATTTGTTGGTTAGTATTAGTTGATCACTTGAGTTAATTATTTTGGCCATATAGTAGGAAATGTTGTCTTATAATAATGCCTGTAAACCGCAGCCCTAACAATCAGTCGCAGACTGAAGAGAGAAATGACACATGTATAGTGTGTACTTGTGAAATGGCCAATACTCAACCATGTCTGATGACAAGTTGTAGCCATATATTTCACCAGAGATGCTTGGAAAGTTGGTTCTAGGCGAATGCCCAATGTCCTCGGTGCAATACTGCGTGCACTACAGTCGAGTGGCGGATACCATGCAGAAATGGAACTTGAGCTTTAATGGATCTGAAGATAGCTTGAATGTCGAAGAGTTCATCTATAGAGTCAAAGCATTGACGGACGAAACGTTAGATAGTGACTTTCGTGGCCTATGCAAGCATATGCACGTGTTGTTTGTTGGTAAAGCCAGAGACTGGTACTGGCGCTATCATAAGGAAGTGTCTTCCATAGAATGGAAAGAGTTTTGCGCCGCTCTTCGCCAACAGTTCAAAGAGTATCGATCTGATTTTATGATCAAAGAACGAGTGCGTTCCCGTAAGCAGAAGCCTAGAGAATCGTTTACCATTTTTTATGATGCGATCTCGTCCTTAATGGATCGGGCCACCGTAAAGATTGGTGAGGAAGAACTCCTGGAGATTCTAAAGAACAATCTTCTACCGGTACATCGTCACAAACTATTGTTCGAAGAAGTTGAATCTGTAGGCCATCTACGAAGGTTGGTACAAATGAACGAACATTTAATAAATGAATTGTTTGGCCGAACGAAGAGTATTCTGCTATGGATGTGGAGCTCCGAATTTGTATAAGCCACAGTGTCCAACGTGTATACAACGTCGTTCGGAAAACCGCCAGAAGGGGGCAACCAAAAACAGTCGGTTGTCCCTGTCATAAACACATTTCCCATATCAAAAGCTGCACCATTGGCGTCACAGCCGGTCAGCATATTAGGCCGTGCAAAGGAAGAGTTTTTGCATAATATAAGGCAAACTAATTTAGATGATAGATATAAGGAAAAATTAGAGAACTATTTAGCTATTAGAGACCGTATTTTTAGTGATGTCCCGGCTAAGTCTAAACGGAGTTACGAACGGATCCGGAAATTCTACAGAAAGGTAAGAAAATCTCGGCAGTTGTTAGTGTCAACTATTTTCAGTAGTGCAAAAGATATGCGAAGCTATGCTACAGTGACGTTTTTAAATCGAATAGAACATGGTTTATTAGACACTGGTGCAAATGTTTCGTGTATAGGTGATAGTTTTGAAGCTCAAGATCTGATTACTATGCCAGAATTTAAGAAAATAAAATCGCATGTACAGACAGCGGACGGCAAGATTCAGGACGTAGTAGGTATTCTTAACGTTGTCATGACCTATAAGGACCAACAACGGCCTATAAAGCTGTTTGTTATTCCATTTATTAAGCAGAAGCTGATCCTGGGCATAGATTTTTGGAAAACCTTCGCACTAGCACCAAATATAATCTCTGCTATAGAAATGGAGCCAGCTTCCGGGTCAATCAATTCTAATCTCTTTCCCTTAACAAGATTACAGCAATCGCAATTAGATGTTGTCAAGAAATTATTTCCTTGCTGTGAAAATGGTCTTGGCCGAACAAAACTTATAAAGCATCATATTGAAATTGCAGAAGCCAGACCTGTGAAACAAAGATTTTATCCGGTCAGTCCTACAGTGGAAAAACTTGTCTTCTCTGAAATAGATCGCATGTTGGAATTAGGAGTCATCGAGCCTTCAACGAGCGCTTGGAGTTCTCCTATGAGGATGGTCGTTAAACCAAATAAAGTTCGTCTTTGTCTAGATGCAAGAAAACTGAATGACGTCACCAAAAAGGATGCTTATCCCTTACCCAGCATTGATGGTATCTTTTCGCGACTGCCTCGTGCCAATTTAATTACAAAACTTGATTTAAAAGATGCTTATTGGCAAATTGAGCTGAGCGAGGAATCAAAGCCCCTTACCGCGTTCACTGTCCCTGGAAGACCCTTATATCAATTTAAGGTAATGCCGTTTGGACTATGTAATGCTCCGTCCACTATGTGTAGACTTATGGACAGTCTGATTCCGCCCGATCTTCGCAATTGCGTGTTTGGTTATTTGGATGATTTTTGCGTTGTGTCTGAGGACTTTGAATCTCACCTAACGATTCTTGTTCGACTCGCTGAACAGTTCAAACGTGCAAAATTGACGTTGAACCTAGAGAAAAGTCACTTTTGTGTAACTAGCATTAATTACCTAGGTTACATAATTAGCAATCAAGGCATATGTACTGATCCCGATAAGATCGCATGTATTCGAAATTGGCCTCCACCTAGAAATTTGAAACAAGTGCGAGGTTTCTTAGGTGTTTGCGGTTGGTACCGACGTTTTATTCAAAATTTTTCCGATTTCACTTGCCCCATCACAGAAACTTTATCAACCAAGAAAAAGTTTGTATGGACGGAGAATGCTCAAGAAGCTATGGAAAAACTTAAAACTATCCTGACATCGGCTCCAGTATTACAGAATCCCGATTTTGAGAAGAAATTCTTTTTGCGTTGTGATGCCAGTAACTTTGGTGCTCGTTCAACTTTCGGTGGAAGGTGATGAAAAACCAATTGCATTTATGTCAAGAAAATTATCCCGATCTCAGCGTAACTACAGTGTTACCGAGAGAGAATGTTTAGCCGTAATACTGGCAATCGAAAAGTTCCGTTGTTACCTGGAAATGCAAGAATTTGAAGTGGTTACAGACCATTCGAGCCTCTTATGGCTAAAACGGCAACAAAATGTATCTGGTCGTTTAGCTCGTTGGATCTTTCGCTTGCAGCAATATAAGTTTTCGTTTTCTCACCGAAAAGGCAAGGATCATTGTGTTCCTGATGCGTTATCTCGTCTCTCAGAAGAGGAAATTGCAGAGATAGAAATTGGACCTGTTATCGACATTGAAGATGAGGCCTTTAACGCTTCAGAGTATGTAAAACTAATTGCTGATTTTGAACAAAATCAATCGTCTTTCCCAGACATACAAATTGTCGACAAGCGTTTGTACAAACGCGTCGAACCCGCTTCCGGTGATCCCGAACAAGAAATACGGTCCTGGAAATTATGGGTGCCCGTTCAATTGCGCCCTAATGTACTTAATCAAGCACATGATAGCCTAGTGTCTTCACATGGGGGCATTCAGAAGACGTTGGAGAGGATCCGTCGAAATTTATTTTGGCCTGGTCTTGCTGCTGACGTACGCGATTACGTACGTAATTGTGATGTTTGTAAAGCAACCAAAGCTCCAAACTACACTCTTCGTCCTCCTATGGGAGATCATTGTCCAACAGAGCGACCCTTTCAACGGTTGTTCATCGATTTGCTAGGTCCGCATCCGCGTAGCAAACAAGGACACATTGGCTTATTGATGGTTCTAGATCACTTCAGCAAATTTCATTGGGTGTGCCCTCTTAAGAAGTTTACCACAGTAAAAATACAGGAATTTCTTAGTGATCACATTTTTAATTGCTATGGTGTCCCAGAAACGATTATCAGTGATAATTGTTCGCAATTTAAGCCAAGTACCTTTAATGCCTTTCTAACCAAATTGGGTATCAAGCACGTCTATACAGCTCTTTATTCACCACAGAGGAATGCAGCCGAGCGGGTGAATCGTTCATTGCTAGCTGCCGTGCGGTCTTACATTAATCAGGATCATCGCGAATGGGATACGCATTTGTCCGAAGTATCGTGTGCATTGAGATCTGGCCTTCACCAGTCTTTAAGGTGTTCCCCTTATAAGGTATTGCTTGGGTTAGACATGATAACACACGGTCAAGACTATAAGCTGTTAAAGAAACTAGAGATACTCGGAGAACCAAGGCCTACTGTCCATCGCTCAGATAACTTGGCTATACTGCGGCATGATATAAAAAGGAACATACGAAAAGCATACGATCGTAATGCTGTCCAATATAATCTTCGTTCGAAGCCAGTCTCGTTTCGGGAAAACCAGGAAGTGTTTCGGCGAAACTTTACGTTAAGCAATTTTGCGAAGAACTTCAACGCAAAATTAGCCCCAAAATTTGTAAAGTGTCGGGTAAAAAAGAAACTGGGAAATTGCTTCTATTTATTAGAAGATTTACAAGGACATGAAGTAGGCACCTTCCATGCTAAGGATATTAAAGCCTGATTCCCGCTAATCATTACGTCTATTGGTGTAAGATTATCGGGTGGTGTAATGGTCGGTGCTCGACAGTTTTGATTCTGTTTACATCGCAGACTTTTGGGTGCGATGTAAACATAGATCTGGGTATGCAATGATTTTTTTTCTTCTCGTCGTGCACGAAGGGATAAGTCGGTGCATACTTTTGGCCGCTAGATAAACGCTGTATGAAGCAGGCTCTGTGCAAGGTGAAAGCTTGACTGCGGATAATTGCGCTGGATAATTCCTGAACGCAAGAGCTTGTCCCCACAGACGTATAAAAGGCCAGATCCGCTCTGAGAGGCTCTCTTTTGTTCGAGTCGCTCGGGTCGTGATGCACGTCAACGCATCAGTGCAGATCGCCGATGACAAATGTGCGCAAAACACGTGATCGACAATCAACAACTTTAAACATAAAATAACATACAAAAGAAGAAGAAAAAAAAAAACAAACACATACATAAATCCATCATACAGTGAACAATTGAAAGACAAATTACACGGCGTTTTTCTAACCTAAACAAAAAAAAAAAAAAAAAAAAAAAACCATGCAAGAAATTTCAACATACCGTTATCTCAGTACAAACACAAAATCAAACTGAAAAAAAAAACATGTATAAGTTAAAATAAACCAAAATGTTGATAACCACCACCACCACAACCAACAATATATATATGAATATAGAAAAATATAAATATGTGTGCAAGACACCCCCGACGACAAAAGGCCTTTCTTCGCTGGATTCCCATGTAAGTTTGAATTTATTCATTTTCTTTATTTATGCAAAGATCAACACTAAGTTTAAAAAAAAAAAAAAAATATAATAATAATAATAATATCTAAGAGAAGGAATTGTTGACTCACGAAGAGAAAGAAAAAAGAAAGAAAAAAGAAAAACCAAACAAAAGCATAATTAAAATTACTATAAGTCAAATTCAGATTAAAATAGAGATGACGTAATAACCCTTTTTCTTTTTGTTCTTCTTCATACCACATATGAATTTTTTTTTTTTTTTTAACGAATCTATTTAGTTTGATAAGCTTTACCCATTTGAATATTTTGCAGCCTATAAGTATGCTAAGAAAGAAATTCAATTATTAAATATTAATACCCGTATGCTAAGAAAAATTGTATTGCATATTTAAGTACTAGATTAAGACATTTAAAAAAACATGAATTATTTACCGATATAAAGATAAGAAAAAATGAACCTGTAAATTGATTTTATATTTCCTACTGGCCGGAATGTTAGTTTAGGTGAGCAACGATTTGTTTTGGAGACTTTCCGATTTATTTATGCAGCGCAGGAAGTCCAATTGGATGGGTGGGTATAGAGCGCTTTATCGGGGCAAACAACAGCTAGCACCCCGATACCATTAGCCAACACCAACGAAGCTGTCGCGCTTCTCGCATTTTTACCACACATTGCTTGCTTCGGAGTTAGACTCCAAAAGGGACTCTAAATAATTAAAATTATGATCAGAAAGGAATATCAGGATGGTAGCAACAACCCCCCCCACCTCCCGGCATGAGCTACCACCAGTAGGGTCCCACACCGCTACAAATCTCGGTTTCCGCTCGCACAGTGAATTGACCATAGTTTTGGTTTTAATTGTGCGGGTTATTAGTTACAGATTTCTTTGGCCTCCAACATCTGGTCCCTATCTGTATCTGGTTTTTCGCTTACATGTATCTGTGTACCACTGTAAAAAAAAAGGTGAAGTAAAAGGAAAAAGAAAAAAATATATACAAAATCTTTATATGTAATTGTATGCTGTTTATTAATTGAATAAATTGAAAATAAATAACTAAACCAAGATATATTTTTGTTAATATGTATATATTTTATTTATATTTACTTAAGATTTAAATACAGTTAAAATATTTTTAATAAAATTTAAAAATTCAACATTTTTTTCAAATGCATTGTCTGCATCAAAAATTGATTGTATGTCCCATTCCTCGGTGATGGGCTCCTCGACAAGTAGCTCCTCGAAGGTGAGTTCCATCCTCTGTCCCTCCTCAGTGATATCAATTACTTCGATATCGTCCTCTTCTATTTTCTGCTTTTTGGTGCGCTGCTCCGTCTCTTTCTCGTCTTCAATTTTACGTTTTTCTGTAGGCAGAATGTTCAGCAGTTCCAGAAAGTTACTGTATCTTCTGAAACCACACAAGCTGCTTCACTACCAGGGATCGGTACGGCATGAGCTCTTCAAAACGAAGGTTCATGGGATTATCGGTAGGCACGAATTCAAAGAAGTCTTCCATGTTGATCGACATGTTATTTTCGTATGAGGCAGTTCTAAGCAAGACACTCTTTTATATCCCTGTTTCCTGTGGTGCACCGAATATTGATATTTTGTAATTTCCTTTACATTTATTTGTGATATATTGATAGTAAACACATGTTTGCTTTTAGGCCTTTTGTATTTTATTTTTTATTTTTATAAAACTTCATTAACATTTATCCAAGAGTTGTGATCATTTGAGAACCCAAGCCATTTAACAAGAACTCTCTTATTTTGTCGCCTTATAATCTTTTCAACCAAGTAAGTGTCTGGAAATTTTGTTTTCCTCAACTCCTCATTATATAAACCTCCTTTCAGAATTGCACCTTAATAGTCTTCTAAAATGTATGTAGTTGAATTGGTATTTTGTATTTTATTGACTTTAAAAATTTCAGTTGTCCAGTTTGTCTGTTTAAAAACTATTACGAGAATCCTATTTATCAACAGCTAAAACGAAATTTTGAAGATAGTTTAGCTTTTCGGGGCGCAATGCAAGAATTGATTCTACTGTTTGATCGCGGATTGCTTTGATTTACTTAAAAGATCCTAAAGGTTACGATGATGTGGACTTAGATGTATATCAGAATATCTTAATTAAAACAAATGCACACAGAAAAAATCATCAATCTAATGGTCAGATCAAAGGAAATCGTTCTAAGAAGTACACTAAAATAATACAAAAGCTTTTCTCATCCCTCAATTGAGGGATTTCAATACATCGCCCGGAGTAGCTCGGCTCAAGGTCAGAGCCATCCCAATTACTTCAACAGTTCAACGTATATATCAATTGATTTTGGGTCCAATATCAATATCACCAACTCCAACTACAAGGTCTGCACAGCTTGCAAAGTTCAAGTAGAATCTTCAAAATGGAGCGCCCATCTTCGATCCAATTCACACAAGATGCTTGTGTTTACAGCTGTGAATACCCAGGTGAAAGTCATTTCAAGCGGCTTCAATAATCAATTTAGGTGTTGCTGTTTTGGAACTATCAAAATGGCAAATGTATGATTTTCATTATATGGATACAGACTCAATCATATATTCTATTAAGGCTAATGATTTCTATAGAGACATTGCGACTTTAAGCTCTAGAGATGATAAGAGAAAAATAAGAGAGGATGGTATTCGAACGTATGCTTAGGGTCATTGATGATGGTGCTCCAGTGGCCACGTGCTGATTTTCTTTAAGATTCCCCGTTTTCCAATTGTTCTTTGATTAATGGATTCACGTTTGTTCATATGTTTTTATTGGTGTATTTTTTTTTTTGCGAATATTTTTTTATGGGATTAGATCGGTTTTTGTTGCGGAGATCTTTTTTTTTGTTTCTTTGCGGTTAAATGTGGTAGTCATTTTTCTCCTTCCAATTTTTCTGGTATAGTTTCACAAATTTATGATTTTTCTGAAAGTGCCCCATTCGGGCTTATCATTTATTAAATCTTTTCACAATCCGAATAATATGGTTTTAGATCATTTTTGCACCGGCGATGTGCACTTTGATCATCGACGTGCCTTAAGACCCGAAACAATAGAAAAAGAGAGCTTTTCAGAGCGGATCTGGGCTTACATACGACCGTTGGGTAAGCTCTTGCCTTCAGGAAATATTCAGCACTAATCCGCAGCAAAGCTTTCACTTTGAGCAGGGCTTACGTATGCAACGATTTTTTCCTTCGTGTACGACAAATGCCAGAATTAGAAAAAAATCATTGCCTACCTAGATCTACTTTTACATCGCACCCAAAAGTCTGCGATGTAAGCATTACCAAAACTTCAGAGCACTGAGCATTACTACTTTTTGTTTCTGTTTCACTGCTCCTCATCCACATCATCAATTTTCCGCATCTCTCCAGGAAGAATGTCTAACAGTTCCAGAAATTCACCCGTGTCTTCTGAATCCACACTAGCTGCTGCTCTGCCACGGGTCAGCCACGGCATGAGCTCTTCCAAATGTAGGTTCATAGGATTCTCGTCATCCACGAAGGTGAAAAAGACTTGTATGTACCTCGACATCTTTTTTTTTGTATGAGACAGCTCTAACCAAGACATTTTTTTTATATCCCAGGGTCCCTGCAATGAGTGCGTTTCATGTGGTACACAGAATTGTAAGCAGAAATAGATACATATAGTGGCTCAATGTTGAACGCCAAACATTCTATAATTATTAACTCACACAGTTAAAACCAAAACTATAGTTAATTCAACACACAAACGAGTTATATGTTAACTGTGCGAGCGGAAATCGGGATTTGTAGCGGTTGGGAGGTGTGGGGTTGTTGCTACCATCTTGGTGTTCCTTTTCGGTCATAATCTTAATTATTTGTAGTTCCTTTTACTGGAGTCTAACTCCGAAACAGGCAATTTTTTTTTAAATTATCTAAATCCACACTAAGATGTTGAGTCCAACAGATTCGTTGGTGTTGGTGTATGGTGTCTGGCTGCATGTGTTATGTGCCCCGAGAAATCACTCTTTACCCACCCATCCAATTAGACTTCCTGCGCGGCATTGCTTGAAAGTCCCCAAACGCAATCCTGTTGTTCAACCTAAGCTATCATTGCGGCCAGTAGAAAGAAATAACTAAGTTTACTTATCCTAATTTAATGGATCTCTAATTTAATTTCTGACCAAAAATTAATGTTTTTTTTTTCAATTAAGCTTATAGAAATTTTTAATATTTATTCGCGTAGTTTAATTCTGATTTTTTTTTACTTTCAATTGACTTAACAGTTAACTTAAAACAAAACTATTTTTATTTGTTTTTTTTTTTATTACATACTCGTAGGCAGCATTAAATTATCCTAAGGCCAAAAAACCTCAAAAGTTTTCGGTGGGTAAAGTGTATATATCCTGTATAATTTCATAAAAAAATTTGATTGATGTTTTTTTTCTTATGCCTTTGTTAGGGCATTACGGGGCGATTTATAAAAATGTATGAACAAAAATTACTAAAACCAATGTATATTTATTTTGATGGTGCACGAACATCAAATGTTGTTAATTTTTGTAACTTATATACTTCTTTTTTTTTATATATTTGCTATTTTGTTCTATTTTTTTAACACCACTTTACCACACTTATATCACTTATATATATATATATATATAAAATTTTAAATTATGTTTTAGATGAGAAGTCTGGTTTTAGATGTGACTCCGCTGCTACACGTTGTTGATGAGGTGGTGCAGATGGTGCTATATTGGACACGCACGGATCCTCTTAAAAATGTTGGCTTGCTTGGGTTTTTTCTCTTTTTGTTGGGATTAACGTTTCATATACTTGATTTTGGGCATATTTATACGCCGACTATTTCAACCATCAGAGATGGGATTTGTTGCGGGATTATTTTTGGTTAGGGATTTTGTCATTTTTCATACAAATTGCTTTATTTTTTTTAATGTGTTTTCCACAATTATTAATTATGGGTATATAAAAACTATGCTATTGCATTTAGTAAGGATTCAGCAACTATCCGCAAAACAGCTTTTACTTTGAGCAGGGCTTCGTAAAAGTAGTAAGCAGACAATATATTGATTTAATTTTGTCATTACATTTTCCTTTCTATAAGACACAAAATCTGAAAAGTATAGAATTATTCTGATATAATCAATTACAAAAATATATTGTAAGTAAATGTTTATTTACCGAGAGAAAACTGTTTTTGTTTTGTATCGATTGTTTGAAAAGAGAGCAAAAACTTTAACATTTGAGTCCCATGAAGTTGGTTGCATGATATTTTTAACAAAGGTATGTTACAATATCATATGTTAATTTAAAACAAACAAGCTGTTTCATTTAATTACATGTTTTTTTTTTGTGATAGTCCTGGTCTTATCTAAATGAAAACATTTGTTCATATTTACTCATTATTATTGCCAAAAATTAACAAATGGCTATTTCGGCATCTTTGGCCAACTCTTTCATATATGAAAACCAAGCTAATAAAGTATTTGCTAAAGTGTCATAGGTCTTTACTGGCATTCCACAGAAGATAAGACGTCTGCCTTAGACAAAAAAAAAATAATAAAATTGTAATAAAATGCAACAGCTTGTTTGTGGCTGCCTCCATCGGCTTTGTCCAGTAGCACACCTTTTTCCCCAACAGCTGCAACTTCTTCGGATGGGAATAAGAGGCCATCTTTTGCTGCGGTTGATGCAGTTGGTTCTTCATCTGCTGCTGCTTTTGATGAGATCGATGTGCTTAAAATGCTCTGTATATTGGCCGAAATTAAACGCCGACTCACATGATTGGGATCAGAAAACTCCTTTTGTGACATAAAATTATCATATGTTCCCACAACGCTTTTTAAATCTACGTAATGTATGCAAAGATTTCCTTCGTGCACGACGAACGCAGGAATAAAAAAAATCATTGTCTATCATACTCCTAGATCTACTTTTACAACGCACCAAAAGACTGTGATGTAAACAAAATAAAACATCCGAGCCCCGACCATTAAAATTAGTTTCGAACTCTGTACCTCAAAGAATAAAAAAAAAATGGGAAATACGTCTAGTGTGTCTGTAGTAAACACGATGAGACGACGATTAGAATCTAACTGCTCTGCTCTGACTAGCAGGTATTTATTATATAGAAAAATTTTAAACCTAAATAAATGTGTTGCTTATCTAATGCAGCCACTTGTAAGGCGACTCCATTTAGTGTTTTGTTATTTAAGTTTAAGTTTAAGTCGAGAGAGCTGGTCTCCAAAATAGCCTGAACACAGCTGCTAAATAAAATTATTGGCAAATTTCCATTTAAAAAGTTTTGCACCTGAATGTGGACAAATCTGCAGGTGTACTCAGGTTTTATAGCAAGAATTGGCACTTAAGGGTAAAAAAAACCGAACTGACCAAACTTTCTGATCTATATTGTTCATACTGACGGTCGAACGTATATGTACACATATGTACATATTTCAGTTTTCACCATAACTATTGCTATTAACTTACTTTACAAAATACTTGTACATATACTAAGAGTATTAAATTATAGTGGAATTTATAACATTAAAATATATTCCCTTAACGCATGCAATCAAATGTCTTAAATGATTGTAAATTTTAGACACAAAGTAGGCTACAAGATATATGGGTAGGTTTTAAGATGAAAATTATTCACATTTTTTTTAGGTCGATTGACTAAACATCTAATAATATGTCAATTTTCGATTTGCCCAATATATAATTTTATTTATAAGGAGTGGTTTTTTTTTACTGAATCTCGAATTATAAACATTTGCATTAATGTTCAGATTTTCCTGTAGAGTGATTTTACTTTAATCAATTCAATCAAGATGTGCTACTCACCTTGCTACTCGTGCAACTACTCCTGCACCACACCTTGCAACGGCTGCTGCAGCGGCTGTAGCGGCTGCAATGGCAACTGCTCGGCCGCATGCTTCAGTTACCCCAACTGCGGAGGCTGTTGAGGATTCTGCTGCTAGGAGCATCTTCAAAACGAACTCTTCATATGATACTTATGATGCACAAAGAAATCCATTCAAAACATATAAATCTAAATAAACTGCATTCAAAATTTAGATGATGTACCTTTATTTTCTAAAAGTAATCATAAATATATTAAAATAGGTAAGCAGCTTATAAACATCTTTGAATAGATCTTTTACATGAATATAATACCTTTTTAATCGGCCATGTACTGGACTTTCACCCCATCGTCCACCCGTGGCTCCTGTACAAAGGATAGCCCAAGGTGTTGCTTGGTGAACATCCTGGATACCTGGGCCAGCCCGGTATTGATGACTCTAGTCATCTACTGCGTGATATTTTCCAGTTTACACGTCAGTTTGGGCATGGAGTTTCCAACGTCACCGTCACTCGTTATAATAACTGACTCTCGGCACGGCCCGAGTGCCCTCTTAATCAGGCGTGGAGTATGATGTGGGAATATGGAGGGGTAGATAAAGTGGTGCGGGGAAATTGGGGTTGTGTCACTATAATTGACATTATCGTACCTTCTGTTTGTCCGGGTTAATTATGTAGGAATCAAATGTACTCTTGTATAAAACTGTTTCATACAAAACGAGGAGCATTCAAGAATTGTTGAACTTTATGGCTAATGAAAATTCGATGGATTTATATTTGGGGCAGCATATACGCTAATCGACCATAGTGAAGGACGAAATCGAGATGATTCACATCACTGAGGAGGCACAGTCAATGGAGCCCACCATCGAGGAACTTCTTACTGAGAAACCTGAGAGTGAGGAATGGGACAATCAAACACTATTTTATAAAGATAATAATCTTAAAAACACTCTCAATTATTTTAATTATATATATATTTAATATTACTTATTTTCTCAATTTTCTAACCAGCCATATACATTTTCAGTTTTCTTAGATTCAAATAAAAGAAACAAGGTTATTTATATTTTGTGTTTTCACTATATATTTATTTATAACTATTTTATTTTTTTAATTGTACATACATTTAAAATGTTTTACAAATTATGGATCTTAGATCTAAGCATTAACATACTATCACTAAATGTCTTATATACAAACAGACATTTCTTATAGCTATTTATGCCTAACTTAATTAATGGAGACCTTTTCACACCTTTAGATACTTAAATGCATCCACCCCCTCAAGTGACCCACAAACTTTAGCATTCTCTTACCATAATTTTCGTCTTTTATCATACCTAAAACTTTCTTGTTCCACCTCTTGATTCCATGTTTTTGTGCTAAGTCTACCGCATACTCAGAAGTATCAAAACGCATCTCTACATTATCCGCAATATCACTAAGGAAATCATTAGTCTCTGTATTCATATAGTTTAATGAGACTTTCTCTTGGAACTTTGGCTTCATATAATTATAATCAGAATCATACAAATTCCATTTTGATAGTTCCAAAACAGCAAGGGCAATAAAGGTAGATCAATATAGTAATCATAAAGAGAGTCTAGATACAAAAGATCAACCTTAAGAATGTTAACATTCTCTGAATTTTCGGCGATAGATGAAAGATTAAAGGACTTTACTTCATCCTCATTCATCCATCTAAAACCAGAATATGGGAGATGTTGAGACATAGCCCAACCATATAAATTATTATCATCTAAGTACATCATAAGTTCTGAAGTCTTAGTGCTATCATATGTCTCCATATACATATGATTAGCTTTTGAATAGCGCTCGCAGAACTGAACCAAGACACCACGACCACCAGTTTGAATAAACCTATACGAATTTATATCTGTTTATAATTTGAGTTCTATTTTTGTGGTCTGTAGCATTGCATCCTATGAGAGACCGGGTGTTGTATAATAATGTGCGGGACCCAATGAATATATTTTCTTACATATGGCTCAATAATATTTCTGTAAGTTAAAGCACATCAGTCCTAAGATACGATTCAATGTAATCTTTGGGACTGTGATATCCAAAAATTGACCAGAATCTTTGTTCGTCAGAATAGTCCTTATTCGTTAGACTATTAAAGAATTTTTCAGTGGGAGGGAGAGCTGACTCATACAATCTGCTCATAGGGAAAGAGGACAAAAGGTGCATTTTGAAAATTAATATTACAGACAGTACTGACAATGATACCTAACACGATCATTTTCTAAACTTTTTTGACAAATATGACAAATGTCTGCATTTCTAAAGCTATTCTCATCTTCATGTGTTAAAGCAATGAAAATGTACACTGGCCATACTTGTCATCTTGGGGTTGCTAGACTCTAGACGATAAATAAAAATAAAATAAATAAGAATAAAATATTCATTATTTTTAAGCTTGTACAGTCAACAACTGAACAAATTTTTTGTGTGAACTTAAATTCAAATATTTAAATACTTCAACATTTTTTTTAGAGAAATGGAAAATCTTTTTATTTTATTATTTAGGAACGCTGATTAATTATTATTTTTTTGGATACTAAATTAATATAATTCACAAAATATATTTATGGTCTTCGTCAAAGAATAAAATGGAGCTTGATATAAATAAATAATTTAGTATACATAAAAATATTCTTTATCTTATTATATTCAATATATTTTTCAGCCCGAAGGCATTAATATGTTATTGCTGTGTTACTTATATATTTGTAGCTTTCACTATTTATTTATTTAATTTACTTCTCACATTTAATAAGCTCTAAGGTCTCAATGAACAGCTCTAATGTATTTTATTATCCGACTAAAATATATTTACAGATTAACTTATGTATTTGGCCTTTTTTATTGTAACTTTTCTGCTTCTAGACGTATGCCCCAGTTATTGGCCAAAGTTTGAAGTGCAAGTGCTTAAATTTGAAACTTGAACTTAATTTTTTTTGTAGTTTTTCAAGACATTGCCACTTTAAAATAAAAGCTTGATTTTATGGTATGGTATTAAGAATAGCTGAGCCTTGCAGCGTATCAGTTGCAATTATTTCAGTTAGCCCCCTGGCCTAGTTCAAATAATCATTCTGCTTTTCAGGCTTTTTCTGTAAATATCACAAAAACTTATATATTTGTACATAAATGTTTATTTTTTGGTCATTTTCAAATAAAGTGTTTTTAAATTAATTAATTTTCCTATTATAATATAAAGGTTTGAGTCTTTCCTTGAATTCCGAAAGAATCAATTTCAGTAAACAGAAATTCCTAAAATCCATAAGCAGCCGAGCATATCCCATCTAGTACCTTTTTCCGCGAAGAAGTTGAACTACTCTAAAATTCCATTCCAATTCCAACGAAAAATAGCAATGAAAACTCCAAGTTCCTGGCTAGTTGCTTAGTTGTTGATAAATACATTATGCCCTTAAGTAAATTAGAGTTTTTTTTTAGTATATTTCCAATATAGATGGTAAAAATGTAAGCTTAAGTGTTAAATAATAACTGAAGTTATTGTATAAAATATTATATTTTTTATATTTTATTATTTATATTTAAAAATTACTACATTTATATATAATTTACAATTTACAATCGTATTATTATTGAGATGAATTAAATGGATAAGTCTGTCTATGACACATGATAAATAATTCGGAAGTTAATCACAAACTGGTATAGCAGAATAAGCCGATGAGAATTGTTATCCACCAGCTGACCAGGATGATGCTCAAGACTGAAAATGTCCAACGAATACTTACGACTAGACTCAGAAATTACACTATATATTCATGTATTTGTGAGTAACACTGCGGAATGCGGAATGAGCAAGTGGAAGTGAAAATTACACACACACATTCGCACACAAAATGTCCTTCCACTAGATTCATGTCACTTGTCCGCCTGGCAGCCTCGTGACGTGTACTGTCCGGACTTGAGTCCACTTGACTGTGACTTGTACGATGCCGGTGGCATTTACAACAAAGTGGATGTGCGACATACTCACTGAATACTACATATATATATATATATATATATATATATATATATATATATATATATCCGTCTGGCCTGACATTAATGCGCGAAACTTGGACAATTAAGACAATGAAAACTCGCAGAAACAGATTAAAGCAAACTAAGGAGGATTGAATACCCTCGCAGAGTTTAGCTACTCCTATGCCATAATTAAGTAGTATAGTGTGGTAAAATTTAGTGTGAAGATCTAGATAAAAACATTTTATTTAATATTATCTGATATGTTCAATATAATATAAAAGTCAGTAGGCGACATCTAAGATAATAAGTGAGCTATAGACCTTAAATTTAGAAGGAAGATAGAGTTAATTTATATTATCTAAAGTTTTCTGTTTTTCTTGGCTTTTTATGTCGTTTAACGAAATATTATTCTGATTTTAATAGATTTCTTGAGTAATTATAAGAAAAAATTTAACTGTTATTACTGTTCCACTGATCAGAATTTAAGTTCGAGCTTAGATTTATTTTATGTAAGACAAAATATGTTACATACAAATTATAATAACAAGTATAACAACTATTTTGATCATATATTTATAGTATACAAATTTAAGTAACAAAGAGTAATAAACCTTTATTCATGTCTGTGGTAACCGGAGTTTTATCTGATCCGTTCAATGGGTAAATATTTTAGCCTGACAATTGATGTTTCTTGTATGCGAGTTGCGTTTGATTTGTTAAGGCTGTCGCAACAATGCCCTAAAATGCTCATAAAAAAGCAAAAGTAACACAATACAGATGTGATTTAAGGCGTTAGACCGAAAATGTATAAAAATAATACTGGCTTTTTAGTGTTCGGATTCTGTCGAAATGATTTAATTTACAGCCTTTGAAATACGCAATTAATGTAAGTAAACTAGTGATTAAGTGGATATATACACATTTTCTACATAATTTGTGTAATAATTTAGAAATAGTAATAATCAGATTTTATTTTAATTATCCACTTCAGTTATGACAATTAAATTTTAGCTTACTGTTCAAATTATTTGTTAATTTTTGTAACTCAACCATTTTACAGCCCAACCAAAGTAGTGCTACAGTGTTTTATTTTTATAATTCTGGGCTTATCTGCCTCAGGATACGCAGCAGCTTGTGTTAATCGCTCCTGCCCAAAGCGCTTAATGAGCCCAGAAGAAAAAATTCAGAAATAATTACCATTGCTGGAAGTGCTGGACTACAGTATACTCATAGTTGTAGTATTCAAAGACATGCATTTGAAAGGTATAATAATATCATTGAAAAACTCAATATCATATTTAATTTAATTAAATCATTTTTTTCTTTTTGTGTTAATTCCTATTTAATATAAGCTTTGCTTAACAGAACACAATATGAGACACCAAGATAAAAAAATATTATGTTTAACAACAATATCATTTGTTCTTAAACTGATTAAATTGAAAAAAAAAAAATAATAATAAATGGGAAAGTGCGGCTTCAGACCGGTACGAATCATAATTTATCAAACTGATTCATCAACTTCGAAATACCCGTTATTTCAATAACTTAGGGTACAGGGAATAAAAAGTCAGAAACAACTTCCTTACATTGTCATTAAAAAATCAATTTATGTATGTGCTTCAAAATGAAAATACGAGTACAGGTATAAATTTGTCAGCATAAGTAAAAAATGTGTTAAGTACATTAAAATTAAATTTCAGTTTCGCAGTAGCTCGAACATATGCCAGGTCACACACACCTGAGTCTATATGTGTGTGTTGTGTGTGGTGTGTGTTTACATTTTTTTTTGTTAAACAGCAACAACGATAACAGCAAAAATTGCCGTTAAGGCTGGCGGATTAATGCACCAAGATTTACATGCGAAATCAGCGACAGGCGAACACGTTTGGTAGGCGTAGAATGTAGGCGTGGCACGGTCATTGTGACACTGGTAAAATAGACATGGTCAATTGATGTTGCTTTTGGGGTAACACAAATGCCCGTAAATCAACGTCGCACTCTTTGGTCTATGGACTTGCTTATCAGCTGTTTGCGTCGGTTTTTGCTATTCAGATGACTTTTGGGGCTTAGCAGGGATATGCAGGATATGGATGTATTCAGCTAACGATTATTATTTCAGCCAGGAGTCAGAAGTCGAATAAGCACAAACATTTATTTAAGAATAAAATCAAAATAATATTACGATTTATTGGTGTATAATTAATCAAAAAACATATATAAATTATAAAAAAAAATGAACAAAACAATAAAAAAAACCCAAATAAATATAATAGGAATTTCAAATTTGACGTAAAAAGAATTTAAAATCTGAATGGAACTGAAACTGTGAATATATATTTTTTGCTTAAAATTTGTAATGTTTGCTTTCGATGCTCTTATGTATATGTATTTTCAGTACTAGTGAAATTAAATTCAATTAATTTATTGCAACCACATTGCAGCTCGTTATTGCAATTTAAAATGATACGGATATGACAATGCGACAATACAAAGTTAGGAGTCAGAAAAGATAATTAGAAGAGCAAGGCAAAGATTTTATGAATTGAGTATTGAGCAATGAAAAGTGAATATTTTAAATAATTTTAGAGTTTTTTTTGTTGCATAATTTCAATTTATACACGGTCTAAGCATCTAATTGATTTGAATTTGTAAATGGTATTCAATTGCATAAATAAGTTAAAGAATAAGTTAAATATAATTCCAGCAGAAAAACTACAAAAACAAGTTTCTGGTGTACTAAGGGTGATAGCACGGAAACTAAAATAAACTTATAGAGGCATGAAAATCCGCTTAGATTGCACTTACAAAAATACAAAAAATAAGTAAATAAAAAAATACACACACACACACACGTAGTTTAAAGTTTATTCGTGCGTGCACAAAAAAGTACCCATATGCAAGTCAAAAATATTTACGCATAGCCAAATGCTGTGCAGCAAACAAACTGAATAAAACAATTTCGATTTTTAAAAATTGGATTTATAAATAAAATTTCGAGAACTGAATGTATTTGTATATGTTACAAATCTCCCCATCTCTATCTCCCTTTCTCTGGACCTTTTTTTTATCACTGTGTGTGTGTTTTGTTTTTTGCGATTGTATTTTTGGGGTATTTTGTATTGCCTACTTTCTGGCTGGCGACTTAATTATACACATATTTCCACTTAATTTTTTTTTTGGGTACCGCGTGCTTAAATTTCGCGCAAATTGTTGTTTTCATTGCTGTTGTTGACCACTTTATAATTATAGACGTCAGTCAGGCATTTAACTCGTTTGCTGCTGTTGTCCAAAACCAACAGCAGCAACAAATTGTTGCCAGCCTCGTCGGGTTTCAATTTGTGTGGATCGCACGTAGAAAGCAACAGAGACAACAAAAACAACAGTTATTGCCATTATTGTCTGTGTGTGTGTGTGTGTGTGTTCGAGTGTGTGTACTGTTGTTGTTATTGCTTTCGCTTTTGTTGGTGCTATTGCTGGACATGCGAAATAATTGCTTCATACATAATTATCGTGACGGCGACCGTCGCTATTCTCATTACAATTTGTTTCAGTTGCCATTGTTGCTATTGTTTGGTTTCGGCTGCTTACTGTCGTTAATGGGAATGGATAGCATTTAGGACAAAGTAAAAAAGCACCGATATTGAAGGATTATGTTCATATAGCATATGCAGATTGTACTGGTCCTAGTCTTAAAGCGATTTACTTAATTTTTTTGATTTATTTAGTTTTAAGTGTTTTCAATTTATCTAACTTTGTTTTGAGATAAAATTGAACTGAACGAATCACTTATTAAATTAATTAAATACATATTTTAATTGTCGATCATCATAAGTTGTGTAGAATTTAACTCTTTTTTTTATATTTGAGTCGTTTTGAAAACGTCCTTAACCTGTATTGATATTTTTAATCTCCAAAATAACTGAATTCCCCAGAAAATCTGTTTCAAAAGCCGCTGTCAAAACTAAACTGAAATTAAAAGCTGCCATGCAAGAATTACATATCAACTCAAACACAGATTTTTCTTAAATTTATTGAAATAATTTCTAGATTTAAATGCAATGTTTTTCGCTTTTAAAGTGGCTCTCTAAATTTCTGATTGACTTTGTATTGACTCGATCTTAGTTTGTTCTCAACTTAATATTTTCGAACTGTAGTATGAAAAAACTATTCACCGATCATCAACTAAAAATTATTTTAATCTAATATTTAGCATACATATTGATGTTTTTTTCTTTATTTATTTTTATTTCACTTTAAAATAGCACTGCAACTTAAAAACATTCTGCTCATGATTACAAATTATCCGCTTGACTTGCCCCTCAACAAGTTAAAGGGCGCCTCAGGTAATAACCAACACCTCGACAAATCCGCCAACCCAACCACAAACAGCAAAAAAAAAAAAAATCAAATCTGCTCAATCTGTGTATTTTTGAACCTTTTCAATTTTTGTTCTTGACTTGATTCATTTAAATTTAATGAACTGCGAGCAAGTTAAAAACAATAAACAAGATAAAATTGCTATTGTAAGCACAGCAAAAATCATATACCCTTGCGGACTGGATTCAATAAATCAGAAAACAACCGAACTTTGGTTCGACTTTGATCATTGTTATTCTTGCATTAGGAGCATAATAATATAGTCTTTAGAAAATCGCACTGAATAATCGAAACATTTTTTTGCTTTTAGTATTAAACTCAAAATATAAAAATTAGGAAGGCATCTTTTCTAATGATTAGATAGTTTTTCTATTATTAAATATTATTTGCAAATAAATTTAAAAAAGAAAGTTGATTCACTAATTCGATTTACACATTTATAATTACCTTGAAGAAATTCGGAAAACCATTTTTATTTTTGAAAATTTAGTTATGATGGATAGGAATTATATCTATAAATCGACTAGCCAGAGATAGTTACTTCCATGCGTTACAAGCTGCATGACCAACTTATAATACATCCTGAATTGGCATTAAAATAGAGAGTAGAATAGGTGAAGTCCCAACCACAATAGCTGTCAGTGGACAAACAAGTTAAAGTTATAAGCTCAACCGCCCATTTTCGCATTTGATTCTGGCCACCGACATGATGATGACCCTTTGGCCAGCTGGTAAACTTACAAAGTCAACTGAAATAAACATGCAGCTGGTTGAGAGGCAGTTGCCAGTTGCCAGGTTAAACGAAATACGTCTTTAGCTAACTGCTAATGCATAAGAGCTTAAAGAGAGGAAGAGAGAAGAACCGATATAGAGAAAGAGAGACAGAGAGAGAATGGAAGAGAAAGAGAGAGAGGGTGGAGATGTAAGCAATCCGACGACTGCAACAAAGTGCCGCTGAACTTAACCTCAAACCTAATAAATAGCTTAATTAGTCTTTTGTCTGTCTGCCTGTGTGTATGAGTGTATGTGCGAGTGTGTGCGTGTGTATCCCCACCATCACCTTGACAGAGCTGCTGCTGATTAAAATCCCGCCACACAACCCAGTAACTGACCCTTGGCATCATTACGCATTTAAACGGTTTGCTTCAGTCTGCATCCAACCTGCACCACCTAGCACCACCCAGCACCACCCAATACCACCCTACCCTAACCAGCAGCTGCCGCTGCTGGCCCTCCTGCCTGACTGTCTGCGCTTGTGTGTGGCATTGAAAAAAATAAGTAAAATTAAAAGACGGCCAAGTTATTGGCATGAAATGCGCATCTGATTACGGAGAATATTTGTAAATGTATTTTAAATTGAATGATACACCGATGCTTTTAATGACTATTGTACTGATAGAGAGGGAGAGAAAGAAGGAGTGACAGAGAGAGAGAGAGAGAGAGGGAGGCGTATGAATTAATTTAATCATTGATTGATTTCTAGATTATAATTCATAGAAAAAACTAGCTTTGGCCGGATTAAAATTTCGCGTTGTTCAAAATCAGAGAAAAATAATGGAATACACATTCCAAGTTATTTACGTAATTAATTTTTAAAAAATCTCATTATTTTTTACTTATATCATTAACTTATATACAATTATAAATTCTATAGCGCACCAACAAATGATCAGAAAATGAGATTGATTATTTGTCAAAAAATCTAATATTTAAAATGAATAAACAGTCATCCTTTTATTAGTTATATAATAAGCAATGTTAATATATTAAGCAAAAAATTAATAAGTTAATTATGAAAAATAGCTTCAGATACATCAGATTTTACGTTAATATAATAAACAAAAATTTAGCTTGGTATATAACATTTAAATTATATTCATATAATTTAATTGTAATAAAACTTATGATTTTCAGACGATTCAAATTAGTTTTTCTAAACGTGGTTTATTTTATAATATAATAAATTAATAAGTAATTACTTAATAATTAAATAAATCTTATAATCTTATTTTAAATAAATCTTTATAATTTTGTTTGCAAGTTTTTTTTTTTAAATAAGGAGTCGTTTTTGTGATTTCCTATCTATTACTTAATGTGCTTATGTGGAATAGCGATAATTATATATACAGATAGCAATTTTAGTAGTCTCACAATTCATTACTTTAAATTGCAGTTTATTGGTTTACGAGAGTATTCCATAATTTTTCACTTACAAAATGTGCTCTTTAATTTTTTAATATTTCCAGCACATTTTTTTACTGGCCTTACCTTAGTTTTTTTCTTTTTGGTAGACCACAATATCTCAAATTTTTGGTGTAATTTTCGTTGAGCCTGTCCGAAAATATTTGAGAGTCGGTGCAAGCAAATGCAAATGTAATTAGTTGCATGGCCGAAACCACAAAGCAATATTTATGGCACAACAGCGAGAAGTGAAATCGCATTTTCAAATGTATGTAGGTGCAACTGTTGTATCTGTGAGATACTTTTAATTTTTACGATTTTTGTGGGCAAGGAACTGAAGCTTTTACCCTTTTTTTTGCCCTGTTGCTAGCAGTTTAGAATATATATTCTCCTTTGTTTATTTTATTTTGTTAATTTTTTATGATCGCTGTGCCTGGTCGGAATTGTGTTGCGGCTTTGGGGCCTTTGGTGTACGGTATGGGTTTTTTGTGAGGGCAATTTTATGGCGGAAATGGGAACGCTTGCCACAAAATAAAAGAAAAGATATGGTCAGAACAGGCCGGCGATAAAGTAGACTATGTCGAAATAAAGATAAAACTGGGAAACGCTTAGTCGGGTCGGTTTTTTTCTGTTTCAACCCTTTACTTTGTAATTGCTGTGCAGTGAGAAATTTTAAATTTAAAATATCTTGCTTGCCGGCAGCTGCGCGAATACCTAAAAGAAAAAAATAAAATAGTGCAAAAGCCACGTTTGCCAGTCATTGGCGCTGAAAATTGAGATTTATGAGTGCACCTGGAGGAGAAGGCGATGGGGTAGACTATGGGTTTGGCGTTCTTTTATTCTAAAACTAAGTGGAGCTTGTGCTTAGAGTCCTGTCTGCTGATTTTTTTTTATTTATTTTTAAGAGTTGAAATTTACCATATTTCTCCATTGCGAGCGCAGGCTGCAAATTGATTTGATTTGATTCGATTTTCAATCGATAAGCTTTTCCAGCTTTGCCCTTCTCTGCATCCGTCTATTTCTCTTCCCCTCTTTTGAAAAGGACAACGGAGTCTTGGTTCGTAGTTTTCTTTGCTTCATTCGACTGATGGGCAGACGCAAAGTGAATGAGTGCCTCAACTCAAGGATGTTATCCACAATCGGACAAACGATTATGTAAATAACTGATACTGAAATAGTAAAAATAGTAACGTTTTACACAATCACTCTGAAAATAATAAAATTACAAAGAGGTTAAAAAAGAGGTTGTAAAATGTATATATTACAATTTATATATAGATTTACTGCAGTGTAAAATACATGTTATAGTATTTTTCAATTACTTTACATTATTTAAATATTTGGTATTTTTCTCTCTTTCGGTTCAAAAAGAGAATGTTATTTTATTTTAGAATGTCTTTCATATTTCATTCAAATAAACTTAAAATATGGGCAAAAAAATTGCAAAAAGTTGCATAAGTTATACTAATAGAATAATATAATTTATAACAGATGTTAACTTTATACTGTGAATGGTGAATTTACATCTCCCTCGTCAACCATATTATATATAAATATTTGGAAAAGTGTGCAAAGATTGTTTTTCAATAAGTTGCGTTTAAGTATATTTTTTTAGTATACGATTTTTGTAAAGTGAATCGGAAGTTTAAAAAATAGTATGCAATTATTTATCTCATTCGGTGCTTAGGTTCTACACTACAAATTTTTTGCCAGGGATATGTATGTTTATAAAGTTTATGTGTTTTATCAAAGGTCTTATTCAGTTAGTCTGCAAAGTAGAAGCGGCAATTTCTCCTGCCAATAATATGACAAAAAACATTTTGGCAGAGTGTCAATTAATTTGCCACACAGCCGCTACTGAACAACTAAACTAGCAAAATTAAGTTGACGTTGATGCTGCTATTGCTCTTACTCCTGTTTGCTGATAATATTGTTGTAGTTGTTGCAGGAACAGGCGCAGGTGTCGTTGCCAGACGCCAGCAGCCAGGCAGATTTGCTGGCTGCAGTTTTGGGCGAAGAGCTTTCCGCGCCTTACACAAACAACGTCGGCGCCAGGCACCGATTGCTATTTAGCTGATTGTGTGGTTTTGACTTTAAGCGGTTGTGGCACGCTGCCCCTCCCAATTCCCCCAATCTACTACCCACCTTCCAAGTGGCAGCCATTGAAGAGGCAGTAACAGCAGTGGCTCTAGGAGCACTCCGTCCATAAAGCGCATGCATTTAATTAATTGCGCCATTTTGTCTTACCCTTACAGCGAAGGGATGGGACCACCTTGAGTGGGCTGGAGTCATTACATTCCACCGAATAAAGGGAATCGCTTAAGTTTGAGTACAAAATTTACGTAATAGCATTTATAAGTCTTAAAATATACATTTTATCCACTTAGGAATATCAATTGCTTAAATTAATTAAGATTTTTATTTTTGTTTATTTAAGGTCTGACTTTTTAGTGAGTCTAAAATGAGTTTATAATAATTGCAAGAGATTTTTAAATAAATTCCTTATTGATTGGCTTCATACACATATTCATATTAATATATTAGTTAAAGTATTAAAAGTATTTTTTTTTAGCTTAGTTGCCATAGTTTTTGTATTTTTTTTTTTAAAGTTTTGGTAATTTTTAAATGGCGAAATACCTAGATTTTGAGAAAATAGTACATCTGTTACTTACGGATTTGCTTAATAGGACACATAAATATTTAAAGATTAATCGTAAAAATTATTCAAAGAAATTGATTACATTTGTTATGAAAACTACTCATAATTCGTTGATACTGTTGATAAATTCTATGTTATCATAGATTAATAAGACAAAATTTAAATAAAGATTTGTTTCCATGGCGAAGATCTGTAGAGAATTTTAAATTGTTTTTCAAAATATTTCAGAATTTTTAAAGGGACAGAAGAAAAAATAAATTATATATTAAGTAAAAAAAACTAAATGTTCCTTAAGAAAACCCAAATAATTAAATATAAATATAATTTTCAGAAAATAAATTATACAAAATATATTTTATATAGGAGTTTATTAAAATAAAAATATTTAAAAGAAAAAAAAACGACAATATGACATTTTACGGAAAATTTAAACTGAAACGCAGTTGAAGCAAAACGTCAACAATAATTTAAAGTTTTTGCTCTAAAATTTTAGAAATGGAAAAAGAAAAAATTGGTATAAAAAAAGCATAATATGCGCCACGGTTAGTCCGCGTCTGTTTTTATCGAAGCCCATGCAGGATATGGCCATTAACCAGGTTGTCCACATGTTTGGCTACTGGCAACTGGCTACTGGCTACTGGCTACTGGCTGTTGGCTGCTGCCCGGTGTTGGGGCAGTTGTGCTACAGCAGCTACAAACGGCGCAACATGGCTAACGTGGTCAGCCTTTAATCCATTGGCCAATAGACGCCAACACGCTACAAACTCGCTCGCTCCCATGGCGTCCCTAGCTAACCTATCCGTCCGTCCGTCCGTCCGTCTGTCTGTTTGACTGGCTGCCTGCCTGGCTGACTGCCTGGTTGCTACTGCAGTTTCCCGATATTAACATGCGGCGGCAGCAGCAGTTCAGTGCAGCTGACAAAACGGCCAGTTGGCTTATGCCCATCTGCCAGTTGCCAACCTTCCTCTACACCTCTCTCTAACCATCACTCCCCCTTCATCCGAATGCTGGCATCCTGTAAGTGATCAATGTTTGTCTATGCTCTGCGGTGCTCCAACGTATGCAACGCGTCTGGGACATTGGTCATTTTCCCAAAAGCCCCAAACTACCCAGCTCCCAGCTCCCAGCCAAAACCTACTCCATTTGGCCACCCCTCCAATTGCCATTGTAAACAGGCATAAATTGTTGCATACTTTTGGGCTGACTGGAGTCCTGCAGTCCAGTAGTCCAGTTGCCCATTGCTTAGCTTCTGATTATGTTTGTTGAGTCCACTTGGTTTTGCACCGATGCGAATTGCTGCATATGCTGCTGCTGCTCCTGCTTGCTGCTCCTTAAATCACCAGTGACTTATTTGTGCCACTGTCACTTGTCCGTGGTTTCAGCTGACACAACAACTGCGCTGGAGTATTAGTGGTTTAGAAGTGTTGCCATATAAATGCATACTGAATGAAAGTAAGATTTTCGTTGCTGGTGTCCATCAAATCTATTTTTCGAAGAGTTACCATTTTTTATTAAAGCCAAACTTCTGCTTAAGGTTACTTGCCTCAACTAACTGAATTGTAACACAAACTTAAATCAAGCAAACCCCAAGTAACTTTTAACTGTAGTTATTTGTATCATAATCTGTTGTTTTTGATTCAGAACCTGAAAAACCTTTGATTATGGGCTGTAAATTTACATTTAATCAAATACCAAAATAGAATATATGGGAAAAAGAGGATTAATGTTACTGCTTTATTTGGAAGATTTTCCTTTGCCTTTATTTTATCATCTTCATCTTTCTAAACATTTGGAATTCATTTCGAATTGCTCTATATGTCCCTAAGTTTTCTTTTTCTTTATTAATTTAAAATCTTTCTCATCTTTCAATAGCTCTCATTTTCATCACCTTACGCCAAATTTCTCTTTCTATTTTGTTTCTATTCATTCCGGTTACCTGCGGTTTTCACCAGCCATGTTTTTACACAGCAGGTTGTCTATATAATTTTCTTACACTTGCTCGTTTCATGGCATTCTGCCGTGTACTTTTCCTACAATATTTCCGGTACTCGCTTCCGCCAGCTACGCTTATCATTAAAGTTTCCCCTAAACGGACTGCTTTCATTGATACTGTGACCGGTTCTAGCTTCATATCATACCCTGGCTAATGGTTATTACAATTCAGTCGTGCCTTGTGTAAGACATCTCTGATTAGTAGAAACTAAACCTGTAAACGAATCGATATATCAAGTTGAGTCTGTCTGACTTTTTGCAATTAAGTTAATTAGCTTTAGAGCTATATTTTGTCAGCCGAATCCTAAAGTATAGAAATGTAAAATAATAATAATACTACTCATAGACAGACGGAAGAACATTGCTATATTGACTCGCTAAATAAATACATATATATGATGCTATAGAAACAGATGGTTAGTTAATTTATTGATTCGGGAGAGCTCTCTGATAACTAAACTATATTAATTTTTTAACATACCTAGCCGAGTCCATATGGATAAGTTCGTCTGTCTAGCAAGAAGTGATCTGACACTTTAGCTGAATGATGATGTAGGAACAATCGATTATTTTTATTTATTTATACTGTACTCAATACATTTTTACCTAGTTATTCTAACCAATGTAATATAGGGGAAAATGTTATTATGTTCCTATCATATATATATATATATATATATATACATATATATATTAAGAGAAGCTAGGAGTATGAAGTATTCAGCTAAGGTAGCATTCTGAATTTTTTATATTTATTTATTTACCACCTTGGGGGGGCTGCTTTTGGTGGTGTCAGTAGGTAAGTACGTGTTGTACGAATGCACACGCTTCGCGGTTAATTTCTTAATAATGCCTGTGCAACACAAATCCAAAATTTGCCAGATAAGCTCTTTTCACAACCGACAGACCCATAGCGCTAGCTAATAAAAGGACGCATTCAGAGCCGAACACTCGTACAACCGAGTGGCGTATATTGCCAGACCCCAGACATTTTATTGGCCCGGCCAGGACGAGGGAGCGCGCAGCGGCACGCTGACTCCGCCGCGTGGTAGGCAATGAAAATTATAACACCACCAACCAAGCCCTACCTTCCCCCTGTTCAACACAACTCCGCTTCTGCATTTGAAGTTTAAGTGTGGAGCAATTAAAGAAACCCAAACCGAATCGAAAAAAAGACGAGTCTTCCTTCAACTGCTTTTTAAAGGCAATTGCGGTTCCCATTGAAATTAAACTGAACTCAACTCAACTCCTGCCGATTCTCGAAAAGTTGCTAGTTCTGACGCCTGATTTCTTTCTATAATAGTTGCACAGTTAGCGGGTGCGGCAAGTGCAGCATACAGATTGAAGAATACGGGTGGAACAGGGGAAACGGGCTAAGGGGCCAGCAGCCTCAGACAGCAGCCAATATTTACACTCAAAGTTTGCGTGTTAAGTGGGTAAATTAATTGGTTGGAATTGTTTCACTGAAGCTTAAGATTCTCCGCACGAAGTGCATTAAGAAATCAAAAAGAAATTATAAATTATGCACGTATTGTTATATCTATAAATATAAAAAAAATTATGAAATTCCAGCTGTTTCTAAATAAAAATTATTAAAAACCCAAAAACATTGATTTAATAAGAAGCAAATAATTTATTTATAAATTTGAAAAATTAAATATATGGGATTATTTAATAATTTTTTTTAATATGTATTTAGTATCCAAATTATTTGTTTCCAAATATAACCAAAAATTACATTTCAAATAATTTAAATTATGTCGCAGTAATTAAATCAAATTTATTAAAAATCGCGTATTAATATCTTAAATATATGTAAATAATAATTATTTGTTAAAATAAAATATAGTTTTGATTTTTATGTATTCAAAGCAAATTACTGCATTAGTTACATAAATTCTAACAACTCTTAGAATCAAATAAAAACATTATTTATTTCTGGTGGATTTATGTAACCAAATTTTTGCAATTTAAAGAGTTTCATATTTAGTTTTTTATTTGATAGCCAATGCAATTGTTTATTGAAACTATTAAAAACTCACGCGGCAAAGCGCGTTAACTTTATTTGTTTAGCTTACACAAATTGGACAATGCATTAAATCGAAATGAGGTTATATATAAAATATTATATTATGTATACGACTCATTGCTGAAAATAATTAAACGCCATCATTTTCATTGCACAAAGTGAACAAACATTTTTACATAATTAGATTTCTGTGCAGTTTGTATTTCATACTAATATTGACTTTTTGCGTAGTGATAGAACAAATGAATTGGGGGAGGTCCTTCGCAACCTAGGCTTTGTCCTGCAAGATAAAAAAGCCTGCAGAGCTGCATCGCCAGCGGCTTAGAAATATTCATGCCGCATATCCAATGGATGAAGGGTCGGAATGGAGGTTTAGCTGGATGAATTTAACACCATGGTCCTATCATCTTCTAAAAGTTTTATTAACTTTTAATTAAGCCCAGCTTACCTGCGCCTGGTCAGTTGAGCTGAGGATTTTCCACTTTTCCCATTTTAGTCATCATGGTTTTTTAGATGATAGATAAGTGGCTAGCAAATGTAAAATATTGTTTCAACCAGTTTTTTAAAAAATATAATATTTTCTAATATAATTTATTGAAATATCAATGTAATTAATAATCAAATTGAGCGCATTTCCAAAATGTAAAGAAATATTTATAATAATCATATTATGTGACTATTATTATTATATATTTCAAAATAATACATAATATGTTTTATTATAATAATTCCATTTTTTCACAATCACCATTTAATGGTATAATTATTACATAAATTCATTAAATACAAATTATAAGTTCAATGTTTTGAAATAAGGGGCATTCATAAAGCAACTTGCCTGACATAGCCGTACCAAAAGTCATGTTTTTGCCTTGCAGATAGACAAACGTGAGAAGTTGGTTGGGTGGGGCGGGGGCATTGAATGTATGTTTTTGCACGCGAATTTTCTCGGAAGTTATTTTGTTTACCTTTTATTTTGTGGTAATTGTTTGCATATGCAGCTGGCAAATTGTCCCACAATGAATAACAAATTTGTATATTTGTGCACATATACAGCACAGTTCCCCTCCACCGCCGTCCATTTGGCAAGAGCAAACAAAACAGCCTTAAGCTGGTTAGTGTGTCTAGGGGGAGGTGTGGGGGAGGTGGTAGTTGGCCAGAAGCCAGATACAAATAAAAGCGGAAGTGCGTGCGCGTGTGAGCTGAAAACCTTTTTAACTCCCACGTAAATGCAGAGTGGGTTGGGGGATGGGTTGAGGTGAGGTAGGAGTGCAAAATATGCACCCGGTAAGTCAAAATGGCGACGGCGACCGCAGTTTGCTTTAGCGCTCGCCGTCGCTTTGATAAAGTGCAGCCCAGCAGCATAAACAAAGTGGATACTCGTATGTGCCTGGCCACGCCCTTTTCACACCCATTCCCCCACACACACACACACACACACACACACAAATCGAGCCGAAAAAGCAAAGCTGAAGCCAGTCTTTCAGGTGTGCCACATCTGCCGCTGCAATACTCAGAAAAAAAAGTTTACCTGAATTTCGAAAATCGTCCTTAGACGCAGAAAGTTTGTTATATATAGTATCAAAATTTTCATAATAAATTTGAAACGTATTCGAAAGGTTTACCCGAAATACACAAGTCAACAAAATATGATGCTAACTTTTATTCAACTTTCAGAAATATTTTAATGTTATGACTCATATTATATGAACGTATTTTATATTTGTTTTTCTTTTTTTTATAGCATTTTCATAACAGAGTGACAAACATGTCAATGTAAGCATTGATTGTGCACTTAAATAAAATCATCCTGAAATTTACAAATGTTTGTTTTTAACATTTATAAGATCTACCTTAGTTGTGAAATATAAACCCTTTGATTTTTGAAATTATCCTTCTTAAAAATTAACTGACCTGCAATTGGAGCTGATAGACAATCGATTTGTAAAATAGCAGTACGATCGTTTTTCTGAGTGTATTTTGCTGTCACTGCTTCTCCAGCTAGCACCTATCATTGTGGTGGGCGTGCCACCACAGTGGTTATATGAGCGGTGCGTGTTTTAGCGCTTGAAGTGCATTCGGTGGCCGTTAATTGAAATGCATGTGGTGCGCAGCCATAGCCGTAGTCGAGGCCACAGCCGTAGTTGCAGCCGCAGCCGATGCCAATGTCGACGCCAAAGCAGCAGAAATAGGAGGCATTGGCGTTAAAAGTTGCCCCCTGCTGTGGCACTCGATGCGGCACACGGTAGGCGGTAGGCGTCAAGCGATGCTACGAACAGAAGAGGGCTTTTGTTGCAAAATAGACGATCAGTATTTGGTTAGTTCCTGCATTAGAATACCCTAATATTCAGGGTACTTACGCACACACACAACATATGTGTGACAAGGTTTCAATACAAAATTTCAAATCGTTCAAACTATGCCAGTAAAATGCCAGTCAAATTCGGCAAGAAAAGATCATTTCAGAAATCTCAAGCTCTGATAACCTAAATGTGGGCTTAACTATCCTTAAGTTTAGTATTAACACCAGATTCAACTAATTTAAATAAAATATAATAATTGATTGAAATGATTAATATTGATTTTAAAAGGTATTCCAAGTTTTAGGAAATAAATATAAATATATAAATATTTATCCAGTAAACAGATTCCAGGTATAATAACCTTAGCTATTTAGAAGATATTACAAGCTCAATATATATTCGCTCGTATTATTATTAAATTAAATAAATTGAAGTTGATAAATAAATAAATAAAAAATTAAATAATGCTCATTAATTGCATTTTTTTTAATCTCCGCCAAATTTGTATAGCTTTAAATTATTTAAAATTAAAATAATTATGATTTCACTATTCCATCGGGATTTTAATAATATGTTATTTTTACAGTTACAGGGTTTACTTACCCTCGATATCATTATGGCAAGAGGGAAATACTCTCTCTCGGATGTTAGACAAATTTGGTTTTCTTTTGTTCCTTTTTGGTCTTTCCTATTTTGGTCTTTCTGGCTTTTGCTATTTCGACGATTTTGCCCATTCTAATTTCTGTAGCTCCTTTCACTCTTTACACGCACATTATGCGTGTGTGTGTGTGTGTGTGTGTGCACCTGACCAGTCGCATACACATAGTATATATGAGAGTTTGCATGCTTGAAGTTATAACACGCACATTTCAAGAGGTTTCTAATTTGCTTGCCAGCGGCTGTAGCAAAATTCTAATTTATTCGCAAAACTCTGAAACGGCGTTTGTTCTGTTGCGCCACGAAAAGGAACGTATCCCTGCAGTGAGCACATGTGAGTGTGTGTGTGTGTGTGTATGTGTGTATGTGTGCATGTGTGTATATGTGTATGTGTGTATGTGTGTATGTGTGTATGTGTGCATGTGTGTATGTGTGTATGGGGAGCGTTGATTAAAAGTGCCCCAAAAAGAAGCGTTTAGTGCATAAATAAAGTTGAATTGTTGCGCTCAAGGCTATGATACGCATAAAAACGAAAATGTTTTGAAAGTGGAATAAAGATAAAGTTTGAATAGAAGCAAATAAAATTAAATAAACACTTGTTTCGTGTTAAAATATGATATTTCATAAGGACAAAGTATTACAAATGCTAAAATGAAAAAGATTTACCTTTTAATTTAAGTATGTCTTAAATTGAGGCAAATAATCTAATGCATTAAAAAAACATCAAATTAATTTAATGATGATTATATTATTTACTGGTTTTACATTTTCATTCTATAACTGTTTTTCTTTTTATTTATTTTTTTAATAATTAAATATTTTATATTTACAAAAATCTAAAAAAAATATTTGTTCGAATATATTCTTTATATATTATTTATTTCTTGATTTTTTTTATTTTGATTCAAATTTACCCTTAGATAAAACTCTTAATAATTAAATGAATATATAATGTATATTTTTAATGTACTATGTATGCCAAAACCGATGTCGATTTCATGATTCTTTAATCTTCAATATGCACTTTGCCTAATAAGAATGTGTGAAGAATGCAGTATATCAGTATATTGTAAAGACAGTAACATTTTCTGTGAAAGTATGTCTTCGAGTTTATAGTCCTTACTGGTACTTAATGTCATGGCTTACAATGGCAAAAAGCCTATCCAGCCAAGCATTCAGTCAACATCATTCGGCTTATTGCGTCAGCAGCTTTCACAGAGAACAAGATGGGAAAACATTTTACAAAGACTTAAAAACTTTATTGTACTAAAAGCCGAAGGCCAAAGATGCTCGGGCAATGCAATCAATGGCTTAAACTATAAGCTCAATCTAGGAGTAGGTGAGAGGGATTTGGTGCTTGGTATTGGTTTGGCAGAAAAGTCAAATGTCTAACAACTTGTCATACAAGGCGGAAACAAACACACGCTGTTCAGAATTTCATAACAATTTTTGCTGGGGCTGCAACCTGAAGAAGAAGAGTTGCACAGTGTGGTGGGGTGTGTGTGCTGGCAGGGGTACTGTGGGTGCGTATGTGGGTGTGGGTCAAAGTAAACAGCATACACAGCCTAACTACATGCAAGAAAGCAGGCTGGTCGGAGTGTTTGGCTCTAGATGCGTGTGCTGCTGTTTCAATTTAGCTGCCAACAAATTGATAAAAATTCAATGAAATAAAATTCTCGCAGGAAACAACAAAACACTCCACTTCCCCCAGAAGACACACACATGCTCCCCACACACTGTTTTCCGTGTATCCTATCTACTTGGTAAGATACTGAAGGTAAAACGATATAGTAAATATCCTTGTTGAAATGTTCGTGAATAAACATAAAATATTAAAAACAACTAAATTTATAGTTTTGTGATTAACAAAAAGTAGATAGATAGATAAAAATAATTATAAAGGCTTATTTTTTGTATTCTTTCTAAACTTAGAGTCAGTATAAGGTGAAGTGGGCTAAAATTAAATTATATATAGTTTATTTTATTACATAAGTTCAATATTTTTAATGAAAATAGTAATAAATTGTAACTCATTTAAATGTTGTCCCAGATTAAATTAATATACCGTATAGCCTTAATAGCCATATGTATCCTTTATAATTAATGTATATATATATATATATATCTTATTATTACCTAATTTTCACACAATGCTATATTTATTAATAAAATGTCAAACATTATCAGCAGACAGAGAATATATAAACTTATTTATTTAAAGCTAAATAAATACAATGAGGTAATTTTGTAAGATCAATGATTATACTGAGATTTACCACCAATTAGTATATACAAAATTTAATGAAGAATTAAAATTACATTTTAACAAGATGCTATTTACTTTAAAATATTTACTCCTAGGGTATTAAACTATTGAGCTGGATGTGGGGTCTGCGATGGTCTCGTCTGCCTTTTAAGTAATATGGAAAAGTTGCCATGCATTTTTTATGGGCTACCAAACTCAATTGCAACACATGCACAACTACACACCTACGCACACACACTCAAACAAAAATATATAAATATGAGAGGTTTGTAAGCGTGTGTATGTATGCATGTATACAATAAGAGTATATGGAAAATATATGTGCCTACAAGTAGGCATTAGATTTACGAGTAGAAGCAACTGCGTGTTTGTGCACATGTTGATTTTCACTCAATGCGTTATCGTTGGTTGCCTTTTGGTCTTCCCCACATTCCCCATAGTTTTGAATACTCTCAAGGAAAGCATATCCAATTGAATACTAAATTTAGTTTTCGAGTTATTTTTGAAGTGCTCCAATGGAACTGAAGTGTGTTTAGTACATGTATATTTGTTTCAAATAATGCTAGTTGTATAAATATTTATTTAAATTAATTAATGTTAGTCTTTATCTTGAAGTGTGTTTTTTCTTCTGTTTTTTATTGTTATTTTTCTAAATTGATTTTATTTATGTAAGCTCTAAATTTGTACATAAATTTGCAAATACTTTTTAATATCTGTTTATTGTTTATTTTCCCTCTATCAAATATTATTTGTGAAAGCTTACAGATATTTAATTAAAAATGTATTTTACTGTATTGATCTCAAATACTTTTTTATATCTAAAAAATATAAACGAATCTGCTTAATTAAGTGGAAACCAAAGAGTAATTTCAATTCGTTACGGTCTCATTTGCTTATCTGCAGAGTTTTGTATATGAAAACGTGTCCTCAGGTTGTATGTGTACCACATTGCGTATGAGTGCTGCCCCATGTTTGTGTGTGTAAATGTGCATATGAAGTAAGGTAAACATTGTTCATGATGGCAACGACGATGAAGCTTTTGTTAGGGGCGGGCACAGGAGAGTTGGGGCTGGTTTGGAAGAGCGACTCAGCTGGCGTGAACTGTGACATAGCAAAGAGCTTCAAGCTGCGTGGCAACATAATGCTAATGATATTTACTTTAAAGGGCAGCGGATAGCAGCTGCTCTTGTGAATTGAATTTGCTTGATGGAAAAATCTTCAGAAATACATTAGCCGAGCTGGTCACTTGTTTTCTATTTTTCACAGTTTTTCACAGTCAATTGACCAGTTTTGTGCGAGTACTGTGACTTGAACCCTTCTTGCAATGAACCCACATAAAATACATAATTTCAAAAGCTACTTGTAAAGAGTGATTATTTGATTAAATTATCTATCTATTACATTATGAGCTTTGCTCTTTATAATTCGTAATCTATTTTGCAATTTTATAAAATCTGCTTCAATTATATTTGCAAATGTTCAAATGCTGATTGAATAACCGCTAAACATCCTCGGAAATTAAATGGGCAAACCAAAAGCTAGCCATACTAAAATAGCAGATTAAAATGAAATATGCACTAAAGCAGCAAACACTGCACCGACGACAAAAACAACAGCAAATAATAATATTTCGCAGCTCATTTAATTTTAATCATTTCAAAATAGCGCTTAAAAGCCATTCATACCAATCCACTCGTACAAATCCGTATAGACAGCCTTGAAATATGCAATAAATGTGTAAAATGCACATTTCCACCACACATGTATTTCTACAAATATGCATTTCTACGGGGTGGCTGCATTTGTCATAAGCCAAAAATTAAACACACTTATTTACGATAATCACTATGCGTGCAGCAATATTTTCAAATGGAAATTCGCTGTAATCTTATATAATACTTATTATAAAATACAACAACAGATTCTACTTCAATTCATCAAATATTTCTTATTCATATTAATTATCTGATCATTAAATAAGTTTAAGTAAACTTTATCATATATCTCCAATTATAATATATATTTTTTTGTAATATTTTGATTGTGTTTCAAATAAATATTAACCAAAATAAATTATAATATTTCGGTGTTATTTTGGATAAGAAAATCATATTGATAGTTAACAATAAAATCTGCCCCTTTCCTGTCCAAAAATTATATCTCTTTAAATCTATATTTGAAGTTATAATAATTTATTAATAATTAAGTTGATAACCCAAGCCTCTAGTCCTTTAAATAAGTGATAATATAAGCATTGTTAATAAAATTTATATCACATTCTTATCAACCATCATTTTCAATTTGCTGGGTAAGCATATTAAGTTTAATCGCCCCAACTGTCATATTAAAATTATATTCTACCAACATGCTTTATCTTTATAACGTAGCTTATCAGCTTATTAGTAGCCTATTTTCAAAAACACTATTAACCCAGTTGAATTTGATTTAATGCCTACTCATATCAGTGCGTTGTTCACGGCATATTTAATCACCATCAAATTTTATGCAACAATAGCAATTTTAGCCAACATTTTCAGCTACCTTTTAACCTTTTGTGTAAGTCAAAAAGGAATTGAATTTGGTATGAGGGACACTTGATGCATTCCCGACGACTGTAATTAAATCATTATTAAGTTCGAGTACTGTGTAAGTCGCAGCTATCCATGGATTTAGCAATCAAATGAATGTTTGGGAGTAGATGATGATTGGGGCGTGTTTAGGGTAACGATCATTACAATTATCAGCGACAAGAACTGGCGACATTTGGCGATAACATGACACATACACCCTTAACGCCATAAGCCCCCAATCCCCACCCCATTCCCCACGAGGGGGTGATAAAATTTTGTTGCCTAGTGTAATGCTTAACGATTGTGTTCACTGACTGTCTAACGATTTTGTTGAGTAGGCTAATGTTCCAGGCTCGGCATCGATGGGATGTGCGTGTGTGGGTCTACTGCTGTGTGTAGTCTGTGTGTGTGTGATTACGTGTAAGTATTTGTGTGCGGCATATCATGCTTAGAGAGCAATGTTTTGGATTGCACACTGCGCACTTTGGAACGACATGAATCATAGGCAGCTGAAATAAAATTGGCCTTTCCCATGTGCGTGATTTGATAAACCATTTATTACCAAGAACTCACCAATTGTCAAAAATGATTGGCTAAGCAATTGAGCAGGTAAGTGGTCAGTACTGTGTTAATTCCAATTGATAAAGACTTTAGAAAATGAGAACATGTGTTTAAAAGCTTTTTTATTTACTCCCCACTCGTTTTACCTGTGCTCTTAACGTCTTTTTCAGTTTTACTATTTTTAATCTATTGGTTATTATTTGGGTTTCCCCAATCATCGCAATTAATGTCGTGCAATTTAAATTATATTGTATTACTCATTATTAATTTTAAATAATTTAATTTGCATTATGCGGAATGATTTGAGGGAATTATATAGGCTTTAAACGGTTTTAGGTACCGGTAGTGGGCATGGTCCACAATTTTTGATTTCCAGACTTCTGAAGAGTGTTACTTGTAGTATACCTTTCAAAATTTTCTGACTATATCAGTAAATTGACTGAGATATATGGTATTATCGATGTACACTAACATGAGAATCAGTTTAGTGAGGCTGCAAGTGTGGTCGTGGTCTGACCTAGTATGTGCCGATCCTTCAAGGAGATTACTAGAAAATAACCTTCCATGTTTTATAATGGTGCCGAAGACAGATGCGTTCATACAAACGGATAGATGAACAGACAGACGGACAGACAGTATGACGACATTGTACAAAACCAATATATTATGATACCTTCGGTGTCAAAGTATAATGAAGCACTTCGTGTTAATATACAATAATATATATAATAAAAAATATTTGCGCCAACTTGATCTGCACGTTGGAGACACGAACTTATATTTTTAAGTATTTTCAATGAGTCCAGAGCATAAATAAAAATAATAATAAACTATATTACAATTTTGTAGTTATCAGCGCGTCAAGGCTAAATTATTTTTTGAATCAAATTTTTGTGTGTTTTTATTAACGCCATACTATAAATTTGTAGCCAACCTAAAGCAATGATTTAGTTTACAAAATTGTGTATAAAGAGAGACACGTAAAAAATACGAGTGTGCAAGGCAAAAATAATAATTAACTTTTGCTGTGTAGGCCAAGAAAATAACAATAAACTATGAACATAAAGCAATAAAACAAAAAGAAAATGCCAAAAGGCAGCCACCTTAAATCTGGGCTCCAGCTACCCGTTTAAAGAGCTAGAAAAACTGGACCATTTGACGCTGCAGCAACAAATCAATGCAAATTTCATCTTACACGCGATTACCAACTATAAGAAATCACCGTCCAAACGCGCAAGACTCTGGACTTTATTGACAAAAAGTGGTTGGGGCTGCTGGGGCTATGGCGCGAGTTCCGGCAGCGGGATAAGCAAATACGACGTGACTACAAGAGTACCCAGACACAGCACGGATACTTTCAGCAGGAGCTATACGCGCTCATTCATGAGAAATATATGGCGACCCGCAACCGCATGGCTCGCGACAAAAGAAATCTGCTCAAGTGAAAAGCTTCCCAGGCGGAGCATGTTTACTGAGGCCAAACAGCGGAAGTGGAACTGGACAACAGGCAACGTGCCAAGCAGAGTGACAAAGGAGTCAGAGAGCAAATACTGCATTGCAAGTCTAGACTACAACATATCCTAGACTTTATCAATATTTTGCTTACCTCATTCAGAGTCTCTTCACCTGCATTTACAATTTATTTGTTGTAAATAATGTGGTTTTATTATGTTATATTCTCCGTTGTACTCATCATATAATGTTTATTAGGATTCGAAATGTTTTTAAGCTACGTTAATATTAATTTTGTTTATTTTATAAAAGAAATGTATGTCACGTCACAGAGGAACGACACAACACTTTTTAAATATATCAAAAGTTTGCCTTGAGCACAAACATTATAGATATAATAAAAAAAGTATATCGATTATTAAAGCATTGTTTAATACACTTATCTTTTAATCAATCAAACCGACAAACGTGAAATTTGATTGATGGCGCTGTCATTTTCCATTTGTGTTTAAAATAAAATTGGCTTATCATAATCGTATATTGCTGGTGACTCTATAATATGACATGCATGTGTACTTAACAGCGGAGTGTGTGTACACCCAGCAAACACACCAATTCCCCACCAATTGGCAATGACCTTGGAAAAGGCCAGCAGCAGCCACACTCTGACTAATCACATTGGAATTGTCATTTGTCGCTTGAGGTCGATGTGGACGAGTTATATGTTGTGGTAAGTCAACTAGCGGGAAAGTGATTGGTGTAAAATATTTATAACGAAAATTTATCAATATTTAGCTCGAGAATTATATTTAATAAATATTTAAGAAAACTGCTGTGTTCTTCATTATATATTGAATAAAACAGTGCTTGTCAGAACAAAAGTAACACTTTTAATACATTTCTATGATACAAAAAAATTTTTTTTTTTTTGTTAATAGAATATGATATTTGCAACCGATTCTTATTCTTAGACATAGCGAATTTGTTTCTAATCTTCTCAAAACTTCTCAGAATATCTACGTCTACACTAATCTCAAATTACAAGCCAATCAAATAAAAAACGTAGCTTAATAGTAATCAAGCTATTGGGCAATATTCCAAAATCAGTTGACGTATTTATAGTTTTTCAACTAATTCATTACCACGCAGATAAGATAAGGCACGTGGACACGTTTTTTTTTTTCGAAATTAACTCCAGCCAGAATTGTTTTTGGTAAAGCAAGCTATCGCAAATGAAAGTATTCATAATTAATTAATTTTGGTGTTTACACCTAATATATATATATATTAATACAAAAAACAAAACTTAAACAAAACCATTTAAAATAATTTGGTATTTTTAATCCATTTGGGATAAACATATATTTTTAAACAAAAGTCATGAAAGTAATTTGATTTTAAATTTTTTTTTCATCTATCTTACTGTGCATCTAAGATCAGAGTGTAGGATATATATAAGTCGAATTATCTCGAGTAGAGCATGATTGGTTCTTTTGTATTAATGTGTTTTCGTATTTATTTCTAGTGCATAAAACAATTGACTTACCCTAATAATGTGGTAAACAGCTAATAAAAGTTGCCACAAAAACAAACTAATTCGATAATTTGTTTTAGATGCCACATTGGCAAAAGCAGTCGCCAAGTTGGCTTTGTTTATTCTTGTTGGGTATTGACCACAGTTTTGTCTGTTTACTGGACCCAGGATCTGGTTACTACCACCAAAAGGACAGCAAAATTGAGCGCATTGAATTAGGACCACAAATTTATGTGGCGGTTGAACGGTTTCACTGAATGGAACGGGAATCGAAGGGATATTTCGAGGTCCTTCGGTCACTTATACTGAAATTCAGATATATATACTAAAAAAAATAAATAAAATGGGTATGAAGCGAAGTACAAATATGATTAATATACGCTTTTAAGTATGAAAACATTATGGTGAATGTTTTTTAGTGACCCTGTAATTATTTCAGTTTTATGCAAAAATTTTAATATTATTTTAATTTTTGCCTATCTATATTATGCAAATCAAGATATATATTATATGTATATAAAGGTTGATAAAGATTTACGTGTCACACTTGCTAGTAAATATATTTGTTTAGAACAACCTTAGAGCCATAAATTAAAAAGCATTGCCTACTCAGAGGTTTTTTGTTTATTATTTAAATAAACAGAAAGCAGAAAAGAAACATCAGAAGGTACGAAGTATACTGAAAGTAAAAATGTAATTAATGGTCTGGAAGCTAATGAGATTGAAATTAACAAACAGTAAACACAAAAAAATATTTAATAAAAATTATGATTAAAATTATTTAATATTTGTTAAATAATCCATAAGTTCAGATATATATCAAGTCCACTAGGTGTTCGTCTACTTAACGATATAAATACATTATTAAAAAAAATCATAATAATAATCCATAAAAGGCTGCTGGCTTCCACTTATAATATAAAAATCTAATATGATAGAGATAAAATGTTATATATAGTAAAAGAGAAGATATTTCTCGTAAAATCATAGTGATTTTGGCATACAAAATACACATCTAAAGGATGGGAAAAAGATATAAGAAATAAATTTATGTTAAGCCAAAATAAGGTAAACGAGTCAAATCAAGCAACGACGCTGCCTTTTAGGCCCTTTAAACGGCTGCTCAAAAATAAAAGGGCGAAGAGGGAAAAGGGAAAACAAAAAGGAAAAAGAAAATGGCATATTTTAGAGTTGCGCGGCGTGTACTTTAATAAGATTTATTAAGTTGCGAGACCCTCGCTGAGAAGCAGCCCAACATTTACTCTAGCTCCTTGGCAGTGTCTTACCGAATGGCAAATAACAGCAGCCTGACGCTTGAAGGGATGGGGAAAGGGGGGGATGAGTGTCTGCCAGCGCGGCGTAGTAAATATTTGTAACTTAACTCTTCCCGCCTTTGTTTGCGTTTTGTGTTGTTGTCTGTTTCTTTTCGTGTTTTCTTCACTTCATCTCCTCTCTTCTCTCTTTCTCTCACTCACTCACTATCTCTCTTTTAGTGTGTTTTTAGTATTTATTTTGCAGCTAATAAAAAAGCTGTTTCCCCTGTTTCCTTTTTTCTGCTCTCTATCTTAGTCTCCCTATGTGAAAGTGAGCCTATTCAGGTATTCACCGAAAGGCTGTCAATGAACATTTTTTGTAGGTTTGGGAATCAAATTTTTAATTTGGCATATGCCAAAATTATACTAACTATAATATATCCCGAAGTAAACGTTAGAGTATTAAAAGTTAATTTTCATTAGATTTAATAGTTATTTCACAAAGAATTTTGTAAAAATAATATTAGAAAGATTTAAACGCATTTCTTATGTAACATCTGTAAATATATTTCGAACACTGTACTTACAATTTTAAAGTCTGTATCAAAAATTTATTGGCAGACTAAATAAATATTATAACACTATTAAATTAAACGAAACAAAATGTATTTTAACCTTCTACATAAATATACACACTATTTTCAATATGACTGCAAACCTAAGTATTCAAAACATGTAAAGTATTCTGAGCAAAAAGAAATTAAGGCGAAAAGGCATAATTATTTTTCAATAAATTTCATGTAAATCTATTTTAGCTTTTTAAAATAAGTTATTTGTATAATAATTTTGGTAAAATAGTTTTTTTTTAAGAAATTAGCTCACATAGGATATTTTGTAGTTTTATTTCTGGTTTAAGAAAGAAACGGAATGTAATATATTAATTTAAGTTAAGTAAGTGTTTATCATATAAAGTACTCATTGAGATCTTTGGGGCAGCTTTTTTTTTTGCATCTAAAGAATATTTACAGGTTTAAGCCTTGTTTTGTATATTCATATATTAGTGAATTTTTTTTTTTAAAGGCGTTGACTGCAAACAATTGCCAACACTTTGGCAACATTTTGACCAGCACTTGTTTTTTTTGCATGTGTGAGTGTGCGTGTGGCTCATAAAAAGCAAATTTAATAAATAATTTTTTTGGCAGTTTGAGGTCTGCTCTGCAGGATGGCCAGACCAATCTGTTGAATTGCCACAGTTTGCGTCATATAAAATTGATATCCTGTCGTCTGCCCCTAGCAGCGTTCTAAAACCACCTGCTGACCAAAAGTCCCAGATCGGCTTGCCAACCCAAAAAGCCCATCCAATCCCAATCCTCTTACCGTCTGGCTACCAGCTCTGCACAGTAAATAATGTAATAATCTGGCTGGGTCGTGGTCTCCCAGCGTCCCATAAACCAAAATTTATGCACAAAATTCAATTATGCTTAAAATGTGGTTAATAGGCCGACTGGCTAGCGGCAACAATAGCCCACCCCTGGGAGGAATCTCCTGCTGGAACCTATCCAATGTAACTCTACAGCATACACACACGCACACACACACACATACACACACATGAGATTTATCAAATAAAATGCAACCCACGCGCTTCTCTCTTGTGAAATTAGATATTGTTGTGTTGTAATTTAATAACAAATTTATCTGCTGCAGATGAGGTAGTTGGTGCTATTGTTCCTGTTATTACGGCCATGTTTTTATGTCGTATATGACAAAATATAAACCCATATCAAGAACGAAACTCAAATTTAAAACATTTAAAATGAAAGATTCATACAAAAGGCGCAGTAACTTGATTTGTATTATAATTTATAAGAGTGTCTGCAAATCCCTCTCTCACTCTTTATGGCTAAGTTTTAAGATTTCTGGTTGATTAAAATTTACCTATTTTATTAATGTGTTAAAAATGAATAACATTTGTAATTACATTATTTTTAAATAAGATATGTGATTCAAATGAAAATACGTTGAAGGACCTGCCAAATTTACGTGCTATATAGGCTATATAGATATCCTTCCATCCATATTGCTCGGCGGCTCTATTCCGAATATTTGTGGTACACTATTCAGGCAAGAATCAGTCTTTGGATAGATTCTCACAGTCACGGTAGCGAATAGGACTAGAACATCCATTTCATCTTTATTTCTGCAGACTTCTCTTAAATTAGTAAATGTGTTGAAATATAATTTGAATTATATGTGCAAGAGCGTATAGAGTATATATATATAAGTCTTTATTTACTACAATTATAATTTACTCCCTTTAACTGCTTGCAACAGGTAGTGAAATTTATTAAAATAACAATAAGCGAAGGTTACTTTTCGCATATACAGCACATAGAGTTATCGCTAAATTAATCCCAGATTTCTGCAATGCTTACGTCAAGGCTTATTCACTTGACATTGCGCCCCTTCAACCTCATCCTTCTGCCACAGCTTTTGCTGTTTCTGCTGGGTTTCCTTTGAGGATCCTGCGGCAAACAGCTGAAACGCATGACACACGAAGCTGATAGGGAAACAAATCTGCACACATGAGACACAAAAACAAATACAACAAATGCTTAAGGGGCATGTGTGTGAGCCCAAATACAACTGAGAGCTGGCAAAATAATTTAAAGTGATGTAGAAAATGGCAGACTGAATGGCAAAGCCAATCAACAGCACAAATAGGTTTTGGCCCTAACCCGATCTTGTTAGGATAAGGCCGCAGTTGAATTGTCTGGCTAGTATTAACTGCCAGCATATGGGGTAAAATGTTGTTAAATAAACCGCTTTTGATTAATGTACTCCCCTAAGGAAAAGAAATTTACAACTAAATGATTAACTTATGGTATAATAATAAATCTGGCTTTTCGTTTCTCTAATTAAATGAGTGAAGAATGGAAAGATACCGTTTCGATCTTACTTAATAGTATAGAACTACTATACTATATAGATTTTATATCTGTTAATATGTCAGTTTAAGCAATCGGATTTCTTTATTATTATTTTTATAATTTTCTTTAGTTTCGCTGCATAATTTTGCTAAGCTACGTTTTATATCGATCACGTTTTTTTATATTTAAGACTTCAACTCCAAAACGTATTTTACTAATTAAATTTTGTTGGAATAACACTGCCCATCCCTTACCTAACCCTATAATGTATATATGTAATAAAAATGTTTCTTAGTTAAGTAATAAAATAAACAAAACTAGATCAATTGTCAGCTATTTTTACAAACGAAACCTTATCTATAAAATATATATGTGCGATTAAAAAATATTTGTGTTCCGAATAAGCATTTTTTGTTTGGTTATATTTATTACTCTAGTAATATCAAACAATTTATTGTTATTTATTAATATTTATGGATTGCTAAAATGCCTGCGTCGCAATGCGTGGCAAATAGGTCAAAAAAAAAGTCTGTCAATTACCTATTAACGCAGTAAATTGAAGTAAATAGCAAAAACAAAATGGCAAATGTAGACGCTTCGCCCGCAGGTTGTCTACATAAGCGAAAATACATATTATATATATATATATATATATATTAGACATATGTATACCAAAAGACATGTGTAGCCTTGGCCTGTCACCTGAGTCCCTCAGAACTGCTATGACCCTCCTCCCCCACAATGTGCGGCCTTTTATTATAACGGCAACGTGCGTCATTTTCTTGCTTTGTGTTGCTCCATTTTCGAGTTGTTCGGTTTTCTTCTGCTAGACAATTTTCTTTTTAATCTACTCAAAGATATTATTCTTTCAATGCTGGCGTCTTGTTGGGATGTGCAGCGCCCGCTTTTCTATTTGTCACCCAGATAAGTGTTTTGTAGTTTTTCCTTTGATATGCTCAGCCAGCGAACTGGCAAAACCAAATCCAAATCTTAACTGCAATGCGCTACGTGCCTCGTGGCAACAACCAAACCAGGCAAGTGTCATCATATGTGTGTGTATCTCTATATGTGCGGGTGAGTCTCTGTTTCTGTGTGCACTGCACAAAACTGATGTGGTTTCTGATCAATTTTAAATATGTTCAAATATGTATGATTTTTTAAAAATAATAAATAAAAATAAGTTCACATATATTTACTCAATGCTTTTTCCTCAATTATATTTTTTTTATTTTATTTACATCCTTGAAGTCTGTTGTTAATTAATCAACAAAAGAAATAATTATTTATATATGTATGGGATGTAAATGAAATCTACTGCTCTCTCTCTCTCTCTCTATTTCTCTCTCTCTCTCTCTCTCTCTCTCTCTCTCTCTCTCTCTCTTTGTCATTATGTTTGTAATAAACATATAATTTCTGTAAGCATCATATTCAGAAATTGTTTTGTGTGTAGTCGCCCTCACTTTCCACATCTCGTTGCGCGCTGTTCGTTGCTGTCTGTGTCAGATGAAGCTGCAAGCTGGCTCGCACAGCTTGAAGTCAGTTTCATTCAACTGGCAACTGTCTTTAAGTCCTCCTCATTCTTCCGCCCCTGCCACACACGTCCTGCAAGTTAGGTGAGTTGAGACGACGGCGAACAACTTCAAATCTGCAGTAATAGATATCAACAACTTTGAACACAAGAACGAGTATTCACCCCACACCCCTCACTCTCTTCTCCATCTCCTTCTCCAGCACCCATCCCTTAGAGTCCCTTACTGCAGCGAGGAATTGAATCCGTGAAGCTCTCTTATATGCTGCGGGTTTATATGTGGATTGTTCCGTTGTTCCGTTGTTCCGCTTTCTAGATTTTCTCTTTTTTTATGTTTTAGTTTTTTGTGCTGTAAATTAAAAATGAACTTTGGCAGCTCAAATTCATGGTCATGTTCACTTTTTGCCTCAATTCCTTACATGGTCAGCTCAACTGGTCGCCGTTTGTCTTTTCTTGTCTTGACTTTCTTGTAGAGTCTTGTCTTGTCACTTCTAGTAAGTTACATCCTTTCTTTGTTACCCACTTGATAAGATAAAGCTACTTGTTCTATGCGCACTGATTGCTCTTGTCCCTCAAACAAGAAAACTGATTTCAATATAAGAAAGACTGCAAATTTATTAAAATCAATGAAGAAGTTAAAGGAATCCATAAAATGAACTTGAAAAATAAATTTGTAATAAATTGGAATAACTTAATAATAATAACAGGTAAATTAATTATTAATTTTTAATTGAACTACGATTATGCGTATTAAGCTATATATGAAAAAGCTGTTCATTAATATATTTGATGTAAAAAAATGCATCTATTTATTTATTGGAAACATCTGTGACTCCATTTAAATATAAAGTATAAAATATTTATGGAATTCTAAGTCAGAATATGAAAAAAAAGGCAGACTAAAATATCTTACATCTCTAATCAAACCTATTATGTAAAAATTAGTAAAATCAGAATCAGTTTCACTCTGATCTTCGATGTGCTAGCGAAAACAATTCATTTTCGATTTGATTAATCATGACGCTTTCAATAGCTTACTGGGAAGTACACTCAAAGAAATGATTCCTTATCAGTTGTACACATAAGTGTGGGATTTTGCAATTAACTTTGGGTTTTAATTGCAGATAGTCTTATTCGATTGAATACTGTGATTATAAATTGATTGCTCGAAGATTTATTGTCCAGTTTTGATAACATCAATTTTGATAACCTTGTTGGGTATTACGATTTTTTGTCATGATATATAATCGTGGCCATTTCTTCGGAAGTACTTTTAATTGTTACACCCATTGCCTAAATAGATCGGACTGCCTTAAGTTTAAATGCTATCTTGATTACATCCACCTTTTACCTTCAATTGCTTTGACAAAAAATAATAACATTTCGTACTAAAGTCTATTATATAGTGTATATAACTTCGGCGAGGCAAAGATAGCCGATCTTTCTTCTTGATTAAATTAAGTATATTTGTCGTATTCTATAGAAAGTGTGTTGCGGAATATAACAATTAAGAACGCGTGCTGGCAAAACTGGCTAATCAGTATACGTGAGGGACGTCCCAAGATTTTGTGCGATATATGGCCCCTAATTTACAGCATAACCTGACAAACTGATAAGATGTCGAACGAAGTGATTGGTATAAAAAGGCTGCCGATCGAATTCTGTTTAGTTTAATAATTGCTAACGGAATGAATCAATTGGTTTTGTGTGTTGTTGGAGTGCTCGCCTGCATCGCCGCCTGCCAGGCACTCCCGGAGCCCGAGAGCCCCATCGGACGCATTGTGAATGGCGAGCCGACCGGGATTGAAAACTTCCCCTATCAAGTGTCCATTCAGAGGACAAACGGGTTCCACTTCTGCGGCGGCAGTCTGATCAAAGATAACTATGTCCTGACAGCCGCCCATTGCATGCAGAGGTACAAGGCTGCCGAGATGCAGGTGCGTCTGGGCTCTTCCAACAGCGACAAGGGCGGTGAATTGGTCAGCGTTGAGTCGTTCAAATTCCACGAGGACTACAGCAGTGAACTCATGATCAACGATGTTGCCCTGATTAAGTTAACCTCGCCAGTGCGCCTGACAGAAAAGGTGCGCACCATCCAGTTGGCCAAGGAGACACCAAAGACAGGTACTCCGGCTGTTGTCACAGGGTGGGGCACCACCTGTTTCTTGTTCTGCTCATCGCCCACTGGACTGCAAAAGGTCGATGTTTCGGTGTTGCAAAAGGAGGAATGTGGAGGCGCAGATTTTTCATACGGCCCGAGTAAAATCCGGGAAACAATGGTCTGTGCTTATGGCGAGAAAAAGGATGCCTGCCAGGGTGACTCCGGCGGCCCACTTGCTGCCAACGGCGTGTTGATCGGTGTTGTCTCCTGGGGCAATGGCTGCGCCTGGTCCAAATATCCTGGCGTATACGCCGATGTTGCTTCTCTACGTCCCTGGATTGAGAAAACCATCGCCGAGCTGTAAATTAACCCAAATAAATGAATGAAAACTTTTTAATTAATATCGATATGTTTTTTATTTTACTTTATTTCAATAATAGCCATTTATTTCAAGCAATATTTCAAGCAATATTTAACATTCATTAATATTTGTCTTGTTGAAAAAAAAGAGTGAATTTGAGTTAATTATGGACACGCCCGTAAAAATTTTAAAAATACCCTCTACAAGTTTGTAGAAATGAATTAAGTTTTACTTTTTACTAATTTGATCGGATTCTACGAAAAGTGAGCAGATATTTGTGTAAGGTTGAATGGACAAGAAGTAAACTCAGAAAAGCGTATTTAATCAATAATTAAGATGACAGTCAATTTAAACGTTTTTTGAACTTCGTCGAGGAATTTCATAGTTTCAGTTTTTGCAAGAACTCGTTCATTATTTAAATTGTCTTTTTCACGCAGACACGCCCCGAGCGAGTGCTGAACTGAAGCGAGTTCAGCTGGGTAACACCCAACTGGAATTTTGATTAAAAATGTTTTTAGATAAAAGATTACACTTATTCTCACACACATATATGTATATATGTACATATGTATATATATATATATATATATATATATATAAATTTGTTTGCTATGCAGTTGGAGCTGCGGATTTGGTTCGCCGTCTTTGTCTTTGTCTCCGCCTCGACTGTTTTATTGCTTGCTCGACGCCGGTTTGTGGGCGAGGAGTGGACTGTTTGTTGTTTTCTATAAAGCTGTTAAATGCTTAAGTGTAATTTATGGCATGCGATATTATTCGGTTGTGTTGTCATGTTTGCTAAAAGTTTTATTTTACATATGCCCCGGCCAACGGCGCGTCGTGAAAAAACTAAAACTACAACCGGAGTTGACAAGAACTGGCAATGGAGTATCTCTGGCTGGATACTCGGCACTATTATGCGAAAGCCAAGCCACAAAATTTCTTATGCCACAAGACACATAAATGGAATTGTTGCAGTAGTAGTAGTGTTGGAGGCCCCGACCCCCTCCCTTCAGGCAGTTAGTCGACTTCTGCTCGTTGCTGCTGTTTTTGTCCTCCCCTTCTCATCCACATCCAAAAATAAAGTTCTACTCTCTCTTCTAATAATTCTTTGCATATTTTCAGCTGGTTTGAGTGGCTTGTTTTGTGGTTGAGCTGTGAGCAGCACATACACATACACACACATACACACACACACACACACGGACACGGACACGGACACACATGAGTGAGTGTATTTGTGTGCATGCACAAGTCTATTAAAACTTAATAAATGAGCAAGTTATAGACAAGATGTACTATGTCCTGGGTGCTGTCATGCGGCTGTCTGATGACATGATAATGTTCACAGATTGACATTAGGCCAAGAGAATTAAAAGCTTGGTTACATCAAATAAAAAGCCAAATTGTGGTTCAATTTGAGGTTCAATTGACGGCAAGTGAATTGTTGACAAATTAATGTAAGTTTCAAGTTTATGAATTTCACAAAGCTAAATTATTTCAGCTTAAATAAAACATCTCTTTAAAAAGTTTCGTTTTTTTTTGTCTTTTGTAGTTTGACATACATAAGTTAATAAAATAAATATCGTTGTCAACAATTTTATGTTTCTTATCAACAACCAATTAACTGAACACAGTAATAATAAAAGCCATTATTTATTTTTGTTATTCAGATATAGGCAATTCTAATAATAGATTCATTTATACACGGCTTAAAATTGTAATTTATATTCAGTGTATAGCTAATAAATATGATCAGCTGCTCATATAATGCGTGTGTTTCAATCGTTTTGAAGGGTGTAATTAATTTTTGCGAGTGTATGTTTGTTTAAATTTATAATACGAGTTAGACTAGAGCTTTTTACTGACTCTATTTTTATGTATTATTTCAGATACAAATTTAAATTCCATAATTAAAATTTGTTTGCTCCTGTAGAACTGGGCATATGTACGATATCTCCAATCCAAGCGGCAGATCTGATATTTTTGCTGTGCCACGCGTCTGGCATATAATTTTACAGTTGTGTGAACTTAACTGCATTTCACCGCTCGAGCATTGCTTAAACATTGGACTTCATTTACGTTGCCATGGGCGTTGCGGGGGCAACAAGTTGCAGTCACGCCCATTGTTGATATTGTCGATGTTTCCTCTATGTTGCCGGGTCAATTGCTGCCCATTTGGGCCGCACACAAATATTCGACAGATTTTGACATTTACTACGCAAATGCTTTAACTGTGCCCCAAAAATTATATCACTTTGTTGATTGAGTTTGCAGGCGAAAGATATTTTTTATTAATTTTTTATTTATTATTTAGATATAAAATATAATGGATGATGAACAATTAAAAACGAATCAAATCAAATATTGATATGGACATTTTAAATTTATTGATTTAAGCATAGAATTTCATAATAAAATTACTTTAGTTTTTGTGAATCTAAATAAAGTTATTATATATTATTTAAAATAAATGCGACTATTGATGTACAAATTATTCATTCTGTTAAAATATGAAAAATTTGAGTCCCCAATTGATCTGCACATTTAAATCCAAAAAGTTAACGTGAGTGCAATCTAAAAAGCAGAGTGACAGCCAAAATGATGGGCACTCTTTCTGTTGTTGAAGACACAAAACCAAACTGGCGAAGTTGATGCCACGAGTAATGAGGGGCAAGTGGTGAACATGAGGGGTTGGGCAGACGGTGTTCTTATGAGTGCATTTTAAGCATAAGCCTCTCTCGATGTCCATATGTTTATGACATAATGTCAGTCGACTTTTTTGCGGAGTCCCAGCCCACATCACACATACACCATGTTGCCATCAATGGCAGCTGATGTGGCATGGCTGGGGCATAAAGGGCGAAAGGATGGAGCTGTGGTGTGACTTCCAGTGGGAAACAGAGCTGCGCCACTCTCTGACAGTTATGACTGGGATTCAAAAGTAATCAACAATTTCTAACTCACTTTAGCTTGGCTTGGCAACTTGAACTTCATATCCGAACAGGTTTATTATCTCAATCTGCTGGCTGCTCGGCAATAAACTGTCAGATTTTTGGGTTAGTCGCATAAAAGTTCAGTCACTCGCAAAGGATCAAAATGACTTGATGGCATCCTTTCTCATTCACATTTATTTTTTTATTTTTCCTTTCATTTTTTTTCCTATTTTTGCATATAACATAGTATAATAATAATTTAATACTCGTCTGACTTGCAACATTTGCGTCTCAAAGAGTAAGTGGGGAACTGTGCCAGATTTATGCTTAACTGTGTGTGTAATGAGTGTGTGTGAATGGGTGGTTGGTTTGAGAAATAAATGACAACTGTAACTTAACCATTAATCGAAAGCTTAAAATACTTATTTAAAATTAACTTATATTTAAAATATAAATGTAATCATTTAATAAAGTTATTATACAGTAATTATAAAAGCTGATTAATGTTTATTTATATATATATAATAAATATTATAATTGTAATTTTAATTGATATATAAATTTTTCAATATTTTCTCATTTTAAAGTAAATTATTATCTTGTTATGTTTGAATTTTTTATTAATCGATGTTGAAAACATGAGAAATTTACCAGTTGCAGGCTGAAATGATTTTTGGCCACGCTTTTCTTTTTAAGCCCACCTCTAGAAATATTTGCATGGATGTGTTTGTGTGGAATGTGTGTGGATATTTTTGAGTTCATCAATCAAATTTAAATCAATTAAGTCAAGTTATCGTTGTTATGTTGAAGCTACGGCTTTTTGTCGATTCGAATCGCAAACCAAAGCATTTAAGCTGAGAGACTCAACGAGCTTAACCAACAACATATTTAATTAATTAATGCTGAGCGTTGCCGCCACACTCCCCAATCTACCCCTTGCCGTCCTTTGCATTCCATACACTTTCAGCCTTTAAAAAATGTTCAAGTGCATGTTGAACTTTTGAAGTGCAGCAAACAACTTATTAATTAATTTTGTTTTTTATTTCGTTAAATTCAGAAAGTATGCAAGGCTTAAAACTCTTTAAAAATATATTAATATTAATATTAAAATAATGATTAATTATTTTGAAAATACTTCAAATTAGTTGTACATAGTAATTTATAATTCGATTTGAAACATTATTAAAAAATTAAATACTTATTCACAAGTATCTTAAATTGATAATTTGTAAAATCTTAAGTTATCTATTGACCAAAAAATCTTATCAATTACTTCAATAAATAGTAATATATTTTTGTAGGGCTTTTAAAGTTGTGTTTTAAACTTTTTTGGGTCATTGACTTTGGTTTTTCAACCAGTTGGAATTTGCTTCTTTCAGGCTGAGGCTGGCCATAATGTCAGCCACTCATTACTCATTTGCCACAAACTTTTCGTGACTTTTCATATTTTCTAAAATGCACTGTAAACACTGAGGCACACAAACACACAGACACAACTAAGTTGCATGTTAACTGAGAGAAGTGCTTTCATTGTATTGATTTTACTGAATCTTTAAGGACAAAATGTGGGCAACCAAATGGGGCAGCTCGAGCGTGTTGCAAGTTGTTGTTGGGGTTGGGCACTGAAATGTCGGCCAGACAACAAATCGCCAGCTATAAATTCTGCACTTAAAAAGTTTGCACAGTTTGAGCATTTTGTGGTTGTTCATTGTTGTTGCTGTTGTTGTTGTTTTCGACTGTTTACACAATCATTTTTTGGTAGGCATTCAGTACAAAACACGACATTCCCTTGACGTAGCATTTGTTTTTTGTTTTTTTGCTGACATTTACAATTTATTTTTAAAATTTCTAAAATGGCTTATCTGCAGCTTATACGCTTGACTTACACTCAGATAGGTTACCACTGTGGGCGTGGCCAGGTCCTTTAACATGTGTTTTGTCTGTCCAGTTGGCAACAAGTGTCTGTCATGCAGGTCGTTCACAAAGTGCTTTGCCCTGTTCACTTTGCAATTTTAAGAATAAGAGTTTACACCACTAAGAAGTGTGACAAGATTTGATTGGGGTTACTAGTTCCATTTGTCTGTTAAATGTTTTTGCAGTTATAGACATTTTTTAATGCAAATCTTTCCCACTCATAGAACAAAAACTAATTTTTTGCTGTTTAATAATGTTTGAAATAAAATATGTGATTTTAGTTAGAATCAGTGTTAATTGTTTGCTTTATTCGGTTAGCAACCTTTCAGTTTGTCTTGAAACTTGGGGAAAGTCGACAGAAAAAATCTGATTCCTGCACACGAGAGTCATGAATTCAAGCATGCCACAAAAGCTCGACGCCAAACAGCTGCCTACCTAAAAAACATGTTGCGTGAAAAATTATTTACTTTTTCTCTTGGGCATTAGATCGTTGATAAGTAGATGGCAAGCTGGCTTGCAACATGTTTCATAATTGTGCATCTTACTTTGTGTTACTATTTATACCAAGTTAAATATATGTGGCTCTATTATTACCAATAAAACAAAATAATTATTAGTACTAGAATTAACTTATCCTACAGTCTTCTGAGTCGATCAAACAATATTTGAACACCGGACGTCATCGGCTGACTAATACTCTGAGAACTTTTATGTTAATTAGTTTAATCATTTTTTTTAAGTTAGATTATTTTAAATGAAAAATAAATATTAGCAATTTAAAAAAGATCTATTTAAAGAGTTGAAAAAAAATGTATTTTGAAATTAAAATTAATTGAAGTCCTAGCTAAGCCTTAAGGTTTTACGTATTTAATTGTGGATTATGCTTGAGCTGAAATTCAAGTCTTAATTCTTGTAGTCTTAGCTAGCTTTTAATATTTTACACTGGTTCTTCTAAACTCCAAACACGCACAAAATATGCATATGTATGTGTGCATGGAGGGTTGCAGCAAGGGGGGGGGGGGGCAGACTGTCAGAAGCAAAGTTTTACGAGAGTGTAAATTTGTTGTATGTTTCAACAAAGTTTAAAAGTTTTCGTAACATTTTATTTCTGTTTTTGTGCTTCTTATTACACATACACCTTATCAGCAGATTTTGCTTTCGCATTTGCTTTTCGGCTTCTAAGTGATTTTTTGCGTAGCATACTTTCAGGCGTCTGCCAGAACCCGTTTTTAAATGCGCGGTCAAATTTTGTTGTGCCGTGTCCACCGTTTCAGATCTACACCCCTCACCAACCATTTTATGCACCTGCTACTAAACTGAAACCGTTAAGCATGGCAATCAGAAAGGATACTCAAATTTTTGGTTATTTGTGCAATTTCCACTTCTGCTTGGATTTATAAAAATGCATTAGAACTCAAATTGTCATATTCATTTCCATATTTATCTTGTGAACTTGCAGCGATCTTGAATTGCTGATGTACGGTAATTTTGGATATCTCTTAATCAAAACCAATTTGTAACAAAATAAGATTTGTTTAACTTATGGCAAAGGGAGAATTTTAATATTCCATGGAATCGCTTTAAGATTAACTTTTCAAACTTCTTAACTTAATTGTGAGGATAAAATTGTAAAATAAATGTAGATGTAGATGTGAATATAATCCGAATCAGTTCTCTAATCGTTGTCTTTCTATGAAATTCTTATGAATTTACTTACCCGTTTTTTTAAATCATTCTTTATTTACCAATCTTCCTCTTGTATTTTCTTCTCTGTCTCTAACACTTTCTATCTATTAAACTTACTTACTCTCTCTACATCTTTCTCTCTCTCTCTCTCTCTCTCTCTATCTCATTCTATCATTCTCCCTTGCACTCACAATCCATATTTCCCCCTATCATTCCCTTTCTCTCTCTTTATTTAAATAATGAAAATAATGAATATCGTGTTAATATTATGTTAAATATAATAAAAATCACGATCTCATTTTGCACTTAAAGAATATTTAATTAATTTTCTGGGATATGTTTAAAGTGTGCAATTTCTGCATAAATATTTCTTTAAATTAACCCAAATATCTGTCAGACAAGTTACATTTTCCAAATGGCTCTGTTCTTGCTAGTCGAGCAGCTTCCGCTTGAACTTCCGCTAAGAAGGACCCAGACTCTGACTCGTAACCCTGGTTCTGCTTGGAATCGCCCAAAGTTCCCAGGACAGACTGCTCTCCTCAGTTCACCTCAACATCAAAATCGGCATCAGTATCGCTTTCGCTTTTCTCTCTGCTCGTTTTGGCTTATTAAACATTTATTGTGTTTGCTGAGTTTCCGCTACAATTTGTTTAAGGCTTCCTGTTGTATTTTGGCTTTTTTACGGCTACGCCACCGGCTCGTCATGCCCACAACCCACACCCACACCCACACTTCACCCCCTCCTACCACCTTTGCGTCGCGTCGTGTCCTGTTCACTCACGCCTACTTATTTTAAATCCGAAACCGTTTACACATCAACAACTTTTCACTCTCTTATCTCGACTGCATTTGATGTGTCCCATGTGTGTGATGCCAACGCCAACGCCAACGCCAACGCCAACGTCGACGTCGACGTCGATGTCGACACCGATGTCCTTGTCGTCCCTTCATCATCTCCACTTACACAAAGGAGCGTGTAGCATTATGTAGCATGGGGCAAGCTCCTCGCTTTGAGCCTCTCCTGTTCAAACTGAGTGCCTCTTCCGCATCTGTGGAAAGACTGTGAATTACATATCTATCAGACGCATTTCTTGAACTTCACTTTAAAAAAAAATCCAACTAAGCGAAATATTTAGTTAGGGGAAACCCAACTCGGGTATTTCATTTAAACAATGTTCAGCAAATAAGTGTAATTTTATGAATTTTATTATCTAATAAACATAAAAACCTTAACCTTTTTACATATATATGACTGTATTATAAAAGTTACAAATACTACTATACTCTGTCGTAATTAGTAGAAAACATTTTTCATGATTAGAAAAAACTATTGCAATTAAAAGATTTTTTTTTTTTTAAATTGTTAGATCTTTTTTTTTATTTTTATTTTTGCGTTCATTTTATATATTTAGAATATCTTATATCTAAATTATGAAGAGCTTAGAAAAATATTATATATGTATATTTTCTACATCTCATCAGTGTCCAATTAATTTTTGGATGACAGCTCGATTGGATGATAACTCGAGAAGATTATTTATCGAAACCAATAAAGTGAACCGATTTGTTTAAAGTATAGGAAAAGTGAGAAGTTTGGTTTACTTTTTGTGCAATAATGTATAAAGGCATTTGCCCCCATATTTATTTCCTTGTTTTCCAAGAAAATATATTTTGTAATTCTCACAACAAAATGACTTTGTTAAGGTGTAATAAAAGGTGCTACCATTTTGTCATTAATTATAAAAAAAGGTAGTTCTTACATTGTGAAAAGAAATGTGATTAAGGAGTTGTAATCAATGTAGATATATGAGTAATTTTTTAATTAAGTTTCTTGCAATCGAATATGTAAAGGATGTGTTAATCTGAGTAGCAAGAAAAATTATATTTATATATTCGCGTACTTATAATAATTTTGTACACATGTGTTTTTTATAGAATTTTAAGTGTCATTTAAAGTCTATATATATATAATCTGTTTTCGGAAAGTGTATTCAATGTTCGGCAGCAGTTAAATAAGAATTTCGCTGTTTTGTTTGCCAGTATTTTTTTTGAAGGCTCTGCTGCCGAGCACTTAATAAATTATGATTTGCCTGTTGTTGGGTGCTGCTCAAGTGTTACCAACAAGTTGTTGCCAGTTTGCTGTTGTTGTTTTAGGCACCTCATTTGGTTTATAAATGGGTAAAAAAAAAATAGCAGCGCGTTCGTATCTGGCAAAAATATCAATTACAATTAAATAGATTAAACCTTATCATGCAACAACTGTCGCACAAGTGTCCTGACAGAGAAGACAACGTCGAAAAGCGGCGCAGTTAAAGCAACAGCAAACAAAACTGTCACACACACATACATACATATATATATAAATATGGAGAGTTACGAGACAGCTACACACATACACACTTCAGCACACACACACATAAGCACACATTTATACAAGGACACCAGGAGTAAGGCAACTGTTAAAACGCTCTACAAGATTAATGAACGTACAAAAGTTTAGAGACAATGACGATGACGACGAGGACAATGAGGACGAGGAAGAGGACAAGGAGGAGGATGAGGATGAGGACGTGGAAGACAAGGGCGAGGACAACAACGAGGACAACAACATGACAAGCGGCGGAGACTGTCGCAAAAATACAAAATGAGTAGACTGCAAAAAATAACAACAAATATTCGGAATTAACGGTCGAAATTTGAATGCCCTTAAAAACAAGAATTCATATACATAAATTTAATAAATAAAAAATGTAATGGCTACTAAAGAGTGCATTTAGTGTAATTATAATATACATTTGTATTGTAATAATACTTTTATATGTGAAAGTTAAAAATAAATGGATCTTATAGTAAATAGTCTTTTCTTAACATTACAAAATATTATCCATATATATATAATGATAAATATACGATTTTTAATTTTCTATATAGCTTAACGATAATATGGTCTTGGTGAAGACTTGTATAAAATAAGTGGAGGATTTGATTAAATTATTGTTTTAATAAATATAATTAATTGTGTTTTTATTTTGTTTAATATTGTTTAAAATAGAAATATGAATTTTCAGACGTGCTATCATTTAGGCAACATTTTCAACTCTTACAACTGATTAAAAAAGTATGTAAATGTCACCCTGACTACTACAAGTCCCGACGGACTTCGAAACATATCGGAGTATTTTCCAAATTAATTATACTTAACCTAGTCAGTGAAAACACAATTCAATTATGAAAAAACCCAAATATTTCCGATTATGTTTTATATATAATAATAAATACATGATTAATTTATACAACAAAAATTTATTTGATCTCTATGGTCCTTAAATAATATTTAAAATAATTGGGAAAACTAAGGAATAATTTTTTTACTGATTTGTTCATTTGAGTGCAAATGTCTATACCTATTCCGAATACCCTTCATGAGGGTATGGAACACACTTAGGCGCGCCAAATCCGTAAGTTGTGCAAATTTATTTTGGCGTAAATTTCATTTCACTAATCGAATCGATTCTTATGCGTTTCATTTGATTTGAGTCTGTCTGACTTTTCGCCCTACGCGCACAAATAATTTATCCAGCTTCGTAGTTTACTGACCGTCATTTGTTTCTGTTCTTTTCTGCTTCCATTTGTTTTCTAGTTTCTGCTGAACTAAAATTGTTGGGATAGGTCTTCCTTTATAATGGTAGGATGAGAAGCTCTGCTTTCTTCTTATATTATTGCATTTATTTTCGATTTATTTCGAAGGCGTCTTTAAAGTGTAAATTACAAATTGCTTATTCACGCTTCACACATTTAAACCAAGCAAGTGCGAGTGAGCAAGATAGATAAGCATTTACTTTTAAATTATATATTGCGGTGAATTTGTGTCTATATTCTCCATCTCACTCTCCCCATTTCTCGCGCTCACTCTCTCTTGAGTAAGCGACTTTGATTCCTCAGTCAGTGTTCGCTTTCCTTCTTATAGCTTTTGTTTATATTGCTTCGTTTTCGATTATCGTGCATTGCACTTATCAATGCCTGCGCCTCCCTCAACACCGCCACCATCATCACCCACACTGTCAACGTCTGTAACTGTAAATTTGGTTAGTAACAGAGCTCAGTCACAGTTGTTTCATCTCGCTCTGTCTCTCTGCCGTTTCTCCTCTTCCATTTGGTTTCATGCCGTTTTGGTAATTGTTGCTTGTTAAATTCAGCTGGCAGCCAAGTACAAAATCCAAGCACTTGTCGAGATGGCTGCTCAGTTCTTCTTCTCATTCTCTTTTTTTTCTTATGTTTTCTCTCTCTCTCTCTCTCTCTCTATTTCCTTCTCGCCAGACATTTATTATGCAGCCACTTTTTTATGCAACTCCTCAGAAGCAGGCAAGCAAGTGCAGGCCCCCACACCCTAGTTGACCAACACCCGACAAAAAAAAAATAAATAAAAATGTAGTCAGCGACAAGTACAGTGAAGCCTGCTGCTAAATGAAGTCTTGAGTGTTGCTGTTGCCAAGTTGATGAGCACTTGTAAAACGTCGGATGATGTCGGACACAAAAGACGCTGAGAGTGACAAAGTGAGAAAAGAGAGAAGAGAGAAAATAGAGGAGAACGTTAGTTAAGCATAAATGAAAGAATACAAAGAAAACAAAATTGTAAAATAGAAAAATAATGTTGAATTGAAGACTTGCGTTGAATATAAATAATAAATATCTTGGTAAATAATAAGTTTGAGGAAAAATTATAACGAATTTAGAGTGAACACATATTAATAAAAATTACAATAAAAGGCAAAGTGTTCAAGTAATATAGAGCAAGAAAGGGTTAACAGAGAGAGAGAGAGAGAGAAAAAAAGAGAGGAAGAAAAAAGTAGAAATCAGTTAAGAGAAAACAAGGGATGAGGAGAAAAATATTAACATTTAATTAATTTATTTTATATAACAAATAATAAGAAAGCGATACGTAGCCAGGAAATAACACTGAGGGGATAAAAACAGCAGTAGAATTTGTGAAATGTATTCACAGGAAAATCAAAAATATAGAGAAAGAGAAAGAAATAGAGAGAACAGAGAAGCTTAAGTAATATAACTTTTAAGAAGAGAGATTGAGAGATTATTAATAACAAAATAAACAATTAAATAATAATACCTTATAAAAAAAAAAATAAGATAACGTTGTGTAATTTTATTATTATTATTTATTGCGTACCTTTGTTTTTCAATAGTTGAATACATGCATATCCTAAGGCAATATTTTCCCATTGCCTAAATCGTTTATGATTATAGCCAACCAAAAGACATCTGGTTTGTCGGAGTTTTGGTGTCTTTGCCTACCTCCGTTGTTGCCTCTGTTTTGCTTTATTTGCTTTGTCTGCCAGACTATCGGATAGGATAGATATATCCGTATTCCGATAGTTACGTTTTATGTAAGACTTTGCTGATCTCCTTATCGCACACTCCTTAGATTGAAATATGCTGGTGTTCGTCCGAAGGGATTCATGGTTATCAGAGGGCCACCACTTTAAGGTCTGTGCCCTGATTGCATTTTATCCTTTTTGAAATTTTTTTTTTGAAAATTATATGTATTCAGCTACCTTTTCATCTCTAGGTTGCAACAATATGGGAATTTCATCCGAAAAAGTGGGGCATAGAACGTATTAAAAAGGTAATGAAAGATAACATGTATAATTTAAGCTGGCTAAGTTCTTAAAAATCCTACATTAAAATATCGTTTATATAGAGCTTGAAATGACTATAATGAATTTTTTTTTTTATATACCCAATCCATTTTAAACTTGTTAGACAAAATTGCAGATAAAAATTTGGTGACCCTTCTAAATTTTAAGTTAATTATTTTCCTTTTTAGGTGAATTAATTTTTTTTCCTTTTACTATTTGTATTTTCCATATTAGTCGATATAATTTAAATTAAATAAATTAATTTATATTTCTTATTTCATTGTTTATAATTAAAATTTATTTTCGCTATAACGATAATATCAAAGCGCACATTTTTAATGAATATTGTTGACTTATTTAAATTAAGGGTCTTTAATCAAATTTTTACAATTTACAAGAAAAGCGATATATATTGAAAATTCATATTGTCAAAGTTAACTTCTGAAAATGTATAACAAACATTTCTGTTTAAAATGAAATCAATACATTTATCTGTATTTTGAAGATAAACGAAAACACAGCTTTTAGATTTTCATCGACTTTACTAACTGAATAATGAATCAGCTGCCCTTCGTCAAGTTTTGTCCCATTTTAGGCACTGGACAATATTAGCCGGTTCAAAATACCTATTGAAAACTTAAGCCAAACTACAAAAAAACAATGTAATGTGTGCCACTGCCATTGCCAAAAATGCTGATAACAACAATAATAATAATAACGACAACAATGACAACAACGACTGCAATCGAAGAACCTGCAAAATGGAGGAAACATGTTTGGCCCACAGCAAGAATAAATGGCCTCAAGCGACTGACCAAAACTGGCCAAAACTGACTGAGGGACTGCTGCTGTTGCTGCTGCTACTACTCCTGTAACTCTGGCAATGTGACTTGGCCTGGGTAATCCTGCATACTCACACACACACACACACACACACAGACACACACAGACACACACACACCTCACTAAACTACCCATCGGCAGTCCTTTTGTTTTAGTCAGGTCGTGCGCCATTTTGAAGCAATTTTTACTCTTTTAATTGACATTTGTTTGTGCACTCTATCGACATTTATGTGTGTGTGTATGTTTATGTAATGTGTGTATGTGTGTGAATATTCATGTGTGATGGTTGTGTTCGGCTGTAGCACTTTACGACCGGCGGCAGACATTTTTGTAATTATAGCACAAAATTGATTTGATTTTTGATTTTAATAGGTATTGACAGTATTTTTAATGAAGCGGAGGCTTACAAAATACATCACTGATCTATATAGAAATTGTATATGTGTACACACAGATGTACGTACACATCGAATTTCATACATTAGTGAAACAAAGAATAGCAACATTACGAAACTTTAATCAAATTAAATAAATTAAAAAAATGTTAATTATGTCTTTATTCTTTTTGACTTTTTTAAGAACCTTTTTCAACTTCTAAAACAGCATTCATCAGTTCGATAAGTTTATAGATTTAACAAAGATAAATAGGCAAACACATGTTGTGAAAATGGTGATATTTTCTGTTAGCCAACTCTATGTTTTTAAGAGTTCGAGTGTGTTTGCACAAAGTCAGCCCGAAAAGTTTAAACATTGAATCTAATTGAATATTTAGTGCAGAGCCACTCGTAAGTTGGTTGTCATACATACATATATACATATATATATATATATATATATATATATATATATACATGTGGTTGTACGGTAATCTACCAGTTCGCACTTGAATCACTTAACAATGCCACAAATAAGTATCATTGAACACGAACAAAAGAATAATAAACGCATTTTAATTTCAATAACTCAATTGTAATTTATTATAATTATATTTAACTCAAAGAATTTTAAATCAGAGAAATTCCATATTTGATTCATTTGCCCCTTTCTATAGATGTCCAAGAATATGCACAGCTCAGTACAGATAAATCCAGAAAATAATACAGCGTTTTATAATTTACATTTTTGTATTGGTTTTGTCCACTGTCCGTCATCCTCCCTGTCTGTCTGTCTGTCTGTCTGTCTATCCATCTGTCCGTTGTATGAAAAATCTCTAATGATAATAGAGTCACTAACACTATGACAGTATATTACTGGTAGCTACATTAAAAGAGATCGCGTAAAATTGGATGGCCAACTCCCTAATCCGATTTAAAGAAATATTTTGTATTTTGCGTTAAGCTGAATGATGAAAGTTAAATTGTAATAGTTCAACAATTTCAAAAAAGTTATATTTAGCTATTATCATAATATTGTTAACACTATTGACTGGTAAAATTGTATCTCATATATTATATATTCTTATATAATATATAATATAATATATATAATTTCGTTACAAACTTATTATTTATTATATATTTTGATTTGTTATCATAGATGTATTTTTTTGAGCTATTATAATCTGGACATATGATCTGGACATAATATCATGCATCGACTTTTTCAGGCATCGAAACTTTTGCGTTTGCTGGAATTGGGATTGAATATTCAGTCTTCTTTTCAGCAGGTCTGCAAATCCAAAGAATATAATCACTGATTAATTGTACAGCAACAACTGAACAATTCTGCTCAATTGAAAAAAAATCCATTATATATGTAGATATATATACATGAATATATATATATATATATATATATATATATATATATATATATATATATTTATATGTTTTCCCACTTTGTAAACACTTATTTTATATACATTTCCATTTAATATATTTATTTTTTTCAATTTAAACAGAAACTATTTTAATTATGTTTTACAATATTAATTTAATTTGCACTATTTAATTTAACGAAATTATTTTAATAAAGAATTTATATATTAAATGTGTTTTTAGCAAAAGATCTGCAAATAAATTAAATACCAAATAACTTCATTTGAGATGTATCTTATTAATAAGTTAGCCTTATATGGGTGCCTGGCTAGAAAAGTCACTATACTAACCCTCTCCACTTAAAAGGAAGATATTTGCAATCTCGTAGCTACCTGTAAACTAAAAATAAACAAAGTAAGGTGGCACAGGTAAAGCCTTAAATGGCGAAACTGCATAGCATGGCACTCCACAAGTAGCCCAATATCAATGCGAAACACAGTGAAGACCTGTGTAATCTCAGCCGAACAAGTTGCTCTTCAGTAATCCGGGCTATAACAGTTCACTAAATAGTTGGAATTCCTGCCAATAGTCTTTAAATGTCGTATAATGCTTTGCTCTTGCCACTTTCTTACTAGTCTATCGATGCTGTCAAACACAGAATCGCAACACATATACCGAAATTAATTGAAAATCGTACAATTTTTGTTTATCTCAGTTGGATCTAACACGGTAACACATTGGGCCAAACTCGGCCTATAACATAACCTGTCATTTAAAGGGGTTTCAAGCCGCTTCCAATCTAGCACATTCCCAAAAGAATTCAATAGAAAAAAATAATATTGATAATTGAAATGGATATGGCTAAGAGCAGCAGCATTTTATAATTAATTTGATATTAAAGGTGAGTTTAAGTTCAATTCAGAATCAAATTCTCAACTGGGGAAGTGGAATTGTCTGTTGGCCTAGGCTAAATTTGCAAATCGACAAATATGTCCTGCTCAATACTATTGCACTAATTTATGAATGTATGTGTATGTGTATGTGTGTGAATGTATGTGTGCGTAGGTGTGCATTTGATGGACAATGTTTGCTTACCGCTTTACTTGCTCTATCTTTGTCTCCCTCGCACTCACACACACACACACACACACACACACACACTACACACACACACACACACACACACACACACTGTGCACGTGACTGACGCCTTGCAAGTAACCATTGCCAGTTCCTATTCCCATTTACAATTCCCACTTCTATTGCCCATTGCCCATCGCATGTGTATGTGTGTGTATGTGTGTGTTCTTGTAAATGTATGCAAAGATAGCATCTGTTTTCGTCGTGTTGCCGACTTACACATGTAAGTCACTCATATTGCCATGTCTCTCTCTGTCTCTCCCTCTTCCTCTCCCTTTCTTCGATTCTGTCTGTGTGTCTCTGTGTGTGTGTGTGTGCGTGTGTTTAAGCGCCAACATTCATTACACATGTATGCGTATTAGGCGCAAATATTGGGGCTTTACTTAAACAGCATTAAGTCGAAATTAACATGTCTGAATAGGCTGCGTGCTGAGCGTCATAAAGCCCCACAAAAGCTTCCCCCTGCACACAAACACACTAACACACAAGTAGACCAAACACACATGAAAATAGTTTCAGCTGGACGAGAATATTATTTTCAATTTCTGTTAAATTCAATCTATCAAATGCAAGCGCATGAAAAAAAAGCAAAAACAATAAAATCTAAAAAGCCAACCAGCAAAAAATGTAAACCAAAACCTCGTTTTGAGCAACCAACAAAACAAGAAACGAGAGAGAACAGAAAAAAAATACGAATGCAAGCTTTACAACAAGCAATAACAAATAACAAACAAAAAAGGAAGGTGAAAAAACGACACTCAATAAATAAATAAAATTTCAGACAAACTCACACACATTGACTCACACACGTTTCCTATGTGTGGTGTCATTGTGTACTAAAATGTGCCAAAAATAAAAATTGCACCTTTCACGAAGCGCGCTTTACGTCTGACTTCGCCATTTGGTCGACAGAGCTCGCAAAAGCTTTCGCTAAATTGAGTGAGCTTTGAAGAGAAGCGGAGATTACAGCAAGGACAACTCTCTTAAGAGGTGAATTTCGCTTGAGTTATATGTTGCACTCTTGAGTGCATTTGAAATAAAGAGTGCTCTGTGAGTAGTTAAATTAGTCTTGAGTGTTGTAAATATCGTAAAGTGCAGATGAGTAAGCCATACGGCAACTTGAGCACTCTCTCTATCATTCTCTTAAGTAAGTGAGTGTTTAATTCAATTTCACCCTTAGACTCTTGAGCAATGGCCGCAAAGTGCATAATTTGTAGCAGAACAGTTAAAAGAGTTTCTGAATAATAACAATACCTCAAAATAAAAATGGGAAAATCACTCAACTATTGCAATGAGCGAAGTTTCACTCATTTAGTTTTTATTTATTATTTGAAATTTAAATGAAAAACATTACAATTAAGCTTAATGCTAATATTGAAATAACAATTACATGTTTAATTTTACATATTTTAATTTAAAATAATTTTGAAACAAATAAAAATCACTAATTCATATTTATTTTAAATTAACACACTTTTTAATTATGTTACATATTTTAATTTAATTATAATTTTAAATTGATTGTAAATAAGACGTCGAATTTCACTCACTTTAATTTGCAAATTGTTATTTAATTATAAATAAAAACAATTTGTTATATTAAGATAATTTAATATTTTATATTTATTATAATGTCAGCATTTCTCGCATTGAGATAAGTTTTTAGTTGTAAATTAAAAAATAACACAATTTTGACACTAATCAGAGGCTAATCATCCGATACGTTGCCATATCTATATAGGAGCCATTTCCAGAGCAGATGCATCAGCCGGACATCGTCGCAGATGAAGAGCAGCAAAGATCTGAGCTGATTCGCAATCAGCTGATTGGCAGCAGTTGCCCAACTCTGATCAGCCGGATGCATTATGCAACAGATCGGGAATACTATAAGCTAACTGTAACTGGAGAGAGAGTCGAGCGTTTAATGAGTCAACCTGGCCAACAATCAGTTGCATTTATAGCCAAATGTAGAAACTCTTCTTCTTCTTCTTGCCTGCCCAATTCTAACCAAGCATCGAGAAACACGAGAAAATCGTTAGATTTAACGAGCAGCTGCTTTTTTCATCGTCCGCACAACAATTACACATTATTTTTATTATTTATTATTATTCGAGTAGTGCTACAAAAGTGAATAATCAACAGTCTTCAAGTGTATAAAAATATTCATGATTTTGAGCACAGCTAATTGGCAAAATGTGATTCAATTGCAAACAATTGGGAATATTATAGGCGATTTATTTTATATTTTAGTTTATTTATCTATCTATTTGGAGTTTTAATTTCATTTTAAATATTTATGTTACTAAAGATTTTTTTTATTTTTGACCCGTCTCTTGCACACAAAATAAACAAAATAAAATAAATAAATAAAAATAATGGAATAAATTTAAGTAAATAATAAATACAATTTATTTAATGAAATTTTTACAGACGATCAATTTGTCAATGTCGGTGTTATTCCCAATTTGAAATATATATGTATTTAAAAATGAGATTATGGATAGAAATTGTAATCAAAGTACAAAACCGACTCAACAGTGCGAATATACAATTTTTTTTAAATTTTCTTTAAATAAATTTTTTTATATTTTAAATTTATTTAATTATATAAAATGGAATTTACATTTAATTTTAATTGACTTTAATAAAATCATAGATATGTTTTAATTATTTACACAATTTGCTATCTTTTTTACTCGCTCTTTCTATATCTTTCTCTTTCTGAGTCTGCCTTTTTCTGGACTACTTTATTATTGAGACAATGTTGACAAGGCAAATGCTGAAAACTCTCATAAATTGATGCCGATAATATCAATTATATGCAAATAAATGTTGTATATACATATTGAGAGAGAGCAAAAGATGTCATTAATAATTCATAATACATATTTCACAACAAAATTCAATTGATTGTGTAAACATTTTCCTTTGCCACACTCTGGCAGAATGCAGAACGTTAAAACAAATGCTAGTTTTTTCAATATAAAATGGAGTGGAAAATGCGAAAGTGAAAATGAAAATGAGAAAATGCGACTCACACGCCAACTTTTGATTTACTGTCGAGCCAATGATAAATGTTCTCTGGATTGTGTGTGTGTATGTGTGTGTGTGTGTGTGTGTGGGTGTGTGTGACGTGATTGTCAGCTATGCAACAGATTAAAATTAACTGTGGAATAAAGTAGTGAAAAGTATTTGTAAATAAGCCAAGTAAAACTCTTATTTTCTTCTTAAAAAAAGAACTAAAGCTTATTTTTTTTATCCGTTAATCAGATATTCGAGTGAAATTAAACAACGAGAAGAAAATGTAATTCCTTTTCTACGCACTTGATAATGAAGCAAGAATTGATTACGACAAAATGGATTCAGCAAGTTTATATAGCTTCATCATATTTTAATTATTAATATTAATAACAATTACTTTTTGACTTCTATTCTCCGATTTATAAAACACCATTGAAAGTCAAAAGTAAAGTTTATTTTATGTATTATTTATTTATATATTTATATCAATATTTTAAACACATTTTTAAATCTCCCTCAACAGCAATTTATATTTAATATTGCTTTTATTGAAGAGTTGATCTCAATTCACCTGCTTAAAATGCAAAAGGTTTGAATTCTATTTTTTAAAGTTCTCTCGTTTTTTAAATAATTTAATTTTACTTTCTCTTTTAATGGTACTCACTATTATTATTTATTATTTTATTTTAGCTCAATTTTATATTATGTATTTTACAAAGAATTATTATTACATTGTCTTTGATTTGATAATATTTCATCATTCATAAACATCGAATAAACATTCCTACCGAAAACTAAAATGATAATTGAACTTGACTAGCGCAGCAATTATAATAATAAATACGCACCCTTAGCTTTATTTCAAGTAGAAAGGATAATTCCCAATTGATATACATTTATTAAGCGTAAAATATAAAATTCCCACATTCGCCACATTTGTTTGGTTTAGCATAAACACAGCGAATACTTGTGCAATTTTAATTAGCACAAATTGTACAAATATCCGAGAGGAATATAAAGTAGCAAAAGCAAAAAAGTATAACTAAGTGTACAATGTAGATAAGAGCAAAACTTGTTAAACAAAGCTGACAACCAACAACAACAACAACAACAACAAGAAGAAGAAGGAGAGCAATCCAAACAGGGAGTCTGAGCCTGGCCCCAGGTTAAATGTATGCAAATATAAACATCGTGTGAATCCTTGGGCCTGGGCTCAAGACATTGGTATCAGAGGGGGTGGGGAGGGGGATCGTCGACAACACTCAGACCAACACTCAGAACCACACTCACAGTCGGACCCACACACTCACACCACTCTACAAGTGGGTGCCCGCAGCAATACTTAGACCACTGTTTTGCATTTGGCTCACTGTCGAGTATTTGGCCCGAAGTGGCTCGCACTTCATTGTTATACTTACTGATGGGCCAATGTGATTCTTGGCTCAAGTATTATTGATTGCCTCCCAGCCCTTGCCAACCCCCTTGCCAACTCCAAATCAGAGCGTCGCAGGTCCTTTTTCTACCTGCCAGCCAATTGAGCGAGTAGCGTAAAAAATTAAAGAAAAACATATCACAAAAAAAAAAAATTAAAATTGTGCTCAAGTTGAGAGTGCTTAACTTAAAGATATCCTATAGGAATAAACGATTTTTATTTTCTTACTACTTAATGAATTAATCTGAAGTTATTGTTTTAAAATTGTTTTTCTTTTTTGTATATATTTAATTATTGCACATATTAACTATATTAAATATGCATAGCTAGAGACATTTTTAAAAATATTAAAAAAAAAGAAGAAAATAATGGGTTTTATTGAACTAGATTTCACAGAAAATTTAAACTTTTAATATGAAGTTATCTTTTTTATATGATTGCTTTTGTAAACAATTACCATAAATTTTCTAACAAAACTTAAATTTAAATAAACTAAATATTCCCAAGAAAATATTCAATTAATAAATTCAATTGAAATAAATTTAAGTAATCTAAAATCAGTTAAAATATGTATTAATTGTTTTTTTTAGCTTACATTGAAATTTATTTATTTATTGAATATTTACAAATCGATCGCTTTTCGCTTGTAAAATCGTCCTTATTCAATATTTTTGTGTTTGACAGCTACGAATTCAACTTGTCGCTCTGATCAGGAATATACCTTATTGTGTAGGACTGCCGAAAAATAAAATCAATGGGTATAAGGCGTAAGGAGAAATTTATCGAATACGCTGTAGGTAATTCATTTAGTATGCTTGAATTATTGCCATTGAGCTGAATTGATTTTGAGAAATTTAATTAGCCTTAAAATAATTAATCAAAACTTGAGGCCAGTTAATGCAAACAGTTGCCACTTTTTCGAGCTATGAATTGAAAACTTTTTCGGGTCACATTATAATTTACTTTTGTAAAGTTTTTCGCGACGCACAATTCAAATTGGACCATAAAAGTTATGACTTTATTAAACGTGAATCGTCCAATTGAAATAAAAGTCAAAGTCTAACGACAAACATTAAACGCACAAATCGCTTTATGAGAATTTATTTATGAACTCAAAAAAGGCTTGCACAGTTTTTTTTCTTCAAGAAAGGCTTTTTTGGGTTTTGTTAACTGAATGAAATTAAATAAAGTTCTGATAATTAATTAGTTGCCTAACTCAACAATTAGTGCTAATATAAAAAAAATTTAATTTTAAATGGGTTCAAAGTTTGCAAATTGACAAACTTAAATTTGTTAATTTTTATCAACTTCCATCAATTTAACCCTTCAATAACATGGAATTCATACTAAACATAAATAATAAATGAATATTAGGAAAAATTAATTAAATATGTCAAATATTAAACTAAAATAAATATCATCAAGTTTTGCAGATATAAATATAAACGTTAACTAGTTGTTTTTTTCGTCAATTCACTTAAATACAATTTTATTTAATAAACAAAATTTGTAGTGTTTTTCCTTATGGTATCCATTTAACACATTAAATAAATTCAAAATATTTTCCAATCATCTGAGTTGTAAATTCTGACTGATTAATTCGAGGTGTAAATTCAAATTCTATTTATTGCTTAAAATACCAATTTTTAATGACAATCACGTTCAGATGATTTTGTTTTGTTGATAATTAAGTATATAATAAACCAAATTAATAAAATATATTAAAATTCATTACTTAAGATAAACGGAAAATTAAAATATTTTATTACTTTTGCTTGGCTAAGATTCGTTGCTAAAATGTTTAAATATATACCTTAGGCATCAAAATATTTTCTAGAAAATTAAATCACTAAAAAAAGACTAATCCAAAATTCAATTAAATAAATTAGATATTACATAGATTTAAATATTAAAAAAATAAATGTTTTTTTATTTAATTTATGTTTAGTTTTCTGTAATTACATATCTAAAGTTTTAATTTGTCTATTCCAATTAATTTGATCAATGTACTAAAAAAAAACCAAAATAGTGAAAATTAATTTGTTTGAAAATTAATATAATTGGATGCTGATTTCGAATTTCCTAATCATTTCTTGATCATTAATCAAGAGCTAAGAAAACAGCTTTCCTATATTTTTGCAATTTCATTACGTGACATTTTTTTGTGGGAAAAACCAAAATAAAAATTCAACCATTTGCATAATTTGACAATAAAACAAAAAAAAAATATATATATTTTTTTATATGCAATCTAACAAACACTTCATTTATCAAGGCAAATCTGGTGAGCCAATGATAAATTATACTGATGTCGGGGGGGAGGGGGAGGTGATGGGTGTAGTTGGCCACAGGCTGGTTGTGTCCAAGCCAGTGGACCACATGTCGTATGATTGACGTGTGCGCTAAATGCCTAAAGTTTTGCCTTCTCCTTCCTTTCCCTATCACTCTGACAACTATGCAAAATCACAGTGGACTATTTATAATATCAGTGGAGGCCACCCCACCTCCCCACTCCCCCTTCTCCTACACCCCCCTCTTGCTAGACATCAAATTCGTTATGCAGGCGGCTGCGTTGATGAGAATATGCAAATTAGTTGGCAGACAAACTGCGAACTTTGCCACTGCCGCGCATAGAGTGAATAAATAATAATAATAATAGTACAAAAAGAACCAGCAGAAAACTTTAAACTTTATTGTAGCTGACGCCAAATGGACATTTTCGGAGTGCAGGTGTGGCAGGGCTGAGTTGCAAGTCGCATCACCTGCGCTTCATCAGTGTCAGCCGAAAAGTATGCAAACATTTTTCGCACTTTATAATTAAACAAGTGTAGCAAAAAGGGGCAAGAGACTAAAACGACTTCAGGGCGCAACTCCAGAGTAAGCACCCCCCTCCCTCACATCACTCACATCCCTTCAAACCAGCTACGACAAGCTTGCAACATTTGCACTGTAATGAACTTTTGCAATAAACTGCGCCGCAATTTTTCGCTGACAAAGTTTTCCCTCCCACTCCAAAGCCTGCCCAAAACTTCTGTGACAGTGCGAAGAAGTGGGTGCCCGGTGGGTTGGTGGGGGTTGTAGGGAGGTGTAGGGAGGTTCATAGACGAAGACGAGCCGCTGCTTATTTGTTTTGCTGCATCTTTATTTCCGGCTAGCTGCGCATTTTTATTGCACTCGAAAAGTAGATGCAAGTTCAAATGTCAAACTACTTAAAAACTTATTGTTAGCAAAAGTGCGACAGCAGCAAAGCAGCTAACAAAACAGCCACAACAACAACAACAAAAACAAGAATGCTCAACTCCTAAAAAACGTACTGAGAAATACTCTCAGAATATTGAAATCAAAATACATATATACATATATGTATTTAACATTTAACTTTGCCAGATGCATTTATTTTTAAGATTTTAAAAATAGTTTTCTTACCAAATGTAAGATTTATATATAAAAAAAAACTCCTTATTTATATTATTTTTTTATCACTTTTTTCTGATCCTAAATCTTTTAAAATTTGTTGTCAACTATTAATAATCCGAATTAGACAAATAAATAAAATATCTCATTTACAAAAATAATTTGTTTAACTTATAAGTAAATAAATTAAAATAACTAAGCACTAAAATCTTCAATGATATGCACAAACAATATTAAAATTAAGATCTTAAAAGAAAATTTGTGCGTTTAACATTTAATGAGTAACTCATGTTTTGGTGCAATTAGTATTATTTGCTGTAGAACCAAAAGTTCGTTTGTATATTACAAATATTCAGAGTCTAATTAAAATAATAATAATAAAATTGTTTCTTTAATTTATTACTATTTTACTGCTTAGGCTTAGATTCAAAAATTTAAAATTATGTATTTTAAATCTTTTAACATTTAACAGGCCGATGTTGTTTCGGATAAACTTAACATTAATAAAAGAAAAATTCTTAAATAAATTTATAGTAGAGTTTGCCAAACTCATAAATAAATTCAGTGAACTGCATATTAATTAGCACTCCTTAAATTCAAATGATTTTTATTTACTAGCTTGATACCTGAAACCTAGAAAGTAATTTTTGAAACATGTTTTAGAACAATGTTAAAATTACCATTAAGTATTAATATATGAATATTGAAACATTGCAAATTACAACTGAATCTTTAATTTTTTAAATAAAACGTGGCGACTTTCAAAAGCTGAAAAAACGAATTCTTTAGAGTTCCTGATAAACTTGGAAGATTCCTTTTCAAATGTGCAAATAATATCCATTTACTTGCCGCATTCTCAATAGCTTTCAGCATCACAAACCCCACAAAAATATCATAATACCCACAACACACACAAATACACACACAACACACAACAACACACAACAAGAACGACAACAACGATTGCTCAAATATGCAAGGCAAACGGAGTGCGCCAAGTTTTTGTCAACTAAAGTCAAACATTTTCAATAAAACTACAAAAATTATTTGTCATTTGCAGGGACGCCGAACCAAACTCCTCCTCCTCTCCAACTCTTAAAGTGAATATCAGGCACACAACAAGGACAATGGGTAGTTGGGTGTGGGGAGTGGGGAGTGCGGACTTGGGGGAGGAGTGTTTTGGATAACCGCATCAAATTGTCGCTGGATGGCACGTTTCAAGTTTTCGCTTTAACTTCAAATCAAAATATATATATAAATGCATTTAGCCGCAAAACGCATCATAATTTCCTATGGCCCCCCCCCCCCCTTCCAGAGGGGTAGGCATGCCCCATAGCTATGCACCTTTTTGGTGCCACAAATACACATTGTTGACTTTGCATAATAATTGAGTTTAACTACTGCAAAACGAAGGCAACCCCAGAAAAGGGACGATGAATTTAGCTGCTTGGCTGCGTTTTTGTTTGTGTTGAATGAAGTCAAGCCAAGTGCAGGATATGCAACCTCCACTATCCTCTGTTGGAAGCTGCATTGGAATTTTTGGCATAGTGTGCACAAACATCCACACACCCACAAACACTCAAAAAGACAGCTGCTAACCAAATTGCACCATCTACTCCTCCAACAGCTTTATACAGACAGACAGATTTATAACTGCCTTTCCATAGATCTCTCTAAAAAAAACTCTTGGTTTTCGTAAAATTGATAATTATATAATAATTTATATACAAATTGAAAACAAATCGATATAAAGTAGAAAAAGATCTCTCCCCAAAGCGATATATTATAAACAACAAATAGACAAACTTTTGATGGATATATAAACAAAAATTTTACAGCTTTAAAATAATTTATTTATTTCTGTTTCTTTTTTTTCTATGAATTTATTCTTTAATGCGGTATTTTGAGTTCGATCTAACCTGTTTTTGTGAGTGTTGGCTGGCATCTGTGTCCAACAGGCATATAAAAAGTGGCAGAACAGTATACAACTGCCCAAATCTCTGTATATATCAGATAAATACCAGCTGCAGTTAAACACATAGTTTTCAGATTCAAGTCAGCAAACAGTTCAACTTGTGGTCTCCGAATTCAATTCAAAATCTAAGCTCTACTTTTACTTTTAATATACCTTTTCATATAGAATGAAAATGCTGTTTTTTTTTTTATTATTTTTAAGAAGTCGAATAAAGTATTTTAATTGAATTAACAAAAAATTAATAAATAAACATATATGAGTACAATAATTAAATTACTCAGCAATTATTTAAAATATTTTAATTTAATTATGTATAGAACGTAATTTATATTATTATACTATTTGGATTTATTTAAGGTATGCCTAGTAAATATTATATTAAAATTAATGCCAATACATCTGTAATATGAATTGAAAAGAAATTAAATATACATTAATTTAAGATTGGTTAAAGTCAACGAACAAATACTGCTTAATATTCTATATTTGTTTGCTCCTTAAATAAATTTCGATTCCCTACTTTGAAAGGGCTTCCCAGGGGACTAGATCTGTATGTTTATTTTTAAATATACCATCAGATTAAAAGTAAATCTTATTAATTTGCAAAATAAGATATAACAGATTCAAATAATATAAATATTTTACAACGACGAGTATTAAGTCTGTTTAATCGATAATCTACATCGGATATATGAATTAACATTAAACGTAATTTATAAATTAATTACAGTAATTTGGGGAAACAAAGTGAATTAACTTTTTGGTAAGCTTGTTTCGGGTAGAATAATCCAAGTGCATTGCATAAAGCGACAGAATGCAATATAAATCAGAGTGTCCCTCTTTCAGTATGGTTGTAAAACGTATGTATACGTATGTGTGTGTGTGTGTGTGTGTGTGTGTGTGTATGTGTGTGTGTATTGTGTGCTTGTGCGGCCAGTAAGGAGTTGTCAACAAAAACATAGAGACGCACTTATAGGCAAATGTTGAAGCTGTACAGTGTTCTAACAGGAGACTGAACAGCACAAAAAGTGTAGACATCCTGCTCCTTCTGCTCCAGGTCCAGGTCCTGCTGCAGAGGCTGTTGGCAGGTCGTTGTGCCAAGTCCTTGTAGCTGGGCCTATCCCTATCGTGTCCGTTTGGGTTGCTTCGAGCTTTAGTTCCATGCCTCTCCGTGTGTTTGCGAACTTTATTAGCAAAATTGTGTTAGTACCAAAATATCCATTAGCCCAATTACGTGTACTTTTGTATCTACGAGTACAGTCGGCAGTTGGCCAGAAACTGAGTTCCTGTGGCAAACTATGCCAACCCCACACCCCCCTCCCACTCCCACTCCCACTCCCATTCAGCCCTTTTACCAAAAATGATAAACAAATGTGGGTGAAATGGCGACAACAGCATCCAAGGAAACCAAGCAGAAGATTCCCAAGTCTCTGCATAATTTCATTTTCAATAGATTATACAAAATATTATAAATGTTTGAAGGTTTGAGTTTCCTATACGAATGCAAAATGCGCTCATTATTTATGATTTATATTTGCTCTTAACTTAGTCATAATCATATTTTAGTAAACATGGATTTTTACATAATAATATATTTTAATAACATAGATTTGTTGTCCTTGAACATGTCAGCTTCTTACTTGGTTATCATGTAAACAAAAGGAGAAATTTTGGGAATTCATAACTACAGAAAACTTGACAAATCATCGAAATAATATTTTTTATTGATACTATTGATGCTAATTTAACCAATGATGTTTTCTCTACAAATTAATAAAAGTCTAATTTTAATTCCAATTGGAAACTTATTTTTGTAGTCATCTCCTGGACATAGGTAAACCATTTGATCAAGACATGAATTAATTAAGAACGTGTCTGCATATCTGCAAACTATCATAGTTTATATAATATATATATTAAAAGTAAGGACTCGAAAAAATAGGAGGAGCAGTCAACATTTCCAAATATGTTTCCGAGGTAAATAATTCCCATATTAAAAAAACAATAATTTAAAATTTTAAAATCATTAATTAAAAGTTCTTGTTACCAAACGTTTCAATGTTTTTTTTTCTTTTCATACTAGATACTAGACAAGTTTTCATAGATGAGTATATTTTTCTAATCAAACCGAACTTAAAACTATATTCAACTTTATTCATACATAAGCATTGATTACCCTATCTGTAAAAATATAAATTTCAACATGCAATGAACTTTGCAATAGGTAAACAATTTATTTTGTGCTAGTTTCATTGAGAGCTGTCCAAAATAAGATATATGCGAATTGAGTGCATTTGAATATTATAAAGTGGATGTGGTCTCTGTAAATTTTGATATGTGGGGCAAAGGTGCATGTTTTTGTTTTATAATGGATAGATGGGAAATTGAAAAAGATAAACAATAAACATTAATAAAATGTTCTCTGTCCGTATTCAATGTGATTTTATTAAGAGCAATGGATTTGCACAAGACTACAACAATAATAATTTTTATTTTTTATTTATTTCTGTATTTAGAAAGAATATATCTGGCAGCTTGCCTTGCATTGAGAGGGAAACTTGTCGGTTGCTTCGAGAAGCTTCACTGTATTTGGCTGAAATTGTAAATTGTTTGACTTGCGGCACAAATACAAATTAAATCTTCTTTGTTGTTTTGGTATTGTGTGTCTAGTTTATCGATATGAAAATGTGTAGGTAATACTTTAAATTATATATTAAATCATATTTACTAATGGCTTGTTTTGTTGAACTAGAGGGAATTTTGAAAATAATCACTATTCATTAGGAGGCCCTTAATGGACAGGTAGAAATATGACAAATATAAAGTTATGATTTAATTATAATCTTATTAAATGTATTGTTAATAGATTGGCAAAATCATTAAAAACCTATACTAACACTTAAGTAAATAATTTTAATATTTATGAAAAAGATCAAATATATTTGAAAATTTGATATGCAAAATGTGATATTCTCTCTCAATTGTTATGTTAAATTTTAGACTTCTAATGTTTCATGATAGCAAAAGTTAATGTCAGATTTTGTGTACACATTAAAAATAAAATACTTTTCATATTAGTTGATTTTTTTCTGTTTTTAAAAAATGTTTTCGAAATACATCCTTGGCACCAAAAAGAAGGACAAATTTCTTAAATTGTGCGAAGTTGTTTGCTGATTATAACCAAAAACTCAGCTTAGTAAGTTGCCAATTGTAAAAGACGGGAAAACAATATGCTCCAACTATGACCAAGATAATTGAAATTGTTTTGAACGGGGCGAACGTAGAAGGGAAATCCCTCGACAATGGAAATTCACTTACTTGTCAGGATAATTTTGGCATTATAATTACACAGCGTCAACAACAAGTGGCATATTAATGCAGAAAATATTTACGTAATTTTTTCCTACAGAAACCAAAAAAGAAAAAAAAGGGGGAAAATCACAGAAAATGGCTGAAAACAAGTGGTGCTGAGTTTTCAAAGCTTTTCACACCATTTTCAGGACACAAAGGAATACAAAAAGTATTCACAAGTAGAAAACGGGTCTACTTACAAAATCCAGGAACAGCAATAGAGAGAGAAAGAGAGAGAGAGAGAGAGAAAGGGACACAAGGCCTGCGGCAGTAAAGAGAGCTCGTTGAATGAATAATTTTACACAATTTCCCTTTTACGTGTATCTGGCAACTCTTGCTTTTGCCCCATCCCCCTCCCGCACAGTCTTCCACTCCAGGTACTGCCATAACTTACCCACTCCGTCCATTTACTGGTTTAGTAGTTCCCTTCTTTTATAGTCGCTGCAATGTCGTAAATAGCGGAAAATTCAATTAAAAAGCTTCAGCCACTAGAAAAATATCGTCGCCATGGCTATGACTATGACATAGGTACTGTCCAGAACAAGCTGCTCCTGCTCTTGCTCCTACTCCTTCTCCTGCTCCCGCTCCCATTCCAGCTCCTCTTTTCTCTGCCTCGGCGCCACTCGACGCGGCGACAGAGCGCGCTCAACTGGCTACTCCAAGAGGAAGTGGTTGGGTGGATTTAGGAGCAGGGACTGTCATTATTACTAGCTGACGTCGGCCTAACAGCTGGTCTAACTATCTCCCTTTCTCTCTCTCTCTCTTTCCCTCAGTGCATCTCCCTTTCTCCCTCGCTCCCTTGTTGGTCGGTTTAGGCTTCAGTTGAGCAATCACGTGACAGGTTTGTCAGGTTTTTGCTGCAAAATAAACCGAGCCTGCCAACTTCTAGTCCAAGTCCTCCACACACAAAAAAGAAAGAATCAAAAAAATAGAAATGAAGAAAGAAATGAAATCGTAAAAAATTCTGTCGTGCGTTTGCCTTTTTCAGGCTTACATTTTGTATGATTTTCCGTTGAGTTTTCCTATACAGCTTTTGCTTTGCACGCATTTTCGCCGTAGTTGCTTGCCCAGTGATAGTCCTGATTGGAGGAATCTTGTTGTAAACTTATCGATACTACGCATATTAATTATGAAAAGAACATCAACAAAAATGTTAATGAAGATGGCATTTAATGCGGATTAAGTTAAGGGAAGCAGTAAAAGATTTCTTTCCACTCCACTTCCCACACTTGAAGCGGCTTGGGAATACCGATTAGTCTGGCCATTTATTAGTTTCTCTCTCCCACTTTTTATATCTATATTTCTTCAGCTAGTTGCAAATTAATTTTGCCATGGCAACCGTCCAGTTTCGCCCAGACTCATTCCTGGCAATAGCTACCTAAATGGCTCCGTCGGTGTCACAAGTCGTGACTACTTCAAGCCGCTTACTATTTTTAGTAACCCATTTTTTTTTTGCAGTGGCCCTCGGCTGGCCCCAATCGACGGTTTGCTGGTTTCTTGGTTTGTTTGATCGCATTGCTAGGCCAGTGTCTGCGAGTGTCTACGAGTGTCTGTCTGGCTTTCTGGCTGTCTGTCTGTCTGTCTGTCTGTCTGTCTGTCTGTCTGACTGTCTGGCTGTGTAACAGACATGCTTTTGCGCTTTTCTTACTTGTAATTGACAGATTTTTCCAACGTAATGGCAGGCAAACTGGTAACGACTTGACCAACTCCAGCTCAGCCTCACCAACACCCTACCCCTACCCCCTATCCAACCAACAACCATTACCCTGAGCCACCGATACGCTCATGCAAAACTTTGGCCGGGCGTAAACAGTGAACAATGAATTTGATTGAAGACCCGGCCAAGACGGCATACTGACTGACAGTTAAAGTTTGTCATGCTTGAAATTGGAAAACCGTTACTATATTATTATTACACCCAATAATTGAGACATTTCTTTGATCAACAGAGACATACACGGCCATATCTTTTTATCAATAAAGTGGTGGCACTCAATCCTTTAAAGAGGTCCATCAAAATCAGAATAATTTTCTATGAAATATGTTAAATATTATTAAAAATTGGAAATAATTTGAATTTGTTTTCGTGTGCTTCAGATTATATATATAGAAATATAATAAATTAATAATTGTGCCAATTTATAGAAACACTAACTATATATACTTATTTAAAACATAATTTGCAAATCACATCCATTGGTTTTTAAAAACTAATTAAGAGCATAAGCGATTTATGTTTGCACTGAAAATAAAAAGTAAATATTATAATTTAAGACAAGAAAAATTAATAATTTATAATATACTTAATTAAGTACCATTAACTTACTTTGGTGGGTTTAATTTAATTATAATATGTTAAATAGCATATTGATATAAATAAACTTATTAATTGGGGTTGCATAGAGAAGACATATAAGATATTTCCAATTTAATTAAATTCAAGTTTTAAGAGTATTGCTTATTCGGATATTGTCGGATTTGTTATCCACTTTCATTTCGTCATTGTTTGTATTGCCCGACGCCGTCTGCATTTGATTTGTTGGCAAAGACTTTGCCCCGATATATGAATATTAATAGACACATCGGCCTCCAGTCTCCATCTCCATCTCCATCTCCATCTCCATCTGCATCTCCATCTTCATTTCCATTTCGAACTAATTCTCCGACTCTTATTCTAACTCGCACTCATTCTCTGTCTTAGCCCTTTCAAGCAACAGAGTAATGGCAATATTTATTTTCCATTTTGCCAACTTTGATTTCACACCGAGACTTCAACACACACAAACACACACACTCACACACAAATATATATATATATATACGCAATTTTCACATGCTCACCGTCCGAGTTGATTCATTTTGTTCCCTTTCTCGATGTCGCCGGCTCAACACTGTCTTTTGCTGTGCCAATTTTTCACTTTAGTGCATAAATATTTATTGCAACTCAATTTTGCAGGCAATAGAAATGCCATTTGCACCATTAATTCAATGCAACACCTGCCAGCGACGACTTGGCTCTGACTTTTTCTACAACCTGCAAAAAATCCACACACAGGAATTATTCTGGCAAGGAATGTGAAAAATGAAGTCATACTACAATTTTTGTGTGCTTATAAGGATTCCAATATACGTTCATATATATATATATATATATATATATATGCTCGGCAAGCTGAATGTCTGGCTTATGGCCATTTATTGTTGCAGCTGTACTCCATTCATGGCCTTTATCGTTTCTGGCAACAGCTGATGCCTGAATTATGCTAAAATTCACGCCGCAGCTTAACCAAGCCAAACAAAAACCGCCAGAATCATCCCCTTCAACATAATCATCATCGTCATCACATCATACACCATTCCCCATCCTCTGTACTCCATACTCCATATACTATGCCCTATGCCCATTCCCTCATCATTGTGCTCGCCCTGCCAGCTATTTTAGTTATTTTTAAGTGATTTTTAATAAAGTTCCCTCTGGCTAGGTGGCTACAAAAAAAAAAAAAACACTAAGCCAAAACCCAATCGCAACCACAAGTGTGAAGCGAGAAGTGAGAAAGAAGTGTGCATCGGGCAGTTTCACGATTATGGCAAAGTTTTATCAGAGAGCACGTGCTTTTCATGGAATATTGAACTATTTGGGTGAACCACATTTATTACGAAATTTCGAGATTGAGTTTAATTACATTAATTTGATGCTTCACTACCCAAAACCGAAAGCTTTTTATGTTTGCGTTTTTATCTCGTGTTAATGTTTGTGTTAAGTTGACGATTTACCAACATTTATTTTATGGTCAAATTATAAAACCGCAAAACAGTTCTGCCTGACTGCAACTTGCAAACATTTTGAAACTGTAACTTAACAAAGATTACTGCAGTCATTGATAACATTAATAATTATTTAACCAGCTTGCAAATAATTGGTTCATTTAATTAAGTTGCTCTTTTAATATTTAATATAAAATTTAATATCCATATTTATTTATCAATATAAATAAATTCTCTTTTGGAGTCTCTATCAAACATTAACCAATTTTCATATTTTTTAAAGAAAAATAAACATTTAAGTTTTAATAAAACTCAAATAATGAGCTGTACACCGCAGTATTGGCCGATTAACTTGGGAATATATTTATAATAAATATATATTTAATTATGAATTGTGTTCGACATAGTGACATTTATGTACGTCAACACCTATATTGATCCCACGACCCGATTATTGATCCGATGACGGATATATTTAGTCGACATATCCAGGTTGAGCATCCAGTTTTGACGGACTAACGCAAAAAGACAGATATTAGCCAAGTATCATCAAGATACGAACGAACATGGCTATATCGACTCGCCAGGTGATGCTGATCAAGAATATATATACTTAATGGGTCGGAGAGTTGTCATACAATGCGATGAGCATCTCATTTTACAAGGAAGTAACCAATATTATAGAAATCAGGAACCTTCTGGCTAATCGGAGGATCTCCACTCGATATCGAAGAAGTTAATAAAATATTACATATTACAAGTAATTATGTAATTTTTAAATTTTTAAACAAGTATTAAATATTTATAAATCCACAACACAATCTATAATTCTATTTACTTGCTATTTTTAGACTTGAATGCGGAAAAACATGAGTCATAATTATGAAAAATACTCAAGTCAACTTGCCATAATGAAAGAAAAAATCAGTTTTCTCTCAATAGGAAAATACATCGGAGAGATTTTCAGGGGAAGAAAAATAAAACAAACGGTTGGAAACTAAGCTAAAACATCTATGTATAAAAAAGGGGTAGATTATAAGGGATGTTTATAGCAAGTTTTGTTTATGTGCAGAAATAATTATACAGTCGACCAAATTATAAATATAATTTGTATAGAAGCAATATAATAGGACACTCGTATAACTGTGTATAAGACATGTATAAGATGTTCGTTATACAACCTATTATACAACAACTGATACATATAACTTCTTGTATAACAACTGATACATATAACTTGTTGTATAACACTCATACATATAACTTGTTGTATAACAACTCATACATATAACTTGTTGTATAACAACTGATACATATAACTTGTTGTATAACAGCATGCACGTATAACTTAGTGTATGACAAGTTGTATAATTTGTATTTAAACACGCTGACATACGTGTTATACATATAATTGTTACAATGTGTTATAATACACGCATCATTCGTTGTTATACAACTGTATAACAAAGTTCCTGGAATTGTCATAAGTAACTATTATACATAAAAGGCATAAAAAGCTTTCATAAAGCTTCCCAACTCTACAAATATGGTAAAAGATTTTGCGATTGTCTTATACATATTTCTAATTCCATTCTATGTTTGAAAAAAGCTTTGTACAATTTATGGATAAGATTTATAGAGAGGATAATACCATAATCTAAATTCTATGAAATAGCTTAAAAGCAGTCTCAAGAAAAACAAAGAAGAAGGAGTAAATAAGTAGGAGTTTAGCCTATTAGAGGAAATTAATTAATACACATGACATAAATGTTTCTCACTCAGTCAATTAAACTATTATTAAAACCACCAAAATAATATATTTATTCTTTCAGATAATTTCAAGTAAATAAATCAACCGATTGGGCTTTATTTTATAGTTTATCCAATCATGTCTACCAACTGTTCCTGAAATTAAATCAGTGCTTGATTAATGACAAACTAGCAAAAAAAAAAAAGGAAAAACTGACAATGTTTAAAAACCGGCTGACTTTTAAAATCCACTCAAATTTAATTTAAAAACTGGCACACAGACAAAACAAATGAACAAATACACAAATAAACCTCAATCAATTGGGCACAGACAAATAAGCCTCGGATGCAGCAATAACAATAACAACAACAACTACTACGGAAACTATTTTGTTGTTGTTGCCTGCACAGAATACTAAAAAATGAAATACAAACAAAAAACAAAGTTTTGTCTATAAAAATGCCAACAAATAACAAACGTGTTCGAAACCATAAAAAAAAGAAAATAGAAACAAAAGAAATGCTAAAAACAAAAATATATGTATAAAAATATTTTTATATTTTATTTTTTTGTGCCACGTAAATACTCCATTTTACCAAATACCAAAAAAAAAACAAAAAATTGAAACTAAAAGATTTTGGTCCATGATAGGCATTTGTGGCAAGCGGTTTGGTTAAGTTAAAATGTTTGAATCGAAAAAAGGACTAATCAAGAGCGATCATTTTATATATACGGGTTTATGTACCGACTCCAGATGAGCAGACTTTTTAAATACTCTAACTGCGACTTAAAATAAATTCAAATATTTATTATTATTTATTTATTGTCCTTTGCAATTCTTACTCCTACTCTTTTGGTATGCAAGTCCATAGTGATTAGTCAAAAAAGTTTATGAACTCGACACGTTTCTCAGATCGATACTACAAATATGTCTCTGAGTTCTTAGTTTTTAGACATTTGATGCATAATTTGATGTATTTTATGTGTTTAAATAAAACTATACAAAATTTCACATTTAAAGACATATGCAGAAAAAGTATTAAAACATATTTTGTTTTGGATAACATTGAGGCTAGGTATTTGAAAACCTCAACAGTTTACTGCCAGTTAAGGACAACTTGGAACTAGCTGGTAGGGTCTGTGGTGGTTGAGGATGCGGTGGGGTTTTTGGTTCCGGTATAGAGGCAAGGCAAATCTGCACAAAATTTAACGTAAACGAAATGTGTTTGCGTGCCGAACCAGCTGCACTTGTGTGTGTGCGTGTGTGTGTGAATGTGTGTACATGTCTGTGAGAGTCTCTCTGTGTTCGACTGTGTGGGTATGTCTGTGTTAGTGTGTCAACTACAAAAACCACACGTGCACACAAGCACACACACACACACACATGCAAGAGTGACATGCCAAAGCTTGCACAACAGCAGCGTATGACAAGTAATTTAAATACACTTTCCAAAACCGACGACCAAACGCCCTTTACAAATACTAAAGCTGAAAAAATTGAAGGATAATATTAATATTGTAGTACACTTAAATATATTTTATTGTTTGAATACAGTTCTGAAATACTCTTTAACTTTGTGGCTTATTGAAATCTAGATTTCAATAACATTTTATAAATGCTGATTCAATATCTTGAAACTTTTTAATAATGCATTAAATCTTAACCATAGCTAAAAACTAATAAATATTATTTTATAATATATAAACTTTCAGACTTTGCAAAATTTTACATACTTATCAAAGAACAATTAAGATCAAGCATTTAAATATTATCAAAGTCACAATGGAAATATTATGAATTATATTAAATAAATTTATCAATTCAATATTATTAATAATATATAAAATATATTTGCTGCTTATTATTAACAATATTCAAAGAGACTTAGATTTGCTTTAACAATTCTAATTAATAATTTGTAAATGATAAATGAAAATTTGCTGGTAACGGAAAAAACAATTAAATTGTTCAGTGAGCAAATTAGTGATTGGATAATATGGTTTGCTTCGAAATATTTCATTACATCAAATTATTTATTTTTTGAACTTAAACTTAAATATAACACAAACTTAAATATTAGTTATAAAGGTGACTTGTTTTTTCCTTTGTATCAATCTGAATAATAATAACGTCCTCTGCCTGATCTAACATTAATTTTAAATAAAATGTATCTATAAAATATATTCTTTCAATAATTTTATTTTAACCACCTAAAGTAATAATGCAGTAAGGAATTAATGCAGTGAGGGATTTTAAAATTTACAATTATAATTAACTATGTTTTCCATGTGTTACCAATAACATGACATAGTTGTGATACCCTTGGCCTATCGCTTGAAAATGTCACATGCAACAATTTCCTGAGCGCATTTTAAAGACGCTTTTTATGCGCAGCCATTTTGTGACTGAGTGCCAACGAGTGCATGTCTCCGTGTGCGTGTGTGTGTGTGTGTGTGCCAACATTACACGCAAGTCAAATAAAATTGTGTGCAACACACACACACACACACACACACACAGCTTATGAGTGCGATATGTTGTGCCTATGAGAAAGACTTTAACTTTACAATTGCGAACATTTGCAAGAATTGTGAAAGCAAGTCAATGACAAAGGCATGTCAAAAATCAGGGGTACATAGGAACTATACGTAAGACTTTGAGTAACTTTGCGCAACAAATTAAATGAGAAAATTGTGCAAACTCACCGCCACAAATAAAAGCGCTGCCAGGACGAAGGATAACAGCGAACACAGCAAATGCCTGAAAATGACATCTGAGCAAACAGTTCGCCAATTCTGTATACAACTGCAACTGCGTGTTGAAACTATGTTTGTGTAAGCTGTCACGCATTTTGTATAAGGACCGGGCCTAAAATGCTGTTTTATTAAGTTTACGGAATTATGGTTACACTTAGATTACACCTCTTTGCATAAGCACCTGCAAATATGTTAGAAAGTATTCGAGCAGACAACAAATGGAAACGAGTTCAGATTGAAGATCTTAAAGATTGATTATGATTAAATATCTTACAGAAATAGGTTTTAAAACCAGTTAACAGTTTATATGATATGATTTTAAAATTAGAGTACCAAAATTATGAGTATATTAATATATGTTGAGGAGTTGATGCAAATCAGTTTTAAATAAATATTAGTATAAAAAGTGAGTTTATCTGTTATGTTAATTGATGTGTGCAATATTTAGATAATGTTTGCTTGACAATTGATTAATAATCTTCATGACAGATTTATCGTTAGAAATGAAAGAGATCACCTATTTGTCAGTTAATAGAAAAACTAGGAATATCATACATCCACGAAGCCTATATAGCATATAAGTTATACTTAAGATAAACAAATACATACATAAATTCCAAAAAGAACCATAATTTTAGAAACAACAAATGCAAGTAGCATACATAAAATCATTTTTCAATATTCTGTCAGTTTTACCCGACTTTTAATCATTTAAATTATACGAAACTGCAATTTCTTTGAGATATAAATCCCTCTGTCTTCGTCATGGCCTTCCCCTAGGCTAATCTGGGAGCATAAATACAAATTGCTTAAATCAATTTGTCACTAATTCAATTGTCACGTCTGTTGCAAGGAAAAAGTCAACACAATTAGGCATAATAGTTTATATAGCCGCAAGCCACAAACGGCTTAAAAGCCCATTAAAGTTAATGACGTGAGGAAGAAGTCCGGTGGCAACCGGAAATCGAGTGTTGGCAAATGTGAAAAGGAAACGTTTTGTAATACAATGAAAACACAACGTGACAGCATACAGTATGTTCATATGTAAATGCCAGATACAGTGTTACCTAACTAAAATGCACGCGTGCAGCTAGTCAGCTCACCAGGTCAGCCGACAAATGGGCCATTTCAAAACCGACATCACGTATACGCTGCGTAATCTCTGCCTCGCACGACAGACAATGCAACAGAACAACAACAACAAATACTTCATGCAACAAAGTATTTTCTCAGCAGCCCGTTTCTACTGTCTCGCTCACCTAATGTGCACTAAACACACACTCAAACACACACACATACAGACACACACACACACACACACAGATTTGCCTGGCGTCGTTGTAATTGCTCCATTGAACCTAATCTCCGCACGCGTCCTCGCATCCACCACCCACCAGTTCACCCTGTCAACCCTTTGTCCCCGCAAACGCCACACATGTAAATGATAGTGAAACCGTTTCATTTTATTTTTAATTTTTTGTGCCACTATCAATGGAGGCACTCACAGTCCAACTAGCAAATGAACACGACACTAACACAGCCAAAAGCGAACAGCTCGCACACACACATACACACACACACACATACACACACACACTCACCAAAACACCCCTTCAGATAAAACACAAACATAAACTGAAATTGCAGGTGAGCAAATGTTGAATACTGCACAGTGGGGCAATAATGAAGTCATCACTTTATTATTTTCATGATAAAATATATGACTTTTAATTAAAATAGTAATTAATAAATATAAATATTTAAAATTTAATAAATAAATTAATTAACAATTTAATTTAGTAGCTAATATATTTAATATTTTTTATTTTTAAATGATCGTTGCTTACTCTAATATTGTCAGGAAAGTCAATCAAAATTCTTCCTGGGTAATTCATTCAATATTTGTAAATTATGTTGCGAGTTTTAAAAATTCGATGAGAGTATTTCATGTTTTATTTGTGGCTTATCGTATTTCTTATTGATGTTATAAAATTATGGCAATACCAATGTCATAAAGTGATACTATTTCAAAAAAAACTATAACTGAATCATGAAATTTATTATTAAAATTGCATGTTTATTATGTTTTCTGTTTAATTTATTTTATTATCAACTTTGTCACAATAAATGTAAAAACTATGCTACAGAGCATACAAATTTCTTATCTTGCAAGAAAATACTTAATTAAATTATACGCATTAGAGTTTTATATCATATCTGGAATTAAATTACACTAAAATATGAGTTGAGTAAACACATAAATAAATATTTAGGGCGGAAACCCATTTAAAGGAATAAATAACATGAAAAGACCCACAGGTAGAGGATTAATAATTAACACCAGAGAACTGAAATCCAGCAGCCACTCTGTGTCTACATTTCTTTGAGAGGATGACCCATTAAGGGGGGGGGGGGAAGGGGGGGGTTTTCCTGTGACAGACTTACGAGCGGATCTCTGGTCGGGAATGGGGGCTCACGGAAAGCAATTATATTCAAATAAATGAACTTAATTGAAGCAGATTACCTCAGCAGCCGGCGCATCGCCACGATGCTCTACCACAATGCATCCTCGGTGAGTGGCTGGGCGGCAGAGTGGGTGAATGTGTGGTGGGCTGCAAATGTCCTTGCCAGCGCCAGGGGACCAGGAGTCAGTAACGTGTCCTGATTTCACTTCCGCTGCCATATCCGTCACCTCTCCTCCGTATTTAACTGTCAAGTGTTTTTTTTTTGTTTGTGTTTGAAGTTTTAGTTGCGTTGAGCATTTCATTTTATTCAAGAGTTACCAAATGAATGTATATTTACTGGCGTGTGCAACATAGTCTAAACTAAAGTTGGAGTATGCGTGTCGAAATTGAGGTTAATCGTGCTAGGCTCCAGCTGCTGCACCCCCTTCCCCCTTCTGCCAGAACCCCTCACATGCCAACTTCCCCCTATATAAGAGCTTTGTGTTTTTGTGCTCGGCTGATTAATGTGTTGCGATTTTATTTTATAGTTTCACTTAACCAAGAACAACAACTGCACGAATTTACAACAACTTCAAGTACATATATTTAATAATTTAAAAAATGTTGTTTAATGGTTAAATACTCGTCTGAAAATGTATATCAATTTTACATTATTATTTAAATATTTATCTTAACATTTTCTCAGATTATTATTTAGATTGTCTGACAGCCATTTTTCTAATGTAATTGAAAAAGATATTAGTCATATGGAAACAAAATAGTAGAATTATATGTCCTTTTAAGCCATAAGAATGTCTGCGAGGAAGTCTCTGCTCCAAAAGTATTCCTTGAAATCAGATATATTTTTAATACAATTCTATTAATAATGGGTATTTTCTCGTCGATTTCACTCATCAAGTGTAAGAAAAAAATGTTTCTGCTGGACTACACAAATCGAGCATAAATATGCACGAAGTTATTTCACACGAATGCAAATAATCACACTTGCACACACGCACACACACAAACCCACTTGATGGTTTTAGATGTGTATAGGCAGCAACATGCACTCTCGAAGAAATAATTGATGGCAGGTAAGTGAAAATTAATTACTCAGCTCAGGTGTGTGGTTAAAAAAACTAACTTACTTTTTAAAAAAAAGTGTAAAATTCGATGTATTATTATAAAATATATTTGTATTTTTTACACTTAAATATGCGTTAATTAGGGTTGTCGTTTCGTATTAATATATTCGGAAAGCTCACAATTCAGCAACTACAACAACCATTAAAGCTCTAAAGCTAAGGAGCACAACTAAAAGCTCAAATGAAATATTTTTACTTGATAGCTATTTAAAACTTTCTTAAGCAATAGGAAAACGTAAACAGAAACTTTTACAAAAGCTCTGCGTTAGTAAAACTTGTAACCAAAATTTTTAGAAAGCTTGAAATGTGAGTAACAATTAGTAAGCAATGTCAGAAGTTAACTGAGCAAAAGAACACAAAAATACACATGCTCCCGCTAAGGAATTACAAGTGTACAGTTTCACCCGAATTACAGATATAATCAGTATATAATTATTATGTATTGTACTTACATATAAGATTGTACGCTCTTACTTGCGTTATCATTACAATGTTATTTATATTATTAAGTAATATAAAATACTAGTCACAGTTATATCTATACATAATTTATTTATATTATATTATTATGTTTTACGCAATAAGGAAACTGTTACATGTCGTTCACAATTAGAATGCATTTAAATTGACCCGATGTCTTTTGGAATATTTAAATATATAAATACTAGAAGCACATAACACAAAACGTGCACTGCCAAAAACAGGAGCTGTCGAAATTTCTGCTCGCATTGGGAACAATAAAAACTGACAACGTCGATTGAGCGAAATGCAAAAAGTTATCGTTTATTGGGGGCAAGCCGAGTGCGCTGCACTTGAATTTGAATTGAAAATGAAGGCAGTGTCGGAGTCAGAGTTGAAGGGGAAAACACGAAAAATTCATCCAACACGCAAAAGTGTAGCTGACAACAGCAGAGTTTTTTGCTTTACAGTTATTTTTGCTGTTGCTATTGCTGTTATTGTTGTTGTTTACAGTTCTGTGCGACACAGCGGCGGCAGACGGTTCAAGGCCGTCTTGGAGCAATAGGGTTATCCCATCAAATGGTGGTTTTGGGTGGCCCCTAATTACCCTAGGTACACCCCAAAATTGAGCGAATGTATGGGTATGGGTATAGTTCAAGAGTTTAGTGACCCCGGTGAATATAACAGGGGGTGGGTGCCTTAAGCGTGATTAGCATCCCGTCCAATAAGTGTCAGTTTCAGCAGCTAAGTCAAAGGTTTCAAGGGATTAAAAGTTCTTGAAGCAGCCACATAATGCGGGAGACCTAACAATTGGGGTCACACCCACAACCTCATCCTAGTACATATATAGGTATATATTTTTTAAAATACTCGTTCCTAATTACAGCTGACAGGAGTTGTCTCTACAACAACAACACAATGCTCTGAGCTAACCACAATATTCTCCCTGCCAATATCTTATTTACACACTCCCTTATATATAGATTCTGCTCTCTGTTTGGGGCTGTTCATTTGAATATCTTTCGTTCGATTCTAACTTATTAAAGTGTCCTAAATTTATTTATGTAAGTATTACGATGCGAACCGAAAGAATTGAACATGTGGCGAAAATGCTGATGGATGCATATGAATGCATATGGAAAAAATACGACGGGTAAATTCAGAACATAATCACCACAGGCTTAAAAACTAACTATCCTTCTGGCACAACTATTATTCAGAATTTATATTTATACAACGTATGTTTGTATCTTTCTAATAAATACCGAATTTCTTTTTTTTATTCTAATGTAAATTTTCTTTAACATCACAAAACATACATGTATCTTCCGGGGTATTTACTTTATTATTTACAGCTTACAACTATTATTAATATTTCGAGTATGCAATAAACAATTACTTGAATTACTCTCAAGATTTGCCGAAATTGGCCAAAGATTTTTAAACCGGAATTAGAATAAGATAAAGATAAAGATTTTTAAGATATCTGCTGATTTAAATCAAATCAAATTTCTTGTTACTTTGTGTATTTCGAAATCGAATAAGAACATTTTTGTAGTTAGTTTTAGTTTCATTGGTTTCAAATTAAAAAGTTAAATCGCGATTCTTTTTAAATTTATTCAATATTCAATAAAATCTTTTAATTTATATTGTACAACTTGCAATAGTAAATCAAGTACACTTAATGAATAAATTCCAAACGTATTTATATATTTATGTATGTGTATGTAAAGCAAAGTTGTGAATATTATTTGGATGGTTTTTGTATTGGTCTCTTGAACATTGAACTCAAATTCAATGCTGTCACTTGACTCGTCTCAATTGCCTTTCCATCATCATAAACCGAGCTAGATGGCGACCAGTTCCTCAGCTCCTTGGCCCTTACTTCAGTGTCATTCCCAAAGCAGCTCATAATGATTGCTGATTATTCGCTTACATCCGGGCATCGAGAAAGGTGCTCCTTAGGCTTGCCGCGGGCTGTGAGTTTTGGGTTTGAGGGGAGCGGATAACCCGTGGTTCCTTTATGTCCACATTATTAACCCAAAATGAATGCATTATGTTTTTTGTAAGAGTGTGCTGTGTGTATTTTCATTACCACCACGCGTGCAATTATTAACATTTTATGCACTCTGCCCATGGAGAGAGATGCCTCAACATTGACTCGACATCAGCCGAGCACAATGGAGCCGCAGAGCCAGCAGGCAGACGGGAAGTTAGCGACAGTGAAGACTGTCTACCTTGCCCCGCCATGTCTTACCTGGTAACCAGCCTCTAGGTCCTCAGCAAAGCGCCCTCTCAGGTGGGTCAGGCAGGCAGGTAGGCAGGCTGGAAAACAAACGTTAAATGCGAAAAATAAAACAAAAATGCCTGTGTGGAAATTGCGAGAGACGTGCAAGAAATTATTACAAGTAACATTTATTTTTATTAAAGCCCATGCAGGACTCACACAAACACAAACACAAACACAGAGACAAGGAGGCAGGCACAGCTTGGCTCCTGCCAGCCAGGAGGATGCCAGCACGTCATACAAAGTGATCTCATAATCATCCTTGGTGCGTTTGGCTTGCTCGCCTTACAAGCGGCATAATTTTCACAAAAGACTTCACATTTCTCATCCTCCTCTCCCGCTGGATATTCCTGTACTGTAAAAATTGTTGCTGCTTAAGAGCGTTTCTGTTCTGTGTATGTGTGTGTGTGTATGTTATTGCTGTTGTGTGTGTGTGCAGATTAAATGTTTGTCGTATGCCTTGGCAGGCATGGATATTACGCAGGCTGGTCTCGATGCAAAAGGTGGCTACATAAAAACAAAACAAAAGCAAAAAAAAAAAAAAAAAACAAAACCATAGCAGACAGCCAGAGGATGCCAGTTTATTACGGTTTATTAGCGAGTGTAGCGGCATTTCTTTTCATGTACTAACTTGGCCTTGCCAACTCACAACTCTCTGCTTCGTTTCCCCATCACTCTCTACGCCTTGTGCGTCCTTTTCTTTCCCTTAGTCAAGTATCCTGGCAGCAGGCCAATACGTTTAGTATATATATATATATATATATGTGTAGGTCTATGGGCCTCGTCCTCTGAGTGTGGCATGAAAAGTGTTTTGATTACTATTACATTTTGCATTTAAAAACATTACATATATCTTATCTCCTTTTTTAACCGATATTTTTGACAAAAAACTAATATGAAACAAGTAGTAGAAGATATAAATAGCTATTTGAATGCGTGCAAAGTCTCTGTAAATGATTATCAAGGTTATTTCCTAAATATTTTGAATCTATGATATTAGGAATATTTAGCGAAAATTAATATACAAAAATATAATTCAAATAAAGCGAATAAAAAACTTTTATTATTAGTATAAGAATACTTTGTATAATTAATTCTTAAGAATATTTATAATTGTATGTTTATAAAGGTATAAATTAAATAAATTAGTTTGGAACTCATTTTAAAAATACTGTATTCTACTAGCACACAAATTAAAGTCATATATCAGTATCTAAAATTAAAATTAATTTCGAAATGTTAGATTTGATTTTTGATAAAATAAAAAAATAAGAGTATTCTTTATATGAATTATTTATTGTTTGCATCAAGTGTTTCTTAACTTCTTATTTACATTAATATATTGAGAGTACCGTCGGATTTCACTTTCTGGGAAAGATTCACAACGTTCGTTCAGTCAGATGTGCATATTGATATGAAATCTATTGAAGTATATACAAATGAATAAATTAAAGTATTTACATAAACATATACTTTGTAACTTTTGTTAATTATTGCAATTTATGTTCCTTCACTTTAATATATGAATGAGTTTTATTTAATATGTATAGCAATGAATAGCAATGAGCTTAAGTTGTAATTATAATATGTATATATAATAATATTATACAGTGTGTATATCTCTCCTTGATGACAAGTCCCGATTGCACACAAATATATTATAGCATATAAAATAAAATACTCTTGTGATAAATAAATTTAAATTATAAAAAGAGCACAGCAAACAATAAACACAAGCGAATTGTAATTCTTATTTTTAATGTGCGACTATTTTATTCAGAGGCAACATTTAAACTAGTTTACAAACGGATATCTTATTGATTATAAATGTTTTGTGCTACGCTTGAAATATGTAAGAGTGACGGACTGGATCCATTTCTATTTATATATGCTTATATATGCGCATTTCCCACGATCCATTAAATTTTAAAATTTAAGTCTTGAAACGCATTATCCGAAAATTGTGCGCATCAAATTTGCATTGGTGCGGCGTCTGGTTTAATAATTGCATCCACATCGGAAGCCATGTTGAGGCTATTATGCTGCTTGGGAAAAGCTTAAGTAATTACAAGTCGATTAAAGGCCAAGATGGTGGGTAGAAGGGACGCCAAAGCATAAAGGACGAGTTGCATTCTAAAAACTTGCCAACGAGTCCAAAAACATTTCATGCGAATTCAAATGCAATGGGCCCAAACTAATGCCAAGGTAGTTACCCGAGGATGGAGGGGATGGAGGAGCAGCTGGTGAACAGTCAACACTAACCAGTGAATACAGGGAGCAGTTGGCAGAGACTGCTTCTGCTCCAAGTTAAGTTCATGCAAAATGCAGAAATCCAGGCAATTAAAAAAAAGAAAAACTGAAAAAAAATCTCGCAAGCTCCACAAAAATTGGAGGGGCGTAAGTTGGGAATAGTGTGGTGAGGTGGGCGGGCTTGCGTCAACTACAAATGGGTAAATCCGTTGACAGCTGGCTGTAGAATGGAGCACACACACACTCGGACAGTCACATACACGGAGAGTCACACACACGGACAGTTACACACACGGTCACTCGCACACACACATAAACACACACAATGAACGACCGCAAAGCAGCCGCGGGCAATGCAACAATTAGCCAAGCCCCGCTAACCGCTGCCTCCCATCCTTATCCTCATCCTCAACACACCCCTCCAGACATAAATGAGACTAGTTACACTTTGTGTGTGTGTGTGTGTTGCAAATTGCGCACAATTTGTGCCTAATTTTTAGCTAACATTTGTGTCGCTTTTCAACCTGTCCTTCTTTTTTGGCGCTTTAATTTCGCTTCAAAATTCAACGAATTTTGACATTTTAGAAAGATTACGAGTTCAATTTACCACATAAATCTTGAAAACTAACTTTATCACATTGCTTTTCTCTCTATTTGCTTTCTCTATATCCTTAGCTTATATCCCTCATTTCCATTTTTGCTTAGTAAAACATAGGCGACATTCAGAAGACACAAATAAAAAAAATAAAACAAACGAAAGTAAATATTATTGTATATTATTTTAATGTAAAACTATTGTTTTTTTTTTTTTTTGAAATTGTTCCATTGTTTAAATTCTTCTAAATATTCTATAATAATTTCGGAATCTATGTGTAAATATCAAACAATCTCTTGAAAACAATTAGAAATAAAAGTCTTATAAATACTTCATTAAAGTTGGTATCAGGTAAAATATTTTCTTTTTGTCTATATTATAATTTCAACTTAAAAAAGAAATATTATTTGTGGAATTAGAAATATTCCGGTATTCGGAACATTCCGGTTGGTGAAGAAATTAATTTGACCAACCTAGTAAAATATCTGCAAGAAGCAAGGCTTTTACGCATATTTCAAATTAAATCTTTTGAATCTGCTAATTTTTCTATCATTTTTTTTTTCTGTCACTCCTTAACATTCTTATTTCTAACAAGAGTGGAATTTGCGGTTTTTTTTTTAAAAATTCAATCGGTCCGGAAAATTATTTGTAGCATTTAATTGCAAAGTTCATCGAAATTCGAAGTAATTTGGCAAAATTTTAAAGACAAGCATTCCCAAAAACGAATGTCCTTAAGCTAAAGCTTTTATCAAAAACACAAGCCAATCAAATAAATAGGCAAACAAAGCTATAAACTAAATAACTGTATATGCCTGTTACCAACACAACGGCAACTAGCAAAGCAAAGAAACCAAATCGACTAAAAAGCCAAAACACCCGTTGGCGGTTGTCAATAGAGAAAAGGTCGGACCAGAAACTTCGACCAAAATGCTGTTTACTCATGGCAAATAGTACCAAGAAACATGCAATTGGGATGAGGTCAAATTTTAAAAATGCTTCCGGAGGCATACATGACCTTTGACTCTAGTAAGAAAGTTTTCCAATTCAATTAATAAAAATACCAATTAAAATATACAGCATTTCGGATTTGATTTCGAGTTATTGTTAAATTTTCATTTGCACGTTACTTATGTAAATAGAGTAAATTTGCAAACCAAGTCGAGACTATGTGTCTGCCAAATTATGACCTGTCAGAAACCAGCATTTAATTGACAAACGTCATTCAATCCAAGAGCTGAATACAGTTACTTCCTGCACAACTGCGATACTGTCGTGGCTTCTCACTCTGTCTCTTTCTCTGTCCATCTTCCTCTGTCTCTGCCTCTGTCTCTGTCACAGCCTCTGGCAAGTTATGTAATTAAAATACACGTGACAGTTTGGCTATATGTAAAATGCAAAGTGACGCTGAGGTTTTCAATGCTTTCTATATGCATGTATATTCAAATATGTTAAGTATATATCTTTGCAGGGAATGCCAAGTGCTAAAAGTAATTTTGAGCCTTAGTTTTGCCATTGTTCATTTTATTCTGCTAAGAGTAACAAGTCAATATTATCATTTAAATAAGGTGTTTAATATTTAATTAGACTAGTTGACTAAAAGTAAAACATAAGTTTTATTTATAAAGTCATATATTTTACGTACCATTGTACCTCGTACCTCGGAGTTCTATAAATTCAATTACATTTTTCAATAGTATTCCTTATACTTAAAGGATTTTTTTATTTACTTTGCTTTAAATTTATTATTTATTTTTGAGGCAGGAAAATGATTTACTTATTAGAGGCCTTTATAACTTTGTGGGGTATGATTTATTTATAATTATAAATTTCTGTTTAACCTTCTGTTTATTTCTTGTATTGTTTTTAATTACACAGCAGGTTAATATATAATTCAATATTTATGCCGATATTATATTTTCTGAATATTTGAAACGTAATCTTTGCTTATAGGACATTATGACAAACAACTCCCTCACTGAAGTCAATGTTATTTTGACAAATCTTTAAAATTTACCTCAATAATTTTATGTAAATTTAATTTTTAATCTGCTATATGTACTTCAATTTTACTAAGTAAGGTATCTGAGTAGACACGCTCCATTTAATTTTAATATAGTTAGTTTAGTTAAAATATTTTGTTGTATACTTAGCAACATTTTTAGTATTTTGTTCGATAAAAGCGCACACGAGAAGCTGTGTCGATAGCTATAAATTGTATCATAGCTTAAATGTCTTAGGAAATTTATGATTTAACAAGTTGTCGCTATTACAAGCATTTTCCAGGGTTGCCGAAGGCGATAGCTATCGACACCCAGTTGTCAGTTGGGGATAAACTGTTAAATGGTTTCGCGTCCCTTTCGGATTAAGAAGCCAAAATCGATTTTATCGCCGGTCTTACTTGAATCTGTGTGTGCGTATGTATGTGTGTGTGTGTGTTCCACAGAACTTTCTAAGCCGAAAATTATGTGCAGTAAGTACCGCTAGAAACTTGGCGACTGCTACCAGATCCATCGCCTATCCACAGTTTTAGTTGAATGTTTTGGCCCAGTCGTGAGCTGACCGAAAATTGCATTTCTATGCAAATGCCAAGCGAGCCGCAAACAGTCAATGACTTTGTCACGACTTTATAAGTAGTTCGCCTCAAAGTAGCCAAAAAAAAGAAGACTTAGGGGGCGACTGACGGTAAAACGAAAAGGGGCATGGGGAAGGGAGAGGTGCAAGCAATTTGGTGACAGCCACACAGACGAGCAGACAAACTTGGCTGATGATCAACAGTTAGGCAAAGTTGTTGCCACCGACAGTTCAGCGTGGAACATGTTCTACTCGTAAAGCACAAAGCCAATCACCATTAGTGTAATCGCCGTTGGTATTATGTATTATCGAGTTGGAGTCGTCGACGTTGACGTTGACGATGACGTCGCCTCTAAGTCACTCCGCGCTGGCCAAAGCGAATAAATTAAACTGGTCGAAGAGCAAACCCCGTTTTAGGTTGCTCCACTCCAATCAGTTGTCTGTTATGCTGACCACTTAAAAGGGCGTCAACTTCTGGTTCTCTGCACAAATTGTCAGTTGTTTATTGACCACGTTAATAATGCGTTCATTCAGATAAGGATTTGTCGAGAGAAAAGGCACGGCTGGTTCTATCCATGGTGCACTGTATTATAACTATAATTTTAATTTTAAATAGTTTATATCAACTAACTTTAAATAAGTTTGGAATTTTCTGTATCTCTTACTTTTAACTTATTTAAAATTATTGTTGGCATTAATCTAAAATTTATAAATATTTTTATACACTAATCAAATATTTGTACTTTAGTTATATTGATTATAATAATAAATAATAAAAATCAAATAAAAGGGACTTATTAACTTGCAGCATTTTCATCGTATTTTGAATAACTGTGCTAGCGGATAGCAAAAAAAAAAATGTTTTTCAATCATTTGCTGGCCAATGTGAAATGTTGACTAAAGCTTAATGGTCATCAGTCGGTCGTAATTCCACTAATTCTCTCTTTTTTTATTCTCGTAATTCAATATTTTTATTGCATGCTTCGAATTGAGGCGCCATTTAAAATATTCGTCTGCCTCAGCACCCGGAATCGTCTGTCCCGTTGACAATTGCACTAAAATCAAAAACTTTTAAGTGTTTCCGAAATAGCGCGCAAATTTTCCCAACTGCAGTTTTGTCATTGAAATTTTTATGTTGAAACTTTTTATTTTTGTTTGAACGCTTTTTTTTTGCTTCTCCCAAATGTTTGGTGCTTGTTTTCCCATGTTTCCCTCCACGCTCCCAGCGGTCATCATTACTAATATTTTATTTTATTTTTTTGTGCATTTTGCGTAAATGCCGACTTTAACGAATATTACATTGAAAAATACGAAAATATAGCAAAATGGAAAAACAGTTTGCATTGACACAAATAATTTATGTAAATTTAGTTCATTTTAATGTTATCTATAATGTTTTTTGACTAGGACAGCTGTTAAATCCACAAATATGTTCAAATTACACGAGACTAAAGTTTAAAAAGCAATAAACCAAGTTGGCAATTGTTTGCTACAGCGAAAAATAATTTTTTACATATTATCATTATGTATTTCCCATATTGGGTCAAATTTTATAGTTATTTTATTGCGAACAGTTGCAGAAATAATACGAATATTATTTTAATAATATTATGTATTTCGAATTGATTGAGAATCTAAAATTTGAATCATTACAAGTAATAAATAATTAAGATTGTTTTAAAATATTTTAAAAATAAATATATATCGAACAAATCATTGTTTTAATGATGTTGATTGAATAATTGGTAATTATGTATTATTGATAAAATCAAATTTACTGTATACTTCTTATTATTAATAAAAAATGTTTACTGAATTTGTATACAATATTTTTTTTATTAGATATTATTTATTAGAAATAAAAATTATAAATATGATTTGTATAAACTTATTTTAAACACAAAATTGGTGAATATAAATTACAATACCTCGATTTAATTAATATGAGTGCTTAATTTAAAGATTCTTAAATCAATGTATTGCACACTTTAGAGTTTTTCCTTACTGAGTATTTTGTGATATTTGAATTTATTTGCAACTATTTATTATAAGTTAGTTTTGTGTGCAATGTGTCATAGAGTCAATTTACAGATTTTGGTCTTTTAAATGAACTTAAATACTAATTTATTATTCTCCCATCGTTATGCGCCATATAAATCATTGGGGCTCTAGGACTAAACATCGACCAAACAATTTGATTTTTAAATTTCACAGGCATACCACTTTACCCAATGGACTCGCGAACTGCACTCGACATCCGACTTTTCAAACGGCGAACAGACAGATGAGCAGACAGACAGGCAGATATAGCAGCCTTCAGGCGTTAAAACTTCATGGGCCCAAACCATAAAAGCCAAACCCAGCTTAAGGTAGCCCCCGCAAATTTACCACTTTGACACAATGAGGCCAGCAGCAAAAGAGCAGCAGCCGTGACATCAGTTCAAAACAGTAGTAGAGATGAAAGAGCAATGCTTCTGCCAACAACTTTTTAACAATTGAATTTTTAATAGATGCAAAAAGTGCAAACAATACCTGAATTCTTCACTACCTCCCCCCACAACCTAGCCAAATTTGCCGGCATTTCGATTGCCTCTGATATTTTATGGACATATCCGCAGTGATTTCAAGCAAATTGCATTTGCTTTTAAAATGGAGATGTCTCTCACCAAAATATGTAAATTATTTTTATCATTATTTTACCATATTAAATGAATTAATAAAATAAAATATTATAAAGTTAGATTTAAAATGTTCATAACATTTCTGGTTTATTAAATAATATAAACTTTTCACCTTATGTTTAATTTATTCATAAAAGTGTCGAATTTTTGTTCTTTTTCTTGTGCTAGTTCAAAAAAAATATATTTTTATATAATCAAATAACTGACCAAACAGATGACTAACTTATTGAAATTTATGCAATATTTGACATTCTTTTATACAACATCATAAATCATAATATATAACAATATAATAATAATAAATAAAAAATACGATAGCACTTTAAACTTATTTAGAATTAGAATATGTTTGTTATTCTATTTGCCACAAGTGCCATGTAGCCAAGTGTTGCTCACTGAAATCCACATGCCAATCCCCTGTGTTCACAAAAAAAAAACATAACCACACAGCCGACATAGCTTAATGAAGTCGTTTTGTGTTTCACTTTAACAGCAAAGCAATAAATTCACTTTGTTCTCTGCTCCGCGCTGCGACTCGCCGCACCTGCACCTGCACCTCCAACTTGCGCATTGCAACTAAATGATTGTTGGGGGGGAAGCGGGCAGCGGAAGCATTTTTTCGTTGCCCTAGTCTGCACAGGAGTAATGCGAATGCCCGGATTGCACTCCAGCTGGTGAAGCAGTAGCGCCCAGTTGTCTAGGGGAAAGTGAAATTCCTGGAACACAGGAACACACCAACCAGGCAAGCGGCTCGGCGAATTTTTCATATGGTGCCGTTAAGGGAATGAGGACGAACAGACGACAGACTCGGGACCAGCGAGCAGCGACCAGGGACTCAGTACTCCGCACTAAGCATTGAGGGACTGCTGTTGACGATTGTCGACGTGCGTCTGATTTGCACGGAAGTCACTTGAATTATTGTTGTCATTTTAGCGCAAGCGATTCGCTTTTGAATTTAAGAAAGAAGCTTATTTGGAAAAACAGCTTTAAAAAAAGTGGCAAATCCTTAAAACATAATACATAAATTTAAGTCATCCGAGTAATCAATTTATTTAAGAGAGCTTAAGATTATTTATATTAAATTTAATGTAATGTAAAACTTATATGCATTAAAACTTGCGTCATCCCTTTAAAAACTTAGCTTTAATAAGACGAATACGTTATTATATTTATTTTACTTTGTATATTTAATAATATTTATTCGACGTATATTCAAATGTAATGCCTACAATTTATCAACTCTTTAAAAAGAATTTCATTCACTGATTTAATATTTTTCTTATATTTTTTAAGCCTTAATCTAGCGCCTAAAATGGTTGCAAAATAAAATCAAAATAAACTCACAATCACAAGATAATTACATAAAAGTGAAACACAATCCAAGTCACAGCTATAAATATCCTAGATAACTGTTTCAAAGCGTTCTTTTATTTTTCTGCCTACACATAGCAAATCACATTCAGTGACAAAAGCACGCAAATTATTTCAATAAGTGAAACAAGTTCATGGTAAAACAACCAGGACAGTCTGCACAAGGGGAAACAGGACGCCATCAAGCAAATGTGCCAAAATTACGTCGACAACTTTTTACATGTGTCTGAAGGAAGCAATCAATATGACAATCAATGTGGCAAGCGTGGGGAGGGGCAAACAGATGAGGCTTTGATTTATAAGCTTTATTGAAAGCCATCAGCGGATGTGTTGTAGTCGCCGCATGTGAATCATTAAAGTTGATTGCACGGCTAAGCCAAGAATGTTAATACACTAAAAAAAAACAAGTTTTTAAAAATACGAAAAGGAAAATATATACATTTAATATATCCTACTATTAAAACAAATATTCTATAAAGTAAAAATGCAAAATCCAAAACTTTTAAATATAACGAAAATGACACTGATATTTAGAAAATCTCAATAATAACTTGAAAGTTATCTGATTCCAAGAAATAGCTTCTAAATATAAAAAATAATGTTTTCAAAAATGGTATGCTATGTTTCTATCTATTATTTATATTTTCTATTATTATGTCATGTATTTGCAAATAATAAAAATGCAAAATCGAACCGTCTAAGTTTTGCAAACGAAATAATATACATTTTTAAAAAGTTTTTAAATGTGAAATCTTAAGATTTTAATATTTATTTATATTATTTTCAGTTAAGAAACATACGAAATCGAATTTAGAAGAAAAAAAATAATACAAAAAAAATGTATAGCAAAAAAATTGTTCAAAAATTGAGTTCACTTCAGAAGATATTTTGTAATACTTAACAAGTTTTTTCGCACAATGAAAATACCTTCAGGAATTATATCAAAAACAGCCGAAAGCCATGTCGCCAAATGTTTCGTTTCTAAAGGTGTCAACTTGACGACAATTTACGCAAAAGCCAAACAAGTGCGCAACATTTTGTGGCATTTAGTGATAAAGTTGGATACAAAAATTATTTTTCTATAACTTTGCCGCTTATAAATTTATTTAACTTGAACTGATCGACTTTTATTTGTTCGCAAAAGTGGAAATGGTGACACATAAAATCATATTAAATTGAAATAAGCATTCACTCAAAAAACCATCATTTATCAGGTTTTTACTTTTCATCGGTTGCTGTCAGTTCCAATTACGAAAATTATAAAAACTTTTCTTTAAAAAGTCGTTGTCACTTTTACTGAAATTCAAAAATATGTCGGCTTCTCATATGCAGATATGCAGAAAGTCACCCAAAAAAAGAGAGAGCCAATGAGAATAAAGGCAGCTGGTATAGGTATATATATGTGTGTGTGTGTGTGAGTGTGTGCAAAAGTGTGGAAAGTTGGATGTGCGGCAAGTTGTGTAATGCATTTTCAGGAGAAGACTGAGAATAATTTTGAACATAAGCAGATTACATTCATGGTTAAATAAATTCTAATAAACACAAAAATTATAATTTTTTCATATGTGTTTAAAGAAGTTGCCAAACATTGGACAATAATTTCTTACATCCACCAACATTTCAAGTTGGACGTCGTTTTGCATTTAAAGATTTCCATTTGCATATATGCACAATGGAATTAGTTAAAAAAAAAAGTAATTAATTCAATTACATCATTATAAATTCATTGCGTTACATATTCATGACTTTGAACATAAAGTCACAATATTTAAAGACATGTGAATTTTATTTATGTAATGTGGATTCTGCTTGACTTATCTATCTTTGTTTTATCTCTAATTGTTTTATTATGAGAACATGCTGGCAATTAACGATGTATGTTGTACTTTTGTGAAGTTCCTTTCTTGGAAACTAGCCAAATGTGGATGGTCGAACATGGCTTTATTTGGGCTAATGGCCTGTTGATGTTGCTTGTATTTTGAAGTTTTAGAGCAAAATTTGTGGTTTAGGATATATACAATCTATATGCAATTGACTCTGTTGGGAGCAAAGTTTAAGTGGTTTGCGGAATAACAGCAACAAATCAAATGACAAATGGATAACAAGTATTTTCTTAATGATTGTAAAGAAGAAGAAGAAGATTAAGCACAGTGAAAGAATTTATTTGTTTTACAAAACCATAGTTCAATGTATTTATAATTTATTTATACTTACCTACAATAATTCTTTTAAGATATTTCGAAATTTAAATAGTCTCAAAGAAAGGAAAATTTCTTGAATTGATAATTCTATAAATAATAGTTAATTTACAGAAGTACCTCGATCTAATCATTTTAATTTTGTAATGAAAATATGTTTATATAGTTACTTTATTTTTTATTAATTTGCAAAATAATATCAATTATAAATTTCACTTTACTAGCTGAAATTATATATGATATAAAACGATTTCCACGTATGCAGTACTCCTTCTAAGCTTCTAAGAATTTTCAAAACTTTTTTACTTACATTACTCAGTAAACTAATCTCAATTCAGTCAGGCTTAAATATTCGTCAATTTCAGCTTTGTGCTCGACTAGCCGCAAAGTAACTTGGCTATCAGCGTCAGGTAATTGATAATATTTTTTTTTATTAACATATGGTCTCAAGGTTGGTCCTTTCTTGCCGCAGCTAAGTAGTTTATTAAACGCCTAAGAGCAGGCAGCAGGAAACGAGTATCCTTTACACTGCTATCAGCAGTCAGGACACGTACGCAGGAGCTAAGACCAGCAATATGTAGAAAAAACCAGCTCAAATAATCGACAACTTTTCACAGATAAATTTACTCTGCTTCTCATATTTTTCAGTTTTTTCTTTTCTTATTGCTTGTTTTTTTTTTTTTTTTGATATGCGAAGGTCGCTGCTCCTGTCATTTTAAGTGATGCAATGTAAACAAGACAGTCTTCTAAATGAGAATGAACTAGACAAGGATGTGGGCTGAAGGAGCCAGAGGAAAGCGCAGCATTGAGAGCTCTGTTTGCTGGTCGCATCATTATGTCAGAACAAAGGACTTGAAACCAAATTGCACTTTAAGCAGCCATTAAGCATGGAGAGTAGCAAATGCGCCATATGTGAAATGTTGCTGCCACTATGTGCTAATTATTTATTTATGTCGCTTAAAATACCCACATACAAAGTCACACACACACACACACACACACACACACACAGACACACACATTGACATACGTTGCATGGAAATGCATTGCATCGCTCAGACTGGAAAATTTCTCAAGTTCTTGAAGCAGCTTTTGTCGGTCGTTGGTTGTTTTTATTTTTGTCGGTTTTTTCAACTGCGAGAGTTTTACAGTTGCCTGCATAAATTCTGAGCTGAATTTTTACCTGTGCTGACAGCCATCGATCTGCATCTGGTCACGCTGCCTTCGTGTCCAGCTCCATCACAAATTCAATCAGTTCCCAATTGACCGTGTAATGTGGTCCTATTTGCAGGCACTCGAGCGGTCAGCTTTCAATGGTTTGGGCTAGTTATCCGGCAGTTACGTGAACAGTTTTATAAAACACTTGGATTAATTGTTGAAGTGGATTAGATATTAAGATGGAGAAAATGAAAAAGTGACGAATTAACTTACATAAAATGCATTTCTATTGCTTACATTCATTTGATGTTTTCAACTATTAATATTTTACTGTCTTACTTATATACTCTGATACCGATGAATGCCTGATACCTGATACATATCTTATATATATATATATATATAACTATTCAAAATATAATGGCAATACATTGTTTAACACAACTTTATCTCAATCTGAATACCAATACAAATTTTAGTAAGCAACTTTATTAATTGCAGAAACTTAAATGGTCGACGTAGCAGCTGAGTTATTGTAATGTATGTTAATTGAAGCTGAAGCGATAGCCGCAATCCTTCGAATTAATAAGCTACAATTTTCACAGGCCATGGCCAAGTGATAAAATCGAAAATCGAAATCAACGCCGAAATGTGGCCCAAAATGCATGCGAGAATCAGACAAGGACATCAGCGGCTTAAGCGATGCGAATGCACACGTGAGTGTAAATGTGTGTGTGAGTGTGTGTGTGTGAGTGTGTGTGAGTGTGAGTGTTGGCATGAGTGCTAGGCTGTCGGAAAAGCATACAGCGGATGTCTGTTAACGGCTGGCTGTGAAGTGGAGCAACCTTTGAGAACAGGACGATTCAATCATGAAATTAACATTGACGATAATTTGCTGGCCGTTCAGTTCCTTTTCGGCCAGATGGCTACGTGGCGAATATATATCATGTGGCATACGTTAAGTAAGTATATTAAAAGCATTTCTGCCCCAAATTATTTTGTTCTGCAACTATTTGCACAATTTCGCTGCTGATTTCCCCACAGGCCCACGTGGAGTAATTAATGCAACTGTCACAGATATGAATATAATTATAGCATTTAAATGCAAATGCCATCCAGCCATTGAAATCGATGAGTTCGATAAGTATAGAATCGAGTGCCGCAATCTGTCGAATGCATTTGGTGCTACTAATTGAAAAGCATCAGCTCTGGGAAAAATGCGAAGAGGAATTGAATGGTCGCACATACATACATTACATATATACATATTTTCATCTTCAATAACCGAAATGAAAATTTCACATTTTTGTGGGAAATCATTTCACACATATTTCACAATAAATAAATATATAAATATATATAAAGCCACAAGTTTGAACATCAATCGCTTTGTAATTTTCCAACATTATTTCAAATATGCAAATTTGTCTGTTTTTTCGAGTTCGGATTCGGGTTCGGTTTTGGTTTGTTAGCTTCAAAGTCAATTAGTGTAATTAATTTGACTTCACGCGACGCTTGCACAGAGCTCTAAGCCCACTTATCAACAAATGTAAAAAAAAAAAAAAAACGGGTAAACTATCGAAAAAAATTGCAATCCTTTTCGCACTATTTTTTGCATTCTCTCTTTCTTTTTCTGTGGGTGTAACAAACATCAAAAGCCACAAAAATGTTGGCACTCCTCCACTGATTGCATAGTTCCTGGCACTTTTATGTGGAATTTTTATTTTTTTATTTTCATTTGAGTTTGTGATTTCAATCAAATGTGTTGCAAAAATTGAAGCAGCTCGAATTTTGCAGCCAATTTAATTCAGAAATTGTGCATACGTCCTCTGGATGTGTGTGTAAGTATGAGCGTGTGTGTGTGTGTGTGGTTGTGTGTTGGTGTTGTTGTGTGTGTGTGTGTGTGTGTGTATGTGTGTGCGAATATTTAAGATTCTTACATTTTGCAGCTCTTCGGCTGATTTAGCTGCCTGCTCTTCAGGTGTCAGACACTACTTTGAGCGAGTGTCAGCCAAGCACCAATAAGTGGATTAGCTTTTAAGTCGAATGGCTTACGGACGGGTTGTCTCAGATGAAGGGGGGTTGGTGGGTGTGGAGTGGAGTAGATTGGGATGGTGGCTGGAGTAGTTGGTTGGAACATTCAACACACCGCATGCGGTAAAATAAGCCAAAGCCAAAACCCGCCAGCGGCAACGACTCGCATTAAATGCCAGCCAAACAGAAGTTCTCCAGAAGGGGGTGTGGGGTGTTGGGGTTTGCCAGTGGGTGCTGGGTGGCGCAGGGATGGTGGTGCCTCGGGGTGTAGGGTTCTGTGGTCTTGGCGGGATTCGCATTCGCACTTGTTAAGCCCCGTTAAGCGTCAAATGTGTCGCGGCTAATGTGTGTTTTATTGGATTTATTGTTTTACGCTAACTTGGCGGATAAAGTCAAAAGCAAAACAGCCGCCATCTACTCCAAATACACAAACACACACACACAACAACACCAACACACACTCACACACAGTCAGTGTTTGACGAAGACAGATTTCAACTGTAGTTTTTAATTTGCTTAATATTAAGAGGGGCAGGAGATAAACAGACTCACAGTCAGATGGGGCAACATTGAATAAAGTTGTTAAATTGCTTCCCGTCGGCTTTTTCTTATTGTTTGTCTGATTTGCTTAATAAATTATGCAAATTAAGTTGAACTCCGACTGATTTTCTGCTGTGCAGTCTGTAAATATTCAAAATAGGGTGCTGAAGATGACAGCTCAAAGAGTCGGCGAACCGTCATAAAAGTCCCAACTCGAAGTCTGTCCATTGCGATGTAATGAAAGCTGCTGAGGAAATTCAATTTTAGCTTAAATTTGCATATGCACTTTTCAACTTTGACTAAGCGATTGTCACAATAAACGAAGAGTTTACTTCCGCTTTGCAGATGATTACAGACCCTTTCATATTTTAAAGAAGTCAATGATTTGTAATATAATCTGATTTTTATGGAGAGATATAAATTACTCCAAATAAAGATTTATTAAAATTAATTTAATTTCAATGTGAAATTACATTACTTTTAAAAATTTCAATTCGGTTTTCACGACAATTGCAGTTGGCTAAATTTTAATGGGTTGCTCTGTGCGGGGGAGCATAATAGTTCTAGCAAAAGTTGAAAATATTTTGAATACTTAAATTTTAATTTATAATATTTTACGAACAATATCAAATAAATATGTATATATTTTTGTAATAAATGCTATTTTAAATGTTTTATTTTTTTAAACATTTAAATCGTTATAAATTCATGTTCATAATGTTAATAAAAATAAAAAGAACAGATAAAAAATTACTATTATATTTATTATAGAATAACTCAAAAAATTCATGACGAAAAGAAAAATCGCTTCTTGATAACGTATAAAATACCTTTTTGATATTGATATATAAAGGAAGAACATCTTCACATTCCCTGCACCAACCACAAAAAAGCACAAAACCAACCAAAGCATAGAAAAAAAGTTACATAATTTTTATTATTTCACTTGTTCCACGAACACACACTTACAACATGGCAAAAAGATCGATGAGCTGAGTTCCTTTGTGCTTAGCATTATGCATTATGCAGTCTCACAGTATAATTGCTGCTGACTACAGAATCCAAATTGGCACAAACATAAATACTTAATGCGCAAAGGCAACCAAGCAACACTGAATTCCTTCCTCTGCCTCTGCCTCTGCCTCTGACTCTTCCTCTGCCTCTGCCTCTGCCTCTGCCTCATCCTCTCCCTCTGTCTATGTTTATTTACCGCACTTTCCCCAGCGCTTGCCTGCTGTTAGCCAGCTTCTAGTTGAATGCCAGCCAAAGAAGCGGCAAAAACCCAACAAAAATTAAGCATCTTAAAAATTTCATAATTTGTCTTGTCATTAAGCGCAACTGGGTCTGAGTTGGCAGTCCCAATTTTTTTTTGGGAGCAAGCGTAACTACTGGCAAATACTACTGCAATGCCACTGCTGCATGCAGCTCAGAGACAATTTCTGTCACTCGTAAATTCTCATGGCGGCAACGAGCCGCCATCGCATCCTTATTCCTTACTCGTTGATATGTTGCCAAGTGGCAGTCATTGGCTCCGCATTTGGCTTTGGCTTGTGAGTTTAGCTTAACAATTCGCAGATTTACTGCGAATAGCCGAATACGAAAAACCGCTGGATTCAATTTATGCATTTCGCAGATTTCAAATATATATATAAAATATTTTTTTTGACTTGTTTCTACTCTGGTCTTGCTGGCGCCATCAACTGACAAGAATGACGCAATTACTTTTTAGAGCTGCTTTCGACAGGCAAAATGAAGAGTTCAAACCTAGCAATCTGATCAGCAAATGTTCGTAATGAATAAATTAACTGAAAAAATAATTAAAATAATGTTAAAAAATATTTAAAATATTTATTTATTTACCATAAATTCTATCTATTCTTATAAGATCTCATCTTATAAGATCTCATTAATAGGTTTAAAAATTCACGTTTTTTCCTCTTTAAATGAATAACACCATCGTTTCTGAATTACTTGTCTACCAATATCAATTGACAGTGAAACTTACCAGCATTCAAATATTGAAGTAATACTTAATAAAAAAATATAATAAGCAGAAATCTGGGGTAACTGCAAAATTGCATTTTAAACTTTAATAAGTTGATTAAATTACTTCAATATTCATTATAAAGCTCTACTTCAAATATTATTATTACACAAAATCAAAGTAGCATAGTTCTTATATGCAAAAGATAAACAGTGTTAATAAATGAAGTTTTAGCTCGAAAATCAGATTGATTGGTAAGCTGCAGCCCCTCCCTCCCCTGCGCCAACACTCCTTACCGATTGACCCAAGTAGGGGGTGCCAGTCGAGAGTTGTGTTGATTTATGCTGCCAGTTCTCAAATAATTTAGTAGGCAAGGCCACAGGGCAAAATGAGTGCTTTCATCATGTTTTAAATGCGCCCGATGAACTGGGCTCAACATTTTCCGACCAGCTTTTAAATTATGCAAGTTAATTTGCAGCTGGCTGCAAAATGATGACAAGAAATTCCCGCACACACTTTTCCGCAGCAGCAGAGCAGCAGCAGAGCAGCAGCAGCGGCAGACCCTCCCCCGACCCTCCTTGTGGCCAACAAGAGTTATTTTCCGCAGACCGGAAGTGAAGTCGACATAAATTGTGGCTACAACTGACGCCTGCTTCCCTCCACAACCCGCATAGCCCCGCTGACTCCCACTGCTTAGCTGCTTTGAGCTTGCTTTATTTAATACAAACAGCATTCTCCAAGCAGGTTGGGGGAATTTAGGAGGCAACTTGGAGTTTTTCCCCCGGCTGTGTTGGTTGTTGCCAGTTGGCTGATGGCTGATGGCTGATGGCTGGTGGAAAACATAGTTTGCATTTCCCTGTACAGATTCAGATTGTTTACTGTCGACAAGTGAGCCTCGTGTTTGTTTTTTCCCAACTATACGTCAATGCGCATTCAAAGTGGGTGGAAAGCTGAAGCCAACGATGTCATTATGGCCTCAATAGATTAACGCACTTATTTATGAGTAGCGACCTACACACAAGAGAAGTGCCTGTGTTTTTGCATCCATAATTAGCAGCGCATTAGTGTTTCCATTTAAAAGTAATTAAAATTATTATTAGAATTTATACAGAAAATCAACATTTACTGGCTTAATTGTAATAATGTGTTACCTAAATTATTTGAGACAATTATTTCAAATCTATGTGGATGCATACAGAAACTATCTCCTAAACACTTTAACATATTTCATTAGAAAATTCAATTTTCTTGGTGACTTTAAACAAAACCTGCTCAAAACCCACATGAAAGAAAAAACACTTTTGTCAGATGCAGTGAAATCGATGGAAAGGTAAAAGAGCTTCAGGAGACTCCTTGATGTGGCTTGGCAGTTGAGGTCAGCTCGCGTCATTGGCAGTTATACTTTTTAAATATATAGCTATATTTATAACTATGCATAAAAAAAGAACCTGAGCACTTTTATTTCTATACAGAAAACAGAAACTGCCTTCTGTAATTGACTTTTCTCATTTTAGTTAGTTTCCGTATTGTGCTTTAAGTAGGAGACCAACAAATTCGAGAACAGATACCACAGCTCAGAATTTGTGGCATGCTCAGAATCTAAAAGCTCCTGTTTTCTCTCATATGTTATTTTTTCACAGTAAAATGGCCAAAATTGGGCAGGCTTGAATTGTTTTCGCTTTCTCTGTTGATCCTCCTCGCACAGGCAAACAAAAACAGGCAGAACTTTTTGTCATGTTTTGTTATTTGTCTGTGGTCGTTTTCATTTCATTTACAGTTACATTTGAAACGGCAAGAACAGAGTGGAGGCGACAGACAGACAGTCATACCGAAAGACAGACGGAACGGAAAGACCAACACAAAAAGCCGAGCAGAACGAGGCCTGCATGAGAGCTGCTTGATTTCCCCAGGTGCCAAATGGGTAACCACTCAACCCAGCCCCTTGTCCTGGTCCTGGTCCTGGTCCTAGTCCTGGTCAACCTCTCCCCCCCTGTAAATCAGCTCATACACAATGGGCACATGAGCCCGCATTTTGTATTTTCATATTTTCATACCTGACCATTTGCCATTGTCTTCTGGTCCTCGACAACAACAAGTGGGGGCAAGTCCCGAGCTATGAGTCGTGCTTGTTTTGTGTGTGTCTACCATAAAATGCATGCGGCTGATTTGGATGGGTCTTGGGCTTATTCGTGGTTGCTCAGATGCACATACAGATACTGTTGCATTTGCAGTTGCAGTTGAAGTTGCACTTGCATTACCAGTTACAGATAAACTTACAGATACTGTGGCCACAAAGAGTCGTATGTTTTTGATATACTTGCCTTCTGCTGCTGCCTTGCAACGTGCAACGTGCAACTCCTTGTTACCACAGTTGAGATTTGTTTATGGCATAAGCACCTTATCAACATATTCACAACACATCCACAAACACAAACATATTCGAATCTACAACTAGACTCCAATTGCCAATTGTAAATGTATCTGATGAGTTTTTAAACATTTTAAGTTAGCCAATTTGCATTGGTATTTTCCAACGTTGACATAAATCATAAAGTTTTGTAGTTGTTAGCTTGACTACTAAATTATTAATATATTTCATGTTTGCCTGAAAAACATTTTCTTTATTAGTTAATAAAAAATGAACTACAGAACTCATTTTAGTTTCTGTAGTTATCGGTTATTTTTTTTTTACCTTGATACCGACGGCATCAATGTATTTTGGTTTTGTTTATATTCGTCTGTCTGCCTGTCCCGGCCTATATAAATCCACCTTTTTGCAACATCCTTAGAGATACTTGAAACTTGAAACAATTTACTGATCTACGTTCAAAAGGGGCAGGCCAGTTCCTCCACGAATGCTAGAATATTAATACTGTTCAGGCCTTCTTTGTCTTTGATATGAGTAACATGGATCCCTAGGAAACTGCGTCTTCTTTTAGCTAAGGCGAGACACTCTGCTAGGATATTTTTAAGGATTCTTACCCGCTTGTAAAAAACCTGCACAGTTTTCTTCTACAAATACCTAGTTTAATTATGTGACTTCTTAGTCTACAATGTCCTGTCAGAAGACCTGTGAGTATCCTTTTTCTTTGTTCGTTTCTAAGTTCCAGGCCCTGTTAGGAGCTTGGTTGCCTTTCGGCCGATTCCTTACACACTATTCACCAGTGGCCCGGGTTCCATATACTGGGACTCCTATTATGTGTCCGGAGTTGGTCAATCTTGCATCGTACTTCGTGGGCTACTTTTGATGTTATATTTCTCCCCCTGTATAGCGTTCATTGCTGCTTGACTATCGGATTGAAGGAATTGTTGTTGGATGTTGTTGTTCCGATAGTTACATTTAAGGTTGAACTCCGCAAATCTTCCAATCGCACACACCTCAGCTTGAATTAACTAAATCTGCGTCCCCAGGAAGTCATTGTGCACCTTTGCACCCATTTCCATATTTTTTTATGTGTATTCAACTAACTGTTCATCCACAGTCTGCATTAATAGGATAAGTTCATATGAAAGAAGTTGGACAACTCTCATTATCTGGCATCATTAGAAACGTAGGTTTCTGTTGAAGAATTTTTGTATGGTGGCGTGTCGTGAACTCCATTAAGGCATTCAAGATAAAAAATTAGCTCAACATTACAAATTCACACATTTTAAATGGTAATTAAATTAATATGCAATTTTAAAGACTAAAGTTACTGAAATTACTTATTAACTAATTAATTATCATAATATTAATATTTAATTACTGCATCCATTAAAATTTATATTTGTTTCATACGAGACTGATTACCTCAAATTAATACTTTATTAATATTTAAAATACTGTTAGTTAATCAATTTTACTACTCACATTTTTATTTGCCTTTTACGAAACTAATTTACTTCAACTTATTTGTATCTAAATTTATGTTACTTTAATATTATGGAAACTAATATTATGTTTTATTTCAAAGAATGTAGTTATTATTCCATATAATTTTATTGAATGTTTTAACTAATTATGAAACTAGGTTTGTAAATGCAAAATAAATAATTGTTACGATTTACATTTTAATTAGCCAAACTTGTTAAAATTGAACGACTCCTTGACCCTATTCGACTTTTTTTTAGACTACAATTCTCTTTGTACCGTATGTGTGTACATACTTATATATATATATAAATATATATATATGTAATTATTTATGTGTGTATATATATGTCTACACTTCTAGGTTGCCTTTTACTCACTGGAAGTAACCACGTTTCCATTTTTTAATTAAATTGCTTGCGAGTGAGGCAAGACATACGAAATTTTGGGAGCTTCGTTGACTTTGTGTGGTAAATTTACTATGTAATTTCCGCCGGTGGCACAAGAGACGCCCTATCTACTCACCCCAGGGGAGACTGCAGGGGCGACAGCGACTTATTTGCGCAGTGCCACACACTTGAATTTTAATAGAAAATGCGGAACCCTAAAAATTTGGCTCATTATGTCATAACTCATGATTGCTGCAGGTTGCCGGCTGCCAGTTGCAGGTTGCAGGCCCGACTTTAAAAATAATCAACCTAAAGGGCAAGTTAAATAAAAAGAATATGTACATATATACATTTATATATATGTGTTTTTATATGTATATAATGTGGCATGCGCCATGAAATGCGCTCTCAACAAGTTACAAATCTCACGGCTACGTGCCCAAAACTCCCTGACTCTTTTAGACTGCGAACTACGAACTGAGGAGTTAAGGCTGAGGAGGGAGTGGGGAATGGGGTATGGGAATGGGGACTGGAAACTAGAAAAGTGTGCGGACAGCCGTCTCATTGTTATGTTTGTCGCGTAGATCTGATCAATGACCTACGTGCCGCCGGCAGACTTTGGGCTATTGAGATATTGAGATGTACCATTAGATTTCAATAGGGATGTGGCAATGTAGCTGCTGGTGCGGAAATTGTGGCAAATTGATTGAACTAAATGGCAAATATCAGTCGCCAAATTGGCTGTGACAATGAGCGAAGTCTTCTCTATAGCTACCTCTCTATCTCCCCCTATTTTTCCCTTCTCCCTATCTCCCTCTCTCTCGCTCCGGCGGCGTCTCTTTCGTTTTGACTGTGGTAACAACAAGAATGCGCGCACTTACAGCTAGACATACTACATGTTGCCTGTATGTCAGTCTCAAGTGCCGCATCCAGACGACAACATACGACGCAGGTACTCGAGCTTTTTTTTACCTTTATTGCTGCAGTTGCTCCTCTTCTTCTTCTTCTTTGCATTCTGCTTCATTATGTTGCTGTTGTTGGTGCTGCTCATCCAGGCCTAAAGCCGTCACAGCCAGAAACCTCAACCAAAGCTTCGATATGCATAATAAAATTAAAGCAAAAATCGAATAAAACCTTTGCAATCCAACAGTTTCGACTTTAACATACCCTGTGCCCAAAGTACAATCTCAGTTCTGATTGACTTGATTAAAGTTATATCTTTCGTTATAAATGATGACTTGCTTTGTTATTCATTAAAGCTTTGTTATCCCTAATAAATTAATTAAAATAGTGCGGCGAATTTTATATATTATATAATATTATATTTCGACTTTAGCATATCCTTTTGTCAAAGTATTAACAGATATCTTTTAGTTTCTTACACAAAGGTTTTTTAAATTGTTGCGATTTTTATTTAAATGAAATAATAGCAGTGGTCTTATTTTGCATTTCTTTACTTTGGTAATTCTTTTAATTTATTTATTAATAATATACAAATAATATTGCAAATAATAATTTAAGTAAAAATGTGGACAACTAAATCTTTAAAAAAAATTTTTAAACTGAGAAAGGAATGTTAATTTTGCATTCTTTTGTAGGATCATCGCTAAGAAGATTTTTGTAACTATTATTTTAGTCAATTTGATAACTTTTATTTTAACCTTGCAAATGCTTATCAAATGCTAATTAAATAATCATCGAAAATAGATTAAATCAAATTCGATACCCTTTCCATAAGACATTTTTGTACAGTTTTTAATAACTGCAAACCAAAATAATATTAATTATAACATTAATTATTACAGATTGTATCGTACTCGTATTTCAGGTCTCATCTAAAAATCTGTAGAATTTTTCTACGTTATATAATTGTTGTGCAAAGATACTTGAAAATTTAAATTGGTGCAATAAAAATAGTTTTTAGGGTTTAATTCAAATAGCTTTAAAGTGAAGATCACAGGTTATTGGTAATATATTTAAATTGATTCCATTTTCAAGTGGAAATGGCAAACTAATTTCAACTCTTGCTGAGAGAAAGGCATTGTAAAAATTCGATATATACACCATATACCCTTTTCCGAATAAAGTACATTAATGAGGACGAAGACTGCAGGCGGCGACAGCTATGGCTGAGATACGTCAGTGGCAGGCCAAGAGCAAGAAACAGGCTCGTAAATATGGCCAAATGAAGTCCAATGGCAAGTCGGTCAGATTTAGTGAGGGATGAAGATGGTGGTGGTGGTAGGGGGGGTAGTTGTTGGTTAGGAACGTGATAAGTCAAAGTATGGAAAGAACGAAGATTGATTCGAGTTGTGAACTACTTTGTACGCTTTTGAATGCATTTTCCGAATTTTCCTATGGCCAATTAATCAAAGTGCAAAACGTACTCGTATTCTGGTATTAATTAATTGACTACGGTGCCAAATACAATTAGAGCTTAATGAATTGGTTGATAAAAGTTAAGCACGGCCAAGACTCGAGTCGAGTCGACCACAAATCCCAGGATGGCCGATGATGAGATGCTCTGTGAGCATTGCTTTTATCTTCGAGTGATTATCAACATTCAATTAAATTCACTAGGAACTATCTACAACCAACTAATTGGTTAGTTGAAAAAATGGTATATAGTATTGCTGCCTAAATAATTATTTATATTTGAATATGACTATTTAACTATAGTTATATCTTTAGCTTTAAACTGAAACTAAATATTAATAAAAATATATTTAATTTTGTTTAGAACTTTGTCTTTATTGTTGCGAAAACATTTGTTAGCACTTAAAACTTATTTAATTGCATTTCCATATTGAAATGAAGCAACATATTTAATCTAAATAATAAGTTTGGTAAATGCTGCTTTGAAAATGTATTTATAAGCCAATAAAAAAATGCAAAACAAATGATACATATATTTTTAGGTAAAATATATAAAAAAGTTTAAATGCTGGACTAAAAGAAATCCAAAAACAACTAACAAAAAAAAGGTAAAAAAAAAATAAAAATATATTAACAAAATATTTAGTTTTTGTATAATTTCACATACTTCTTTACTTACTTCTGCCTGTACAACTTCATTACATATAATTTATATATATATATATATATATATATATATAGTGTCTAAAAATCGAATAATTTATAATTCCGATATTTGTGTAATACCTATTTAAATGAAAGATTTCTTCACCTTGACAGCAAAGCATTGAAAGAAATGAATACATATAATTAATTAACCATCTCAAACAACTTAATGCTTCCAGCCCAAAAGTCAGTTTGGAGCCAAGACAAGTCAATCAATTGACGAGTCTTATGAATGGGTCATTTGGGGCGCATAGGCTAAGCATAAGGGTTACCATTACCTTGCTGCTTTGCCATAAGTCAGTTTCCCTTTCACGGTTTCCGACGCACTGCTTCGAACTCTGCTCTAGATATTGAGGTCCCTTAGACCTAAACTGAGCCAACCTGGCCAAACTGGACTGGGCGTAGAGTGTTTTTGGGGGCTGGCAGCAGAACTCTTTTTGTCGAGGTTTCGCTCGCCTTTGATTCTGTTTGGCCTGTTGGATTGTGTTTTTTGTGCTTCTTTCAGCCTGCCTCGAGTGGATTTATTGTTTCGACTGGCAAGTACAAATAGCTCACGGAAAACTACCGAATATAGGGACTGGCTTGTAGAGGGTATAGCGTTTGCTCACTCTGCCAGTTCATGGGTCACATCAATTCAGTCTCGCTTTTTGCACAGACTGTCATCCACAATATTCGCCGCCTGTTAACAATAGTCGTCAAAATGTTGCCTGGGTCCTCAAAACGACGATTGGGTAAGGGGGTGCTGCCGATGGCGTGGATGTGCGGAAGGTGCAAGCACACCACAAACTGCACAACACACATCACACACTTCATCACTTCAATTTGGATGGGTCGATGAATTTGTTATTGTTGCTGTTAATGTTGTGCTGACATGGCCACACAGTGCAGAAATGAATACATGAATATGGCCAAATGCTTCGGCTAGAAAACTCAAACTGTTCCACTTTCTTTGCTTGTCACACACACTCAAACACACACCCACACACACACACACACACACACATCGACATTTTGCAAGTTGTGAACACAGTTTTATCCAAGTCTATTGACAATGCTTTTGTCTTTAAGTTGGTCGCCTGCTGGTCTCCTTTTTCCCATTCTATTTGCTCTATCTGTGACTTGGAATACTTTTGAATGAATATGTCACTCTGAGCCGTTGTTTGGCTAAATAATCCACGTGCTCCCATCCATATGCATAATATTGTTGCATTGTTAACTATTCAAAATGGTTGCCTGAAGTGAATCAATTGTCAAATGCAGCATTCACATTTTCAAATTGTGTGGCATCGAAGACTCTCGATATTGGATGAGACAAAAATTGAGAGAGGCAGCGCATGTGAAAGAGAGAGAAAAAAAAAAGAGAGATTAACTTTTCTCACCTACATGTTAAATGTTCCTCCTTAAACAAAAATTGATCACAGATTTACAATCTTTATCTAATCAAATTAGAATTGTGATAAAGTATTTTAAATTCATAATATTTTTAAATATCTTTGTGTGTACTTTTTTCTTTCGTTTCTTCCTCTCTTAGCATAAATAGAAGCAATACCAAAATAATTTTGAAAATATGCATATTAATAATAATGCAAAATTAAAATAGTATGAAAATAATTCATTAAATTATTAAAATATTTTTAATTTTAGCTGATTCCATTTTATCATTCGCAAAAGAAAAAAATAAATTACTAAAAATTTAAATTGCTTAACAAATCTTTAAGAAATTTATGTTTAAAAATGTTACCATTTCAAATTTGTACTTGGATTTTATTATAGGTAAATATATTAACTTAAGTTTAAATAATTAATATAATAAATATAACATAATATATAATATAAGATATAATTTTAATTTATTTAACAAATGTTACCATTTCGAAAGCTCAAAACTTATACTTTGATTTTAAATTAAGTAAATATGTTAACTTAAGTTTAAATAATTAATATAATTAAAATGTTATCTTAATATTTCTGCAATCATCACATCAACTGCGACCTGTTACCTAATTGCCGAGATAGCAAAAGTGACCGTTGAAGTATGGGAAACCCCAAAGTGAAAGCGAAACTTCTTCCCCTAATTGGATGACAGAACGAAACAAAATGAAATGCGCAACGGGCATGCAAAGGCGGTCGCCAAGTCACGTGACGCTTTGCGGCAAGTGGGAAGTGGCAAGTGGCAAGTGAGCTAGCTAAATGACAGAGGGGGACCTTGTCGCTGCTGCTGTTGCTGCTGCTGCCACATGGGTTTTATGGCACTTCGAGCACTAGCCAAATGACCCAGACGCTTGTTGGCAAGCATGCGATGCGGCGTTGCAAGTGGCCGGCAAAACACTTTGGTCGAACATCCGACAATGCAGTGTTGACCCCACTGTTCCACTGTCCCACTATATAGCAGTAGACCACCATCCCACTGTACCACTGTCCCACCGTCCCAAGCAGCGTCAAGTTTTTAAGTGCTCCATAAAAAAGATGAGGGGAAAAAACTGTGGCGGGAAAAAACTGTGTTCCGACAACGTTGACAACTTTAACATGCGTTTTCTGCGTCGTTCGCCGCCCGACTTGTTATGTAATTAAGCATTTCTTTAGTGGCTTATAATGAGTATTTGATCACGGGCCGAGCAGGCGCCGCATAATCAATGCACGTTATCTCCACTTTTTATGACCGACTTGCTCTCAGCACACAACAAGTGCTTCTCCATACCTCTGCCTCTACCTCTCTCTCTCTCTCTCTCTCTTTCTCTCTCTCTCTCTCTCTCTCTCTGTTGAGTGTTACTTTTATGACCTGGAAATACTTTGGACTGGGATTGGCATTTAGAAAATGTATCTGCTTTATGCGGATGCCTCTCTGCACACACAATAAAAACACCCAAAAGAGATATCATTAAATTTTTCTTAATGTTTGTAGCCGACTGATTTGATTATTTCCGACTATATTAAATATATCTCAGTCGATGACTACACTGTCAGAGCTTCTACTTAACATTTATCAAAATAATTATATATAAAATAACAATGAGATCATATTGGAAACTACATCAATTCATGGATTGTTCTAGGTCACTTTTTTGATAAAGATTAAAAATTAATACATTATAATAAATAAAATAAATTGTTGTCATTTAATTGGCAGATAACCAATTATTTTTTAAATACAATATTAAGGCAATATTATGACAGAATTGCCATATATTTAATTGTCATTTCCTCACCTAATTAACTTATTAACAATTATTAACAATTACTATTTTTTTTTTAAATTAAATTAAATCTACAGAACTTTAAAATATCCGACTTTCGCTACATTTTTGCTTCGTTCTGTATTCACACTACTTACTTTTGATTAATTTGTAGTTTTTTTTATTGTTATATGTATGTATATAATAAAATGTGTATATTATTATTATTATTATTATTAAATCTAATCTATACATAATATCCGTACCAAGATTATCAGCTTAAAGGCGCTGTAGCTACACCCAAATATTCCAGCACAGTTGCCATAATGTCGACATTTATAAAAAAAAATATTGTTTCGTTGAAGTGCCACGCCTCGAACAAAGTGCAAATACCAACAGTTCAATACACACCCAGACAGGCCCAGGGCAACAGAACGATCAAGTCTAATTAGCCAGTCATAAGGAATTGGAACAGGGAAAGGAGCTCGAAATATTAGTCGACTTTCAGATAATAACTGTCCATAGTTTAAAAGGAAAGCAATGAGTTAAAAAGAAAGTAAAATATTCGATGGGTTGGTGAGGTTGGTGGAGGGGGAGGAGGGTGAGGAGGGGATAGGCAATTAGAGTGTCACAAAGTTTTGCTTGGGCTTGTCAGGTGTGTTTGCCGACAGTCGCGACATTATTAACACGTGACTGCCAATTTTTAATTGCCCATTTTAATTGGACGTGGGAGCTGGGAGGAGCGTGGGGAACAGGTGTCGTTGTCCAGAACAGAGGCTTGGCCTTAGTCATTAAAATAAGAATGATAATGGCAATAACAATAAAATTGTACCGCTCAGAAATAAGGTCGTAAAGCTGGCAACAATCGCAGTGAAAGTAGCAAAACAAAAAAAAACAAAACAAAACAACAGCAACAACAACAACAATAATAACAACAAATGAAGAGTTGCCAGCATCCACAAGCTGCACCTAAGGTAAAGTCATAAAAATTTAAACATTGCGCATACGCCACATTGGTCCAATTCTTGTTTTTTTGTCGAGTTATGTTTATTTTATTTTATATGCTTTCATTATGATTTTTTGGCTGTTTTTTGTGGTCTACAATGAAGTTGTAAAACACAACTATTTATTTCCAAAGAATGTTTATCAAAGTGTGGCGTGAATGTTTCTGTTTCATTTTGTTTTAAGTCTTATTTTTTTTTTAAACATTGACTTTATGTAAATTTTGAAGGTGTTAGCCTTAGTTGTCAGATGTATATAAAAAAATTAATTGGTATTAAAACCATAACACTTTAAGAAATCCATTAACAAGTATTGCTAGGTTTTATTTATTTTTCAAAATAGTTTCGGAAATGCAAATGTTGTGAAAATGGTATACAAAAAAAGGTTAAAATTAAAGTAAGAACTTATTTTTTTGGTGAAAGCTTAGTATAAATAATAATGTAAGCCATGAAATACTTATTTTAACTTGTGATAAACCCATTACATTTCAAGACCATCATTAACAAATATTTTTAAGTTATTAATTGTTTTCAACATATTTTTTTCGGCAAAGAAAATATTATTAAATATTATTTCAGTTATAAAAGCAAAGCTAAAATAATTATTTATAGCATGAAATAAAACGCACAATAATTCAATTTCAAATAAAACAGTAACTTTAAAAAAAAATGTAAAAAGTATTCTTAAATGTAATACAAAATAAATAAATAACGCCAAACATTTTTTTTTAAAACGCAACTGCAATTTTAACATCTAAGATAATTTTCTTTGTATATATTTTATTTAAATTAGTGCAACTTTTTCATTGACACTGAAATCTTTTAGTTTTGTACTTTTTCGCACATTCATGGCGTGGCTGTTGTTCTCTTTGTCTCAGCTGTCTTTTGCATTTTATCTGCCACTTCACACATATGAGGTCACATTAATTGCATATCACACCCATACACACACACGCACACACGCACACACACAGACAGAGTAGTAACAAGGACATGTTGAAAGAAGAGAAAAATGAAGAGCTTCAAGACGTTGCTGGGGAAACTAAACTTGTCTGGCAGGTGCTTGAACAACGCCGATATGCGATAAGTATATATGTACACATATACATACATACATACATACATATGCACATACATACATTTGGGAGCCAAAGCCGAAAGTTCTTCTATGGTGCAGAGACGGAAGCGAAGGGGGCCAAGTGTTGCATATACAAAAGTAAAAGTAGTGCTCAAGTGTTCCACGCTTCCTTGCAATGCGACAAAGTGTAAAAAGACAGCAGCAGCAAAAGTAACAGCAACAGCAACAACAACAACAATAACAACAACAACAACAACAACAACTAGCACAAACAACGACGACAATCTGCGCGCAAAAACAAAAAGTTGCAAGTCACCAACAAAGAGGTCCACAGAAGAAACCGAAAATAAAAACAGGAGAGAGAATTGCAGTCGGGCTTATCCGACTGCGAAATACTTTAATCCCATCTGATAACCGATAGAAAAAGCAGACCAGGTTTAGGTCCAGGTTTGTCTTTCAAATTCCAGAAAATATAAGCTGCAACATCCTCTCATATTACGGGAGACATCGGATATTGGAAGATTTTTAGGATGGAGTAGCCGTTGCAGAGAAAATTATGGAGAAGGTTCCTAATAATTTAACTTTTATGTTGTTTAACTAAAGCTTTCAAATTTCGAAAGATGAAGGATTATTGAAAGGTGTCACATGCGTTATTGGATTCAAATTTGTGTGAGATTATTTGGAATCTATCTCTATGGGTGTCGAAAAAAGTTGCCATCACACAGACTGACAGACGGAGGGACGGACGGACAGAGGGACTGGCGGACAGCTGACAAGCGTTGCACAAAAACCAATATACTATGAAATATTCACTCTGCGAGAAGAACTAAAAGCGACGAACATTTTTCTTTGCCTCTTTGCACTGAGACTCAGGGGTGCCTTCAATAGGTGCATGAGAGATACACACACACATACACACACGCGCTCACACACACTCAGTCACATTTGGCAGACTTGAAGAGAGCATGCAAAGGAAAAATAATCAAATAAAAATGCATACAATTTCAGCATATGCAGTTTATACTCAAATATTACAGATAAGCAGCTTAATAAAAAACTATTGATATTATAATATTTATTTATTTTATGGAAATTAAAGATATAATTAATTATTATATTATAAAAGTGACTTTGTTGTTATTTTTTATCGTTTTCAACATATTTATAATTTATTTTTCTTGCTATCTGTTCTTTTAAAATTAAATTTAATTATAGATATAGTTTATTTATATTATTTAGCAATTAATCATTTTATTGGGGTGTTCCTTTTAAATTATCTTCACTCTCACATAAAGAAAGAAAAAGTGTTTCAAAAATTAAAATAATAGTAATAAAGAATAATAAATTAATATAATTCAAAAATGAAGTAAATACACTAAATAAAAATTACAAACTAAATTTAAACAAATAAAATCTTAAAATTGAGATTCGGTTACTTTTTGACATATTTTGTATTCTGTTTCTTATTTTGCATACAAATCTTGGTTCTGTTTGCGTAATATGTACTTAACATAATTAATCGAATATGCGTTTCACTGTTGACATGCTTCACTGTACGTTCACATGCGTATACGAGACTAAGTATGTATATTAATTTGTGGCAAGGACATAACTTGGTCGTCAACATTCTAAGTTGTATGCAAGTCTGCTCCTTAGCAGCCACTTGCCGTTGACAAATGCTTATACAGATACGCACACACACACAAACACACCATCTCCTCCTACACACACACACACACACACACACACACACACACACATGCAACTACTAAGAAGCAGCAGCAGCAGCACTTGCAGCTTGATCCTTGAGTTTTCATATAAATCTTTGAATAGTTTGCTGCTGCTGCAGCCGCTTGAAACCAATAAAATATCTAAAGTCATGCGGAACACTCGCACACACATAGTAGATAGCTGCTCTTGCAGTCATACACACACACACACACACACACACACACACACACATAAGCACACTCATACATAGTTCAAACAGGAACGACTTAACGGCATTTATAGTTGAATAGCTGCAATTCATCTCCATTTCCATATCGCAACCATCTGCCTGACTAACTATCCATGTGTGTGTGTGTGTGCGTGTGTGTGTGTCAGTCTGAACTGATTGAAAATAATTCTGAATAACACTTAAATACTACAAAAAAAAAAAAACAATACAATTAATACTGCTTAGCAACTGCACTCTGAACTCGTTGACTAATAAGTAAGAACTCTCAACAATAAATTAGCAACAAAATAAACTCAAATTAAAAAATGGATATGAATAATATTGATTTAATATAAATCAGCAGCTTAATTTGAAGTGTGAATAAAATATGTTTAAATAAATTAGTTATGTCTCTCTTTAAATAAATTGTTGAGTAGCCTTAATTGAGACCACTTCTAAAAATTGAACTTTAAAGTATTGCATTTAAAAATGGTCAGGTCCAATGGCCCTTGGCAATGGCAATAACAAAATGTAAGTTTTCAAGGAAAACAAAATTCATAATAAACAAAAATCGTAGGCAATAAAAAAAAAACCGATTCCAAAAGTTATAATTTAAATTTCATCAAGGAGTGAAAAGTTGTGCAGCACTTGCATGACTCTTGGCAAGCAAATAATTAAACAACAACAAAAAATACTGGCAACAATAACAACAAAAATTGGCCAACTCCCTTAGCCAATTGGTGCCGGCCAACAAAAGTCTTGAAAAACTAAATGGCAAACGGGCCTCAAGTGGATCGCGACAAACAAGCAACTTGCAACTGGCAACTGGCAACTGGCAACTTGCAACTGGCAACTGGCAAACTGCAACTGGCAACTAGCGACTGGTAACAGTAATTGCAATCGCAGCTGCAACTTTGCAACAATTTCATATGCATTTGTATCCTTTTGTGGCTCGGAGCAATTGCAAAGTGCTCCCCCATTCCAGATGGCTGTGCACTTTTACCCAAATCTGACCATTGCCATCAGTGCGTCCCAAAAGTTTTTCAATTAAATTTGTTTAGAATTAAACTTGGTGCTAGCCAATTTCACCCCCACACACTTCCCCAAACCTCCCCAAACCGGCATCATTTTTCGCAGTCGCATCCCAAAAACTAGCATAACTTGCAGCTAAAGTTCAGTTAACTGTAAATGGATGCGTCTCGGATTTACAATTGACATTACCTCTCCAATCACCATGTTATACACTGTAACAAACTACTTAATAATTTTTAATTGTAATTTTATAGTTTGTTGTGTGAACTTAAATTCACATTAAATACAAATATAAAATACAAAAAAAAAAAAACAAACACTAAACTAGTCAAATTTGTTGTGCACACTTTTTGATCTTATAACTTTTTATCGTGTTGACAATTTTAGAAATATATTCCTTCTATTTATCGCATAATTTTCTGATTATACTTTAATGATTCTTGAACTGATTTGGCTTTTCTTAATAAAGTAGAAATTGAAGCAACCAAATTGATTGGCAAAAGTTGCCCAAATCAACTCATTAAAAATCTGACTTTGAAGTTGTACTGCAATTTCAATTTAGTTAATAATTTTATTATAATTTTAAAAATATAACAAGTAGTTGCAGTGCTGTCGAAGAGAGGAGTCGGAGAAGAACAGTAAAAGGAAAATTTCAAGTTTAAAAAGATCATCTTCAAAGTCCTGGAAAAAGTCTTGAAGAAGTCTTCAAAGTCACGAGTGAAAAAAGTTGTAAAGTTGGCGATTAAGTTGTGGGATTAAGTTGATTTATATTTGCTTTGTTAATATAGTACTTTACAATATAACTTATAACAGTATATAATCAGTCATACATATATACAAAATATTTAAATTAAATTAATAATGATAGTAAATTTAATTTAAATTACCATATATTTCTAAATAATTTTGATTTAATGCAAAACAAAAACTGGAAATTAGTTCCAGTTCCAATGTGCATTGCTAGATATATATATATCCAAGTTCAACATTTTACTTAATTACACAAAAAAAAAATGTCGAATTAATAATTCAAGTGTTTTACGAGTTGATCTTCAGTTAAGTTTGTACAACAAAAATGCATTATAATTAGTGCAACCCGTTGTGAGATGTGAGCAATTACAATTTGAAGAATAATAATTGCATTATGTGAACAATTACGTGAGCTGCCTATAAATGCGATTCTCAATTATAATTTTTGTATATAATGTGTGTGTATATATGTAAATAAATAAGAGAATTTCTCCTATTTTATATGCCCTGCATTGCATTGTGCATTGTGCATTGTGTATTTTGGCTGTTTTGGCTGTTTTGGCTGTTTTGGCTGTTTGTTGTGTTTTCTTGGCAAACTTTGTCAACATTTTCCATGCAGCTCACTTTTTGGGCTCATTGTTCATTCAGAATTGAACTTGTTGTCGTCACAGTTGTTGTTTGTTTCCATGTTTGTCTCCTGTTTGTTTCGGTTTCTTGTACTCTTGGCACTTTTAATTAGTCACCCAATATGCTGCCAGACTGTGTTGCACAACCACACACCCACACACACACACACACAGAGAAATATACACATGTTAACGCTCTAGTTGTCGTATTTACCCATTCCAGCAATTGAATTATCCTGGTTATACATGTTGTTCATGTTCGTGTTGTCAACCAGTTTCATATCGATACGTTAAGTCCCCGTTGCATGCACAAAACGTGCAACAAATTGTGTTGCGCACTGCATTAATTTATTATCTCTCATTATAATCACCGAGGCAGGCATGTCATTAACAATTCCAACTGTATTTTTATATTTAAACACACAATGTGCTCCCATATTGCAAAAATTAATATTGTAATTATTAATATATTATTTTGATATTATACAATGAATTAATTAATATTATACTAAATAAAATGAGCAATAATGCAATTTATAACCCTAAATATAATTCAAATAGCTATTTCCAACACAATTTCATTCTTCGAAAACTGGTTCAATTTAAAATAAACCTAAAAAAAAATAATATTAAATGAAGTCTTGCATTAATAATTATTTTGCATTGAAAGCTAAGGTTTGAATTAGATTCATCAATTTGCTTAAATTAATAATTTAAATATATATTTAAATCAATTTTATAGAGAAAACAGTTTAAAATATAAACCAAAATCAATATAATGGAATATTAAATATATAAATATATTTTTTGGGTATTAAAATAAATTATAACAATATATTTTCTTTTATCATTTTTTTTTTTTTAATTTTGCTATACTAAAAACTTTTTTCTAAATGTGAAACGTTCAAATTAAATGTAAAACAAAATATAAACGTATTATTATTTTACCCATTCAGACGACGATTTTCATCATTAAGATGTTTTTGTTATTAATTAGTCGAGTAAGTAACAAATGGAAAGATATAAAACTTCATCGACTTACGAGCAACACGAATAATTACAGAAATTTGACAATTCGGGCATCAAAAAATTAAAAAATACTAATACTTTAAACAGTTTGGGGCCATAAAGTTGATGGCCCTAAAATTTGAGGAACAACCTTCGCAAGTAGACAACACAAAATTGCAAACAAAGTGCAAAGGGACAGCGCAAAGGATACAACAACAACAACAACAACAACAGCAAAAGTTAACAATAAAGATGCCACAAAAAGTTGCGAGTGAAAAATACGAAACGAAAGCGAAAAGCCAAAGAAAGGAAAGAAAAAAGTTTATGCTAATTTCACTTTTCTCGAACGACGCATAACCCAAATTTATTTATTCCCCGTGTTTTTTTTTTTTTACTTTTTTACTCGACCCACTCAGAGGCGAATAAATGGCGCCAGGACAACAACATCCTGGCGAGGCGGCGAGGCGGCGAGGAGCAGAAAAGAGCAAAATTATAATTTTGATGTAAAGTGAAAGCCAGCCACATAAAGAAGCTGTGTGCGAGCGAGAGGCAACGAGTTGCCACAATAAAACACAAAAACAGAATAGAACAAAATAAAACATTTTAACTAAAAACTGCTCGGATTATTTGGTTATTTGCCAGTCTGTCTCTCTGTCTGTTTGTCTGCCAGTCTGAATGTCTGTCCGTCGACTAAAATTCCGTATGAATAACTAATTAAAGATGAGCCCGACGATGCGTGGCCAAAACAAATGGGCCTAATTAACAGCTTCTCATCCACCTGGCCAACAACAAAAAACACATCAGTCAGCGTCAAAACAAAACACAAATTTGCGCAAAAACCTTTCACGGTTTTCTAGAAACTGTGTATTAAATTCTTATTTTTTGGGAGTCTTCAGAAATTGAGCTGAAAACTTTGAATATATAAAAATTTCTGACATTATCTTATAAGGAATCAATTCTTCAATTATATTCCATGGATAGCTGCAAAATTTAAAATTTAATAAGACAATAAAAATTATGTTCAAGCCATTTAAGTATTTAAAATCACCTTAATTTCTGAGTAAAAGTTTTGACCTTGAGCTTAAAAGTTAATTTTGCTGATTCAGAAAAATAATTGAATAAATCAGAAATAGAATTAATCTCATTTCATAAATTATATTAGTGATTTCAAATTTTTTAACATTTCTTATAACTGCTAATTGCACAAATAAATGTTAGCAAATCCCTTATATTGTTTTTTATTTTACTCTGCACTGTAATTAAATTGTATTTTATGTAATTTAAATTGAAAACTAATTTTTATTTAAAGTTAATTTCATATTCGAATTTTACAAAAACCATTTTTAGGAATTGTGGAAGGGTAAAACACAAAAGTAAAAGATTAAAAAATAATAAATTTATCCACATATATAACTTATTTTAATTTTATTTTAATTGTCTCTTAAGCTTTAATATCCTAATTTGTCAAATTAACTTTTGCTATAAATTATTATAACTCTTCGTAATAAAAAATGTATTAATAAATATTTTTTTTTAACTATTGTTACTAATAGTAATTATAATTGTTATTATCTAATTGATTTATAGATGATCGAATTTGTATTTTGTTGTTTTCAAATTTTAGTGAGAAATTCTAATAGATTTTGCTTCGAGGAATCCAGTTCAAGGTTGCAGTGATGTTTCATGGTCAGCTTAAGTTAATATGTTAAATTTAACAAATAAATATATCTTAAAGGAAACATTAAATGAGATTTGATAAATTTAGAGGTTTCTCTCGAGAGAAGATCTATGATGAAAAACAGCATCCAATTTTGCATTCTGTTTTGTTCCATTTTGTTCATTATTTTGTAAACAGCGCTGAAATCAGACTTCGTCTGGAACTTCGGCTTTGGTTCGTGTTTGTATGCGCAGAGCACACGAAGTTGCCCGAATGTGTTGGCAACAATGTTGTGTTGCTTGCATGTTGCAGCAACACGCGTCGAACAGGCTTGAGTGAAATGGAACCAACAAGTTGCCGCTCAACAGTTTGACGCAGTTGTTCAAGCGGTTAGTGCAACACAGTTTTGAAGTCATCTCGAGGTGAGTTTTTATCGCCTAGTACATGTTGCTGGCAACATGGTGATGCAACCAGGTTTGAGAGAGTTCATTCGCGCGCAGTTCGAATAAAACTGTTGTTGAGCGCAACTCCAACTTCAACTCACCTTCGAATGCGCTTTCTTTTGACCCCATGCTATTCTTCCTCTTCTTTTCTCTTTTAATGCGCTTAAAATCTTAAAATTTGTTGTGGAATCTGATGCTGTAAAAGCGAAGTCGTGCAACATCATTGGAGGTCTGGATTCGGATCCAAAACACACTTTGTCAATGCTTTCTTTTTGGTGGCACATTAAAGTCAATCAACATCTTTACATATTTTTGGCAGCCATTTGAGATACTTTTGCGGTTAATCCTATTAACGCCGACTCTGCCACAAAGCGGACTGTAAATTGTCTGAGCCTCAACATTTTCGATGCGATGTTGCAACAATTTTGGGATGTGGCTTATTGGCTTCTGTCTGTCACTCATGAATAACATCAATAATAAACTGATTGTCGCCAATAATTGCTTAATTGTTGTTATTATTTCAAATATAAACACAAATATATAACCAAATTCAAAGATAATTAAAAAATCTAAAAAAAATATAATATGATTGCAAAATATATAGTATACTTAAAATATATAATTAGAAGAAGAATATGTTTTTTTGAACTGTATTATATTATTTGTAATAAAAATTACTATAACTTTTAAAAATAAGTTTAAAATTAAAACGTTTCTAAAATAAATATATCTATCTGAAACACTGAAAAAATAATATGTTTAGTCGGAAAGAGGTAATATTGATAATTTGGACTCTATTATTCATAGACAAAAAATAAATACAACTTCAATTTTTTTTTTAATCGAAATTAAAAAATACCTAAGTCGCATAAAAATCTCAAAATATGTATTTTAAATTATAATAATATTTTTTAACTGTTAAGTAACAATTATGTTTGTTAAAAGTATGTTAAGATAGTTAATTTATAAATTAAAATATAACTACAATTTCCACATATTCTTGTAAATCAATGAATTAGTATTTTAACATATTCTTGAGAAGTGTGGAATGGAACTTTGAATATATTAGTCTTTTCATCATTTATAAAAAATCAATCCATTTATGATTATATATAGAAATTGATATATAAGCTGGTTATTAATGGTATATATTTATATATATATATATATATATATATATATATATTCAATTTCTTACAACTGATTTGGATTTACACAAATCAGACATTTGCCATTTCAAGTGAAAATTTGAAATGTGAAAATGAAGTCATAATTAAAATCAATTGCGATAATATAAAGCAAACATTTTTGGACAAAACGTTGGCCAAATGCAATTGAAAACTGAATTCGCAGTTCATAATTAAAATGTGATTGTTTTCCATATCAAAGACTCCCATACACACACACCCACACACTGACACTCCTCCACTCTCCCCTCTGTTAACAATGTCATATGTGGGCAATATAAATGAAGAAGGCGTGGCATCGATTTAATTTTCAACAGAACCCAAAATGGTTGCAAATGACAGCGGCGTATATTAATTATAAATATTATTATTTAAAAAAAAATCTATTGGTCAAAACTTGTGTGGCTGCATTGCTAAATAGTTGTTAATTGTTGTTGCTCTTTTATGGTTGATATTATTTGTTATTTAAACGGTTTACAAATGTCGACAACCGCATTAAGTTTTTCCAATCTTCCTGAAAAGGGGTCAAACGACTTGCTCGCCTTTTTGGAGACGCCTTCAAGAAACTGCCAAGTTTATAAGAATATCAATATTCAACCCATATAATATTTAAATATTTTCAAAGCAATTTTTACTCTTAACAGATTAAAGCATTAACTAAAAAGCGATCAATAAATAATATTTTAATTTGTGTATTTTAGAAGTTTTACTTTCAAAAGATAACTCAAAGTTAATAATAATCCCAAGCATTATATAAATATTATCAAAAACATAAAAATTATTCAGTTAACTGAAAAGCCAAATATATTTAATATAATTTAATAATATTAAGCTTATATTCAAAAATTTAAAATTTTCAATATTTTGTAACTAATACTTAAGTTGAAAAAACTTATTTTATTTTATAAATGTTTTTTTTAACTTTTAAAAGACAAACTTAATACTTTTAAATATGTTTAAATTTATTATATTTTGTTATCTTAAGCTAAAAATATTTCCTTAAAATACATAAACATTTTTGAAGCTGTTATCCTAATTTAAAAGTTAAAAAATATTCAATATTCAGTAACAACATAAGTAAAAAATAACACATACATTTGCATAGCCAAATAACTGAAAAGCATTTTTTCTTATTTTCTTATATATATTTATTTATTTTACATATTTTAAAATCAGACGCTTTGCAATTTCCGAAAATGGATAATTATTGCGTAAATTGGAGCATGCCTGCAAAATTTTTTCAAATGTTTAATTATATAACTTACTAAAAGAGTCGCTGACTATTCGGCTCACAAAAATGTTTTTCATTTTTGTTCAATATTTTTAATACTCTATTTTTTTTTTTCAGTTTCGTTTCAATTTCATGGCTTTGTGCGTAGGCCATTTCATGCACCATGCAAGTGCTAAATAGTTGACTGAGTTACACACACGCACACACACACACTCACACACACAGACATACACAGTAGAGCAAATAAATGAACTGAAGCGTAGACTCTTTCCGCCTAAACCCCTCCTCCCCGCTCAACCAACCCTTGCCAAACATTCAGCTTGCTGCAATCCGAGTCCAGAGTCAGAACATAATGAAAACTTTTCGATCGACTGCACTTTTACTGGCCATCGAAATCGACGATGTTGCAGCAGTGCAAACACATAATTGTTCATATGGCCAGGATATGGAGATGCAACAGCAACAATTGCAACAATTCGTAGCCAGGCATTTTACAAATGTGTGGCAATTGCATTTTAAAGTTGCTGCCACATTGCTATGTCTGAGTCTGGGTACGAGCGAGATAGATCTGCTGCCATGAGACCATGAGAATGCATATGCCAACAACCATATATTCATTCACCCCTCCCCCTCCCCCCCCCCCCCTACATTGCTCTCCTCCTTTCTTTTTTTTTATTGCCATTAACATTTGGCATACTCTATAAGGCAATGCGAGTGAATATTGTGAGAATATCGTGGAAAGCATTCGGTTGACTGACCAACATGATTATGTAATTATACCATTGCTGATAAAAGGGGATAAAAAAGTGTTGCAAGCGAATTTGACAGTATATTCTGACAGATACAACACCTTTAATGACATCCCAACATAAATGACTATAACTGAATGTTACCAGTTAAATACAAAACAACTTTATAATCAAGGATTCTGGATAATAACAATGATTTTGCTTTCTGCAGATAGCAAGATAGTAAGCAAATAATGCCAAATGTATCTGTGAGATACAAATAAAGTTACTTGTTAGAAACAAAAAATGTACAAAATAACAGTGAGTTTTGAAAACTATCTCTTAGATTTATTAGCCTGTGCAGTATTTAAATAATTACAGAACTACAACCAAATGTATAATAAAACGAAACTATGACAAATAAAATTATGTTTGGCTATGAGATTCCAAAGTAACTATGAGATATATATATATATATTTATATATATAAATTGTTTATTGGCTAAATAAGCACAATTAAGATACAACTGATTCAGTGTCACAGAAAAATATCTGCGAATCAGCAAAGTATCTGTGAGAATAGCATAAATAACGAAAATGTTTTGTGAAAGAAAAATAAATAAAATATACAAAAATATGTGTGGCAATTATAGTTTATAATTCACAAAAAAAAAAAAGATTATGTTTGAATACGTTGCACAAGTTCAGCTACTTGCCACACACCCTTCCTCAACTCGATGATACGCTGATAATTTACTATTAGAGAGGATGAGTAGCCAGAAATAATCACATAACTTTTCATTATTGGATAGAGTCGATTATGCATATACATAAATAAGATCAGATCCCTCATTGAATACATAATCTGAGCATGACCAATTTAAATTTTCTACCTGACCGCAGTGCGTGTTCAACGTTATGGATATGCCCATAATGCTCAACACTTTTCTGAAGGAGTTTTGTTCTTCAATTCTATTTATATATTTATTTTTTATATATTTTTTTTATTTTTTTGGAGACCGCACACACTGACTTCTGGCCGAGTCCCATTCTGCGTCTGCTTGTTTGATTGCGTCTGGCTTTTCAATTAGGCGAAAAAACCCTTGATAAATGAAAACATATTGCTTTTATCACCTGCCACAGACACAACAAAAAACACACACACACACACACACACAAAAACACACACTTTAAATGTTGAGAGGTGTTTAACAATTTGTATGAAATTATCCTTTCCTTCAATTTGTATTTCTGTGTTGTGTCTGTTGTTATGTCGGTTGTGTCTGTTATGTCTGTTGTGTCTGTTGTGTCTGTTGTGTCTGATGAGAGCGCAAACAATTAAGATTCAGATACGCACGCACGAATAGTGTTGAAAGGTCAAGCTACATGCCACAGTTTTAGGGTCAGGTCAGCTGAGATGGCGGTCAAAACCGGTTCGGTTCACATCGGCGTACAAATGAAATCGAAATACAGAAATGCTGGAGATGCCCTGGCAACTCGTGCATATTTTAGGAGCACAAATTTGACTAATTGGCTTCAAATATCGAACGGACTTGGCTGCCAAATATTTCCATGTCCACTTTCAGTTAAAAGCTTGCGACCAGCATTAAAATGCAAGCGGCTAACAAGAAAACTGCATTAGGTCTGGAGTAACTTTGTTTTGGCCCTTTTAGCTTAAAAATAAACAACCATTCGCAGACAGTTAAACAAATTTGAATCCACCTTCCGGCTCAGCCAGACAAGAAGAGAAGTAGAATAATATATTTATACATATATATATATATATATTGTAATTGATTGGAAACTTATGGAAATGTGCTCAGTTAACCAGTTCAAACCAGTGACGGAAATATTTAAAGACGTTGACTACTATTACAAAGAATCTGGAGTAAATTGAAAAATTGAAAAAGTCTTTGCATGTTTTTTTTGTTTATCTTATCTATTTTGTTGTCTAAATAGAAACATAAAATTTACTGAACTCTTTTTGGTGATATTATCAAACTAGAAGAACTCAAACACAATATTAAATCGATAGGCAATAAAAAATTTCGGCTCAGTTTTGTTTAATTATCATCAAGCAATATTCAGTTCGTTTAAAAATATAAAATAGTCACAATATTTCACAAATTTTGTAAAAACAAATTTTGGATTGCAATCAAAAAATTCATGACTTAATAATGTTATAATAAAAGACAAAAATTATTATATTTAAAGACAAAATGTACTAAATCCTTTCTAGTAGAAAAAAAAAAATAAACCAACTCAAATTGAATATTAAGTCAAAAATATATTCTATTCAAATATTTGTTTCCACATTTTTAACAAAAATTACAACTTGCATAACTTTTGCTATTATTTTAAACTTATGTGTAAAACACAGAATTAAAACACGTGATTTATAAATAAATGAATTATATGAAGAGATAGACATAAAATGTATAAAATTTGGATGTACGAAAATCAGGAGATACAAATTTCAGGGCCTGTTATGATAGACCAAAAAAAGTTGTATTCAAACTTTTACTCTTTTGTTTAATATGCTAAGCAATAAATAAAAATTTTAATTAATTATTTTAAATTCCATTTTTGTGTAATGAATGATATTCGTCACTAATAAATAAATAGAAAAATCTGAGAAACATATATAAATATGAACAAGGTTTGTAAGTAAATATATTCAAAATTTATTAAATAGATTTCACGAGCTTTTATAGGTAATTGTTCCAGTATATAGTAAATAATTACAACTTATGTAAATACAGTTAACAAGTGAATATCCAGCTTTTTTCTTTAATAAACTTTCTGTTGTCTTTGTCTTTGTTGAGATATCTGGAGACCAGCATATGAAGTGCTTTAGTCAGTTACAGTTACGGCCACACATAAAATGCTCGTAACCAGAGAGGAGAAGGAGAAGCAAAGATTTGTTTACGCACATTTATGACCAAAGACATAAGAAACACTTTTAAGTTCCATTCGAGGACGAGCCCACATCCCAGAAGACTCCACTTTGGTCCGTGTCTCAACACTTAAACAAATTGCCTACTAAACAATTCATCTCAATTTTTGCGAAACAACATTTGCCCACTGCTGCAACCGGCGAGGGGAGAAAAGGGCAGAATCAATTCGCAACTGTCCCCAAAAAAAAAAAAAAAAGGGAGAGTGAGTGAAGTGATGTGGAGGGGGAAGGACAAATTGAAGGCTTACTTTTAGTCGAGTTTGGGCCATCATCTGAGCCAATAGCCGGGTCTGGCCTGGTAATCAAATATAATTTTTAACTATTTACGAGTACATTGCATGACATTTAGCCCCTATACACCCACACACACACACACACACACACACTTATACACACACATGGACAGTTAGTCGTGCATTATTAACATTAATGCCTGATACGAGCAACGGAAAAAGTCAATGGGGGCGTGAGGCGTGGCAGGTTCGATTCTCGTGTTTCTCTGTTTGCGTCGGGCATTTTGATGCCAATTTCGGCAAACAAGCAGCAAAAACAACAAAACCAACAAAAACTACACGCATAAATAATATGAACGCATAAATGAAAATGGAACGGAATGCTAATGGAAATTCACATACATACATCGATTTCGATTTTGGCTGCCACACCCACTGCCCACCGCCCACCGCCCACCGCTCACAGCCACCACCCGTAATGTAGTGATCATAAATATGAGAGCACAGGCTCGACGGAACCATCTTCGAGTCCAACGAAAAGATTAGCTCACAACTGTTTTAGCCACATTCATAGTTCGCATGTGGGTGCCATAAAAATGTTGGCTTTTACGTGAAATTATTTATGGATTGTGGCTTTTGTTGATATGTGGGTAATTTTGATGGCCTTTGGCCAAAGATAATGTCAACACTTGGTTATTAATATGGATGTGCTCTTTTGTGGTGTGGGGAATTAATATAATGAAGATTTACATCCATTTTATTTGTTTAACATAAGTCCAAGCAAATAAATAATTTATCTGAGTATGTTAACAATTGCACAAAAGTCATTTATTTTAATAAAAATATACATTTAAATTAAACTTAGCAAATCTCAATGTCACAAAATTAATTAAAATATATATGCAAGCAAGATTGCAAGCCAAGTTAAGGTTAAAATAACAGACCACCAAAAAAAACAATGCCAACAATTGCATTTTCAAATAATGAAACGCATATTCCTTAAACATTTAATATCACAACTTGGGCATGTCTCTTGCAGAGCAGAGTTGCCTTTGTTGCCAGTCATCGATTATGTTGCAATAGCATACTTTGGCACTTGACTTGAGCCATTGATGCCTCAACACACACACACACACACACACACACAACACTTGGAATTGTAGAAATAGATACATGGATGGATGGATACAAAGCTAGCTGCATGTCAAGTAAATTGAAAACTGTGCAACAGAAGGGAGATAGCAGAAGGGAGCGTTAAAAATTAAAAAGAAACTTGGAGAGGCAGCAACAGCTGGAGAAGAGGAGTTCATAAAAATTTCAAAGCGACGATTGATGCAAAAATGGAGTCGGCTACAACTGGCACCCAGTTCCGTTCCCAAGGCGATTTCAAGATTGCAGCAGCAGCAGCAGCAACAGCAGCAGCAACAGCAGCAGCAGCAGAGACAGCATCACCATGTGCAGCCCCGTCAAGATTTCATGTTGTGCAACAGCTCTTCAAATATTCAAAAGTCATTCCATTACTAAAATGACTTGAAAACGTTAGCAGCCAGTGAAGAACAAGAGGCGGAAACAGCATTAAATTCTCTCATTCTCTCACTCTCTCTCCACTTCTCCACTTCCCCGTTTCTCCTCCTCATCACTTGTTCAGTTCTTCTGTTTGGCGCTGCCTTTGCAATGGTGTACAAATTCAATGACATTTCCTTTGTTCCTTTCAGTTGCTGCTGCTTAAGCACCCTGTATATGAACGACTATGTGAAATGGGTTTAGTGTTTAGAAGCTTTCAAGTATTATATATTATTCGAGTCGTTTCCAGGGAGTGCTGAGAAGTTATCGATGATTTAATTCTTTCTCAGAGAGGATACATAGATTTCAATAACAAATATTTTTTAAGTTTGAGCTAAAACTTATCGAATATTACAATATATCACGGAGAATATATACCAATAGGAAATTGTTTATTTATTATTTAGTTTTTTTTAGAGTTAAGGATCAATCAAATATTATATTTTATTCGTGTCATTCTTAAATGGGATGTATATAAATTTTAATATAAATACATATATACAGAAACCGATAAGTTAAAATAAAAACTTTGTCAACATTATATTGTTTGTCAGCCTAATATTTATTATTATTTTTATGATTAGTTTTTGACAACCAAAATATATTTTCCGTCGTAAAATGCAAAATTCTTTTATTAATACTTTTTTTTATTAGCTATGTGCAACACAAAAAAAATATATGCATTTATTTAAAACTTTTGCATCAATTAACAAGCCTCTCCAATAAAATGTAATTAGAAATTAATAATCAATGCAAATACATTCATCAAAATTTAAGGATTTCTCTTAACATCGCTTCCAAAAATCCAACGACTTAGAATGTTTACAAAGTTAAAAAGCGACAGCTTAATTATAATTTTACGTTTAAGGAAAATATATATAAATTCATATAAACAAATATATAAGTATAAGCTTAAACAAATTTACAAATCAAATGATTTTACATGGCATTTGTAATTCTATCAAATCATTGGAGCATTTGGCATGTTGTTGCTATTTTTTTGCTACTGTAACGATTTCAACGATGAGTGTGTATTAGTGTGTGTATATATCTATGTGTGTGTGTGTAGTTTTGGTTGCTTGACCTGCTTTTGGCAGCCTGACAGTCTGGCCCTGGTGCATTGAGCTTCCACTGACATTTCAGATTTTTCTGTAGCCTGCCCCAAAAAGCAGGCGCCTCTTTGACGCCAGTTTGTAAGCCAAATGCAGGCCAAGAATTCTGCTGTCTCTAATTGAGGGTAACAAAGTATATAAGAAAAAATGTAAAATCATCTAATATCTGTGATGAATATTATAGAAATTTGATATTTTAAATGTTAATCTATTGGAATATATGTAGAAAATTAAAACTAAAACTGCAATTGGAAAAATTCACACAAGTTTGAAACTTATAAATTGTTGTATAAATAAAATAAAACAAGTAAGAAAGTTATAGTCGAGAGAGCTCTATTGCATATTCTCTGAACTCATCTGTTAGAGACATTCTAATTTAATGGCAAATCCCTTTAAGAAGTTTTGCACCCTAATATGTGCAGACTAAATCAATCCTTATAGCAATCACAGACACTGAACATTAAAATAAAAGGAAAGGCCTCCCCTCGGGGAGGTTAGGTTAATACGAGATTTATTGTAAATAAGGACTCGCTTCGCAAGAAGCACTAAAAAAGGCAAAAGAGCAGAGAGAGCAGCAGCACCCTCCGGTGGTCACTCCTACCCGGTGACCAAGGGTGCGGCTCGCGGTCTAGCGGCAGCAAGCGTGCCAAGAGAAAGAGTAACAGCAGGCCTGGATCTACGCCTGAGGAAATCAAGTGCAGCGGCCATGAAGCCAAGCTCGCCAATATCCACCGAATCTGGACCGTCAAATGCAGATATGATGAAAAAAAATAAAGGTGGCCAAGTTACCTATGGAATACCCACGGGTATTGCTCAGTCACCGAGAATTGTCTTTGTTTGAGGAGACCATCACAGACAAAGTCATGCGTCTGGATGGGACAAACCCGTCTCATTTGCGGGCATTCACTTTCGAGACGGATTAAGGGTTGTTGAATGCTCCGAAAAAAATCCAAGCGATTGGCTGAAAACCGTCGCGACGATGCCACAATTAAGGCTACCCCTCGACCGCAAAGTGGGAGATTATATACCATCGCCCCACTACTACGATGTACTGTTCAAAAAGCAAGGATCGGGCTACCGAATCCCTACTGAGGCACCAGAACTGGATCGAGCGAATACGTGGAAGGTGAGGAGCCCTCCTAGTTATCAAGATAGATGAACTAACCAGGAACGCGATAAAAGAGTGCGAGCACCAAATCTCTTCGGATTCGGGAACATCCACGGTAAATCCACAGACTTTATATTCCAATGAAACATCTGGTATATCCGAAAATTTACTGGACCTAGAGAGAGCTGTGGGGGATTTAAACAGTATCATCTTCATTTTGCGAAGAAATCTATCAAAAGGCTGATATTTATTTATTTATATATCTTGAAATCATTATTTTGAATATCTAATTAATGTAAGATGAAATTGATTAAAAAATTTATTTATTATTATTATTAATTTAATTCATTAAATTATTGTAAAATGTACTTCTTATATCAAGATTTTACTTCTTAAATTCTCAATATCAATACTTCCCAATTATTTAAAAAAAAAAATGCAAAGCATAGAATTATTCAATAATTTTTAATAGCAATTCAAAAAATATATAAGGGCTATTGATTGAAAATGAAAAGTGATACAAATAAGTTCGATCTTACAGACTACCACAATTTTAAATACATTTTAAAGAAGGCGAAAACTAGAGATATTGAGTAGGAACAAAATTTATAATAACTTTGAGATTCTTTAAATTTAAAATTAATTTTAATCACATCATTGTGTAACAGTTTTTGTCGCTCTCGGGCAAAATGTGCTTTTGGTAAGTTAGTTTAGTATTTGAAAAGCACTTGAATCATTAGCAGACAGTATTCAGGTGACTCTTATAACGGGCACTTTCCTCAGTAAACAACTAACACAGCAATAACAAAAACAACAACAACAGCAACAACAACAACAAATAGCAAAGGAAGACGTTGAGGTAGAAACTGGGGGATAGGAGCAAGTTTTATGCCCTGAAAGTGCGGTAATTGATGTCGAAATGTCAATTACCCAAAATGTGCTTAAAACACTTGCAGGAGTAACAGAAGCAGAACGAGCTGTAACCAAAAGTGCTCCGAAACCGAGTCAGGCGTGTCCTGACAGCTTCTGATAGGGGTTTTTGGTTAAGTGTATCAGCAAAATCGATTGCTCAGACTGTTTAATTGGCTTTGTGAGCGGCATAGAAATCCGTATCCAACTCTCTGCTCTCTCGTGTTTGCGGCCTTAAATTTCTGTTATTCCATCATCTCTTCAAAAATGAAAAGCGGCAAGAATAAATCCTAAGCTGCAGCTCGCCAATAAGAAGACAAATATAAAATAAAAGGATCTAGACAATATAGTGTTCGACTTAAACATACCCAATACCTAAACTTCTTAGATCTATAAAAAAAAATGTACGCATTTAAATTCTATTTAGTTAATTTATATTTTGAAAAGCTGTTACAATAAAATAGAAACAAACTACTATATTTTAAAAGTCATTAGTTTTTATTTGCAACCTTTAAACGATGTTTATTAATCAATAATACAACTAACTAAATAATAAGTCAAATACATTATTACAGCTTTATTATACCATTACAGACATTATTACTGAGTCCAGAGTATACAAAAAATAGAATAAGAAAAGGTTGAGCCAAAGAATTTCCCATGGCAAGGCTCGTTGCGCTCTTTCAAATTCATTTTCGTTTTACTGAATTCATTAGGCATAATTACGCAATCACAAAAGGACCTCGAATAACTCAGACGAGTTGGGAGCTAAATGAATCTTAAGCAACCATCGCGAAGCGCCTTTGTTCGCCTGGTCCAAAGAGTATTCATTGGATTTTGGCTTTGACCATACTTCGAAAACGGAATATTTAATTGATTAGGAAATGAGTTAAGCGCGCTGAGATTTTTTTCGGCACTGATTTTGTCTGTGATGCGCCGAATGGCTTTATAAAATACTTTTGGACTATGCTTACTGAAAATATATTGAAAGTCTTATTTATGCATTATTTCTGAAAACAAATTCTTACCATAAACGTTGATTGTAATCCCGCCATAATTCCAATTAAATCGAAATATATAAATTCAATTGACTTCTAGTCAGCGAAATGATATTTAAATTATAAAACCAAGACAACAAACAAGAAAAGATTGTAAATAATTGTTTCCTTTATTTAGTGTTAAACTTTATACTAATAATTCAAGCCCACAGAGCCACCACAGTTTAATAAGTCGAATTGGAATAAGATGAAATTAGGTGAAATGCCAAATGCTTTTTTGAAACTTTTTATTCAGTTGTTGTAAGTAAAAATAAAATAAACATGAGCCTTTGCTTCCCTATTTTCGAAAGAGTCCTATAAATTTTCTGAAAAATACTTAAGGAATAGAAAACAAGATAATTTTTAAATAAATACTTTCTTAAAGTTAACTAAATGGTTTTAAATAAACAGAAAATATTGTTGGTGATTAATTACTCATCAATTAAATTAACCAGTCAATGAATGTGATATTTGAGCTTAGCTGTTTTAAGAAAACATTAAATTAAATACTAAAAATAATTACAACTGATTATTAAAATCTACAGATACGTCCCGAGAAAAGGCTATAATGCCACCACCGACCCATATTTGTGTTGTGTGTTGTATTTTGGGAGTGCAGTTGATGTTTTCAGCGGTAAAAGTTTTCTAGTTGGCTAAAAAGTTTTCATGGTATTTGTTTTTACAGTACGCGATGAGAGAAAAAGTTTTTATTTTGAATTGTATTTTATTTAAAGTATTTGTACATTCTCAATTATATACATTTTGTTCAATTGTTTAGTATTCTTTATTTTTTTATTAAATTTTTTTCATATCGTAAAATATATTTTTTTTTTTCATTTTTAGCTCACTTTTGCTGGCGTCCCACATTTAAGGCCCACAGATTGCGCTTGATAAATCAGCTTTGACCTATTGAACCGCAATCAATTTATTTACTTTACACAAAGCTGAATAACACGCCCTGATCCCAGACCAACAAGCAGTTTCACAGATCAGCTCAAACAGTCGACTCGAAGGCACAGGGTAACAAGGCAGAAAGGCAGAGCCAAAGGCGTCAGCCGCTGCGCCACAAACTTGATTTATCTGCCGGCCTGCCCCACACGAAGACTCAATCCAGCGGGGCCAACTCTTTGTGGAACTGCATCTCTGACTCCGAGTCGAACTCTGGCCGAACATATGGCCTGAGTTAAGTTGCGGGAGGCATCGCTGCAGTTGTAAAATTAGCCTCTGGCCAAATAATCATAATTGCCGCTGAGCTCCACGAAATCGAGATTTGTTTTGAAATCTTCCTTAGCTGCATTTCTTGAAGCGATGGGCACTTCTGAGATTAGTGAAATTACCTTTAATCACAGGTCTTCTTAACTATATGAATATGCATGCAAGTGCAATTAGTCTCTTAACTTCGAAGTATAGAATACCCTTTTATAAATCTTAAACTTATTTGTAATTTTCACAAAAACTTAACAACTTTTATGTAATTAATATTTAAAAAGTTTTTTTTAAATATTAAAACAATTGTCTTCATTATTTGACTGCCTGTGTAACAAAAGAATAGAAAACACAATAGCTAATGACTTTTTTTTGTATATAGTCTTTATTATTACTGTTATTATTTATTTTTTATTTACAATGCATATAAAAAAAAATGGCAGTGTAAAAACAGGTCGTCAAGCCATTTTACTAATTTATGTTTTTCCCGTCGATTGACATGTTGGAATTTCTAGTAAAAAATAGGTAAATACTTGCTTTTTTTCCTCTGCTAAACATAGATTATTATAAAAGTCGGATTACGGCTTATTGTAAAAAAGTTAAGTGTATAAAATAATTAAAGCCTGGGGAGTTGAGCAAGTAAGTAACTTGGGAAACAGAGCCAAAATAGACTAATATTATTCACATATTTTTCGTATTAATTAGTCTGACAATAATATTATCGAATAGATAACATTCGAATTGTTCACACAGGCAGTGGACAGTGGACCTGGTTATACAAATTACATAAGTTTGATAGCCCTCAAATATATCTTGTAAAGCCCTTCTTTCCCAAAAACCACTCTATATTTATTTACAATAGATTTGAGATGCTGACGATGACCTGGATACAAATCATTTCTCAATCACGTCGCTGCAACTGCTCAACAATTTGCAACGCCAGAATCCCCGCCTCTTGGCTGTGTTTTTTGTGTTTTCATTACATTTTTGTTTCATGTTTATTATAAGCGTTTTTTCATTCCACCCACCAAGCTTGCCGAAAGGCTGCCTAGTCCTGCCCTCAACTCAACGCCCCCTCAACGCCCCCACATACATACATACTTAATGTGGATTTAAAATGCGTGCTCATGCAATTTCTCACACAAATCCTTTTATTGCACATTTGGCTTATGTCGGGTTTACGTACCAATTTTGGACGCCACAACGCCCCCCGGAACACGTCACGCCCCTCGTCTTGGCCAGTGTCCTGCACAGGCAACACTTTTATTTGTTGCGGGCCCGGCTGGCCTGCGGGCCAACAGCCGCCTACTTTATTGGTCACATAACAAAAGATTACACCAACAACGGAACAAAAAATTCGTTTGGTTTTCCTTCCCGGTTGCCCCTTAGATGGAGTGTAGCGATGCGGATCTTTATGTCTACGTGGTTATAAAAATATGATGAGCATTTCATATATATATATATATATATATACTCTTCTATGCCATATATATTTGTATAATATTTTTTTGTGCTTTACTTGTTCTGTGACTTTTGATTGTTGCTTTTATTTGGAAGCCAAAAGCAAACGCAGCAAATGCCACAATTTAATGTTGAGCTCGAGCTTAAATAGTGCACCATACAAAAAAAAATATACATATAAAAAACAGCATATTCCGGATAAAATAATTATCGGTTAGCATAAAAAATGATTTTAAGAAAACACTATTTTTATTAAGATTTAATTGAAAAATGTTTTTTATTTATTAAATATTGGTTAAACTGGAAAAAGATCTACAGTCTAAAACAAATGTAACAAATGCCACAATTTAATATTCATTTGCACAAATGAAGTGCTGGAGAAATGCAAAATACAATGACTTGAAATAATAATCTGAATTGAAAATGTATAGTTATAAATCAACTAGCAATTCTTCGATTTCATCTTTTTACTCTAATTTATTTTACGGCTTAATTCAATATAATATTTCCTCTACATTGGTTGAGCTCGGTAAGGGATTTGTTGGCTCCGGTGACAGTCCAAGTGGTTGGCATATAAATTTACGCCTTCGATGAAGTTTTGATGCCAAGAGCACGGATAAGGCCCATGGGAACCGACTGTGAGAAATGCGTTGGCAATCATTCAATGCGTCAATCAAACTGGAAACGAGTTCGCTTGAGCTTGACTTCAGTTTCAGTTGCAGTTGCAGTTGCAGTTGCAGCTTCAACTTCAACTTCAGTTGCAGTATTCAGCATTCGCTCGCTTCTCCATTTAAATTAAAAACTTTGTCCGAACTTTAAATACAGCTTACGGCTTCATGGGAGTTAAAGGAGGAAGGGGGCTGGGTAGGTGTTTGAAAAACTGCACTTAGCACCGCTCCAGAGCTCAGCTGAAATCGAACGCTTCGTTGGTCAGCGAAGATGGCGTAAGTAAGTACTATGGATTCCAGTAGTAAGTCGGCCCTTAATTCAACAAAACTTTTTTACTATTTGTGCTGCATGTGTGGTACGGTGGATGGTACGGTGGGTGGTACGGTGGGTGGTACGGTGGGTGGTGGACGGATGCACTTGTATATTGGCATGTTAAACTCGTTCATATATTCATTTAAAACAATTTGCTGGACACAAAAAAAAAAGGAACAGCTGTGAAATGAATTTGGCTCGCAGCTATCTATTTTTCATTAACAACAAAAACCAGCCAGACACGTTTTTGTCCACAAACAAAATCTCGAATTGCCAAATCGATTCATCTCTTTTTGTGTGTTAGTGTGTGTCTGAGAGTGTGTGTGTAAAAAACATACAAGCAATTTAAAAGGTAACTTTCTGATTTCATGAAATAACAAACATAATATTTAATTAAAAAATGTCATAGCTTTATAGGGAACTTTTTGGTTGCAGACAAAAGTTAACCAGAAACACTTTTCTACTGAGGATGGTCGAAGAATCTGGCAATTTCCGATGTTTAATCTTTATTGACATGGTAAGATTTTAACGTTGCATATTAAAGAGAAAATATCACGTTCATGTTTCAATATTGTCGTATTCGTAATAAGATTTCCTAAATTTTATTTACTTTCATACAATTTATATTTGTTTGTCTCTAATTAAAGTTTTTAAATTATTAGCAAGTTGCTTTCAAATACGAATATCATAAATAAAGAAGTGCCTTTTGGAATTTATCTGAAAAACTAATTTTTATTTGTGTCATGGCATATAATGTTGTTATATATAATGAATAAAGGTATTTCATTGATCGTCTTATTTACTTTTCATGTGTCCATTCAATCAATGTTGAATTCCAGCTAGACGGTGCTTGATGGCAGTCGTCCTCGCTTATTGATTTATTTGCGCAGACATATTTTGAGCTGCCTCACGGAAAAGGTGGACAAAGGTGCACAATCCGCACATCGAAACTCTGCCAGTGTCTGCTGTCCAATAAGTGTCAATTACAATCAATTTGGTGGCAGCTTTTAAGTGTGCGTGTTTGTGTGTGTGTGTGTGTATTTATTTTTTTTTTTTTTTTGTATATAACCTGCTCTCGTTATAAGCTGCGTATGTCCTTTTTGCGAAACGCTTCAAATGCGGTTTTAAAGCAGCCAAAAGGAATGGCTTGTAATGAATGCTGATTGACAGCTGAAATTAAATTCGTAAGCTCAGAAAAAGGTGGCGACGACGACTGAGGCTGGTATTGTACTGGAATACAATAATTTGCCACACTCTTTACTTATATTTTTTTATAAATTATATTTCATAGATAGTATTTTACTTTTAAATTTCACTTAAATACAGTAGATCACAAACAGCACTCGTCTTATACTATATTTCTAAAGGGTGTGTCTGCAGTATCAGTACTGCACGAGATTTTTGAACCCCAATTGGAGTGATTGGTTTTATAAAGATTGACAGCCGTTCTTTTTTTGAACCACTCGGAACACTCAGAGCCAAGAGACCGAAATATCATAAAGAGTCAATGGGCTACTTATACGATGAGAAGTTTTAAAACAAAATAAAATTTAAAATTTGTATAAATCAAGAAATAACGGCAAGAAGGAGATTTGATATCCTTAAAGGGCTTTTGGCATCTTATTTTAAAGTTGAGTGACACAGAGCTATGAGACCTCCAATGCACAAACACATTACGATTTTTTGAATAACAGAAATGATTTTATATAATTACAGGTGTTTGACTTTATACTATTTAGAAATTTTTTCTGAAAAATATCCTTATCAATTTTAAGAATTTTTGGTTATTTATATAGGAATAAAAAAATAACTATCGATTTTCTAAATGGAAATGGTTATATCAACTATACAAATAATAATCTATTTTAAATAGTTTTAAAACAATCACAAAACACTCAACAAGCAGCTAAAAGCCTAGCCTACTTTGAATCTCAAACAAAATCGTTCTCTACTTTCGGGACGCAAACTTGAAGCATTTGCCTTTTGTTTTATGCATGGCACAGCAATTGTAGGGCAAATGATTGATTGATGATTAGCCCGTCTAGCAAAAAACACAAACGTTCCACTTTAGAACAAGAACTTGGCCAACTCAAATAGAAACTCTGTGAGTGAATGCCTCAGCCCCTACCACCCCTAAAACCCTATCTTCTATATCCTGCTCCCGGTAGCCTCTGCCTCTGGCTCTGCCTCTGGCTTTATGGCGAATCAATCATTTTCATCTTCAACTGCACACTGTGCTCAACATTCTTTGTTTGCAGTTGTGTTGTTGTTCTTGTTGTAGCAAATCAATCTTCACTCAACTACGAGTAATACAAAAACAACGAAACAAAATCCAAAAAAATAACTGAGAATTTCAATCAAAAATCTGATAATACGTATTGTTGACAAATTGTTTGGCATTAACTTTGCTGTGCGTCGCCGCAGATTACGTAGCGAAATTGTGGCCATAAAGCCAACTCCCAGCAGGGATAAAATCCGGCATCGCAGCCAGACAAATTCACATTCAGCCAATAGTCGCATTATTTATGCAGTTGAAATTTTGAGTGAAATGTGTCCCATAAAACGAAACTAAGGGTAAAGAAAAATTAATAGTTTTCCACATCTCTCATTGATGTTGTCTCATTTATTTGAGATTACGCCGCAATTTATATAGTTTAACCTAATAAATATGAAAAGTATGATAATTAAATATTAATTATGCATATTGGAAAAGCTGTATCTCAAATGAAAACATTAAGGCAACGCATTCAATTTCACACTTCACGTCAAAATCCTTTTTAGCCAGACTCTTGAATAAACAGTGTTAATGTTGGCAGCAGGCAACAAATAGTTTTTCAAGAGTTGGGACAGTAAAATCAATTCATAAAACACTTATAAATATTGCCCGGCAATTCACTCAATTGATTTCATTCAACAATTAACATTTCTGCATTGTCCGTATTAAGTGTCTGTTTCTGGCCTTGTTTATTATTGGTTGTGACATTTTAAATTGACAGTTGCAGCACATCACACACAAATTATTTTACACTACCCCAAAATACTATTCTCTCCCAGACAATAAAGGGGAAAACAATTTTTAAATGCAGGGATGGTTTTTAGGTGTTTGGGCCATGTCAAAATGGAGCTGGTCCCAAGCGTAATCAATTACAATGCTCGACCAAGTTGAGTGTCAGTGGGTGTGTGTGTGTATATGTGTGTGTATGTAAGTGTATGTGTGCTTCAACAATGTGTCCTGCGTCATTTCGATTGACATTAATGGCTTTATAATTGCATACCAGAACAGCCCTTTATAGCAGCGAGTACGAGCTGTAGATTCTATATTCTTAATGCTATTTAATTTTGTCTATATTCCCAAACAAACAACTAATTTATCTAGAAACTAGTTAGTCAAATTTCTTTTCAGTTCCGCCCAGCACTTGTTTTCAGACCTTTTAACACACGAAAATTGTATACTTTTTCATACATATTGTTCTAACCTTCGAAGGGTATTTTATGGATTATGAGCAATATGTAAATTATAAAGTTAAATTATTTAAATATACGATTTATTTCATAACAAAATTATATAAACACATATTTCGTTTACAATAATATTTAATAAATTATATGAAAGTGTTAAGGTAATAATTTTGAGGTCAAAACTATGCTTTATTTAAATAGGCATAGATTTGAGTTATAGTTTTAAAAGAAACAATTTACTTATTTGTAGATATTTACTTAGAGATGAATTATGGAAATCAGTTCCATTTATTTAATTTGAAGTATTTATAAATAATATGAAATATAATCAATAAGTCTAACCAAACTAACACACAATACAATATTGTAAAGCCACAAATAGTTCGATATGCAAATCACATTTTTTTTCAATATTGTCAATATTTTATTACAAATTTTAGAAAAAGCTGAAAATAATGCAAAAATAATTTATAAGTTAAAACAATAGCAACAAAATTGTATTTGTGCAATATTATTATGCAATGGTATTTAGATTATCATAGATTAGAGTTGCTAAAATCAAATTAAAAAGTTTAAAGTATTGAAAGGTAATTGGTATATGAATTTATTAATCAATAATGTTTTCTAGTTGTTAGTAAGCTACTGCAATTAATATATGTGTTAAAGAGTATTTGGATTAGTGTATAAATAAACATATATCTTCAAAAAAAAAATATTAAATGTCTTAAAGTAATAAAATCGAATTCATGAATAAAATTTCTAAGTAAACACTTTATTTCCTAGTTGTTAAGCAAGTGCACTTAATAAGACTGCAAGTGTATTTAATATTCGATATACCCAATTCTTTCAATTCGTATGTGTATATTAGTTTTGTGAGGAATGCTTACAAGTACCAGGAACATCAGGCAAAGCTGCAATTATTAATTAATTCATGTGCGTGGTGTCAAACATTTGTTGTTGTTCACAAGACGCAAAGTTACGTATACGCAGCGTTGACTGCCTGTAATTAAAGGTGAATTGTTGTCGGCTCTGTGTGTTCGGAGTCTTTGCGACAAGTACAAAATCTAATTTGCACATTTTCGCACTTAATTTTTAAGGGAGAGAGAGATTGACGAGATGCTCTGACAGCATTGACAAGTCGCTGTTCCTTGTTGCTTGTTGCTGTCACTCGAGGCGAATGCGCAGCGCACACAAAGCCGCAAGAATATATATATATATATATACAAAGTAGCGACTAATATCATTTAATTTATTCCACTGTGGCACAGCGTGTGTGATATTAATTTCCGTTCTTGTCTTCGACGCTGGCACTCATGGCTTTTTTGCATAGACCTAGCGTTTTTAATTCATGTGGCTGTTAAGTTAATTATCACCGCAAATGGCCCTTTTGGCACAGATTTATTTTGTGCAAGTATAAAATTCAGCCAAAAAATTTAATTAAGCAAAATTTATCATTAACAAAGACCGTTGAATACGCTATTATTCGACTTTCATGTCGTTATTCCCAGCAGACTCTGACTTATCAGTAAATGTGAAGCTTATGTGTGCCACACGAAAAATATTATTTTAGTTTTATACCAGCATTCAGAGATTTCGAAACTCTGTTCTCAAAATTTATAGAAACTAAAAAACTTTGGAGTTTTCCTTTTTTCGTGTAGACTTTTTTCTGTAAGAAACAAACCAATTTTTTGCTAAAAAGTGTAGTGATTATCTCTATTCCCTTGCAGCTCCGACTCAAAATCAACATGTGCCAGTGGCCTTGTTATCCAGCTGCCTGCATTGGATCTTGTGGTGGGTGTCCCCCAAGTGGATTCTTTGATCCCAGCTTCGGATCGCTTGCCGGCCCATTTCATGGCTTGGGTGGTTCCTGTTATGGATGCTGGGGTGGATGTTTCTGACACTACCTTCACCACTATCTACATGCAAGCATGACGAACCAGAAACTGTCCTACAGAAGAAATATAGGGAAACTTCTTACGGATTATCAATTTCTTATTTTATAATATAGAATTTAACTAAACCATAAAGTTTATTAATGTGTTTAATATTTTTGTGGCTTATAAATGTCTGTTTAAATCTAGCATATAGCCTAATTTCTGATCTCATTGATGATAAATAGGATGGAATCTAATTTGAATCAGAATGCAATAGGATAGTAATAAGGATGAATATCTATTGGGATCAACATTGTCTTTTTAAGTGCATTACTTCGTTCTGTACAAAATTATACAATTTTCTACACGGGAATGCAAAAATAATAACAACCCAAGCAGCTTTGATAAAATAAACTATTACTATTTCAAATTATATTTTTTACCCACCAGAAAACCGAGAAGGCTTTGAAAATAGATGTCAAAACTTACATTTGGTTTGTGAGAGTAAATATAAATTTTCGTCATTCATCTTTTGTAACTTCAACAGAAAACTACAATTAACAACACAAAAAATATAAGACTGTTTTCTGGCTTGTAAGTAAACATTCAAATATATTCATACAATTGAGAAATAATTTCATATTTTGCAATTGATTTTTGTTTCTTTTTTTAGCAGTTGGCAGTCTTATTATTAGGTAAGCACTGTGGCTTATCGATTGTGTGGACCGTTAAGAACCAATTCTTACATCCACAAGAACCTATTTCCGTAAAGAAATTGCCGAAGGTTTGTAACCTTGTTGTAAAAAACAAATTTCCCTATTATATATAATCCTACAGATACAACTATTTCAAGATGTGCAATCCATGCTACTCGTGCTGTGGTTCTTCCTGCTCCCCATGTTGTAGCTCATGCTGCGGTCCATGCGGTCCATGTGGTCCGAGCTGTGGTCCCTGCGGTCCATGTGGTCCGAGCTGTGGTCCCTGCGGTCCATGCGGTCCGAGCTGTGGACCATGTGGTCCTTGCGGTCCTTGCGGTGGAAGCTGTGAACCATGTGGTTCTTCGTGCTGCGGAAAGCGTAATGGGCTTCAGTGCTGAGGACCTTTCGGACCGTGTAGTGGTTGCTGCTAACCATTTCTTTAGAACGAAATTCAGGTACTATATAAAAACATGGGAATCTGTTATGAATTTCAAATCATGCTATTTTAAATAAAAAAATTACAATCAAAATCATCTTGTTGCTAATTTTTATAATTACAGAATATATTTATTTAATAGGAATATCGATATGCACTTTTTTCATAGAACGTCTTATTACCAAAAAAGGTATTGTTCAAGAAAATATTCTTGGCAAGACAAATATTCTTGGCTATTACACAACAGGCTTTGAGCTTTCTCTCGAATTCAAATCATTGCTGACTGCTTATAAATAAAATAAAATTTAGTTTAACTCAGACACTGGAACCTTTCGGAACCAATTCTATAAATTTATTTGTTAAAATTTCGGCATTTTTTCCTTTTTTCGTGTAGTTTGAGCATTGTGAGTTAATTTATTCAAAAAATCAAAATGTTTATTTTTAATATAATTATATTTATATAGCCCAAACCAACAACATGTTTGGATATACGTGCTATCCTGCTGCCTGCATTGGACCTTGCGGTGGTTGCCCTCCAAGTGGGTTTTATGATTGCTGTTTTGGATCATATCAGGGACACTTCAATACGTGGTGTGGCCCCAGCGGGCCGGGCTTCTGGGGTGGACGGATGTGTTATTGATCTTAATTCCCAATTCACAGAAGAATGGGATCTCAGTTGCAGAAGAACTACAGGAAAAGTGCTTTTAGCTACTATCACTTGTAGCTTTTAAAATTATGTGAATGGAATATTGCTTTCTAGATACTTTTTACTATGCTAAAGACATGTTCCATAAACACATTAAATATCGTATAGTATATATTCGATGTATATGGATAGGGATACACCAATGGTTATATAGTTATTCCAATGAAGACGTGCTGTAAACATAGTCAAAGTTAATATATATACACTGAAATTCGAATGCCAACTGTGGTCACCGAAGCTAAATGGAGATTAGTTGCACAAATTTTATGGCCAAGAAAAATCAGATTGTCAGCTTTATGCTGCGCCCTCGTACATTCAACTTCCGGACTTAGAAATTTTAGAAACATACAAATTATAAATTTTTTTTAGAAATCGTAAATAGCTTCGACTTTTAGGTTTTATATATTTCAGAAATTGTTTAATAATTCCAGATTGCTTGCACAAATTGCGTAAACCTTCTAAAATAAAATAAGAATCATTGGCATATTTAAATGATTTTCAGACTAACTTTAAATATGAGTGTATATGTTTTTTTTTTTTGTGGACTATAGATTGAAACAAGGGTACAATCATGTAACACAAGGCAGAAAGCACCCACCACGTGGCTAATACTGGTATACATAAAAGTTGTGTAAGCGTTTTCCAAATTTCAGTAATCATTTGCATATTATGTTTCGCAGATTTGCATGGTTTTATTTAGTAGTGACAATTCATTAAAAAAAAAGTAAGTTAATAAATGTGAAATTAAATTTAAAACAAAAAATAGAATGATTAGATTACTGACAAAGTGTCCATATTTTCAAACTTCACAGCTGATTAGAGCTGATCCTGATTCGTCAGCTCGACGGGATACAATTTAAAAATAAAACAAATGTTAAAGTTAAACATTAATCAATCGCTTATTTTAAATTTAGTTTGTATGCAGCCCAAAAATACAATTTCTGTCGTTAGTAACACATGTAGTTATTTCGGAATGAAGTTATTACCGGATTTGTACAAACTAGAGTTATCTAAAATGCATTTTTGGTTGTAGAAAATGTTGAAATTGGTGCTGTCTGTGTGGTAGAAATTAATCGTCTTACTCATAATATTTGTTAATATATAGTTCAGTTCGACTGAGGTTTCCTTTTTTGTATAAGTTGTATTTATCTTTGTAGTTAAACTTTGTTTTGTGCTAGTAGAATAATCTCGAGATTATTGGAAGTTAAAGTTGTGCTTAATTTTAATGGTAGAAAATAGAGTTATCCCAGTCGTACTAAATGAAATTTTATTTGTTGTAATTATAATTGTAATTCTTATAAGAATCTGAAGATGGTTTGGCCGTTGAAACTGAGGTTCTCCTTGTGAAAGAATCTCTATATGTTTTCTAAGTTAAAGTGACTGTTGTATTAAAGATGTAATTATCTTTATAATTAAATATGGCGCAGTACTAGTCTTATAACCCAAAGCTTTCTTTATTGACATTGTTGTTTTCTCAGTAAATTAAGGTTTCTTGGTAGTTGGTGCAGTGGTTGTTTTTTTTAAGTTATGGCTAAGCTTCGAGGTTTGTTCCACAAAGTTGAACTTGGCTTAAATTGTATCAACTCTTTTAGATGTATGGCAAACTTGGAAGAAATTATAGTGGTTGATGTGGTTATTTAAGCCAGAATGGCTTAGTTGTCGTTGGTACAATTTTACAAGTGCAAGTGAAAATGCTTAATAAATCACCAATACTATCACAAATTAAAAGGCAAATATTTGCTGAAAATAATAATAATATTTATATCCTATCAATCGACTGTGAAGTACTACAATACACACATTTGTATGAAGTCGTTACTCAAAGAATACCTGAAATATCAAAACATATATATTCTTGGCAGAATGCTGTGTTCAGATCTGTTATATATTTTTAACAAATTTCAAAAATTTGCACATTAATTTTTACTTGATTCTTGGTACTTAGCATTCTTGGTTTGTAATCACTTTGAATTCAGCTTGTGATTTTTAAACTTCAGCATAAGCGCACAGCTATTAAAATGTACATAAACAATGAGTCTTATTAGCTCTAACTCAATAATGTTTTCTCCTTTTAGGATACTAAAGAGACTCCAGTTGAGGCGACGATTTAAAAATGTATCAAAGTGAGTAAAATAATTAACAACAACTGTAAGAAATTAATCTAAATTATCACGATGCTACAAAGTGTCCCATGAATTTCGTATGCAGCACAAGTATATAGGTAGGAAGCTTTGAGACTGGTCTTAAGCCTGTGCCTGGTGTCTATTTAGAATGTCCAGGGATTGTCAGCAAATCAGGTGCACTACGTGATGTGCTTTCAATAAAGTGCACAAAATAAAGAAAATTGCCAAAAGAAAAAAAAAACTTTTAATGCGCTTAGGCGACGAGGCGACGATACAAAGCAGAAAATGTTGAACGGTAAATGGTAAACAAAATCAAGAGCAAAGCAAACCACAGAACTGTCAGCACTTAAAATCCTACTCCCCTTGCCCCACACACCTACACACACCCACACCCACACCCACACCAACAAAACGAACCCGTGCGTGAGCAATTTTTGTAAACGAGGCACCCGTTAGGACCAGGAGGAGCAGGAGCACGTTTCGGACATGCCTGATGATGATGATGATGGCAATGGCGATGATCATCATCATCTTGATGATGATGACAATTTAAGTAATGCTCAACTTTCCTATCAAAAGGTGGGCTGACCTTTTTGCCAAACATTTAATATTGCAAAATACCTAATGCACTTTCTTTTGAGTCAAATGTCAAAAAAGGTCCTTTAAAAACATTAGCTAGGATATTCCGCTAATGAGCCGCATCGTTCGGCATTAGAGGACATTAGTTGGGATATGTTTTGCTGAAATTCCAAGTATTGACTTAATATTATTATTCTTGAATTTAATTTAATTTATTTTATTTTTTTAAAATGATCTACAAAATCAAATGAAAAGTATAATATTAAACAAAAAATAATAGTAATATATGTATGTAATAATAAATTTTATATGTGTTGGTCAAATTTTGTTTTGCAACGTTTTAGCTAGAAAAGAGACACATTTTAGTGCCTAAAAATCAGTTCCATACAAAAATAGAATGTATAGTAAAATGAGACTTTGGTATAACATTGATAGTCTGCTGTAGATAATGAGTGAACACTATTGGCTATATAAGGCTAGGATTTTGAGTAATAAACTCAGTTAGAACTTCAAAATCTCTGCACCTGAACTACACAGGATAAGTTTAATTGTGTTGTATTAAGTAAATCGATTTATTACACAATACTTTAATCGCAGTTGGTTTTATCAGTGATTAGATATTTTAAAAATTGTGCTTAGCTAAGTAGGCCTCCAAAATAATCGCTTTTGTGAATATATATTGGAATACAATTTAGAAAAAGTAGCCAACATTTGTAAGCCGACAAAAGTAGTTTGTTATTATTAAAAATGTTATCGAAATGGGACCTAAAAATGTAAATAAATTTCACAGTATAAATCCGAGTGGATTAGCCAGAATATTACCAATGAGTAAGTACCTTAACTGAATGCATTCTGCTAGACTATTTTCCGCACCGATATATCAAATTTTTCAAGAAGCTAAGAAAACAAACAAAGAAGCTAGAATCCGACCTCTCAAGGATCATGAGCAAATGCTCGGCGGCCAGTTTAATTAGTGAGAAGATCGCAAAGAACAATGCAGAGAAGCGAACCAAAATCAAGGTGCGCAAAAGCAATAAGATGCTCAAGAAGCACCATATGCGGAAGCGTCAAGAGCAGAAGTCCATGATTAAAGTCGCTCGTAGAATTCTACGTTTGAACCTTTAAAAACTGTGATCGTGTTGTTGATCATTCGTAAAATAAATGTACTTAATAAATCTTACTTTGCTCATTGAATAGAAAAAAAAATTAAAATTGGCTATGAGGACTTTTTTAATGTGCCCCAAAGCAAAAGTCGAATAATTTAATGTCTTTGCAAGAAAATTACATAAAAACGCATAAAATTGGAAATGTCCTCTTTTGAAAGATTGACTTGGCCTTAAGTAGCACTCAGCAGCACAAAATGTTGCCAAAACAATTAGCACAGCATTGGAGTGGTAAGCTAACGTTAAGTTGTTACGCACCACTTAGCTGCCTACAACCAAAATAAGAACCACATGTACACACACACAGAGAGATCTCGAGACAAGTCACGTCAAACATGGTCAAAAAATTAATTAAAACTTACCTCAATGAACTGACAGCCAATTAAAGTTTACGCAAGAGACACGAAAACAAGTCGACCAAGCAACAAAAAACCAAATTGTGAAAAGGAGACGAGCAAAGGGGCAGACGTTGAGCAAATGTAACGTGCAACGCGCCATTAAACGCGCTACTATTCAATGGATGGAGAGGGGAGTGTATGCGAGGCATAGGGGAGACACCGTTTATTGGCCAAAAGCAAACAAACAAGGGCCAACAGAGACCAAAAGCCAAACAATAAGCGGCAGTCGAGTCGCAGCAGCAGCAGCAGCAGCAGCAGTCGGAAAACAAAGCCAAAAGAGGCAAACGAATAAATACTAGAAAACAAAATGGAGTGCTCCCCAAACGCTTCCACCCGCCAAACGTCCACTGACAGGATGTGACTTGTTTGTCTTGGACTTGAGCGACTGCCGCTGCAGAAGCAACAGCAGAAGCAGCGGCAGCAGCAGCAGCAGCAGCAGCAGCAGCAGCATCAGCATCAGCAGCAAAGCAATTAACAATCTCCGTTTGTCGTAATTGACTCAAATGAGCGCAAACAATAAATAAAACAGTAACAGCGACTACGACGACGACAACAACAACAACAACAACATCAACTACAGCAGCAGCAAGAGCAAGAGCAATACTGTAACGGTAACGGTTACGGTAACCGTAACCATTAACAGCGGCGAGGAGTGCAAAACAAAGCTTGAAAAGCGTTGACAATGACGATGGGAAAAGCGAAAAGGTCCTTCAATTAGAGATGATAGATGAGAAATAAAAATATAAATGTTTTGAAATTAGACAAAAGTAAATCAATTATTAATTTGTGCATTTATTTACATTCTAAAATGTAAAATAAATTAATTATAAACAAAAATTAATATTAAGCATTTAAATTATTTTTTTTTTAAATTTTGTACAATTTGTTCAAGTGGTTGCATGGATTGTGGTAAACCCAATAAAACCAAGATTCAAGATCAAATTTTTATAAATAACATCAATATGAGTATAATATATATATATATATATATATGTATATCGAAAGCCAGTGTAATCGATTTCAATATTACTACGCTATAATATATAAAAACATGCTGGAATTTATACTTTTTAACAAAATATATAAAAAAAAATCAGGGAAAAAACCACAACACCGATTGAAGGTTTATTATTGTCAAATAAGTTGACTGAATTTAAGAACATTATTCCGTGTTTCGATTTTTCACTTAATTAAACACAAATACATAAATTAATCATGAGTATATCGGATCAAACATAAATTATTAAGTGATAAACATAGTTTCTTAGACCAATATACCAAATAAGAAGTATACGTTAGTCCATAGTCCAAGAAATCGTACAATGCAAAAAATAACAAATAATTTGGTCTATTTATATATATAAAAAAAATATATATATATTTATTTATAGTTATATTTTAGATACATTGTTTTAGTATCGTTTGAATTAGATTTTTACGCTGTCATCGCTAGAAAGTGGCCGCCTTGTCACCCATACATAAAGGCACGTCTTATTTCTGGCGTTGCCCCATAAGCGAGCCGTGAGAGCAGATGCACTGCATCCTGCATGTCCTGTTTTGCCTTTGCCTACGCAGAAGAGGAAGTCAACGAATCACGATTCGGTCTGCATTTCAGTAGTGCCATTGCTTCGATTGTTTGCACAGCTTGTCAGGATTGCCACTGTCATTGGGTTGGCTTTAGATGCTGAGCACTGTAAGTGGATATCTTTGGCTAAGTGCAGCCAGAAAGGCTGCCATTAATTCAGCTGCCAGCAGAACGCTCCAGTTTTTGCCAACTGTTTGCACTACAATATTGTATTTTTAATTATTCAAGTTCTCAAGTGCAGTTGCTACCCTGCCACAATGGGCATTGTATTCCACAACTCCGTCGAGTGTAGCAGCAGCAGTAGCAGCAGCAGCAGCAGCAGGATGATGTGCATAATATAGTGACTGCTAGTTGGCCCCCTATAAAGTGGACAATGACAACTGTCAAACACATGACAATCCGACACTTGAGTCAATGTGAACAGTGCCAGTTGGCTATTATGTAATCAAAGTGATTTTCATATTCTAGTTGCTTATATAAAATCCATTTCATAATTTTCAGGCAAACAGAATTAGAAGAGTCTTAAGTAGTTTAGTGTTCTGAGCTTAATACATAAAACGTGGAATATATTAATAAATATTAGTCTTTTATGTTTCCATCCAATCCTCTACTAAATTGACTAACTATGTATACTAAAATTATAATTCTTATTATTTATTTGGTGACATTTTTTTAGCTATATTCCTTGCTGGCTCGAGGTCAAGTGAATTGGGTATATGCCGATCTTTGAAGGACATTACCAGAAACCTAGCAAACGAATCTGGCTTTAAAATTCTAGCTTTATCGATTTACGAATACCATTTTGTTTATAAGTCTGACGCGGGCACAGTAGATGTTTCTAGTTTCAATTATCTGTCTATAAGGGAGTCGAAAAAAGTTGTGTTCCTGCAGACTGACAGATATGGACAGACAGACAGATGGATAGACAAGATGACGGGCATTACACAAAACCAATACACTATGAAAACAAATTAAATAATAATTTTTTTCTACTATTATTATTATTTTTATTTTTACTTCTCAATATAATATTATTATTCTCAAGCCAAATCCTTTCTTTTTTAATGTTTGTTGAATGCTAAACTAGCAAATACCCTTTTCATTGACAATAAATATTATATTACGTGTTAGGGATAAAAAATGATTTAATAGTTTATATTGTAAAATATTTATTACTATTTCTGAACTTTTACATTTATGAGTTTGCAAAAATAGGAATTGCTAAATGTGAAATTAGGAGTCTCTATTCCATATAATATTTTTCTCCATGGTTTTTTACTATTATGTTTTTTGTTTTTTATGTTTATTATGTTCATTGTAAACTATAAATAATCGAAAAAATAAATTAATTGTTTTAAAGAACATAAATAAATTTTACATTTTTTAACAGAAATATCTCGTTACAAATCGAGCACAACAAATTTTAAAATGTAATGCATTTTTTGATTTTAATACTGGGATGTTTAGCCATATGCCACCTATTTGCAATTCAAGTATACTAAAAATTATGTGTGAATTGAAATTTATACATAAGCAATTACGGCCGATGCCACAACTGGAGCATTTGTCTAGTGGTAAAAGGCTCTAAAGCCTGATGCTTGGCAGTGACTCTATGTATGTATGTCTATTCCCTGTTCGAAGGCCTGGAGTTTGTGTGTGTGTGTGTGTGTGTGTGTGTGTGTGTGTTTGTGTCTGTGTTTGTGCTAGAGAGTGGGGGAGAGTGTGTGTATCCCATGGACCAATTATGCGCACATTTCATGCATAAGAAAATTCAATTCCACGTTCATTTGCACATGCAAATCAAATTTATTTGCGGCAAGCACTCGTGCACTTATGCAGGACGCGGCAGGACGAGACAGGACAAGCTGGAGACGTTGTTACAGGATGGGCCATGGCCCTAAAAGTAACTGAAGCTGTTCTGGCCGATTGTTGCTGCTTTTGCTGTCGCTGATGCTGCTGACGCAAAAAAAGAAAATATTTCAGAGCGAAGTTTTGCAACTGACGTTGATGATGAGTTGCAGCAACGAACCTACATTAAGAGTCACTCTACTCTTCCCCCGTCCCCTGCACCAACCAACTGAGTCTGTATTTCATTCATTCATACATTTTCAATATGGCATTCAACGGTTAATGTCACGCACTTGAAAGTTGCCTGAGTAATTTTCCGACACTTGCATTACCCTATTACTACCCTCCTCTCTTGAATAATCAGTAAGAGTTTTGTACCTAAATGCAATTCAGTGGAATGTTAATTTAGTAAATAATTTTGAACTTGCCTCAAATGAATAAAGAGAGTTTATCTCATCAGCTTTTAAGGTGAATCCGTAAAAGAAATTGAATAGTTAACATAATTATTTTGTCAAATTAAGCATCACATTTCAATTACATCATAATACATAAGTATATTTTTATATATATTTATACATATACCTATAACATTAAGATTAATAATAATAAAAGGGCATTCAAATTTGGCTAATAAACAAAGGAATTTTTACGATAATTTATATTATTAGCTATGAGATAAACAATATTAAATCGATAAAGTAATATTATATTTTCCAGTAAATACAAAATTACAAAAGTATTACATTTTCACAGTCAATGTATGCGTTATGATCCCCTAATATATGTGACCTTCCTAAAGGGAAAAAATAAAATTATGAATCCATTAAAAATGGGATTGTGCAAATGTATATAACAGGGAGAAGAAAGCATCTCAGACACTATAAAGTATATATATTCCTGATAATGATCAACACCCGAGTCGATATAAACATGTCCGTCTGTCCGTCCATATGGAAAGTAAATTCTCGTATATTAAGTTTACTTAATTTTTTCGGTTATATTGATTTATATTGATCAACTGAACATTCATCAAAACCGAATAAGACACCGTCAAGTTATAGTTGAATGTGTATTCTGATATTGATATAATTTCGTGTATAAATAAATTCAGCGATTGCCTCTTCAGTGCCTGTGCCTGCTATATGAAATGAGTACATTTGCACATCTGCTCACAATTGAGTGCAATACTTTTATACGGGAAATTCGCGAACAAAACTTGTATTTTTTATTTAGCAGTTGGTGTCAGGGTATATATTTGCGATATTTTTATTTTAATTATATTGTTAGAAACTATATTAATATTTAAATATCTCATAGATCAATTATGCACTTAGTACCAATATTATTATAAAATCACTTTTTTAACTTTAAAACAACATTTTTTGAAACGAAAGCTGTTCACATTTGAAGAGCGCGCAACACCTTCAAGATTTGATTTTAAGTCCTTGCCTTTGGGTTCTGTCATTTCCGGATTGTGGCCAATTTCGAACTCAAGGCTTATTCAGTGGCCGCTTGAATGATGGAGTCAATATGGTAAGCGAGTGGTGATCCATTAGCCATTTACAGTAGAAGCACTTTTGAATTATTAAAAGCACTCTCGGGTTAGACAACTTTTTTAAGTTAGCCAAAAGCGGATGGCGTTATCATTAGCATTTTTCTGTGCTCCTTGTTGGTGGATGGTGGTGGCTTCAAGTGGCTTAGCTAAATGTGTCGCGAGGATTGGGCGCCCCTTGTCGTGTGCCACCTTCTACTCGCCGCTTCACAACTCCGCCCTGAGTCGCTGCTCAGTTCAGTGTCAGCTCTTGTTCTTCATTGTTTTTGCACGCGGGCTTCCGCCGCAAGGCTAATGTGATTTTTATTGGATTTATAAACTTAAATGTCAACTTCCGTACTTGCCGCACGACTTTTCTTCTTTGGTTTTTCTGATTTTATGTATTTTTTTGTTTCTTTCTTTCACATTGACATTGACTGCATTTGCATTTTGCGTGCTTTTCTCGGCAAATTTAAACGGCGTCTGAACTTCCACATTAAGTTTCGAGAGTAAATATTATGACTACCAAATGCTTTGGTTTTCCTTTCCAATTGAATTTGCATTGTTCACCGTTTGACTATGGACTAGGAAGTTGGACTCTTTTGCATATTGCAATTGAGTTTTCTCACATGCAGAGATCTCTGACACCCTTTGGTCTTCCACTGGAGTTTGCCAGTTTATTCTCAAAGTTTAGCAAAATGATATCGAAGTTGGAGCCATTTTCAATTCTCTGTGCTTTTGGATTTAGTGTTTTCTGCGTTTGCCTGTCTGCTTCAGACTATTTTGCACAAAAGCAGACACAGTTCGGTAGTGTGCATAATTAAATTCTACATTAAATTAGTGTAATTCGCTTGTTAGTAACACAAGTTTGTTGGTAATTGAACACAGTCAACAAATTTCTCAATTGGAACTTGCAGACTTCCAATTGCAGTTTGAAGAACTCATTCGCACAATTACAACTAAATAATGATTTTAAATACTCATTAGGAACAATGACTCAGTCACTATTTAAATTAAGTACATAAAAGTTTCCTAAGCCTGGAGAAACTGAAATAGTTTATTTACATAAGTTAAAGTTAAAGAAAATTAAATTAAATTAAATTTGAGTTATTTTAAATTATGGCAAATATATATATTTAATATTTTAATAAATTGTATGACTAATTGCATAATCACTCAATTGTTCTTGGATTAATTTTAATTAAAATGTTGAAATAATTTTAAAATTATTGGTTATTTATATATTCAAAATTATTTATTTATTTTTAATTCACATTAAAATGGCTACTTAGTTTTTAAAGTTTAAAATTCAATGCACATTTTAAAAAGGGTATTTGTATGTTTTTGATATTCATGTGGGATAAATGCTAAAAGTAATCCAATCATAGTGTCACACAAAACACACATTCCCACACGCACACTTCACACACGCACACACAGAAATACGTATGCAGATTCACTTTTCAATTAGCGTAATTAATTCGCTCTTTTGGGCAACGAAAACTGACAAAAATACCCAAATATGACCAGCACAAAAAGACAGCGAATGTATGCAGACGAGATGGACATTGAGAGGGAGATAGAGACAGGGACTCTAACTGAGTAAAAGCGGTATGTGTGCGATGGAGAGAGATGGGCAGAGATGGGGAGAGAGAGAGAGAAGAAACTATTCAGCAAATGGAGAAGATATCAATCGACATTCACTGCAGCCACTGAAAGAAGCACTTAAAAACCAGGCAAATTCTGATAGTGCCGAATTTGAAAAAGTCGTTTGTTGGTTTTATGCATGTGTGAAATTGCCCTCATCCTTTTAAATTGTTTTTATGCAACCAGAAACCAGATTTTGTATGTAGTGAATATTGCAAACGCATTGCAGAAGTCCATTCAGCGTATATATTTTCTTGATTGCATCATAAGCGGAGTCGATATAGGCATGTCCGTCTGACTAACATATTTCAAAGAGCTCGCAAAAATTTGTTAAAATGTTAGAAGAATTAAAGTACTCGAATATCGTGGAGGAAAAACATTTGTTCATACAAAATATAATTTATCGACCGATAAATCCTGACAAGTTCAAAGATCAGAAACGTTTCCTATGACGTATTACAAATTAATTTAAAGCTTATTTCCCGTACACAAAATGGAAAACAGTATTCAATATTTACTCATAAAATGCTTGAATTCCATCCATTGCATTTCATTGCCCATCATTTGGGCACCAAGGCATGACGCAGTGCTTTCAAGTTCTTGACCGGAATTGTCCGTTTGGAGCTGAAGAAAAACTAATGATGACGTATCGATTGATTTATCTCCTTTTTTGGTCTTCTGGTCCGGTCAGCGCTTTTTGGCCAATGCAAGTGGAAACTGTTGGAATAGTGGAAAATCTAATGAATGCGCTAGTCGCGACTTTTGCTGACTCGTTGGTGGTCGATTTGTTTTCATTTAGTTGAATGCTGTCCGTCTGTGTGTCTGTCTGTCTTTATGTGTTTGAGATGGTCGCATCCATTTTGATGATAGTGCTGTCTCCAACGGCGGAAATCATTAAAATTTTCCGGCATATTTGGCAGCTTCCAAGACTGCGGCAACAACAAAAGTCAACAGCGGAGTGAGAGAGCGCTTCAAAAATTCAATAACCACAAAAGCTTTTTGCAGTTTTTCCCTGGAAACTTCAATTTTTTGGCATTGAAGTGTTTCAGCTACGGCCCAGACCCAATCGCTTTTATCCTCTTTACGAAGTTAGGAAACGTTGACTGGTTTCCTCATTTCTTTTGCTGCTGCTGCTGCTTCTGCTGCTGCTCTTTTTCCATATTTTCCACTTTGTGTTTTGCGCGCTAACCCGGTTAACAAAAGGGCGCTGAATATTCCCACAGCTCAATCGAATTTTGCCCGAACCAATTTGTACGCAAATCATTTTATCGGCCACAGACGCAGCAGCGCCACCTACCGTGGGTAATACGAAAATGTACACTTTTGTCCTTTTCAAGATACCCTAAAAGGTTAAAGAAACATACAACTTTTGTAGTTCAATTTGCAGCCATATAAAAAAATTACCAAAAAGTATCTTCAACAATTATTTGGTCTTTTGGATTTAAAAACCCTAGCAAAAATTTGTCAATATATAATTTGTTTCATTTTATTTTATTTAATTAAATCAATAACTAATTTATATAATTATAAAACTGGATTGCTCTCATTCAGAGAGCTCGCTATAACATACACTGTAATCAATTTTAACCTATTTAAAATTGTACAAAATTGTAATTTGAATTCCTTAATTTTAATTTGTTTTTTTTTTTAATTTTAATTGACTATACTATATATTCTTTATTATATTTTTAAGAAATATATTGACGGTATAAGGTCCAATCCATACCCCTTATTACTGGATTTATATCAATAATTAATGAAATTAAATAATACCAAAGAGTACTCATGATTCGTTTAGCAAATTGTTACATGAATATTTTTCTCCATTGTCATCCAGGCGACAATGGCCGTTGACAAGGACAAGGCGAAAGGCCATAAGTTGGGTTCAGTTCGGTTGTCCTGTTTTCCCTTTGCATTTGCATTTGCCATAAAAATATGATTGTTGTGTTTTCCTTTATTACATTGGCTTTGTTTACCATCCCCTTTAGCGCCCTATTTGACTCGTAGTTTTGCTCTTGGCAAGAAAAAAATTATATATAAAAACTTGTTTATTTCTTTTGCTCCTTGCCTTTTCTTTTATTGATGTACAACTTAAAAAATAAAAAATAAAATAAAAATGAAAACAAACCACTTGGACATGGCCAGCGGGAATTGACGATTCATCATTTATGATGATGGTGATGATGATGACGTATGCAACTGGCTTTAATGCTCTGGGAGCTGTTACTGTCCAACGAAAAACTTTTACATTAATCTGCACAGTTTCCAAAAAATGTTTTTATGATACCATTGGACAATTTGCATATTTTTTCTAACATTTTCTTGATAGCAAGTGGAGCTAATCGGCATTTAAAGGATTTTGGATTTTTCAGATATGTTTCCAATTTATTTTTATACAGTTAACCGTCTCTTTAAAAACATACAAGAAAATTCGGAGCTTTTGGACTCAATTATAAAGAAGTTTACTTATAGTAAGATGCCCTGCGTGGCTTATATAAAATGCTAATTGTAAGTAATATTTTATTTTTTATATTGTTACACATAATTGATCGATCGCATTTATAAGTTTATTTCGTTAAGGAGAAGATTAAGGAGTGTATTCAAACCTTTATATATCAATCGTTAGTTGCTCCTATTGTGAGAAGGTTGGGTTAAGCTTTAGTATGGCAACAAACGTTAAAACAAGTATCTAAGTATCTTCTAGTCTCAATACAAAACATTATAAGGAAGTAAAAATAACTATGTGTTATTATATCGAATTAAAGCCAACAAAAAGCTAATAGCTCAAACAATAACATTTCTTTAAATTATAATATTATTATTCATTTTGTATTTTTCAAAGGATATACACAAAATATAGAAATGTCATATAGTACTAAAAAACCAATAAATATGTTAACACATAAAATCATTAGAATGTGTCAAATAATATAATAATAAATTTATTTTGTTTATTTTATATACAAATTGTATATTGTATCTTTAGTTTTCATTGAATATGTATTTTATTTTAATTTTGATTAACTTCCTAAAAATATGTATGAAAAGGTCACAAAAAAATAAATTTATGTCTGTTGAGCTATTGAGCTATTTCAATAGCTTTCGATCAAATTTTTAATAAATACAAATTATTTAAATCAAAGTCACGTGGTGGTCCAAATGTTAAGCTATTGAGCTTTTTCACAATAAATAAATAAAAATGCACGAAATTTGCATTAATATAAATAGGGTTTATTTGCCTTCGTGGCAAAACTTAAAATAGTTATAATGTTAGTTGTGAACTCCAAATTGAGCACTTAAACAAAGTATATTTCGGCAAGCGATCGAATACCGCGCCGCGACTTGAACTCCCAATCGATCAAAGAGAAGAGAGAAGAAGAGAATTAGCTGCCGAATTGCAGCTGCTGGTGCTGTTGCTCCCAGACGGCGAGCAACCACTAAACTAATGAGGAGAGTCTTATCATATGCAAAACAACAGTTAATGACGTTAACTTGCTCTTATGCTGCGCAGAGCATAACTTATTGAAAGAGATATAATTAAGAGCGAAGCTGCATTAGTTGGATACATGCGTAACCAAACAATGTCTATACATTCACTAACGCTTTTAATATTTTATAAATATTACTGTTTAAAACACTAACACTAAAATTAGGCCAAATTTAATAGTTTTAAGTAATCTTGGCTTCCTATCATTTTTTTTATTAATTATTATTAATTATTAATTATTATTAAATTTTAGTCTGATCAGTTAGTTACCTATATATATATTATACGGTATCTGTTCTTTAACAACAAATTTAAGATCAGATCATAAGTAAAAAATAATTCGGTTGTATATATTTATCCACTGCACGTATTAAAAATGGGTTTTCAGCAAAAAGGAAGCATCTCTGCCCCATATATATATATTCTTGATCAGGATTAATAGCCGAGTCGATATAGCCTTGTCCGTCTGTTTGGACAACTATAAGAACTAGAGACAATTAGAAATTTGGAATATAGGTTCAAATATATTTTATAACCTATAACAGCCTCCGATTCTCGATTATAATTAAAACATTTCGAATAAAATAAAAGCAATAAAAGCTACAATTTTAAAATCAGCATTGTCTAATTAACACCTAATTTGCTAAAGCATATTATTGAAAGAAAGAGATGGCATGATAATCGAGCGTAAATATGTTTGTGCGTATTCTGTATGTATGCGTGTACGTATGTATGTATATATGTATGTATGCATAGATGTATATGGACGTGTTTCTAGTCAGCCAATTGTGAATAAAAATATGAGTTGCATTGGTTTTTTTGTTACTCTTTAATGCCTGAAGATTTAGCCTGCTCATATCTGGGTACAAAGCTTTTTAAATGGATATTTGCCAATAAATGTAGAATAAGTTTAACAACTGGGTTCAGGGTAGACCGTAGTCCAGATCACTTATCTATTTGCCTTAAACTGTGCGTATTTGAATCGTCCAGAGGAATCAAAAAACCGGATTAGACCAGTCGACCTCATCAACCAATGCAACCTGCACTGCGAACCATAAATAATTACTTCACTTGGAACAATTCATCAATGTTGCTAAATTGTTGAACGATTTTCGTGGCTTTTTGCGCTTAAAATACAACAACATCAAGAACACGAGCAACATTAATAACTAAAACATTTCACTTTGCACATAAATTTAATTGAAAAACTTTTTTTGCCACTGCCACGCGACTGTGCGGCAGGGCGTGGTATAGTATGGCAGAGGGGCGGTATCGATTGCGGCCAGTGTAAAACGATTGAAGCAATTTGAGTTCCAAATGCCGAAAAAGTGTGGCGTACATTAAAAGGGATTGTGTATGTGTGTGTGTGTGTGTGTGTGTATGTCTGTGTTTGTGCCCCTAACTTCCCCTTTAGCCTAACGCGTGCTGCAGCGCCACATATGTCGCATACAGACAAGAGAGAGAGAAGCAGTTTTGGCCAGCCAACTACCAATATGACTTAAAGTTTTTGCCAGAAATTTACTTTAGAACAAATTAAAAGTTCAATTTCTGCCTCGCCGGGGTCCACTGAGCTTGTGAAGTTTTACAAGAGACGTCCAAAAACTTTTCCAGACTTCATGCCCACTCTCCCTCAGAGTTTCTTTTGTGTTTGTACCAGAGCATAGCCCGTCCCCGACCGCCCGCTCGCTGCACTCAATGTTGTACTTTCCTCTGCACTTTATGCGCCACCGCACAATCATTAAAGTTTGACGGACTCCGGAACTGTCAGTTCTCGGGTTACGCAATTCAAAGATCCAAAGTTTTCACACGCTGCGGCATCGATTCCAATTCTGTTTGTCATTGCCTAGTTCTTAATTCCCGCCTGACCCCCATGTGTGTGATGTGATGCCAAGTCAGCTAATTTCAATTATTCCAACAATTCCCATATGCGTATTTTTTCTTCATACAGATTATTTACAACAAAATGTGTATGTGGACTTCCATATAATGCACATGTGGCAGGTGGGCTAGAATCAGGTGGGGGTTCGGACTATTTTTCAATTATCTCAGTGTAGATACTTTCAATAAGCATGCAAATCAAATCAAAATGCATTCTTCATGTAAGTGCGAAAGGAACAGCCTATATTACCAGTGTACCCTATTTAGAATTGTCATTACTTCATAAATATAATATGACATAATGTGCCTCGCTAAGGTATACGTAATACTGAAGTCCGGCCTTCTGTGTATGATTATTATATCAGTTTAAATAATTTTAAGCAACCTGCTTTCTAATATGCTGATAAGGTTTGCTCAACTGTTTGCGAATAAAGTAAAGAAAAATATCGGTAGATACTGAGATCGCCTTCAGAGCGCATTAAACATCAAATAATTGAACGTATCTTAATGTCGAGATATCTCTTAAGCATTACTACTTGTCTTGTGAAGAAGTTATTTTCTAAGCGACCTTTTTATTCTTTGCACTATGCTTTAACAAAAAGTGCACTTTATATAGTCAATTAAGTAACAATTGATAAATTACGAAATTCCCGAAATGAAGATATTTGCAAAGCAGACAAATCATAAAGCATTTACTTAAGTCACATCGATTGAGCTTCTCATCTTCAAGCTGTTCATCCCACCAGGTCTTACAGGTATTTACATTGCTTAGTTTCCCAAGAATGCGTATTTTAAAATTGTTTCTAACATTATATATACTACTAAAAAGATTCTAAGGAATAGGAACAGGTAGCAAGTTCGAGACACTGTCTTTTCTTTTACAGAACAGAAGCTTGGTTTATATTTGAAGATAAAAAAACCCAACAACTGGGACTTAGACGAAGACGAAGTTCGTCGAAATTTATAATATTTGAAATAAATAAAAATAAATAAATATATAAATCTTTCAAATGAATTTAAGAAATAAGAGCCTTTATTTAAGTAGGCTGTTCTCACAACCAATTTAAGAGTCGGAACATGATGCCAAAAAATTAAGTTAAGATAAATCTTAGGTCCATATAATAGCCATGAGCAAACCCCAGTACATTGGATTAAGTTTGTTTCATTCCATTTAGGAGAAGGTTCGAACGGATAAAATCTATTATGGTTATAATTTTTATTTACTGACTAAGCAGTATGCTCGATATCGATTAAATTGGGTTACTAAAAAAAAGCTTTGATTAGAGAATTTTTTATAAATCTTAAGAAGCTTCATAGGCTCACGAAACCACACAAACTATTTTTTTAATTTGTGTAATACACTCGATGGGAATTAGACTAAAATTGTTCCATAACCCATTTAAATACAAAGTTTGCAATCGGGACAACGATAATAAACCTAAAAATGTTGCAATCGTTACTTTAAAATTGAATTGTGTGTACAAAATTCATCTTTATCATTTAAAAACTAACACATAGCTAAATGCGACTTTGACAGCTTCTACAGGAGATGGATTCAATCTTTAATCTAAGAGGCAAATACCTCGAAAAATGTATAATACAATTACATTACATGTCAAAACTTAGTTAGCCACCCTTAGAAAACACTTCATCAGTAGAAAATCTTCTTTGACTAAAGAAATAGTATATAGCAACCAAAAATAAACAAAACCTAAATACGAAAAAGAATCTGCTTTCATACATAAATTAATAATATTTATTGTACACATCTCAATTTCTCAACCTACTTGAAAAATAAATATTATGTTCTTTGATTAACATTTAAACTGGAATATAACAATGCAATGTATTTAAAAAGAAGACATGCTTTTCAAAGTAAAAAAGTTAAAATCTAGAAAAGGGAAATACATAGCAACAGCTCTAGAAATCAAAAGCACAAAGATAAAATAAGAAAAAGTCATATTAATTTATTTAAACTCTCATTAGCTTAAAACTGAGACACTTTTCTTTCACTGAGCATGTGAAACAAGTCCAACTCACTCAATTGCGTTCAACAGAATCTTAATCTTCTTCTTTGTGCCAGTCACGTCTGTTTCACTGCTGCCTCTAAAACAACCACCAGCTCTCTGAGATTACGCAATTTGCAAAAGTGTCAGTCTTGGTATACGCTTTATCAACCCACCTAGAATTTCATAAGACTTGCTTGTGCCCATTACAGGCTCAGCTCAACGAATTATAGAAGAAAAATATTAGTTTTCTATGTCACTGACACTCTATGATTCACGGTGCTGGTTAACTTGTAATAGACAGAGCGAGGTTCAATGTTTGACATTTAATAATATTTTCCACAGTTCCTTTAGTGTTCTAGATAATACTATGTAGACTGGATCCTTTTCAACTGCAACTGGGGAGTCAACGAAGTAAAAAAAAAACTATTCACGAGTATTATCCCTGTAGTCAGTAGCACGTCATAATCACAAATTAAAACTTGGGTCACAGGAGTAATCGATGCTAATGTGGAGGTAGCAAACGTTGTGTTCAAGTTAACAGATAAAAGTGCAGGGACCGACGGGCTTTGGCTAGTAAAGTGTAATTTTTACTACCTCAGATACGACAATGTCCGCCGAAGCATGCAAAACTGGTTGTACATCATGAAACTACAAGCAGTATTTCTTCAAGAATAGTCAGTACTCTATCCATTAGCGCAACTATCTCACAACACATCTAAGAGGCAACATACACTTTAGGCATTATGACCAGCAAGCTGTAAATTTTCTGTTCACGCCGCAACAATTCCAATTATTTTGCTTCAAAATTAACAAAGTGGCACTGTTAAAGATTCCCCTCGATGTGTACTTGAAATAAAGGACTATAAATTTCTAGAATGTAATTTCCAACTGCACACAAGGCCAATCCAGATTATATGGACTGTCGATCATTATCAAATCAAATATGTTAAACAGTTGGCACATTGTTTTCGGACGCCACTGTCGCTTCAAGAGCACGCAAACAACAGCACACTGTTAACGGATAAGATAAACGCACCGCAAGGGAAAATCTCCTATTCAAAGTCTGCCAAATTAAAAACATCAAAAAGCAACGGCAATTACATTACGGTGATAGAAATGCCGAAATATTTACATATGTTCTTTTACTTTTGAGAAATTTGGCACAATCAAAGGAAGATCAAGATCAGCCTTCTGGAAGCTTTAATATATACGAATTTTTCTTCGAATTTTAAATGTGATTCATTTAAAACGCGTACATATATGATATGTTCTTATTCTACAATACCTAAATGGCAGTCGAGCTTATAAGTTCTTCTCAGTTAACTAATTTTTATAATTTATGCTAACAATTACAAATTTTGTATCATACTTTGAAATATGTAAGGTCATATACATATACAGACAGGCATTGCTAGCTCAATTAGCTTGCCGATCGTGATCAAGTATATACCTTATCATCATACCATTCGTACCTATTTTCAAGGAGTTCAGTATAAAAATGAAACTAAGTACATTTCTATAATTTAACACTAAGCATAGACTAGCAGTCAGTACTTCAGATAGAATCGAATATCTAATACATAATATTTCTTATACATTTTTAAAAAATTTTCAAAAGCTTAGTTATCCAGAGCCACATTGAGAGGTTTGTGACTTTAAAATTTGGTAATTGTCTTTTTAATTTATTAACTCAAGCACTAAAATTACCGGGAAAATTGGGTTTTTGATTTGTGGTTTTTTGACATTTCAGAACATGAAAGTGATTACTCTTTACTAACTATAATCGCTGGTCAAAATAATTTAAAAAAAAACATGGTCTAGTAAAATTCATATAAGCTTTAAGCTGATAACAAACAAATCACAATTTTTATTAAAAACTAGGAAGTCGCATTAGGTGTAAAAGTAATGTTAAGTGAGACATCGAAAGATAGCTCAGTTCGTTTTCCAAATAGGGAAACCATATTTTTTAATCTAAACTAATACTCTCTACACACTGTTCAATAAACTCAACTTAATGAAAATATAAAGAAATAACAAAATTGCAAGTACAGGTAATTAATTATCGTTATATTGTAAACAAAAAATGAGAATCGAAATCCCAAGGGATTTTCAAATCCGCGAAGTGTCAGTGTCATTTTTTGCAGTTGGCCGGTACAGGTTGAGCCGTATTAAAGGCGGGTTTTTGGCGATTTAGGTGGGGAGGCCTATATAGGATTAGAGAAACTCCACTTATTAACTCAATCGCAACCCCACGAATTGTGTATTACCTTTAGCACTTTCACAAAGAAACCAGATATGCCCAAAATAGTCAATTTGTCGTTGAAAATGAGGTAGGGACCTAAAAAATTTGAAAATAAAATTTGTTACTTCAGATCTGGATAATGATATGGGTTCCCGAAAATTGTGATATTTTAAGTCTGTTTAATGGTTTTCCAACTGTTAGGAATGATAACAATTTTATTTTTAGCAATTTAAATGTAATATATTTTGGACGAAGTTGACAGTGGTAGACCCAGGATTAAATGGAATAATTGGAAATCTTAAATTATCATCTGTAAGCTATAAATATTGTTAATAATTTCTTGTTCATATTTGGTTATATTGAATGCAGGATATTAAGTTTTAAAAGTAATTTTAATAAAATAATACCCAGCACACAAATGCATGTACAATATAATATAATATATAATATTTTAATATAATATTTTTAACTGTATTTCATAACTGAGCTGATCGAGATTTTTGCAGATAATCTCAATTTTTACAAGACGCATGCCCTGGACGCATAAAAAAATAGTATAATTTTAATAAAATTGTCATTAGCTCCCAACTCTGATAAGAGTAACTTAAAGAACCGGCAATTTTCTAATAGTTGCACTCAAAGCCAAATCGCCAACAATTTTCGAAATTTACTATACTTTCAAATCAAAAATATAATTTTTTTTTCGTATTTATTAATTTAGGAATGTATTCTGTATAGCAGCGAATCCCCAATTCTTATATTAAGCCATTCATTATTTTGGCATAATCACATTAAAATATCTGATAGTTCAGTCACACAATGATGAATTCACAAAGTGACTGAGAAAGAGAGAGAGGAGTGTAAAAAAGGCGTAAACTAAATGAAGTCGGCTAACAAAACCAGATTTGTTTGTTGTTGCCGGGAGAAAAAAAGCAAACCCTCTAGCTAAAAAGGAGGAATGCAGATTTAGAGATGGAGATAGAGAGAGAGAGAGAGAGAGAGAGAATGCGAGTGGGTATAAAACCCATAAACATGTTGATTACATTTGCAAGATTAAAGCAGACATAATCAATCTCAGCGATTGCCCCGCTCGCTGGCTGACTGACTGACTGACTAGCTGAATGACTTGGCGTTGCTCAAAAAGGTGTGTGTGTGTGTGTGTGTGTGTATTGGCCAGGGGGAATGCAGAGTGGAAGAGTGGGGGCAGCGACATGGCAAGGTGTAAAGCGCTTCACTGACATCGCGCTGACACAAAGAGCGACGTTTGATTAAGCAAAACGCCTTTGGCAGACACCAGGACATGACACCTACATCACCAGCTGCTACCCTTCACTAAACCACCCCACGCCACATCCCCAACCACTGTTACCACCTCTCCACACTCTCCCGCTCCCCCTCTCCGTTCATGCGCGCGCTTTGTGCTGCTGCCAAATGCAATCAGATTACACTTCGTTTGGCATTTTTTCTCTGCTGAAGCTGCTGCTGCTGCCGCTGCTGCTGCTGCTGCTGCTGCTGCTAAATTGTCAGTGATAACACAAAGCGAAAGGAGCGCAGCATAAAAAAAAAGAATAAAATACAGAAAATTTTAGAAAAAAAAAGACTGAAGTAGTGAGAAAATGGGGAGAATATTATGCAAAGTTTGCCATTATGTATCAAGTATACGACATGGTCAACGGAGGAACCTCTTTTGGTTGCCTACAGCCACTGCGCTTATCTCAATATATATATCTTAAGTCTATAGTTGTTTGCGTGTGTGCGACGCATTGCCATTATGTACATTATAATTTGTTGCGCCTCGAGCTGTTTGCTTAGTTACACCAGAAATCGTAAAAATGCCACGCAAAGATTCAGCGAGATACAGATAGTAGTGACAAAGACTGAAGTTGACTAGCTCTCTTTCTCTCTCTCTCTCGATGTCCCTCTCTTTCTTTCTCTGTCTTAGTACATTTGTATTTGTATTATGCATGGCCTGCCACATACACACATAGTGCGTGAAATTGCTAAAGAAACATGCCAACTCCGAATGCTTGCGGTCTACTCGCACTCAAAGTCTGCATGTGAATGTTTATCATTATGTTTGTATTTGTGGGACGTAGATTTCAGTGTGGTTCTTTGCCTTCCAACCGAATACACCAACTACACTCAGAAAAAAACACCTTGCAATTTATTAAAATTAATATTTAGGTGTCGAAAAGGTTTTTTCTATTTTATAAGAATATATTTCAAATAGTGTAAATGTACTTAAAAATAAACGAACTTGAGATTAGTCAATAATTTTTTTAGTTTACAAATATATACCCCGAAATTAGGAAATGGAAATTGCTTCTTTACAAAAAGATACGAACTTTCATTTTAAAAATATTTACTATTGTATTGGAAACAGTGCGACTTTAATTTGCGTGTAGTGAGTGGAGTTGAGGGAAAAGGTGGGCGGTGTCGACTAGCCTCGAGCTGTCACATGTGGGCGGTCGCCCTCTCTTTAGAGTGATGATGCAGTCCCTGCTCTTGGAATATAAAAAACTAAAGCTAAAATGTGACTTTAAGCTTTGTTATTCTAGGTTAGAAAATAAGCACAAAATACAAAGCAGCTCAGTTAAAGCTTGAATACTCTTTCAGCAACACTTATTCCATATATTCTACTTAACATAAGCTATATCTATTAAAAACGAATAATTTAAAATTCTCCGGAAAAAATAACTAAATTTATATTGATGTTGAACTTAAATAAAGATTCGCTATATTGTATCTAGTCTTATATAATAATATAGTAATAAGTACACATTAAATAAATTAAATATTAAAATAAATAAGCACCTATAATCCTTATGGTTACTTCGCTTTAATTATTTATTTTAATATTGATTGATCTATATTGATATACTTCTTTTGCCACCAAACAGTCTGCCTCTATTTTTGTACGCCAATAAACAACTTCATTATCTACACTGAATGCTTTCAGCATATTTGTAAATATCGCAAACAAACTTTAAGATAGGGCAAAAACCCAATCATAATTTTGACTGATGATGGGAACCAGCATTAGGACTTGTCTACACTAAAATTAGCATGCCAAGAGTCGAGTCATTTGATATATGTAAAATGCTAGCGAATTCCAAGTGCGTAAATTGTCTGACAAAAATGTGAACACTTGTCATTTATTTGAGAGCAAAGAAGTCGAGTTCTGATTAAAATAGAATGTCTTTACGGGTACTATATCAAATTGTCATTTCATAACTAAAAGTTAAGATTATTGAGCCATGAAATAAATGAATAATAATAAATTCACTTGGTAAAAAATTAAAATTTTAAATCAAGAACTCATCGATCGACCAAATGTTCCTAAGGCAGCTGTATGAGCTGTATTTCTGAGGAGCAATAAAACGCTTTCCGGGTTTGATTTAAAGAATTTGTTAAAGTAATGGATGCGGTTCTAAAATGGTTTTTCTGTGTGTATATCTGACTTTCTCTCTCTCTCTCTCTCTCTCTTACTCTCTCACATGTCCTAGAATGTTCCGTGTCCCGTATCCCTTGTCTTGCGGTTTCGGACTATACTTGAAACCAGTTGGGCAACGTTGACTAAGGTAGTGAAGTGTGGCGAAGGGAGCAGGAAGCAGGAAGCAGGGAGAGCTTGAGGCATGAAATAAATTTTCATAAAATGAAATTATGATGTGTGACAAAGTGAAACCAACTACGAGTATTTATACTAATACATATTTATGGGCAACCAAACGTTATCTGTACTATTAAAAGTCTATAAAAAATTAAAGGAGACCACAGATATATCTTTACAGCAAGAACAAGGAGTTCCAGTTTAGTTCAACTTATTTTAACCAAAGCTAAGATAACAGCAATTAAACAAATAATTATTCTTAAACCATGGTATATATACACTATAGAGTATATATCACAACTCAGATCGCTTAACTTGTTCAATATTTACTTTAGTCTCAATTTTTACGGTCCACCATTCTATCTGTTTGGAATCCGTTTGGCTTCCGGTTTGAGCAATTGTTTTGTTATTGTTGTTCTTGTTTGTTTCTGCGGTCAGTTTTGTCTTAAGTTTTCTAGCTGCTCTGTGTATAAACTGCTTCTAAATTACTTTGACCAAGTTCTTTTTCTCTTTGCCGTGAAAGCCGGCCCTGATCCACCCGTCCCTCTACCCTCTCTGCCAACAAGATTTGCACTTCTGCAAAGCAAATACAAAAAAATGAAATGACAAAAACTTTGCCCGGCATTGTTCTTGTCTACTACGCCTGCAAAGTGCAACTGTCTGTGTCTCGGCCAAGTTATGGTTCCCCTTGCCCACCCAGTTCATTGGCCATTTGGGCGATGACCACTGGACGTCCATCGTCCAACTGCAGCTAAAAGTTGATTTATTGCTTGCATTTTTACAACTTTTGTGTCAGTTTATGTTTGGTTTTTCATTTCGTTTTACTTTGGCATCTATTTCTCCCCAACTCGAACTCTATTTTGCTTATACTATTATCGCTCCACATATTGCGATTGTCAACGGCTGCTCGAAGGTCCTTGACTGTAACTCAATACAGTCACTTTTATCGCTTTTAAATTCTTTAATGATTTATTTACTCACTGTCATGTGCTTGGCACTTGGGTGATATCTTGATATCACTTAATATCCTCACTCAAAAATCAAAGCGGATCAAATTTCATATTAATATAAAAAAGGCATATTTCTACTTATATATATTTATGTAATGCTTATTTCTATTTATATATATAATATTTTATAATTTTAGCACTTATTTCAGAAAAATATAACAGGTTTTCAATTTAAAATACTATTGTTTGTATGTAAAGAAATTATTTTTAAAAACCAAACAATTATTTTTTAGTTTTCAGGACGATTTGCAGTTTAGCAATTGTTGTCATATGTTTTTATATGATTTCATACTTCAATTTTTTTGTTGATTAATTTTTTAACATTTTAAATTAACTTGTCCTATTTGTTTTACTTCTTGACAACAATTTTGTTTTTCTACTGCTGAAGGGATTTCCTGCACTGATAAATACTTAAGTTTTTATTCCAATTTAAAGTATACTTAGTGGGATCATAAATGCCATTCGAAATATGAATACAGTTTAGTACGTATTATAGGAATATATGACATTAAAGCCAAACAACGGCAAAGCAACCAGTTTCAACACCAAAGGACACACAAAAACAGATTGCATTTCCAGCAAACACAACAAAGGATTTCCAGTTGTGCTAGTGTGTAATTTAATGTAAATATACATGTAAGAAGAGAGAAATGTCAAGAACAAATAAATAATAAATAAAATCAATAAATAAAATGGAAGCGGAAAAAGAAGCTGAGTTCAGAAATAATAGAAAAATTGTACATTTTGAGATCTATAGTGGTCCTGCAAAGCAGTTGAATAATTGTAAATTCTTTGCTCCCCGAAGCACTTGAGGCGCCATTGATTTAGCGTAACAGGACTGCAAGTGCCAAACGTCAGGCTTGCTGTTAATTTCCTTGGTAAGGACACCGCCCAATTACGCAAATCCTTTGGCATTAATTCAAAACACAATGAGCAGCAGCTGCCAGGAGCACAGGACAGCAACAACCACAGCAACACCAGCAACAACAAATCACACAATTGCCAGGATGCAACCCAAACAATGCAGCGCATCTTTAATTAATGCAACAACTCAGGACAAGCAGAAGGACTATTTAAACGGCTGACAGTCACTCACTCAGTGAGATGGCGAGTACACTGAAAAAGATAGCTCACCTCATTTGTCACAAAGGAAATAAGATGTGTCGTTCTTCTAAGCAGGGAATATGTTTCTTACTAAAATATATGTATTTTAAATAACGCCATGTCTGTGCCAAATAGTGGTCCGATCATAATCATTTGTTTTTTTTTGCAAAATGTTAGTGGCATTATAAGCCGCATAACAGATGAGTTTTTTTTTTAAATGGTTCTATGGCAGCTTTATGGTATAGTAAATTAATCTCGAAGAAGATTTTTTGTATTTCTGAGTAGCAATAAAACTCTTTCTGAGTTCGATTTAAAGAATTTGTTTAAGTAATGTACTTCTTACTTATCATTCTGTAGATGGTTTCTATATCAATATATAGTAATCCAATTCGTTGAAATTCGATATATGTGCTGCTCGGAGCAAGTATATAACTGAGAAATTAGTTAACGGCGTTCAGTATATCAATAATATATACTTTCAGCGGTCCATTGAAATGAAAATTTAAAATTTCGGGGCAATTAAAATATTGGATGCAGTTCCAAAATCAGTTGATGGTTTTTCTGTGTGTATATCTACCTTTCTCTCTCTCACAGTGTGCACAGTGACTATCTGCATGTCCTTATCCATGTACCATGTAGAATGTTCCGTGTCCCGTGTCTCATGTCCTTGATGCTGCCTCGTCTTGCCTTGCGGTTTCGGTCTGTACTTGAAACCAGTTGGTCAACGTTGGCTGAGAGGGAGATATGGAAGTGCGGTGAAGGGAGTAGGGAGAGCTTGCCCTTTATGCTGGTCTAATGTAATGTACGCCTCGGCGGGCAACAGCAATCCAAAGCAATTGTCTGCGGCTGGTGCAGAGCGAGTGTCCTAGTGCCTGGGACAACTATTGTTTAAATAAGTACAACTATTCCACACACACACAACCCTCTTCCCGTCCCACCACTTCACTCCAGCAGGCCAGCCTGTTGACACACGGGAATACAAAATAGAAAATGGTTTTCGGATTGCAATGCGACAAGCAGGCTTCAATATATTCCGTCTACTGCTGCTGCTACGTGCTGCACTATGATTTTCACGATGATGACGAATTGTTATGCAATCCTGTATCCTTTCTCTTCGTCTGTCTCCCTCCCACTACTGGGCTCCACGCTCCTCTTTCCAGTTGCATGCCAGCCTGTTCTTCAGCCTAAAACTTAATTAGCATTGCAGCTGACTCGAAATCAAATAAATTAGCAATATTCAAGGATTGCCATACAGCTGATTGTGCATTGAGTACGTAAATTTGATAAGAACCAAAGGTAATGCCCCATAGATCTGAGAAACAATAACAACACCGTTCTGGTACATAACAAGCTTAATTCTTTGATATGCTTTAGGCCGTTTTTTTCATCAGTTTTAGAAAATATATATTTATAAAATATAAATTTGGCATATCGACCTTAAATGAAAGTCACCTTGAAATCCAAAGCATAGTTATAGTTTTAATAAAATTTATACATACGAAAAAAATATTTCTCTAATTGTAAAAGGTATTTTTCTATTCATTTATAAATATTTTTTATTATTTTATTATATTTCTAAAAAGTAGACTTGATTGCTTTCATATGTAAAAAATATAATTTTATAATTTAGGAAGTAATAAATTTAAATAATAAATTTAAAATAAAAAAGCCTAATAAAAAAAATCTTCTTTAAAAGTCCTCTGTACATATAAGAGAAATACCCTGTAAATTATGGTGTAGGTAAATTAGGGTGCCAGAAGAATTATTTTCCAAATTCATGGCAATATACAAAAAATAAGTACATAGTTTTTCTTAATTTCACAATACAAAATTGTACTCGTAAAATATTTTTTATGTGGTCGAAGGCGTCAAAAGTATGTCGATTTTCTAAATTTTATGAAAATCTGGCTTACGACTGAAATAACAAAAGATAATAATATTTCTGAAAGCACAGAAGCTTCCTTTGTGTAAATGTTAAGCTCTAGCTTAAGCTTTCACAATGTGCAGTGGATGACTACCATTTTTGTTTTTAAGTAATATTACTAAGCGGACATACTTAATAGTAGTGTCACACATATGTAGCCTATATAGTTTGGAATGAGTTAAGTTCTTTGGCAACCCATAGTATAAAAACACAAGTCAAATTTAAATTTTTGATTTATTGATTGCATTAAAATTTAGAGGCAAAAACGCTAAATACTAATTACATACGAGTATACATATATATATATATAATTAACTAAATTCAGTTAGGGAATAAGGTAGGTACATGAAAAAACAATTGAATATTGATTGTTGCTGCTTCTTGCGATCAAATGTTTCAATTTGACCTTAAAGTGAGCCATTGATTTTAGAATTTAGCAATGTTATCTAATAGATAGTTCCGATGAATGTAAATGGTTGAAAATAATACTAGAATCCAAAAGTAAAAGCAAAAGGAAAACAAATTCAAACAAGCAATAAATTCGATCAAATTGTTATGTGTTTGAGGGTGTATGTGCTTGTGTGTGTGTGCTACTGTGTGTGATTGTGTGCAAATGCATGAAATTGTAGATAGTAGCAAGAGTAAGTTATTTAGTGTGCTTCTTCTTAGTAGTAGTGATAGATAGTGGATAGATAGTGGATGCTGCCTTAAGACTTGGACTAAAGTGGCTTTTTCAAAAGCAACAACAATCGTAAATAGGTAAAATTGTCGACTGCCTAACTCATGCAATAATCACAGCTGCAAATAATTTGTTATGACTTTTCTTCTCAGCAATATTAGAATATTATATATGTGTGTACGTATAGCACAAGCTACCCATATCATATCATGATATATCGTATTAATTTAGTATATTCATATCAAATAAATGATCTTAGTTATAGCACATCTGGTCCATGAAATAGTTTTCCTCTGAAATAGTTGCCAACTGCAATAACTAAACTGGAAATACGATTCCTCAATAAATTTGGATTCCGGTGTTCTTTTTATAAGGTTTAAGGCCACTTAAGTACTCTTCTCGATTCGATTAAGTGCGGTTTGATGATTGCAGTCACGTGTTCACCACCATCAAAAATGTTATCCTCAAAAGCCCAAAACTTATTTTGCCAAATAGGCAGACTTCAACTGCTGATACTCCAAGATTCGCGCAATGCCATATTCCTGAAATATGAATTTAGAAAGAATCTGTCAGTTATATATATTTTAATTTTCAAATATAATTGCTTAAAAAGAAACAACCTACTTTAATGTATATAAGATTATTAAGGCAGTAAAAAAGTTTATTATAGTATGTATATAAAATATCTGTTCAGATTTTTATACATTAAAAATGTATGCAATACTAGAAAAAATTAAATACCAAAATATTGGACAAAAACATTTATCTTATGGCAATTCAACTTTTTTTTTTAAATAAAATTCAATTCAGTTTAAAATCAAATTTTATATTTAAATAAAAAAAACGAACAAATTTATTAAATTGCTGGAGCGGCTACCTCAATGCATAGATTTAGATAGAGTTAAAAACTATATAAAAGAAATTATTATTATTATAATTTTTGCTGTAGAGATGGTACACTTGGACCTCTTGGGTCTTCTTGATAAATACCAATCGTGTACAGAACTTGCAGAGAGACTTGGATAGAGACGCAGCCGGGCAATCTTAAGAAATGTGTTCGTCATCTTCACGACAGAGTCTGCAATATGCAATATTCTTCTATTGTTCGAAGCCAGTAGTATATGAATAAAAATTCATATTCAGAACGCACTTAAACGTTTCATTTAAAAGCTGCCTAGTAATCTATAGCTAACCCCGGTTTTAAGAGAAACTTGCGGATACCGCAATAAAAACTTACCCAATAACCAAACTCAATGGCTGACGTAACATTGACCACCGACCACAGACTCCAGAACAGATGCGAGAGCATGGTGAAGATCTGAATCTCGGCATCAACCGTATTGAGGTCCTCCATAGTGGGTTCGAAAAGATCATCATCGTGATATTTCTTCAGATAATTGACTATGAAGTCGCGTCGCTGCTGGACCGTGGCATATTGTTGTTTGTAGTGATGGAAGTAGGGGAACTGCGGATTGGTGTAGTCGAAGGTCCATTCGATGAAGTGATTGGCCAGATCGAAGCCGCGGTAGTTATAAGCGCAGTACTCAAAGTCAATGATAATGAGATCCGGCTCATGATCGGACATAAAGCTCGAGTCCAGTGCGGAGTCATCTGTGGTGTCCAATTCCGGGCAGGGTGAAGCGCTATGCGATTTACTATATGTTTGAACCGATTAGTCATATTTGTTATATATATTCAATAATATATGGCATGGATAACCTGTATGTATTTGGTAATTTGCTTGGACCGATTTTAACAACCAGCCTTATACATTTTTACTCAAATCACGACCGCAGCAAGAGGCCATCTAGAATTGTAGGTAGTTTTATATGCATATATAGACTGTGAGCTAATTTGACAGTTGGCAAATAAATACTGGTTAGCGGCCAAACAGAAATATATGTGTTAACTAACAAAAGGTTTGCAACTGAAAATAACTCACTTGTCATCCGTATCCAAGTTGCTGTTGCCATCGAGACTGTCGCCCAGTGTCTCATCAAAGTTGGATCTACCGGAAAACTGCATTAATACACATATTTGCTATATATTTTATTGGTGTGCCTTACCTCAATATACTTATCGATTCCCTGGGTGTACGTTCTTGTCCACTGTTCGATTGCCTCAACAAGATGTTGCCCTCCTGAAGATCGTTGTGGCAGAAGACAACCGGATAGTCACCCGAATCAAAGATCGATCTTAGCCAGGCAATCTCCTGCACATAGTCAATGGTGCGCATTAGTTCCCGCTGCTTCTGCAGCACCGCCGAACTGGGCTTCGACTCAATCTTGCCCTTTACAATGCTCTCCAAGCTGGCCAGCCAACGATCCATGCAGTTCCATATCCAGTCCGGTTTCTTGGACAACGGTATGTTCAGGCTGTGGATTTCACCCATTTTCTCAGCGATCTTCATAGAAATCCGTGCATCACCCATTTCTGTTGTGGCCAAGGAACGTGCCTTCAAAACATATCAAATTTTTAATATTATTATATTTAAATATACTTTGAACATAGAGTAACTGTAAGTCGTGATCTTTATATGGCTTATATGCCACATCGAAAAATTTATTTTAGATATGGCTTTATATAAATAAACACAATCTTTAATTTTATTATTAACTCAGCTGTGATATAGATTCTACAAATAAAATAAACACACTGATGAAATGGACTAAATAGACTTACAATTCTTAATTATCATTCAAGTGATAAGTTGCCTCATAAACAAATAAATCAATCTTTTATATTTTGTAGATAAATGACAGAAACCAGAGTGAATGCTTTCAGACAATATGCAGATCACAATATTCGATCATCTATCGTATAAGACATACAGATAGTTGGCATTATTAAAGGTGGTCAAAAATGTAAATAAGTTAATGTTTAAGTAATAAATATATATACTTAATAGGAGCGACTTATGCAATGCACATCCAAGGGATGCATGCTATGAACTTCAAGGACATAGAAGCCCTCAACGCAACTAAGATTCTATAACTCGTCCTTGGGTTGTTAAAGGAGCTATAAGCTCAGCAAGAGGCACAATATATATTATAGGTCAAAGTACAGGCACTCAAATTTATAATAATATATACACTAAATATAAATTTAAAAAAACAAATTTAATTAATGTCAATATAAAACTAGATATATATTTTTGAGCCTATTAAACTTTTTAAATCGTTAAAATTCAAAATGACATTTACAAGCAAAGCTCGATCCTCTAAGGGATATTTAATCTAACGATTCTATACTATTAAGTAGAGCAATGATTAATTAGTAACTTATAAGTACATGCAGCGTCAATTAAACCAATATATACTGTAATTTGTTTACAAAATTTGTAAATTTCTGTTTTGCCTTATGTATAATACATAATCAAAACTAATATAGTGATTCCATTGCATAACTGATTATTAAATTTCACTGCATACCTTACCATAGGCTGCTAGGGCAAGTATTTGTTTACCTCAACCTCACTAAACGGGTTGGTTCGCGGGAGAACAACAATAAAATGCGTGCTGTGAATCTATACATATGTTAAAACAACTAATAATACCTATGGGATACATCTAAATATAATTATATACAGAGCTTCGAACTAGACTAGTATATAATATAAAAGCAAATTCTAAAAATTATACAAACTTATACGTTTTATATAAAATAATAAATATAGGGTTCAGTTCTCTGGGTATTATATAGGTTTTGAAACTAATGCAGACACAGTCATAATAACACACGTACCTAGTTCATTTTAATAATAATTCTAACATATATATCAAAGAGAGTTACCTCTAGCGTGCTATCTATTTTTAAAATTGGAATAGTCACACGTAAGTAACTAAATTTTTAATCTTATATGCAGTTATAATAATTCCTATACCAAGCTTATTTTATACATAATATATAAAAGAGCACGATAGGTATACTATAATAATTTCTCCTTATCTATTAACTTTCCAATAGATTAATTAAAGTTGGACTTATTTAGAACTACCACAAGACTACGTCACAAACACGACAATTTCAGTTGTCTGAATATTAATATTATTAAAATATTATCTTGGCAAATGTGTCGAACTGTTCGATAATTTGAAAGATAATATCATTAACACTTCATTTAATAAATAAACATATGTTTAACCATTTAAAAAGGCTTTATGTTTATATAAAATATATATGTAAAAGACAAAACTTATGTCCATTAGGTATGTTCCATACTGCACCCAAGCCAATATTTGTACATATTTATAAACGCTAATAGTCTTCTAATAGTGTGTACCATGATATCTGCACTAACTGTAGTTGATTTGGTATTTTAACCTACCGGTATATATTGCTCAATGCGTCCACCGGGAAAGATGCCGTGCAGCTTTGGTCCAAAGTTACGCTCACTGAGCAAAGCGAAGACAACGGATTCGGTAATCATGCTCTCCAATGCGTGGTCTCCATGTGTCTGTCCATAGATGCGCAAAAGAACCTGTTGAGAGAAACATATATGAACATATGTAAATATTTTATATTAATTGGTGTGTTTGGTTTTGAATGATTCTGGCGCTGGCGACCTACCTCACGCGGATCCTGCTTGGGGAGAGTGTGCAGGCGCCTCAGCAGACTTGAGTCACCACTGTCGCTATCGAAGCGTCGTCGTTTGTTTGCCTGTTTGACGCTCAGCGCCACGTCATCATCATCGTCTGCGTCGCCAGCAGCAACGACGCACCCGACAACCGTTTGTGCCAATTCTTTAGCCATATTGGGCGACTCATTGCTGTTGGTGCTGCTGTTGCTATTCTTAGCGAAAGTCGAGGCAGCTATAACATGTTTGCCAATGTTGACATTTGCTTGCTGCTGCAGCTGCTGTTGCTGTTGCTCCACCTCCAACAGTTGCTGCTCATCAAAGTCATCCAAGTCGGGCAGACTCACGTAATACAGGAAATTCGAGAGGCCCCCACTAAAAATTAAAATATATCAATCAAGTATATCTCATATATATGAAATATATATATATATATATATAAATATATATGGATTACATCTAACTCACCTGATGCGTTTCACCACAAGCTGGTCCGGAGTGACAACTTTCCATCTTCCGGTTAGATAGTCGCGGCAAATGCGTGAAGCCGCCTGTCGAATTTCCTCGAGTGTAGCCTATTTGGTGTGTTGCCAATACACATACACACACATACACAAAGAGCGCAAAGTCCAATTCCGTTCAAAAAAGAGCGCATGAAAAGAGAAAGAAAATGGATTTTAGTTATAGAGAGCGTTCAAAAATGCAAAAAAAAAAAAAAAAAACAATTGACAAAACAAATGTTTTGCTCGGAGGGGTTGGAATATAATAAACACAAGAGACCGAAAAGAAGCATCGTCAGAGTTCTAGAAATGTTTACTCTTTCATATCTTTTAGGAAAATTACAAGGTCTATCATGTTCTAAAAAGTCTAGACATGTACTAAAATTTGCGATTCAAATATTTATTTTTCAAGCAAAATCTTAGTATTTTTATTAAAATATATTAACTGTATTTCAATCACATAAGACAAAATTATGTGCATATAATTTGATACTTTTTTTAACTCTTGACATTCGACATGGGTGGATTTTAGGTCGCTGTATCTCAACTGAAGTTTTGCCTTTCTTATACATTTTTTATAAATTCAAATATAATTCATTTTTGGCATATGATTCTTTTTTAAATTCCTGCGTATAAGCCAAAATATATCAATTTTAGTTATTGTACTAAAGTTTAATATAAAATGTGTTGATACCTACAATAAATAGTATTATAAAAACTTAATAGTGTTCTATGACATTGGTAACTAATTATAAAAATTATACTACCATTAAATTTTTGGCTTACATTACGTCGAAAGTGTTGCCAGATATGTTCATAATTACAACGTTGTCGCTTGCAACAATTTTGATCGATTCCTTCCAATTTCTGCTGCTTTTGTCGCCGAGTTTTTTGCTTATTGGTAACACGTTTACGTTGTCTCATACTACACTTTACAAAAGTTAACCAATCAAAAATTCAATATTTCTATATAATATATATAGAACAAGTGTAAATCTTATTATATAAAAAAAATTAACTTTGAAATTCAATTCCGTATGCACGCAAGTCTTTTAAGAATTTCCGCGATATGTTCCACACAGCTGAGCGACCAATAATGAACTGAATTAAACTAAACCTTCTAGAGAAGCGGTCTTTTCTATCCGCTCCGCTCTCCACTCTCTCTTTCTCTCATTCTCTCTCTCTCTCTCCCTCTCTCCCTCTTTCTCTCTGTCTTTCTCGCAATCTCTCTCTTTTTCCATTCTCTTTGCGGTTAGTTGTTTTTGGTGGTTGCTGCACCAAAATTTGCATGATTTCTGATTCCGAACAGATGTGAAAAACCCCAAGGAGTAAAAGGCGTATCGATGACGTCTGGCGACAGGTAATGAAAAAAGTAAATGGTAAACTTAATTCTGTATGTAAAGAGACTGATAATTTATTTAAGGGCTTTTCAAATACTCGGTGGCAATTTAAAAATACATTTGAGCATGCCTTTAAATAATGTATGAATTCATGTAAATATATATAATTGCGAAAAAAAAAATGAATAGCACCACTACGACAACAAGCCATTAGTTATTGCTATTTTTTTTGGAATTTAAATATTATATAGCTTATATATTATTAAACAAAATTTCATTTAATCTTCTTATTTCATTTTTATTTTATGGGTGCAGCAGCAGGTAAATGCAATATTTTCAGGATTCTTGTTCGTTTTTTTCTGAGACAACCCTTCGACCTACCTAGCTATAGCTCTCTCGCTCTTATTTTCACACTCTCTCTTACATAGTTCGCTCTCGCAAATCTCAATTCTCTTTTATATATTTTCTGAAAAATGTTTCCGATTCCCTTTTGCTAAGTTTACATATTGCAATTTTCTGTTCTAAAATTCAAAAATATTAAAAGAAACCCCTGAAATTATTTATGAAGAGTATATACAAAATAAATGTGCTCAGATAATTACTTTAATTAGTATCATTTTAATATACATTTGATTAATTCATTTATTATTATATTTATATAATTAAATATTTATTTATACTAGATACTAAATATTTATTATTATACCATATTCATAAAAATTTTTTTAAGAAAGCTACTCTAAGCCACCATTAATCACCAATAATAAAAATCCAATAGAGTTTCGATCAACACACCCATTCACACTCGCATTGGTCGTGGAATTTTCCACTTAAGCACAAAGCGAAAGTCTTCTTATCAGTTGTAAGGGCGCTAATATAAAATATATACTGAATGAGTCAACAGTTTGATCAAGCAAAAGTGAAACAAAAGCATAAGTGACAAATTGTAATTGTAAGTAAATTTCATAAAAAAGAAATTGCGAATTGGAACGTGATTAACCCATTAAGGGCTTATATAGTGATTTATACTATAATTTGGAATACAATTAACAGCAAAAACAATAAACAACAATAAGCCCTTAATGGTTTTTTATTTTGCCTTATCACCAACCAGTTTTCAATCTGCCGCCGGTTTGTAGGGAGATCGTCGAACTGTCTAGATTAAAAATTGTTGCACAATGTGGCAATTCTATAGTTCATCAAAAAGCACAATCATTCTTTACTTACACAGCTTGGTTCACATTACATCTCCATAAAAAAAACCATTTGAATTTAAGAAATGTGTGTTTTATGTATTATGCTTACAGCTAAGATATGATTAGCTATTAGTTTAATTGGTTATCTAAGGCAAAAAGAAAAATTGATAAGAAATTCACGAAGTGGCTTTAAACTGAAAACTAATCTGAAAACTAAAATATTTCCTCTGCTAATGTATATAGCAATTTTTCCATTTTATTAAAAATATAATATTTATTTAGAAATATAGAAAAAAAAATTACAAAAATTAAAAATGTAAACTAACTTTATGAAAAAGAAATATTCTGGTAAAGAAATATTTTCTATTATCCTTTTTATATTTTTTAGAAATAAATTTCATGCTAGAAAAAATGTCCACAAATCTTAACAGTGACAAGTATGGCGTTTTAAATAATTTTTCTGAATTTTACTTAAATAGAAATTAAGGCATATTGAGGCAGATTGAAAAAGCTGCAGACTCAAGAATTAAGTAGAAAAAAACAATAAAAACTATAAAATTACGACACTTTTTGCTTAATGTGTTAATTCAGTATAGGTCATTGAATTTTGCACGCATGTTGCTTTCCTTATCAAAATTACTATAAGTGGGTCAGCTAAAATATGTATTAAATCAAACTCATATTTTTTATGTATATATGTATTGATAAGCGGAAATTGCTAATTGTCAAAATGCCGAAAACATAAAAAATATTCAGATAAGATATAGCAAAAAAGCGCGTGCGTTAAGCAAGCAAATAGTTATCAAAAATCGAATCAATTGTATCCCAAATAGTTACTAAGCACTACCAATTAAATTGTATACATAATATCTGTAAAAGCAATGGGATGTTGAAATTTACTGCTATATATATACAACGTGGTTAGATTAAATATTAATTTATGTAGTATTCATAGACTTTTAATCATTGAATTATTTTATGTTATTTATTCTTATTACTTTGGCAATTTATTATATACATTGAATTATTTTATGTTATTTATTCTTCTTACTTTGGAAATTTATTATATACAAAGTTCGTTTTTTCTTCACAAATACATATACAACCTGTAAAAAGACTGAATATATTTTTCTAAGATTTAAATAAGAAACAATTTTTCGTATTAAATTTAAAAAAAAAAAACATTTAAAATTCAACTATGATTGATTTGCAAAAATGCGAATTAAAATTTTAACACTGCCATAACTTGTAATTATAATTATTGTTAGTCATTCAGTTATTCCAGCACAAAGCAGAAAAATTCCCTAGCCCACAACAACAACTCATGTACAGATAATAAATATTAGTGGATAGATAATATATAATAGACAGATTAGCGCAATTACCTAACTAGAATTTTGCAACCGAAGCTCGATTCACAGCTGCGCAGAAGCAGAGACTGCGGCAGCGACTTTACGTAAATTGTTTCGTCGAAGTTGGCAACTCCACAAGCAGCATGACCACAGCAACAAGAGCAAGGCATGTGCGAGGAGGTGGTACGGAGAAAAGTAGTCGACTGTCTATAACTACAAAGGTAACTCCGAGCTGCGCTGTTTAATGCTGCGTGCAGAGGGAGGAACCGCGCGACGCTTATTGACTGTAATTGTAAATTTATTAACGGAAACACTATAACTTAATGACAAAAAGTTAGTAAGCACAGAAAAAAATGGAGAAAAAAAAAGTAAGTTGGCTAGTTAATACCCTTGTAGCGAATCGATTCAACCACGCTTTCCTATTATAAACACCACAAGTTATTTTCATTTATATTTATCAAGCACAAATAAATTAAAATCACGTGACTTCAAAATAATTCAATAAACTTACATTTATATATTTTATTTTTTTTAATATATATATATTTGTGTTTGAGTGTGTGTCTCGGTGAGCTCCAAAATACAAAGTGCAAATACACGAACGTATAATAATTTTCTTGCGGGCTTCACACATGCACATACATGCATGTGTACGCACACACGAGGTTTACGCCTACAGATAGCTTTATGGCGGCCAAAATATCGGTTTGTATCGATATACGAATTATCGATATGTTATCGACATTCTTTCCTGATACACACACTTTTTGACAACTCCACACCCGCTGTAACCATTTGCCAATAGTATAACTAGAAATAAATTGCTGATCAAGAGCTGCACGCGGATCGTGCGCGATAAGATTTAGACTCGAACGATTAACAAGGAAACCGAATATAAACGATATAGACAAAAGAATCGACAGCAGAGCCTTTAACCACAAAGCGAGTTGTATCGTAGATACCCTGCAAAGATGGTTTGATAAAGTCGTCGATACGAAAAAAGCTTATTGTGCTTGAATATTATCTTTGAGATTGTCAGTGTTTGCCAGTCTACTTGAATTCCCTACAAATACGCAATTAAAACCCACTTAAAACGCACAGATAAGAAACATTGTAAAAATCATTGATAATTACATTGTAGAAATACAAATTTGTAAATTCTAATCTGAAAGTGACGCAAAAGGGTATTTTTAATAATAACTATAATTTTAGCAATAACTAAAATCATGTGACAAATATATATATAAATATATAATGAAACGAATACAAAATAAAAAAAAAAAATTATTTTAGGTTCGGTTGTGTGATCTAGCTAATTGGATTCATAAATTTCACATGTTTGGTCGTACCTTTATTCTCCAATTAATTGAAAAAATTCGCACAAAAATGTCAGCTACTTATCAGTCAGAAATGTTGTGAATTAAAATATTTTGTAAAATTGTATATTATTTGACGACAAATTATGTTACATTTATAATATATGTAAATAAAATAAAAATAAAAAATATAATAATATAAAAACACTAGTAAATAGAACTTTTCCTGAAACTTAATGTCAAAAATTATGAAATTATATATTTTTTAAAAAATATTTGCCAACAGTCGAAAATAATATATGTAAATAATAAAAGAAAAAAAAAGCATTAAAATAAGAAAAGCTTTCGTAAAAACTGCAGTCAAATTTTATTTATCGCATTGCGATTCGCCATTGAAAGATTGCGTTGGATGACACACAAGCGGTGGTCAATGTACGAAATGTACATATGTATATATATATATATATATAACAAATGTATTTATGTTGGTTACAGAAAACAGGTTAGCAGACACTTCACACTTACCGTTTGCAAATTGTTTGACATCTTGCGTCGCACACTCTCGCTCTCGATTGGCCGTTTGCTTTTGCTGGCGTCCGTTGTCCAATGGGTATGGTAAAAATAATACTAAATATCAATGTGTTGTTGACCGTGTTAGACTTCGCAGTCCCCACAAAACTCGAAACAATAATAACAACGATAAGAAAATCACACGAGCCACTGACACAATTCACTTTATAGTAAATATAATTACAACAATAAAATACAAATTGGCGTATTTTGTGTGTTTCTGTTTGCTTAACGGTTTTCTCTTCACTGCTTCCGACGTCTATTCAACATCTGTTTGCGCGCCCGTTTCATTTGCTACTGCGATCAGAGCTTTGGTGTCTGCTCTTTCTTTATTTTATCAACACTTTTTAAAAAGGAATGAAAATCGATACTGTTATCGATACTCAGTAAATAGCAAATGTTCCGCGATCCAGCTTTTGCAATAGTGCGCCAGTAATTGTGAAATTTGCTTGTTTGGAGCAAGCGCTGCTGGCTAAAGGCTGGTTGCTATGATAGCTATTATTCAAACATTGATGCTAATTTACGTAAGAATAAATTACTTTCAAATTAAAATTTGCAGGTTGTGATCAGATTACGTTGACGCTCAGTCTTCTATAATTACTACAGCTTGTTAGATTTAATGTCTTTCTTTGTTTGAAAGAGAATCAATTGCGTTCTAAACAAATATGTTTACAAAAGCTCTTTTGCATGTTTTGCTAGCAAACTCTATGCCTACAACTACAAGTACGCAAGTATGGAGGGTAGCTAAAAAGTTTTTAACTTATTTTGCTAGTACCGACTACTTGATCTCAGTCCCTATTAAACGGCGCTCGTAAAAAAGTTTTGGGCTGAATGGCCAGAAAAATGCGCTGTAAAATTTTAGATTTTTAAAGCTTTTACTACGTGATGATTCAACGCTAGCTTACTTGAAAAAGCTGTTGACTTCAAAACTTTCACGTTGCGCTAATTGCCTTAAAATACGAATCGTTGCACGGATGCGATCATTACCGTAAGAATACCACTATAATAGATGCGAATTAAACTATACTAATTGTATATTCATATGTATATACGCACTTATGTTAGATTGCATGTATCTATGTAAATAAATTTAATCAATGATTCAAATTACTCATTTAAATAATATGCAAGGTTCACTAACGTGAGCTTTTGTGAGTCGACGATGGCTGATAAGCCGCGACTATTTCTGCATAAGCTGTACAGTCGCGACCCACTTAAGGCAAATACCTATTTGCACACATGGAATAACATCCACGTGTATAAACAAACCCACAGGTATATATATGCATATCTTAGCGGGCAACTTTAGAGCCTTTAGGCTCCTAGAAAGGCGCACAAACCCTCCCAAGAGTAGGCAGAATAATTTACTTTAGTTTTTGTTCTCTTTTTATGTGTTTTTTGTTCTTCCATTTATTTTTGTGAATGTTCTCGAATCTTTTTGTTGTTGGAATTTTGTTTTTCTTTTTTTTTTTTTGTGCCGGCTACGCTTTGTTAGCCATTTTCTTATGTTGCTCGCTGGTTACTTTGAAATTTTTCAAATGTCATTTTCACATACTCTGCTCTAATTTTAATTATGTATTTAATCTTTTCTTTTTGCATGTGTTTGTTTTATTGCCTATGTTGTCGGATTTTCTGGTGCTGCCCTGAATATAAACTGTTACTCAAAATGCAGATTGGAGAGTGGAGTAAGGGGTGGGAAATGGAATTACTGTATAAATAACAATCCACACACACATACATACAAAGTCAACGACACCAAATTGCGAGCAAAATGCAAGAAATTGAAGTGCGTTTCAAGTCTTAGCCAAGTTAAGCTACAAATTACGCAGTACAAATTTTAAAGATATAAAAGAGGAAAACGGAAATTTGTACAGCTTGTTTTTTTTTTTCAATTATTTAAAATATAATTCCTCAGCTTAAGTTTGGCGAGTTCAGTTTTGTTGATTTGATTGCAATATAATAATGTGACATATTTCATATATATATATGCTTTCATGTATGCATTCTTTTTCAATTCTTTGTATATATGTATCAGTATTTTCTCAATAAAAAAATGGGAGGCAGCTTTCTGTTACTTGATTTGCAGTTGTAGTTGGTGTTTTTTAGTATATGTTTCGAGTTTTTAACATAGAGCTTTTTTTAAATATAAATATTCATATATAATATAGGATCATACATAAAATTAATGAAGAAATTATCTTAAAAATGACAAATGCGTCAAGTTAAAATCTGTTTTCGTTTACACTTTGACGCACAGGACTTGTTTTTGTTTTCTTTTTTGTGTTTATTATTATCAAATTTGATGCTTTATTTTTTTACAACTTCGTTTTTTGCTTGTTTTATAATTGCTTATAACGCATCTAAATTGTATACTTTACTTATTTGTGTTTATATATATATATAGATTTTTCTTTAAATTTAAGTTTTGTTTTGTGTTTAAGTAAATTTTTAAATGATAATGGATTTTTTGCTTGTTTCTTGTTTTGTTTTTGTTAGTAAAGTCAGAGAATCGTTAAATTGTTTGTTTTTTTTTTTAAACTACGCTCCCATTACAGGATTGTTATTAGAGAAGCGCCAAGACACACATACGCATACACACACACACACGCACAGACGCAAATTTATCTGCAGTTATAGTAGTGTGTGTGTATTGTGTATGTGCACGAGTTGATAAGCGCATTTGTTGTTGTTGGTGTGAGTGACTTCTTGTGTTAGTACATTTATTTGTAGTTCTGTTGCTGCTTCTGATGTTGTGAGCGGGGGGATGGTAAGAGGAAAGGGGCGAGGTGAGATACGCGATGCGATATTTTTAGGCAGCCACCTCGCTGGCCTCAGCACCGTTCTGCACGTCATCCTTTGTGCTAGCTTCGTCCAGCTTCGCCTTCTTCTCCGGCGTGGCAACCACATCATCGGCACCTCCCTTGACAGCGGCGGCTTCGTCAACCTTTCGCTTTACTGCTTCAGCGGTGGGCGCATCTAACGTTCAAGAACAAACAGAAAAAAAAAAGAACAAGAGGAAAAGTTCAGTTAGTTGGTTATAAAATTAAGTGTAAGTAAAGTGTTGTAGCACTCACCTTTTGAATCACCATTGGCGGGCTCCTCTGCTGCTGCTGCTGATGCATCGGCGGCATCGGCGCCATTTTCAACAGCTGCTACTGGTGCTGCTGCCTCGCTGCTTGGCTTTGACTCAACTGTTTTCTCCTCAGCGGCAGGGGTGTCCTGCTCTTCCTTCTTCTTCTCATCTGCGGCAGCCGTTGCTGCTTCGGTCTTTTTCTCGCCATCAACGGCATCGGCGGCGGCAGCGGGTGAAGCTTCAGCGCCATTTTCCTTGGCAACATCGGTGCTGCTGCTCGACTCCTCTTCGCCGCCGCCGGCACCGTTTTCTGTGGTGGTCGGTGTCTCAGTCGCTGCTGCTTCGTCGGTAGCGGCAACGGCATCCTTCTTTACAGCGTCAACCTCCTCGGCTGCAACCTTCTCGACCACGGGGGTCTCGCTGCGAGAGGAAATTTATCAAATTAATTCCAGTGTTGGACAATTTTCAACAAATTCCTTATGGTCACTTATTTTGCAATTTTTAACGAAACACGCATTAAGCGAAAATAAAACTAGAGAACCGGCAGAAAGAAATAGCAGCAAACGCACCAGCCGGCGTCATAGCCGCTTCCGCGTTATTACAACCACCCCAGCAGCAATAGAAATATATATAACACAAACAGGCACACACACAAACATTGAAAGCATCTGCCACACAAATGATAAATGGGAGCAACAACTCTCGTGGAAACTGCGACGTAAAAGAGGACGCAAAGAAAAAAAGTTGAGCGGCATGCGCTTTCATATAAAAATATTTTTTTTACAAAGCGGAAAATAGGTGTACATAGCATAAAATGTTCAGGAGTGTCGAGGGGGTGGTGGAGGGCAAAGTGTGCAAAAAAGAAGCGCGACTTGTTTGAAACACAACGAACGTGCCAACGAAAGAAAAAAAAACTGGTTTTTTTATGCTTCGAATACACTACATGCGTCTCCCTCGCACAAACCTTTTGCCGATTCAAACGCGCGCCTTTCACGTACCCAAGGGAGGCCTAATGAGAGAGGTCGTGCTACGAATTGCAGCGCAAGGCAAAGCGGCAAAAATAACGGTCAAAAAATGTATATATGTTCACACAAACACCCACTATGCGACAATACACACACCTCTCCCCACAAACCAACACAACCTAAGACAACAGACAAAAGGTTTTAACGGTTAGCTCTTCTGTTGCGACGCAAGAGTTAACAAAAAAAAAGAACAGTCAGTTAACGAATTATTTTCGGCAATGACAAATAACCTGGAGAAACACAATTTGAGCAGCTCATTAGCACAAAACAACAAAGTAGAATTGAAAAGAAAAGAACAAGAGAGCAAGGCAAAAGCTTTAAGCTACATACGAAAATTGTGCAAAAAACGAAGTGACGAAAATTAATGGCTAGCACAAACAGCAAAAGCAAACAGACGAGAGACAGACAGCTAAAACTCAAACGAAAAGAAAAAAAGAGCGGCAACTTGAATGCTTCACACAGATGCATTGCTTTCTCATACAAATGTACTTGTACATACACATATACATACTTATATGCTCACTCCGCACACAAACACGCTCAATACATTACTTCTTTGCCTACACAGCCACCAAGAGCAAAAGCACGCCGCTGCTGCTGACGAACTCGCTGCTGTTTGCCGGCCGGAGTATGAGCGAGAGAGCCTCATGACGCCGCGCCAAATTCAACGGCGTCGTTTTTTGCGCGCACATTTGAACCGCTTTGGCATGAGCGAGACAACCCTATTACTTTTCCCAACATTTTACGCAGATAGACACAAAATTCAAAAAGAAATTTTTTCCAAGCCGTTGGAAGAAAATGATGTACACCACTTGCGAAATTACCCGCAATTGCCGCTACATATATATTGTTTAAACAAATTTAGCGCACACATGCATGCAAAGGCGTCTTGCAGCTACGGCGCACACACACATTTCCACACAAATCCAAATAAAGTTACTCACTTCTTTTTGTCAGCCACATCAGCCATTTTACTTTTTAAGAATTTAATTTTCAAAGAGAAGCGCGAAAAGTTGTTAGCTTTTTTTTGTTTTTTTTCGCACTTGTACGTAAAACACGATTTTTATATTCTCAAAAAATAGATACGCAGTGTTTCAACAAAATTTGCGAATTTTATAAATTTGTGCAAATTGCTCTTGCTTGACAACTTTTAAGGTAGCTCTGCTTACAAAGTTGAATGTCTGCTAGACTTTTTTGATTGCCGTTCAGAAAAACGTCCACACAGTTACGCAGAAAAACGCCGAATGAGACAGAGACAGAAGCTGAAGTAACTTTATATACACTACGTATATTAACATTGTATCGATGGTTTTCAAAACCAAACAGTTGTCATCGATAAATTTTCCTCACAATATTTTCAACCCAAAGCCCATTAAAATAGCGCTCTCGATCGAGCAACACAATAAAAATTTGGATTTTCTTATATAATAAAAGTAGTTTTACTCACTAAGCATAACGATGGATTTGGTTAATTTCTTAAGTGCTTTAAATATATGTACTTTTAAGCCGCTTTATCGGTTTCTATCCTGCTAGCGATAAATGTTTAAGTAAATTAACATAATGTTATGCTCAAAATGGCACTTTAGTGGTGAACTTTGTGCGGCGCATTGCAAACATGTATAGTGGTGAAAAGTGCAAATGGAACAGCCAATAGAGAAACGCTCTAGGTTAAAGTGAGAAAGAATTCCGTCCGTTTTGCGTAGAGAAGCAATACATTTATATCGATGACATAGCCAATTGCGATTTATGTTATACTTTATATTTAATGCATCGTTATGTTCAAATGTTAAGTTGGATACTTATTAGATGTTCTTAATATGAAATAAAACAAGCCTGATATGCATATTTAATATTTCCATTATTCAATCACACGATTGATATAAACGTATATATTGGAGAATGAGCATATGTAGTAGTTTTTCATCGAATGTGTTTTTCACTGACACATCTGCTCTTAACCTAGGTCAGGTATCGACTCGCGCCACCTGCCATTTATAGGATGCGTTGTGGAGCCTCCCTCAACGGCAGCATTAAAATTCTTATAATTTTTACAGATAAGGATGGGCTGCGATTATTTGATTGAAGTCTTCTTCTAGACTTATTTTAATTTCGTAGACTGCATAAGTTACTTAGATTTTATATGATTTAAATATACAAGATATTTTCATGCAAGGGCGGAAAAGAAAATTAGAAACGTGAAAATATCCTAAGTTCTTATGAACTACTCTAGTCACAGAAGGTAATTATAAATTATCGATCGGTAGCTTTAAGGAGTATCAATAATTACTATTTACACATTGATTGACGCATACCAATGCAAATGCAGTACATATACACAGACGCACACACACATGTACAAAAGTTAGAAAGACATCAATCAAAGCAAGGGCCGATTTGTTTTAGTTTTCCAAACGGAAATTAGTGCGGCATTTCTCGACTTGCTCAGGTAGTCGGAGTGAGAGTTGACCCTGAGACAGATGGATTAGGCAGCATCACGTGCCATTGTTGTGTGCATGTTGGATTAAGGACATCGTCCCAGGCCAGCCGGCTGTTTTTATGTTTTATTACCTGGTCTGCTTACCAGTTTAATGCACACTTCGTTTCGCGCCCTTTTTGACAAGGTTTTGCCGGCTTCATTTTTAGCATGTGCGTCCATCTCAACACATATATGTATATACATATATGTATACATATATAAGCAGATATTGTAATTTTATTAAAATTTAATATAAAGTATAATTTTTAATTTAAATGAATAATAAAGTTGGCGTCAATGAAATAACACCAATAACAGCAGATTTCAAAACTTTTAAATATAGTCAATCGATCTGACCCCTAAATATAAGCCCCATATTTTCGCTGTTGCTTGAAAAACTCGGGGGCAAATTGTTGGAATAATTTCATGTTTGTTTTCAGTGCGATTTCTGAAAATGCAATCACCTGGTTGAATAGTTTAAAATTCAAATTCGTTGATAAAGGTTACAAATTATTTACCACAAAAACGGTACAGAAAAAAATTAACTATCTACTTAGAAAAGATGTATATTTAAATATTTGAGAATCTAATATATTTTGATATACTTAAAATAAACCATGCACATAATTTGATATACTTAAAATAATCCATGCACATTGTAATACATATGACACTAATTTTTTTAAAAGTATTTTTATAATATTATTATATACGTATAATAATATAATTGTAATTATATAGTTATTTTATTATTCAATTTGAATTTACAAATAAAGCAATGATTTTCTTATACTATTTTTGCAGAAGGTATTACATTTTATTTTAAATAATTATAATTATATTAAAATAATTAATGTGAATTATTTAAGGGTCCAATTATCAGCTATCTCTGAATTGCATTCAATTAAATACAATACAATTCCTCTTCAACTTAAACTTCCATTTCATTTTCATTTTAAACACACACACAGGCAAATGCACAGCTGCATCCTGTGGAGAACTCAAGGCCAGGTGCTCTTTTTTTATTTTTGCCGTTGGCGGCACTGTCGCGTTTGCTGTTGCCGTTCTCGTTGATAGCCATTTTAGTAACATTTCTTAATAATTAATTTTATGGGCCTGAAGCAGTTTAAGTAATCAAGCTGCAGCATGAGTGAGAAGTCCTTTCACACACATACACGCACATTAACAGACCCTGCACATTGCGTTATCATGCTGCACAGCTGTACCGTTATCAGTTATATGCGCTTTTTTTGAATTCACTCTCTCTCAATTTTTTGCAGACATGCGCTCACAAAACTTGCGAGAAAAAGCTCACTAAAAGAGAAAGAGAGAGAGAGAGAGGTAAGGAAAGAGCGCAGCTGAGAGAGCGGTTGGTGCTTATGAAAAGTCCTTGCTGGTGCTGCTGCTGCTGGCTGAGCTATTGGGCTGTTGACTGTCAAAAATTTTCACTTGACAATCAGTCAAGTTTATCGTGCGTCTTAGTTTAGTTGCAGAAATTCGCGTACGCGTCGCTTTTGTAACAAAAGTTGCTCCGCAGCAGCAGCAGCAATAAAAAACAAATTGTTTTTTTTTTTTAAAGAGGTTAATAAATTCAATTAAAGCAGGCGATAGGACTTCCATATTCCATTAAAATATTCCGTGTACGAGTGAAAAGTGAAATATGTGGAAAAGTGTGTGCAGCTCGCAGCTGTATGGAAAGAATTTTCTTTTCTGTACATGCTTAAAATCGTTATCGCAGCCTCCAAACGAGCAAAGAAAAACGAACAATGTGCTTTAACATTTTTGTTGTTGTTGATTACAATTAAAATAAGATGCGAAACTGTCTGCAAATGCATAAAATGTGTACACACACACGGACACATGCACACAAACAAAATCTGAACGCATTAAAACGAACAGCCTTAAACATATAGATAAACACATACACACTCCACACACACATACACATTGTAAATATATATCCAAGAGGATAGCTAGAAAGTAAAGGATTTTTGTATGCCAAGAAATGAAGCAGCGAATTCGGCAATAAGGATACGACAGCTAAGTGCGAAGGGAAACAACAACTCAGTTTCAGGTAGAACAAAAGAGAAAGCAACACACACACACACAGGAGTGAGGGAGACAGAGTGTGAGGAGAAAGGAAATAATACTGTGGTGTGAGCGCATACAAAATGTGACTGAAAAAAAATAATAAAATGTCATAATTTATGCAAATGGTTATTAAGCGCTATGCATTCAAATTGTATATCTCAATTTGAATTTGGCTTAAGATTTAAGTCCTAGAAGCCTATTATCCTTAAATGTAGACCCTTAACACTTTGTACCTACTTTAAAATTTTGCTATCACTGCGATAGAGCGATTTTCACAGAACGCTTTGAAGTTTATCTATCTTATCTTGTGATAAGATAAAACATGCACATCAATTTTATATACAAAAAAATGTGTTATTTTTAATGATATTGATAATATACAAAATCAATATAAATATTTTTAGTTATAATTTGTTTAAAATTCGAATGAATCATAAAATTTGTAATAAGATGATAAGATAAAAAAAAAATGTGAAACAGTCTTAGGCATGCTTTAAAAGTATTTATTTAGTGAGATTGCAATTGATAATATTACTGCTTTCAAAGTAAGTAATCTACGAACTGTTTAGTAGATATTTTAATGAAACCTGTTAGCTATATTGTAACATTTCTATAATAAGTTATATTATCATTTATTCAGATACAGAACCAAAACACGTTGATAACAATATAAATATTACGTACACATTTACTTGTGAACTGTTTTTTTATTCAGTTGAAAACATTTTAAAGATATGGATCTCTAATTAAAAAAATTCAAAAGTATTAAAGAAAAAGAACATAGCATATTTAAATTATTTACTAAATTGAATGGAGCTCATTCCACTGTATTTCGGCGACAGGAGCTTTTAGCTTAAGGCTGACAGACACACATGCACACACATACACATACTAATACATTCTCTCACAGTAACACACATACATTCACAAACACAATCACAGGGCCACGCTCATGGCTCTCGTACAAGGACGCTTCCGCCTTGGCGTTCATACACACACTTAAATTTATATTTAGAGTGTGAGAGAGACAGAAAGAGAGAGAGAGGGCGGTGGCAATCGGCAATGTTAATTCTCAAATTTAGCGTTAACGTTTGTGTTTTGTGAACAAGTTTCGTATTTGTTTTTGAGCTATATATTTTTGTTCTATTTACCTACGCGTCCCACACAGCTCCAGAATTGCTGCTTCTTCCCTTGCCGCGTTTCGTATATATATATATAAATTAAGTAAAGATAAAAGGACGACAGAGAGGAAATGAGCACACTCCATTTATAAACCGGAGGGCGGCGATCATAGACAGAAGAAAAGAAGACCTCGCAACATGCCGGAAGAGAAGGCATCCAATCTTGAGAATGGCCAGACAACGGCAGCATCCACACCCAGCCACAGTCAAAAGGCCAAACGCCAGAAGACCCCAACTCGCCGACGGCCACCGAACGAGGGTGATGTCGTCGCCGGGGGTGTGGGCATCACCGGTGGCGGTGTGGTCATCCTGCCCCAGCACGTACTCGACGAACTCTATCACAACTATTCCATCAAGCAGCGACGCAGCGGGCTCAAGTGGTTCCTATTTGCGGCAGTCCTCTTCAATCTGTGGACGATTTGCATACCTTGGGAGCAGGCCCTTCCCACCAGGGGTGAGTTCGTGTTCCATAAATTGCACATATGCACATCAGGTGTATTAATCGAGATTTGTTTTAGCTCTGTTTAGACGGGGTCCTTAAACAGCTAAAGAGTTTTTCTCTGTGCAATTGTTTTAGACACCCGAGAATGGGAGTGTAAATAATTTGTTATTGTTTTATTTATTTATTGTGGTCCAAAGACCGTTCAACGTTTTTAAAAATGTTTTCGTTAATATAAATTTAAAATTAAAAATATTAATTAAAGTTACAATTAATAAACAATGAGTTACAAATGTAAAATAAGGTATATAATATACGTATGTACTGTTGCGATCAAGGTAATAGCGACCCAATAATTTTTTTTCTTACTTATGAAAAACACAAAAAAAATATTTTATTTTTCGAATCTTGATTTTTTCGGTAGTGGTTTATAAGGGGCTTATAAATTAAAGATAGTACTTATTTTGGAATACTTTTCAATATATATATAGTTTTTTTCATTTGAAGGGAATGTGCCTAAAAATAGCTAAAATAAAAATACTACTTTATACAAATTTTGTATTTATTTTAAAATTTTATAATTATAAGTACACTTTTTAAAAAGAGTGTTACTATTTTGTTTTGTTAATTTATACATAACACTTTTTTAATAAAATTTAGTTTTTTAATTTTAATTAATTAATTTTTTGTGATGGTGATGTATAAATTTTAAGGCATCTTTGCGATTCCCATAAATTGTTGCCTATCTGACTAGCTATCCAACTCCGTAGTCCAGTAATCTTTATGAATGTGTACTCTCATTGGGTTAATTGTGTTTAATAATAAATTTAACTAAATTTTATTTAATTTGGTTACTTACACATAACTATATACTAACTGACGAATCTCTGAACATAAGCTAAAACTCTCTTCAGATAATAGCAAATTGCCCAACTAGCAACGTAATAAGTGAATAATACCAAATGTTGACTAAGTCTTTTTGTATTGTATGTGAGTCTTGAGCCAGGGAAAGTCATTGAGTACTTTGATTATTATTTCTGATAAATTATTATTAATCATTTATAGAAGGAAGGACTTTTTAACTAAATCACTCGAAAAAGATAATAAATATAATTAAGTGTTATGCAATAATTTTTAAATAAAATAATACTTAAATATCAAAGAGATAATGTATCAAAAGGAACTTATTGAAAAGTGGTAAACCAAATTATTTATAATTAATAATAAAATTTAATAGAGATTTTAGCGGAAATGCTATATGAAAACATGCATTACGAAATATGATACTTACAAAAATTATATATTTTTTTTTATTATTTACTTATTTTAAAAATAGTCAGAGCTGAATTTGTTATATTTTAGCTATCAATATGTAAATATTTTATATGTTTAGTCAATCAGAAATAAGCAATAATAGATTATTTATATTTAAATCCTAACAAATTATTATTATAAATGATTACTATAAGTTCATTTACTCTCATATCCTCAGTGGTTAACTGCAGCATGTTCTTGGCCTATCTGGCGCTAACGGCTCTGTTGCACATTGGACGTGGTTCTGAGCAGCCTTCATTGAGACGTTTCCGTAAATCGTTGCTGACTATTGTGCCACGTGCCGTGTGGTTTCTATCGATGCTCCATTTCGCCGCCTATGTGATGCTGCAGGACAGCTTTTCGCCGCGGTAAGTACATATGAACTATAACATTAGCAAATAAAATCGCTCTGAATAACTTCTAAAAATTAGGACACAATGTTCTGAAGCTTATTAAAGCGTGCCTTAAATATGTTTTTCTTTCTATTTAGAAACATTTTCAAAGCTTAAGAAAACATTTCTAAAAATTATCAAATTAATTATTAGAAAGGACAACAACTATAAATATGAAGACTTATATTAATAATATGGTGAACAACCATTGACGATAAATAAAGAGCGAATTTTCCAATCTAAGCCGCCCCATTATTAAGCTGAGCAATTTCTTTTTTTTAGGGATGTTCTCGGGTGGTCCATATTGTTAAACTTTCTAATTTATGTGACGCTACCATTGCCACTGATTTTTCTGGGCTTGCTCATTGGCTTCTGCACGTACTTTAATTGCCTGAGTGTGCCAGTGGGCTTCTCACGGCCGGATCGGCTAATCTCCGATCAGGCGGCGGCTAATGCGGTTTTGATAGCGACCGCAGCGTTAATTGGCCTGTTGTATTACTTTATGGGCGAGGCCAAGCAGAAGCGTGCCTTTTTGGAAGCCAAGAAGAGTCTGGAAGTAAAGATGGTCATCGAGGAGCAGTCGGCAGAGCAGGTGTGTTTGTATTCATCTGCTTAGTGGAATGTATTAATTTCTAACTGAATATATATTTCTTAAGGAACGTTTGCTGCTATCTGTGCTGCCCAAGCATGTGGCAATCAAGATGCGCGAGGATTTGGGCTCATCCAGTTCGGAGGCATTCAAAAAGATCTACATGAGTCGGCATGAGAACGTTAGGTAAGCATATGGAAAAATTACTTCAATTTTTTTAATGTAGAAGAAGAAATCTAAATATGCATAGAGAATTTTTACTTTAAACAATAGTTCCTGAAAAAGTATCACACCAGAAATGTTATTGAGCTCGTTTATTTCTAGATTAAACAAACCAAAAATTGAGTTTGTGAAGGTTGTGTAGATAATTTAAGGTTTTCTATTTTGCAATGAAATATTCTTGAATTCAGTGTTCGCAATTTAGTTTGTATAATTCTATTTCTTCCTCTGCAAATGCAAATTTGAATTTGCACAGATTGTACTTTTAAATTAATATGTATTTTCTAATCAAGACTCTAGCTTAGTTTCTAGAATATGAATTCAGAAAGTATTAAAATAATCTATATAAATCCGGCGAGGAAACCATTTAATAATTATGTTTGTATTGTAAATTATATTGTAATATAATGACAAAAAATATAAATATAAAATAAAGAGTAACAATTCTTATCTAACAATTAATCGGCACATTAAATATTTGTGATGTCCGTTAATATAATTCACACCAAATACTTCAGCGATTAATTAAAAAGAAATTATGTTAATTATTAAATATAGATTTTTTCTGTATAAATTGATATTTCCATAGTAGGTGAAGTTTTGTATCCTGCGTATATTTATTAACGACCTCATTACTGATACATGCCTAGCTTTGATTTGAAACCATTTAAATCCACGTGGCAACCATTTTAACCATTATGTTCTATTTCGCACCCCCAAAAAAAAATAAATAATAAAAAGCATACTGTATGCGGACATTGTCGGCTTCACCGCCATCTCTTCAACGTATAGTGCCCAAGATCTGGTGAAAATGCTAAACGAGCTCTTCGCACGCTTCGATAGGCTCGCCGAGGTAAAGAGAAACAAGTTTCGCTCTGTTTCGTTTCATTTCGTCTCGTTTCGTTATATTCTGCCTTGGTTTTTGATGTTTTTTTCCATTCCTTCTGTTTTTTCTGTACACCCTTTCGCCAGCTGTTCTTCTCCGTTCACCTGCCCCGTAAGAATTGCTTATAATGATAATTGTGATTATTTGAGATAAACATCACTCAGCATTTATTGTTCTTCTTTTTCGTTCCTTCTTTCAATCTTTCATTTACTTCAATTGCGTATTCCAAACTTTAATTTGAATTCTTCTTTTTCTACATCTATGTGTTCTTTTTGGGCGACGCATAATGTTTTTATTTCTCTTTTTAAAACGGGGGAGATGCCATTTTTTTTTTATTGTTGCGGGGCTTGGCCGTTGGTGACAAAAGTTAAGCTCAGTCAGCCGTGTGAAATGTGTTGAGTTGATTCTTGCTTTAATGTGATTTTCGGGTTTGGCTAAAGGTCCTTTCAATTTAGGTCGACTTAATTTAGTGCAGTTTTTTTTTTGTGTATTTTATTCGGGCTTGTGTCGTCGACTTTTTTGGGTTTTCCTTTTCACTGATTTGTGTTTATTTTACACTTATTCTCGACTTTATTCATTGGTTTTCAGCGTTTTCGGTTCATTTCATCATGTTTGTATGGGTTGAAAACCCATATTAAATTTAAGTGTTCATTTACGGTATTTTTTATTTTTCACGTTTCTGACATGCTAAAAATAAAATATAAAAGTTAAAGTTATTATTCGCAAATAAAATGTATTTAAAAATAAATGTTTGCTTTTGAAAAGAACATAATTTTTTTTTAATTTTTTAAAGTTTTTTTTTTTGAAGCTTAAAAGATGTATTTCATAATAGAAAGCAATTCAAATGAACATTTACTTACCGAGTTTTGATTTTGCATTAATACCATATTTAAAAACAGTTACCAGTATTTTCACTTCAGTTAAAAATTGTCTCAATTATTATAAATAATAATTATCGTTGGAATACGCCAAATTCAAAGTGGATCATTTTAAAAAGATTTTCCCTCTAAACATGCGCAGCAATACTTTACACAATACGTATTTTTATTATCTGATTATGTATATTTTTAGTAATTTATCTAATTTTACCATACCCATAATTTACCATTGTACACCATTTGAAGCGGCCATCGAAAGGCCCAATAATAGATCGATTAGCTCGCTTGGTTATTAGCAATAACTAACTAACTCGCACACACACACACACACACACACACACACCTTACACCTTACACTCCACAGAAATACCAGCAACTGCGCATCAAAATCCTCGGTGATTGCTATTATTGCATTAGCGGAGCGCCCGACGAACGACCGGATCATGCCGTGCTCTGTGTACACATGGGACTTTCAATGGTGAAGGCCATCAAGTGAGTAGAGTGGAGCATGTGCGGGCTCACGGGGACCGCTGTGGACGCAGAGGACCGAAGTGGGAAGCAGACGACAGGCGACGTCAAATCAACGTTTGTTCAATTAAATATAATTGCACTTAGCCACGCGTCCACCCCTTGTGCGCCTGTTGTCCTGTCGTCCGCTGCGGTTGGTCCTCCAGGACTTTGTGGGCATATATTTGTATATATTTTTACATCGCCCTATTCACTTCCACACAGATATGTGCAACAGAAGGCGAACTCACCTGTTGATATGCGTGTGGGCATACACACGGGAGCTGTCCTGGCCGGCATTCTTGGCCAGCGTCAGTGGCAGTTTGACGTTTACTCCAAGGACGTTGAGTTGGCCAATAAAATGGAGTCTAGCGGCAAGGCCGGGTGAGTCCCCAACCATACTATTTGCATAATTGATGTTGATGTCCTGGTCATGCTATGATTGGTCCTTGTCACTTCAATATGCAAATTGATCACACACTAAGCACACACACACACACGCACACTTTTAAACCATGGCTGTTCCTTTGATAGACGCGTGCACATTTCCGACAAGACATTGGCCTTCCTCAATGGCGAGTTCGAGGTGGAACCCGCTTTTGGTGAGAAGCGGGAGGAACTTCTTCGTATAGCGGGCCTAAAGACCTTCTTCATTACCAAAGTTGTTAAGCCGGTTAGTGGAAACCACTAAAATATTCCGAATTGCAAGTATCATCCATATCTATATCGATGTCTCCACAGTTCGCCTCACCGTGCAGCAAGAAAATCAACGAATCCAAGTCAGAGGATGCCACTCACAGTCCCGACTCGAATGCAAGCAGCAACGATAGCAACGAAAATGCCGGCGAGGACAATGATGCCACCCTGGATGACGAGGAGCTGCTGGCCCAGAGCGTCGTCATCAACGGACACAATCCAACGGCCGCCGAGGATGAGGAGGAGCAAATCAAACTGGAAAACTTTAAGCAGCGCTTGAAGGATGAGCTCGTCACACGCGATGGACATGAGTGAGTTCTCTTTAAATTTCCATTTAAATTAAAGCAATAAATAAAACTTATAAAACTGCAATGAATTCTTCATAAATTAAATATTTATAAACTTAAAAATTGATGGAAAATATAATGAAAACCTTCCTCGGAAGTGAACTGAATATTTACATCTCTTTATGAAATTTTATTTAATGTGGTCAAAAAAATATCGATAATTCCAATTATATACAAGCACACAGTGATTTTTTTTAATAATGTTTAATTATTTTAAAATTGATTGAAAACTGTCATGAAAATTTATTTAAATTATTTTGTTCAGACTTTAAAGCCTTATTTATTTATTTAGTGACTAAATAGTAGTAAAAAACGAAAGCTTTTCATCATTTAGTTGTTTTTAATTTTATTAAATGTGTAACTTTAATTTAAACTTCTTTATTTTTTTAAATAATTTTTTAAAATTGGTTATTAGCTTAAAATAATTTTAAAATAAGCATTCGTTCTCTTCTCGGACGTGCAGTGAATGATTGAACTTTAATCTTATGAAATTTTGTATTATTGTTTTATGATTTTTTCAATTTATATTGATTTAAAGATAAAATATTAAGTTATTACAGAAATAGCAAAGTTTTATACTTTCGTTAATTATTTATATCATTAACATATAGGTACAATAAAAAAAGATTTCATTATGGTATTTAACATTTCAATTATTTTATCTATAAAAATGTCGACCTGCATTATTTTTGAGTAACGACGCAGACATAATTGATATATCTACAATTGTAGGTTTTAATATTCCATGTCGACATAGTCTTAGTTTAAATTGTCTGCTAAAATATCTGAGTAAAATGTGTGATGTACTTTCGCAGAAATTTGACCAAGGACACAAACATCTTTCTGCGCTTCAAGAATCCGCAGCTGGAACAGGCCTATGCCGTCTATCGTGAACCGTACAGCTCTCTGCCACTGCTGGCTGCTTTGCTGGTGCAGTGCATCGATGTGTTATACTCCTACTTGGTGTTGCCACGTTCGACGTTGCATTTCATTAATATTGCAGCACCGCTAGTGCCCATTGCGATGTTGGTGGCAATTAGCATTGCGGAAAGCTTCGGTGGCATGTTGCCCAAGTTCTTTGTGGATGTGAGCAAGCGATTCAATGACATTACCTTCGTGCGCGAACTGGCGGCCATAATTATAGCACTCACCATTGGGCTGAGCAACGTCATCGACATGGTTGGTAGTAGCAGAAGTACCAGAAGCAGTGGCTCAAGTCCTTATTGATTTTATTTACGACTCTTGCAGTTCTTCTTTGTCACCTTTGTGCGCACCGAGCACATTGTGAGCGAGAGTGAATTCAATGCCACGGCCGGACTGGAGGAGGTGGCCACCGCCGAGCACCTGCTGCCCGAATCCTTTGTGGAGCAAATGCGGGAAGCGGTGCCAACCGAACGAGTCCTTTATCCGTCCTATCTGAGCAACTTCAGTGTCCTCATACTCATCGCAATCGCTGTGATTGCCCAGCTCACCCATCTGACCAAGATCTTGTTGCTCTTGTCCATCGCTGGTAATTGTTGATGATAATATCGGAACAATTGCACGATTTACCATAACTTCTTATATGTTATTTTTAGCTTTACATTGCTATTTTAATATATGCATCATGCAGGACTTATACGTACTGGAAGATGATCTAGCGAATCAGCCGTAAGCTTGCATTAAAATATTTAGCAGACTGATGGAAAATTATTTAAATTTAGTTTCGACTTAGATTTGCTGGAGTGAGGGATAGTAACTTTATCTAATTTAGTTAATCTTCATTTATTATTGAATTTATTTATCTCAACTGTATTTTGTCCATGTATTCCAGACTCATATCAACACGTTACTGTGCCTCTGGGCTGCTCTTGGTTGCCGCATTGTCGCTCAGTTTTTTGGCGCGTCATGTAAGTATAGAAAATAGAATGTCGCTGTGTGATACCCTGTTATATATACCCTGTTGCTATATAAGTCGGTGACCGAGACAAGAAGACGGATACATACCGAGGTTCAAAAAAATAGATTATGAACTGAGAATCTTCAACTGACTGAACAGGAATATATATATTTTTGAGTCCATCATGAAATAAGCTACGAACTTCATAGAATAATAATTTAAAAAAACAATGTATATATGTCTTGGCATTAATATATATATATATATTTTTTTTTTAAAGTTGGTACAATTTACAATTTATGCAAAGTGAAAACTTGAATTTTCTATTAAATTCGCTTCAAACTTATTTTAATGATAAGAGGTTCGTAGGATTTATAAATTAAAAAAAGGGCTGGGCATTTAGAGTTCTTTACGTTAAGTGAACTCAACATCCCGATTTAATTGAATCGAATTACTTTCAGATGGATCATGAGGATCGGGTAATATTCAAATGGAAAACCGAGGTGGCCGAACAGAAGGAAACCGCCAACGATATGCGACAACGAAATGAGGCTTTGGTCTACAATGTGCTTCCCGTGCACGTGGCCGAGCATTTTATGAAGAACACAAAGCGTTCCCATGACGATCTTTACTCCCAGAGCTATGCCGAGGTGGGCGTCCTATTTGCCAGCATGCCCAACTTTTCAGGTAACTTCATCATTTCGGATTCATCATTCTGAAGTAAATACTAACTGAGCTCACTTGCAGACTTTTACTCGGAGGAAACAGTTAACAATCAGGGCTTGGAGTGTCTGCGTTTTCTTAATGAGGTCATCTCTGACTTCGATGCGGTACGTCTCAGAATGTTATTATAATAATCTGTATATACAAACATGCTATATAAATTTCTAGCTGCTGGAATTGCCGCAGTTCCAGGATATAATTAAAATTAAGACCATTGGATCCACATATATGGCGGCCAGCGGTATTAATTTGCAGCGTAATCTGCGCAACGATGCACCAATTACCGAACGATGGTCCCATCTGGCCGTGCTCGTGGAGTTTGCTCTGGAGCTGAAGCATGCGCTGCAGGGCATCAATGAGCAGTCCTTCAATCATTTCGTGTTGAAAATGGGCATCAATCATGGACCGATAACGGCTGGTGTGATTGGCGCCCGCAAGCCACACTACGACATCTGGGGCAATACGGTGAATGTGGCGTCGCGCATGGAGAGCACAGGGAAAGCGGGCGCTGTGCAAGTCACCGAGGAGACCTGCAATATACTGGAACCATTTGGCTACACATTCCAGCAACGCGGCTTGGTCGTCGTCAAGGGCAAGGGTCAGCTAATGACCTACTACTTGCAGGTGGGCCAAATTACCGAATATAAATATGAAATCTTGTGCGAATACAAATCAATTTGCTCTTCAGGGTAAGTTGGAGGGCAGCACATCAGAGCCTAAGGCGGCCATTGAATTGCATGGGGCTGAGGAGGGAACAGGAAAAGTCCCAGTTAGTAATCTTGACTGCAGCACGGACCTGGAGGCGGATATTAAGACACCGCTGCTGAAGCTTAAAGCGAAGGATGCATCAACGGAAGCAGCGGCCGCTGAATCCTGTCTGGGCAATGGCACAGTGGGCGAATCTCAATCGTTGTTGGAGTAAACAAAAATTAAAATCTCTGTATGTGTGAGTGTGTATGTGTGTGAGAATGTGAGAGTATGTGTGTGTGTATGAACAAAAAGTTAACTGTTAGACAACTGTTATACTTGCTATATTTGGTTTGCCTATATTCGTGTGATATTCTGCTAAACACTTAAAAAAAAAAAACAAAAATAAACTTAATCCATTCGAGACGACGACTAAAGTCGAATCATTTTGAGTTGTGTGAATTTGTGTGTGTAACTGTTCTTTGCTTTTGAAAAGTTTGTAAACTGTGTACCTAAAACAACTATATAACTACAAATAAGTATTCGAATTATTGTGAGTGTTTTGTTTTAAACAAATTGTTATTTAATTTACATTTAATGAAACTGTAACATAACAATTAATTTGCTTTACAACAATTCTTAGTCGATGTGTAGTTGAAATCAATTTATAATTACAATTTGGGACTAACCAAATAACAAAACACAAAAAAAAACTTCTTGCATTAATTTCGCAAAAAACAAAACCAAATCTCAAAGTGAAAAGATTTTGCATACAAAATGCGCTTAAAACTAACTATAAAATAATGAACTACAAATTAAATACATACATAATGGAAATATGTAGACTAAGTCGAAATATTTACATAAATTATACATTTAAATTGAGAATCCGAATCCCACCACACAAAATGCAACCCACAAGCAAGTCCAAAAGCAGCTAAAATTAAAAAAAGGAAAAAGTAAGCAAAAAATAAGAATAATAAAATAACAAATTTATGTACTAGATTAATGCTAAATAAGTATAAACTTTTAGTTTAGTTGATAGCAATAAACCGCGTCCTATTTAGTAAAAGAGCATCAGAAGAATGCGATCCGAGGGGAGATGGATTTTGCATGCATATTACCCGGCAGAAAATAGACTCCAAACGTTAACATAGAAACGTGAATATGCATAGAATTATATATATATATATATATAGTTTACACACATATATACATTAGCAAATATAAACATATAGAGAAACGCATGTTTACTAGACAACTTCAACGAATTAGTAAAAAAACAATCTACAAACGAACTTACATAGCATAAACAAAAAAAAAATAAACAACAAATAGCATCAATGTATTTAAAATCAAACAGCAATTTCAAGTTTTAATAATTTTTATCCATACCTTTTGTTAGCTATGATTCCGCCCTTTCAGAAGAACCTGTATTAATTTATTAATGGCTTAAAGCATGACAATCAACGAAAATTATGTAAGTTAAAGGTTGATTAACTGTGAATTCTGGTATTATAATATAAATTCTAATTTAATTGAAATTCGAAAAACAAACTAGCGAAATGAAAGCAAAACAACAACAAATTTAGTCATTACTTTTTAAGTGTTGTGTTTTAAGCTATTAACAGTAAATCTAATAACGCACTTTTATATAATTTAAATAACAAAACAAAAACAAAAAATAAATAATTAGCGAATTATAGAAAAAAAAATAAATGAAAAACTTATAAATCTACGCACCTTTTGTAATTATTTCGAGTTATCTAAATTTTCAAAACTATGTTTTCAAATAGTGCGCATATTTAAGGCTGATTGCGGCAACAGCTGTAAAATACTCGAGGCCATATAATATTCGATATGAATTGATGACATATATCGGTGTGGTGCGCTATCGTTTTCGCATTTCGCTATTACAGGGATGCATCGCCGCACTGTCAACGATGGAAGTAGACTGGCAACCCTGTCGCCGTAACATAAGAGTTCATTTTGGATTGTAAAAAAGTTGCAAAAAAACCTAAATTTATCCATTATTCATTAGTGCATAGTGTAATTAAAAAGCGCGTAAGTGAACCACAAAACTCTGCCACGCCAAACGCACTACAATTTTGGGGTCCAAGTGCCGAGGCCGTTGTCGTTTTAGTCTCAGTTTTGGCCTAGGGCCGCTGCTGATTATGCCTCCTCTTGCAACGTTCGGCGAGGGCGACGCAATTTTCTCTTTATTTATAACAAAATGCGTGATTACAACAAATGTTTATACTCATTGTTGTTGCTGATCTTGTCATTGTGACACAGCAGCAACGTTTGTTACACTTTGTTAAAACGCATCTGCTAATGTTGCTTTGCTAATCGTTGTTTTCACTCAATCGTCCACCCACTAAATAAAAAAAAAAAACAGCTCAGCAAATAGTCCACATCCTTCCTCACTCAGACACACACATCCACAACACACGCTGCAGAGGAGATGTCGCTCAAGCCAAAAATAGTGCAATTTGTTGATGTCTGGCCGCGCTTGCGTTGCGTCGCCGAGGACGTGATAACATTGAGCAAAGTTGAACGCGCCGTTTGGAACACTAGCTTCAGGTGAGTATCGCTTTACATTGCACAGTGGGACGAAAGCATTGACATGGAATGACCTAGAACCGAAACTAGAAAATGAATAATGTTGCTTAAATATTGTGCACAGTGATTACATATTTAAAAAAAAAAAAGTTCAAGCTTAATTAAGAAATTTAATTTAATTTCAATTTAAAATTGGTTTATCTTTTGTTTTTGGCATAGTTAATTTTCAAGAGTGATAAGAATCATGTTAAGATTTACTTTTATAATTCCATGAAATGTCTGTGACCCACTGTGCGCCGCAGCATGATTTGCCAAAAAAGCGAAATGTTCTTCGGGAAATACACATGCGCATCTGAGATGTTTTAAGTTTGAATACTCACGATCACACAAACACAAATACTTATATATACATTTGAATACGATTCTATACAGCGATGTTTATACGCTTTGCGTGGCGCAGCCCGAACCGATGGCAGATCAACTGTATAACGAGACAAAGCACTTCCTCGAGTCGCACGTACAGGAAATGCTGGCAAAGAAGGTGCTTGCCGAGCACGATTCGACCAATGCGAACAACACCAACAGCAGGCCCGATTTGCTGCAACGATACTATACCACCTGGGTGGAGTATAGCCAGGGCATTAAATATCTACACCAGCTCTATATGTAAGTGGTGATTACTGCTTAAATCTCTGATTTATCATATAATACATTTGTTTGATCTGTGTTTGGCAGCTATCTGAACCAGCAGCACATCAAGAAGCAAAAGATCACCGATACGGAATCGTTTTATGGCAATCTGTCCAGCGATGCAGCCGATCAAATGGAAATCGGTGAACTGGGACTGGACATTTGGCGCCTCTATATGGTTGAGTATTTGGCCCAGGAGTTGGTGCGTCACATACTAGAGGGCATTGCGGCGGATCGGGACAGTAATGGGACATTGGATTCGCATCGCGTGCGGGTCATCAATGGCGTTATACACAGCTTCGTGGAGGTGCAGGATTACAAGAAGACAGGCTCTCTGAAGCTCTACCAGGAGCTCTTCGAACAGCCTATGCTGGAGGCAAGCGGCACATACTACACGAACGAGGCGAACAAGCTGCTGCAACGGTGCAGCGTCTCCCAATACATGCAGGAGGTCATCAAGATCCTGGAGTTCGAGAGCAAGCGGGCGCAAAAATTCTTGCACGTCAGTTCACTGCCCAAGTTACGCAAGATGTGCGAATGGAAGTTTATCAACGATCGATTGGGATTCATCTACTCGGAGTGCCGCGATATGGTATCGGATGAACGGCGACAGGATCTCCGCAATATGTACATCGTGCTAAAGCCCATTCCCGATAATCTAAAGGCGGAACTAATACAAACATTTCTCGAGCACATCAAGAACGAGGGCCTGGAAACAGTGTACGCGCTGAAGGGCGAGAACATCCACATTGCGTTCGTCGAGAATATGCTAAAGGTGCATCACAAGTATCAGGAGCTAATCGCCGATGTCTTTGAGAACGATTCGCTGTTTCTTAGCGCCCTGGACAAGGCCTGCGCCAGTGTCATAAATCGTCGACCCAGCGAACGGCAGCCATGTCGCAGCGCTGAATATGTGGCCAAATACTGTGATACACTGTTAAAGAAATCGAAAACCTGCGAAGCGGAAATCGATCAGAAACTCACCAACAACATAACCATATTCAAATACATCGAGGACAAGGATGTCTATCAAAAGTTCTACAGCAGGTTGCTAGCCAAGCGACTCATTCACGAACAGAGCCAGAGCATGGACGCCGAAGAGGGCATGATCAATCGCTTAAAGGTCAGTTCTCGCTTTACACTCAAATAATTTAATTACTGAATAATGAAATTATATATATTTTTATATATTGCAGCAAGCTTGCGGATATGAGTTCACCAACAAACTGCATCGCATGTTCACGGATATATCGGTCTCCACAGATTTGAACAACAAGTTTAACAATCACTTAAAGGACAACGACATTGATCTGGGCATGTATTAAACACTGTTACTTTATACCTAATGAGTCATGCATATTTAAGTCAGCCTGAAGCCTCTGTCCAGCAAGAGAGTCAGCCGAGGACAGACACTGTTTTATAAGCACCCAAGAATCACTTACAACGGACGGAAGGTCATATATACTGATTATTATTGGAACTATAAGTAAATTAAAAAACTCTGTAAACAGATTGGCGATGGTCAGATCTGAGTCTGCAGTCTGAAACTACAGTTTATTGGTAAAACCTTTTAATATTTGTTATATATAACGAATAAATTGGATCGTGCATAAAGTAAAAAGAGTAAATCAATCGTATGTAAAAGATATTGATTGCACCATTCATATCCGCACAGACTATGATAAGAGTCGAGTTAATTAAATCAAATTAGAAATCGACAAACTCGCCCGAGCTCTGACTATTCTGACCTGGTACTCTATCAGGTAAATCGAACAATACCACCAACGAAGGGTGTTAGGAATCTTCAATTGATTTTTCACAATGCGAAATTTAAAATTTAGAACATACCCCTTGTTATGAGCAGAATAATAAACCGATCAGTCGGTTAATAAGCAACTATTCTATCTGTGTATGTTAAACATAAACATAAATATAATATTATTTTTTTTTTTGCAGGTATAAACCTGTCAATTAAAGTGCTGCAGGCGGGCGCTTGGCCGTTGGGCTCCACCCAGGTTATACCCTTTGCAGTGCCACAAGAGTTTGAAAAGTCCATAAAAATGGTGAGTGAGAGAACAAAAAGGATTTAAACTTGTCTATCTTACTATATATCTATTAATACTTGTGTATTTGTACCTCATAGTTTGAGGATTATTATCATAATTTGTTTAGCGGCCGTAAATTGACGTGGCTGCATCATATGTGTCATGGCGAACTGAAGCTTAGTCACCTGAAGAAATCGTATATTGTGACCATGCAGACGTACCAAATGGCGATCATCTTGTTGTTCGAGACCTGCGACACGTTAAGTTGTCGTGAGATACAAAACACACTGCAATTAAACGACGAAACGTATCAGAAGCACATGCAGCCGATGATTGAGTCCAAATTGCTGAATGCCAGCTCAGAGAATCTCTCGGGTGATACGCGTATCGAACTGAATATGGATTACACGAATAAGCGTACGAAATTCAAGATCAGTTCGGCGTTACAAAAGGAAACTCCACAGGAGGTGAGTGCCACGAAAAGTTGCTTATCAATTGTATGCGTACAACATGTTGAACTGTATTATTCTTAAAGGTGGAGCACACGATCAATTCGGTGGATGAGGATCGTAAACTTTTTCTGCAAGCGGCCATTGTTCGTATTATGAAGGCGCGCAAGGTGTTAAAGCACAATGCGTTAATACAGGAGGTGGGTGCAAAAGCATTAATTAATATCCCAATAAATGTATACTGATCAATATGTATTCTGCTGCACAGGTCTTATCCCTATCGAAAGTCAGTTTTACGCCCAACATAGCAATGATCAAGAAGTGCGTGGAATCGTTAATTGACAAACAATATATTGAGCGCACTGCCAACTCCGGTGACGAGTATAGTTATATGGCTTAGACTGTAAACGGGCCTGAACAGCTCGTAGAGATTATGAGAAGAGAAAGACAAAAAAATTCTCCACAAGTTGAATGAACTCACAGTGCAACCAACACATAATAATTGTAATGCATATATATTTTGTTAAATTTTTAAAATTCATGACATGCAATTCAACAAGAAGAACAACTAATGGAAAGCTCTAAACTAGAATATCTGTCAGATAAACAATAACTGAAACTTTAATACACATACAGTCAATTTTTTTACTTACTTGAAATAATGGAATCTAATTTTGTTTGTTTTGTAATCCCAACTAATCCTACAGCGAAAGTCGAACAAAATGTTCGCATTACTGATACTTTTATTTAGATTATTTAGTTTTGTGAAAGTGTTTACTTTTGGAGCGAGTGTTTTACAATGCTGTAATTCCTCTTTATATATTGTACATTTATCGGGTTCACACATACACTCGCGCACACACTCAACATACGCACAAATCCAAATTGTGAAAGAATGTGTAATAAAAACAAATTCAACAAGTAAAACAAATAAATTTCCAATCGTACGATTTTAAATAAAACCAGTAAATAGTTAATAGACTCTTTATAACTTTATGTTTCATCTAGCTGCCCATTTAAATTTGCCAGTGAAACGCACTTCTTTCATATTTCTCAAAATTTGCAATGCTATTTTTATTTAATTTTTTTAATTGTTAAATTTTAATTTCATCAGTATATATATATATGTATATATATATATTTTTTAAAAATTCATTTGTTCTTGCTAAAAAATTATATCATTTGCATTGTTCTGTTCTGTCTGTGCTAAACATTTCATTTCATAGCTCATTAATTCATATGTATGTGTGTGTATGTGTGTGTTTTTGAATTGTTATTGTAATTCGTCATATTTTTTGTTTACTTTAATTTTATGTTTGCGATTTGCTCAAGCATTAAATCCTTGTATAGCTGAATGTATGAGAATGTAGGATGTACATATAGTTTTTTGGGCTTGATTTAGTTAGTGCTTTAGAAGGTTTTTTTGCTCAAGAGTAGGATTTGTTGTCAAAAGTATATGATGAAGAAAAACGTTTCTAAAATCAACGTTATTCGTTTATTTTTGGGTCTGATATTATATTTCTTTTAGTTAAGAGTTTATTGTTGCTTTACCATTTATTTTTTTTTTCTCAAATGTTACATTTTTTATAGTAAAAGTATCCATTCGCCAGCTTTATTACGTCGCGTACTTTTATTTTAATTAATTCTTTTTTTCTGTTAGTAATTTCTCAATTGTCACACTACTTTTCTAAAAAATATATTCAATAATATTAATACAAATAATTGTACATACAATATAATTAATTATAATAAATACCAACTTGCTATAGCATAATATAATAATTCGTTTATAATACTTTTCAACTGGCTCTGTCTCTCTGAGGGAAGGGGCGCCCTTTTATAAAATGCTGCCAATATGTTGCGTTTTTTATTTTGGCAGATTGGCTTGTCAGTTTGTTAATAAAAAATACATAATCTTCAATATATATATATATATATAAATATTTCACTTTTTTATTATTAATTATTAATGACTAGTAAACGTTTACAGTTTTTTTTTTTGTTGTTGTTACCTTTTGCAGTTAAATGTATAATTCAGATTTTCTTTTATCAAATTACAAAAGCAAATGCTGCCTGGTAGAGTTTTACTGAGCATTTCTTGAATTTACCTTTACTTTTCATTTTTAATTGTATGCAAAATTTTCGAAATTGTATTACCAAACATTATCGGAAATTTGGAGGGCGTTTCGGCTATTCTAGTCTCTCGAAATTTCAAAATTAAATTTATTTTTGAATATTCTTGTAAGTTTTTGCCCGAGTTTCTACTTCGTGGTTGCTTTGGCTTAAGACATTCAAAAGATTGGATAAAATCTAGTTTTAGTTCTTAAACAATTCTTTTACAATAAACGCCCAAAATTCGCAACTGAAGCGTAAAAAATGTGCTTCGTGTATATTCAACATCATAAATATAAAGTAAGTAATGCTGCTGCCTGGAACCCTAAACGGTTCAGTATATACTCCAAACTATGCATATAGAGTTCATAAACTATATATAAATTCAGTGCTTGTATAATTATTAAGTTTTGTTTTTAGTTTTTTTCTCTTGTTGCTCATTGTTTGCTACATTTTGTTGCTCATCGTTGCGTGCTTTTTATTGTGTGTGTTACGTGTGTTGTTTCGGCCATAGAATTATTGCAAGTTCAGAGTCTGGGCTCATCTGATTCACATATATATATTTGTGGTATATATATATATATATATATAGTGTATATATAATACTGTTTTGTCTGCTGGTCTGGTGTGGCAATTGAAGTTCATATATTTGGATTTTTCATTTAATTTCTTTGTTTTTTTTTTACTCATTTCATTTACATTTTTGTTTGTCAGTCTTTACGATTCACGGCATTTGTGCATTTAATTTATTAATTTTTTTTCGCGTTATAATATAACCGAAATAATTGTACTTTTATGTACGATATATATACGATTTTTGCAATATTGAGTGAATTTAAAAGTGAGCGAACTTACAATCGAAACAAGCTTGAGAATTAGTGCTCGCCTGTGTGGGTGTGGGTGTGTGTGTGTGTGAATAGTTCATGGATGAGCAGGTGAGTCTGGTAACTTGATAGGGTTTGTGCATGCCTAGCGTAGTACCAACTCCGTCTTCATATTGTACATGTTTGCATATAATGTATATAGAAGTGCGGTTATTATCAACGTTCATCATTAAAAACATATAACTCCGAAATTCTTTTGGAGATTATTGGGGGGGCAGTGTTTTGGCTTCGTCTGAAACAAGTCGAGGTCTTCTCTTCGCCTCTATTGATCGAGCGAGGTGGTTTTCGTACGCTTCCACAGCGCCTTGAATATACCCTTCTTTTTGGCTTTGGGTGTAGAGCCGGCGACTGCGGGGGCATTGTCCTTACTGCGACTGCTGCTCTCCTTACGCTTTCCCGAGCCCACTACAAAAAAAGAGAAAAAGACAAAGATGAAATATAAAATCTTAATTTTATCTATATATCAAACATTTTCTCCTGACCAATCTATTGATTGGTGGTTCTTAGCGAATATTTTTAGAAAAAAAATCCTTTTAAGACTTAAGTTTGAAAAATTCTAAGCTCGCTTTAATTAATTCGCTGAGAACAGTTTTAAATTGGTGGAAAATATCAGCTTTGGTCAAACTAACTCAAACTCTTGTTTACAAATTTTAATTCACGTAAAAAGAATGCATGAAAAAATTCAAACTTGCCGAAGCCGAGTATTATCTTTTCACATGTTATAAGAGGGTTTAGTATAGCTGGAAAACATGTTCATTAATTTCATTATTTAATTTTCAATTTCCTTTTTGGGGGAGAGTTCTTCCCGTCATCTGTCGAGTTTGATGCTTTATCCTAATAAGTAGAAGTTACCTGTCTCAAATTCATAGGCATGCTTGCTGTTGCTGTCATCCATGGGCAGATCGCTGTACGCCTTGTGCTTCCTATCCTTGTTATGCTCTGATAAGTTAAAATCAAATTAGGATAAGTAAGTGTCCATTGGAATTGATTTGGATGTACTTACTCTTTTTGGTTATTAGCAAACTGGTGACGCGTCGCAGTGCCTCGCGTGGTGACTTGTTCAAGAAGGAGGGCGTCAAATTGGGCGGCAGGGTGAGCGGCTTGCGGGACTGACCTGTGCCCGACATACCGGCCGGATTGTCCCACACACGTACCGAGGCCAATCGATCAATGTTCTCCGTGGATGCCGGGCGCATGTTACGCTGCTTGGGATACCAGCCGCGAGCGGGGGCGCCAGTCATGCGCAGCATTTCATTGGAGGCTAAGGCGTGATTGATGGAGCGCTGGCGACAAATCTGAGCGGTGCCATAGGGGCCAGCTGAAAAGGGGAAAATACAGTTTTATTAAAAAAATAAATTACTTCCTTTGCATGATTTTAATAAACCAATATTTGAATGAATTTGAATATAAATTCTATGATTCTTATGGGCAAATGTGATTTTCTTAAATTCAATATTTAAAACATTTTAGAACATATTTTGTTATTGTCCACAATAAATATGGATATAAAGCGTATGCTAATTTGGAAATCATACTTGAATTTCTAGAAGTTCTAGTTGTGATTCCAGAAGGGATTTTACTCAATCTGTAGTGTTTAGTAGGAGAATGTAATATAATTTAGTTAAAATGAAAAGTTTTATCAAAATACACAATTCTAGTTTGCAAAAGTATCAATCGATTGTCCAACAATTATAACTTTTGCTTTTCAATAAAGAAATTACGTTTATTTTCAATATATATAAAATTGTATTGCAAATTCTTCTGAATAATTTTTCAATTTATTATAAAGATAAAAATAAATATAATGTTTATCAAAGAAGAAGTTTCAATTCAACAAATTTAAAATTTCCATACCAATTATTAATTAATATTGCTTTTAAATTAATAATTTATAAAAGTGCTATCACAATTTATACATTTCTTTTAAATTATTTTTAAAAGTCATAATAAATATTATAAAAACATTTTTTTTAATGTATTAATATTTCAATGCAAACATTTCAAATAATCAAAAAGTATGTTTATAAAAGAAAAGTTTGAATCTGATTTCGAAAAACAAACCTATTAAAAATGCATAAAATTAATATGCTAAGCAAATAAATTATGCGAATGATAATTAAAATATAAATTGAAATTAGGTGAAAGTTTGGACTTTTGGAAAATATCAATTGCTGCAAGCACTTAATTATAAATGGTAAATAGAGTTGGGAACTTACGTCCTATGCCCAAGATGGAGTTGCCCATATTGATGCTATTCGAGGTGCTCGAGCGTGGCGCTGTGCGGGAGCCGCTAACGGGAACGGGATCATTTTGGCGTCGATATGGCGTACGTGGTATGTCACAGCTGTAAGCAAATGTGGATGGTGTCACTGGAGAATTCTACTCTCGGTTGTAAGTTGAGGGACTCACCCTCTGGCAAATATTGGGGTTTCGGGAAGACTACATGAAGTTTGCAGGCGATGCTCCTCGCGCGGCGACTGCTTTAGGCTGCGCTTGGTGCCATAGTTGATGTACCGTCGCTGATAGGAGCCCGTGCCAGCAACAGAGCCGCCATCGCATGACGACCCAATGGTGCCCATGGGTGGCTGTGGCAGAGGCGGCATTTGGCCGCCCATGCCGGTGGGCGTGGTTATGCCGCTGCCGCTGCTATAGCCAAAGAGTTTGGGCGATCGCTTGCGATACTGCGAGTCAATGCTCCACGATTTCATAGTGTTAAGCGAGTGACCAGCACGATGTGGTGGCACCACTGGCGCCATGGGCGGTGGCACGTGTGCCAGTCCAGGCAACCCGGGCAGCACCTCCACAAAGTTGCTTGACTGATGATGAGCCGGTGCCGGTGGCGGTGGCAGCTCATCGTTGAAATGACGCACTGCAGCCACGTTGTCGCGACTGCGCCGCGTATGACTGTTACTGTGCACCGCTGCCCCCGAAGCGGTGGCATGCACCTCGACGATAGTAGTTCCACGATTGGCGGGCACCGCTGAGACTGCAACGGACGCTGGCAGCTCCAGCTGCTTGCGTGACTCAATGGGTGAAGGCGGCAGCGGCGCATCGTAGTCAAACATATCTGGATTGGAACTGGGCGGAGACGGTGGCAGCGGCCCAAAGCCAACGACGTTCTGCGACAGCAGCATCTCCTTGGCACTCTCCGACTTGTGCACGCCCGGACGGAACTCCAACACGCGCTTCGCATGCAGCTCAGCGGCAGCAGCGGCAGCGGCAGCAGCAGCTGCAGTAGCGGCAGCAGGAGATGCAGCAGAGGCAGCTGCAGTGCATCCATTGACCGAACCCATCAGAGGCAAATCGCCGCGCAGAAGTGCGCTTATATTGTGCTCAATCTGCTTAAGCGGTGCGCAACCGTAACTAAAGTCGGACAGCTCCTCGTCCTCCTCTAAAGTGGGAGCCAGGTCCGTGTGAGGTGTTGTTGCCGTGGAGACCCGTTGATCTGGGTAAGTTTAAAAATTAAGGCAGTTAGCATCGAATTAATTGAGACTGCTCGAGCCTAGCCTGATCTAAATTGCTTTATAATATATTTAATATTTGTAATTCAATCGCTTAAAAAAATAAATGAAAAACCTAAATTAAATTGGGACAAAATGTGGTGAGCCAAAGCTCAGGACAAATCATGGATGTGGAAAGCCATCTTCAGAAGTCGAAACTAAGTTTTTATATACTACAGTCACAATTTTAACTTTTATAGAAAATGCCTAAATCCCGAATTCATTTGTTATTGGAATGTAAACTTTTGCGTAGAATCAATATAGATAAAAACTTTTTATGCAAATATCAAGAATACTGTGTAAAATTTAAATTTATATAAAATATATAGCATACGAAAATATATATACATTTTGAAACTTGATAATGTTTCGATATAAGAAAAGAACATTTCATTGTATAATAAATGCAATAAATATATATTTTTTTGTTTTAGGAATGAGGAAATTAAGTGTGAATTGCATCTCAGTTGATATAAATATAAATAAGAAAATAAACTGCAAATACAAAAACCCAAAAACTGCAGAAACTGAAGAAACTACATTTTAAATATGATCTGTCTCGCCTAACGTCATCATATTAATTATATATATATATATATATATATATATATATATATATATATATATATATATATCTCCATCTCTTCATTTATTACGGCTTCCGCCACTTACCGTTTCCGTTATAGCCAAAGAGATCGTAGGCAGTGCCGTTGAGACGTGCCTCGTCGAACTCCTCGCTGCTGGAGGTGTTGTCTGGCATGGACTCGGCGCTGAGGCGCTTCTCCGTCAGCATGGCCGTCTTGCTCTTCATGGGCTTCTTGACTAGATGCTCCGCCGCCTCGGCTATGTCCAGGGACAGCGCCGATCTCTGGGCACCAGCCAATTCGAAACTACGTCGCGTCTGCGCTGGTCCCGCGTCACACTCCTTGCACATGGAGCTCATCTCGGAGGGCGCCGGTGGCGGTGGCAGTGGCGCCGATTCGCTGGGCTCACTGTCGCTCGTGTAGAACTCATTGCTAATGGCGCCAGCGCCAAGGGAGGTGCGTGGTGGCTTTGGTATACTAAAGACGTCAAAGGCACGTGGCGGCTTCTTGGCCGTGGATCGCCTTATGACAAACGTACCCTTGCCCAGCATGCTCTGCTGCTCATTGTACACGAAACTGTTGTTAAAATCGCTCAGATTGTTCTCTCGCGATTGTTGCTATGAAAAAAATACATAAGAGATGGTCAAATGGCTGTTTAAATTATGCTTAGCTATGGTATATAAATCTAGAAACATTTTCTTAATTATCTTAAAACAGTTAGTTCCCAAGGGTTTTTTTGTATTACTATTATAAGAGAGTTACATCTAATGTGAATGACCCAAAATAACATTCTTATTTAAGGCTGAGGTAGCCCGCCAGTTGCTGGACATTCCTTTAAAATGTATTCCAATCTCTTTTTTTTTTAAGGATAAGTCTGCACTTGGCATAGCCACAAATGTCAGTCTTTATCCAAAGTAGTCTTTGTCGTTTATTAAACAATCTCTATTACATTAAAAATGCATCTCAATTGAGATTAATTAAAAATCAAATCTATTTGGTCTTTACCAGTCTGTTTAATGTTTTTTGAGCATTGATTACTGCAAGACTTTAAAGATGGCCATATTTTAGTATGATTATCCTTCTTCTTAGTTGCTTGCACATTATCATAAAAATTTAAGATATGGTTCCAAATTGTTATTATAAATATTAATTAATTTTTTTTTTAAATGGAAACAACTAAGTAATTGTATTTAAAGAAGCTTTTGTTATAAAGAATCGTTGTAAGGATTTCCGTTTAAAATGAAACCCTCAATGGAAGCCTAGTTCTCATCATGGCAATGTAGTTGATATTTTTGCATGTGCTTGTGCCTCTCACCTTTTTAGCAGCACCCGAAGAGGACTTTTTCATGGCATTCGTCTTCTTCTTATTGCTCTTAAAGTGTATTTCCCAGGCGACCCCATTCTGCTTGACGGGCGTCAGATCTGTCGAAATGGTTGACTCCTCCAGCGAGTCCTCGGAATAATCGTCTGTCACCTGTCGCAGATGCTTGGCTGTGGTGACGTTCATATTGGATGCCGATGGCGAGGCTTCGCCGCTCGAAGTATGCTGTGATCCTGACGATGTCGAGGGGGAGGTGGAGCTATTGGAATGTGGGTTCAGCATGTGACAGACCTCCTTGTGCTTCTCCACGGAGTTGAGCAGTCGCTTGCTGCGCGCACCCTCGCCGCCTGCCTTCGCAGAGGGACCTGGATAGATGGTCACCGGATGCTCATTTGGCAAGGGCTCCGGCAGCTTGGCGAGATTGCCACGCAGAACGGCATTGTGCACGGCACTGATGTCGATGCCCAGCACATTGCGCTCCCCGTTGCAGCTGCCGGTGCGAGTGGCAGCCAAGAGACCATTTCTTGATGAGTTGCAATTGGAGGTGGCGCACAGATTGGAGGCGGCACGAGCACCGCAACACGGTAGACTCGAATAGTTGGAGTTGGTGGCTGGCGTTGAGTTCGCACTGCGTGCCTTCGGCTGATATGGGATAAAGAGGACATTAATTGCTTTTCCATTAGCTGCCTATGCTGAGATGTATGTTTTATATATACTCACCAGCGTTGTCTGTATGAGTGGCGTTGTTGCTTCCTGGCTGTGCTCCGCCTCAGATAATTTGGTTAGGTTTTCGGCAGTGCCATCAACCTCGTTGAAACTGCCCTCGGGCACGGTGTCTGTGCTCGGCGTTTGTGGCACATCCTCCGAGTCCTTTTTCGACATGCTGCACACACATAAGACAGAGAATGTCAAGCAATTTTGATTGGAATTAAATCATTTATAAACTTACTACATTTTATTCACTTTAAGTAATTTGTCACTATTTAATTCGACGGCATTTTGTTGATATAATCATAAAATGCATACTAGACAATTATTACAGGGCAGAATGCCAAATGGAATTGGTCTTTAACCAATTGAAGTTGAACCCAAATACCGGAATTGATATTGTTCGTATCTGATATTATTGTAACTCTATTAGTTATATAATGTGTGATCCCCCCAAAAATAAAATACTCTTGACGGCCACAAATATTGTCACTGTTTTAAGTAGTTTAGGGTTTAAATTTTCAACAAAATTCATTAATTTGTACTATAAATTGGAATAAACTAATAGATTTAATGAAAGCATATGAAAAATATATACGAAATAAGAGTTTATAATTTCTTGCACACGAAATCAATATAAAAAGAATAATTTACTGCTATATTTTTTCAAATTCATTCAAATTATCCAATATAAAGTTGCAGACTTCTTTTGAATAAGGATTCCGTGATGAATTTACTAAAGGTAATTTGATAACGGAACTGTAATCCTTGAATTCCGACAAATGTGTAAACGTTTTTAATACTTATTGCCAGGTAACACAGAAAACTTTATAATACTTATAAAAATACAACTTTTTCAAATCGATTTGAATCATTGATATGTTTAATTATAATTTGCAACAACACTCACTTTTTGCGACTCAGACTCATGTAGCCGTCGTCCTCTGATTGATTCTCGCCACTGTTGCTGTGCAGGGCAGCTGGCTTGGTTGTCGCCTCCTCCTCGAACTCCGATATGATGTCGTCGAGTACTCGGATGGGCTCCGGTATCTCGTCCAGTGAGATGGGCTCCAGTGACTGCAACTGCTGTTGCTGCAGTTCCTCACTGTAAGGGCGAAAAGCGAAATGCAAATGAAAATGTAATTGGGCTACGTGTAGAGGCCTGGGCCGTGTAGACTTGGGCCAACTACAGCCGAGTGTGGCAGGTACTCTAGGCCACAATTTGAATTTAATTTCATTTAGTTGCTTGCGACATACTTTTGCTTTTGTTGGTCGTTGGCCGCATCGAACGAATCCAGAGCAGTGAGCTCCGTCTCTGTCTCCGGCTCGGACATATTGTTAACTGTTAAAGCAGCCTCAGTGCCCTCCTCTGCATCTGCATCTGCCTCTGCATCCGCCTCTGCCTCCGCCTCGGTCTCCGTTTCTGTCTCCGTATCCGCCTCGGGTTCCAACGCCTCCACAGAATCGCGTGCGCCACACGATTCAGGTGTTGCCTCCATTATGCGATATTCATTGAGAAACCAACTGCAACTTTATTTTTTTTTCTCTTTCGTTGATTATGAAAATGTAATCAATGCGCCCACACTCTCTGTCGCTGCCTCAGTCGGCGTCGCTGCTGCTGCTGGTGCTGCTGCGGATGCTGCCTCTGCTGCTGGGCGTCTTTGTTGTCGACTATTTCAATTTTCATCTATGCAATGTGTGAAAGTGATTGGCGTTTTTTCTTCTTCTTTTTTCAGGTCATTAAATTCGTCATCCAAATGCTTTAGTTATTGTTAGTGTGAAATAGCAGGGGAAATCGTGTTGAATATAAATTCAGCTTAATAATTAAACTTGTAATTATTGTTATTTTTTTTTATTGTAATAGTTGTAATCAGCTTAAGTTTCTCTCTCTCTCTCGCTCTCGCTCTCTCTCTCTCTCTCTTTCTCTCTTTCTCTGTCTCTCTGTCTTTGCTTAGACTGCTTTTATTTGCGTAATATTCAATTAGTGATATTAAGATCTACCAATTTTGGGTTGGGATTAAGCGGATATTAGTATTTTCGCAACGCTGATTGATTGTGATTTCTAAGGGAGTTGACAACAAATCAGCACAAATACTTGTGAATGTCTTAATGTAGGTATTTATTATCAATATGAACAATTTATCATTAAAAATAAATATTGAATTATTAGTTCCGGCAAGTTGTATTTTAGTCATCCTAATAATCTATCCCAACATAATTCTTAACACATATTGCCATTGCCTTCTTGGGTTTGTATCAAAAACATAAACCATAACTTGATGAAAATCAACATAAATAGTTTATCATCTTGGCAGACTATTTAATATGTTCATATATTGAGTTTTCTAGTGGTATATAATACGGGTAAGCAGTAACACTTACATATGACTTAAGGCTTTTCATTCAATTAAATAAATTATCACAACAGATTGATTGATTCCGGTTTGTTAGGGGGTCTATTAACCACATTAGCCACAAATAAATACTTCTATTAACATGAATATTTTATAATCTTAACAGACCTGTTTTAATAGCTTCTGACAAAAAAAAATCTTTCTGTAGGCGGTTTCAGTTTTTTTTTAAATTTAATTTAATTCTATTTTCTTATAGTTTGTGCAAAACTTTAATTGAAATTTCTCTCCTTCTTGGTTGATGATTGACAAGTTTCTTACTGTCTGTCAAACAGCATACAGAAAAGAGCACAAAATATTTCAAACTATGTCTTGATTACTGTTCTAATCACCGTTTGCGCACAATTTTTATATATGAAATTACTGTAAAAATGTGTCAAGATTGCGAAAAGTAACTTAAACACAAATCTTTTGAATTTGATACAATGCAATCTGGGTTTTTGGGTTAATAAGCGGGGTTTACTGCAATGATCTTAAGTAGTTATTAAAAAACGTAAAAAATAAATAAACATTTTGCTTCTGAACTTTTTTCGTGTAAAGTAATTCCAGTAAAGTATTTCTAGTTCAAATGTAGGCCTTGGGGCGAAGTTTATGTTAATTACAGAATATAATATAACATAAATTATGTACAATATGATTTTATAATCCATCACTAAGATTCACCTGGTATAAAAGATAAGTTTTCCAACTTTTGGCAGATATTTTTAAAATTCCACTTAATAATAATTCTTTCATCTTTTATAATTATATACTTTATAAAGAGTTTTCAACTATCTCGCACTTTCAGAAGCCAATTAAAAATGTTTGAAACACGTCCCACACATTTTTGCATTGATTTTTCACGTAGAGCTAACACCCCCATTCCGCTATGCACCATTCCCTAACCCCCATTACCGTTTGGAGTTTGAGGTGTGAAAATGAGAACATTAGTATGAGAAACACTATTCTCACTACTCACATTTCTACCACTCCCACTCTTTCTCCTCCTCATACTAATCCCCACACTTCGCGTATCTTCAGTTTTACTCTCAACTCCTTTGCTCCTCGCATTTCGTGTCTTCATTCATATTTTCTATACACTTTGTAGAGAGGAATTATACATATATATATATATATATATATATATATATATATATATGGAGCTCAAGCGCACTCACTCACACACACACGCACACAAAGACAAATTAGCCTCCCTGCTTGCCACCCACTTAAATACATACATATAAAACAATTTATATGCTTCTATACATAAACATTACACACAGACACACACACACAAATACACAGAGACGCACGTTGCCTTTGACTATGTTATTTTTTGCATTTTGTAAAACGGCAAAAAAATTTATTTCCGGTGTTATCTATTGCATATATCTGTGCATAAACTCATTTCTAATTCGAACTCCAAACTTAAGCTGCAAACCATCTACCCACCCACACACGTAAACAGTCAAAGCAAAGCTCCAACTTTGTCTAACTGTAAAATATACTGTCGCCGTCGCATTGCCTTTTGCTTTACTGAATGAAGTTGTTGCCTGCCTGGCGTCGTCGCAGGGAGTCTGGCATCGATTTTTTCATATGCAGACTCACACACATCAGCATTTGCATGTTGTTGTTGTTTTCTTTACCGCTGTCAGCAACGCAGAATAATTACAGTTAAAAGCTTTTACTGCCAAAAGGTCAAATCAAAAATCTTCCAATTGGAAATGTTGCTAAATATAGCAAAAAAAATATATATATATTTGACGAGCGAACGAATGTGCAAGACAGAGAGGGAGTCAGTCGACAATCATTCAACGGGGGCTGATGCTTCTTTTCTTTCTTGGTGCTGCTGCCGTCGTTGTAATGTGATAGACGAAGCGGCGGCTGCGACGTTGGCGGCATCCGCTTTTGAGACGATGACAAAAACAGACACGGCAACTTCCGAGAACAAGAGAATTCTATTCGCATTTTGCAATTTGCTTATGAATTGCACACGCATACATAAAAAAAACTCAAACACACACATAGGCACACACACACATACTGGCAAATGTTGCCTTTTGATTCGTTTCAAATTGTTGCCTATTTTTTCATTTATTTCATTCGATTAATTTTGTTTTATTTTGGAATTTGGAACACAACACAGACCACAAACCGCACATTTGTATACACATACATATATGCACACATACCTATTTACACAAAATATTGCAATGCATGCGGCGCGTTCCGCATCTGGTGAAAAACACACGTCCGCTCGCTATGAACACCGAAACACGACTAAACGGAAGAGCGTGCAGCCAATTGGACACATTGTGTTGCTGTTACTGTTACTCTATCTGGTGGAAGTGGTTTCTCCCACGACTCACACTCTCAAATTTCGCTTTATTTTTTTGGCTCTCCCAATCGTGAGTCGTGATTCGTGATTTGACTTTTGTTCATCGCTATTGTTGCTCAGGCTTCACACAATAAAGCGCGAAGCTCAAACAAATACATTGCATTGTGTGAGTGCAAGATCCATTTGACGCTCTCTTTAACTATCAAAGCTCTCTTACTTCCAATATATAACTGTAATTTAATTTGCCTGCATTTCGCTTTTTACAGCTTACATACATAGCTTAGATGTTTATTTGCTAGCATGTCAATGTAGTGCAACCTTACAAACGCAGAGCTACCAACGAAACTCATTGGTGAGGGAGTTCTTGCTTCGCTCTCTCTCTCTCTGTGTATCTCTCACCCTGTGCCACCCCACGACGATGCTGTCATTGCTGTTGTTGTTTTCGTCGCCGCGTGTCGCATATTTCTTGTAATCATCAACATTGATTGGCTTTGTGTGCTTTGCTACGCGGCATGTGTCAGGCATACACACGCAAAACACAACAATAAAAATATAAAAGGACAAACTCAACCCCCCTTTTCTAGGCAGACGATGGACAACTACAGCTGTTAATGTCTTAACGTCTTAACAGAATAGTGCTGCTCTCGTTATCCAGTTTGTGAGCCATTTAGATGCTAGTTTTAATAGCGAACAGTTGCTAGTTATGAGAACGTTAGCTAAAATTTTAACAAGAGAGCATCTCAAAAGGAAGGTTAAATTGCAGCACCTTTCGCATCTTCAACTTCTGTGTTTTAACATTGCTTATATGCTGTTAGATGTCACTCTGCTTAACAGCAGCAGGTTTTTAACAGCAGCCATTTATTTATATTGTTTTCCCCCCTTTTTTCACTTATTTCTTATTCTTTCTGATAGCTCTTGATGTATTTGCTTGTTTGTTTGTTTTTTTTTTTATATAAACTTAAAGTAGTATCATTAACTTGATTTATTTTGTTGTTGTTGGTTGTTGTTGTTTTACTGTTATACAATTAATAATCATCAAAATTTCTTTAAATGTGTGTGTTTCTAAAACGCTGACAGCGACCCTTGTTGTTGTTGCTTTTGATCGGTTTCCTCTCCTCAACCCGCCCGCCACATTTTTATTCTTCGGTTCTTTAGCCAGCAGGCGCAGACGTAGGAGCAGAAGCAGCAGTAGCAGTAGCAGCATAGAATGCTTGGGAAGGGGAGGGGAAGGGGGTGCTCCGCTGCTTACAACTTGTCCAAATACTGCGACAGATCGGGCAGGCCATCCTTGAGACCCTTGCGCTTGCGCGTGTCCTGGACAATCTGGTAAGGCTTGCTAGAGGGCTCGCACGGATCGCCGGGCAGCACCTGCCAATGGTCGAACACGCACTGGGGGAACGCCTGTCCACCGGTGTTGGAGCGCAGATCGGCCGTGAAGCCAAAGGATTCGTTGACAGGCAGATAGGCCTTCACCACGAACATGGGGGTGCCGACGACCTGGTTCTCCTCGAAGACGTGGCCACGACGCCTGTTCAGCACACCATAAATGCCGCCGACGGCGACCTCGGGGCACTGGATCTCGCAGAGGTAGACAGGCTCCATGAGGCGAGGGCCTGCTGTGATCGCAGCAGCGTAAAGGCAACGACGGGTCGTGGGAATGATCTGGCCACCGCCGCGATGGATGGCATCGGCGTGCAGGGTGACGTCGTAGATGTTGAAGCGAACGCCACGCAGATTCTCGTCGGCCATGATGCCCTCCTTGGAAGCCCACTGGAAGCCGGCGACGACGGAGTCCTTGATTTCGTTCAGGTATTGCACGGACTTGGTGCAGTCGAGGATGAAGTTGGGACCCGTGCCGTCAGGGCCAAAGCACCAGATCTTGCGGGCCTCAGTCACATCGTAGTCGTACTTCTCAGCCAGGTAGCGGGCACGCACCTTGAAGTCATCCTTGGAGCTCACATCGCCGCTGTCGATGTCCTCGGGCAAACCGTCGGGCATGGGCAGGGCCTTCATGAGAAGACGGTTGTGCTTGTTGGGCGACTTGGACAAGCACATCTGGTTGGATTCCTCGTTGACCGTCTCGCGGTAGGAGACAACGGGATCGGACTTTTTCAGAGGAATGCAAGCGTGATCCTCCTCCAGATCCTTAAGGCAGATTTCCAAATGCAGCTCACCGGCACCAGCGATGATGTGCTCACCGGACTCCTCAATGATGCACTGCACCATGGGATCGGATTTGGCCAGACGCTTCAGACCCTCCACCAGCTTGGGCAAATCAGCAGGGTTCTTGGGCTCAACGGCAACGCGCACCACAGGCGACACGGAGAACTTCATGACCTGTTCGGGAGATAAGAAATGGGATTTAGATAGATTTCCAAGAGGCAATCACTGTTCATTGTTACCTTCATGTTGTGGGCATCCTTGAAGGTGGTAATGGTGCCAGTCTTGACCAGGAACTGATCGACACCGACCAGACCGCAAATGTTGCCAGATGGCACATCCTCGATGGCCTCCACATAGCGACCCATCATCAGGATGGTGCGCTGAATGGCCTTCTCGTAGAGATCCTCCTTCTTGCCAGGGGTGTAATTGGGGCCCATGATGCGGCACTTCTGGCCGGTGGCCACCTTGCCTGAGAAGACACGACCGAAAGCGTAGAAACGTCCCTTGTCGGAGGTGGGCACCATCTTGGAGATGTACATCATCAGGGGACCATCGGGATCGCAGTTCTTAACAGCAACTGCTGCCTCATCGTCATGGGGACCCTCATACAGCATCTCCATACGGTACTTCTGGGCCACGACGGGCGATGGCAAATGGATGGCAATCATCTGAAGCAAAGCCTCGCCAGCTGGCAGCCAGGTGCGCATCACTGTCTTCAGCAGCACCTTGCCATCCTTGTCCTTATCCTCGTGCTTCAACGTCACTCCGATCTTCGTCAGCAGATTCTCGATCTCCTCCTTTTTGTAGTTCATGATCGCATCGAACACCTTATAGATGGGGTCCAGAATGTACATGCAGAAGGAGCGCTTGTTGTCCACCTCCTTCTGCTTCTGCCACTTCTTGGTCTTCGCATTAAAGAAATTTTCTCCCCATAGTCTGAAAAAATCGAAAATATACAAAAAAAAGAAAAATTAGTTTATTTTTAAAATTACCCTGTTTCTACAGGCTTTATGGGTAAATAATTATGTAATTAATTATTTCTATTTAACTTTTAGTTTCCTATTTAATGTTTGTTATATGTCTCATATTTAGGATTTAAGAATAATTATTATACATTTTTTCTATTTGTATATAACTTATCATTCTTGTAGATAAACATACATCTGATTTTTATATAATACACCAAAAAACTATCTAATGAAATTTTAAACCCCTCCAACCTCAAGAATGCCATATTCTTTTTTTGATTTTGTTTTTCGATTTTTAGATATTTTTGTTTGTGTATAATTTAACATTTTCATGAAAATTCTGGATTTTATATTATTATTATTATCTATGCTAAATAATACTACTGTAATGTTTTTATAGAATAGTTTATCATATTAATAATTCGTACTTTTTTTCTTTTTTTTTTTTTTTTTAGATATTTAACTCTCAGTTATTTATATTATTTACTGGCATTACTCAGGTTACTTTTATTCCTGGTATGTGATCACATTTCATCCGAACAGAATTAGATGAAGATATAAAAAATTTATATTATATAACCTCTCCGAATATTTAATGTGGTACTTTAACGGCTTTAATTAGTACAAATCAGCATTGCTCTTTTTAGAAATTGAAACTGACATTTAAAAGGCTTTTATCTCATTTATGAATGAGTCCTTAGTTCAAAATCTATATAAAAATCAATTAACTTATTTATATATATATATAAATAAATATATACATATATATATATATAAATAAATATATACATATACATAAATAAATATCAATATTTATGGATTTGTCGAGTCGCTGCCTTAGCAAATGCACCGTTTGAACATTGAGAAAGCGGTTCCGATGCAGCGTTTCAGCAGCGTCTCAAATGGTTTTGATCTGCTTTTATTGTTTGTTGCACTTGTGGCGCTTTCAGCACGCGCGGCTCTTGGGATTCGAGAATCGGAAGAGTTCGCACGCTCAGCGTCACACGTTTTGTGCTAAAAGCGATGGGTGTTGCAAGGGGCGATTGGGTAAAACTTACCGGTTCATTAGCTTGACGACATCGATCTTGAACTTCTCAGAGTACATTTCGGAGAACTGCTTGAGGGTGAAGGCCCAGCCGTGGAGACCGGAGCCGAAACCGACGGAACCCTTGCTGGGATCAACACGCACCTCACCCATTGGGCCGCCATCGTCGTTGTAAGTGGCAATGATGACGTTCACGTTCTCCACGATACGCTGGAACGTCTGATAGAGCTCCTCGGCGTCCAGTTGCAGCTCGAGCAGAGCACGATCCATCTTGTTCATGAAGAGAATGGGCTTGATGCGCTCAGCAATGGCCTGACGCAGCACCGTCTCAGTCTGCACACAGACTCCGGACACACAGTCGACGACGACGAGGGCGCCGTCAGTAACACGCAGAGCGGCGGTCACCTCCGAGGAGAAGTCAACGTGACCGGGGGAATCGATCAGATTGATGAGGAAACCCTTGCACTCCTTCTCACGCTGATCGGGTTGCGTGATGAAGACGAGATCCTTCTCTTCAACCTCAAAGTACATGGAGATGGCACTGCGGTGGATAAACAGAGTTAATTCGGTATAAATTGCAAATAGGGTCGTGGCTAGACTTACGTCGACTTGATGGTGATGCAACGCTCCTGCTCATCCTTACGGGTGTCGGTGAAACGCGTCTCGCCTGCTTTGGCGCCGGCAATGATTCCGGCCTTGGACACGAGCGAATCGGTCAAGGTGGACTTGCCGTGATCCACGTGAGCGATGACGGACATGTTGCGAATATTACGCTTCTTGTCCATCAGGCCACGGATTTCGTCGACGGTGAAGTTGACCTAGAATATAAGAATAAATGTTGTCATTGATGAGAAAGGGAAATGTTTATGCAAAAATTAAACTGTAAAAATAGCTATTAAAAATGGCGTTGGCAACAGTCACATACACATAGGCAGAGTTGATCTTGTGAGGTTATGTTGAGGCACACAATAGCCACTTGAGTTGAATATTTTCTGAGAAACACACAGCACACATACAACTGTATCTTATTCGTTTATGTATATGCATACATATATATATAATCACGTCCGCAACAGATTTAGGCACCATTTTCTAAACCAGCCAAAATTGCATACGTCATTTGTACAATTTCCCTTGAGCTATTTTTCTTTGTCTTGCATTTCATCAGTGTCACACATTCTTGACACGCACACACATATATACACAGTCACTCACACACACAGTTAGACTGTGTCACGTCTGCACTTTTTTTTGCGCATAATTTTATGCATTTGCTTGGAACATACATCATAAATTTATATGCTCCCGACTACTGCATTTGTTAAGCGTGCATTTTTTGGTATTAACGTGGAATATTGGCACCTACCATTTTGGATGTTTATTGATTTGCGTGGACCAACTTTAAAAACACTACACGCCTGCACTGGCGTATCGACAGGAAAGAACGGGCAACGTCGCTATGCTAGAGATGCGACAGCAAACTGTCGTTCTATCGATAGTCTCTGCGTGCCTTTATCGTTGTCTGCTATCGATGTGTGTCGTTGCTATCGATGGTATGAATTAGCGAGCAGTGAGACCAAAGGTGAAAAATATGTTGCTTAGGAAGTGCGCAAAATACAAACTTCAAATGGAAAACATTTAAATATATATATATATTTTTTCTCAAATTGTGTTTACTGTATAAAATGTACATTTAATTTCCATAAAAATATAAACCGCCCCTTATTTAATCATATTTTTTCTCACTTTTCTCTTTTGTATTCGATTTTTATGGATCTTAATCTAAAATAAGATTAAAACATTATTTACGGTTAATTGCTTAATTTGTCAGCGCATCTAATCGCTTGTCCAGACAAAAAGAACAATATAAATTCTTCACTTTAGAAACTTGTTGAGTCATCGTTTTAGTTCATTTTTCCATACGTGTTGCAATACAATATTTAGGTACACGTCGCATGTATCTTTACGTTGCAAACTCACCTCGGTTCGGCTCTCAAACTGTAGTGGAAGCAACTCAAACATGCGTGCAACAAACTTGCTCGAGCTCGATTTTAATTTTCACTCAAACTGCTTTACGGCAACATTCTTGCCACTGCAGCGAGGAATGCGACAAACGTGCTGCTGCAGAAACAATGTTGTCGCAACATCATTGGCTGCATGTTGGAGACAATTTCAGATTCAGTTCGTGCCCGAATCCGATTCGACCGGCCGAACAGTTTTCAAGTGATTTTCTGTGCGTGCGGTTCGTGCTAACGGTATATAAAGAATAACTGGCAATCTCACTCACACACGTGTGATTTGTTGTTGTGTGTGAATGTTAAGGATGCAGCGAAACTGCATAATAAATTAAAATAATTAAATATTAATTATTAAATATGACAGATTAAGAAAATAGGCTTGACTAATATTCCAATTGGATTCAATGTGAAATTTTCCCCGGGATGTTTGAAAGCAGCACAAAGAGCAGTTAAGATCTGATCTAACAATTGTGAAAGAGCATTAGGATGTTATCACTTGCATCAATTCTAAATGGAAGGAAAAGTGGAATAAAGACTAAATGCACATTAATATTCTGTGTTTTATTTTAAATTAAGATTAAATCAGATCAATAAAAATATACGTAAAGAAATGAAAATAGTAGATATTATTTCAATAATTATTTTTAAAAAATTTGAAATATAGTATGAAAATTAATAGTCCCACTCAGAAAACAACTTCTCAGCTTCTAACTGGAATATTAGCGAGCTCAAATCACAATTAAAAATATCCCAATTAACATAATAAAATTTTCAAAGCGCCATTTTGGGATTTTTCAAGCCCATAAAATTGCGATAAGGCCTTAAAGGACGAAAACCAAAAACAGAAAAAAAAGTTTTGCAATCGCTACTCCTTTGAATTCAAAAACGATACATAAAATAATTATAACAAATTCAACATAAATGAAAATGGGGTAATAAAGCCATTTCCTCATTTGCCGACGATCGCGACGGCAACTTTTGTCGCCGTGCCCCATTATAAAATCCTTAAGCTCGAAAGTCGAAAAGGAGCCGAAGAACAATAAAAAAAAGAAGAAAAGCAGCAGCGAAAAAAAATTTCACGTTTTTAAAAGTTTTTTACGCTGTGCAATATTTTTTTGTTGCTTCTATTGTCGCGTTCTGCGCTGCCAAACAAAGTAAAAGTTAGAGGCGAAAGTTCTCTCTCCGTGTGTGAGTGTGTGTTCGGTTGAGTGTGTGTATGTGTGGAAAGTGCGGCAAAAATAAAACAACAAGAAAAACAACGTCAAGAACGTGCAAGTTTAATTCGATTTTAGTGTGTAGCAATCAGTGCGAAAAGCGCCAAGCAAAAGCAGCAGCCAACAACAACAACAACAACAACAACAACAACAACAACAACAGCAGCAAGAAAAATAAGCAGAAAACCGCACACAAACAACAAAAGCGCAGCGTGCAGAAAAAGTTACCGTTATTCTCATCGCTACCTTTGCACATTCACATTCGCATTCGTATGCACGCGTGTGTGTCTCGGTGTGTGTGCATGTAGTAATAGCAGGGAGCTAAAGAACAGTAAAAGTGGATTAGCAGCTGCAACAACAACAGCAACAACAGCAACAACAGCAACAACAACTACAACAGCAGCCGCCATTGCCGCCGGCAGCGTAGTCAGTGTTAAAATTTGTGCTGCGACTGAGAATCTTTTTTTTTTGGGATTCAATGCGGAGGAGCGCTTAGTGTGTTAGTCTTTCAACTCGTGACTGTTGTAAGTTGCCTGGCTTTTGACCATTTTTAACACATATTCCCTACACTCCCCTCGTCGTTTTCTTCTTCTCCTTCTTTCACAACTCACTCAATTGTAATTAATTTAAAGTTAAGCGACGAAGAGCGTGACAAGTAGACAGAGAGAACACGATTTTCTTTGTATAAAAACAAGTATAGGAGAGCTTGAGCGAGAGAGAGGGGCGGAGAGTATTGAATATCAAAAGTAAACTTGAGTATGACCAATTAAAAGCAATAAGTTTTGTATTTTATATGAATTTGCGAAGCAAACAAAAAAGTAAAATAATTCAGCGAATTAACTGCAAATACAGTGAATTATTGGGACAACTTTGGCCACATTTATGTTTTGGTTGACAACTTGACATACAAATTTTGTCTGACAATTATTAAATTATTTGTCTTGAACATTTATATTTTTCAGTGCATGACAAAATAATCCTAAATTACGTTATTCTTATTGGCAAGTAATAAACAAATGATTAGTATTTATACATTCTCAAATATGTAGGCCACATAAATTTAGATATTTTTTTAGAAAATTAAAAAAGTAATAATGAATAGCAACAGCCACGCTAAAGCGCTTTTGACATTTTTGTGTGTTAATTTGAAGCTTAGCTTTCGAATAACTGCGCAAAACAATATCAAAAATATTAATGAACGACACATTGCAATCAGCTACAATTGAAACTACGGCGCTGCTCGGCTTTACCATTGCAATTGTAACACGGCACAAAACAGCACTCTACACAATGAGACGAGCTTAACGGCAGAGCAAGAGAGAAAGAGAGCAGGAGCAAAGAGAGTGGGAGAGATGGGATAAGATTTGCCGAATGCAAGCAAGAAGTGCGGTGGCCGAGCGAAACTTTTACATAAGGCACATTCTCACACACACACACACACACACACACACACATGTTTTTTATATTTGTGTGTATGCGTAAGCTGTGACATTCGTACATTGTATGCATTTCCTGCAACTTCCTGGCGGCCAGTCCTTCCTTGTCTGGCACGTCGCACATAGTCTGGCAATGTCTGACATGTTGTCCGACAGTCGTTGACTTTTGCATTCTTTTTGTGCGTTGTTGGCTGCGGCCTCGACTTTAAGTTACAGCAAACACTCGTTAAGTGAAACCATTTCTATAAAATTAGATTGCAAAATGAATTTTTACTGATTTAATGTTTAAATTCTATTAGTTTATTGGTTTTCTTGGTAAATAAATCAAAGTGTTCAATAAAAGTATGCAGAAGACACAGCAGAATATACAAGTGATTACTGTATTTGTATGGATTGTCTTGAAAAATCGACAAAGACAAACGAAATTTCATTTCACAACTAATGACTAATGTGCCTCATATGAACAGTTTCTATTAAGATGTCCAGCTGAATAAAATAGAGTGGGAGTGAGAGTGAGAGAGAGAGAGAGACTTTACAGTATGTCCACTTTATGATGACATAGATTGGTCCCAGCACAGCTGCTATATTTATGGGTTTATGGGGGCAAGAAGTTTGTTTTCTCAGCTCTTTAAAGTGTGTACATTATTTGTGGAATAAACAAATAAACCAAAAGGTTATTCCTGAAATCGTAAAGAGTTTTAAGTGTATGGGCAAAGCTTTTAGGTGTCCCCGATTGCTACAATATGGTAAGATGACAAATAGTTTAAGGTTTAGGTATTATTGCAGCGACAAAACCATTGAGGCCTTTTTATCTGTGCTAAAAGAAACGATTGGAAAACACTTGCCCAAAGTGCATAGAAAAGTGTCATTTGAGGACCGTAAAATGTTATTTTTTTACTGTATAAACAGCAACTTTTAAGATGCGAGTTGTTAACGGACATATTCCTGCTCATAAAATATTGCTCATAAATATTTATAGAAAAATTATTAGATTGTGTAAAAATATTGTCAATTGGAATTAATAAATATTACAATTTTTGTTGGCCTTAGTGGAAAAGCTTTTAGGCAGTTTGTCTAACAGGGAAATTCGTAACCGAATTGAAAATTTATTTAAAAAACAAGTAACCGAAATTAACATTATGATAGTACACAACATTTGCTACAATTACGGAACCAAAATAACTTGAAAAATAAAATGAATTATTTTTAAATTATTATATATTAATGAAAAATTAAGCTTGTGTTTTTCATCTGTGTGTTCTACGTTAGATTTATTCTAGAGCAAAATCTATTATTTTCACTTAAAACTTTGTTCAAATAGAAAAAAGTGATTATTAATAAAAATTAAGGTGTGGAAAAATTTAGAGTTTGTACTTATCTTCTTTACTTAATCATTAAAAAGTGAACACCTCCTATTTTCACCCACAAGCCACAATTTGTGAATTTACTTAAAACTCGATTTGTGCTATTATAATGCAACGTGTAGCATAGACACTTTTTAGAACCTGTACCCGAAACCAACTCTATAATATCGAAGTTCTGTCATTAATACAACTCCTTAACAGACAGTAAGACATTTAGATCCAAACACAGACAATCGAAACCGACACTGGGAACTGGCAGGGCATTAAATTGTGAGACTGCATAAAGTTGATCGGCTTGCAGTTGGCGAGGTTAAACACTTTAAACTGCCACAAAATCAAAGAGCACAAAATAAACCAGCAGACCTCAGGGAGTGTTTAGGATAGTCTGCTTGCCCAACAGATACCATACCAACGAGCTCTAACCGTACAGGAGTGTAATTTTTGTCAAAAATTAATGGCGAAAATAAATTAAATACCTTAAAAGAGGTAAAAAATATAAATGGTTTTAGTTAACACTTCAAGTATTCGATATCTACTTGAAAATATACATACAAAAATAATTAATATTAAAATGTACAATATGACATATACAAATATGAGGTTAAGTTATTATTATATTAAATGTAAATACAATTAATTCAAGTCGTTACATCTTCATTTGGAATTTAAGTTAGCAATAATAAAAATTATATTTTATTATTATGCCAATTATTGTGCCTATTTCATATCACCATAGATTTTTGTAGTACTCTTACAGGGTATTCAACATCACGAATATAAAGTTTCGCACAAGTTGTATATGGTTAGTAGTGAAGTGGCGGATGTGTTGTGGGGATGTTGGTTGTGGTGCTGATGGTGCCGACTCCATCGCCAAGTGCTCCTTGTGTGGTACCTGCTGTTTCTTTCAGCTCAGCTCAGCTGTGCTTCAGCCTGACACATATTCAGTGCATTTGGCAAATCTTATGAAACGGGCCAATATTAAAATAAAAGGCGCTAACAGTCAAAAAACTTTGTTTACTCCTTTATTTTCTTTATTCTATTCTTCGCACTTTCTTGTTGGCTTTCTCTCGACGATTTGCCTGCCTGCCTATGCAGCCCCTAAGCCCCTCTCCCCTTGCAGCCTGACTCCTTTAGCCTCGAGTAGCATCTCGAAATAAATCTTCGAATGGCTTTAACATGTTTTCAGCGCAAGTTCTGCTGTGCGGCATTATGTCTGCCCCTGTGATTTATACATGCTAAATAATTTATTGGGCAAAAAAAAAAACACATTTTCTTTCCTATATTTATTTTTTTCTTATTTTTATGTGAGTGTGAATGTGTGCGTGTGTGTGTGTGCTCTCACTCAAATGGTTTACTTGGCAGTCGGAGTACTTTAAGTGCTAGATGGACTTTTTCCCGTAGTTTTTCAATGTACTAAAAGTTTGGGTGTAATTTTTTAAAAATAGTAATCCATAAGTGTTAAGTTGTGGTTTTGAATGCAGTAAATAAGATTTGTTAACTTTAAAAGCACAATTTTCCACTTATATTAAAAAATGAACTCAACCCAAAATAAACTCCTAAAATGCATTTCATTTTTTTAATGTCAAATATGATCTTCATTTTTTAATTTCGATTTAATAAACTAACACCTTTCCTAAATGTCAAAGAATTAAATTCCATATGTTAAGTAAAGATTTTTGGTAAATAACTTACTAATAAATCATAGTTTTTTATAACTATTGAATTATTAAACGAATTCCATTCTAAATTGAAATGACAATATATAAGAATTTAAATAATGGTTACATTTTCAAATTATGGTTATTACATAAACTATAATTTATGTCTATTGAATTTGATTATCTATATATTATAATTAATTATATATCTATCTCTTTGGGCTCTATCAAGAATTAGAAATAATTAATAACACTAATTAACGATTATAAAAATGAAAATAGATAAAAGTTGTTTTGAAATCAATTTTAATTGTTTCTTAATTATTTTTAACTTTTATTTTAACAGAGCAATAATTTTTAGTATATAAAGAACTTGATAATATATTTTAATAAACAAATTCGACCTGAAGTTTTTTAAATGTTATTGACCTACTAAATCATACGTCTTTTTTTATACTTCCTAAATGGAATCAAACTCAAACTTGTCTGTATTAAATTACTTCAGATATATCACACACTCATTTCGCTCAGTTCAAGCGAAATACTTTAATAAAGTTCGATGAAATCGAAACGTGTTGCATCTGCAAACGACAGCGTTGCAGCTGAGCTGCTGAGCTGCGTAGCTTATACTCCATCCTCTCAATCCGTGTGTGTGTATGTTGCATTCTCTTACTTGCAACACACTCCCCGCTAACATTTTAGACTTGGCCATCTCATCGCTCTTTGCGTTGACATGAATGATGACTTTGACAGCGTAGTCGTCGGCATCATTTGAAACTTATTGCTCGCTGGAGCTGTCATCGATGGTTTGGGTTTGGGTTTGGTAAGGGTACCCACAATTTTTGGTGTTTTTCTATAACATGACTGCGAACTTGATTTGGCGTAATGCCTGCAAGACATACTCATAACAGGGCAACAAGTTTCGAGTCGATCTCATTAGCCAAACAACAAACAAAAAAACATGTGCAGATATCAGAGTAATATATAAGCAGTTTTTATAAGGTTTGCCTCTCAGTCTTTCTCTATCTATATTTATATTGTATATTTGCCATCTCTTTCTACCTGTGCGTGCGGTCCAATGGAGCGGTTCATTTTGCGCTGGCCGCGTCGCAGCTGTTGCACCTTCTGCTTTCAGCCGTAACTATTGACTAGTAAACATTGTAGCCACGCCCAGTGAACTAAAATGTATGCACAATTTATTGAAATGTTAATGAGCAATGCACTGCGATTCGAGGGGTACTGCAATAATTCTAGTATTTAGAGACTTCCTAAAGTAGTCCTAATAAAGTTTGTTTAACAATTGATAATATTTATACCGAAAAATACATATAACTAAATATAAAATAAAGTTTGTATATAACCTTTTGTGGTTCTAAAAACATTAATTATTGAAAAAGTCAAAATATGATTTTATTAAGCGATTATAGTGATATATTTCTATGAGAAGCACATACAAACTATGACAAAATAATTTAAATAACTAAGAATAAAAAATAAATATATATTATTTGGATATATATTTATAAATTAGCTTAACATTACTTATGGAAGTTCCAGATAATATTTTAAATTAACAAAGCAAAATTAAAAATTAAGAAAAAGAGAAAAGTAAAATCTAAATAGTAAAAAAGGAATAAACACATTGTGTAAAATTACTTTAATAGTTATTTCTTTAACACTTATAAATTATTACGCTAGTCTAAAATGAGCTAAAAATTTAGATATGGCGAACTCAGTAATTGTTGTTACAACCCTCTCTGCGTTTTTCCTCAAACCCACGGGAAAATTATTGAAATATGTGGGCATGGTTTTCGGTGAGCTGTAAATCAAAGAGTTGGTAACGAGCTGATTAGCGTGTTAACTGCGCAATTATTTTGTTGCTGTTGTTTCTGTGTATTTCTGTTTTTTCCCATCTTTTTTCAATTTCGGTATTTATTTGTCTCTGTGGTTGCAGATGGCCGATTTGACGAGCGGTTGACGGCTTGTTAGCCTGATAATGATATATTGCCATCGAAATGTCAAAATTAATAAGCACTCATAGCTGTTTAATGAGCCGCCGTTAACGCTTACGACATCAACTGAAAACTGCTGACACACTTTGGTTATTTGCAGAGGTGGTTTAAAAAGCTAATTAGTGATGCTATTTCTGCCTTACTTGGAAATCATCCTTGGCGACTTACCTGGAATTATTTAATTTTTAATGTTTGAGTCTGTGATCAGTTAAATGGGCCAGCTGAGAAAATCAGCAATTTGAAAGTGGTTTTCTATATTTGAATTATGGTCAATATTAGAATAAATGCTCTCCAATTGCGAATAGACACTTTAAAAGTTTTATAATCGTGTTAACGAAATTGATGTATTCAATTGAATTTATTTTGTTATTATTTATTTATTATATTATTATTATAAAGTAAGCCATTTTTAATTTGCTGAGATTAGTAATTACAAATATTATTCTTATGCGTATCAAATTTGTAAAGTTTTGTAAAAGCTTTTTTTCAATTGCAATGAACTACTTGGATTAATAGATTATCTTTCAATATTATATATTTAATATTTTTATTAAAATTTTAGTAATTGTATTTAACAAAATTATATTATAATATTAAATTATTTTTTTATTTTTAAAAACTTAGTACTTGCATAAAATCTGAAAAATGTATATTCTGACGTTGTATTAATACTGTAATGTTTCTAACTGAAACTCTGTGTTTTATATACAGAAATATTAATTAGAAATAGAATTTTCATTACTGCGATTCGGTGAACAGGTCAAATTTTCTGAAGAAACTACTGTCTCTAATAGAGAACGCCTCTTCCCTAAACAACATTTAATTAACTGGTTTACTGGTCTACTAATTATGAGCTCTTAAGTCAATTGATCCCCTTCTATATTGATTAAATTGTAGTTGCGTTGATACTGGACCAAAATATGTTGAGAGTCGCACTTTCGACATGAGTCCTTTTTCCGGGGGTAATTATGACGGCAAAGTCTTGCTCAAATCTTCTTGACTATAATTATATTGTTATTTAATAGCACATAGAAAATATTTATTATTCTGCTGATGCTGGACAAATGCCTGAATGACAGCTGAGCTCGGTTCAAGGAAAACTTGAACTTTTTGTCGCTAATAATGTTGATGAATAATTAATGTATGTATTTACTAGAGAACGAATCGAGTAAAATATATAGAAAAAGTATAATATAATTATGCCCCGAATCAAATTTTAACATTTATTTGAAAGCAACATTTTGTTGAACTTTCATTTGCTTCTATATATAGTTTATATATATTAAAACTCCGTGAAATAACCACAAATTTGTACTATAAAAAGACAGGTCTCTGATAATGTAGCCTTTTTTTTAAATGTTAAAAGTATAATAAAACTCTAAAAACTAGTGAGTTTTGTAAAACATGATGATGGATAGGATACAATTTAGTATCGTTCTTGCAAATTAGCCTTATGACTGAGGGACTAAATTGCATAAGAGCAAACAAACATGCAAATATGTCTATATAGACGAGTTTATATATAATATAGGCATATGTGGAAATGCATTGTTCAGTTATTTGGTTGTTCTTACGCCTCTTTTTTACCCAATATTTTAATTGTTCATAATTTATGAACTTGTCGACGACAACATAAAAGCCCCCCGAAAACATACATAAACGCAAACAGAATGTTATGCAATGCCACGCCTACCAAACAATCTGTGCATAGAAATGAATTTCATTTTGTTGTCATTTGCTTTCATTCATTTCGTACGGGAGAGAGTGGAGGGGGAGCTGTGCAGCAGACCAGACCGAATCAGACCCGACCAAAACTGAACCCCTGCTCTGTGAACACCTGTCACCTTACCTTTAACCAAGCGAAGGGACGGGGCATGTGGCAGGGTGGCACGCTTAAGCAGACGTCACTTTTGCTAATTAAAAGTTCAATGCGCAACATTTGCAGCAGCAGCAACATCCAAATGGACAACAACAAGCAAAACAACAATGGCAATGACAAAGGGAATGAGGTGAACGAAAATAAAAGGGAAAAATTAAGCAAAACAATTTGATTGTTTGGGTGTCTGATCGAAGATTCAATACTCTTTAAATTTAAGATTTCATTAAAAACAAAATCAATTTTTTGATTTGTGAAATTTTATTACAGCTGAAAATTTAAATAAAAAGCACAATTCATTTTTTATTGTTATTGATAAAAAATGTACAAGATATAACATAAAAATAAACCCAAATGTAAAAATGCAAAGTAAACTAATTTTTAAGCAGCTATAAAAGTGAATTGATCCGTAGTAAGTGGATAAAAAACAATAGAAAAGTTAATTTATTTCGAGCATTCTTTACTTACCTGCCTTTTGTTCGGTTGTGTTGTTGGGTTGTGTGTCTGATTTTCGTTTCGGTAGCAAATCTGCTTAAAATCCGTTTTTAATTATTTAATTAATTGCGTAACTTTATGCAAATAACCATTCAGCTGTCTTCTGCAATGTGACTCCGTCAGAAATGCTGTCAAATTGCATTGCATAACGATTCCATTAAAGGTAAAGAAACACGTGCTCAGTTTTAACATTTTTAATTATTATTGGATTCAAGAATATCATATTTATGATTGCATCATATGTATTTATTGAAGTTCCAAGCATTTCTCTGTTGCCGCTTTAAGAGCTTAAGTCAAAGATTGCTTGATTTTGGTGAGCCAAATTCGAAGCTCAACCCATTACATAATATTACATATGGTCATGCTAATTAATTACATTACGTTTCGTCTGCCCTAACCAAACAACCACACACACACACACACCTGACACACACACACACACATAGCACCCAAAGTACGCATATAAAAAATCATACAAAATCACCTGCGAATTTTTGAACATGAACACCCAACGGTTCCATGCGTTTAAAGGTGGTTGTAGGGAGAGGTGGAGGAGTCGCAGGAGGGGAGGGAGGGGAGGGATGGAGGCGAGCGTGGCCCAGCCAAACGTTTTCATATTTATGACCTCGCTGGTAACATTTGAAGTTATATTTTTGATTTTTTATTTTCATTTTGGGTCTTCTACACTGAGAGAAAAAAACGTTCGTAAATTAAGAAAATCGGCAGGGGCACTCACCTTATAATTAAGTAATATTTCCCAGAGTTTTTCCTTTCTTGATGTAGATTTTTCTAAAAAGAAACTTAGGAAAAGATTCTTTTAGTATTGTGAATGTGTATTATTAAATGACAACGCAAAAAACAGATAAAATATAAATAAAAATCTAAAGTTAGTTAATTTCAATAGTAATTTATATATATCGCATTTAAACTTCTTATAAAACATGAAAATCTTTTTTTAGCTATCATGGTGATTTTTAAAAATATCGGTTTGAGTGTAGACGTCGCTATGAAGCGCAAGTATCGACAACCGCAACATCTGCAACATTCCCTGTCACAACACATTCCTACGCTGGCAAACACTGGTGACAGTGGGGATGGTAGGGGGAGGTTGTTAACTTTTCTTGAAGTATTGGCATTTGGAAAAGTATTTTTCACGGCTATCTGGTCATAATTACTACAGAATGTTTGGCCTATTAAAAGAACTTCAACAGCTAGTCGAGCAGAAAAATATATGAAAATAACATGATGAACGGCCAAGTTTTACATGGAAAAGTTTAAATAACATTGCGATAGATCTGAAATTGTGCCCCTAATATGAACATGCCTTCGTTAGTCAAAAAACTGTTCCATGTTCCATGTTTGTGTATTTTTAGCGGTTTTCAATTTGTGGTACGTGCTCGGCGTGTTCCTTAAGTGTTCCCTGGTGTGCATTTAAGTGCTTTCGGATTGATTAAGCCAACATATTTTGTCAGCTCGGGGATAGCATAAATTATGACTATTAATTGAATTGCAGTATATTCGGCTTTAAAATAAGGTAAAACTTTTGCTTGTTGTAAATTGCTTAAATGAACTATCCAAGGCATAAAATATCTGAATGTGTTTTTCTCGAGTAACTGATTGTGAGTTACTCTTCGAAAAAGTGTTAAAATACAAATATTTGAATAAAAAGTTTGCACTTATCTCAATTGTTTTATTAAAAGAAAATTAAATATAATCAGTTCTTTTAAGAATTAAAACTAGACTTGACACATAAATATATTATTTTTATTGAGACATAACAAAATCAATTTAAAGAATATATTATACAAAAACAAATATGATAACTTATATACATCGATTGGACATATACTTGACTTATTTAACTTACTTATAATAATAAAAAAATATTCTTAAAATCGTAAAAGTTTGTTTTTAAGGCAGAAGCACAATCATTTTAGTTGAAACTATTTAAGTTTAACAAAAATATTTGTTTGATTTTGTATATTATTGTAGTACAATTAAAAGAAAACAACAAGAAAACTATAACACTTTGCAAGTTTTTACAAGTAAAATCGAAAATGGCACATTTCAATATATTCGCCTTTAGTTAAATGTGTGCGTTATTTAAATAACCCTTTAATAAAGCTTCAGATAAAAAGGCTTAATTACGTGCGTATATTTCAAAGTATATTAAATAATTGTACACGTCCTCTCCCCCCCCAAAAACAGTCTTTAAACAAATTACTGGACTGCAAAATGAAATTAATTCAAAATAAACAGCAGGGTGGTTGGCTTGTTGCCTCAAGGAATCAACGAAAACGCAATCAACTTGCATAAATCTACATTAAAATTTAAAAAAAAAAAATAAGAAAACATCCACAAAATACAGCAAATTCCATTTGCCAGTTAAATTTTGTAAAATTTACTTTTCTTGCACCGACATTCAATTTTTGGCAAGTGACACGCCCACACAGTTGCCACAGTTGTCGCTTGAGAAGGGCGGCTCGTTCGAAGAAATGAGTAATGTCGTTTGTACTTAATTTGAATGACAAATGTCTCAGTGCCGTAAACGTATTTATTACGCTCACTGTTGCTGTTCTCCCCCTTCTCTCTTCTTCTCCTTCTCCTTCTCCTTCTCCTTCTTATTTTCCCTTTCTTAGGTTTTTTTTTCTTTTTGTTCTTGTTGCCTATGCAGAAAGATGCTCGCAAATAATCTGGCATAACTCCCGACCCCCATCCCAGTCACATCCCTGCCACATCCTCACCTTCAAGTTTGTCATATATCTTGGCACTTTCTCAGCTGGCGCTTGTTGTTTTGTTTGTTTATTTGTTGTTGCCTTCATTAATCGTTGTGTGCGCAACGATTTAACAATGTTTTCCTTAATTATTCAAAGACCAAATTCTATTGACTTAATTGCTTATATTTGTTTAGTTATTTACACTAAATGCCAAATGTTATTTAAGATTTAAACTCAAGTCCATATTGTAGGACTTTCTTAGAATTGTACATCGAATAGCTGAACTTACTTAAATGAAAGTTAATAATGAAAACTATTTATTTTTTCTATTGCAGAATGGAAAACATGATTACGAGAAAATACAGATAGAAAAATGCCAGCGCACATTTATTGGAAGACTAAACAAATTCGAGCAGTCTTGCTCGTGGTAAGTCAAAGTTTTAAAATACGCCTACATTCAAATTATATTAACATATGTTAATAATATATTAATCAAATTATATAATTAATTAATAATATATTAATCTATCATTCGAACAACAATTTTTGGCTTTACATGCTATCAATCAAATTAAATTAACTTGCTTAGGATACAATTTAAAGTCTCTAGATTTAATAGTCTCTAATCTGCCTTTTATACACATTTGTGCAGCTAAATTATACTCTTTTTACCCAATTTTAATGGGTATATAAATAAATGCCATTTTGGGCAGGCTGTATTTAACATACACTTGCAAATGTGAATACAACTTCGCCTAACTAAATTTCAATATATTCTCAGAGGCATATATGAAAGGAATACTTATTTTAGATAAGAAAAATAGCTGATTGGAAGGAAATTTCATTTAACATTATAATTTCAAATTCAAACGACCTTTACAAATTTAATATTTTATACTTATAATAATGACTCTATGTTTGATCACTAATTACATAGTTGAATATATAAAATAATCTAAAGTTTGCATAGAGTATAATAAAAAATGGTTGGAATCGATTAGCATGTGGTATGCATAACTTAATTATAATGTATCCACAAGATTATTAAATCTGAGAAATCTAATACTGGAACTTAGATATGGTCACATTATCGTAAAAGCCAGTTGCCAGCCAAAAACTGTGTGACAATTATAAACCACAGCAGTAAAGTGGCCACAAAGATTGAAACCTTTTTTTCTTCGCCCAAAGAAGTTAATAAATTTTAAAGTAGCACTCACAAAAAAAGGAACAGGCATCAAATTTTCTGAAAAATGTAATAAAACATCAAGTTACCAATCATTCAAATGGCGGCAAGGCAAGCCAAGAATGCGTAGCAGGTCTGGGAGGGGAATGACGAGGGGGTGGAGGTAAAAACCCTTTTTTTTTTTGGCTGCTGCTGACTTGACCAGGCCTTGCTTAAGAACAATTTGAGTTGGACAGCAACACGTGCCGCTTTGTGATTGCGGATACTTTTCGTCGGATTTGGCCAAGCGTCGGCATTTTATGGTGCCAATGAAGCAAAGCGAGATGCTCCAGCCACAATCCCAAAACCCAAGTCTACATTCAATGTATTTTGCTGGTCATTGACTAAAAAGGATTAGGTCATGCGGCTTGACTGTGTGTGTGTGTGTGTGTGTGTGTGTGTGTGTGTGTGTGTGTGCATCTGTCCTTTCCTCTAATGTGTGGGAGTGGCTGTGTGATGTATAAAACTTGTTACTGTGTGCACATTAACATAATGTATTTTATTTGGCTGCTGACTTGTACGGCCCCCAGTTAGAAATCACTTAAGACGCTCAAATCTCCCCAGGTTTCCCCCGCACTCCCAATTTGGCTTAGTTCGTTTCAAGTTACCCTCAGTTCGGTCGATTGGAGTAGGATCGAGTCTGGGGGGTTTCTCGGCTTGGTTTTGTCTGTTTTCGGTTTAGGAACACTGCCTACTTTTCACATCATGCTCGTTTTCATCGTTTGTGCTGTCTCTTTGTTGGTGTCTTTGCATTTGTTTCGACTTGCGTGAAATTGCAAAATCAATCAATTCGATTACGTATACGTAATATTTATAAATATTTAATGTTAAGCTTTATACGCATTTTTGGGCAGCCGGCCATCCGTCGGTATGTAACTATACGAAACAATACAAAATTCGATTCGATGTTATGTAAATGACATTGTCTACACAACACAAGTAGAGCAGTGCGGAGGAGTGTGTGCTTGGGTGTGGGTGTGGGTGTGGGTGTGAGTGGGGGTGTGCTGTGTTTTATGAGCTTGGTTGTCAGGACACGCCGGGGGTGTATGTAGCAGGGTATACAATGAAATGGTTTCGACATGTTAATAAGTAATGTTAAGACAAGTTTACGCATAACCTCAAATTTGTTGAGCTCTTTTGCGATATTAAATAAATGTTTATATATACACATATATATAGAAATTTTGGAGTTCAATTTGAATTGTTATTATGCTGGCAGGAGATATTCTAATTTTCTAACGAATTGGAAAGGCACAAGATAGAGAGAGAGAGAGAGAGAGAGAGAGAGAGAGAGAGAGAGAGAGAGAGAGAAGAGAGAGAGAGAGAGACCAGAATGTATACATGAAAAAATGTTGAAATTTTACTTCAATATTTATTAATTATACTTGATACAACTCCTTTAGTATGATTCAGATTAGGTAGCCAAGTTGCCAAATGAAATCATTCTGCATTAATACTTAAATAAAATGTATTTAAATCTAAAGAAACTATGCTCTTAACTTAACATATACATATTGCTGTTGTGAGTACCACAAAAATTTCACATTTTTATGTCTCAAGTAAATTTTGAATCAATTAGTAATTTTTAAGGGATTATTGCCAATTAATTATAAGTAAACTTTTTATATTGTTCTTAAAAACCCAAAATAGTTTATTAGTTTTGTACCGCCGAGTCGATATAGCCATGTCCGTCTGTATAAACACGCGGCTTTCGGAGACTATAAGAGCAAACGTCGTTTCTCGCATATGGGCATTTCGATATCCAATAGCAAGAAATGCTAACATTTTAAATACAGAATCAACTACACAAATTGCATAAGGAACAAATAACACTAAAGTTACAGTCGAAAATTTGTTCACATATTGATCCCATTTTTATAAGCTGCCGCAAGCATTTTCTGTATTATTATACGAGTATATATATGATATATGATATGATATATATTTTGTGTGTATTATGCTATATGTATTTAAATGCAACCGTTGGGGGCATCCATCTATGATTAGTTCTGTTTTGTGAATACAAATATGAACAGCTTTCCTTTTTTTATAATCTTAAGTGTTTCTATATTCTTCAGTGCCTTCGATTGCAGACATTGAGTATTAATATTTTTAATTTACTTTTCCAATAAAACTATAATTTAACAGCCTGGTTTAGGGTAAATCATAGTCGAGCTCACTTACTTGATTTAGTTATAAATGATTAACTGATTCAACAGTTTTGTGTACTTTGCTTTATTTGCTAAATATTTCATAATTAATGTACTGATGCTAATTTATAACAATTAAAAGTTTGTAAACGGCTGCGATAAACTGAACTGAACTATTCTGAACTGAAAATAACTAATAAAAATATTGATTTACATGTTTTTGCTATTGCTTTTGATAATCCAAAATATGTATGGTTTTTATGGTTTCAAAATGTAAAAGCTTAATAAAACATTGGCAAGCTCTCCTTTTCTTCTATGTTTTATTGAATATTTAACAGAATTTATTTTTTAACTTTTTAGTTTTCGTTCTTAAATGATTTAGTACTTCAACACTTCAGTGAAGCTACATTTTAATTTGTATACATTGCTATATTTTATAATTAATTTTTATTTAATGTATTTATCATAATTTGCTAAGGCTGCAAAGTGTTGAAATGAAATTGCACAATATTAACATGTACAACATTATTTTTTTTTTATTATTATTTGGATAATGTTCTGTTCTACAATTTAGTGGAGTAATAAAGTCAATGGGAAGTTTATCTTTATAACTAGTAACATTAAATATTGCATACCATTAATAACTATTTATATTTAATAATGCAATTAAATTGTGGGATTAGTAATACTTTTTACCTCAGTTGGCTATTAAATGGTGTTTTGTGCGATTTTGGTTAACCAAATTTAGTTGTCTTTTCAATTGTTTTTAGCAGTTAATAAAATATGAAACGGTTGTTGTTGCATGCAATCCTGGATTAGAGCCTCGTCTCCTGCTAACCAACCTGCTCCCAAAAGGGACTGCCATATTTTAAAAATTATCCTTTTATTTGTGGTTTTTTTTTGTTGTTTTGTTTGCCATTGGAATTTCATGCAGTGGAGGATTTTAAATAAATGCTGTGCTTTTGTCTGATTCAGCCAATGAGGCAGCGACAATACAGTTTGGTTGGTTTAATTGTTTTAAAATGTTTCTGGCTTGACGTGAACTGTTTTGGTGCATTTTATTTTTTATTTGCGAACATAATTTATGCATGTGTTGCCTTTGACAGAGCTTCCTACCTCCCTCCCTTTCTGCGGTGTTAAAACGCATCACGAATGGAATGGCAAATGACGCCAAAAGTCAAATTGTGAGGTTTGCCGAAAAAATGGCGATGCACTTTTTCATTGATTTTTCAACAGACATATTTGAATAGTGTATAATAAAAATCAGTATCAGTCAAAGTGAAGAATAATTAAATACATTGAATTGCTCTTTGTAATAAACCTGGCTTTGCATAGCATGTCAAAATTTAAGTTTTGTTAATTATGAACGGGATAAAAGGCTTACCATAGAACCGGCTTTAGTTAATACACAGCAACTGGATCATGGGTTCACTTTTAGGCCTACCAAATTCCGGAAACTGTTCGAACTGTTAAGCCATCATTTGAGCCATTTGCATCCGACACACGCATTTATATGGGTCATCAAAATTGTTGGCTATGTGCTTTAAGCTGATGGCTCAACAGTTGAGAGTTAAGAGAAAATCGCATGACAGTTTCACGCATCGCTATCGCAAAATTCACGGACTGCAAATTGCTTCGTATTAATCAACGTCGGGGACACAGGACCCGCACATGCCTCAGGTCCTGTCCGATACACACTCTCCCAAACACGCACACAGAGACACACTGGCCACCAAAATGTGTGATCTGTTGGCTAGAACACATCGCTTGCTCCTCTGTTGTGTGTATTTTTGGGTGTGTATGTGGGTGTGAGTGTGTGTGTGGGTGTGGGAATGAGCGTGCCTGCTGGTGCGTAATAATTGCTTGGCCATAGGCTCAGCGTCAACCTCACAGATACACTTCCACACACAAGCACACAAGCACACACACACACCCGGACACACAGACCCACAGACCCACACCTTCCGCAGATAGTTCGTGTTAGTCAATCGTGTGATTAGCCACACACACACACACACACACACACATACACAGGCGAGTGTTTGCACACACAAATGCATGTCTCCTGTGCCCCTTGTGGGCATTGCAAGTGTACAAATTTATGCGGAAATTGTTGCATATTAAAGAGGGAACGCATCTATGGTTCTACAAAAAATTATTTCCTCTGCTGTTGCGGATGTAGACGTGTCAAATGTTGTTAAAGTTAATTGCGTGTAGATTTTTCTGAATGTGCAGAAAAACAACTAAAATGTTGCAGCCATAAAAATGAAACAATTGAATTTGGCTTAGACTTGTTTTAATATAACTTCATTCTGCTCTACTAGCCAAATTTGTTGAATATAATTTATGAATAACTTTTGTGTATATAATATTAAGTTGCGAGATGAGAGATAAATCGTCTAATATAATGAAATACAGAGAATGAGAAGAAAAAAAGGGGAAGAGCGAGAGAAAAGTCAGGAAAATAAAAATAGAAAACAAATAAAAATAAAAAGATATAGAAATAAAGAATAACACAAACTCAGAGACAGATATATTATATGATATTAATTTGATTCAGAGATGGACAGATTATAGAGAGACCTAGAGCAAAATTGCGAATGAGTAAAATACATTTTTTTAACACGTTCTTATCCTCATATAAATATTTATTTTTATTTCTTGTATATAATAATATAATCTGCAATAGTATAAATATATATAATATTGTAAGCTAAATTTCAAATTACCTTTTTACGTTAAAGGTATCTCGCGAGAATGAATTCTACTAAAATTAGAATTGACAGTTAAATCAACTAAATTCGCTACATGGATTAACACTTTGAGTACTAATTTTCTCTTAACTCATTTAATAAACAAGATTTACAAAATGCTCATCGGTATTTGTGCAGAATTGCATTTGTCATTGTCTTTGTCATTTAAGCTGTCTGCTTTAAATGTCTGCATTAGTTATTGATTCTCATTAAATATGATTTTCATCAATTTGCTTGTTATGTTTGATCAGGAAGATCTAATTAGGCAAACACAAACTGCAATTATTGCAGTGCTGCAAATTTATAATTGTATTCAAGTTCTGAGCAATGCGCTTCAACTGGCTTAACCCAATTAGCCAAACTTTTGTTGCCAACTCGAATCTCAGACACAATCCAATGGTCCGGCAAACCAAAAAAAAAAACCCTGCTGCACACTGAGGATATTCAACCGCAAAGAACAAATTCAGTTTCAGTCCGAACAAATTGATAAATTAATGTTTGCTCAAATTGAAATGCATAACTTTGTTTATGTTGTTGAGTATTTTATTTCTGTTTCCTTTGAAGTCATTTGACCGGTGCACAACAACTTTGAGTAATTGACAAAGAAAAGCGTCGAAAGAATAAAGCTCGAATTGGCTAATGTCAAAGAAAAGCATAAATTCAACTCAGTTTGTTAGACGTTGTATTACCCATAGAACACAAAATAAATACTTAAATACACATTTATGCATACACATACACATACACATACACATACACATACACATACACATACACATACACATACACATACATATTTAACAAGTTGCTCTCCCTCTTGGCTGGCAACAATGGCAAACTCAACTTTTATTGGCACATTACGAAGCATCCAAAGGGGGGACGCGGGTGAGTTGACTTGTGAATTGCTTTCACTAGGGTCAACTACACATCCCCACACACAGGCACACAGGCACACACCAATACACTCTCAGCCTCGTAACAATTGCTAATGTACAAAATATTTCATGATTCTGTAGTTGGCTGCAGAGAAGATTAGGTTTTTGTCGGGAGGCTTGCAGAGCTAAATACCGTCGAAATGTTAATATTAAATTGATCTTAAATTTTAAAAATGTATATATTGCATAGTTTGAAATGTAAACTTTTAGACATTTGGCATTTAATCAAAATCTTTTAAGCTGTTCAGCTGTCATTTTGAAATATATTTCTTGTTAAAGTTTCGCACTGAACGCAAATTATAATTATTATTACAATTAATAATATTCGTATTATTATTATTATTAATTTGATTATTATTTTCGTAATATTTATTTTGTCCACAAGGTATATCGGAGTCAAGCATTCATTACTTTGTTACTTTGATTTGTTCGTAGTTGTTGTTGTTGTTGTTGTTGCTGATTTTGCTGCATGCAACACTAGACTTGCATTCTTTTATTCATTCATTTCATTCAGTTTGAAGTTTTTGGCTTCTGTCCCCCATTTGTCTATTCTGCTGTGTTCTCCTTTCTCTGCTCTCTGTTCTCTGCTCTCTGTTCTACTCTTTTCTCTTTAGCTTCACTTCACTCACTCATTTGCAGCTGAGGTCAGTTTGTTTGTTGCCTGCTCTCTTTATCACAACATTTAAACAAACAGCAAGCAGAAAAACTGCAAAAGTGTCGCTATTTTGAAACTGTGGCATTGTTACGGGTGCTCTGGATTGCAGTTGGGAAAGAAGGGAGTGTGGGGAAAAGGGTTGATTCTAATGAGGGATGATAGAGTAATAGTTAGCGAGGGGGTTGGGGTCCATTGGGAGTTGGTGGCAACTTACCCACGATTGCAGCTATGCACTCAATTGGCCACAGCGACCAAAAGCGCTACACAATTTGGTCAAGTTGGTCAAGTTAGTTTGGACAACATTTAAATTTATACAACGCCCTCTATGTGGAAATGTGTTAACTTATTTGTTTACAGAATGTTGGAAGTTAACTAAAAAAATGTGACATGGCTCAAATTTTATTGGTAAAGATTCGGCTAACAAAACCAAATCATATTTTTCATATCATATTTTCTTAATAAGTTGTTAGTATGTGGAAGTATCAGCAATCTACCTGCCAAGTTTGGTTTATATTTAATGTCGACTGACACTAAAAATATAAAAATAGTAGATTAATTAAATTTAAATTAAATTAAAAGTGAAATTTAGTATGTATATTTTGTAAAAGTATATTTAAAAAATAAATCAGATATTATCGATGTTTCCAAAACCTTAAGGATAACACCCAAAGATAACCTTCAGCTTTAAAGGTGATGAATAAAGTTACTGTCACTACAGAGGAATATACTACCTTCTCCTACCTTAGATATAATTATAATTAAATAATACAAGTTAAAATGGCATTCATTTCTAGGCAACCAATGTTCATTTTCTTTGTATGCCCCATTGAAACTAACTAAAATGCCTTGCTCTCTCGCAAGTAGGTCAGCTAACAAAAAAAAAAAAAAAGATTTACTTTTGCAACTTTTGTGTATAGTTCTTATTCTCAATTCTTCTATTTTTTTATATTGAAGTGCCAGTCACAGAGCCGCATTAGAGGGAACAGCCATCTAATAGCCTGGTAACAACAATAACAGTCAGGACGAATATATATATGTATGTATATATTTACCATGCTCAGGGCGGCATTACATGGATAGTCGAAAAAGAAACGCGCAGTAATGAGACTTGTCCATTTGTGGTAATTAATTTTAATGCTGAGCAGTGACAACGTGGGCAACTCTGTTGACCACACTCCGTTGGCATGTCAATGGACATGGGACATGGAGTCCTCGTCAATGCAGAGCTGAGCAGCTACAGCGACAAATTGAAATTAGAAAATGGCGAACTGCCAACTTGTCTGCTGATATTGGTTATTGTCCACCGTTTTTGTGATGTTCGTAATTAGTTATGGCTGTGGCTTGGAACACCTGCGCACACTTTCACACTCTCACAACTTATCAAATATTTAATTACAAGTAATTAAAAAAAAGTATATATTTTATCATAGCAGACTTTAGTCAACACAAATTGTTTGTTTATTTGTTTTGTGTCAAGATTTAATCTTCGTATCAATTTGTCGATGTGTGTGTTGCAGTCCATGTATAAAAAATGGTTGCCTTGCGTGCAGTTGGGTTTCCTCGGCAATGAAGGACATGAAAGCCTTTTGTTATAAATGGGGCAGGTCCATAAGGAAAAATGTCTCCCTCGTTCCGGTGCCACAACTTTTATTTTCTAGTGCGCTTGGCTGGTATTTCTTCACCCACTTTTCGAGTGGATTTATTGTTAGGTGTAGTAAATATTTTTCTTACCCATTCTCATCCCTCTCCTCCTCCTCCTCACCATGCTGCTGCTGCTATTTCAATTTGACTTTGCGACCAAGGTTTTGCGTGTGCCGCTATTTTCTTCTCCTTTCCTTCTTCGGAATTTCTTTTCCTTGTATTTGTCTATCTTTCCGTTTGTTAGTCAGTCATTCTGTCTGTCTGTCTGTCTTTCTGTCTGTCTGTCCGTCTGTCTGTCTGTGTGTTGGTGTGTCTGGGCCTGATATTTGTTTGTTTGTTGGTTTGTTTGTTAGCTTGTTTTGCTGTGTTGAGGGCGTGTTAATGGCCTAGGCGTACGAGTGCTTGACAAGTTTTGCGGTGAGTGTTTCTGCCAGAACAACAAGAAGAGGACGACGATGGCGAAGAAGACGAAGAAATAGCTGGCGAAGCTGTGCTATTTGCAGAGATGATTAATAGCAGAATCGAGCTGGAGTAGATTCGAGTTGAGCTTCTCCCACATTGCATACTATTGACGTTAGAGTGCTAAATAGAGAAGTTGGCCAACAATTTGATAAAGCATCGAGCATAAGCCGATTGAAAAATGTTTAGTTATCTCAATGTAGAAAATGTAATACTTTTGAAAAGATAGCTGCAAGTTAAAAATCAAAGAAGAGAACGAAAATGAGACTAAATAGTGAGAGAGAGTAAGTGAGAGAAAGAGCAAATAGTGAGCGAGTAAATTAGAGAAAGAGACAGATAGATGCTGAGATAAGAAATAAAAAAAAAAAATTATTCAGATGAAGTGAAGTCAGCAAAAGTTAACTAGTGAGAGAAATAGATAAGGAGAGAGAGAGATAGTGACAGAGATTGAGAGACAGAGATAGCTATAAAGTGAGAAAAGGAGCGAGATCGAGAAATAGAGAGCGATCAAGTGAGAGAGAAAAAAGAAAGGTAGAGCAAGTAAAAGAGAGAGAGATGAAGGAGGCAGCTTAAGTAAAGTAAAATATTGCGTATAAGCAAGAATGAGAGATAAAATGAAAATAAAAAAATATATAAATTGAGAGAGCGTTTTACATATTATAATATTGACTGATTAAGAAAACATTCAGTTTTTTGCCACATAGAAATGACAAAATTTGCTTAGGCTGCGATAATTGAATAATCATTGCAACATTTATTAATAAATTCGAATGGTAGACATAGAAACTTAATTTCACGTGCTCCTGGATTAAAAAACAAAAAACAAATAAAAAAGTTTCAATATTTACAGCGAATCTTGTCAAGTGTTCTCTGTAGCTTTGGGGACATGACATTTTGGCAGTTGCCACTTGAAATGTTGGCCCGTTTGCCAAAAGGCACGTACCAAATATAATAACAACAATTGCCACTCCCTCTCTCTCTCTCTCTCTCTCTCTCTCTCTCTCTCTCTCTCTTTCTCTATTGCCCTCTCTATTGATCTCTCTTTTGGTCGCACACTCCATATCCATGTAGCAGCGGCATTCAAATTTGCAACACTCTCCTGTAATCCATTCGTGGGTTCGACAGAAGTTTGTCTCGTCGTACTTGGCTGCCCATCTTCAAGCTGCCATCGACTCCAGTTGGGCACTGCCTTCCCTAACTATCCTGTGAAATACGTGCATTTTATTTCAATTTCATTTCGATTTCGATTTTTGAGTTAATGACTGCAGGACATGCAAAGCAGCACGGAGTCCTATGACTCCTTATTCTTATTTCACTACTTCTATTTTGTCAGTCTTTGTTATTTTCCCCATTTTTCCCATTTTACCCATTTTACCCATTTTGCCCATTCACAAAGCAATTGATTACTCGCGCCTTTGTCTCACTATCGATGATATTTATTGACAAAGTTTTTGCCAACCAATAAATATTCGCTGTTTTATATACATTTATTGTGCTCAACGACATTTAGTTTTTGCTGGTTTATAGCTTTGCTTGATTTTTCCTCTAAATATCTCTGACATAAGTCGTGAATCGTGTGTGGAAATATTACGGTTGTTGTACTCGTTATCTTTGAATGGCGATTTTTTGTTGGCAAACACATTTGAAAAAGTCTATGAAAAGTGCGGGTTTCTTTCATAAAACATAAATGACATATAAGTGAAAAGGTTAACCATTTAATATAATATGAATACCAGAGAGAAAAGCTGATGAACATGACTTTATTGACTTTATCAACAATTTTATTTTAAAATGCCAAATGTTGAATAATATTTTGTAACTATATGTTTTTTTTTGTTGGTGTTTTTCCCAAATCATGCTGCAAATGTTCGACAGAAATGCACTTAAATACGTCAGAAATCTTATAAATATATCATGTATTTTAATTTATTTACATTTTTAAATTATTTTTAATTATATTTGTTAATTTTTGTATTTCTGTATCGACTGACGTTAGTTCACATTAAATAAATAAATAGCAAAAAATCCAAATTCTTCCTTGGCCACTTTTGGCACTATAAGGTTAAGAAAAAAGTATATATTTATATGGGCTGACTATACGCTTACATTAAATTATTTGTTTACTTAAATGTGGAGTTTAAGTCTTTTCACGCTAGTATTCTAAGAAGTTAGTTAGTTTGGTAAGGCAGAAGCTAAAAGGCTTAAACTAACTTGCCGCTTAGCTGTTAAAAAGTAATGTTCAATTAAGAGAACAATAAAGTGCGTACTCTTTGGCCACGGGGCATAGCTTCATATTCAGCAACAGCTGTGCTAACCTAACCTAACCAACTTTGCTGCACCATAAAACGGCTGAAACAGTAGAAAAAACTGGCTAAAAAAAAAGAGTTACAATGCAATGTTGTTGGGGGTCAGGCCAAATGGGAAGCCATAGGGCTTAGGCAGACTGCCGGGGACGAAAACTGCAAACCGGAAACAGTTAACAACGGCTAAGCCCTTGGCCACTTACGGCTGTTAAATGGCCTTAGGGACAGAGTCCAGCGGGGTAAAGAGGTGCGAATTTTATTTTTATAGCGTTGCTTACGTCATAGATACAATTAAATCTGTACATAAAAGTATATATATATATATATGTGAAAAGAGAGAGAGTGAGAGAAGGATTTGTTAGACGTTAGGGGAGCCAGGGATGCTTTTGGACAAAGTGACATTTGACCTATGCTATATGTGTCTGGTAAGTGCTGCCATCGAAAATTAATGACAAAGTAATGTCAGTCAAATTGATAGACAGGCCCACACCGACAAACAGACGTGAAAACAGAGAGGTAAACCGGCAGGCAGGCAGGCAGTCATTCGCACATGGACAAAAAGCTTTAACTTCATACCCTAACCCAAACTTAACTTCAAAACCCAAACCTACGCCAACCCCTAGCTGCAACCAAACAGACATCCATCTATCCCTTGTCATGTCAGACGCTCTGACTCTGACTCTGTCTCGGGTTGATTGTTGCCATAGCAACTGCTTGTAAAAGTTGAGCGCAGCTTTGCCAATTGCGGCTATTGTTGTTGTCTCTGTTGCTGTTGCTCTTGTTGTTGTTGTTGTTGTTGTTGTTGTTGTTGTTACTGTGTCTACCTTTGTTTCTGTTGCCCCACGCCAATGCCACCCCCTTTTCCTCCTTTTTAGCCAACGTTGTTCAACCTTTGCGCATATGAAACATTTTCGCTCATTGACGTTTTGTGCCGCCTGTCGCTTTGAATAAATAACTGACATGACGCAACAGACACATTACCCACACACACACACACACACACACACACACACACACACAAAGCACACATACATGCTTATATACAGTTACAATACAAAACCATCAACTAGCACTACACCGCTTACATTTGACAGTCTTATCTACCAGCTGCCTAACTACCCAACTGACTGACTGACTGACTGACTGACTGACTAACTGACTAACTGGCGATGCTTGGCAACAGCATCCCTACCTCAATCGCCTGGTACTTATGCAAAAATTGCCTACCTAACGAATGAGCCTGAAAATACATACAAATTTACGTATATATATAAATACATTTATATATAAATATATAACCGACTCACGTCTCTCTCGATATAGACTTGACAGTTGTCTTTCTCTAGCCTCCGCAAACATATTGCACAGTGGAGCAGCTGCAAATAAATTACAATATTTTTGTAATATTTTTACAACTTAAATTATTTATAAATGAGATATTTATAATTGAGAGTTGTATAATTTAAAGTAGTTAAGCAATCTCAGATGCTACCAATTAGAATATATATTATTGACTTGGAATATTTAAGTATTTCTATTAATAACTAATTATTTTCGAACTTTGTAATGTTTAATTTTACAACTGAATTTATGATTGAGAGTTCCTTGTATATTAAAGTTGTTAATACTTTGAGTACTTCCAAACTCAAACAGATAACCAATCAACCAGTTTGTTCACTAAATAATTAATTTTTAACCCTTATTAATTTGAAGAATAGAGAATGTTCTAAGGGTGGTGGTTTTTTTTTTTTTACAAATATTGTTAAATTTTACAACTGTATTTCTGATGAAACTCGATCAGATTTTCAATTCTCATGCCTTTTAAAATATTCTTTGTTTGTTTGTTTATTCCAATCGAGTTCGTTAATAGTTTTATGAATGAAAAACTTATGGAGCTATCATAGAGATAAACGAAGCTTTTATTACCAATACTGACATTTTGCTGACAAAAGATTAGTGTGTACTTTTTATACTCACAACAATTCATCGTCCAAATTTTACTTTGTTCAGCATTAGTCAGATGGCATTAAGCAATAATAATTGCCCATTAACCATTAACCTTTCAGTCAAACTCATGGAAGAAATTCATAATTTTCGCACCACAGTGCACATTAACTAACTACCTACAATGACTTCCTGACATGATGACGCCGAGTATGGCCTGAGCACTCCTAGCACACGCACATCCACACACACACACACACAAACACACACATATATATATATAGGCAGCTGCTCGACATTTGACGTATGTTCAAGAAATATACTTCCATGTTTTTAGTGGGTTGTGAAGAGGGTGGAAGACAGATGAGGTAGATGAGGCAAAGTGAGTTATTGAAACTGCTTCAACTCATAAATAAATAATTACCGGATTCGCATAAAATGTGCTCGTCCAATGTGCTGTTTGCTAATGTTTTTTCCTCTTTCATAGATGCCATTACAAAAAAAAAAAAACAAAAAAAAAATAGAAAAAAAAACACCTTTCTAACAACCCCAAAAAGACGACCACCTACAAAACACACGACTTCCTGTACCTACTCATTGTACACCTGCCTTGTTGGCCCAGTCACAGTCTTTAGTTATTTGTTATTTGTTTTTCTTATGCTTGCTTAAGGGTCGCCAGGGTTGAAGCTATTTCCATTAAGGGGAGCAGCCGGGGCGGGGTGTGTTGGGGGCTGGAGGGTCATGTCGGTTTGAATTTAGGTTCGGTGGTGCTGGCTCAGACCTCATACACTTGAAACGTGGTAATAGATACTTAAATAGTAATTTAGTAGCTTTTCTAACCGCATGGATGGACATATGAGATTTTACGCCGATTTTCCTAACAGTTTCTCTATGTGTGTGTTTGTGTGTGTCTCTCTGTTTTACAGCCTTTATTGCACTACATTCAGTTTATCGGACATTTCATCTAGCTGCTAGTTCATCCGTCTCTCCGTGTTCTACTACTGCCTTTGCTTGTAAGCCCAATGGGTTTTTACATATTCCCAGCTAAACTGCTATAAAATGGTTTTGTCTTAAGCTTCGACTCGTTGTGTGTCTCAGTAACTGGCTAGTTGGATCATATTTCATGCAGAGCACAATTTATGTGGATTCCACTTTGCCCTGACTGTGGTCAGTTTGCCATTGATTTGCCTTTAAGATTAGCCTTTCATATGTCGGCTGTTTATTGTTCGGTGTCTCGGTCAAGAGGATCAGCATCAGATGGCCCTGTTGCCTGTTTGCTGGGCCTTAAGTTAAACAAGCTGTTAAGTCAACTTGTGGTCCATATCCATGTTGGCCATTTGTAGCTGGTCATTGAGACATTTGGCTGGTTAACTGCTCGAAAGCAGATTCGTGACTGATACAATCTCTTAATGGCACTGAAGAAATTGTTGAGTTAGTTTTCCACATTGTGTCAGTCAAGTTTTAGGAAAATATTTTTATAATGAAAAGCTTCACGAGTAAAAAATTATCAATTTTGTACACATTATTTGATTTGATAAACATTATGTTTCAAATTAATTCGTTTTTCATTCATTGTATTTCAATATAAAGTAAATAAAAATAAATAAATTAAATATATATAAATGTTTTTTTTTACTATGTTTTAGACATTTAATTTTTATTTTTTATAGATTTGAAATAAAAGTTTGTTGTATAAATATATTTAAAATGCTAAGATACCAAATAATAAGTAATTGGGAAAGACTTTATTTAATATATATAAAATTATCACTAAACCTTAAGATTAGGCACCAACCAATCCACTAATATTTTGTAAATTAAAAATATATCAGATACTATGACTATCTGTGTGAAACCTTTGTTTATTTTAAAGGTAATTAAATTACTATTATAAAAAGAAATAAATTTAAATATGTCGATATACGAATATATTGTGGATTGGGTTGTAAAATGCGCAGCTTTAAAGATAACTTGTAAATAAACTTATTTCATGAATATATTACTGAGAACCGTTAGAAGTCGAATACGGAAATCTGGCGTACTTTGGGCCTAAAGAGAGAGCTTTAGCACATAAATACTTGGCTAACTGTCTGCTCTTACGGTAGTCTATTTTAGTAAAACGCTTAACCCAGTTGAACCCCGATTACGTGTTGTTCGCAAAAAAAAAAAGGCGTGGGGCACGTGGCACACGACACGCCATTAAGCTGAGACAGAGCCAGCAGCAGCAACAGCAGCAGCAACAGCAGCAGCAACAGCAGCAGCAGAGGCACAAATGGTTTGGTCCACACCCAACGCCCAACGCCCAACGTATGGCATAACCCTTGACACGCCAAGTCGAGATTGTTTTCAATGCCCCGGGGGAAGAGGGTTATACGTGACGCGTGTCCTAAGGTTAATGCGCCTTCGATATGAAAAGCAGTGTCCTGGCCAAAAATGCAAATTGTTAACGTGACTAACGTGAAAGCCGCGTGCGATGGCACAAATTTTATACACAAATATAAAAGTCATCTCCTCAACTTGAAATGCCAATAAAACCAGGTGACATGTTTGCACTGCATTGTTGTGTTTACCCGAGGATCACTTTACTCACTTTGTTTTTGTTGTGCTTTACCTGATAAGTTGGTGCAGACATAATTCGAATATGGTGCTTAAAAAGGCAAGTTAAGAAGAGCTATTCCAATTTGACACAGAATAATTATAACATGGATAAGATAAATATAGCATACATTTTGAACAATAGCTAAAAGAACTGTTGAAATATTTACACAAATTTAATAATAGAATATTGAGTCTTCGTAATCAATCGAATAATATCTAAAATGTATTACCTACAAATTTCATAAAAACTAAGTGAAGATATTGAATACAGACTTCAATTCAGTTTTATGCTTTCAGAAAAAGACAAAAGATAAGGTTACATAAAAAGCATAAATATTTAGCTTTTTATATATCAAAATGAACTGCAACAATCAAAGAAAAAATGCAAAATCATACATATGAAATTAATTTATTAATAAATGGAAACTGATGGTTTACTCTGAAACAAATAGTAAATTTAAAAATTGAATACACAATTTTAAAGGTGGCTTTGTAAAAATATAGACATTTTGTTGAATTTAATTTAAATAAGTTAAATTGAATTCTAAATTTTAAATTGTTTATTTCTGTTTTGTGTCTTGCAGACGAGCTTCTGCCTGCTGCTCTCACACGCCGCTTGGGCAAAGAAACTGAATGCTAGTCAAGCGTTCGACGACACATGGAATACAGCATCCGACTTGGAAAATGAGCTGGAAGTGAGTATACCAAAATTCATAATCCATAATCCAAAATGACAACTGGCCGCACAAACATGTCATCCATCCTGTGAGCTTTCAATTAGTAAAACTGAACACACAAATCCTTATCCCGCAATTGCAGCAACAGAAACGTGCCAAGGGCAGCGCAATAGGATCATCGGGCACTGGCCAGTGGTCGAGCTGGTCGGAATGGTCGACATGTTCGCGCACCTGCGATGGTGGCATTATGCAGCAAATGCGTCGCTGCAGCACACCTGGCAGCTGTCGCGGCGAGAGTGCCCGCTATCGTATCTGCAACATGCAGCCGTGTCCGGAGCAGCAGGACTTCCGTGCGAACCAGTGTGCCGCCTACAACGATGTCCCCTACGATGGCACCCTCTACAAATGGACACCGCACTACGATTATGTCGAACCATGTGCCCTGACATGCAGGTAAACTCGTCGCCGGCTCAGCCCTCAGCCCTCAGCTCACAGCTCACAGCTTGCAGCTTGCACCTTGCAGCTCGCAGCTTGTTGCATACTAAATAAATGTACACACCAATGCGCATATTTTCGCCTGGCCAGCAGCTGGCTAGCTGGTTGCTTCTGTCCGTGCATATCCACTCATTATTCACAATGGCTTCCGTTGGACCGTTGCAGCTGCCTTTCTCTCCTGGTTACCCATTCTCGGCAGCAGCGTGATAATAAAAATGCTGTATGCACTCCCTTTTTTTTCTTGTGTTGCCCTATAACCTGACAACTCCTCCAAAAGGGGGGAATATACATTTGTCTTAATAAGTAATAAGCCATTTTACTAGCTTTATTTACAAATATTTCAAATAAACGACCAGTTTATGAAATAGTTTCCACTATAAAAAATGCTCTTTTGAAATAGTTTGTAAAATATATAAAAGTAAATGTAGAACTTGCAGGGTATTTGTCAAGTCGATAACATATTCGCTTAAAGCACTTGCTAGTTTTTTTTTTTTGAGACCATTTGTATTTGCGGCTAAAATTAGTGGCAGCCGTTTCGGTTTTGTGGCTCTTGCGGCTCTCAGTTTTGTGGTTAATCCATTCGGGGTTAGATTCCATATTTCTCTTCGCTTCGCAATTTACATGCATGCGGGATTTATAAATCATTTGCTAAGCGTCAAAATTGTGCAATTTAGTTGCAAATGAAGCGCTTGGCCAAGGAGTTGGAAGTGGCAAAAAACCATAATTGTCCAACGAGTGGAGCAGGCAATGTGAATTAAGCCATTTTCAGAATAAAATGCTTGCAGAAAATGTTAGAAGAGTCATTTAATTTGCAGTGCAAGCTTTAATTGTGGGTTTTATTTGGTTTCCCAGATTGATCTAGTATGGAAACTCAGAATCAGAAATGACTTATGGGCGAACTGCTCCATAGAAAGACATAATAGCTTAAAGTTTTTCGTTTTTTTTTTCAATATAGTAAAGACATTTTTAATCGGTATTTTCTTTATGTAAATATACAATTTTTTAAAAATGCCTTTCGATAGCTTTAAATCGAAATGTTTCGGAGTATAAAAAGCAAAAATAGCTTAAATTGGAGTCAGCGATAAATATGCATAGATTAAAGAGATATATCCAAAAATAAAAAAAACATTTCGTAAATTTTGATGTTTATGCAAATTGAGTAATTTATTAATTGATTTGAAAATACATGCAAATAGTATTCTAATTTCACTTTGCATAATTTAATTTTATTAGTTTTTTTATTTGAACTAAAGTATACTTTAATGTAAAATTGAATTACAATTTATATATATAACAATTTTGTTACACAATATATACTGATTTGACCGCACATTAAATTAGTATTTATAAATATATACATTATATTTATATAAATGTGTATTGACATTAATTTAATAGGATTAATCAATTGACGATGAGATATTAAAGTTATTTAAATAATTAAAAAAAACATAATTCAATTTCTAAAAAAGAAAATGCTGAACCAACTGTAAATACAAAATTGCATAATGTTTAATCATCGGGGAAAACTTAATTTTTCATAAAAATATCAAAAGTCTTGTTAGACATTGGGAAAGGCATTAAATGAGCCATAACAATCCATCAACTGATAATGTTTGTTTATTTACTTTCTGCTTCTTGCATACTTAAACAGAGGCCATCCGGCGCATCTTACGGAGGATATCTCACCGGAATCGGCTGCTGGCAATACAGAGGAGCACTACGATGAGCAGAGCGTCATTGTGCAATTGTCGGCCCGGGTGCAGGATGGGACACGTTGCCGCTCCGGCAGTTTGGATATGTGCATACAGGGCAAATGTCAGGTGAGCCGAGACGTCTCTCTTTTTCTCTTCCTCTATCTATTCTATAAAGACTATCGATGTAATCTGAATGTTTAGTCAACGATATAAGTGTGTGTGTGTGTGAGGCTGGTTAGCTTCCTTCCTTCCCGTATGCGTGTCCATGAGTAAACTGCACCACTTAGCTGTGCTCCGAAACTAAAAGATGATAAATTATGTCGATTTTGTCAGCGCAGTTGGGTAGTCTGCAGGGCTTGTAGGCTGGGTGGATGTGGGCGATGGTAAAAACAAAAGGGTATGCAGTTGCCTCTGACGTTGCCTTAGCAACTTTTACATTTGCCCCAGTGTAATACGTACTTACGTATGCATATATATGCAGATTGCATAACACAAGCTCCTTTGTATCATTATGAACGTGAGCATAAATAAATCATAATTCTGGCGCAGACCAGGGTTTCGATTCGTGCAGCTGTTAAGTTGTAGGCGTATTTATCGTGGTGTTAGTGGAGAGCGGGAGATGAGGAGGTGAGGAGCTATGCTGTGGAGGCTGTTGTTACTCATGCTGCGGTTTTTTCTCCTGCTACTTCAGTCAAAGGCCAGCTATTGAAATGCCAATAAGGCGTGCTGCTGGCGTTTGCCTGGTTGCCACTTCACGGAATTCAACCGTCAACGCAGCACGGAAATGCGCGCTACAAAGTATGCTATGACAGAATGCCGCGAGTGGGGTGCCCAAGAAGTTTTTTTAAGAACATGGCAGACAAATGATATGTATTGGCTAGAGATCTAAATGCAATTGTATTTCTTAATTTAACTTAATTTAAATTGGGATAGAAAAGTTGCAAAATAATTATTTTTTATACATATCTTTTAACGCATTAAAAGAAAAATTAGCTTGGATAATATTTTTGATTCAAGATTTGTTTCAGTCTTTTTTAAAAAACACCTGCCACAGTTTCGCTGTGATTTGGTTGCATAAAACTCTCTTTTCTTAATCGGTAAACGAATAATTATTCCCTGATGGAACCGTTTTGAGTACTCTGTAATGATTACAATGGACTCGATTATGCAACCAATTCCTAGTCTTTAATTTTAAACAAATTTATACTATTTTTTTTATGGTCTACTTAAAATTTTCTTGGAATAATCCCAATTCATGCTTCAAATGGCATTTAAATATCCCCAAAAATCATTTAAATATTTTTTTATTTTTTAAATTTGTTACTTTATGTGTCGTTAGTTGACAATAAATAAAATATACAAATAAAATATAATATATATATATATATATATATATATCTATGTGTGCTTATAGGCAAGTTTATTAAATGATCAAATGAAAAGGTTAGTTTTTATTTCTCTTTTCCTTTGGGAAATTCAGGCTATGAGTTCTTATTTTATCTTATTTTAGTTGTAGTGATTTTTAGAACTTAACTTTTCATAATATATTATTGTAGTTATTGCAATATGCGTAACTTTTATGGCACACCCTGCTCTTGCAGAGAGGGAAGAGGGAGGTTGCCGGCGACGAGTTTGGCCGACATACAAAAACAAAATTGTTAAACGAAGTTGGCGACAACAGCAGCAAACAGCAAAAAAAAAAAAACATTAAACAACAACACTAACAAAAGCAGCAGTAACAAAACAACGACAAGAAATTGTGGGCGCATTAAAACTGCCACCGTTTGAGCCCCATCCAACCCCACCAACCCCTCCCCGTTCTACCAGCACTATTCTAGCAAAATCCGCCTTCTCTCTTGTCCTCTTTAGAGCTGTCCGTGGTTTGTTTGAGTTTCAGTTCAATTTGTTTCGAGTGTCTGATTGTGTGTGTGCGTGTGTGTGTTGGTATGTGTATTGGTGTTGGGCCTTATCCGACTTTTCGCCTAGTTTCACGCCGTAGCAGTTGGTGCGCCCCGCCTTTGTAATGCCGCCAAATCGTCACCCCAATTTGTTGTAATAAACGCCAATATGTCATGTGGTATACGTTGTGCCTTATTTGTGTCCCCTGAAGTGGATGCTGCAGCCACCACTCGCACACCACCACCCGCACACTTGTATAAAGACATAAATAGATGTATATATATATATATATATATATATATATGTAATATGTATCTGTTGCAAATAAATCAAATGGCAAGTTGCCAGTTTTGTGGGTTTTAATGCGGCCCGTGGGCTTATTTCTCAGTAGCGCTGTTTGTCTTGCGGTTTAGACCTAAAGTCACAACAAACACACAAAACAACAAACACACACACCCATTCACCCACATATGAAGTACCACAACACATTTTATTCTATCACGAAGATCTTGCTTGACATGGGTTATGATCAAAACATTTGCTTTTAGAGCACTGGATTACATTTCAAATTGCCACTTGTCATTTGTGCGAATTCCGGGAATCATCCGGCGCCTTTTCTTATATTATGAATGAACTCAAAATTGCTGTCACAATGTATTCTGGTGCTATTTGGCTTATAATTTTGCTCTAGCTTTAAACTAGTAAAGAACTTGCCGAATTCAGCTTAAAGGCCAATTTTTCCCAATGGACTTAAAAAGGCAACAATTTAAGTGTTTTCATAAACCAAGTATATTTTCACATAAAGTAGTTAAATTCCTTCAATTTTACTAGAAGGAATATTAAATGCGAGACCTTTAAATATTAACAGGAAATTATTAAAAAAAATTAAGAGCCAAAATGTAGACAAATTTTATTTATTAATTTATATTTATTAGCTATTTGCTTTGATCGTAGTTGAAGAGCTTAACTTCTGTACAATTTGACATTAAGCCGATCAGCATTAAATATTAATAGACAATAAATAAACAAACTGCATAAGAAACGACGTAATCTTAATACTCAGTTTAAATTAAATACTATTTACCTTAGAAAGTATTGTTTATTTTTATTAAATAAATTAATACATTGATTCCACTTGTCTTAAATAACATTCTTATAATGTCCGAGTTAAATACGCGACATTCGAAACTGTGGCATATGCCAAGAGGCATCAGCTGCATATCATTCATTGATACATACACACACACAGTTATACACACACACACACACAGACAAGTCGCACAGATACATCATAAGTAAATTCGCCCAACTGTTTGTGTGTCTGTGCTGTGCGCCTGAACTTATGCAACGAATTCACATTGATTTCCATATTTTATTTATTACATCTGTTATAGCGTGTGTGTGTGTGTGTGTGAGTTGGTGTGTGTTTGTTTGCCAATAGGTTACGATATGATACCGCTAACAGTTGATTTACACTTATTTACGTAGCATTTCTTTTATTTATTTGAATGCTCTTGCCTAAGGTATTATAATTTTGTGACGAAATTTGCAGAAAAACTAAAGATAGAATTGAAAACAAAGATACATAAATAAGATTTCATAAGCTAGCTAATCTGATTGAAATCCCCTCAGATATAAAAATATTTGTCTTTTTATGCTACAAATTCAGTAACCTTTGTTTATTTAAAATATTCTTTTATGAAAAAGTATGAAATAAGCGATTCTTATCAATATGAGAATATAATATCATGCTTTTTTAATATTAATATTAATTTAATTTTTTTTTTTCAATTTTTCTTTAGTGCATTTCATTTAAAAAATTTATTTTTTAAATTTTTTTATATTGAGTATTTTGCATAGAAAGAATCAAGCGGATATTATTGCTAATTATTTATATGACTCTTGATTTGGAAGAGTATTTAAATTTGGTTATTCCTTGCCACTAAGTGTTCTTTTCTGTTTGATTTTCTCATTTCAGCGAGTCGGCTGCGATTTGAAAATAGGCTCAACGAAGAAAATCGACGGGTGCGGCGTGTGCGGAGGCGATGGCAACTCCTGTTCGCAACCGCTCTATTATTGGGAGATGGCACCGATGTCGCAATGTTCCGTCACCTGCGGCGGCGGTAAGTCCTTAGTCCTTAGTCCTTAGTTCTTATGCATGTACTTATGTATTTGTGAGTCGAGTCGAGTCGAGTCCCTAGTGTAAATAAACAAGTGGAATATGTCAAGAACATTGCCACAGGCATTGGCGTGCCTCGTTGCCGTTTGTAATCTTTTTCCCCGTACGCGAAAAGCTGTCAAATTTTTGTCTGTTTTTTACATGCCCTACCCACCCCAAAAAAATAAGAAAAAAAAAAACAAACAAAAAACTTGTGGTGTGTAAGTGTGTGTATCAGGCAGCTATTTGTCGTGCTCATTTATTTTCATTGAATTGGAATTTGTTTCGATTGAATGTTTGCATGGCAATCGAGTGGCAGTTGTGCTGCCCTGCTTCGTGCCGTTGAAAACTGTGCACCAAATTTCTTGGCAACAAAAAAAAAACAAAAAAATGCTTAAAGCTTTTCCTATGAATGTCTTTTCTTATTTGGCTACGACATATATATATATATATGTACCTACGTATTATGTGATTAATAGTCTCGACGAAGTAATATATTAGCAGGTAAAGTTTGTCGATTAGCTGGCGACTAGCTTTCGGCATCGTCTCGAATGCGATCCAACTTGGTTGTTAGTCAGCCTAAGGTTAACCTCTGGCTGTGAGTGGGTTCATAAATTGCTTTGCATGCAGTTGAAAGCTGAAAGTCGATGTCAGAAGTTTTCGGATTCGTTTCACAAAAGTTCACAAGTGTTCCAGGTGTGTGTGCCCAACATGATGAGCAACATGCTGTAATATAACTTGGGAGTTATCCTGAATGCCCCAAGTTACCTGATTCACATAAGCGTTTGAAAACAAGCACAACTACAACAATTCTTGTAGCTGATAAGTTTCAAAAGTATTGATTTCAATCTACAATTTGACATATACAAATCTTGAGTATCTGCATATTACCTAAAATACAAATTATAATAGATTCTTACAAATGACCCATCATTTGTTAACTCCACTCCCACAGCACAGCATTATTATTAATGCATTCTGTTTATCTATGGTCAAATCAACACAAACCAAAACTACTAATTAAAAACCACTCACAGTTTACTTATTTATTCTGCTCGACTAGCTTCATTCAAGAGAAATACACTGAAAACTAAATTTAAAATAAATTATCATTGCAAATTGAAATTATAGATTTTTAAAAGATTGTAGATTCTTTTTGCTGAACACAATTTTTAATGAATAAAAAGAATGGCCTGCTAAATGAAATGGGAATTGTTATTAATCTTAATAGAAAAATCGATTCAAACAGAATTTTGAATAAACACATTTTTAGACACGCAAATACCAATAATATTAGCTCCGATTGGTTATGGCGTTAAACCAAAATAAATATTACCAATGCCAACACTCTCCACTCTCCACTCCCCACTCCCCACCTCCACACCCCACCCGATGCCTGTCAACTTTCTGGGGACTAGAGTAGAACAAACTTTGAGGGAACACTCTCATATTTGTGTGGAGCCATGCATTTTTAATCAACTTTGCGCGAGCTTTTCGGCCATTAGGCCGTCAAAAATGCCAAACGGAAATAATCGGTTTGCCGCTTGATAAATGTCAGTTTTTGGTGCACGACAAGGGGCTGGCAGTGTCAGTGTCAGAGGTAGGGGTAGGGGTAGGGGTGGTAGTGGTAGTGGTAGTGGCAACAACAAGATAGCCGCAGTGGCGGAACTTGTTAATTTCCGACAATACCAAAATACTGCGGGTTTACTTAGTCATTATCGTGGCACGTCTCTTGCAAATGGCAAAATCAATTTGTTTTTCAATTTTAATTGCGATATCGTTTAGGAACCTTCAGTTTTGTGGGTGTTGCCCCACATGACCCCTCCCACTCCCGCCCATCGTTCGCCGGTTTAATTACGTTTCACCGTTAGCCCGCCTCACATGTCACTTAAATGTCAAATGCATTCGCCTTGTAGTCTATCCTCGGGGACCATCGAAATTAACGTTCCAAACATTAAACTAATGTCGACTGCCCATGTCCATGTCCATGTCTCTTGTTCTTGCCTTACTCTCCTCCAGGACACCCGTGTCCTGCCCTTGCCATGAACATTTATTTTACTCACTTATTGACACATAGCTCAGTCTTTCAATTATGTCGCACTCATGTCCGATACCTTGCTGCACTTCCACTTAGTGCATTTAGCTGGCTACGTTATAGCACTTCAATTCATATGCAACTTGGTTGCATATTCTTTATTTTTGTTTCGTTTCGATTCTCATTTATTTTTATACTCAATGGATAACTGTCCCAGTTCTATCGAGTGGCAGGCACTTAATGCTCGTTTATATCTAGGCTAATTATGTGACTAGCTGTGAAAACGGACAGAATTGTCTTGGCCAATTGGTCGTAATTTTAGTGAAGGCCAATCTAGGTTCAACACACTTAAAGTTAAAGGCAGTTAATTGACTATAAGAGTGACACAGCATATAAAATACTTTGCTTGTAAAAATAACAATTTATCCTGATTTTCAGGCCTTACTAAGTTAAAAAGTCTTCAAAATAAAGAAAATTGACTGATAATCTCAAGAACTGATTATCAAAGAATTCAAGAATCAACTGATTAGTTCTATAATATCTATTAGATACAATAGTCGACTATTGTTAATCTTCTGTCAAAATGTTGTAGTGTTGAGCTTGTTTCGGTTAACTTGATAAACAAAAATGTTTTTTATTTTAGAAAAGTTTAAAACTCATCTCTTCCGATTTGATGCTTTAAAAGGTATTTGATAAGGTACAAATCTGTATATATGCAGCTACCAACTTTCATAGCTCCATCGACTCGAACAGTCAAGTTGATGGGGTCATGGGGTCATGGGGTCACATATGTTTTCTTCATTGCCTTATAGATTTCACAAGAAAAATACAAATATTATATCCTGTTCAAAAGTACTTTTGACCTTTACAAACTCAAGACGGTAATTTATGTGCATCTTGAAATATGTATTAGATCAATTAGCTAACACGATATGAATTATCTTAATTATGGTTTGCTATTTTTTTACTGAATGGTTTAATATAAATTTGATGGCCTTAGACCAACATTGTTAAAATGATGCGTTTTCAACCATACTAAAGAAAATCCAACAAAATGATTAAAATTACAAATTAAATGCTAGCTAGATATATTTGAATATCACTTAATTTTTTATTACAACTAAAATTACTAAAATATTGACTGGTTGACAACCATTTTAATATTATATATTTAATATATTATACGGTTATATTTCAATCTTTTTTTGTGTTTAATTCATAATTGATATTTATTTGTTATTATTATTATTATTATTATTATTATTATTATTACTATCGCTGTAATATCCATTTTGATTTCACTTAATTTAGTAAACGTTAAACAAATGTCAACAGTCACAACTGCATCTAATATTTTTCATTCATGTTGCCACGTAAATTGTACTGCATCTGGTGGCTGTCGAGTTTCTATGAAATCTGCAGTGAGCATTAAGATTTCGCCTTCAATATAAATTATCATCAATATTAATGACAGGAAGATTCCCCATTGATATGGCCAACATGCTGGGTGCAGTCAGCTTTATAAATCCACTCATCGGACCCCTACGAAGCTGCACACAGTTAGCCCCCTCGTTTGATCGCCTTGCCCCCTGTGCTGTGGCAGTGCCCACAAGCTATGCAACACATGCCACATGCCAGTATCTTAATCTGTCTCCCACTCTCTCTTTTTCTCACTCTGTCTCTGTCTCTGTCTCTGTCTCTGTTTCTCATTGCCGTGAACATGAAGTCGACTTTTTGCGCTACAACAATTGACATAAATGCCAAGAGAGGATATTACCAATTGCCTTAAGCCAATTGTGTCATGAATACGCAGCAGAAGCAGCAGCGCCAGATGACGTCTATGATGATGTTTATAGGAGCAAATAGGGGGATGGGGGTTAAACTAAGGATAAGGATAACGATGACGTTGCCTGAGCGCACACAATGAAGCTTATAAACGAAATTCAATAGCTGAAAATCGGCGTACCATCTGTGCTCCAAGGGGACTGACTATTTACAATCAAATCGAATGCAAGAGAAAGCGACAAACCTCCAACTATATTTCAAACTGACAGATCGTTTTGGCATTATCCATTGTGCGACTATTTTTGCTGTCAGAGCCACCTCAGGCCACCTCTCCCGTGCACCTAGCACCTCCTCCAACTCTCTCACTGAATGTGCAGCCTCTTCCTGCTGCTTCTGTGTTTGGTCTTCCAATTTCCGGACGTGCATCTTTTTGAGACGCAGCAGCAAGTTTAATTCTAAATTTCTCATCTGTTTGCAAACGTGTTAACCCATTGAATTGCAGAAACTTTGCTTATTATTAAAAACTTTAAAACTGTGTAAAAAATAAGGTATCAGCTTCTGACTGCAATGATTTTCAAATTAAATTAGATTTAAACAGTAGTTAAAAATTAAATACAAATAGTGGAAGTATTACTACAATTTAGATAAGGAATAAATAAATTGTTCGTCTAAGTAAGACAAAATAAATCAGTAAATTCTTTAATATTTTACTTTCAACTGAACTGATATAATAATTAATCTTGATATATGCAAGAAATTTAAAATAATTATAATTACTATTTTTAAAAATATTATCAAATATTCATGTGGAACAAAGCATCTTTGATATATGCATTTCTATATGAAGAGAATAAAATAGAATTTTTGGAACAAAATACATCAGTTGTGGTGTCATTTTTTCAATAGAATTTTGCTAGTAAATAACTTAGTATTAATACTGAAAAATTTATATTTTTTAATTAAATTTTCTATTGAAAAAAAAAAAAAAACAAAATTGTATTCACATATTCACTGCTACCAGAAAGTTAAACATTTGTGGAAAGCTGTTTGCTTTGGGAAGATAATGAAAACATCTCTTGTAGTTTCATAAAAAAATATTTAAATATTCTTTTGTGCTTAAACTTTCCGTTTGACCACAAGAGGACGACAGAAGAAGCTCTACTAAACTTTGTGCTGCCGTTTCCGGGACTGTCTTAAGTGTCTAAGTGACATTAAAGTTGCACGACAAAACCCACCCAACTCACGAAAAGCCGTTTCAGAATATTATTGATTTTAAAATGCAATGGCAAAAATGGTTGTCTGGCTGCAAAATGCCATTTCCAGTTTTAGCCTTAACCAGTGGACTAAAATTTTCCTCTTTCTTTCTTTTTTTCTTTCTTTCTTTTTCTCTCTGCTATTTCTTTTACGCCTTAGGTTACAAAATGTCTCGTCCTATATGCAGGAATCGTCTAACTGGCGCTGATGTCGATGAGACGCTCTGCAGCGTTGCTAATCACCCGGAGCCATCGGTGGTGCCATGTAATACACACAGCTGTCCGCCGCGGTAAGTACAGCTCTGACAGTTGCCCAAACTCCCTAAGCTACTCTGCTGCCTTCAATGCCCCAATCCCTACACCCTCCATCCATCCCCCACCCCACCCCCAGAGTCCACCTGCCCAGCTATCAATTTAAATGGCATTGGTTATCGTGCGCACGTTTTGATTGCCTACCCCGGCTCTATTATCGCCCAGCCTGTGTCTGTGTCTGTAACAGTGGAGGTTACGGAGCCTTGCTCCGTGCTTCGTCCTCTATGCTCCACGCTCCACGCTCCACGCTCCACGCTCCACACTCCATGCTCGATGCTCGAGGCTGCTTCTCGGTTTTCTGTTGTGTTCACCCCCTACCCGCTCTTTATTTATCATTTTGTGACATTTTCCAAACCGAACCGAAAGTTTACACCAATTTTGCGAGTGTCTCGCGCCCAGCGCCTCAAATTCTAATCTCCGTTCAGTGCGGTTGTCCATTGTTGCTGTTGGTTTTCCATTTCCATTGAATACCCTGTTCAATAAGTAGAGTGTTGAAGGTGTCAGAAGTCTACAGAAAAGCGCAAAAGTAAATATTTGACAGTATAAATACAAAATAAATTATAGATGTACAAATAAATCTTTGCCCCAACATGAACAATTGAAGGGCCGATTAAAGCGTGTTTCATTTAAATATTTAATCATAGGTTAATTTTTAAAGTAAGCTACATTTAATTTTTGTTAAACTTTATTCTTACTACATATTTATTTTAATATTTTTTTTAACTAATCAAGTCTGTTATCAAGCTTAAGAATCAGCTTAGAACTAGAATTTATTTGGTATATGGGTTTTACATAACTTATGCTAAGAAATTTTATGTTCACCTAAAAATATCTTAAACTTTTGCTTTTAAACCTATGATTCAGCTGATCGAATTTATATATAAACTAGATCATCTTTATTTGGTATATAAATTTTGAATAACATTTATAATTGCTCAACTTTAAATGCGTCAAGATTTTTTGTATTGAGATCTATAGGAATAAATGTGAAAATAAATTATTTTTAGATAAAAACTAGATATTACAGAGAATACCCCAGTCGAGTCGTGCTTAATTGCTTCGTTTTGCTCGTCCATGTTGCTCTCTGGTGTTCTGAATCTTTATTGCTGTTCGCGGCTTTGGGCCTCCTTCTCCGTCGTTTGGGACATCAATTATTGGCCGTGATTTTGGCTGTCTTGAGGTTTCTGTTTCTGGCACCGCTTACTGCAGCATTGGGGAGCTGCTAATAGCTGGTTGGGGCTCCGTGTCGCTGCCAAAGATATCTGCAAAAGAGCATTGTCTGTTTGCCAGAGACTTATGATAGTTGTTAGTTATGCATGAGCCTTGCAATTGAGTTGTATAAGAGCAATTGTCAGGGTTGCCAAATAGCGCAAGATAGTCGAGATAGCAAAGGATTATAAATGTAGTCTAGACATGTGAGATTAGTTTAACTGATCGAACTTTAAACTTAAATATGTAATAAAGTTTAATATTGTTAATGTTTCCTATTAAGTAAAAATCAGCGCAAGAGGGGAGATTTTCCACTCCACATTGTTTGCTGGATTTAACGAACAGTTCAAATTAAAAGGACCTTCTATATCTGATAAATGATATGATGTGATGTGTGTGTAATGCTTTTAAAAAGAATACATCAGGGTTTTTGACTCTTTGGAATTTGTTTAAGATATTTTAAAAATATTTATTTTTTACTTTTTAAGAATTTAAGTTGCTTTAAAAAATGTATATATAAAAATTATTAAGTTCAAGTACAAAAAAAAAAAAATTTGTAAAAAATTGAATACTAATGTTCATATACATAATGGTGCCAAAAAATTATGTAATATACATTTAAATATTATTATTGTTAGTTCGATTTTTAGTAGATGTAAAAAACATATTTAGAAAACTTTCACATCCATTATTATCAGTATTTATTACAGAGAGCAACTAAGTAATCTAATTTATTTTAATTTATTTTTTTTTTTATTTTTTATTTGCATAGTATTATATTTAAATTTGAATATTTAATAGGCAATGAATAACTGTATACGTTCAAGTTAATAAAACTGGTAATACAATGGAAATGTTTCTCTTAGATTCACCGAATAGTTTGTATAGTAAGTAATGTAAATTGTTTTAAATATCTCATGGCACTCTACGGGAAGTTGTCTTCATTTACTGACAACTCAATCTTAGTTTGCCTGCCCCATCATTTGCCCCACATCACGACCTGCAAATGATTCAGCCAACTACATAATTTATCTGCATTAAGCGCGATGCACTTTAGTGTCGACCATTATATCAAATAGAGGGCGTCGACGCTTTATGCTGTTTTCTGCCCTTTTCCCTTTATTTTTAGTGTGTTTTTTTTTAACTTAACCGCAGAGGCGGTCAGCTGGCAACTTGTTTTCGAAACAATTTAGTTGAACTAATTCAACAAAAAAGAAAAAAATAAAAAAAAATAAAAATTAAATAAAAAACGCCCGCGCAAGTGGCGAGTAGACCGCCACTCCATGTTGTAGTTATAGGATACTCTAACACACTTGTCCGCCTCTTCCGCAGTTGGATAACCGACGATTGGAGCACTTGCAGTCGCCTCTGTGGGCACGGTTACCGTGAACGGATGGTTGTCTGCGCCGAGGAGACCAACGGCATCAAAACGAGGGTAAGCGAAACTGAAAGGGACAAGTTGCTCTGTTGCTATGGTCAAAAAGTACTAAAATTGTTGGAATGCAAGTGGCTATTACCAAAGTGCCGCCCACACTTAAGCGTTGATAATTTTGCATGAAAAGTGGCGAGTCGACTCAACAGCAATATACACTTGCATACAAACAGAGCAGACATATGATTATATCCATGTTTCACACACTAACCTTTTTTGTGTTCCATCTTTTTGTGTGTTGCCTCTGTTGGAAACAGGTTGCAGATATTATGTGCCGCACTCCGAAGCCGCCGACACAGGAGACCTGCATTATTGAGGAGTGTCCGCACTGGGAGGTGGAGGACTGGACCGGTGTAAGTACAATAACAACAACAACAATAAAAACAACAACAACAACAAGAACAGTCACATTAAGTACAACAACAACTCGTGTAATAATCATGCACTTTTTGCCGGCACAACGCAGACCAAACTGAACTCAAGTCGTAGACATCACAGACAGAGACGGAGGAGGAGGCGGAGACCGAGAGGCCGTGTCTGGCCACCGAGTATACTTAGCTAAATGTGCAGACGGCTACTAGTTTCATATGCCCTAACAAAGAACCTGGGGTACATTAGATGACCTTACTTTCTGTATACATAAAAAATATCAATTTTTAAATTAGCAGTTCCTCAACATAAACTACAAGCTTAGAATATGAACAGATATTAGAATGTAGACTTAAGATTTACAATTTCCTAATTTACAAAATTTAAACAAGTCTCAGGGTTGATGGAAGAGGTATAGGACCAGAACGAAGTACATAAGATATAACTAGGTCGCTGTTCATGAGGCACCAAATAATAACAAATAATAAGAGGAAAAGATGTTTAGGGCTATGGATATTATTATTATTATGTTTGGCCTCAAATTATTCTAAATAAATTAACTTTTATATTACATTCTTCAGTTAAGTTCTTCATAATATAAAAATAGTGTAAAATCGAGTAGATTTCATGAACTTTAAGAGAAAACCAGACGTATTAAGTTGCCTTAAAAAACAACGACAAAAAAGTTATTTCTATATTATATAGATAGTTATAGTTTTGATTGATGATGAGTAAGCTCTTTTTACAATTTAAATATATATTAGGCTGGCTCGAAATCAATGCTTTTCAAGTGATATAAACTCACTGCAAAATTGTACATTTAAATAAGTAAAAAAATAATACAACTAAACAATTACTAAGAGAACATTTAAGTTTCGGTGCTCTTGGATCACATTTAAATACTTATAGTAAAGTTGTCTGAAACCTATTTGAATTGCAAATATTTTTTGAAGAGCATTTAAGTTTTGGCGTGTTAGTTTTTATGGTGTTTTCGCTGTGGTGTTTTTTGCAATTTACTTTGCTTGGTGGCTCGTAATAAGCCGCTAGACTCAAGACTGAATGAAGCCTCTTCCCGGTTATAGCCGTTCAACTTAATCAAGTTGGCGGCGGTAGCTGCTGCTTAAGTTTGTCTGGCAACAAGTACCTCCAAGCCCCTTCCTCTCTCTTCTGTCCCCTACAGAGCATTCGCTATTTACACCCGACATTTCCGTCTTATCGAGTCCATTTCGCTGCTGTTCATTTAAAGTGCAAGTTTATTAATGTGCGACTCTATTTCTATATAAATGTGTGTGTGTGTGTGAGTGTGTTCATGTGTGTAGTGTAAGCTTAGGGGCTGGTTTAGGGGTTGTTGGACATGCCAGGGGTGTCAAGTTTATGTGTTGCTTAATTGAAATGTCTACAGTTTGGATTTTATTTGTATTCATTTTCGTTAAATGTTAGTCAACTTGGTTGGCTTTTTTTTTATATAATTTATATTTGAGATAGTAGTGTCTTCCTGGGTGGTTTCATATGTGTTTCCGACCACTCCAAAGCCAAAGTGAATTTTATTGCTTTTAATTCAAAGTGGATTACAATGTTTGGTAATAATGAGCTCAAATTCCGCCTATTAAAAACTTTATCAACTAACAAAAAGAGAAACAAGTATTAAAAGTTTGCAAACATGTATTTAACGGCTTGCATGTTAATGGCAAACAGGACGAGTATTCTGGAGATCAAATCGAAAATAAAATACGAGTTATCGAGAGACTACTACAATAAAAAAATACCCTTCCGGTTGTAAGGCAGAGGAATGAACCAGTTTTATTGAATCTGATTATGTTCTATATAAGCTTTAAGATAAAGTATTCTGATTTTAATCAGATTTTGCTTAAGCAATATATATCTTAAGTTTTTGATTTTAATTAGAATGATGCCACTTATGACAAGCTAATTCTGCTTCAGAATAACCCATATCCTCCCGGCCGAATTCACGTCACATATTTATGCCAATCAAGAATATGCACAGATAATAATAAAATAACCATTTTCGTATTTAATTCATAATATCAGATGGAAGGGCATTAGACCAGCTACCCAACCAGCCAAAAAGAGAAAGCCTATTAAAAAACACATTTAATGTTTCTGCACATTAATAAAATAAGTATGCACATCATATATGCCACAAAATTAAGCGCCATTAAAATGAGATGAAAAGTAACAAAAGGGGGCTGGGCTGCAGCGGGTAGGAGATGCATAAAAAGGGGTTGGCCGAAGGGTGGACAATGTGAGGGGGTGTGTAGATAAACAATGAGTTAAGTCACTTGAAAGCATTACATTAAGTTACTTTACACAGACGCCGCATTTAACCGGCGACTGACAAAACGCAAACAATATGAAAATTTGCATTTATATGCGTGAGCGCGTGCACAAAGAACTGAACTGAGGGCTAGAAGAAGGGGGAGTGCGGAGTGTAGTCGCCTGACCAAACCAGCACATGCCGTGTTTTTCCCTTCCCCCAAAGGGTGGCGGAGGGGGGGTGGGGGGCAAATGGCCACTTTCACTTTGACGACAGCACTTCGTCATCAGTCGGTTTTTGTGCCAGCTCGTCAGCTTTTGTGCAAACAAATGAATTTTTATTGCGCCCTCAGTGAAACATATTGCAATAATTTATAATGCTTATGGATGTTAATGCTATCCCCATTTCCCCTCGCCTCTCTCTCTCTCTCTTTCTCTCCACAGTGCTCCGTTTCATGCGGACAGGGCATCCAAATGCGCGGCGTGGAATGCAAATCGACGGATGGCAGCCTGAGTGCCAAATGTGATCCACTAACCAAGCCGGGTAGCATGCAACAGTGTTCGACGGGAACTCATTGTGATGGCGGTGGTGGCAGCGGTGGATCGGGGGGCAGTCAGAATAAGGGCGGCGGCACCATCATTGTTGGCAGCAGTCGCTCCCACAATGAGGTAAGAATTTTTTATTTCTTTTTTCGTCAAACCCAACCCCAAAAGAACTAAATCATCTCAATTTCTTCGCATTTATAGCGCTCCGAGCGACACATGGACAGCTCGGATCTGGATGAGGACGATGATGATGATGATGAGGATGCAGATGAACAGGTCGAGGATGTGGATGACATGGAATCGGGGCAGGATACGGACGATGGCGAAGGCCTCTCCTATGCCGATCAACCACTGCGCTATGCGCATCACACCCAGAGTCGATTGCATCACGAGACGCCCGAGGAGCCGCGCACCATGCGCCTTATGAGTGGCAGCTCCAGCAAGAATCACAATAATGCCCGAACAGGAGCGAGTGGCGGCACAGATGTGCCATCACTGGATCCCAGGTACGTCTGTTTAACACATTATTAATTATAACCCTAAACCTTAATTAAAATGTCAGGTGAGTAACAAGTAAATTTTCCACAGTTGAAAGGGAAATAGCTTGGGTCAATTTCCTTGAGTTGTTTGGCAGACCATAAAAACAATTTTTAATCAGCACATCTTTTGCAAAAAGAGTTTTATATTCAGATCTAAACATAATGGTCCAGTATGAATAAGTTAAAGCTTAAGGAAACATCCAACTTTTTTTGACTTAGCTTTTAAAATCGACTTAATTTTGATAGGTTAAGGCTATCAAAAATTCGGAATTGTGTCTTGAAATGTGCCTTCTTCAGTGGGTGTTTTTTTAATGCTTAATTCCATTCTAAATTTTTCTTAAATTGATTATATTTAAATTTAAATTATAATATTAAATATAAGTATTTTAAACACTTTATTCGAGTGTTGAGTGACGACTCTAAGGCAGAATTTATTGTTTTTTTTTAAATATTTTCTATTAACATGAAAATTATTTATGAACAAATAATTATCATTTACCTGGCCTACTGAAGAAATTGTAAATCAATTTCGGTCAACACAATAAATCCAAAATAAAATACATTTAAATTTTCTAGAATAACTCTTGTGCCTAACGATGGAATTATAAATTAGACGTTAGTCAAATAAGGTTAAAATAAAATGCATAAATAATATAAGTTAAATGCATTTTTTAAATTAAACTTAAAAATGTTGCATGCTACTTATTTGCCTTATTATTAACGTTACCTCAGCCAGACTATTGTTGGTCCGGCGAATGCACTAGATGCATCTCATGCATCTGGGGTTGTCTAAGTGTTGAATAATCCGTCATTTCTCAGACTCTGACTCAGACCTCCAGCCAGGATTCACTTGACATATTTCAACTGTATCCCAAGTACAAGTGAAGACTCCTTTCTGTCCCTTTGCCGTCTTCTCTAGCGTGTATTGCATTTCGCTTTGGAGCTTTGCTTTAGGCCTTCTTCTCATGACTTCAGCTTAAGCACTTAGCTTACAAGAACTTACAAGCAGAACAAACACATCCATTCGCACACACACTTCCACACACACACACACACACACACACACACCCAAGATTGACTATTGCCACGTCGTCTCCTGTGTGTCCTCCTCATAATGTCCTTGAGCCGTGTCGACACCTAAAATTAAGGCTATCGACAACGACATCATCATCATCATCATCATCATCATCATTATCATCAAGAACACGAAACTGCTCAAGTAGATTGTAAGTACAGTAAAGTACGCCTAATGACAATTAAAGTGGTGCCATCGCCGCTTTCTTGCTGCTTTGTTGATGTTTATTGGAAAGCGATAAAGCAGCCGCGATAAGCTGTCCAATTTACTCGTTGTGTGGAGCAGTTGTGGTTCTGCTTGTGGTAGTGAATATAAACCAACACTTTAATTAGCCAATGCGATATAGCCAAGTATGGGAACAGCTAATAAAGTCGCTACGAGCTTGGAGCTAGCTAAATCAAATGCTTTTAACTGTTAATTGGTATGTGGGGAATACTGAGTGTAGTATACCAAATAATAAATTACAACTCTGACTGGTCTCTCTCCCTCTCTCCCCTTCAGCCTATCTCTATCATTGATAGAGAATATTGCAGTTTTAGTTAGAGGATGTGCATCACTTTTAGTTACCAGAAGTTTTGATCAGGATAATTGGAAGAGTAGGTCTGCTATTAAATTTAAGTTTTCCATATCTGATTGATGGAGTTTTATTGGCAATGATATATATGAAAGTGGATAGATTAATTAAATTAAATAGTCTGAGATTTTATGAACTTAAAATTTAAAAATAGTTTCATACCAGCTATCAGAGTTTGCTGAAAGTATAAATGATAAATGATAAATATCTGGATATATTTGTGTATAACAAAATAAAATACATATCACATAATTTAGCACAAAATAATATGACTTTTTCAAAATATAGCAAAGATAAAGTGTTATAGGATATTTTGGAAAATATTTAATTTTTACCAAATTAATTTGATTTTGTTCAATTATAAAGATTTGCTTTCTTATTGTAACAGAATTTTAGCTTATATTAGAACATTTCCATATATTTAATTTAAGAGTATTTAAGCTATGACATGTAAAATTATTTTTTTTTTTGTTGATTATTTATGTATGTAAGTGTGTTGTACTCAAGAAAATTAGTCAATGTAAACATCAAATGGGAGGCGTAACGCACTTAAGTACTCAATCGACTGGAATATATATATATATATACGATACTTAGAAATAAACCAGAAATGTTTGTTCACATTTTTTTGTAGTTGTCGTAAGTATTGTCGTAAGTCGAAAACACAGCAGGAAATGACAAGCTATATCGTCTTATCAGATGTACAATCAATATGGTAATTAATGTGAATTCGGATGTAATTGGTCTTTGGCTAATATATATAAAAAATGGGAAACATCTTGGTCCTTTATAACCTGCCTATCCGCTAAACATTTTCAAGCACATTTTTTAACGAATTTCTGATTTTATATATTTATTGGCTTTCCATTGAAATGCCTTTTCTTTTTAAATACTACGTACAAACCAATTTAAATTCAATTTATTATCCAATTTAAATGCAATTTATTATCTTTATGGTATTTTATTTTTGACCACTACAAGAACATACGAAATTTTAGAAAATAAATATATTGCAAATGATTGCTAAAAACCTTCAGTTCTCTCATTATAAAAAAAATTTGACAGCAGACTTTCAATCATTTGGTGCGCCTATGTTAATTAACCTTAAATTATTATTTAGTCCTTTAGCTACATAAATATTTATAAATTTTATAAATTGTATTACGACTCAGGCCTGTTTTTCAGTTTACAAAAGGTCGTGCATTGACCCAAGGTCCAAGCCGAGGCCATCTCAAAGTCATAATGGGCGGAAGCTAAAAAATAAACTGCCTCGTTTTTTATTATGTATTTCGCTGAGAGGGCAATTCAACTTATTTGTGTATGGGGTATAGAAACGATAGATAGTATCTGCTGGGCACTAAACTGAAACTATTGGCGGCCTGTCGACTGTCGCCTGCCGCCATAAAGTCGCGTCTTGATGCCGCCAAAAAACCTTGGCCTCTCTCTATGTGCCCGGCACAAGGAGATGTGAGATGCGCTGGCGAAGCGCCAGACGAACAAACAATCGAACGACAAAAAAGACAACGGCAACAACAACAATAACAACAATAACAATAATAACAAACAAAACTTACAAACGTTTTGGGTTGCCACTTGGCCTACGCGGCGCATGAGGAACGTTGTCAGGCGCTGGTTGCCGGTTATGGAATCAAACAGGCGACCTACTTCGAAGACCTTTCCGAGGCTGATGCTGTATCTTTGGCGCCACTTTAATTCGCCTGATGTTCTGTGGCTACAATTTGACTACAAATCAATAAGTGACGACAGGCAGCGATATTTGTCAGGGTTGTGGGAGGAACAGGAGAAGGAGAAGGAGAAGGAGAATCTGTTTGCTGTGGCATGCCCCTCCTGCTGCTGCTGAGCGGTCAGAAAACTATGCGCTGCGTGTGCCAGGCTCTTCTATTGACTGTCAATGCGGTCATAAAAACCACTCTGACCAACAAACAACACCCCATTCTAAAACACCAACATCAACAATAAAATATAGCTGTTAAATAAGTTGCATATTTCCTGCAACTGAGTGAAAGCTAACTGTAAAAATACCCTGTGACTAATAATTTATGATTACTTAAGATGTTAATCGATTGAATTTCTATATTATATCTAGTCTATTAGTTAAAGAATAAGATCTACAAAATTATTAGCTCCTTCTAAGACTATATATTTTTCACGACTTGCACGAATTCAAGTTTTTTTTATCGGGTTGATAGTTTTTATGCTTTTTCGGATACTACATCTTCTTCATAGTGCATTATTAAACACATATCTAAAATTGCAATTTGGGAATATTGAAAACTGTATGCAGATTTGAGTGTAACATATATATTTGTAACATAACTTAAATAGATAGTTATATTAAATTAAAGATTCTAGCAAGCGATTGAGAATATATTAATAAATATGTGCAATATATATAAATTATTATATGTTATATATTATTATATATTAAAGCATTTTAATATTTTTAAGTTCTAAGATAATATAATTCATTTATATTCTAATTTTAAGTACAATTTCTATACAAATTTATACATATTATTTGCACTCACTTAATTGTTATACATTTTGCAAGTCATTACTACCCTTCTCGAAAACTTTTACCCCTTCGGCATATAGCTTTTGGCTAGGGGTGTCGGAAAACAAGCCAAAGAGCACTGTTTTTGGGGACTCTGCCAGCGGGCGGCTTAATAAATTTGACTCGAATGCTTCGTGGCATGAAATGAAATACAATGTGTAAAACGTGGCTGTTGACTATTGTTGCATCAGAGAGAGAGAGAGAGAGAGAGAGAGAGAGAGATAGAGAGTGAGAGAGAGATAGATAGAGAGAGAGAGAGAGAGAGAGAGAGAGGCGGGGTGAAGTTGCCTTATTTTATGTGCTGTGCGCAGCTTTTTGTTAGCCAAACATTAAGCTCAACTTTATGGTTTTAGTTTCAATAAAACACAGCATTGCAGTTTGAGATTTAAGTTGTGTTGTTTATATATATATATATATAAATGTGTTTAATGTCTGTTAGCATATAGCTAATAGTTAAATATGATGTATATCACATTTATTTATTTAATTATCTAACATCTTATTAGGATTGAGGAATACAATTTGAATTTGTTATTGAGCATTGCAGTCTGTACTTAATTGCATATATTTCTGTGAGTTCAGACTTAATAATTTTATTTAATTTTATATTAACTCATATTTAACTTTTGAATAAATAAATATCTTTTAAGATTAAATATTTATATAGTTATAATTATTGTTATCGTCCCCTTATAAATATAAATTAAACTATTCTTGAATATAAACCAAGTGCATTTTTATTAATTAATTAATTAAATAAATTAAATAATTTATTAATTTAATTAAATTATAATTTTAAATCTATTAAAATTACAACTATTTTAATCTTCTTTTGGTTTTGTCTGTAGCTTCATCAAGGACACTGATTGGTCATCCTGCAGCGTTACCTGCGGCGAGGGCATCAGACGTCGTGCTCATAAGTGTAAAATCTTTCTGGAATACTCGCGGACAGTGGCCACTGTGAATGACACACTGTGCGAGGGCAACAAGCCGCATGATGAGGTTGAGCGGTGTGTGGAGGATCCCTGCATGCTGCCCTCTCATGGCTATGACGATCAGTTTCCCCGCGACTCCATCAAGGTGGGCGTCTCCGAGCCGGGCAAGACTTATGTGTGGCGCGAACAAGGCTACACCTCCTGCAGTGCATCCTGTTTGGGCGGTGTTGAGGAGCTGATTATCAATTGTGTGCGGGAGGACAATGGTCGGGTTGTCTCACCCTTCCTCTGCTCGCAGGAGACCAAGCCCGAAGCGCGGGTGCGCACCTGCAATGATCGACCCTGTCCACCGCGCTGGAACTACTCGGATTATACGCCCTGCTCGAAAAGCTGCGGGATTGGCATCAAGACACGCGAGGTGCAGTGCATCCACGAGGTGACGCGTGGCGGCGAGAACACAATGGTGGTACCCAACAGCATGTGTCCACAACCACCGCCGGCCGATAGGCAATACTGCAATGTGCTGGACTGCCCGGTGCGCTGGGAAGTTGGTGAGTGGTCAAAGTGTTCCCATACCTGCGGATATGGCATCAAGGATCGTAAAGTGGAGTGCAAACAGATAATGGCCCAGGAGCATAAGATTGAGCGACCCGAATCGATGTGTCCCAGCGTCAAGCCGCCAGACAAGAAACCCTGCAATGTGAAACCATGTCCTCCCGAGGATCCCAAGCCCGTCATTCAAATCAGCAACTCGACGCACATCCAACACGATCCAAAGAAGACAAAGATTACACTGAAAGTGGGCGGAGCTGGTGTCGTTTTCTTCGGCACCCAGGTGAAAATCAAGTGTCCCGTTAAACGCTACAATCGGACCAAGATCAAGTGGAGCAAGGATCACAAGCCGCTGGTGCGTTCGCGCAAATTCAAGGTGTCCAAGAAGGGCGCACTTCGCATCCTCGATATCACGTTCCGCGATGCGGGCATCTATTCCTGTCATGCCGGACTCAGCTCCGCGGAGATTCACATTGAGGTCAAGGCGAAACCCGGGCAGCAGGCCGAGGAACTAGAACGCCAGGAATCAGGTTTAGCTCTCATCAGCATAATTTCCAAAATTTTAACCCAACTCCTAAACTGATTCCCTGTCGCTTATCATTAGATCGCTTGGTACGTGAACGCAGCGGCACAGAGGCACTTACCTCAGCGGACATGACGTCACCAACAAGTGGTGCCACAGCGGGCGGAGCGGCAGCAGTAGGCGGCCCTGATGGCGGCCCTAATGGGTAAGTAACGACCGTCACCTTGCTGACCTTTTGCCCAAAAAAAACTTTTCCACCTCAACTTTGTACTTTGAGAGAGTGGCACACAAATTGGGAAAGTAGGAGAACTAATTAGAGAAAAGCGCAGGCAAAAACAGCGAAGAAAAACCTTTTTACATAAATATGATAAATGCAGATGATATTAGAAGTTATACAAAGTATAGATCAGAATGCTGCACAAATATGAGATCCCCAGAAATATAAATATATATGAGTAAAGTATAAAAAAATGAGGATATGTTTAAACACATTTAATAAATTAATCGCTTTAAGTAAAACAATGGATTTATTTTAACAAATATTTTCCTTATCTTTTTATAAGTAAGAAGTTTTTGAAAACAAATATATATGAATATAATATATACAAATCATTATAAGTTTAACTATTTAAATCAAAAATTTTAATGACATAAAACATATTGCATGAACGGCTAAATTTAACTTAAATAATTAATGAACAATATAAATTATTATATCTAGAGCAGAATAATTGTATATTAGTGTATGGATTTAAATAATAATTATTTTCTTGCTTGATCGAACTAAGCAGTGTGTTAATATTACACTTTGAGTTGAGTGGTATTTTTCCCAGATAAATTGGAATTTCTTATGACAATTTGGCTAATAATGGGTAAAAGGTTGTAAATCTTATAAGCTGTGACCATTGCAAAATTTATTACAGCACATAAAGCATCAACTAAATGAGTGGAAAAAAGTAACTGGGCCAATGCTTATATGTGGCAAAAGCTGGCATTATACATTGGATATAATTGTTTCTCGAATATCGATAAATTTCGTTAGCAATTAAAACAACAATTTTAATGGCAGAAGCGTCTTATTTACACATAATATTCATATTCATAATGATTAATATTGATTAACTGCAAGCATTTTCCGTATGCATAAATATGCGAGCGATGTTTGTGTGTGTATACTGAACAGTCCCGTTACCTGCGAATGTATGTACGTATGTATGTATGGATGTATGTATAAGCAGGTGTTTGTAGCCAGCCAATTGGGGATCAGTTCGGTCTTTTGAATAAATTTATGCGTTGCTTTAGTTTATTTTTATTATTTTTGAGTGCCTCTGCTTGCTATAAGAACTGAGATAGTCTGAACACATTAGGAAAGGTTTTAATTGGGAATTTTTCTAAAATAAATAAGAACATATTTAACAGCTGATTTACCCTGAATTGTAGTGGTAATCACTCGAATACAGGTTTCTTATTTGTAAAATATTTGTGTATACAGCTTAATTACGTAAATTCCTATTATTTATGACGAGTAAATTAAAGTTGTAAGTACTAAAAAGGCATTTAAAACAAACAGAAGTACGACATATTTCTAATACTGGCAACATATCGATATTTTTACACTAAAACTTAATTATTGGATTTAGCAAATCAGTTTGATTATGATTCAAGAGAAATGGTTATAAATTTAACAATATGTAACCTAAATTATCTTTTCTCTTGTGATAAAAGTAAGAAGCGATTAACTTTAATCTGATGTAATCCACAATTATTAGGAAGTGTTGTCTTAATAATTTTATGTTTATGTCGTGTACCTTAAATTAAGGTGTCCCCTGCTGAGTTTCTTATAATAATTGCTCACTTTAATCATTTTTAATTACAATGTAATTGATTCGCCTCAAAATTCACTTAGGTAAGTTTTTTATGTGTCGTATTTGGCTGAGTTGCTCAAAGCTGAAAAGCTTAAGTAGTTTAAGATTGCACTAAGACATTTGCATTTGTAGTTTGGTTGCAGGCAGGGCTCCTTTGGCAATGACTATGGCCATTTCGCCTGGTCTTGCTTATCTGTCTGTTGCTTCCCCTTGTGGCATACAATATGCGTTTACCCCCTCGCAGTGCTTGAATGCTAAATGCTGCCTGGTCAGTTATGCGCTTGTTTCCTGTCTTGTCTTTATCTGTGCACTGTTCCGCATTTCCCACACTACGTTCCTCCTAATGGCAAACACTTGAAGCCACCTTTCGCTCCATGCCCAGTCCACTCGACACTAAGCAGTGCGTATACGTGTTATCACCTTCTAAGTGTTGCATGCCACACACCTCTGCATTTGCCTAGCACTTCAATTCTATGAGTAGGAAGAGCGACAAAAAGGGGCGGATATAAAAACAATAGCAACAAATTCTAAGTAAATTTCATGGTTACTTAAATGTGTTTTATCTCAGCTATGCTTACCTCTTCCATCCAGCGCCATTACCCTTTCCCGGTCCCTCAATAATGTGCTTAACTCAATAGTGAATGGGACTACATTCAAATTGGGAGCATTGACTCAAGAAATTAGGCGATTTACGTCTTAATTTAATTTACAATAGATTCAACTTATTTTAGCTTTAAATTGTTCTGTCAGTTATAATAATTATTATTATTCTAAATCAACATGATGTTTAATATTTAATAGTATATATTTTATTTAAACATTTCTTATGCTTGGAAATACCATTGGTGGTTGAGCATCTTAACTACAACCAATTTAAAAATTATATAATTAATTTTGATTAATTTTATTTTTACTTTTCTAGTTTTGAGTGCTGAAATTAAATAAATAAGAATACGAAAATAGTATCCATCCGTGCAGGTGCAAATATTTTCCGGCACACTTCATCAGTTTCTTAGCTATGATTTTTTTTTAAAATTTATAATAATACTCGAACAACACCAGAAATTGAGCTCACATAATGTGCTTAAGTTGAATTTACCAACTGTTTGTAGTATCTAAAAGCTTAATTTTAGTTTCGGCCATTATTCAATCAATCAAAACAATCGTATTATATTTTTACAGCTAAGCGAATAGCAATAAGCTTAAATTTTTCATATACGCGTTTGTTTTCCAATAGGGAATCAGAACATTTGATAGTCGATTACAGTCCCTAAACTGCATTCTTCCCTATTTGTTTTGGCATCGAGTACTCGAATGTAGTTTGTATCTGGTTGTATTTGTTTCCCCAGCTGGTTGCGCTGTGCAACTACTCCCTATCTAAGCTACTTGAACCTTTAAGTCTATTGAGTGGATCCCCCCTCCGTTATTCCACTAACAGTTAGTCACAACCTCCCCCCCCCCCCCCCACCCCACCAAACACACACACACCTCTTCTGCTGATATATATATATATATTTACTTTCAGCGCGCGTATGCGGTTTATTTTGCAATTTTGGGTTACGTGTTCGTTTTGGTTACAGCCACAGCTTAAAAATGCCAAAAATTGCAAGTGTGTGTGTATTGGACATACGCACGAGCTGCTTAATGGTTAAAAGCAAACAGCCAACAGCAAAATGCATTTTGGCCAAAGCCACAAGCTCACACACACCGACACACACTAGCACACACACTAGCACACACACTAGCACACACACTTGCACACACACTTGCAAACACACTCAATCGAGAGAGTGGCATTTTGGGTTTACAAATGCATCATCAATATGTTTTGCAAAGTGTTGCAAAACTTTTGGGGGAGGCTGTTGAAATGAGCAGCATATATGCCGATATATATATACATAAATATATATGCTATTGAAATGTGGCAGCAGGGCTTGGTGAGGGGAGGCGGTGCAATATTTGATCGCATTTTGAATGTTTGCTCAAGTAATATATTTGGTGAGGCTCACGTGGTGGCAAATTTTCGTCCACAAATTTTTGTGTCAGCAACGAATTGTGCAAATAGTAATTGTGACGTGCATTTGTTGCATCAGCCTAAAAGAGTTTGTGAGGGGGTTGGAGGTGGTTGGAGGGGGCAGAAGAGGAGCGGATATTCGATGCAAATTTGTTCTTCTGTTTCTTTGAAGAATATTTTGTGTTTTTAGGGTACATTTAATGCTTTTCTGGTATTGTTTATTATTCAATGTTTATTATTATTTTCCGTTCAGCGCACTTGCGAAATAATATTTATTTAAGCAGAGGAATGTGGAGAATGGGGAATACATTGTGCGTGTGTGTGTGTGTCATAAATAACTTTTTTTCCGAGTCCCAGAAATATGTAAATGTTGATAATTGAATTTTAGTAGAACAAATTTTTAAAAAAATAAAATACAATTTTACTTGAGCTAAAGATATACAAACAAGTTTTAAATTATGCATGTTAAAGCTTCACAAATATCAATTTCACAAAGAGCAATCAAATTGAAATAACAAAGATAAACAAAATAAAACTGAGGTGCTCGACTTTAAGATACATTCAACTTAATCAATGTCTGTAGGCATATTTAAACATATATCAAGGAGGTAGTAGTAGTAGAATGCTATAGTCGAGTGTGGTTGACTACGGTGTACCCTAAACCCAGTCCATACATATATTCCAGTTTTATTGGTAATTTTCCCTCTAAATTGTCGCATATTTATAAATAGTAAAAAAGCTTACGGATGCTGATTGTACGTGAATATATTTTCGACTATAACTTGTATGATTCTTATCTGATCTTGAAATGTTGGCATAAACATATGAATATTGTGTAATTGAAATTGTGTGCGGAAATCGAAATATTTCCATATTAGAGAAACGGAAGTAGTTATCGAGAAAGTTTAGCAAACTTGATTCTGATATACAAAAACAATATTATATAGCCTCTCTTTATTATGTGAGATCTGCGTGTTCATACAGAAAGGCTGACAGACGGACGGACGGGCAGACGGCTATATCGGCTCGGCTCGGCTCGACTATAATTTATGGGGTCAGATATGCCTTCTCCTGATTGTTATTTGCACAAGACCATTATTCCCCTTTTAGCCATTTTTCGAATTTTTAATGGGTCTAGGTTATAATCAGATTGCATACTTGCAATAAAAGGGAATGAAATTTGGGAGCTACTGTGCCTATTTAAAATTCTGGCTTTTCTACTCGGATATGAACTTATATTTTCATCATCACACACAATGGAAATCATTTTTTCAGAGTAAAATATGCAAAGTAGTCTAAGGAGTTCACCACAAAGCATGAGTAAGGAACTGACAAGGGGGATGGGGGGGGGGGGGTGACTAGAGCCAAAATGCCACTCGAAGTGCTTTTCTGAGCAGTCGGAGCACGTGGCTTAGAAAATTTAAAAGTCCTGTGCATTTGACATTTTGCAGTCATCCAAGCAGCAATGGCAACAACAGATGCAAAAAAAAAAAATAAATAAAATAAAATAAACAAGTGCAACAAATCTAAACAGCAAGTTTTGGTAATAAGTGTTAGCTATGTTGGCTATCTGTTTGTGAAATATTTTGAAGTTGTTTCTTCCTTTGACTTTGGTATTAATTTTGTTGTCTTGTTTGCTTTTTGCAGGTCGCAGCAGCAATCGTCAACACGTCGCAGACAGAACCAGTCGGAAAGGATGCAGAATGGCAGGGAACGTAATCGACGCCCCAAATCGGATGGAGTGCAGCATGCGGATAGCAGCATTATGGAAGATGAGGTAAATAATCAAATATATGCATACATCTCTCGGGCTGACGACTTATGATGATTATGTCGTCCTTGTATCGCTATAGCATAAGCACAAACACAACCACAATCAGACAAACACACTAACAGACAAACAGACAAATAGACAAACAGACAAACACACAAATATTAAACATGTTTCATGTCCAGAATGCTGCGCTGACACACAATGCTTACAATGCCTTTGGGGCTTAACTTGTCGCCTTATTTTGGTCTGCTGCATCATATTCTTTTCTGTCGACAGTCAACATCGTAATTTGATAGTTTTTCTACTTTACTCTGATATATCAACTATACAAATGTCACCAGATTACTCTATGTGTGTATACGCGTTTATACTACAACTGCATTGTGTCTGTTGGCATTTCGGATTTTGTGGCTGCAACATTTTTTTCTCAGTTTACTACTCGACTGTCCAAACATATATACGTATACGTATACATAATGCGCTTTCAAATGAAATTACGTATACGTAACGTTTGCTGGCAAAAAAAAAACAGGGCAGAGTATTGCAGCATTGAGCTGGGCCCGGTAAAGGAAAGCCAACAGAATTTTACAGTGCTGTTCAACAACAAAACGATAGGCAAAAGGAAAGAGGTGTGGCAAGTGTGTCCTGCTTTTCCATTGATGGGAAACAGGATGCTCAGCAAGGTGCCCGGCACAAAAGCAGCTTCGTTCAGCTTGACTAGCTCACACAAATCTGGAGTAAAATTGTTTGTCTTTTCTCGTTTGTTGAGCGAACTCAGGTCAAGCTGTATAAACAGTAATATTAGCGTAAATGCTTGGATTGAGTTCCATTGTTGTCGAAATTGCGTTATAATATTTTTTTTTATTATTTTTCTCGTTTTGGCTCTACATCAAACTGAAAATTGTTCTAATAGCAAAAGAAGATTTCAAGCCAAATACTGCATAAGTTGTAAAGGATGCAAAGAAATGTGAGAAAATTAGATTTTTGTTTGCAACGACCATAAATTCGAAAGTCGATAAGCATTTAAGTGCTTGATCATTTCTAGCCAGAAATAGATTCGAATTTTTCTGTCCGACATAAAAGGGGTTTTTTTCAAAAGTGCTATCAACTCAGTTTTAACAAAATATTTATGTTAATAGAACTAATGCTACTAATTTGCAAATTATACAAAATTCCTTTGAAATTTAAATAAATTTGATGCTATTGAAAAATATCATTTTTAGAACTTACGATGAAATATTAATAATAATATTTCACTGTTCAATTTAAATTCATTCAATAGAATTGAATTTTTAATGTTGATTAATATTAGCTTACATAAAAAAATAGAAAAAGCAAAAAATAAATTAAATTTAATTAAATTAATTTTTTAAATAATTTTTTATATAAAATTAATTAAAAAAATTATATATTTAATTGAAAAATTGGTCCAACATTTTTTGCACGGATTAGATGAAATCCAGAAAACTGCAATAGTTATTTATTAGTTAAAAGGGAAAAAATGGGAATTTTCATTGGGAAAACAATTAATTTGATTAGCAATTTAACTCCAAACATAACACGTAGGATAACAGAACGATAGTTAGGAAACATTTATTTTTATAAATTGGAAAACCTTCACATATTTTATTGTTAAGGTATATTAAATGATAATCTTGAAAAGCAATATAGCAAAGCGAAGTATTATTATTTATTGAATGTTTCAGTAAATTTCGGATATGCTAACAACACTTCACATCTTCAACAATAAAAATACCAACAAATATTTATCCACACCTATATTTAACTTTATATGACACACATAAGTTTTGTAAGAAAAACCATTATTAATAAATACTTTGCCACATTTTTCTCTCTCCCCCACCAAATGCCAACGAAAATCTTTATCGATGCGATTGCGAATTGTGTGTCATCAATAAAAAATATTGCATGCCACACAAATATGGATTTATTTTTATATATATATATATATATATATATATTTATATATATGTACAGCATTCCCAATTAGTGCAGTCCCAGGACAGAATTCCACAGCCAGCGAGCGCCAGCAGCGGCAGCAGTCGCACCAAAACTCTTCTGGCCATGCCCTATTTCGAGGCGTTGCTGAGCAACCTACAGGTGAGGAGGGATCCTTTGCATTGGATTGCATTGGTTTTGTTTCTTTTCGTTTGGTTTGGTTTGGTTCGTTTCGTTCAATTTTACGTTTTTCGTTTTTCGATTTGTTCTTGTTGTGCGCATTCATTACTACATTTTGAGATGGTTTTTGATTTAAATGCATTCATTTTCTCGCTTCTTCTTCGCACGTTAAAAAACTTTCGCTTTGCCAACCAGACCATATATCGTGTAGTAATTTTGTAATTGTAATTGTTACCCCTGGTAGGCCGATATTCATGGTGCACGTATGTAATTAGTGGGCTTCAAAGTGGGAAGTGGGTCTAGTGGGATTATGTGTCCCTGTGTGTATGTGTGTGTGTGTGTGTGTGTGTGTGTGTGTGTGTGTGTGTGTGGGTGTGTGCCATGTAAATTGCCAAAGTTCTGCATATAAATTTACAGGCTGCGCATATTTGTCTTTGACCTGATTGGAACTTGGGCCCAGCAGCTCGGCCAGCAAATTTGTCAACGAGCAAAGAGCACACAAATACACCTACAAGACCAACATACATTCATACATACATACATACATACATACATCCATACATAGATACATAAATATCCATCCATTCAGCTTAAATTGGCAACAAATTTGCGGCTATTGGCATTGGATTGCTGCAACAGTATTATTATCTCATATTATCTTTTAATTTTGCATGTGCATTGTCCTTCAATATTATTGTTTACACAACGCAGTTTCATTTGATTCTGATTGAAACTGTTGCATTTAATTGAATGTAAAAAGTGCAATCTGATAGTATTAACACTTAATGGTCTTTTGGCTGGTTATTTATTTAAATACAACCACACAGAAACTGTTGCAATTTCCAACGAACTTAAGCTGCTTAAGCTCAGCAACAGTAATCAAAATATTTTTCAAGACTTGTGCAATTTATTTATGCTTTTTGTGTTTAATACGAAAACCTGATTTGGTATTGGTTCTGATTCATGCTTGTTGCTTAGTTTTCATGGCAGTTTTTCTTTCTCTGCATGTTTTCGATACTCTTTGTTTAGCTCTTTGTTGCATGCAAAATTATGATGGTTTCAATTTCACTTCAATTTTATTTCTCAAACACACATTTTTATTCTTTCTTTTCCTACCTATGAATACGTATACCGAAACAAACAATGAATTTTTGTTTCGTGCTCGCTTTTTGGGGGCGGGGCGATGTTGCGCTGCTTAATGTCCAACAAACCCTCACATACAAATATAAACAACAACACAACGATACAAAAAATAATAAAAAAAAAACAATTTTAAAACAACAACAACAACTACAACAATGGAAACACAAAAACAATTGTTTTCTGATTACTGATATGCAATGTAGGTAAAATATTCAATATTTCTGTATACAACAAGCTATATGCCTTCCATTTCCATTTCCATTTCCATTTTATTTCATTTTATATTCACCTTTCTCAAATAAAAACACATATATATATATATATATATATATATATATATATATGTATATATATTTATAAGCATACTGTAAACAGCGCGTAAACAGTTGCAGTCTCCAGAAAATACAAATTTTAAAAATTTCCATTCGTTTAATTACCGAATTTTTCATTAAATTTTCAATTGGCCAACGAGCTCCTGGAACACTCGAGGCGAACTTTTTGCGCGCATTTCGCCGCCATCGCCAAACTATTTGCAATCAAAGACATTTTTCGATGACTTTTGTTTGCATTTTGTGCATTTTGTAGAAATAAGCAAACAATTGGCTTAATGGGCTGCAAAAAACAAGCAAAGAATGAAATGAAACGAAAGCACAAAAGAGCAAAAGGCAATACTAAAAGTCAAACTAAAGCAAATGCTTTGCATGCCCAAAGCAAAATTATTATTATTATTATTATTGCATTAAGTGCAAAGAGAAAATTAAGCATAATATGCATTTAACTATTTTATTTAACAGAATGATGTGATCGCAAATTAGCATGAAATTTTGCAAGCTAAGCTACTCAACTAAATAAACGCAAATTTGGCAATTGAATTAAAGTGAAATGTAATTGGGACAAATACTAATCTTGGTTGTATTTAAAATACTTTGAATGGATCTTTTAAATCAAATTTTAGGGTTGCTATAGATATTTTTAATAATATTTAATACCCCTCAAAATATTTCCTAGAATTGAAATTGAAATAAAAAAGGCCTGAGAGTAAAAAATATTTCTCGAATAATTATATTTTTTTAAACACCTCAAGTATTTTAAGTACACATAAATCACAATATACAAAAAAAATCACGACGCAACTTAATCGAAAAAAAAGTCAGATAAAAAAACAGAAGCACTTAATTAAATCATAATTTTTATACATATAAATTGTGCATTCTTTTTGGTCTACCAAAACAAACGACATTTTAATTTCATTATATTTATCTACACACACATGAAAATATTTAATATGTACATGTATAGGAGACACACCTTTTTTTTATGGGCATGACACAAAAACCAGATGGAATTCACGTAAATCTGTTGATAAAATATATGTAAAAAATATGTTCGTGTCCTCAAAAAAAAAAAAAATTAAATAACATATGTAATATGTGCTAGCTGAGATTGTCGCGACTATGATATGCCCTAAAAAAACAATTCTAAAAAAGGTGTCAATCAGTAAATATTTGAAAGAAAAATGAAGGGGTGGTAAGGCAATTATTATTTTGAGCATAAGTGTAAAAGTAATGTGATTTGAAATATATCAATTAAACTTGAATATGTATGTGAATAAGGTGAATAAGTAATATCGGTCAACAAATATAGAAAATTAGATGTTTCCCTACTTACATTTATTTTAACTCTTTTTATAAACTATTTTAATTGTTTAAAATATTAGTTTTCAATTGCATGTTAATTGAAATGTTATTCAAAGGCATGCCATAATATTAGTCAATGCAAATGCAACAAATACAATTTTATAAAGTATATGTGAAATGCTTAATAACTTATTCACTTAGGCATTTCTGAAAGTTTTTAATGAGCTCTTCTCGCTGCCATTGAATGACAGCAGCAGCAAAAGCAGCAAAAGCAAAAACAGCTCATTTTTTGTTGGTATGCTGGTTGAGTAAGTGCCACGCCCTCAACTTCAAGCGTTTCCTCTATGTGTGCTTGTTAGTGCTTGTGTGTGTGTGTGTGTGTGTGTGTGTGTGTGTGTGTGTGTGCGCTAGCCAACAAACAATTAGCAACAATTTTTTTTACCACAAACTTAATTTATTAATTGAAAAGTTTGCTTACCGCGCGCGAGCTCGTTGCAATTTGTACCTCACCTTTTGCATTTTCCCCTCCAGCTCATAAAAGTTATACCTTAAATGTATACTATATACAGAAAGTCAAACAGATTTTTGGCATAGGAAATTAGCTTTCAGTCAACGCTGTCGACGGCAATGCCCAAAAGTTGCCTTTTCCACCTGACGGCCAAGTTGATGCTCTGTGTGTGAGTGTGTGTGTGTGTGTGTATGTGTGTGTGTGTGTAGAAATGCGTGTGCAATTTAGTATCGTGCATTTTGGCTAGGAAAACCTATACAGAAACAGCAGCAGGTTAATAATAGAAACCACCCAGACTTAAGCCGAGAAGCTTCTATGCAGCAACTGCTTAATAATGAAATACGAAATTTTCAGCAGGCCAATTTAATATATCCCTTATGATGCCAAATGCAGATTTGGCAAAAATAATTTATGATGCACAGCCAGGCGCAACGCAGGACTAAGCCCCACCCAGCTTATGGCTGACACTTGCAACTCGTGCCTCCCTTTAGGAAGCAGATGGCACATTTATCAAAGCTAGTTACCGTTAAATTGTAAGCCACATTTGAATGCAGCCGACCACCTAAACAGATACTTAAATATCTCGCAAATGTGATTTTTATCTAATTATAAAAACTATTTGTTAATGCTGCACATTTTACGGTTGGCAAACAGAATACGCGAACCACAAAAACTAAATACATATATATTTGTATATATATATAAATATATATATATACATATATATATATATATATATATACACACACACACGGTCTGTATGTGTGTTAGGCACAATGATAACGTCCTTTTTATAAATGTTTGAGGGTTTGAGGGCTTGTGGGGCGGATTGATTAACTCTTTGCGGCTTTCCGCTCGACTGCTCACAATAATAATCAGTTTGAATTATTATTAAAAATGTAATTTATTTGCATTTTATTTAGTTGCCTTCACGTTGCACTGTGGGTACATATTAAAAATTAGAAAATAAAAGTTGTAAAATAAATAATTTGCATAACTCCAATATCATACTAGTAATATAGATATATATATTTATTTTAGTTACAAAAAGATAATGTGCAACGCTGGTTCCATTTACCAATTCCCGCTATATTGAGGCACAAAAAAACAAGCGCTGCGCCACAGTGCAATCAAAAATATGTCCATGCCACTCAAGCGTACTTAGGTTTGCCATATTTTTGACAGTTGTTAATAGTTTAGAATGAATTTTGAAAATATGGTTATCATATTTAAATTTCGAGTGCATATTGCAAAGATATATTGCATAATTGCTAAACGGAATTTTAAATAAATTAGTCAAAATATATTAAAAGAATTCTTTCAAGTGAGAAATTAATACAAAAATTATTTTGCACAATTGCTCTAAAATGTATAAATTGTAAAATAAAATGCACCAGTTAATAGAGAACTTTATAAATGCTATTCATAATGCGACAACTAAACATCTGTTTATATTGTTGGTATATAAATCGGATTATTCTGCTCCCTTTTCAGTAATGAGAATAGCTTTCAATTATCCTTAAGACCAATTGTATTTTGTATGAACTTCCTTTCCTCCTTTTTTTTTATAGCCCAGAGACACTTCAAGTTCGTCGCAAAGTGTGTCTTATGCAACTTTCAATTCATGAGCCTTCTGGGTTTAAGCCAATTAAATGCAAATTAAATGGAGCTATTCTTGTATCAGTCGTCAGCTATTGCAATATTCTTCTGGCTTCTGCTAAATGCCATTCAATAATTTGCATTAAGAGCTTACTTGGCTTACTATCCCTCGAGCTCCGATTCGATTTATATTTGCATGTCTTATTTTATTCCATATTCCTTAGGTTAGAAGATGGGAGAAGGCACTAGAAATCTTCGATGCATTGTTGACTCATTGTTCTCATTAGCAGAAAGTTAGTCTTTTGGCTGAATCACGACATTGAATGGCGATTGGCTTTTATACGGATGTGTAGCTGGTAGAAAGGCTAATGCATTTCGGCCATTATGCATGCCAATTAGCCAAGATGAACCACAGCCCGTTCAGGCAATGTAATTTATGGCTCAGCATTTTCGCCTATTAATTATGCAACTCACTTTTCTGCGTAGGTTCCACAAATCTGACAAATTTATATAGCTTGCACCAAACATCGCAGCGCTAGAGGCGCATTAATAAATTTCCACAGACGTTGCAGAAACATAGCTGCAGCTACCCCTGGCTCCACTCAATTTCTAGTGCTATTCATCAGGCGGCGGGCAAAATGATTTTAAGAAGCGAACTGCAAAATGTTTGCGCAATTTTGCTGCCCTTTTAATTTTGATTGCAACTATTTATTAATGCCCCGCTCGCAGGATGTTGGCAGGCTCACAGGATAACCAGGCCCCGGGGCGGTTTTATGGTTCTGGTTCTCCGACTCTTCGCTCCATTTAAACTGCTTGCAAATTGCAGCATTCCCTCTATATGTTGAATGCAACATTTAAGCGCAAATTAAATTCAGTTGAATAAAATAATAAAATAAAAATGTTTCACATTTTACCAGTTGGCTTTCATATCCTGTACAACCTGTACATAGGGTATAATATTTATGTAATAGACTAAAGTGAAAGATATTTAAATATATATATATAAACAGAATAAGTATATCCCAAAGAGTTTGTTGAGAGATCCGAATAAGTCTATTAATTCTAGTGCTGTACCCAAAATGTTTCCACGTAGGGTATCTGTTTATCAAACCACTCTGAAATCAGCAAAATATCATTTGTAACTGTTTTTTTTATGGCTGATTGTTGGCTTATGCCTTTTTGGTTACCTGGTTGTCAGAGGCACCGCTTGGACCGCATTTCAGGCGTGAGAATTTAACGATGTGCGTGCCTCAAAATGCCCCTTTTGAGTGATTCCAGAAAATATATAAATATTCTCCTTCGCATGCTAATGAGTACAGCAAAAGTTAACTAAAAGGCAATCCAGTTAAAATGTATTAATTGTTGCATACTGATTCAAAAAAAAAAAACAAATTTTTAATATCTCTGAATAAATATAAGTTGACACAAATATTTAATGGAGTCACGTAGTCGGGCTTTGATTTGATTCTATTTTTTTTATATTTATTAAAAAAAGTAAGTTACAAAAAGGAATTTAGCGTTTCTCTCAAAGCATAAGATATATCTTACACTGATTATTAATTATTTATATTTATATATATATATATATATATATATATATATATATATATATTATATATATTATAGTTTGCTTTTACGAATATCTGTCTGAGTCTTCTCATTTTATTGAAATTCATTTAATTACTTAATTAATATGCTTAAGCTCTAAAAAATAAGCACAAGTAATTATGATGACTAGCTTCAAGTTTAACATTTTCTTTTCTCATAACGATAAACCTATAAAAATATCAATCAATCAATCAATCAATATCAATCAAGCCACAAAATTGATTCTTTATGTTCAGTGCATTTAAAGGATTGATTTTATCAAAAAGCCTCTTTTAGGATGCTAATGACGACTTTAACATTAGCCTCCTAAAATGGCATCGAACAAAAGTTTTGCCTAAAAGCGCAACTGAATGGATGGGGAAAGGGGGGTTGCAGCTGTAAATGCTTGCCAACAATTTTGCTTACTGCTTCAAGTATAGTACGTATTGACAGGGAGCTCACTAGCAACAACAACAACAACAGCAACAGCAACAGCAGCAGCAGCAGCAGCAGAAACAACAGCAACTACAGCAACAGCAACAGCAACTACAACAACAGCAACTACAACAACAGCAACTACAACAACAGCAATAACAAGAGCAACACAAGAACAATGCCAATGCCAGCGATTGCAATTGCGATTGCGGTGACAATAAAAGGCTATGGAGGCGTTGGCGTTAGTGTCGAGCTACAAATGACAACGGCACACACACTTACACACACACACACACACACTTACACACACACACACACACACTTACACACACACACACACACATGCATATGCATTTGCAGAAGGAGCAGCAGTTTCACATAAAAGCGCAGCAGATGCAACTGCAACGGCAAACAAGAACAACAACAACAACAACAACAACAAAAACAACAACAACAAGAACAAGGACAAACACTGAACCGTATTTGTCGGTTTCAAGTACCACTTGGGAAATCATCTTTTTTGGCTGGCTCCCACCGACCCAATCGTTCGGGCCGTAAATGAAAACCACCAACGATGACGACGATGAGGATGAGGATGATGATGATACTTACAGTGAGACAATACTAGTTTTAGTGGGATGGTGCTGTGATAGTTTGGCAAAAGTCAAAAATCAAATGCGTTGCATATGCACTAGAAAATTGTTGATCCCAAAAATCCATTTGGTAGTCAAATTTTTGCACAGCGCTATGGCAAGGGGTCGAGTATGCTGAGGGGTGAGTCGCGTCATGGGTTCACAGATTGGTACTGAGTTCAAAAGTTAATCGGATTTCACAGTACGCAGTCAGTCAACGTGAAGCAATTGATGAGGCCAATTCGAGTGTACATGCATCAAGAGCATCGTCAGTGTTGTCCATCATCACTTCCCCGTCCCAACTTTAGATAATATCAGAAATGTGATTTCGATAATAATCAGCATCGGAAGTGACATTTTATTTGTTTATTTTTTTAACCAAAGGCTGAATGATTGATAACTATAAACTATTACGCTAGTCGGAAGAGATTTAAAAAAAATATATCATATAAATAAAAAGTGAAATAATATAAAACAAATTGTTTGCAATATTAAGCTGTTAATTGATTAAACCAATTCACAAGCGAATTTAATTGAATTCATTTATATTGGAGTGTCTGAATTAGTGATTGATTAATCAATTGCATAACATGATTTCAAGACAAAAATATAAATAATTTTAATATCTTAATGGGGGCTTTAAAAATAAACTGTCAATAATCAGTAGAAATTAATAAGAAGAAACAAACAAAAAACATCGGAATTGAGTGACGATAAATTTGCTATAAACAACAATAATTTTAGTTTCATGAGTGGTTTCTGATATTTCAACATTTTCTTCGTTCTAATTTGATAAATGTTGAGCATTTGAGATCTGAGGAACTTGATTCCAAGCACGAACATTATAAGCGAAAAACTGCGACTCAAATACTAAAGAAATATAACATATTTAATTATTTGTTCTTTTAGATCGTGTAAACTAAAATTTATTTGCTAAAAAAATGTAATAATATTTGGATAAAATATTAATTGCATTACATAATAAAAAATGTATAAAATAAATTAATATGATATCGTGATAAATATATATGTAAAAATTTTGCAAGTTTTTTCAGTTGTATTTTATATTTGTATAGTTCAGATTTCTTATTATAACGTTATGTTTTGAGACTAGTTATATATTGACATCACTGAAATACACACACACACACACACACAAAAAAATGCACTCATAAAATTTTTGCACAGTATGAAAGCGGAAACGGAAACGTGTTGACGGCCATGCAAATTTACCGTAGCATAGCACAGACCAACATGGCGCTCAATTAATGCCGCCTTTTGTGAGTTGCCTGGTGCCAGGTGACTGCTGCCTACTGCCTGCTGCATGCTGTATGCTGCATGCCACATGCCGCATGCGGGCAACATATAGCAAACTTTTGCCTAATATTTAAGCTAACATACGTAACCCGAACTTGATGATTGTTCCACTCCCTGCAGTTTCTCTGGCCACTGCAGCGCTTTAAGGACTCGCGCGGACAACATCTGCTGCAACGTGAGGCGCTCAATTATGGTCTCGATTTGGAGCCTCAACAGCTCTACGAACAGGATGAGCCGGTCCTCTTACCCTCCCCGTCGCCGTCCCCATCAGAGCCTCGTGTGCTAACCAAAGAGCTGCACACCGAGGCGGGTCGAGTGGAACTGGCCATGCCCAGCCAGAAGAGCAGAGAGCCGCCCCAAACGGAGGATGTGCCGCTGCATATGCCACACGCTCGCTGGGAAACGGCAACAGCAATCGCAATAGCCCCACCAACCAACTCAAACAGCAGAAACCACCACAAGGGGAGCAGCAACGATGAGGGGGAGTCGGAGAGTGGCCACTATGTCTACAAATGGGAAGTGGGCGATTGGTCCAAGTGCTCTCAGGAATGCGGAGCTGCTGGAAGCGGTTTACAGGTGAGTTCTCAACACCGATAACTTGGAAACCATTTGGGATTTAACATTGCTTTGGTCAGTCAACGTTCCAAAAGGGGGATAAAAGTAGTGCTCAGATTTGGATCATTGAAATAATTAGGGTCTTCAATTATATTTAAAAACAAACAATATTCTTATTATTAAATTACATTTGCTGAAACTCCATGATATATTTGTTTGTTATGTGTTTTTTAATGAAGAATCAATAAAAATATTATATGTTAAATTTTATATTAGTAATTTTGAATTTGGTGAAACTCCATTAGATAACTATCAAGAACAGATATGCAAAAATTGCAAAATCATTGTAAATTACACTTAATTACCAAATAATAAATCAAATATATATAACAATTGACATTAAATTTAATCAGTTTCACAAACGATCCCATAAAAATTGCTAAAAAATTTAAGCTGACATTAGCATAAAGAACTTTAGTAATAAAGATATAATATAATATTATTAATTAAGGAAAGGTCTTCAAGAAAGGTCAGAGTAGACATCCTCCTAAAAACAAATAATGAACACTTTCGAAACTTTCGTATCGAAACTTATCGTTATGGCTACCAACTTCATATAAAATAATCTACTAAATGCTCCACAATTAAAAATAATAAGTTACATTTTTGAACTTCAAATTTTTAAAGGTTAAGCGATTTTTGAAGCAGCATAGAATCTCGTTAGCTTGTTTCTGCGATATGAATTAGAATATGATGGATTAATGCAGCAAATATATAAAATAAAAAAATAAAAATTTAACAATGCTTTGTTATCAAAAGGGAATTTGTGTGGTTTTTAAGAAAGGTTTCGCTCAAAGAAATCTTAATTAAATGTAAATATTTATTAACGTAATGCAACGTATATTAAATCCTGATTTACCCTTCTGGCAAAATTGGCTTCACAAAAGCCATAAAAATGTGTTCCGCACAAGCATTAGAAACAAGGGCGAGCAGTTCCCCCAACCATCAGACGACACTTATATAATAATTAGCCAAATGCAAGCAGGACAGGGCAGAGTAAAGTTCCACAGCAGCCACCGAGAGTATTCTTGTATCCGGAGTCCACATAAAAATCAAGCACAAGTTTAAATATTTTAACAGGCAGTGACCGGAGCAGACCGAAACATGGTTGTCCTGCCCCTGCCTGCCTGCATGCCTGCATGCCTGCATGCTGTTCTGGCATCTGTTCTTGCTGGCATTGTTTTTTGTGCGGCAAGAAAAGAAAGCAGCAAGAATAACGAATAACGAATAACGAATAACGGTTAACTTTGTTTCTTTTGCCACCTCTATCTATCTATGCAAACAGCGTCGCACACTGAGCTGCCTCCGTGAGGCAAAAAAGACGGCAGCGACGAGGATGACTGCGTTGTCAAATGGTGATGGCATCGTCGCCCAACTCGTGGAGAATGCACAGTGTCACACCCAGGGGCTGGACATGCCTGACACATTCCAGAGCTGCGGCAACGAGCCCTGTCCGCAATGGACCAAGGGCGATTGGTCTCTCTGCCAGCATTCGCGGTGCCACGGACGCAACACGGCCATGCAACGGCGGCAGGTTAGCTGCCGCTACGAGAACGGCAGCTCAGGCAGCCTCTGCGATGAGTACGAGAGGCCGACGGGGCGGCAGGAATGCTACAACGAGCGCTGCAAGGGCGTGTGGCGTGTGGAACCCTGGTCCGAGGTGGGTGAAAACCTCTGACTATGACTATGACTACACTCCGATAAAAAAAAACGCCCTAGATTTCTAGATATGGCTTTCTTAAAATTAGGGATTGTTTTTCTCGGGGTAACTTTCTAAAATTACAAAAAAAAAGTCTAATTTTTAAATATACCATTTTTATTAGGCTTATTAATTTATTTGAAACAAAACTATTTGGCTACAAATCAGACTTTAATATGAAAGCTCAGGCAGTAAATTTCACGACTTAATTTAGAATTAAATAAGTGTTTTTATCTTCTTTAATATTAGAAAATGTTATTCAAAAAGAGAATATTTTGAATTAAGTTTAGGGCTGTTTTTTTTTTTGAGTGTATGGCCTGTGCCTGCATTGCAACATTGAGCGCATCTTTTATTAATGCCACAAATGCAATTCCTTTCACAGTGCAATGCGCCCTGTGGTCGCCAGGGCATTAAATTCCGCATTCTGCAGTGTGTCTGGTATGGCAGCCGTCGACCCGCCGGCAATGTGTGCAAGCATCAACCCCGGCCGGCTGTGATGAAGGTGTGCAAGAGTCCCCAATGTCAATCGAAGCGTAAGTACATAACTACATTCAAAGCTGGCTCAAAGTAGACAACATAACAAATCAGCATTTGAATTGCAGTATCGATATCTATGTTAATAACTTATCAAATGCGTCTAATGCTCAAATATGCATAAAGACTCTGCAAGTAAATAAAATATGTCCTTACATATTTTCTAAGCAGATTTTATACTTAACCCATAAATCAGTTGAGTGCAGCAGCAAAATCAAATGTAATTTGCTCTTTAATTAGTTTATAAATGCGTTCAGTTATTTTAATTTTATCAACGAATGTGCAGTAGTTTAATTAGTTAAGAATATTACTTTATATAAGCAAGACCAACAAAATAACATAAATAAAATAAATAAGTTTTGTCACTCTATCTTTGAAATTGTGGGAGATATATGAAATTTGTGGGCGGCTGAGGTGGGCGTGGTATATTCATATCTTTGAAGTGTATCGGAAACAATCTAATAACAACATTTGGTAACTGTAGCGGTAAAATTGTGGGAGTTATGTAGCATTCTCGATTTTCTACGTAGTGCTCAGTATGTTCCAAGTTTCAAGTCTTTATATTCTATCTGAAAGTGTCGAAAAAAGGTGGGTTTATTCAGGCGGACAGACAAACTGACGAACAGACAGACAACATGACGGACATTGCACAAAACCAATTTAATATTTTACCTTCGGTTACAAATTATAAAAAGCAAGCGAATCATAAGAATAGTTTTAGTTTTAGGCCAATTAAAATGATCTGTTTCGAAAGCATTGCAATGAATATATTAATGCCACATCAAAGGATTGAAGAATCGCTTGAGGTAGTTCTAAATATCTCTCTATATAGATATATATTAAGATCTCGTATTATATTGATAATTAGACCCAGCAATATTTAGATATATATATTTCCAAATAATAGAGTTTTTAATTTAAGTTTTTATATATTTTCATCCCACACTTTTTGTCATTTGTATACGGTAGGCAATGCTGTTATTTTTCTATATAAATGCTTTCATATTTTTTAATTTTAAATTAAAAATCATGAATATTAAATTTAGTTATTAATTTTATTTTATTTAATTTATTTTAAGTCAATATTAAATAAAAAGATAGTTTAATATTAGTTCATACAAATTACTAAATTCGAATGTATCACAGTCAACTTTCAATACAAATTGTCATATCCTAATGAATTTCGTTATCTAAATGTACCTACAAATATATATATACATATATCTGAATACTTTATCCGATATCAATCACAATATATACAAATTATAGCTTGAATATTGCTGTATCTAAATTACATATATCAATATGAATATTTATCAATATGCTTAACCATATCTCAATATATATATTCACAGTCACTAAATCGTCTGGTTGTCGCGATACTTCGCGATATTGTCGGAATGCTCGTGCCATGGGTCTCTGTCGAATGCATCGCTACAAGGAGAAGTGCTGCGGATCTTGTCAGCCCAAGCAGCAGGAGCTTCAGTAGATTTAATAGATGCGCTGAGACCACCAGCAAAATAAACATTTAAGAAAATCAGCAAGCTATTATTATAAGAGTGCATGAGCGTAAAATTATAGCATGATATAGTTGAAAGTCGTACAACTAAAGTGAAATATGTATGAATATGACTAAAAATGACGAGTGCAATTCAGTTGATCTTATGTTAAGGCATAATTAAATGTAATTGAGAAACTTTGTAATGAGAGTAATACAAGATCAATTCGAGGATAAATCACATTTAATTAAAAAAAAAAAAAAACATACATACATATTTTTCTTTTTTGTCTACTATTTACAACTACTCGTAAACTAAGCGCAAAATATCGTTAGATATGCCCAAAACCAAAACACAGGCTGGCAAATTATTTGGATAAATGTATTTTATATATTCCATAGTAATCAATTATACATGTATGTAAAATATATGATAAATTCCGGCATTTCACTTGACAGCGTGTTATTTGAGATAAAGGAAGCTTGGCTTTAAGCGATTCCAAAATTAAATACTACAAGTATTTGATAAATATTGAAATCGAAAATCATTCAGATCTAACCCAAACAAGAAGGTTAACTACAATTTTTGACTATGCTTCATTATGTGCATTAGGCTAACTTTAAAATAAAAGTTTTCAAGTCGGCGCTACAACGAACCGTGGAAAATTTCAGATAAAATACAGTGCATACAGTAAAACAATCGATATAAGGTTGGATATTCATAATGTTAGGGAGCTAAAAAGCCATTTCATTCAGAAAAATATCTTACTTTTTACTATAAAAACAAAAAATAATTCAAAGTTTTATTATAATTTTTAGAAACTACCCGAAGCACATAACTTAATTAAATGTATACATAAACAAAAACTAACCCAGCAAAAAAATGAAATTGGAAAAACCATAAAAAAGAAAACCAGCACTGTTACCTAATGTGGAAAAACATATTATACAAATACATATACAAACTAAATACATAATGTAAATATTATAGCAAATGATAAAAGTTAAGATCAGCTGCATTTCTTCGATCGATTCTAATTATAAAATTATTTGGTTAGATCTATTGTAAAATTTAGCATACAACAAATTCCTTTGCGCATTTAAATGAACGAGAACAAAACGAACAATCTAAAAACTATGTCTTATGGCTTATCTAAAATTCAAAAGTCCAGTTATTGTAAATAAACATTTAATTTTCAGTCATAAACTTTATTAATATATCTGCATATATATATATATATATATATATTTTATGTTTATATTAATAAACATATATGAATAATTGTAATTAGTTTATATTTTGTTTGAAAAAAATTTTGATTTATATAAATGTATTCATGAAACGCTAAGATAAAAAATTAAAACTGTTAGCAGCTAACTATAGTTTAATACAAAATACTAAGAGAAAGAAAAAATTGAGAAACCAACAAATGATTAATGCGAATGAAAAGCAAAATCGAATATTGAAATTGTTAAGCAAAGGTTACAAATAAATTAAACATATACAACAAAATAAAATGGATACCATAACCAATGTTAAAGATACACAGACACAAAATACACACTCATAACATAACATTATATAAAATAAATAAAATAATATAATATAAAAGTAAATCAATTAATTTAGGCAAAAGCGAAAGGCATTGTAAAATGTAGTACGAAAGCAACTGCTAAAAATATTGTAAGAAATTGAAACGAAGTGAAATAAATATTAAAGTTTAACAAAACATAATCGATTTTAACTTTAAATACAGAACCAAAGAAATTCATTGTGACTAGCGTAATGAAACTGTAAAAGGATCTAAGAGTAAAATACATGCAATATTAATTTATTTAATTATTTGGCTTAAAACACATTTTATTCGATCTTTGTTATTAAAATGTTTTTAATTTCGGCGCCATCTATTGACTGTCCGGGCAGCGCCATCTACAGTAACAAAGTAGAAGCACAAAATGTTAAAGCATTTTATTAGTTCCATTAATGAGCGATTGGCGTCGCCACTATAATGGCACATTGCGCATACGCCCCGCCGCAATATAGCCATAGCAAAAGGCATGAAATCAAATAAATTTGAGGCATGAGAAAAACCGTAACGTATTGCAGCGCAAACAGAAAGCTTGACGTAACTGTAGTCCACATACACATTAGTTGTAGCCCCCCCCCACCCCCTCGGCTCGCTCTCCCCTCTCGCGTTCTCTGACTAATTTGGGAACATGCTGGGAAACTTGTCGAGCGACAATTTCGGCGGCGCTTGGTGGGCGTAGAACACAGGAAATTGTCGATTTGTGTGCCATTTATAAAGCGCAACGAGCGATCGCTTGAATGCGCGAATCGTACATCCTAAGCAAAATACAGTTGCATAAGGTGTTTTTTTTTTTTGTTTTATCTTTGTTTTTCTTTTTTCTTAAATGCAAAATTTGTATAGCTATTTTAAGCAATCAATGGCTATCAATAGCATTTGCTGTAATTCGCATTAGCCTTTTCAATACTGTATATAGTCATGGGTATACCCATTGCTAATGCTCAATTCATTCAATCAGATCGTATGCCGAAATTGCAAATTACACTTTGCACTTTTAATACCTAATTAAATTGTCAATTATAGAACTAAGACAATACGTGTAACATTAAAAAAAACATTGCACATGCAAAGCCATTTGCAAATTTGTATATATTGATGATATTTATATCTAATATATTTATCTATCTATTTAAATATATTAACTCTGGTTTCCATAGTCACGGTGTATCTTAGATTTATTTTATATTTTGGAAATATTTACTCCCATCGAACAAAAACTTATTATTATATACAAATGTATATACACATACAATTGCGATTTAACTAATGGGAAGAGTACATTTACCCATATTCATATATATACATAATTAAAACATATAAACGAGAACAGAAATCGGCTTCAATGTGTTCTCGACATATACTTTTTTCACAAATGAAATATGAAACTGGAATTTAGAAACCAAATACATAAACAATTTTGAAAGCATGCGAAACAAAATTAAGTTCAATACCATAAAATATAATATTTGCAACCTAAACAAATCATTTATTTATTATTTTTATCGACAAAAATATTGATTTTCAATTAAGTTTGCAATAATGGCAGGTATTTTTATAGGAGAAAACTGCAACTTTAAGTTCAAAGATAACTTTATAAGTATATTTAAATCAATAACCCACTGAAATATTTTTTTTTTTTGTTGCTGTTATTCATAGATGAGTCAAGAAATCAAGCATTCCGAAGATTACATACCTTTTCAGGCGAAGTAAATTTGCTTACAACTTAATTTAATTATTAAATATATATTAACAATGTTTTTAATATAAGTTTGAGTCACGTTAGGCTACCAAACAAGAAAGAATTATAATAAATATATATTTTAAAATGATATAGTAATCGGGTGCAGATTATTTTCTGCACTAATGCGACTAATGCGTTCTTCATAACACTTGTCATAAGTGAACATTTTTCCGGATAAAAAGTGAATATCGTGTGTCTATCCGGCAACTGCCTGCAGTAATTATTTATGTATATATAAATATATATATATATATAATATATTTTATGTTGCAAAATTATATTGTTGTAAGCTGATATGGCTCCATCGACGCTGAGAGAAGTCTCCTCGAAATCGATTCACAATCGTCGACACAATTATAGTACCCTCTACAAATGAATTAAAAAGAAAAAATTGTAATGTTCCTCCTGCTGCCTCAATGAAAATTACGTAGATACTCAATTGAATGCAGAGACCTTAGCTGAGGCAAATACTCACACACACACACACTGATACACACTCAAGCATGCTGTGAGTTTACTCACACAAAAGTACTCTGTGCGAATACAAATACAGCGCCGAGCTTCGGGCAAGGGAAACGCTACAAATTCTAATGGAAACAATAATAATAATAATAATAATAATAGCAATAAACTGCACAGGCCGTTTAAGCTAAAGCTAAAGCTGAAGCGAAAGCTGAAAAATCAAGGCAGCAACTGGGAAACGAGACAAGTCGAATTTATAAAGTGCGCTCAGTGCCAAAGGAAATCATATTTCATCTGGCAATTAGTTTGGATGAGCCGTGAATCTCTTTTAATTGTGTCATTGCACGAATTCTGTTTAGTTTTGCAATTGGACAGTTGGACACTTGGATAGTCAACTCGGTATTTCATCGTTATGAAAATATTTGTGTGGCTTAGTCGAATATGTAAATATGTATATGTTCTATATGTATATGTTCTATATGTTGCACATAATCACTGTCTTCAAATTCAATTAACTGAAATTGTGTCACGCGCGTGTCTTTCCATGTCTCATGTCTCATTTCTCATGTCCCATGTTGCTTGGCGGATAAATGCTTTTTCCATAGTACATATTTAATTTTAAATACTTATGCCAACTAAGTACCATGACATTAGAATGTGCTCGGGTTTCCATATTTCTGGTTAATTTACACACTTACAAGAACGTAAGCAAATAGCAATTGTACTCTGTTTCACAAGCTGTTTAAACTAAAGATATTTTGAAATTTAGCATTTAAAAAGTTTTCTATGTATTTTGTGTGGTTATTTTTGATTAAAATTAATGAATGAATGAATTTTATTCTCAAGAAACAGCTGAAGCAAATCTATAAATACAATAAGAAACTCTCGCTTTGAATTAAAATAATAAATATAATTTATGCGTAGGAAATATTAATCTAAACTTTCATTTGGCATAAACTAATTTTGAAATTATACAACACAATTTTACTTTATTGTGTTAAGCCTTTACAAATTTCATGCGATATTTTAAAATCTGTATAAGAAAATAGAAACAAAAACTAAGTAAGAATTAATAGTTTTTTGGTTTGTACTATAATTTAAATAAAATAATAACTACTGGTGATAGTTTCAAAACAATGTTTTCAAAATTTAGTTATCAAACTTCTTAAGTCTTAAAAGGAGTATCGCACAGCCAAAAGAGATGAGATTCAAAATTCACACTAAATTCAAAAGCTTACTGAAAAACCGCTGTTTCTTGGGATTATTGAATAATATTAAAAATATATTTTTTGTATCATCAAATATCAAAGTGTGCTTGTAATAGTTAATTGTATATTACTTAGATTTCTTTGCTATATTTTATATAATTTCAGATCAACTCGTTCTGGATATAGTTTTAAAGAAATTTGTTTTAATTTTAGTTATTTTAGTTTAACAATTTTTAAATTTAATGCTTGTATTCCTGTCGCTCGACAAAATAATCTTTTAGACATTTTCGGTTATGTTTCAAAATAAATTAGGAGCTTAAATGTAATATTTGATAATTGTTTTAGTGATATTAAATATATTATTGATATTTTTGAGCTGTATTCAGAAATTTAAAGGAAAGAAAAACACTTTTTGATTAATTTTTTTTTTACAGAAATAATTAAGTAATTTTAAATTAATTATTTAAGATAAGCTTAAATGTTTATTTTCTGATGTGAATGAAATCGATTTTAAAGAAGCAGCTGAAGCAAACATTTTTTTTAAAGGTAAGCTGTAAGTTGTTAATTTAATTTTTCTTTTTAATTAATTTTGTAATTTTAAAGAAGAAGCTTAAGGAGGTAGTAGTTATATACGCTATAACCCATTAGGCATGATTTAGCTTCTGGCTGTAATTCTGCTGTAATAAAATTATTTATTGTATTCATTATAATTATCTCAAGCATAAAGTAAGGTATTCATGTACATATTTAGTAGATCTGGAGCGTTCCTTGGGAGCTGCTTTCTCACTTAAATGTTGTGTGTTATAACTGAGCATAGTGTGGACATAAATGAGATCATATGTAAATCTGAATGTATCTTGATTAAGACCGACACTTGTTGCCGTTGCTGTTGTTCAACACGTCGCACAATTTTGCATACGGGTTGCTAGCTGCGATGTTGACGTCGATGTCGGCAACGGCGTTGACGCCGAAGTCGAAGCCTCTGTCGAAGCTGCAGTCGCCGCTTAAGAGACAATAAAAAATAAAAAAAAACAAAGCTGTTGCGACCCTCAGTGCAAAGCGAGAGCAAAGAACATTTTATTCGATGTGCAACACGATGATGACGATGTCTCAAATGATAATGACCAACGCCTCTGCGACTCTGCGACTTCAAACGCAGGCGTCGACGGCGACGCGGCTTTGGAGGCTTTGCGTTTTGGAATTGTGGATTTGTGGTTTATGGCACGAGCTCTACTCAGTTGAGTTCAATTTCTGGAACGGGAAGTGTCGATCAGTCTCGCCAACGGGGAATACAAAACGACAGATATATCTCTGCATATATATATAAATCTCTTTATACTCGTTTGAGGACATTGAGGATATTCTGCTGTTGCGCTGAAGAAGCAGCATCGAAAAGTGCCCAAAATAATGCCGACCATCACCGAGGATTGCATCGATGGATTTCAACAGTATTATTCACGTCCGCCAGAGCGTCCCAAAAAGAAGTCCATCAAGCAGATGATCTACGATGAGGATGACAATTCATATTTTGGCAGGTCTATGGATAGCTGGGGTAAGTTAAAAAAAAGTTGAAACTGCACAGGGGAAAAATCTAATGCATTTTGTATTATTATTATTATTTTTTCTTTTCTGCGACTTTTATTACTTTGCAGTTACGTAAAAAGAACACGGCGTAAATCTTGATCAATTTCAAGCTGTGCCAGTTTGGATTTAATCAAAATCTTTTGTCGTCGCATTAGTGTGATACACAGACACAATTTTAATTTTATATACGTTTGTGTTTGGAAGTCCACTCAAAGTAGGCGGCCGTTTTTATTGCCTGCCTCTGGCCCCCAACCCCCCAACCCCCACGGTTGCCATCGCTCCCCTTTCGCACACTTCCTGCTTTTCTCCTTCTCAGTGGCAGCTTTTAGCTGTGCTCTGCTTGCTCTGTTCTCTTTGACCTTTGACGGGCACACACACACACACACACACACACACACACACACGCACACATACTGAGCAGCACACTTATGTGTGTGGGTGTGTGTAAGTGCCACAGATTATTCGACCAATATGCCGGTCAATTATGTCATTATGCAATCAAAGCAAGCATCTATGGAATCGCAGCAGCAGCATCAACAAAAGCAACATCAGCAACAACAAAAACAACAAAATATCAGCGACACTCATAAATGAACATATGAATATGCTGACATTGACTAATAGGCAATTTCTTTTCTCATTTTACTTTTGCAACTCGCATTTTGCGCTTTAATCTGATTTCGGTTTGATTGAATTCATTTGTTGGCATAAATGTAACAAATTTATTTATTTAGTTTTATTAAGATTTTATTTCAATTTGGAAAATTCCTAATGCAAACATTAGATAGTTAAAAACTGATAAAACTAAAGCGAATAGACGAAAAATTAAATTAAAACAGACAACTAATTCATTAATTCAGCCGTAGACTAACATGTCACTCCTTTTTTAATACTAAATTCATATTTTTTAAAAACATATTAAACTTTTAAAAACATTGAAAGCGAGACTAAACTTGTGCTCATCTTGTGCCCACATAAATATATTTAATTTTCCCAAAATGATAATAAAGAACTTGAACATTTCCTTGTTGCATCAATATGAAAATTATTTTGAAATTATAATAAAATGAAATTAAAGAGTATATACTAAAATATTTAAAAAAAAAATTATAAAAATTATTTATATATTATTTTAAAACGAAATACTATTTTTAAAAATTTTTTTTGGCCAAAAAAGGATAACTGATGTTTCAAGTGAAGTTATACACCTGAATAAAATATCTTTTAAATTATCATAACAATTTGAATCCCTATTTTATTGAAGAGGGTAAAATCACAAGATGGAGCACTCACAACTGGTTAAATATTTTTCATATTTAAGTAAAAAAGATCACTGCGAGAAACAGTATAGTTGCTTTCAATTGACGAAAACTTTTTAAAATAGGTCAATCACAATTCTACTAATTACATTGTTATATATTTGAGATATGGAATTTCCCTAATAGAAAAGTATCTTTTAATTCCAATTTAAGCGTATGCCCAAATACTTAAAAATATGTATTTTAAATTTGACGAAACCTACACGACTTTATTATGCACTTCAAAGATTACATTGTAAGTCGGAGTCTAGTTTTAGTCATAAAATATGTTGGGAGCATGCAAACCTATTTGATAACTTGAAAAATACAAAAGTTAATTTTTTTACCGATTAGGAAGTAGTCCTATCTCATTAATCTTGGATCAAAATGTGAAATGAGTTATATTAGGATAACTTATTAAATAAAATAATGAACAACTAAGAAATCTGTAGTCGAGTGAGCAACTGTACTTTTTTCTAATGGAAGGTACAGGGACTTATTTATTTTTATGCTTATATATATGTATATATATATATACGTATTCGTGTCGTAAGTAACGGGGCTCTGTGAAAATTATTATCGATTATCATGCCATCTTTTTCTGACACATGCAGTAGCATATTTATTCATTCAGAAAATGCTTGCGGATGATGGTAGAAAGATATAAATATAAGAATATATTTTAGACCATAACTTGGATGTTTCATATCCGATCTTAAAATTTGAGTTGATCAATAATATGCTTATGCATACCTACCTTTAAAATTGTAGAATTTATTGCTATTGAAAATATAATTGTATGAATAAGGCAAACTTGATCTGCGCCGGTTATAGGAGAGCCTAAATTTCATTTTAATGGGTTCAGGGCATAAATAATGCTGTGCAAATTTGAGCTGTTCATTCAAAAACTTTCGACCGATAGTTGCTATGTTAAACTATATGATTTAGTAGTCTAAACTGATTATTGGTCTGTTCGTTCTCTATACGATATAGAGATTCGCTGTGGCCATTATCGACATATCAAGTTTCAGTAAACAAATGTTAAATAAGGGAACTAGTTTGCTTAGAAAAAGAAATATAGGCGTAGAGAAGAATACATGGGCATGGCTAATCAAACAGAAATAAATAAAGAAAATAAACAATATATTGGCATTATGGAGATGAAGACTTGTTTATTAATGCGTTTGAAACTTTACAAAAAAATTATTATTTCTCATAAATGATGTAGTATTGATTTTGACTTCTACAAAAAATGCAAAGCTTGTTTTCTTTATAAAATATAATATAATATATATAATATATATGCATTATAATAAGTTTATGCATATTCTCTGATTGATGTGGTTAAGTATACATCTCAAAATGATATAACTGTAAAGTATTAGAGTTTAGACAGGCAATCCAATTGTTTACATCTCAAAATACTGATGGACAACGCATCCTTGTTTAGCTGGTTGCAGTAACGGAAAGAGTCGGTTGAAACACAATGCAGTTATTGTTGCCCATTGGGGAAAAAGAGTCTAAGCCAGAGGGCACTTCCATGTCACTCACTGAATCGCTATCTATTGTTGCAAATGGGTTGCTGTCAGTCACAGCAAGAAGCGATTAAATGGTAGATAGAGGACACAGTGGTTCCAAACGGGAATTCTAAGTATTTATAGATAATAATTTTCTAATAGTTCCTATATAGCTTTAAACAAGACAATTTTTATGTTTTCAGTGTAATACAGATATTATTCTTGATCCAGCTGCGGATTTAATTCCATTAAAGTATTTAAGCTGATTCGACAGATTAGTTGATATATTTGAAACACTTAATATGTTGAACTTTCCTCTTACATTTTCAAGCTATTGAAAATAGATTTTCACAATTAATTTTTAGATACGGACCAAAAAATTTCGAAAAAAATGAAATAAATTTAGTTCCAATAATCCTACTCGTGTCATCTGTAAATCTTTCAATAAAGTATTTTACGCTTTTACCAAAACTTTACTACCACAATATCTCCGGGAAATCTCTGAGCGTACTTAACTGTGTTATTCTTATGTAACGCCTCCGGTTAAACGGATTGCATATCTTTGTCTACATTTTGTCTCTTACACTTTATCTTACAATTTATTTCTCCCATTATATCTCTCTTTCTCTTCCCCTTCTTTAACGCCATAATGATATTTAGACTAAGTTTTTCTGGGTTTCCTCAATGCAATTGCAATTTATATATCAATTATTTAATTATTTTAATACTAAATATTAATTTTTTTATTAAAAAGTAATTATTTAATTTTTAATTTATAATATAGCTTATTTAATTTGTTGTATTCTATTCTTACCTAATAACATATTTTATTTAGTATTATTTTAAAATTTAATTTTTGATCTAAATAAAATATTTTATTATTATTTCTTTGGCCTATTCTATATTTTAAAACAATTTCACTCAAAACAAAAATTTTAATAAAACAATGTTTCTCTATAAGGCTTAAAAAAAAGATTTTAAGCAGCTTATAGCAGAGTATATACAGATTTTCTTCAAAATGTTTTTTTTTTTAATATTCGGTTGACCACGGTAATAATAATCTGAATCCAACTAGCAGCCCATTGACAGCGACAACACTCAATGGCGAAAACTAACTGGAACTGAGTTGAATCCGGGCTCGATTTACAGTTGGACGATTTGTTAATTGGAACGTGTCAGTTGGAATAGTCACTGCAGGACGCATTTACACACTCACACATACATACGAAATGTAGACACAAGCTCAGGTTACCGTTATCTGTTAGTTTAGGACTTTAAATGGGTCTCCCTCATTCCAAATGCATCATTTCTAAAGAGTCTGGAGTTAGTCAAAGACAAAGATACATTCACACACACACACACACACACATATGAGTTTTGAGCAGAAACTTCCAAAAACCTCATCGACCTAAAAAACCTGTAACCTCATTTGAAATTCTCAACACTCAGCTCAGACTCCACGCAAATAATAAAGAAAATATAAAGGGAGTAACTGCGTAGTAAATGTGGCGTAAATTCAGACCAGGCCAAAATTCACACAGCATGAAATTCCACCCTTAGCTGTGGAAGCGAAACGAGAGCAACCCTCGAGCGGCAAGAGGCAAACGGAAAACGAACGGAGTTGAATGAAGTTGCGAAAGACAAAAAAAAAAACCAAAACTGGTTATTGCGGCCACGCGGCTAAATGCGTTCTCTCTCGCTCTCTCTTTCGTTCTCTGTTTATGCTTGAGCTCGGAAAAAAGGGAGAAAGAGAGAACATACGTTGGAATTTGTTATGGCCATTAACCTTCCAGCGATCCAATCGATCTTGCCTTGTTTCCACAAAAAGAACAAAAACAACTGCAGAGCAAGCAGAGCAGAGCGAGAGAGCGGGAGAGCGGAGAGAGTGCAAGAGAGCGCGAGAGTGAGCAATGAATGCTTTTCAGGAAAGTCACTCAATGAGCGATTTGAGTGACTCTGCAACAGAAACAACAACAACCACAAAAACAACAACAATTAAAAACAATGCGATTGTCATGCTACGGTTAACGGTACATTTGCATTTGACAAATGCATTTGATGCTTGTCATTCGAAGCTTTCAAGAAGCGGCAGCCTTCGAGTGCGTTATATATGTTATAGATGCATTGCAAAAAATTGTGTCTGACACAGGACAACCAGAAACTGAAATAAGAATATATCCAGATAATTAAATTGTTAATGAAACTTATTGTATTGATATTACAGATAGCATTATTTCATATCTAATAAGTTATTTTTTTATTAATGTCAATTAAACGATTTTACCATCTATTACTTCTCACATAATGTTAAGCTGAAAGACATAAAAAAATGTAATGATTCATATGAATTAACTTATTTAACTTAAATTTTTTAAATGCAGCAAGTATATTTGTAGTTCGATTTTATTTTATTTTAATAGTTATGTTTTTCGCCAGATGGGATAATTTAATTTAATAAATTGGTTAAGCAACATTTTTTGTTGCACAGCTGTTTAAATTTTTATATCTTTAAAACTTTCATGATTTATTTGTGAATCATCTGGCTATATCATAAAAATTGAACTGCTGAATTTGCTTTGACTCAAGGTCTTATCTCAACTAATAAGTTAATTTTGATCAGTGTAGACACAAAATTTACACCAACCATAATTTACGGTGCATGTGACTAATTAAAACAAGTGCAACAATAATAACAACTATAACAATTACGAAACGAAACTCAGAACTCAAACCCAATCCCGAAAATGCAATCCACAAAAAAAAACAAGCCAGGTTTTGCCCTCATTCACAAAATGCAAATGCCATTAAAAGTATAATTATTTTGCACTCAAAACAAACTCAAAGAAGCACTGGGTGAGAGAGAGCGAGAGAGAGGGGCGCTCAGGCTCGCTTGCTCGAGAGGAAGAGAGAGATAGCGCGCGAGAGAGAGAGAGGTGAATTGAACGCAAAACTAAGCCCAAGCCAAGTTGTGAGTTTTGTTGGCGGGCCAGTCTTCGATTCAGTTTACGGTTTCTCAGTCTGACATTTGTTTTGAGCGCGTGCGAAAGCGGGTAGCGGTTAACGGTCAAACAAGTGTAGCGGGTTATTTTCAACACACTATTCTTCAAAAAATATTCAAGCAAAAATAAAAAGAATCATTATTTCTTTTTAGCCTACTGCTTTTGCATCCTGGCCTGGTTTTGAGTTTAACGCGTCTTCTTCTTCTTTGTTGCTGTTGCGTTTCTTTTGTGATGTTCACCAAGTGCCTGAAAAAATTGGTAGAATAAAGTGAAGTGTGTTTTTTTCCAAATAAAATAAGAGAATCAATTCGATAATTAACTTTAATATATAAATATTACAAATGTCAGATATTTATTTCAATATATTTTTTTTGTCACACCCGAAATACTCACACACAAATACACACTCATGCATACAGTGAGCCCTAGCTGTAGCAAAAAGGTGTGGTTGTTTGTATGTTCGACGGCGGCTTTAAGAGCGGAGCTACTCAAAACCCAAGCTAAGAGATACAAAAAAAAAAAGACAGACAGTTACACATATGCATTAAAGTATCTGTGTGTGTGTGTGTGTGTGTGTATAAAGAGCGTTAGCGCTAAAGAAAGAAATTGAAAGAGTAAAAAAAAAGAATTAAAGATATGCAAGAACATCAAAAAATACAATTGTCTGGTAAAAGATACAAATGTATCTGACGGTCAATGCCAATGCGGGATTTGAGAAAATAGAAAAATACGCAACTATTTATATGGAGAAGGTGTAGAAGAAAAAGAAAAGGCATTTTGGCCCAGTTCTTTGATATCTGTTGCACGCAGTGCGGCATCCAACAGTTGCCAACAGACGCTGTTGCCACATGCAGCGAGCAGAACACTTTGGCAAACTGTGACACGTAAATTGTTTTTTTTTGTTTATTTTGCAGGACAAAAAGGCGCCAAAGTGGTTGCTGCTGCTGTGGCTGCTGCTGCTCATTGCGAGCCGGGAACGGGTGTACAGAAATTTGTGAAAAGCAAAACAAAACAGAGAGCAACCAGCCAGAGAGAGTTTGTGGGTGTGGGAGGGAGAGGAAGTGGAAGAGGGAGATGGGCACAGCAAGCGAAGCGAATTAGTGTGGAAAACTTTTAAATAACGAAAAAAATTTAAAATGAAGTGGGCTTTTACGAACAACAAAATTATAAAGAACATTTTTGTGGGAAAATGTAAGAAATTAATGTGGGCAAAAAATGCAATTGGAACTTAATGAAAATTCATAATTAACTTAAAGATATCAACTAAATAAAATATGAAAGAGAGTAAAAAATGCACCGAATAGCTTTATATTAAAATTAACAAAAATCTTAACTTTAAACAATTATGATAAACTTTGAGAAAATATTGCTACTTTAAGCATTAATACTAAAACTAAATTAACAAAATAGCAAACTGCTAAAAACGTGCATATATCAATATGAAGAGTCAAAATAAATTGTGATTTTAAGGGATGCCTAATGAAAATAAATTAACAAAAAAGCAAACTGCTAAAAATGTGCATAAACAATATAAAGTGTTTTAAAGGGATGCTCAATAATCTATTTATTTTATGTTATATAAACTAAATTTACATAAATATCCAGGTTGAACAAACTACATAGTCCAAAACTTCTTGTCAACCGGGTGAAATAATTATATATATATTATCCGTCAAAAAATTGCGCTGCGTTTGTGGAGCACGTACCAAATTTAAATAAATATTCAACAAAAACCGACCAAAAAAAAGGAAAAAAAAACCCAACAAAATGTCGAAACCCGTTCCAATGCCGCATTCCAATACGAATGAGGATCTCATGGCTCTCCGCAAACCCGTACCCTTTCGGCTCTCTGAGTTCTTATACAATGCGAAGGAGGGCACAGTAATGGGACGAGATCGTGCCTCATGGGGTAAGCTATAACGACTGCGAATGCAACAGTAGAGTGGAGTGGGAAAATTATATTCCCACTCGAAAAGGACATCGTTTTCTGTATATCTAAATATATATTAAGGAAACAAAATCATATATTTTCAAGCTGTAACTGATAATTTTCTTTTAAGGAATTGCTTAATTGAATAATCTAAAAATAGTTAGAATTGAATATATTAAATTTAAATGAATTTGTATTTTTGTCTTATCAGCGAAATTAAAAAAAAAAATAATTTTAAATCTATTCAGATTTGAGTTATATCTTTTTTATTAATTTTTTACTTACATATTTTTTTATAAAAGTAGTTAGAGAAGTGGAATATTTCACGCTCGATAGTTGTATTTCTGAATATCCAAAGATCATCCTTTTGTGAGGAAACGGTACTCGCCGAGTTGATAAACATTATTTTGGGGTGTTTAAAAATAACCAGTCCTGCAAATAAATCTACTATTTAACGTCCAATTTATATACTTATTTACTCACCGTAATTTAATTGTACGCCCCAAATTGATGATTAACTGGAGCCCGTTTTTGTGTACTGGGTATTAATTCTGCAAATGGTGTTGCTTACCTTAGGGCAAGCCAATGTGTGCTAAAATTGTACATAATTACTATATTTGGAAGACTAAATGATTTACATCGTATATTTTTTAAATCGATTTAAATAAATTAATAAAATAATGAGAACATTTAGTTAAATATATTATTATTTTCTATTCATACACAAAACATTTATTACTTTACAGAATTTTACTTATTGCACTTAAACAGTATTTTTTAAAAGCATATTTTTAAATAATTAAATCATTAATACCTATTTATATAAATATTGAATAAAAGCAATAATAATTCAATTAATATGACATATGATAGATATTTTTAATTCTTATAGAATATTTAAGAGCACTAAAAATTAAGCAAACTTCTAGTGATTTCTGCTAAATTTTTGTGCTTTATAGCTAGGTATGTTTATTGGGGATTTTTTTTCAAGACAAGCTTAATAATTATTTGTATATGTACATAATGCGCTGACAAGCACGTTCTTTTTTTTATATTTCTGTATACTCAACAAAATGTCTCATATACTCTTCCAATCGCAAGTCTATTGCTCTCTCTCTTATTCCCACTTTACAAATCGAAATAGTTGTAGTCACTTGTCAAGATGTTGGCCAAGTTGAGGTTATGTGCACAATAAATGTGTGCAAATGTGTGCGTGAGCAGAGAGCGATCAGACTTGAAGACAGCTTGATTCCGTTGAGCGTCGCTTGCGTGTCTAAGAGCAAAACGTTCAATTTTTAAACTCTGAAACTGTTGAGCGTGTATGATTCACCGATGATCAATGCCATAAAACTGCAAATGTGCTGTATAAGAGTAGCAACTCGTTCTTATACTTGTGGTTTGTTTACGATTCTAATGAGGTAAAGAACCGGCGCTCGTCGCTCAGCGCTCTTCGCCAACGTTTGCTTTGCCAATTAAAAATTTAACCCATTTGTGACTTTTGGTCGGCTGTTGCTTCAAGTGCTTAATTTAATCAGCTCAATTGAACGGGCGACATTTCTTGTTCTTGGTTCTTTAATAGTTCATGCTCAATTGGAGCTCTCTCTAATGTGTTTAGTGCTAATGGTAATCTGATTAATCCCATTTGCTCTCTTTGCTTCATTTAGCTAAGATCGGAATCTTCTACATTGTGTTCTATGCCGTTCTTGCTGCCCTCGTCGCCATTTGCATGTGGGCCTTTTACCAAACGTTGGATCCACGCACACCCAAATGGACATTGGACGGATCGATCATTGGCACAAATCCAGGTAAGCAAATAAATTTTAAAAATTATAAAAAATTTAATATTAGGTGCATTAAATAAATAAATAAATATAATATAAAAAATATTTAAAATAAAATTATAAAATTAAAAATATATATTATTATAGAATATATTTAAAATAGTAATTGGCAAAAAATAATAAATACAAATTAATCAAAAAAATTAAATAAATAAATAATATATTAAATAATAGTACATTTTATTAATATACAAAATTAAAAACAATAAAAGTTAGCATTAAAAATGAAAAGGAAAATAAAAATATATTAAGAAGTAAAAATAAGAAAAAAAATATAAGTATTGAATATAAATTTAGATAAATATTTTTCATAAACGTTACATTCCCCAATTTGTTCTAAGCTGATTTTAAAATATCTACTACCTCTTCTCCCGCATCATTAGGACTCGGGTTCCGCCCCCTGCCGCCCGTGGAAATGGTGGAGAGCACATTGATCTGGTACAAGGGCACTCAGCACGAGAACTACAAGCATTGGACGGATTCACTGGATGACTTCCTGGCTGGTAAGTCAATGGCCACATTGAGCAGGTCTTTTGACCAACTGTTTGCTTTGGATTATACGTATTATATCAACTGGACCCGGCAATTAGCCAATGCACAAAGCTGTTCAAATGGGCTTGCATTTTCATAGTTTTTTATACTTCGCATTTACGGATGTGTCCATGAACTATTTTTATTTTTATTTCTTATTATGGATGTTGTTGCGGTTGTTGTTATTGCTGGGTTGGTTGACGCAAAGCGCTGTTTTGCATTTATTTTCATTAAAATAAAATACTATTGATTTATTTTTGTCATATTTGCACATATTGAAAACTTTGCTGAGCTATGCTCAGATTTATGTCAAATATTCTAATTAATATACAGATAGTGGAAACAAATATATTATGAATCGTAGTTAAGATCAGTTAATAAAGAATTTGTTTAAAGCCGAGTGAATGAATATAGATAATCTTTATCTTTTCCCATACCTCTTTTTTAATAGTTTACAAAGTGCCCGGCCTAACACCCGGACGTGGTCAAAACATCTACAACTGTGACTACAACCAGCCCCCGCCGAGGGGTCAGGTGTGCGATGTGGACATCAAGACGTGGGCGCCCTGCACCAAGGAGAATAATTACAGTTACCACAAGAGCTCGCCTTGCATTTTTCTCAAGCTGAACAAGATCTACGACTGGAGGCCAGAGTTCTATAACACATCCACAGACCTGCCCGACAATATGCCCGAGAATCTTAAGACCTACATTGCCGAAATTGAAAAGACAGAGCCGCACAAGGTGAGTTTGAGAATAACTTAAATATAAACTTAAAAGAAAAAATACACTTATTAAAAACACTTTCGAATATTCGATTTGAAAAAATTATTATTTAAAAAATGGGAGTTTAAGTTTCTAAAAATTAGCATTTGCGACTGTGTAGTAAAAGTTGTCGTAAGGCTGTTGAGGCAGTCCCAGACATTTTTACCAACCAATCTTAGTGAAGCCGAAAATTGGAATAATTGGATATACTGACGTAATAATCATAATATAGAAATTAAACAAATACAATAATAAAAAAAAGTATCAACCGACTTTAACATGTTGCAATTTGACTTAACTCGTCTACAACGATATTAAAATATAATAATAACAATAATAATAATAATAATAATAAGAATAATAATATTTATAACTAACAATTATTTACTATGCAGCTGAACACCATTTGGGTCTCCTGCGAGGGCGAAAATCCGGCCGATCAGGAAAATGTTGGCTCCGTCAACTATTTGCCCGTGCGCGGATTCCCTGGCTATTTCTATCCCTATCAAAACTCCGAGGGCTATTTAAGTCCACTTGTCGCAGTGCACTTTCAGCGCCCCAAGCGTGAGTAGAAAATTATATGATTGGATATTTATTTAATTAACAGAGTGCGTATTTTTTTAACAAACAAATTGAGTTAGCAGGCTGCTGTTGTGCTAAATGCAAATTTCATATATTTAAATATATGCTCTGATAGTTAAATATATATTTAATAGACACTAAACTAATTCTTGTTTCTTATCAGGTGGCATTATCATCAACGTGGAGTGCAAAGCCTGGGCACGTAATATCAAACACGATCGTAAGGACAGACTTGGCTCGGTGCATTATGAGCTGTTGATTGATTAATGTCGAGGTCGTTGAGAGAAGGCTTTAAACCAGCAAAATACAAATACAATTTAAAGTTAAAGAAAGTGAAAGCATAGCAATAGAAAGGCAAGCGTTTGTTTAACATAAACAACAACACCAAAAGAAAAACAAAATCTGAAAAAAAAATGAAAGAGAACAAACCATACTTTATATATAAAAAATATAAAAAAAACTTTATAAAACAAACCCACGAAACATATATTAACAACAAACATTTTTGGATACAACTCAATTTTTAAATATAGCTTCTTCTTATACAAATTATGATAAAAGAAAAAACAGCAACAACAAAGTTACAATTTAGAATACCGCCTAAGAAGATTTCTATATGAATTGTGAGCGATTTTCGCATTATAATACTATTTAATCAATTTTTATAGAAATTATTAACTATTATATATATTAATAATAATGCTGAATTCGATTGCTAAATGCCGTTTTGTGAAATGAAGAAAATCTCGAATAAAACACCAGATGTAAAAACCTAATCTTTAAATGCTAGCCAAGTACGAATCTCATTTAGTGCTGTTCCAAAACTACAAGACAAATTTACGTGTTATTATTGCTTATTTAAAATTAATCATTAAACTGCCATTTAAATGCAAAACCTAAATCTTAAATTAAAAGCCAACGGAATTTTTTTAGTAGCCCAATTATTAAAAAAAAAACATACAATTTAGCTAAGTTTATGTATATTTAATAACAACAATTTAAAGTTAATGATAACGACAAAACAAAATGGGATCCCTTTGATCAAATGTAACAAAAACAACTTTGAGCTAAAGCTGCAAACTGACCAATTTCGGAGATAAAAACAAACATTTTTGCATTACAATTTTTGCAACTAGTTTTTGAAGTAAAACAAATAAAAACAATCTTATAAACATCAATATTCTATATACACGGCAAACTAAATTAAATTGTTTGCATATGTTTACACATATATGTATTTATATATATGTAGTAAATAGCTCTAAACAGTCTAAATAAAATGTGTGAAAAACAATCAGCAATATCAAATTTGCAGCGTTTAGTTTTAAAGTTTATTTAAGAATCAACATAAACAAAAACAAACACCTATCGAACCAAGCAACAAAAAATCTGCAACTTTGTCTAAATCATAAATCATTTTCCAACTGTTCTCAATAAAAATGGGCGATACAAAATTAAAAACATTTTTGGAAATTTTATTTATAGATCAAACTCTAATTTCACTGTATAATATAATTTCGAGTTAGCTTAAATTAAATCCAACTAAAACTCTGCATTAATCAAGTTTGTTTTGATTTATTTTGGAAGAAAATTGTATTTAGATAAAAACAATTTCTTGAATAAAATTTTAAATTAACATATATTTATAAATTTGGCCTATCATAAATATTAGATAAAAAATAAACCAAAAACCTTTGATCAGAAGTTTACATATTTGCTCGGAGTAAGAAATAAATCGCCTTAAAAGCGAAAAACGCCGAGAAAACTAAACAATTATTTTGGGATTAAAATTTAAAATGCCTTTTTCTATTTTTCAGATATATTTTATTTAATAGTAAAACAAAAGTAGTAATATAACCATTCTGAAATTCAGAAAATAGTGCTGAAACTGACTCTCTAAGCTGGTATGTTGGAATCTTAATATTTGAACTTACTAAAATTATTGTATATGTGAAATCTTATAAAACTAATGTTTAATTATATACGAACAAACAAGGTAACAGTTCTATGTATATATTATAAAAAACAACATAGAAATTATAATTTTATAAAATCGCAATACTTTTGCCCCCAATAGTAACTCAGTTTATTATTCAAAGAAGTTTGTGTTTTTCTAAAAAACATTGTTATTATTTTCTTAATTCTAGTGTAGATTTTTTTAATATTTTAATATATTTCAGGGTGCTTCTTTAGACTTATCTTTTTTGTTAATTGTATTATTATTAAAAGTTTGCCTTCTAAATTGATCGCATTCAAGAAAGTTAATCATTTTAATATTCTTAAATCAATAATGGTTAATTGTACAAAATATAAATATAGGGAAATGTTATATTATTATAATATACATTTTTATATATATTATAAAAAGCTTTCATAATTTATAGAAATGTTTGTTCTTAGATTGAAAAATTACAAAAAAAAAAATTTGTTGGAGTTCAGGGTGAATTTTATTATATGGCAATTTTAAAAATACATGATGATTATTTTCTGTTCTGTGTTTTTGATAAATACAAATAACTTAACATATTTTTTTAATCAATATATTTAACATCTGTCTTAGAACAGTTTTGATGTAGAGTATGCACAAACAGAGCTTTCTTGCTTTTTGCCAACGCGGATTCATTTGTTTGTCGAAATTTTCTTCTCCACAGTTGATATCTCTCCTGATAGCTAGAGAGGATGAAGAGGGTATGTCGGAGGCAAAGGCGCACAATCATATTTTGTCATATGCCGTTATTAGGCTTATATAAAGTTAATTGCTGTCGCATTATTGCGTGGCAACGACAATGTGCTGATAAGATATGAAGGTGCGACAATACTCGAGGCACTAGTAACCCAGATAATAATCACAAATCAGAAATCTATGCGACTTCCTCTGCTGTTGTGCTTTTGGTCAGCAGTAAATAAAAAATATGCAAAAAGTATAATTGCAACAGACTCATAAGATATATTTAAATTTTCTTTTTTAAATTTGCAAGTTTATGGATCTTACGAATACCTTATATGCAGTAAAATAATTTAATAATTGAAAAAACATTAAAATTTTATTCACCGTTTCGAACTTATTTAAATTTAACTAAAACTGAAATTAAAAAATAATTCAAAAAGAAGAAAATTAACAACAAAATTACTATCACCATTTTTAAAATTTGCACTTACAGCTATGAATGTTAGAAATAAATAGACTAAAAAATTTCTATGCGTAAGTATGTTTTCGCTATATATATATATATATATATATTAAAAAACACACATATATATATATATAAAAAAAAAATTGTAATTATAGGGTTAAATCTTAACCATATATTAAAAGTCAATATATGAAAAGGTTAAAAAACTTATTGTTTATTTTTATTTTTCGTAAAAATAGTGTCGTTGTGGTAATATTAATTTTTTTTGCAACTGTATATAATTATATATGTATGGACATATATATTAACTACTATGTGATAAGTTATCTGGTCAATTTAGTCAATTGCGTCATTGCGGCTGATAAACCGAACGTCCAAGATATATGTTTGTGATTAAATTTTGAATGAATTGCACTGGTTTTTGAATGTCAGTCCGAGGTGTCAGTTTTTTCTTAGCTTAAAGACTTTTCCAGGAGATTGTGGAACATGAATTTTGTATATTTCGAATATACTACTAGAAAATACCAAAAGCACATAAATACCCAATTATAATATTGCTAACAACTCAAATTACAAATTGTGGATTGTTTTTTCTTTTACTTCAGCAAGGCCTTTGACTCTTATGTGTATTATTCATTTTGCTTAAAGTTATGTTTGAGATATTAAACTCTGCTGCGATTCAAAGTCAATATTTAGGTGTTAAATAGATCCACTTATGTTAACGGGTTATTTCTGGATTCGAGGCAAATAAATGGTTATTTAATAATGGTGCCAATATAAGTATTAGATGAAATAAATATTTCTGTGATTAGTACTATCTTGAGTGCGTCGAATTGTGTCAGATAGTGAAATATGTAGTATAGGTATCTGAAAAAACAAATCTAATTAAACGTCATTATACGTAATTTCAGAACATTCAAAAAAAATTAAAATTGTGGCATTAAACTTTTAAGATTTTTTAAAAATGTCTCATAAAAAAACTTATAAAGTTATTTTGCAAATTTAATCTATTAAAGATGAACAAGTAATTTTCATAATAGCATTATATATAGCTATAGCATTATATATGTATATATATTTACAAATTTGTATTTTCATATATATGTGTATAAATTCCTATTTGTTTCAGTATTTTTTTCTTTTTATGATGACGCCAAGTGAGCAAAATGAATAATGTGAAATGAATAATAAAAGCAGCAAAGATAAAATTACAAAATTAATTGACAAACATATGGTATATGTTAGGGTATACAGCTGAGCATATCTGCTTTGAGCATTACTTTCCAAAGCATTATCAGCAATGCTGTTGACTAATTGGCAGCTAATTAGCTAAAAGGCAACCGCAAAGCCGACTGCAAATCAGCAGAGTACACAACAGAGTAATGACAAAACAAAACCAAAATAGAAGATTAAGTATTATTCATATATATATATATAGAAAAATACAGAAATCTGCGCTAAGCAGGAAAATCAAAAGTTTGCCCTAATGAGGAAGCTTCGCGCACGTTGACCCATCCATCCGAGTAGATAAAACGATAAAACTGGGCACGCTGCTGGAAAAATCTTGTACAATTCAGTTTGAACGAGATAAACTGGTTTTGTAAGATTTAGCAAGCTCATGCAACGATATTACCGTGCCCTTGCCCATATCCCGCGCACCCCTCCTGTACCACATCTCATGATCAACTCGCAGTTGAATTCAAGTTGAAGTTGAGCAACAAAAACACATTATCAAGATTACGATTTCGATCTGTGCAGGTAATCAGCTCGAGTCGATTCCAGTTAACTTGTCTGGAAAGCCCTTTCATGTCTGTTCACCTGAATAATTTAAATATGTAGTTTTCATGTCTGTTCACTTGAATATTTTAAATGTGTAATTTTCATGTGTTTTAAGATCTTGACTTGTTAGCAATTTGACAGATTTAGACACAATCGAATAGTTTTTCAAGTGAAGTAACTCATTGTATCAGAAAATTTTTAAATATAACGTTTTATTATATACAAGAACTCCAAGATTTTGATTTTTAACTTATATTTGACAATCAGACTCTAATATATATTTTTTTAAATTATTTTCAGCTTGCTTTCCTAGACAAAATATAGAAAACCTGCGGAAAGTAGGCAAAATTAAAAATGGTTATATCTATGCTATTCACTTAGTTCCTTATCTAATCAAAATAGTTTAATAGAATGACACTTTAAATATCTCTCTATGTAAATATACAAATATAACTTGTAACTAGCAGAAGTGCTTTTCACACATCACCGAGATGAATTTCTAAGCAACTAATGAGACAGACTCTTGAGTAGGGGGATAACGCGTTGTCAAGTGTAATTTAATAAATTTGTGATGATTGCAACCATAAAGCGCAAAGATTGAGGGAATGCTGATTGAAAGACTTCAGACCCTCAACAGGCATTCCATAGAAATTGAGAGATTGACAGATTGAGACTAGATAGGGCAACGTTTAAGGGAGGGGTTGGCCGTGTTTTTACTTACTTATTTGCAATTGCAACGCTTCAGCTTCAGCTTCAATGTATTTCCCCATCTCCTTTCGTTTCGTTTCGTTTCGTTGGCGTCTCAGCAATGGTCGCTAATGCAAATTAATAATTTAAAAATACTGCGGCACTTGACAACAGCTTTTCACTTGACACGATGACAAATACAGAGCCCTTGATGGAAAACAAAAAATAAAATAACATTATTAAGTTAGACACCCACCATGAGGAAAGTTTTTTTTTGGCTAAAATTCTTAATCTACAGCAAACGACAAAAAACTCAAATGTAAAATTTATACCAATGCATGTATGCATACAAGTCAAGAATATAAGGCACACCGATCACTGAATACCCTTGTAAGCCGTATTCAAATAAAGTCGAAATAAGTTTCACTTTAAATATATTTATATTTATTATATTATTTTATTACGATATTAATACGCATATTAGACAATTTTGATTCGTACATAAAAAAAATTTAAAGCGTCACAAGGTTTACACCAAAATTCAAATACTGTCGACAAGGGTATTTAAAACATTAAAACAAAGCACAGAAACATAATCTTGCCGCTCCCAGAAAATAAACAACAACAACAAAATGACATACAAAAACAAAGATAGGCATGAAGCTCAACGAGAGCTGGAGAACTTGGTACAATGTACTTGGATCAGATCGCTTTGCGGTGTAGTATTAGTTAATATATAGATTGAACATTAAGAGAGGGAAGAGAGGAGAAGTATAATGAGAGAGCTGGAGCTTGAGTTTGTGCGTGTGTGTGTTGTCGGTGTGTTTGCCATTTCTGCTTTGTGCCTTATTTTAATACACATTAATAAAAAAACAGTTTTACATTACAAAAATTATATGGGGCGTAGCAATGACTACGCTGGTGTTCAAATAACTCAATATAATTTCTCCTCATTAAACAAAATATATATGGGTTAAATATTATGTGCAATATAGCAAAAAAAAAATAATAAAAAATAAATTAATATTTATTATATTTTAATTAAAGACATATGTAAATATTATATATTTTAAATATTGTATATATATTACATAACTTATTTATAAATGTATAAAAATAATTAAATTGAGTGAGCGCCTGCTTTAATTTAACCCCCGTTGCGCACCTGTACTTCGCTGTCTGGCCGATGTCTGCACTCAATCAGTCATTCTATTTGCGTAGCCACAAGGCTTGGGAGAGGCACTAGCCTCTCCTACCTTGCAAGCTAGCTGTCTACCAACACGGCAATAACAATAACAACACCAACACAAACGAAAACAAGTCCCAGCACCCCAAGAGCTTTTTTCATTGGCAATGTTTTGTGTTTGTTGTGTCAAAAGCGTTTAACAGCTGTCTCACATGCTTTAACTTGTAATACCCTACATCCAATGCAAAATATTAATAGGGTATAATGTAGTTGTGTAAATGACAAAAAGCTTTTATGAATACCGTTTCCTGGAAAAATAAAATCTTTTATTCCAGTTAATCTAATTCATTGCGAAAATTAGTTTACGTCTTAATTTGACAATTACTACGACGAATGTGATTTAATTGGGTATCTGTTAGTCGATTCTAATTCAGTTTTTTTTATAAGTCTATGTGTGCGTATTGGCTGAGAGGCAAAATGTTGGAAGTGTGAGTGTTGAGCAGCGCAGTAACTGCAAACGACGACATCAGCGTCACGACGCTACCGATGGCGATGTCGGTTTGGCCACCACATTTTGTGGTTCAGTTGGTGATCATAACTCGAGAGCGCAACACGCAATACGCACAGGCCAGCGAGGTTTCGAGTTAGCTCTGTTTCTGTGTGTGCGTTGGTTACTACATATTTTTTTCGTGGCGGCAAATTTTTAAAACAGCATCGAATTAACCTAAAATTAACAGGAAAATTCAATTATTAAAGAAAAATTAATATATATATATAGATAAATATAAGAACTAAGTGATATCAATTTTTTAAATAATTTTTAATAAAAAAGATTTTCTCCAATTCCACGTGAGCAACAAACAGCAAACACAATACAAAATTTTCAAAATACGTGTATTAACAGTTTTTTGATATAAAACATAACTGTTGTTTGCATAAGTCAAATATCGAAAGCAGAACAAAAAGAGCGGCAATATGTCGAAGAATAAGGGAAATGCTGAAAAGTACGTGAGTGAATTTCCGCAACCGGCCAAAAAGAAAACTTTTTCGGAAATTCTCCACGATCCGAGTGATGGCACCTTCTTTGGTCGGACGCCAAAAAGTTGGGGTAAGTACGCCAAATCGAAAAAAAAAGTATGCCCAAAGCCAAGAGAGTTATTTGAAAAGCGCCCTCTTTTAATTCCTGACTAATAAACAGCAGTCTAAAACTGAGTCTTATTCCTCGCTAAGCATGCTCCAAAACGAAAGCACACAGACTCTCTTCTCTCTCTCGCTCTCTTTCCTTTTTGCACGACAAGTGTAAGGCTGTTCGCATATGCAAAATTAACCCTACGTCAATCGAAAGCTGCTGAGTCGACAGCGTCACAAGGAAAGCAAACGATCGAAATAAGTGAAATATTTTACACACACACATAAATGATTATCGTGTATATGTAATGCAAGTCGGTCAATCGGCAATGAGAGCGAGCAGAAGCAAATAAAAAGAGCTTATCAGCTACTTGAAGTGTTCGCTCTGCATTTTTGAGTTAAACGACAAAAAAAAGCTTTAGATGTCATTGCCATATGTATCAGTTAGTAATAACAAACGTCGACAATTTGTAAAAACTCGATCAAATAATGTGTCCTACGGATTTATATATACTATGTACACCACCCAAGTATAAATTTTATTTTTAAATGCGATAATCTTTAAGTACACACATTTTGCGGTTTTCTATGTAGAAGCTGTAGAACAGTTGCTAGCCGTGTAATTGCTATGAAAGGAGAAGCTCTAATAAGAAAATTACACATATGCTTACATATATAGAAGTACATATTTCATGTTTTTGCATGTGTGTAAACCAGTTTTTGAGTGAATTTCAACAACACTTTAGCAAAAAGATAGCCTTAAGTTTAACTACTGATTTGATTATGATATATAATATATATATAATATGTATTAAAATATTACTCATTTAAGTACAACACTTGTGTATAAAGTATTTAGAATAGTATTGTACACTAAAGATCAATCTCACTCAGATATACCTCATACTCGTACTTATATGAGATATATTTTTTTCTGTTTTTTTTTTTTGTTGATTCATTTGAATTTAATTAAATTTATTCTGTAATCTAATGTTTTAAAAAGGTGATTTTAATATTTAAGTTGTATTCTATTATTCATCATAATTATTATTTAATGAGTAGCAATCTATTTATTTTTTGTTTATATTTGTTTTACTTGCCCTTCACTCAAATGAACTCAAAATAGAATTTCAACTTTTAAAGTTCAAATACTTTCAATTCTATTTTACATATTAGTTTTGAAGTGCATGAGTAAGTAATTGTATATAGATCTATGTGTATGTATGTACGTCATATATGTATATACTGTATACAATATATAGAATATTGAACAAGCACATTCAAATTACGGTTTTGGTGTTCGCAGAAGCAAAACATATATTTTTTTTGTTTTTTTTTGTCGTCCCAAAAAGATAAAAATTCTATGCCAATAAACACGGACGCACGTTTCTATGTATAGCAAATGAGAGCGAATGAGCAAGAGGCAAATAGAGAGAAAGACTGCACATCATGTTGAGCGTGTGAGAGAGAGAGAGGCTACTTAACGGTTAATGCTGTACTTGTACACTGCATCAAATTTATTCGTTTTGTAATAAGTTCTGTAAACAAATTCAAGGTTTCTCTTTGCTCTCTCATATCTCCATCTCACTCTCTCTCTCTCTTGCTCACACGTTTTTGAGTGGCGCAAAGATATTAAAAGTGTAGAAGGGAATATATTGAAATGTTGTATATAGAAATTTCTTATTATTTGATATATTTTTCACTGCCGTTGTTTATTTTCTGCAAATTGAATTACGTACGCTCAACAAATAGTTTATAACTTAAACTTATTTGTGTTAAATGGTATTTTATCTAAAGCCATAGTTAATTTACCTAATTTAGCCCCCAAAAATTATTGATAATCACAGAATAAGTGGAGTGAAGGTCAGCGGGGTTTTTATTTGGTTTTTTATTTAAGGCAAAGCTCTCATTTTCCTCATCATTATCTGGTAATTTTATCATGCGAAACAATTCGACAATAGACTCATACTCAGTGACTATATATATATATATATATATATATATATATTATACATTTTCCAGCTATTCTGGTCTTGTTCCAGATTATGTATGCTCCTACCATTAGTTCTACTTCATGGTTTCAACTATTTTCCCTTTATTTTCTTAACACTTTATAATTATAGTTTATAAATATTAGCATTCTTAAACTACTTAGTTGATTCTTAGCTAAAAGTAACATAAACATTAGTATAAATTTAAAAAAAAAATTAACATCTTTAACGTTTGCCCGATAATATAGATAATTATATTTTTCTGAAAAAAATATGTGTTGATATCAAATTTGATTAAGATAAAACACGTCTTCTTAGTAAGGTTTTAGTGTTTCTTATAGTACAAACAAATATTTCATCTACGCAAAAATATCCAAAAAATATTCATATCGGAATCTTATAGTAAGCAAAACCTCTTCTATATTCAGAGAAGTTACTTTCAAACTGCTACTATAAAAGTTGCTGGTATACAAAAACAAACACTGAATAACTTGCGAAACAACTATTTCAGTTTAAGATCATTCAATGACGATCTGCTAGAATAGATTTATTGTTGGCGGAGGAAGAATAACAGTAATTAACGCTGCATCCTGTGCCCCAAATGAATGCAAATCAATTAGAGCCATAAGGCGTGCTTTAAGTGGGTCGAAAACAGATTCACACACACATACACACACACATACACACACATACATCTATATATATATAAATCTAGGTGTGTATGTTTCTTAATCAACATTGAGATAGGTGGGGGCATAAGGGGAAGGCAGTTTGACCCTCTATGCGATTTGACCCTCTATGCCGAGTAAATATTAGATCAAACTGGTTTTAGCCAGAATTGAAATCCACAGCCAGTTTTGTATTTTTTTTTACTTGTTTTAGGGTGCAACAATCTGAAATCAAATTAAACACATGAATTAAATGAATGTCAAGCTAAAAAAAATATGCCAGCCACTGAATTTGTAATGAAAGCATTTCCCAAGCACAAAAATAATCTGATTAAAACCGCTGAACCGGTTTGATTCGATTTATCAGAAGGTTTTCAAATCATAAAAAAATGTTATCAAATTCTTTAAAGTATATTTTCGTTTTTCTGCTTCAAACATGACATTATTTCAATCGCCTATTTATGTTAAAGCTATTTAATATATTTTATTTTTATTTTTTTTACGATGTTTTTCTGAAACAATGCCTATTTTTAATTAAATCAATGTGAGAATTAAATATTGCGACAAAAATATTTTCATTTGTAAATAGATATGTACTTGTGATGCTGTGATAATTGAATTACAAAAATATAGTTTTTTCGGAAGAAAACTATTAAAAATACTAATAGTGATGTGTAAAATATTGCAAATTATTACAATATTACAAATATTGAATTAAAATTATATTAACCATTACCATTATTAACTATTAATAATATTTCAGATTAAAACTTTAAGCTAATATAAGACAAAATGTAATAAAAAATTATATTTAATTGGCGATATTAGTGCATATGATTAAATACTTAACTGCATTATTAAAATTAGGCTTATTTATAATTTTATGTGGCAATCTATATGCTGTGCTTGCTTCACAACTCTTTTGACCTTTCTCAAATAAAACCGAATCCATTTGCGAAACTATTAAAGAAATCTGATCAATTTATATATGTGTACACAAATTCAAAATAATTTAATATATAGACGTTTGTGCAATCAAGCGAAAAGCCGCCCTCAAATAAATCAGCTAACCAAACGGGCCGTTATTTTGCCACTGAGTGGGTTAAGCGAGGGAAGCGTTTTTTTTATATGTTGGTACTATGTGAAATTAAATTACTCAAAATGACGAAAAGTATGCTATATATATCTAGTATATATACAGGATATACTATTTAGTTTTTACTTAAAACGGTGACGCATTGGCTACAGGGTGTGTCGAATCTAGCCACACCAAGGATTTGGATTACCAAAAGGTGGTTGTGGGTGGCTTTACACACTTAACACAGGGGATGTGGATACCATAAAAAAATGTAGCTTGAGGGTGGTTTCACCATGTCCCCCTTCTGACTGCGCATAAGTGATGGTCTTACCTTGGCACTGGAAGCGAGAGCATGGAGAGAGTAATGAAAATAGTGATGACATACACCAAGTTATTGCTTATATTAATTGCTTCCTAGAGACCTTTAATGACTGATCGTGTGCTTCCAACACATAAATCAAGTCAGCTCAACTGAAGGGTTTTAAAGCTTCAATAAAAAGGTTGATTTTACACATGCCGAAATGGATAATAAATGAATCAGATCCTGTTTTAATAACTGAAAGCTATTTGGGCAAATATTTTTTATTTATTTAAACTTTATTAGAAGCAATCGACAAATTATAAAAGCTTCGATATGGTAATATGAAATGATATTTATAATTAAATGTAATAATTAAAGTATACCAAATAAAAAAAAAAAATAAAAAGAAAAAAAATTAAATTAAAGTATGAGGTTTAAAAAAATTGTATTGTATTTATATGTTGTTGTTTTCTTGTTATTGTTGTTTTTTACTGGAATTCGAATTAGATATGTGATTCAGTTTGATTTCCCAACTTTTATTAAATTTCCATAATATATGTCAACATAAATTCAGCTGACATTCAGCAGAAGCACCCCGATTTAACATTTCCTGTTTACCTGAAACCGAAACCGAATGTCCACTTAAGATCGGATAATCAAACGAAAACAAACAATTTGTGGTTTGCTGCCCTGATCTCAAGTTTTCTACTCGATTTGCAGGAGTGGAAACCCATAAAAATACTTCCTAGCACATTCGTTGTTTTTTTTGCTTCTTTAGTTTTTTTTTAAACAATTCGTTGCTCATATCTAAATCCAAGCACGTCCTAATATATCTTTACATATATTTATATAAACATATAAGAAGCTCTAAATGTAGCGGGTTCAGTTAATAAAACTTGCCACAATTACGCAAACAAATGGGAGCCCACAAACATAAATGGCGTGAAATCGCACAAAAGCAAGCAGTAAAGAGAAATCCCAAGAGGAATCTTACTCCAAATGAGAGGCTCGAGTCCACGTGGCATTGAGCCATATGTGGCTGCCACAGTCAGCAGCTAAACTATTAACCCTATTCGGCCCTCGCAGGGAAGCTCAAATAACGCCAACGAGCACGAGAACGCTCTCAGTTGTTGGTCATGCAATGGCTCATTGGGTATTATATGTATATTATATTATATACATGCATATATCTTATATATAGGTCAGTGGCTCCTTGAATTTGATTATCGCATCATCAAGTTGCGTGTGTTTTGACTAAAAGTTGGTCAGTGAGTTGGGTCCGATTACTTTAGTGTGGCGCCTGACAAGTTGCAAGTTGCTTGAACCAGATGGTGAATCCTTTCTCCAGCTCAAGTTTGCGGCATAAGCAAAGTTTCAGTTTATTTGTGTTTACTGTTCTATACGCATTACTTATTTGCTCGACTTTTAATGTACTCGCCACAGCAGTTAGTGGCGGGGGTTCCACAGGCGCCCTGGCATGTGCTCCACTGTGGCTTATGTCAATGCAAACCGTATTCAACTGGTAAACATTGCGTACTGAGCAGAACTAACAGCAGCTGGCAACCTTTTTTATTGTTGATCCAACATTTCCAAATATTAGAAAAAAATGAATTTTATAATATTTTTTAATTATAATATATACACTTCTAAAGAGAGTTTTATAATTTGTTTTAAAAATGTTCAACGCATTCAGCGAGTAAACTTCAATTCCTATTTAAATTCACACACATATTTACATAAAAAAATCTACTCAATATTGCGAAATTTGTGCTTGTAAAATTCGGTGATAAAATTTACTAATTTCAAAAATCAATCTAATTGCAAGTTTATTTTCGTTTGTTAATTACTTACATAATAACATTTACAAAAATGATTAATTTATTAATGTTAAAAAATATTTTTTTTAATTTTGTAAAAATATGTATGCATATTTTAACCGTTTCCATCTATCAATATATGCTTAGCAAAATCATAATTAAATGAATATATATGTATATAAAAATAAGATAATGTACCTGGAGGCTATTATCTAATAAATTGGATTGTTTATTTTGCAACCTCAACTTTGTTTACGTTATAATGAAAGTACCTGTTTTTCTTTTTTCTTGTTTACATAATGAAATACACGTAATAATAATAATAATTTATTGGTCAAGTATACGTTCCGACTTTATCCTGATCTAATCCCCATGTCATTTAGCTTCTTAAAAACAATTAGGGAAAAAATAATCGTTTGCATTAAAAAAATCCCAAAATACCTTAAAAAAACTTAATTATCTGAAAATATTTAGAATGCGCTCAGTACTTATGCAATATATTATTAATATCGGACTCCTATATCAGAAAAACAATCTATTAGAAATTTAGTTTTAATATAAATAACATTTTTTTGTAATGTTATTCACTTATTGCTTATATATATATATATATATATATAATTTAATTTTTATATCGCTCAGCTGTCATTTCGCGACCCGCAATGAGAGCTTCTCATTATATATGTAAATATATATTAAATACATTATATTATATAAAGTCAAGTGGCAAATGTCTGCAGTATTTCACTTTTATGTCTAGTTTGCCCAAAAAATTGTATTTGCTTTTCAAATTCTATTCGCATACGCAAGATGATTACAAATATCATATATAGATCTGCTTTGGCCCGATTCGCATTTGGCATTTTCATGGCAGCTTGCCTTGAAATATGTTTCACACGCTTCTTCTCACTCTTTCTCGCTTATTCTCTATGCAAACGAAAATAGCTGCAAAACATATAAAATCTGAGAAAATATATAAATATTTAAACCTGAAAAAATCACTTAAAATTGGATTACGAGTTACGAGTTCGCTGAGGCATTTCTGCCAGACACCAAAGAGTTCAGCTATCCTACTTAAAAACTAAAAAGGGCAATAAGAGCCTAAAAGCCTAAAAGAATAACAAAAATAATTAAAATAGAAAATGTCAAATACTGACAGACTTTTGATGCTATTATGTAACATTGGTTTGAACGACTATTAAAAAACGTAATTAATATAATGATTTTTATTTTTGTACACTCATTTCATACAAACATGCCTTGTTTCCCAATGTTAATCGACATTAAATAAAGGAAGTAAACAGTTCTAGGTTTCTTTTTCCATTCAATAAAGTCCTTTTAATCATGTTCTCCACAGGGACCAATATATCGCTGCACTTTTCAAATTCCCCGAGTCTAACTAATTAGATATGATATTTTGCTCAAGGTTCACAAATGAATATGTAAATGCCTAAAGGAAAATAAACAATAGGAGAAGGCAATTGTTCAGTTTGATTAAAAGCAGGACTTTCAGGACAAGTCAAATTAAGAAAGTCTGATGTGAAAATACATTTTTATATGTGCTCCATTTATATATATATATAACATATCTATCCATTATGGTAAGTCGAGAAATTGGCAAGGTCATACGCATGTTGAAATGGCTTATCGATTACGATTCCCAGAATATATCATTTAGTTTTCAGTCTGTATGCTACTGAAGTGAGTGTGTCTTGTGTGTGTGTGTGTATGTGTGTGCGCGCGTGTGTGGGAAGACATAAGAATGTTGGCCTGTTGAGATATTAATTACACACGCGCCTTGGCCTGGAGACAGTCTGGACAATTGGAAGATAGAACAATTGACACAGACAGACACACATATTGACTGCCTGGCTAACTGGCTAGTTGGCGTCATAGCCCATAGCGTCGTCTGGGCCCCGAAATCGCCTTGAGTCAAGGCCAAAAAGTGGCCAACGGCTAGCTGTGCGCAGCGTGGGTTTACTGCCAAAGTTATTTCCTTGTTCATCGTACACAATTCGTTTTCTATGGCGCTTGGCAACAGCAAAAAACACAACGAATTTGATGAGTCTTGATGACGTCCAAAACACTATCAAATGATAAATGTAACCATTTGGCAACAGTGTATCGAAGTTCAAATACCCATGAGTGTGGTGACATGTTAAATTCATTGCACATCAAAAAAGACAAACAAATTTTTCTATTTCAGTTTCTATTTGATTTGAGATTTGGATAATATCTGGTCTAAATGTTGGGAGGATTTAAAAACAGCAAGCCTTATTATGACATTTTCCTATACAACGTTTGATGCACTGCTACGACCTGAGGGTCTTAGACTAAGTAAACTTGTAGAGACGGGATAGTTATAAGATTATAATCTGAAAAAGTCTAACAAGTTTTTTAATACATCAAAAGTCAGGTGTTCTAAATAATAGTAGTGTAATAACTAAAATTAATTCAATTATCTCAATGATACTTTAAGTACTTATCTTTCTCTATAATGCTTAGTTTAATACAAAAGTTCAATAGTTGAGTCATTTCGACTATGAGGCCAACTGCCTTCCAAAGGTTGCATCCATATTCGAGCTAGAGACTTCCACACCCCTTTTCTTGCTTATTTTATGTCAACCATGCCCTTCTTTCGCGATTGCGAAAATTAATTTCCGATAAGAAAACTTTTCAAATAATTATAGTATATTTTGTTATATTATTGATTGACTGCAAATAAGTTGTGGCAATCAACAATATATATTTATAATTATTGTTTTTATGGTATATCTAACTGAGTATTGTGTATATCGAATTACTTTTTAATACTGGTCAAAAATTTATTCAAATAAATTAAATAATGTGTAGATTGTGTACCCATAGACAAAGCTGAAATATTGATATTGATAAATATTTTAGAATGCAATTTTCAATTAAAATTTGATGTTAGCTATGGTATTAAGATTTGTAAGGGAATGTCAAAATTATAATCATTACTTTTCAAAAAGTAAATAAAATTAGATATAAATTAAAAAAATATAATAATAATACATATATATATATATATTTAGATTATGTATTTATATATATGAATTGTAAAAAACAAGTAGAAACTGTTGCAGCCATTTTTTTATGTTTCCATATTTAGTCTTCGGGAATAATAAATTTGTCTGAGAAAAAAAAGCAAATAGCGTGATTACAGTAGAGAATCAATGCTTGTCTCGAACATAAATATTATACACATCTCTAATTTAAGAAAAATGTATTTATTTATATGTTATTTTTTTGTATTTCCAATTTTATTAACGCTTTCCATGCATATTTGCCTTTTAATACACGCATAATTTGTTTTTTTTTTATTTTTAATATTAATTTAGAATTCATAATTGTTATTCATAATATTTTTTATTAAATTTTACTAGAAAATCATAACTGGAATTACAGTTTTTAACTCTTTCCAAATAAGAAACAATGCATAAATCAATACCGTTATTTCCGATATTGGCTAGGCTCGGTCTTAAGCTTGACCAGATACATTTGACTTTTTGTCAATTTTTTGTTCGATTCCGCAGTAAATACCGTAATTACACTAAAAAAAGGCAACAAAAGCAAAAAATGAATAGCATTCAGTAGGGGTAACTAAATGTATGTGTGTGTGAGTGTATCTATGTAGGCATTATACGATACACTTTTTACGATAATTTCAATGTCAATAACATTGATGACGAGTCAGCTAGAATCCGTTGTTACTTTCCCACTGAAATACAAACCAAACCCAACCCAGTCCCTCGAAAGCCACATTGCATAATTAACGCTACGTCGACTAAAACCCAAACTGACAGTGTTCGATTACGAATGAAACGAATAACAAATTAATCGTTTAAATGAATATTGTATACAATGACCAACATACAGTACAGTAATACAGTAAAATATAACAATATCGACAAATACAAATACAAAAGACAATAGCTGAAACACCTATCAATAAGTAATCGATGACGACGACACTCATGTTTGATGTTTGTCTATAGGGTATAAACCTACTTTGAATTTGCCACCATTTTTTATAGAATGTTTGTTTTTTTCTCATCCACAGGTCAACTGTTCACATTTTATACGATCTTCTACATTGTCCTTACCATTATGTTCACCATCTGCATGCAGGTAATGCTCTCCACGATTGACGATCAGCATCCCAAATGGAAGCTGGAGGATTCGCTGATAGGCACCAATCCTGGCATGGGCCTTAGGCCCCTCAGCGAACAAACCGAACGCGGTGCGGTTATTCGAATGAATAGAGATAAGCCGAAGGAGGCTGAATACTGGATTGAGCTGCTCGATGAATTTTTGAAAGGTATTAAAAAGTTCTCTTAGTTTTTTATTTATATATATAGTAATGTATGTATAACGTATACAGATTATAATCACACTGAGGGTCGCCAGATGAAGCACTGTGGTCATAGCCAAGTTCACAATCCCGACGATGTTTGCGTCGTCGATATAGAAAAGTTTGGTCCCTGCTCATCAGCCAACGGCTATGGGTACAGGGCGGGCACGCCCTGCGTCTTCCTCAAGCTGAACAAAATCTTTGACTGGGTGCCCCATGTTTACGATACCGTCGATGCCAGCACACCACCTGAATTGAAGGACATTATCACGAACACGAAGCCCGAAGAGGTATGTAACTAAAAATCCACTTTTATTTTTATATAAAAACAAAAAAAGTTAAAAAAAAAACAAACAAATAAGAATACGATAATTTATTATTGTTTGTACATTAATTTATTGTTTTTCTTTTTAGCTCATAAAAGATTTATCTATTTTTAATTTTACACTTTAATGCCCTTTTTAAATTTGAACCGATTTTAAATGAAATAAATATGTATATATAATATGTATAAATATAATAAAAAATTAAGATTAAAATAAATATCTCTGTAAGCAGAATACAATTTCGTTAATATTAATTTATAATTAATTATACATTTCGTTCAATTATTTAATTCGCTGCTATTTCAGCGCAATCAAATCTGGGTGACATGCAATGGACACTATGGCAAGGACAAGGAGCAATTTAAGAACATTACGTACTATCCCAGCCAGGGCTTCCCCTCCTACTACTATCCGTACCAGAATCAGCCAGGATATCTAAGTCCCGTTGTCGCTGTGCAACTCGCCACTCCGCCGAAGAACGAAATGATGGAGGTAGAGTGCCGTGCCTGGGCCAAGAACATTATGTACAGTGGCAGTTTACTGGATCGCCGAGGCTCGGTTACCTTCCAGTTGATAGTGGACTAGAGGATGAGGCAATCGTCAAATAACAACTACAAACAACTTGTGATTGCAACAACCTAAGCCAGCCTTTTGGGGAAACTCAACGTCATCTGTTGCTAAACCAAAATCCGAGACCAATAAACAATCAAACATTAAAAAAGAGCAAACATTAAAAAAACAGCAAGAAAAAGAATTATCTTAGAGCTTAGGTGCTTTCATGTTTAAAATGTATTGTACATATATTTATATGAGGAAAATTAAAAATATATCGACGAGAGAGTCAATAACAGAAATCTGCCCGCATCAGAAGAAAATTAAATATGAAATTATGAATGAAAAAAACAAAAATAGTAGATAGTGAATATTGAAGCGAAAAGTTCACAAGAGTTCAAATCGTACACCCGCAATTGTTGTTATAGCTTTCGGCTTGTCTATTGCTATAAGTTAATATTTACATATAATATTTAATTTATAATTTTATAAATTCCTGTAATAATATGCTTAATTTTGTCAGTTGTATTTAGTTTGTATTTGTATATGTTATTATTGCCTTTTATTTTTGTTTGTCCATTCAATTTCATTATTATTTGTAAAAACTTAAAAAAAAACTCAGAATAAAATGTTTATTTGTTAATTGAAATTCACCCAAATAAGCGTATATATATTTTTCAAATATTTAAACACATATCTTAGGCAAGCTACGTAAAAAATTTATTTGTTAACAATTGCCGTGCGTGTGGCAATAAGTATTGAAAAAAACATGTATGTTTATCCTTTAGTTCAATTTTAGAAATATCAGAAATAATAACAAAATTAATTCCAGGCTGGTTTTTGAATTAATACTTAAGCTATTTTGAGATTTTAAGAAAATTCTCCTCTGTTGCATTATTTAATAAATAAAAAACTGAACTAAGATTATTATAATTTTTTTATATAATTTTTTGGATGTATTTGAGCTCGTAAACTTAAAAGTCATTTGAAAATTGCGCCAAGCGTATCCACGCAAGTAATTGATTATAATCAGTTTATTTTTTTTACGGCTATGTGGCAACGCTGGCAGCATACTCGATTGCTGCGGAGCTGCCAACTTCGTTAGCTCACAGCTGATGCGCATATCAATTGAGCTGACAACTAGTCGATATATCGGGAAATAAAAAATTCATCGGAATTTTCTCACTATTGTCAGCTTTTAGCTGTTTACGCCATAAAAACTGCGACAAAATCCTCAAATTCCAGTTGAAAACGACAGTCAAATAGCTCCTGCAGCAACGAAGAGATCTCCTCGTACACCTCAGCGAGCGGAAGTGAGGCGCAGAAGGGTATTAAACATGGAGCAAACGATAGACGTAGGCTGCGTCAAAGAGGAGCACTGTGAGGCAATCTGCAATATGTTCAAATCCCAGGACTGGCAGCTGACCATGCGACACAGGGACTTGGGGCAGTTGGTCAAGATTGAGCAGGATATGAGCTATGTGTGGCAGAGTGGCACTACCAGCGCTGCCACAGACGACAACAAGGAGCGACAACCGGAGAAGCATTCACAAAAAAAGTGAGTACAGTAGTCGCTCGCTAAAAGGTAATTGTTTGCCATCAAAATCGATGTTTTAAGAAGAAATTTTTTTTTACTTTTTCTATCACTCACCTTAAATGAATGAGAAAGATTTAATTTTTGTTGTATATTGAAGATACTAATTATTTGACTTCTGCTGGACAGATTCCAAAACAATGCCAAATCACAGTTTGGTGGGGGGACGGTGGGCGACAAGCCATTTAAGTGTGTCCACTGTGGGAAGGACTTTGCGACGAGCAGCAATCTGAAGGTGCATCTGACACGCACACATTCAGGGGATCGTGATCGTCCGTTTCTGTGCCCCACCTGCCCCAAATCTTTTGCCACCAATGACAATCTGCAGAAGCACATTCGGCGGCACTCGAATGAGCGCACCCTGAATTGTCCACACTGCCCCAAAGCATTTGCCACCAAGGATAATCTGCAGAAGCACATTCGGCGGCACTCCAGTGAGCGCACCTTGAACTGCCCGCATTGTCCCAAGGCGTTTGCCACCAACGATAATCTGCAGAAGCACATCCGGCGGCATTCGAGTGAGCGCACCTTGAATTGTCCACACTGTCCCAAAGCATTTGCCACCAACGATAATCTGCAACGACATATTCGAGGACACACGGGTGAACGTCCATTCAAGTGTCCCTATTGCCCCAAGCCATTTGCCCAGAATCGAGATCTCAAGGCGCACATCCTGGAGCATACAGGGGAGAAGCCATTCAAGTGTCCGCACTGCCCCAAGGCGTGTGTCCGCAGTGAGGGACTGAAGAAACACATCTTGCGTCTGCATAAGGACATCGAACCGGAGCAACGACTGACCGCCAATAATGCCACGACCAAGCAGTGAGTGAATCACAAATATATATATTTAAATCCGATGTTAATTCAATTTATCCCCGAAAAGATGGTTGCCGGGCGACAAGTCCTTCATCAACGACTCCAGTGGCAGAATTTTTATGTACAAATACGATCTAAGCAAAACCACACGAATGCCAACTGGTGAAGCGTAAGCAATTCTCTTGAGGCTCTGAAGGAACTCGAGCGACTTTTGTCGCAAGTGAAACAACTTGCAACCAAATGGCGAACAGCAAACAAATGCATTTGATATTTGAGCTTCATCAGCCAAGTTGATGAAATCAATGAAAACTAAACATTTTTTGTAGCCAGCGAGATCTGAAGGCTTCCCCCACATACGAGCCAGAAAACCCATATCAAATTAGTTTGATTCGCTTAGCAGGGGATTTTAAAATAATTATGTGGAAATCACTTGATGTAAATATTTTGGGCTAAAGCAATATTTTATTTTGCAAACAAAATAAAACGCATTTCACTGCAATTAAATAAAACATAAATAAATTTGCAAAAAAAATTGTGTTGTATATTTGTAAATTACTGAAAATTAAAACAAACAGAATATGAAAAAATTTCTAATTCGCTGCAGTATTCAACAAATAAAATAATATCCAACTATCTTAATTTCAGATATAACCAAAAAGAAAAATTTAGATTTAAGCAAACTTCGATTAATAATTGTCTGAAATTCTAGGCTCATTTTCGGGTTAGATAATAATGTGAATATATGTTAAATTTATTTCAATATGCAGATAAAAAGTGCTTTTAAAATTAAAGCATACTATCCAAAAAGTTTGGTTATCAAACGAAAATTTCGATTTAATAAAACTATGAATACAGTTTCCTATAGTTCCGGTTTCCCAGCAAACTTAAAACAATAACCATTTCAACTTTGGTTAGTATAAATTAGTTTTTAGTGTACTTTGGTTGAACTTTATTAGTAGGTATTCATTAAATGTGTTTTTTGTACCTATATTACAGAGTATTTTTATAGTTAATTATTGGTGTTGGTTGTTGGTTTTCCTGAGAACTGATTCTCATTGTATTGGAATTTAGGATTATTTTAAGTATTTTTTCAGTTTGCTAAACGTAATATTCATTTTGATATAGTAAAAAGTAATCACAAAATATTATTATCACAATTTGCGGATATAAATATTGTTTTCTTTTCATATTTGCTAATTGTATTTAAATATACATACACACATCGTAAGACTTATGTTTTATTTTCCATTTGTTTCAATTTAGTCAACAATGCGAGTAAAAATTCGAACTACACACGAGTACAATATTACATCAAGATTAGTTTAAACTTTAATGTTTTTTTAGTCAAGAAATTAAATTTAGTTGAGACGAAATTGGAATTATTTGGATAGTTTAACTATTAGCGCTGGGGGAGGGGCATTCAAACCATTTGGAGTATTACTATGTTAGACAAGTCATCGCACAAGGCACACACACACAAGCACACTCGCACACACACACTTTAAGTCTGCCGAGCGCCCCACAGTTCCGTCTCATGATACATACGATAAACATTGTCCCTGACCAGCTTGGATTTGTCTGCAATATGAATAGGGATTGTTAGATATTTGATTAGGTCGGTTTTCATTAGAAATTCAAAGACTTAATTAAAGCATTAGTTTACTATTCAGAATATCTTAAAGTTAAATTTTGTTTTGGGCTGGCTGCAGGTTGTATTTTTCAGAAAGAGTTTGAAGAAACATATCGGATAAATTATATATAAACATAAGAAACATTACATCTGCAGCCATCGAAAGCAAATATATGAAGACAGTTGGCAAAATATATACATATTATCAGCACTTTGATAATAATTTATTAAAATCAAATATCTATATACAAATGATAAATGCGAATTTATATAGAAGTTTGGAGAAACATGTCTTTAGAAATCATTTTGAACAAATGTGTATGTAATGGAGTTTAGCAGGAATTCTAGAAACATATTTCGTTCATACTTAAATATATAATAATACATGAATTTTAATTAAAATTATTGTTATTAAAGTTATTTTTATTATTTTTTTATTATTCATAATATCTTTATTTATAAAAATAAATTAAATATATATTAATATTCAACTCTCGCCAAGACGATTACGCAATATAAATACCTTAATTCTTATACAATGATGTAAACATAACTCAAATACTATTATTCACATAAAAACATAAACAATTTAAATAACAGCAACAGATATCTTTAGATTCTAAAAAAGTAACAAAGAAATAAAAAGGAAATAGCTTTACTTTTAAATGCCATTTAACATTTAAATAAAAATATGAAAAGAAACTAATTTCTTTAAAAAAATAAAATAAATTAATAGAAATCTATTTAGAATTTTAAAGTAGAAAACTAAGAACTGAATTGAACTAATTTCTTTAGCACTCACCCTTGGAGAGATTGAGGGCCACAACATGTTTCTTTAGAAACTCGAGGCACACTGCTTGACTGGTGCCCAGTGAGTGCATGTTGCACGTGAATGCACTGCAAAATATAAATACTTGAGTAACTCGAATTGGGGATGCGGTTAATCTGAGGTAAGCGTTTACCCCAATTGCCGAAATGCAATATCCTCCTGTTCCTTGGCCGATTGCTGTTGAGCCTTCCCCAAGTTGCATTTGGTCGACTTGCGTTTAGTTGTTGCTGGTGTCGTAGTCATCGTCAACGGGGTTGTTGCTGCCACAGCTGCAACTGCAGCGCCTCCATGATGCGAGGAGCTCGAGGACGAATCAACGCCATGTTTGCGAGCGACAGTAGTTGGTGCCACTGCCACTGCCACTGCCACTGCCACTTCTCCTACTGCTGTTGCTGCTGCTACTGCTGCTGCGTCAAGGCGCTGCTGCTGCTTCGCCTGACGTCGCTGCTGGCGTCGCAGCTGCGAACTGAGGCGATGCTCTCGCTCCGCCTGCATGGAGTCGAGGAAGACGGCGTTCCAGAAGCGCAGCTGCTGCCACAACGGCTGCTGCCGCAACAATACAAACAGATATTCCCGATACGCATCGCAGCCAGGAACTTCAACTGCAATATCATTTTGAAAGGACATTTCATTAGCTTGCACAGTTATATCATATTATATCAGTAATTTTATACAAGTCCTTTCTATTATACTTGTCAGCTGTCAATATAATTTAAAGTTATTAGTTAAAGCTTTTAATTGCTGATTTATACAAAAATATCGTAAAAAAAATAAAGGAAATTTTTTAAGATGACAGACTTTTATTGCTTATTCGTCCTATTATTATTATTTTTGTACTCGCCTTAGTCTTTATATTTTCCTACATTTCAACTAAACTTACTATATATAGATATATGTTTACTAAACCTGACGTACAAATGAAGTTTACAACTTAATTAATCATTCATTTAATGTAGACTTAGATCAGTCGGAACAAAGAATACAAAAATAGCAAAAATATGAAACTCAATTCAATTTAATATTTATCATTAAATTTAATTTAAATAATTAATTAAATGTTTTTTATTTATAAGTGGATTTCTTAACCGATAGTTTTTCTATATAATAATAATATATATTACTTTGTAGTCATTTGGAAGAAATCAAGAAAATTAGAGAAATTATGCCTATATTGTTTGTATGAATGTACGTTGAAAAATTTCTATATTATCTTTTTGTTACATAATAAACACTTGTATTTCTAGACTTCAAATACTCACACAAATGCTAGCTAAACTCAAATATAAAAGTAAAAACAGTAAATTTCGTTACTTGTTCCTGAATATTATAAAGAATTTCTGTGATTTTTTTTTCTAATTAGGAAACATTTATGAGAAATAGAAAATAATCGCCATAATTTTAGAATTGTAATTACAAATTTAAAAATAAAAAAAATTGCTCTTAATACTTAAAAATTATTTCAAAAAAATAAATATCAACTTTTTATTGAGCGTTATATTAAAATTAAGGATTTTAATTGATTTAACTACTTTTGCAATAGTCCCGTATGCCCATTCTGAAAATATCCAGGGTATAAAGAGATGTAAAGAGAAGATTTGATTTATTTAATTTACCTTCATAATAGAACAAGAAGCAGAGATTCATGAGGATCGCCGCTGGGGCGTAATCCTCGCACTCGCCACATTCGAAGAGGGCCAGGGCAAAGTATTGGGCCAAAGCATTGAACGTTAAGGTTTCCAGTCGCTTCGACTTATTGCGCTGCTCGCTGAGGAACCGGGTGAACCAGAGTCGTCCAATCTCCAATCGGAGCAGGACGCCAAACTCCGACTTGAGCTCCAGATTCAGAGCCGATGAATTATTGAAAAGAAGCTGTGTGAAATGTTTCATGAACTCCTTGACGGGCTCCTCGCCTGCGCGACAATCCAAACTGATCGAGGAAGCCCACGAGGGAACCGAGTTCTGTGATTCGGACCGGATGAAATGGCGCCAATCACTTGACTCCATGCTGGGACTGGCCTGCAGCTGATCGGGCACTTCGTCCCGCAGGCTGGTCAGTGTGCTGCTGTTCGATGCGCGACTCCTTGCCGCAACCCTTATCGAGTTTCCCCACGGCTGTCGGGTAGGCAGCGCGGGGCCCGCCTCTGTGGGTGGCTGCACATCGATTTGTGGCGGCATCGACGTCGCCTCTAGCAACTCCCCAATGCGCTGCACGTCCCTCTGCATGTCCAGATCGCTGCGTCGGGCTCCCGCAATGGCCCGCTGCCTCTCGTAGCCGCCCGAGTGCCTCGACTCGAATTCCAGCGAGTTCGAGTGGGTCGTGCTGCTGACGTCATGCGAGCGAACCGGCGTCGGCTCAGGCAGTGAAAGCGAACTGCTGTCATCGCTGCTGCTGCCGCCGTCGCTGCTCGAAGATGAAGGCGAACTAGAGCGCCGCTTGTTTGCATGGCGACTGCGCGCATGCTCCAGGCGTGGACCTAAATGAATTACTATATTACTATATTACTATCAGCTTTTGCGAGCAGAGAAGAGGAAGCAGAGCTTACGCGGTGCCAAATTGGGCTGCCTGTAGCGACCCGATATGATCTCTTCGTGTGCTCGACGAGCTTTCACGCGACGCGCCTCAAAATCGATCTTCGTGTAGTCAATTGTATCATCATCTGAATGAGAGAGCGGGAGAGGAAATGAGACAAAACGACAGAGAAAGAGAGAGAGAGAGAGAGAGAGAGAGAGTGGTTACGGTCACTTACACTTCGGCAAGTCCTCATCGTCATCATCGCAATAATCCGAATCGCTGCTGCTGGTGCTCAGCGTCAGCTAGAATGACACAAAAAAAGAAAAGCGTCAAAAAGTGTGGCCAGTTCTTGAGATTTGTGCGTAAATGATTGGCAGCACTGTCAGTTAGGTTAAGAAATCAGAAGCAAAATGGCGCTCTATATCTGAGAGACAAAGAATCAACTAAAATAAACATAACAAAAATAATTTATTAATATTAAATAAATGAGCGCTATTGAAACCTTAAGGCTTAAAGCTTAAATTTCGAAAGAAGAAATTTTCACTACAAATTATTGGCATCACAAGAGAGATAAATTTGTTTCCTTTAGTAAATAAATTGATAAATTAATCACCTTTTTTTCTTAAGCGATTGACAGAAATAGAGAGTTATCGGAAAAACAGACTAACAAACAGATAAATAACACTGTATACATTATTATATACATTAAATACAAATGTGCTCTTTGGGCATAATATAAATAATAATAGTTTTATGGGTATAACAATAACATTTCTCATAATTAGCAAAACGATTAACAAAAATTAAATATCGTACGCAAGTCGATTACAACATATCCCTAAAGAGTAAAACAGATATTTACAGAATCATTAATTTTAAAATCGACATAATAACGGTAAAAACTTGACGGTTTTGCCAATAAATACTCAAAGTTTCCTAGACATTTCGCTTAAGAATGATCAATAATATATTTTTACTTTATGTGAGTGAAAACATGTCTCAAAACTTTGCACACTTCCCGATAATTGCAATTAAATACTATCCAAATTCTTGAAATTATTTTTTATTTTTTAAATAAAAATGAATAAGTAAATAAATAAGTAAATGAATTAAGTAAAAAATGGATTAAATTAAAAACATAATTAAATGTTTTTAAATTAATCCATTTTTTACTTATAATTAAATATTTTTAATTTAATCCATTTTTTACTTAATATATTTTTATATTGTTTAATGTCAACGGCAAACGTTGCCAAACAAATCTGACAAAAGAGTTCGCTTTCAATAGAAATTGCAAAACAAAAGCATTGCAGCGTAAATCAAATAAATCAAAAAATCGTTTTCTATTTTTTTGTAGTGCAACCTTGGATTAGCGATGCAGTTGGCAAGTGTCTCAAAAGAAAGGCAGAATCAACGAAATTGATTGCTTTTCTACTTGCAGCACTTGTTCAAGGCAAGCAAGTAGAGCGAGTGAGAGATAGGGACAGATATATTCCATAATTAACGGCTGAACAAACACGTTGACTAACACTCATATAATTAATTTGAATCAAGCAAAAGAGGGAAGAGAGAGGGAGATATCTGCATTGCAAGGCTGTCAGTCAGAGTCAAGTATAACGGCAACAACAGCAATAATAGTAATATCCGGGCCAAGTGAAGGTCAAACGAGTGCAGCAGCAAGAAAAACTATCAATTTTGTTAGTTGTTGTTGCTGTAGAACGCAAAAAGAAAAGCTCAGTTTCAGTATCAAGGCCTTACCTTGTTTGATATGCCATTGAGCAGCTCATTGCTGTTGCCCAACACTGTCAGAAATTTGGATTTGAGCGCACCGATGCTCGGCGTCCGCTCCATAAACAATTTGATTTTCGATCTCTCGCCGGCAAACGCAGCCGGTGGCGTGCCGGGCGTCGGTGTGCGGGCGGGCGGTGGCTTTGCATCCACCATTTTATGCTTTATACTTTACTTTCGTTCAGATGCGCTTTATTTAATTATTGTGTTTGCTGCTGTTGATGTTCTTGCTTAGTGCTATTTTTAGCAGTCGTTTTACACCGTCGACGTCGACGTCGGCGTTGCTGTTGCGACTGCGACTGCGACTTCTGCTGCTTCTTCTTCTTCTTCTTTTTGCTTTTGCTGTTTTGCGTATCGATTTTTCGCCCTAAGCAGCTGCTTTATTCCACTTCCTATCTCCCTCTCCCTCTTGATTTGGATTATTTCTTATTATGGGCTTGAGCAGCATTTGTAATCCGGCTGATGCAGCAAATCCTCTTTGTAGTTGGCTTTAATCATGTCTTTAAACTATACCCAAATGAAACGTACTTCTTTAAATATTATCGTGTCTTGTGTTTGCATTTATAAATCTATTTTTTTTTATTTTACACGATTTGGAATTTATCGTTACTTGAACGTCTATATTTTCATTATTTTAGTTAATTACATTTTTTCGTAGCCCGTAAATATAATATATATTTATTTTTTTATATTCTTGACAATATGATAATACCAATATTAAATTTTAATTTTTTACATTTAAAAGTTACATTTTATTTTTACACCCTTGCAAATTTATTTGAATTTTATTTAATAAATTTCAATATCTTCCACATACATATTAATAAGGATACATTTATATATAAATAATTCAATATTTAATTAAATTTTAAATTTCTTGGCATAAGATTGTGTTCCTCAATATTTTCACATTTATTCATCACATACATTTATATATATTTATATACATGTATAACAAGGTATTTCACAGAAATTACATCAAATTGTGCTCTATTTGTTTTTATTGTCCATAAGTATTACGCAAATGAAATTAGACGCACTGCAATACCCACAATTAAAACATAATTTCTGTGATTTTGTTTATACAATATTCTATTGCATTTTATTTTATTTTTATACATTGCTTTAATATTGCACTTCAAAGCACATTTAACTTTTACTTTTCTTCTTTGCACACTTTTTGCACGCAGGTCGCCGTAAAAATCGTTCAATTTCTACACACACAAACACACACTTATAAATACACACGCATACACACGCGAATTCACCCGATTGAGCTGCGTTTCCTGCAACGCTCGCTGCGCAAATGCAGCCGAATATTGTGTTTTCAGCTTTAAGAAACGGCGTGTGCCGCCGAAGTGAAAAAGACTCGCATGCAATAAAAAAATGAAACATGTGAAAGCTTTTGTGCGGAGCTTTTACACTGGCAAAAACAAGAACAACAACAGCCGGCATTTCGCTTGTTTACGAACAGCTGACAGCTGAAACGAACGAGCCGAGCGAACCAAACGACAGCTGTGTCGTCGCAGTCGCAGTTGCAGTCGTATTCGCAGTCAACGTTGGCGTCGACATCGAGCGGACAAGGTCGCAGGCGGAGACACTTTAGTAGCTAAGGAAGCGGTGGCAGCAGAGAATAAGGGCGCAACGGGCCTATCAGAAATGCGTGTCTGCAATTATTGGGCTTCGCCTTCGCCATTTGCTTCGGTATCCGTTTTGCATGTCATTTATTGCCAGCTAAATTTGCACATATAACCGCATGCACACATACACACATATACGCAAACATATACATTGAAATTACTCATACCACATGTTGAGCACACGCCGCAACGGGTTGCAAATGAACCGGTTGCCGCAACAGGGCGCAAACAGAGGCCATAATTTGCATATCGTACTTATAAATAAATATTTATTATTTGTACTTATTTACACACACACACACACACACACACACACTTAGTGGTTAATTGTTTTTTGATTTGTGCACACGCTGACAGCAGGTGGCGATTTGGAAGCGTGCTACAATCAAAATATGGAATACAATAAATGTTCTTTATTATAATAAAGCTGTTGAAATATACAAATATGTGCAAAAACAATACCATCGTAATAAATATACATACTTATCGATGCTTATTAATTGCACATAATGCCTATCAAATTATTCAGCAGCAATGAAAAATTATTTGTACAAAGACTTAAATATTAAATAAAACACAAATTGCTCAAGTTATTTTATGAATTACTAATATTGTTATACCATTAACGCATATGTATTTTCAAGACGAGAATTTATAATCCTGAACTCCTGTGGACTTCCAATTATTTTAATAACGCCAATAAATATTTAACAAGCAACTGCTAAATTACTTCTTGGTGGTGTGATTTAATAATTGCTTGTTATCAATGGGGAGTCGATCTGAATTTGTTTATACTGAATATTATATTTATACAATCCAAACTAGACAGGAAAAAAGAACTCTGAGATTATTAGATTCATAAACAAAGAATGTTATAAACATTGTCAGATTGTTTTAATCCGTCAGGCATCCCTGAAAATTTATTAAATTTAATAGACTTTTCCTCAACATCTAAAAAGTATTTTCCGCGGCTAAATAACACCAAATAAATATGTAATTAAATGTACTTAATTATTCGTATTCATGATTCGATATTTATCGAATTTATATATGAAAATTAGTATTCATATTTAATATATATATTAAAGCCATAATAAATTAAACAAAATGAAACGGAAAAATTGAAAAACATATTAAATAAGTTTGTCACCGGTCTGCGTCACAAAAGGAACCGAATAAAATGCATGGAAAAAATTCTTGGTGTTTTAAAAAACTACGCGATGAGCCCGACAAAGTTTTCAATACGTTGGCTTTTGTAGTATTTATATGAACATCGCGGTTTCCCCAAAATAGACGCACAAAGAGAAAACACAACACACACCACAGTTGATGGAAGAGATGGAGACACATTGAGAACAAATTGAGAAATTGAGAAAGAGACATGTTGTGATATAGTTCCTACTGAGAACTGCGACATCTGCGACTGCGAATGCAAACGGCGGTTTTGTAGTAAAAATATTGTTTAGATAGCCGGATCGAGAAATTAGTTTGTTAGGAGACGATCGCCGAACGAGACCGTAGCAAAATATATTTAATGTCGAGCGGCTACCAATAGCAATATATATATATATAGTGTATATCTATATATAAGTATATATATATATATATATCTAAATACATGTGTTACCAGCTGGCAGCAGCAATTTTGAGTGCGGCGGGACATGAAAAGAAGTGAAATCGTATTATGTAAGTGATCTTAAAGAGGCTGTCACATCAACATCCCACCAAAAAGTTCAATAACAAATATAGCTAATATGCCAATAGTAAAAAACGTACAAATTATAAAAGAAAACCCCTTGAAGTGTGTGCTAAAAATAAACACAACTAAATTTAAACCCAAATGAAAAGAAAAAATGGAAAAAGCTAAAAGTTCAAGGCATTATACTGAATCTGATAAATAATCAAACTTATGAATAAGAAAACTTGTTTTTTTTTGCTTTTCTACAACAGTACAGAATTAAATTCGAATTGTGCAAAAAATAAATGCAAAATTTGGGCAATTAACCAGATAGCAAAAAATATTAAGTGTTTAAAAATAGTTCACGTGCTCGTCTGTGAGACTGTCCGTGTTTGTTTGTGTGTGTGTGCATCTAAATATGTCTGTGTGTGTGTGTGTCTGTGTCTGCTCCCAGGGCAGCTGCCACTTGAAGCTGCCAAAGACGCTGCAGAAAAAACAGAGTGCGGTGGTCAAGATACATATATATAATGCATACGTTTGGGCCACCTGAATTGCATTTAATAATTTTCTTTTAAACAAAAGAAAAAATGGATAAGTTTTTAAGCAAATGTTTCCTTTAACCTAAACAAAATAAATTGTAAGTCAGGTAAAGCTAGTAAAAGATAAGCTCAGTCTTGTCAAATTCACATTTTCTTAAAATTCTTACAAAACAAAATGATTTTTTTCAAATCACCCTTTGCCAAATAAGTAATATGTGCATTACGAAAATAAATTAAATTAAAAAAAGATTTTCATTCACAATATTTAATATGAAAAAGGATTAAAATTACATTAATTTTACATTTTACACATTTTCAATATTAAACTTAAATATATATATATAGGTCAGATAATATATTTAAGTGAATTTTGAATAAACTCTTAAAATAAATGTTAGCAATAAATTTCAGAAACTATATACCCTAGCTGCTGAGATTTATAGGTATATAGCATATATCTTATATATTCATAATGCCACATAATATCAGTTAAGATAATTCATATCTCTTATTTGAGAATGCACTCAACAATGATTCAAAAACTTTCTGCTCTCAATTCCTGATGTAAAATTTCTCTTAATAATACATTTTGGGCAGATCTCAATTCTCTATATTTATCGCTTATTCTTTGATATCTCTTGGGTTTTTTGCTGCTTATATTCGCTTTACTATTAGAGTATATATAAAATTTAATTAAGGCCCTGTATCTTATATCCTCTCTTTATCTCTCGTTCTCTCTCTTTCTCTTCATGTCCGTCTCTCGATCTCTCTGATTTCTATTCCACTTCAGCAGGCTGTCATCTTCCGCTAATTGACTCACACAAATGATTTCCTTGTGCCTCTTTGGCATCGCTTTATAAATAAACAACAACAATTTTATGCACAATTTCGCAACGGGTACTAATAATTAATACTCTATCCACTAATAAGTACAGAAGAGTTTATTTAAAATTTGATTTCTTTCTTAATTAATTTCTTAGCAAGTCAACAGACTACTCTTTCAGAATTAATTATTTATTTAAGCATTTAATCGAGTACACCAAATATCCATTATGAGCATAGAGTATTCTTTAGTCGGTTTCCATTCTCAGATCAGACTTGTTTTGAATGTAGAAATTTTGACCTATATTTATACGGTTTATTCGTGGAACAACTCTGGTGGCGTTTGGGCGTTTGCATTCGCGTTGCATTCATAATTTAGCTAGGAACTTGCCACAAAAATTTAGGTGAGCATGATAAAAATATTCAAGAAAATTATATAGATATTTTTTGGCAGTTCTGTGTAATATGAAGTCTTCTGAAGTGCTTGAGAATGAAGAAATACTACATATATAAATATATATATACATAAGTATACATAAATATATATATACATATGTATATATATGAAAATTAGCTTATAATATTTAAGTAATTTGGTAAATATTTATATAGGAACATGAATAACATAGTAAAAAGTATACATAGAACATCTTTTTTATAACTCAATCATTATGTGCCTCAATAAACAATTGGGGAGACATCAACTGGCGCAGTTTACGATCAAATAAACTATACATAAACAAATCTTTGATAAAGATTCCATATAAATTATGCCAAAGCTTTGTTTAATCACTTTTTACATAATACTCAAAATATGCAGCAAATAAAAAATAAACAGGAAGAAGAAGAACGGGAAGTCCAATACACGAATTGAACGACAAAACTAAAGAAGTCAAAGATGACGTCACAACAATTGCTCAACAGAAACATTCGCACAATGCCCACATGGGTGGTGAGTCTCTCTCTCTCTCTCTCTCTCTCTCTCTCTCTCTCTCTGTCTCTTTCTCTCTCTCTTGTTCTCTCTTTCTATATCTAGAGATTATTTAACTTATTCTCTGAGTAAATACAATTGTAGACTGAGGCAAACGATCGAATTGGACCCAAGCCGCCACCAACGCCAATGAATGGGAATGGTGCAGGCAACGGTACTCAGTTGAAGGTTCCAGCCCTGCCACCAAAGACGAAGAACACACCTGAACCCGACTACGAAATCATCGAGTTTACCAATCAACAGCAGTACTCAAATGAACCAATGAAAACCACACAGATTCGCACCAAAACGCCAGGCAAGTTGATCTTTGATGAAATTCGAAAACACTTAGTTTTTAAGACAATAAGTGAGGCTTTAATTTAGGCAAAATCTAAAGATTTAAAACAATTATATGAGATTCCCAATTATATAGAAATACTGGAGTTATCACAGAATTCCCGTTTTTGCTTTGTTATTTTAAATAAGCTTTTACAAAATGTCCATACTTTAATAAATGACAGTAGAAATTATTTGATAAAAATAATCTAGAAAGACAAAAATTCGAAATTATCTTATGCATGTATAGCGACAATTTCAATAATTTCGAATAATAACAACAAAACCCACAATTATTAAATAATAATTTATTAAATAATAATAATTATTAATTGATTAATTAATTACCTAATTAATTTTCGAATTTATTTTTTTGTGGAGCTTACATTTTAATATTTTATTGAATTAAGAGCTGGGAGTTAATACATAGTCTTCCACAAATTTTCATTTTGCATAAGATCAAAATAAAATATTTCGAGATCTTTAAATAAGAGAAAATAAAGGAGTTAATTAATTTTTTCGTTTTTATAAAACATTTATAAGTGAGTAGTTAATAGTGTCAATTATTAATAAGAATTTTAATAACTTTAAACTTTTATTTGAATAGACAACAAACTGAAGTGCACTTTGTGCGGCTCACAGAACCCATGGGTGACCTGTGCCGAGTGCGCTGGCCAAATCTTCTGTGCCTCATGCGACGACATGTACCACAAGCATCCCAAGCGGAAGCAGCATCTACGCAAGGTAGGTTTCTGAGTGGGTCAAGTATGTACTGTATATACTGTATATATTTTTCTGTATTGCCAGGCTGTGGAGCAGGGCATACCGCCCATACCACCCAAGGCACAGGGTGGCGCATCGCCGCCAGTTGCACCACCGAGACGCAGCAAGCGTGGATTGCTGACACCGTTTCTGGGCCGCAAGGAACAGGTACGCCACTGCACGATATCATAAACCAAAATAAAAACTCCGTACTAGCGAAAGTACCAGTCCAAGTACTAGATCCTAGTTCTACCATTTAGTACCAGTTTGTAATCGATTTTCTTAATGCTTCAATAAATAAAAAAAAAAAAATCACATATGAAACCTTTATGCTGCTTGCAAACAGGAAAATAAAATCTGATCTCTTTCGGCACGCCGAATTTTATAAATACCCTTGCAGACCGAAATTGGACTGTTTGTACAAATGGAATTCTCAATTAAAACTTGATTAAAAAATAAATTAATAATAAGATATGTGGGAGCTATATGATATAGCATTCGTATCGATTTTCACCTTCGTTTTATACATATTTTAATAGCATTCCAATCGTTTATTTACTCCTTTGAATAATGAATAATTTTAAAATATTGGAAAATAATCCATTTAGAAATAAAATATTTTTAAATTCTAAAACATAGAAATAATATAGAAAAATACTTGTATAAACATAATTATATGTCTTGTTGATGTTAAAATATAAAAAAAGTAAAAATGGTCCATTCTTACCAAAAAGCTATATTGCCAAATTTTACTTAAGATAGTTTCAAGACCAACAAAAAAATAGTATTGAGTCAGAAGAACATGTAATAACTATATCATTAATTTATTATAATTTTCATTCAAAATGTATGATCTGAAAGAAGTTAAAATTATATAAATTTATAGGATTGCTCAAACACATTTTATAAACTTTAAAAGTAATCGTTTGACCCGAATAATTTTATTATAATTTCCAAAGTTATATAAATAATAACTTTTGTAATATAAATATTATCTGATAAACTAGGTGTTCTCATTAAATTGTATGGACTATAAGAATATACATTATCTAAATTTTGTAATAAATATTTACTCATTACTCAACACAAGTAAATTTGTTTAAGGATTGTTCTAATATTAAAACTGTCCAATTTTTTTTTTTTTGATAAGGTTCAATATGGTTTGATGAGTAAATTTTCTGTTGGGTTTAATTCAATGAACAAACAATTTGAACAGTCTGCAAGGGTATACATAAGAAAAGTAGAAGAAACGAGCGAAAAATGGAAACCAAACTGAAATTCTTTTACAGATGTTACCCCCGCCATCGCCGACGCCGTCGATGAAATCCACCAGCGGCTGGCGGGGCACAATGCCACCACAAATGACAAATCGTCCGCTGCCGGAGCCGCCACGTCCCGCACCAAGCGAGGGCGGCGGCTCCTCCCGCTCCGGCACGCCCAAGTCAGTATTCGATACGATCAGTCGGCCGCCGTCCGTTCAGCTGGAGAAGATCAAGAGTAAGGCGAGCGCAACGCTGGACAGGATGGCACAGCTGCAGCAGCGATATCGCGAGCAGAAGGCTGGCATCTCGAGCAGCTCTACCATGGGCAGCGAGCAGGTAAGCCCAACATGTGCCACCAAGTCCCATCCAGTCACCATTTAATTGTATTCCCCTCATCAAGATCGTATCGTATTTTATCGTATCGTGTGCGTCTCGTCCATGTCACTCCCCTCTCTCTCTTTCTTTCTGGGTTTCTCTCTTTTTTGTTCTATGTACATTTCCTTGTGCAGCATTTGCCGAGCCTCGAGCATTGGTCAAACATTTCACCATCGCCCTCGCATTTTCGTTCCGGCAGCATGTCATCCGGATTGAACTCATCGCATTTTGATCTATCGGATGATTCACACAATTTTCACAATTCCCTGTTGCTCCAACAACAACAACGACAACACCAACAACTACAACAACGACAGTCTGCCGGTGCCCAGCGTCGTCAAATGAGCTCCTCCGTCTTCAATCTCAACTCGATGAACACACGGCGCCCTCTAGCGGAGACCCAGCACAGCGGCGCCTGGCTGGCCAATCAGCGCATACAGCAAGTAAGTTCACTCAACCGTTTCCAACACTAAAATGGCGGATATATATATATATATATATATATATTGCACTCCGAAAAGTCACGCAGTTAATTGGAAAACTCCTAAACAAGCAAAAAAAAAAAGTTAACGAATTTTCTGAGCGTTTAGCTCTTGTGTGCCCAAATGGCTTTGAAATTCAGGTTTATATATTGTAAAAAATCATCATTTGAATTAGGAAGATAAGACCCTGAAAGACAACTTGCGATTTACAAACTTACATTTGAATAGTAAGGAGAGCTACCCTTTTCCCATTTTCTCCATTTAAGGACGTTCATTTTTCTGAATACAGCTTTGATAAATGGTTACGTGGTAAAACTGATGAATATGAAGGAATTAGATTAGGTGGTTAGTGCATTTACCAATATGAATAGGAGATATCCGATATTCGAGCTGTATTCGGGTCTCTGCCTGATTATTGCCGTTATTGTGTCAGGTGCAATGCGAGCGAGTTTTGATGAAACTTTGCATATTCCTCCAGCCAGCACAAATATCAGAAACGGCATGATCGGGACACTATTTCTTCTACTCATCGATCAAAGATGATTTCATTTTTAAAAAACTTTAATTTTTTGTAGGAACCACATTTTAGACTTACCCTCATCGACACTGGACAACTGCATCCTTTGGATGTCATACAAAAAATAGGGCAAATATTAGTTTTAGTATGGAAGACTGTTTGTTCAAAAAGATTTCGAGCCAAACTACTAAAATGTTGATATATCTGCCAATTGATAATATCTCTTTTTATCTATTGCTTTTTTATTGGAAAGTTAATATAAGAATACAATAATCAAATTAGGTGGTTTGAAAGATGAACATCGGAATGCATAATTAGGCTTATTATTTATTTATGAAGTGAATTTCCATTACAATACTCATTAGCACTACATCCAATTTCCGAATTGTGCTGACTCTTCTCTCATCTTTAAATCTGAAAATATTTTAAGTTTATATCTTTAATCTAGTTTCTACTTTCGAATCAATATACACCAAATTGTATTAAAGAACTGTTGATAACTTTTTAAATTTTTTATTTAATATGGAGGAGGCAACAAAGCTTGCAACAAATTGATAGTAACAAATGCCATCCGTTGACTTCGCTTCCAGGCACAATCGATGGCGCAGCTGAACTGCGCCGGCTGTCAGAGCCAGCAGCAGCAGGGCAACTGGCCAGCGCATCCACACGCTCATCCGCATGGGGATGAGTGGTCCCAGTTTGGGTCGCAGCAGCAGTTCAATCAATCAAATCTGTCGCTAAACGTTGGCGCCGGATACTTGCCACAACACCAGCAGCAACAGCAGCAGCATCCGCATTATCCTCCGCCCGTGTTTATGACACAACGTGGCATGATACCCAACATGTATCCAGCCGCTGTTGGTTATCCCATGATGCATCCAGGTGAGCTGCGAACAATCCATCTTAAAAAGTCCCTGATTTATTGATTCCCCTTCCAGGCGTCATGGGCATGCCACCGCCTGTTGGATCGCGTGCAGCATCCCGTCCTCGTTATGCTGCCTCCCCGACACCCAGCCGCAAGTCACTCTCGATGCGACGTGGCAAACGCAGCAGCTATGTGGATGATGAGCTGACGGATGATGAAGATTCGGATCAGGATGACCGTCGCTCCCTTGTCTCTAATCGATCGGGCATGACAAGTGCTTCGCGCTCCCATCAGCATCAGCATCAGCATCATCATCAGCGGCAGCGCCGTTTGTCAAGTGCCTCGCAGCTGATCAACAATAGTTGCAACGATGAGCTGGATGGGGAGCACCGTATGGCCACCAGACAGCACAAGATGCGCGACCGTCGTGGCTCCATTGCCAAGTCTGTGCAGAGCGATTGGCTGCCCGAGCGCAGGGATTCAAATGAAGGAAGAGAGGGTGTAGGTGGTGGTGGTGGTACCTTAAAGAGAGCTCAACAGGAGCCTCCAAAAACGAGTCGCATCTACTCGGATCTGGAGTCGGAGGGTTCGGATGCACATGCTTTGGTGCAAGCCAAAATACAGCAAAAGCTGCAGGAGAACTCCACAGAAACGCAGCCAAACAGCAAAAGGAACGAGGTTAGGCGCAGGCCAGAGATGAAGGATGAAAACACACAGGCAGCGGCGGTGATCCAAAAGAGCCCAGCAACTCCTGCCAATGCGGAGCATAGTGAATCCGATTACGAGGAGGTAGTTGACGAAGTTCCCGCCTCAGAGAGCGAGGCGGTAGAAACGCATGCAGCTGCGACAGTTGAGGCTGGTGAAGAGGATTTGGGACCACCGCCATCGACACCCGATCACGAATGGGAATGCGAGTTTTGCACCTTTGTTAACGAGGCCAATGTGAAGATCTGTGCCATCTGCTGCAAGACGCCCTGCAAGTCACCCACAAAACCCACAGAAAAGAAACCGAATACTGCGGAGATAAAACCCGAACCAAAGACTGCCACAGCTAAGCAGGACACAAAACTGCTGCACAAGAGCTCCATGAAGTCAACTAATCAAAGTCCAATCACGCCAAAACAAACCACACCAGCTGCCCCAACTACGAGCACCACCAAGAAACAAAAGTCGCAGCTGAAAACCACGGGGGAACAACAAATAGACAGTTCCACCTCCAAGGGTTTCATACACAAAGGTAGGATTCTTAAGAAAATCTCATTTTTCGAGGGTACTAAGAACTGAGACAGATAAGCCCCCCCCCCCCACACAACTCAAGCATTGTACATCCTAATTAATATTAAACTGTAACTGTTTAAACTACAATTAACGCATTTATTGAAACATTATACGAAATACAAATCAAGTCCCAAACTAAACATTCTTGAGTTTTGTTGTTCCCATTGATTTTTGTTGTGTTGTGTTCTGTTGTGTGCCCTACTAAAGCTCTCATCCATCATCTTCCAGAATCCGTTGAGAATATTTGGAATACACTGGATGAGAGCATACAGGCACAGGCGGAGCAAGTGTTGAAGCAGGCAAAAAAGGTCTCCACAGGCTGTGGAGGCACCCCTCCCAGGGAGCTACCCCCCAGGCAGGATGGTGCTGTCACCGAGAGACAGGCTAGGGAAATGGCCACCTCACCACCACCGCAAAGCATCTCCACACAAGTAAACGATCAGTCTGCAATCAATTCCTTGAAATCCTCAGGTTAACTGACGCTATTTGCAGACCTACGATGCGCTGCCCTTTCACGACCAGTCACAGGAACCAGCGGCTGCTCCTGTCCGGGAGCACTATAGATCGCCAGAGCCATCCAAAATGGAAAGGAAACCATATTATCGCAGCAACTCACAGCTCCCACAGGAGAACGAACGCTACCGTAGCGCCAATGATCTGAGATATAATGTGGACACTGCCCCAGGTCCATATAATACGGGCCAACTCACCAGACGCCCCAATTTCATAAATGATCTGAGATCCTTCCAGCACGTAAGTCAATCAAGCCTTTTATTACACATCCCAAATATAAGCTTAACTATTTTAAATGTAGAACCTATGAATGTCCATCAATATGATTTATGAAATAAACAAATGGCATATTCCAAAATTAAGAAAAACGCCAAATCGTATTTTGACTCAAGTCACAAATTGTCTATTAAGCTGGCGCTGCTTAAGCTGGTGACTCGAGAAAAAATAACACAAAAATTATGAAATTAAAAATATAATTTAATATACGTAATTTAATATCAAGATTATTAGAAGAATTAAGAATAATAATATTTATAAAATTTTTATGATTTCTTGAGAATTTAAATGCTAGATGGAACATATACTCGTAAATGGTCACATATATGTAAAAATATATTAAAACATTTATTATTTTTCATTAATTTACATATTTCCTCGACTCACCTAAATTGATCAATATTAATTCAGGAACTTCACAGTAATTTAAAAACTCACAGGTAACGCTGAAAATTGGAGTCAGATTAAGTTAAATTCAGCTGTTTTGGCAACTTATAGTTGACCACATTAAAAAACAATAATGTTCTCCACTAACAGCATTAAATCTTCAGCATTATTCTGTAAAATTATTGGGAAAATATATTTTCCTATTTAAAAATTAATCTGTAATTTATTTTGATTCAAACTTTTAGTCAACTTCCTCACCAGCTGAGTTAAGTCACAATAAAGTCAGATTATAGAAAATAATAGTTTCCTATATAAGAAAAAGAATTACTGATTTTAAATGATTTTTTAAATTATTAGTAATATTTTTATATTTTGTCCACTACACCATTAGCAAAGTTCCTCACCATTTGATCTGCCGCACGATTCAGTCGGCTACAAACATGAGCCAGCTCGTGATCCCGAAATCGAGATGCACATAATTTTGAAGGAGCTGGAACTTTATAAATTCACCGTTGAGGAACTGGAGGCAGCTCTCAAATACTGCGGACCCGATGTGCATCCCATACAATGGCTGCGTGAGAACTGGCACAAGCTGGTCCAGACCGTGCAGAGTCTCTCCACAAAGTACGGCCAGGAGCGGGCGGAGAACACAATAGGAACAATCTCGCAGAATGAGGCACGTGAGGCCCTGCGAAGTTCGGGTGGAAATGTTTGGCAGGCCGTTGCTGATTGCATACAGCAGAGGCAGCAAAAGTACCGCAAACTGGCCGCAAAGGGCAACTTCCTCAATGAGGATATTGTGAATGCGTTGACAGCGCATCAAGGTAATGTGGAACAGGCCCTGGTCGAACTGAATCGCACACAACTCAAACCATTTTTAATGCGCATCTGGGGCTCGCCGAACGGCGTGGAGAATGAGAGTGCAGCCGTAGACACCAAGTCGGGTTAGTTACTAGCTTTGAGCTTCCACATATATCAATCATTATTCACTATAAACAGGGGTCGCTCGAAATTTAGAACAAAGTCAAATTTGGCTCAAGCCTCTTTTTAATATCTGAAAAATTAAATAAATAAATATAAAATAGTTAATAACTTTCATATTAAAATAAATAAAATTGGCTGCCAAAACTAATACTAATACCTGAAAACATGTTAAATTCAAAATAATTAACATCTTCTTATATAAATAAAATATCATCATTATTATTTATATACAACCTACTTTTATATATTTAATAATTTCTAAAAATCATTATTATTATCCCAATGAGTTTTGAATGGAAGGAAACTGGAATCTATAAAAAAGGTGGTTTTTTACTTGCTTGTCCTTTTTGTCTATGAAAAAGAAATGACCTAAAATTCAGAATTATGAACTCAACAATAAATTAGCTTAAGGCAGTTCCAAGTTGAGAGCGATCACTGAAATCTATTACACACTCCTCATGTTCTCTCCCCATCTGTTGTGTAGATATCCATCAGTTTCTCAACACACATGCTTTGGACTGTTTGCAAATGACGAATAGTGAGAGTTCTGCATTTGCCAATCCATTCGATGCTTTGTACAGTGATGATAATCAGAGTCCTGCCAAATCGTCTTATGCCACACCGAGTCCTTATCAACTCGAAGATAGTACGCTCAAAAATCTGGAAATACTTATTGGCAACATGGAACAGAATCATGCCAAGCAGAATCAGGAAGTGCTGCGATCAATTGAAACCATGTTGGAGGGTTTCAAGAGCAAGCCAGAGCAGGAGTATGAAATAGATCCAGAAGTTATGCGCATTTTGACCAAGAGTCCCATTAGCACATTGAAATCCCCATCTGCACTGCAGGACAAGTCCAGCGATGATGTCAAGAGCTTTGTCTGGCAACACATACAGGACATTGTGCCCAACCTGGTGCAGCAGGTGGAACAGGAACTAATGGAGCCAACAGAGGTAGCAGAGATAGCCCCAACATTCGTGGAAACAATCGCAACTGTGGCTGAGACAGTGGTGCAACAAGAGGTAACACCACCAGCTGAAAATCCTGGTGCTTACATCATGGAAGAGTTCATTAAGCCCAACTTACGGGAGAGTTCAATACGCGAGGAATTGCAAATTAATTTCATTTATGCTACGGAAATTGCCAACTTTAAGCTGGAGTTTGATCGTGGCATCGAGAGATGGCATGAATTGGAATGGGAATTGGATGACTTGGAAGATGCCAGGCACATTGTCTACAAGAGTTATTTGGCACCAAATGTGGAAGAGGCCTCTGTGGAGAATGAACAGCCAGCGGCTGCTGTGAGTGTGACAGAGAGCAATAATCTAAAGAATATTGGAAATTTCACAACTGAGGCTGCAGTGGTTTCCGGTGCAGCTCCCTCAGGGAGTACAGAAACGAATCTAATTCAAGAAGTGAAGGAAATCATCTCACCAAAACTTATCAGCGAATCAACAACAAAACTTAACGAAAAAACAGAACCGACTCTACCAGATGGCATTGTAGTCGAAACAACTGTGGAGAAGCCAAAAGAAGAACTGAAGGAGATTCAAACCGAGTCCCCAGCTGAGTTAGATGACAAACCCAGCACCAGTCGAGATGCTAATAAAAGAATGAGACGATCCCAGCTACCGAAAAAGGCCAAGGCTCGTGATCAAAGCCAAAAACCAGTTAATCGAATTAGGTTGCCCAATAAGACGGCAGAAAAGAGCCATCAAGACGAAGCTAAGAAGGTATTAGCCATAAATGAGATGGTATCAGATTCTAAGATGGCAACAGCTGTTGTCGAAACTGTGGTGAAAGTAGTTAATCAAGTTAGTTCGGAGGAGATAACTGAAACGGAAGTAGGACAAAAAGAAACTAGGGAAGCTGAAGAGGAAATTGAAGCTGGCACAAGAAGAACAAAAGAATATGAAATAGGCGAGGGAGCTGTTGCAGAAGTGAAAGCTGAGATTACTTCTTCAAAATCCGTTCTTGAAATCCTCGAAGTGGAAGCTGATGTTACTCCTTCCACATCTGTTAATCAAACAAAAGAAGACGATGCAGCAGTAGAAGTGAATATTACTTCTTCAACTTCAAAAGGAGATGAACAATCCAGACTAACTGAAGCTAACCTTGCTCAAGTCGAGCAACTTTTTGTTAAGCCTGAGGATCAGTTAGGAGTATCTCAAATCCCGGATGTACCACAGATATCTACAACTGAAATCTCTTCAACTCAACCCTACGAAAGTATTGCCCTACAACTGCAACCAACCCCAGCTTCAGAAAAAAGAGCAGTTTTGGATAATAAATCAGTAGAAGCAGCTCAGATCTCAGATCATCAATCACAGACAGAGTTGAGCACTGAAAGAGTCATTGAGATAAAACCAACATTCGTTGTTGCAACTAATCAAAAGCCTAGTCCCAAACGCCTCTCAAAGATTCCGGTGAGAACCTTAAGTACGACTAGTCTCCGCAGTGAAAGTAGAAATAGTACCCAAACACCGGTACCAGCGGAGGGAGAGGATTATAAAAGAAACTCAGAAGATCATACAGATGTCCTGGCAGAAGAAATAAAGTCGCCTTCTCCTACATCAATGCAGGCGTCGAATTCATCTTCGTCGACAGCAGAAGTCGTAACTCCCAACGATTCCGAAGAGGTCTTTGAAGATGCAGCCGATTTCAGTGGTGAAGAACCGCATTTACTCGATGAGTATCAATCGGATGCCGAGCTCTACAGCCTGGACAGTGAGGAGCATCTACCAAAGTCACCCGAAAGTGAAGAGTTGCTCGTTCTCAATACGGAGTCACCTGCAGAAAACTTCCAAGTTAACAAATCGACCAGTAACACAACAATTAGTTCAAGTCAATCCGAGCCAGAGAAGATGGTGTTGAAGGAGTTTATACCATCTGGAGATCCGGCCAAGCAAAATCTGAGTGAACTTGTCGAGGACACTCAACGTTTAATCAAACAAATGCGCGATGAGATTAGCATGGATGAGTTTGAGTCAACCGATGACGAAGACTATTCCGAGGACTACTCCGATGAGTACGATGAGGGCGAAGAGGAGGAGTGGTATGACAGCGAGGGCGAGGAGGAGGAGGGTACATACAACGAGAATGCATCCTTTATTGAGGAAGCCTCCAGCGGAGCAGCCGATGGCTTGGCAGACGACGACGATAAAACAACAGAAATCGAGGACATTATGGAAGAAGATGAATTTGAAGAGGAAGAAGGAGCAGGCGAAGGAGACGGAGACGGAGACGGAAACGAAAAGACAGACAATAATAAGCTTGCCCAGACAGCTGACACACATGAAACAGTCACGAGCACCTCATCAGTCACGCCCACAAATCATGAAATGGATCTAAATACAGAGATTGAGCCGGTTTCTTCCACAGACAGGATCAGCACGATTGAGGCAAATATTAGGTCAGCCGATGAAACGGATCAAGGACAAGCTGCTGTAATAAAAGAGCCGGCAAAACCCATTGTTGTTGCAGTTACAGAAACGGTTCAAGACTCATCCGCAGCCGCAGAGCCAATTGTAGCAACTCCTGAAACTCCATCCGTGGAAATTGTATTAGAATTCGAAACACAACCAATAACGGAGGAGGATGAAGTACCAACATCCCTACCCCTAACACCCGCACCACCCATAATCGATTCAGAAACCCGTCCGCTTGAGCTGCCCAGCGAAACTGTATTGGAAGAGCCCAAAAAGGTAAATCCCAAGACAAACAAAACCGAGGCTAGCAAAACTCCCAGTACACTGAAGACCAACAAATCCACAGTAAGCAAAATACCCAAACCCACAAATGAACCCAACACAAATACAACAACAACCACAACAACAACAAAAAACATCAAGAAATTGCCGATGCGTTCCAAATCCTTTTCCGCACCCATGGGCATCTCTTCTGTGAAACGCATCCAGCAGCAATTCATGCAGAAGCAAACAGTGTCCAGCACATTCAGCAGTAGTCGTGTGCCACTCAAGACTAGTCCAACCAATAGGAAATCCCTGAGTGATGCGATTAGCAAATTCAATACAAACACCACACTCGATGGCCCGAGCACAAGTGGTGCAGCGGCAGCAGTGAATGCACTGCTCAAGCCACGATCCCAGCCACGTATACCCAAAAAGAAATACCATGAGACATGTTTCTCGGATGACGATTACGAGACATCTGCCAACGAGGAGGAGGAGCCAGAGGAGGAGACAGAACTAGCTGCACCACTAAAAGCAGAGTTGCTCAAGCGAAAGCTCAGCATGCCTGTCTTTCGGGCCTATGCCAGTGTTCAGGAACCCATAATTGAGGAGCCAGCGGTGTGTAAAATCCCTTGGATGAGTACAGTAAATACCTGATACAGTCGCTGTTTCCACTCTTAATTGCAGGTGCTGGCACGCAAGTATGTCGAACAGAAGCTGGTCACGAACATTGCCGAGGCACAGATTGCCGCCACTCTGGTGAACATGAAGTTCCAGGAGGATGTGGCTCTGTGGGCAGCTAGGGAATGCTCGGATCTCGATCAGGCCATCTCCATGCTGCAGCAGGAATGCGAACTGTGCATGAACAACTATCCCATGAATCAAATTGTCTCCATGCTCAAGTGCACCCACAAATGCTGCAAGCAGTGCGCCAAAAGCTATTTCACTGTACAGGTAAACACATATTAATTTATGTAAAAACCTTGCATATTTTGTTATTTGTTTCTATTTCTTAAAATTTATATGTTGAAGATGAGCTAATCTTATAAATATGTCATAGTATCTCTCATAGTTTTAAATTGTTTTTTTTAGTGGTACCAGACGAAGATTTGAGAAGTTAAATAAACAATTAAAACCCCAAATCTGATGATGATGTTAATTACCTCTAACATACATACATACTATGTACTATTACAATTTTTATAAATTAGTTCTTTATTTCTGTCCCTCCAAAATAATAATATAAAATCAAAATATAGTCTCTGCCCAACGTCCATACTATTAATCTAAAAGCGCAGAGTTTAACACCGACTTTACTATCCTCTACTACATATATAATTTTATTTTGTCAAATATAATTTGAAAAAAACATTAATATATTAATATATATCAGATCTACGATAATCCTTCTTTCTTGTGGAGGTATTCAACTCAATATTATTTTTCATTTAAATTTTTCATATTCAGCAAATTTATATAATTCTGAACATTTTATTCTTAATGCTGAAATTATTTTTCTTGCTTATTTTAGTCAATAGGAGTTTTAAGCAAGCTATATATATATATATATATTTTTTATATATCTATATTAGAAAGAAAATCTAACTTTTCTTTTCGTATAATAGCTACTAAACTTATGCACATAATATATATATTATATATATACAATCTAATAGAAAAGGAAGAATACATTTTCTATTTCAATAATGATAGCTTCTTTTTTATGCCTAAATTTTTATTAATTGTATTGTTTTTATTTGTTATTTATACAGATAACTGATCGCAGCATCAACGATTGCAGCTGCCCGTTTTGTAAGCTGCCCGAGCTGAGCAACCAGTTGTTACATGAGGATGAGCACTTGGAGTACTTTTCCAATTTGGATATATTTCTCAAAAATATTCTGGACAACGATGTGCATGAGCTGTTCCAGCGCAAGCTTCGCGATCGCACACTGCTCCAGGATCCCAATTTCAAGTGGTGCATCCAGTGCTCCTCCGGCTTCTTTGCCCGCCCCAAGCAGAAGCGCTTGATATGCCCCGATTGTGGTTCGGTGACCTGTGCCGCATGCCGAAAGCCCTGGGAGAGACAGCATGAGGGGACCACCTGTGAAGCCTACCTGGAGTGGAAGCGTGAGAACGATCCGGAGTTGCAGGCCCAGGGCGTCCAGGAGCATTTGGCGCAACATGGCATCGACTGTCCCAACTGCAAGTTTCGTTACTCGTTGGCAAGGTACGAATATGATTTGATTTCATCTTAATCCATTTTTTTCTAACGAATATGTATATAATAATCGAGTATTAAACAAATTAATTACGATTTCATAGCGTTCATAGAAAATTGTATTTTTCAAATTAAAGATATGAAATAAACTTAAATAGTCCTATATTTTTAAATCCCACAGAAATTTTTAGAAATTTCAGACATTTAATATAAGTATAAGAATTTTTATATACATATGTTAATAGGTAAATTTTCAGTATGCTTAATACACAGATATTAATTTAAAAATAGATATATATATATATATATATATATATTTGAAAATTATAAAAAATAGAAATATTTTAATATTATATTAACACTTTGTTCATTTCAGGGGCGGCTGCATGCATTTCACCTGCACCCAGTGCAAGTTTGAGTTCTGTTACGGTTGTGCCAGACCCTTCATGATGGGTGCCAAATGCAACATCTCGCCGTACTGTTCCAAGTTGGGTTTGCATGCCCATCATCCCCGCAACTGTTTGTTCTACCTGCGCGACAAGATACCGCTGCAGCTGCAGTTCCTGCTCAAGGAGCACAAGGTCACATTCGATACCGAGCCCATCGAAGCCGATGATGAGCCGAGCAGCTCCAGCAAGGCAAGGGCCTCGGCCCGCTGCCCCATCCCACTGCAGAAGGAGACCCCACAGGGCCTAGTGGACACAGTTTGCAACAGCGATGTGCCCGACAAGCATGCGGGCATGTGTCGGTACGTTCTGGGCAACAACTTCCACTGGTGTCTTGAAAATACAGCTAATTGATCTTTTATAGCACACATTACGTAGAGTATTTGGCTGGCAAGGTGGCCAAGGCCAGCATCGATCCGCTGCCCATTTTCGATTTGACGGACTGCGTCCAGGAGCTGCGTAGGCGAGGCATTGCCCTTCCCGAGCGCGGGCCCTGGGACACCGATGAGATCTACAAGAAAATGTGCTCTGAGGTTAGTTCGATGACGTTCTTATTTTTTTTTTTTCCTCTTTTCTTCTTTTGTTTTTTTTGTATTGTATTGTGTTTACTTACTTGCACACCCACCACACTATAATTATCGTAAAATGTGTTAAACGAATTCTGGGGGATATCATTTAAGAAAATCATATAGAGGCTCATGTAAAAACCAAAATAATTTGAATCTATTATCTTAAATTTTAAAGATATTAAATTTAATGTAATATTTTGAGAAGCTATACTGATTTGGTATTGACTTCTTGTTTTAGCTTTTACTACGCTTTTAAAGTTTGTAAAATCCGAAGTTTACAATTTCCAGATTAAAAAGCTTCCATTTATAAAAAAAAACCAACATAATTTATATTTTATGTAAATAAAACTTTTCTTTTTGAATTTAATTCAATACCTTGGATACACTTCATATTATTTATAACACAGCCTTAAATGAGATTTATAGATTCAAAATGCAATGATTTAATAATTCGGTAATTATAAAGCTAAGACAATTGCATTATATCGTGGAGCGGAATTCAATATAGGGTAACACGAAAATAATCTTTTTTTTTGTATTTTTATAGATTTTAACTATTGTTTTATTTTGGTTTCAAATTGTGCTTTTTATTGAGTTTTCTTTACGTGGAAAACGCGATTCCTATGTCTGTTTTGACCCGATGATTCAGTGCACGCCCCCGATATAAATAAACGTCGATCGATGAAAACAAAAACATGTCGGCTAACACGTTCGCCTTTATTTAGCCAACACTCTGACGTATTTTGTACGCGTCTTAATTGATTTCGCACGCCTTTATTTGTATTAGATTGTAAACAAGAGACTCGAGCGCAAATAAAATATGTTTATTTCTTGCTCTCACTCTATATTTCTATCTCTTTTCATTCTCTCTCTCTCTCTCTCTCTCTCATTGTAGGTTATCAAACAACATATACCACTCAAATCGGCCTGATTACGATCGGAATAATCCGCTGTGTTCTTCAAGGGAATTCAATCGACGTTTCTCCACTTTTGCAGTTTTTCATGCAATTTTTAATGAATTGCAACCATTTATACAACGACATTTTATATACATAGAGCATAATGTTTACAAAAATACATAAATATGTAAATCTACAAAGCTTATTAGACATTCGACATTCATACCAAACATTAGGCCAACTCACCCAATAGCGCTACCAACTATTTGTTTAGCCCGTAAGCAGCTTATCATTATCATTATTTTTGCACTTCAGAATAGACACAAACCATAGCCAATACATGAACAGATGGGCCTACAGACACTTGCCAGAGCCGATTTGTTATCGAGAGCAATTTGTGCAAAGCGTTTGGCGAATATTCAACTTATTGCATATATATGGTATATATTTTACCTTGCCATGATAATCGAAAATATTCAAAACTGTGTGTTGTATATTAAGATATTGATTGTACGGTGCTGAAAGTTTATATTCATATGGTAAGTGTGCTGTTTCCATTCAAATGGAAATCATCTTTACGAGATATGTAATTGAAATTAAATTGAAAAAGCTGGCAAAAAATTGTGCTAGTTTTCATTTATCAAATAGAACTCAACCGCTTTTTAATAAAGTTAATATATATTACTAGTTTGATATAACAATTTGAATGGCACTTGGCCCATTCTTTGCTTTTGCCTGCTATGAAAGATAGATATTAAATATTGATTAATATTGTTGCAAATGAAAGGAAGTATTTTTCAAAACCACAACTATCTTTTCATCGCTCCCCGATTGAGAACGGCTTTTCGAATTGGGATAGAGCGGAGAAGTGTTTGGAAGTGTTTTTTCTACATATAGAATATTTGTATACTCTGATCGGCAATGTACAAGTCCACCTCCACCGGTCTTTAACATTTTAAATGTTTATATTTTCCGCTATTTTTGGGTTTGAAACGTTACGTTATATTACTGGAAGATCCTTTAGAAATAGCCGCGAACAGACCTGCGAGCGATAATCGTTAACGCCGATTCTTTAGGAAGTGTAAGTCGATAAAACCGCTTATCTCCCACGTTTTTAAATATAAATTCACTAACGTGAAGTAAAACTCCTTGAAAGCTAAATTGATATGTTTTTAGTCCCGCTCGCCCACTCCCCCAACATTATCTAAATAGCTACAGTTACTTACATTCACTAGTAAACTCGATAAAGATTTTTGTTCGATCTCGCCAATTCCCGCCACAATAGTTAGTAAAAGCATCTATATATTTTTAGATTACCAGAAACCAACTTCAAAAATCGGTATTTCTTGGCTACCTCCACACTGTTCTGAGGTTCTGTTATCAGATGTATGACTTACCAGAGTATTTTGCAGTCGTTTATGCCCGACTGCGACGTTCACTCTTAGAAATATATTTCTAGAAATATTTTTAATTCATTTATTTTTTCTTCGAAATATATATATATATATTTGTAGAAATATATTTAATTAATTTATTATTTCTAGAAATATATTTCTAAGAGGGATATATAAAGCAGAAATACAACAAACTGTTTTCAAACTGTTTTGCTGTGTCGAGCAGGCCTTTACTTGACTTCAACACATTCATTTTTTCTAAGCTTACATATTTTCAAGTGATCGATTCTTGTTTTTATGATAATATTAAAATAAGAAAGAAAGCATTTCTTTACTTTTTATAAGATTCACCATTAGCCACCTATAGGATAATTTTGAAAACAATTTGATAATAGGCAGTAGACAGTTAAGAAATTATATGCTTGATTTACTATTAAAATAAGAGCAAATACTTCTCTTACACATGATAAGGCACAATTACATAGACACATATATGATTCGATGGAATCAGATTAAGAAGAGGGCGTCTCCAAATAATAGGCTCAACACCTGTTGTCACAGTCATTCGGTTCGAGAAGCTCCCAAAATTGTTGGCGAGACTCTTTAAATTCTTTAATTGAACAGACGAAATGGCAAACGCGCCGCTCAAATAAAGCCAACAACAACAGCAACAACAGCAACAACAACAACAACAACAAAAGCAATGGAAACAACAACGTCGCATTTGTGGAAAATGAAAATTTGCTTTGGCCACGGGATGAGTTGACGCCTTGGCGGCATCGTAAAAACTTATTTTCGTACGAATTGTTTTTAATTTATGCGCGAGGCACATTTGTTTTGCATTTCGGACAGTTTTACACCAATAAAATCAAATTAAATAGGATTATTTGTAAATTCATTGCGCCACATATATGCAGATCTAAACAATCGAATGACATTCAGCCAGACTGCAAAGGGCGCCACCTTTCTAAGCTAATTGATAGACTGCGAAAGAGAAAGGCACGTGTCATGGAAATAAGAAGATCAGCCGACTGACTATAATGTCATTAATTTTTTATTAATATCAGATGACTTTTCGCATAGACTCCAAATCCATAAAACTGCTTTAAGTGTGAACATATGCCGTTTGGTTCTTAGAAAAAATAATCTTAATCTGAACAAACAAATTATAAAATCTTCCAAGCAGCTGTTTTTTAAGAGGTATACCAAAGTTTTATATTATTTCTACTATTTTCAATTTATAAGCAATCTATTCGACACTAATAAGTTTATGTATTAAAAACTCTCGTCACCTAAATCTTAATTTCTTCACAAGATTTTTGTAAGCTGAAAAATAGTTCAAGTATTTTATATCAGATGTATTTTTCGTATGCATAGTATCTTTCAGTCGAGCACTTGCAACTCGAGCTTTTATACCAAAGTAAACAAAATAAAAGGCACGCGCCCCATGTTGAACTCAAAATTTAATTACAGGTAAATGAACGTAGCAGTCAGTCAATCAACCAAGCAAGCAGTCAATAAACCAATCAGCTAACACAGCTTAGGTTTATTGATTTACCTACAAATCGTATTACATTTAACTTAAAAAAGGAAGTAAAAGGAAATGAAGTCATTGCCAGGAAGGCAGGCAGGCAGCAGCACTGTGAAAAATGCCCAGGTGCAAACAACACGAACAGCAGCAAAAAGTTCACTTTTTGTTTAATCAACCTTCGTTTTACTGTTTACTATAAACTGATTTACGACAGCGTCACATCCTGTTCGTGTGTCCACCCAGCAGCACAAACATAGCCAAAGCAACAACAACAACAACAACAACAACAACAACAACAATAAGAACAATACAATCAACATTATGAACAACAACAACAACAAATTCATTCATAAAATATTATTCTATTGTTTAGGGTATTTTTCCCTCACAATACCATTGCCCTGAACGCTGTTGACATTCGCCGATCAACCTTCAAAACTATTGGCAAACATCTGCATTTTATCTATAGACGAAGTATTGAACGCACAGAAGTCTAAACAATAATAAATAATTAGATATTTTAGTGAAATTTTTTAATAAATATTTATTGGTAGTTTTTGTTATTTTGCTAACGCGTAATTTTTAAAACAATGTGCCACATCAAACAACAAAGCGTATTGTTTTGTACAGTTTTTATGATGGTTGTGCAAATGTTTAGAAATTTCGCTTTTACGACTAATATCGTGGGTAGCCATTATTCTGTATATATGTTTGTATATTCGTATAAATATATCGTACTATATTATATTATAGTCCACGGCGTATTTAATTTTATTGTTGACAAATTTTAAATGTATAATTTGGAGAAAAAGCAGATGTGAATTTTAAACATAACGAAGAAAAAACTCGGCCTAAAATCTGGGGAAAATAGTACTATATATTTAACAAAAGGCATAAAATTATATTACAGTGGAAAAAATGTTTGCATATAATAAATGTTTTGTTCGTTTCATGCAAATCTCTGATAAAGTTGTCCATTGATCTGACTGGCGAATCGTCAACTATGTTTCAAAAAAGCAAATAAATGTGGATGTAATTAAATATTGTAATTACATTTAAATTGAAAAATCAATTATTCTTTATTTTCATATAAACTTGGAGTTTCTATATTTTTCTTTTGTGTTTATACATAGAAGTAGTAAATTAAGATTATATACAAAATATCATAGATTATACTACACAGTAGACATAGATATAATTAAAGTCTAGCATTTACAGGGATATTAAAAACATTAATTCAAACTGATATTGGATTCTATTATGTATATAACAAAAATATACATAGAAAAGACAACACTTAGCTAGTAATTGGTCATATGTGGTATTATCTGTAAATATTTAAATATATCTATATCGTATAATTGTTCTGCACTTAGTACACTAAGAATTTAAGTCTACGTAATTGCATTAGTTGGTATCGTACATAACGTATAAAGTAAGTAACGCGTACATCACACAATAAATATGTATACATATACATAAAACTACATAAACATAAACATACAGATATAAATTATTAAAAAAAAAAACAAACATCGTTGCGGAAGACTAGAGAAAGGTAACACTAGTGGAAAGTCCGTTGACGTGTTTATTTTTTATATTTATATTTATTATTTTTTATATTTATTATTTCTTTTGGTTTTGGTTCACATTCGCACTACTTTTGTAATTATCTATATGGACATAGATATATTTATGTATATGCATAGTCAAATTCGTCTATAGTTATTATAAGGTATATTCCGGTTTGGTTCATCATCGAACAAATAACAAAATTTTGCTTTATTGAGAAGTAACTTCTCGATTCCTACGAACAATGTTCGATCTTATAGATCTGACAAATTCTTTAAATCCGAGATTTCTAAAATCTTTGAGGGGCCAATTATTGCGCCATGTCCAATGCGTGCAGACTTTCGATTTCGGGGTCGAAATCGGCATCGCAATGGGACAACCAATCCCAGACGCGGCGGCGCACCATTGTCTGATCGATGGGACCATCTAATCCGTAGCTGGACATCATTCGCTTGAAGCGCAACTTGTTCTCATCGCCGGATAGGCGACCCTCGCGCTGATTGAGATAGATGCACGAGTCCTGGTCATGTTGATGGGGTGAGATCAGCGTGGCCGACTTGGAAGCTGAGATGCGACACTCCACCCAGCGGTCCTTCATGTATTTGGTCACCTCGGTGATCTTGCAACGATCCTCAGGATCATGGCTCAAATATTTACGGAAGCAGCGCATTAAGCGCGGGGAGAAACGCCGGAAATTATCCGGCACTTTGGTCGTCTTGCGCTGTTCATATTTCATGAAATTCGAATAAGCCTGATCCTTGACCCAATCCGCTGACTGCCATGGGGGATTACCGGCGAGAATGTTGTACAGGAGGATGCCAAACTGCCAGGAGTCACTGATTGGCAAGCACTGGAAACGCTCGTTCTTGATCAGCTCGAGCTGCTCTGGCGGCACACAGCTGGTCCACGTATGCTTCACTTTATGCACGAGCAAACCCTTCTTGGTCGTCGCCCCAAAGTCGCAGAGCTTGACGCGTGCAAAGTCCGGCGTAAAGACCAAGACATTCTCAATCTTGAGATCACGATGCACCAGGTTTTTGGAGTGCATGAAACCCAGCGCAGAGCTCAACTGCTCCGCAACCAGTTTGCAGGCCGTCTCATGCAAGCCATTTGGGCCAATGTTCGAGGCGAGATCGCCATATGGGGCGTGCTCCATGGCGAACACAAAGTAGTCCATAGTCTGAAAGGCGACCGCATAGGCGCTGAGTATGTGATGATGATGCGAAAGCTCATAGTTGTAGTGGAATTCCTTTTGGAACTCCTTGATAGTGGTCAGCTCCGCATGAACCGCCTTCAGCACCACATTCGTGTTGGTGGGCCTGTGCCGGCACAGCAAAATCTTGGCAAAGCAGCCCTCTGCCAGCGTCTTCTCTATATTATACTGATCAGCGAATGTCATCAGCGGTAGATCCACATCCGGTATCAAATGGATCTGACCCCCATCATTCTTATCGGGCTTCTTGTAAATGCTGCTTCGACGACTTACCGATGCACCAGGCACCTCCAACTTGCCGGTGCTGGTGCTGGTCGGAGTCAGTGGTGTACTGCATCGCTTGTGGTTGTTGTGGTTGGTGCAGGTGCTGCTATTGTTGTTGCTGTTGCGGCTATTGGTGCTGCCACCATCGCCGAAGGAGCGACGGAGGCGGAAGGAGAAGGAGCGTTTCTCTACAAAAACCCAAAAAAGAAAAGAAAGAAAAATATTAATTAATTATTAATTAATGTTAAATTTTATTTAATATTCAATTTATGTCCTTCAATACAATAGCTGAATTCAATTCTTAATTTCAACCTATCCAATTATATTAATTATATCTTTTTGATTTTTAATATTAAATTTGGATTTTAATTTGTAATTTTAGTTTTAATTTTACATTGTATTTCTTACAACAGTGTTTTAAAAATCTGTGATCGGTTTTTAATCACATTAAATAAATGTCAATAAAATGTCACCAATCAGCATAATTAAAAAATATTTAAACATACCTTACGAATAAGAAGAATTAACATAAGCATAATCAAAAAAAAATGAATCTTGTAAAAAGTTCTAAAAATTAGAAATTATTATCTTCTATTAATATTTTTAAAAAAGATGAAATACCAACTTTAATATTAAGAAAAAATCATTTTTAAGTTTAGGAAATATTCATAAAATTATTCTAAAAGACCAATGGTATGGCGATTATCTAAAATGCACAGCAATGGATTTTCCTATTCATTTTTTTAATTTAACTTGCTGAAAACAATTGCAAAAAAAATATATGTTTTTATATTTATTATTTTATCCTAGTCAATACTACTTTCTTACCTATTATTCATATCTATCCTAATCAGTTATTATATTCTATATTCGTATTAAGTTACCTATATTTTACTTAAAGATTGGTTTTAAAATGTTTGTCGCAAGAAAATATGAATATCATCAACTGAAAAATTTTAAATTACTTCAATAGTGCCAATTGTAGTTTATCAAAACATAACCTTGACCTGTTCCCCCAATACCTGCCAGGTGTTAGGACTCAGCGAACGAGAAATTGCTTTCACACCTTGTGTGGGATTCGAGTTGCCACAAGCAGGAACAGATGGAAGTGGACCCCTTATGAAAAATTGGCCAAAACATTTGCATGTTTTAATTATATTTATAGTCGTATGTATTTGTTTATGATTTATTATCGACTTTTGATGTGAACATGTTGCTTTCTGCCTTTTATATGCCATTATTGTTGCCGAGGAGAATTATTAATTTCACAGTAACATAAAAACATAGCAAATCTCTTTGTTTTACAGCCCTCATAGAACCAACGCCCACGATAAATGAGGCGACGATGTCGCCGAATTGTCTGTGGCAAAGTTAGTGCAGAATTTGCGTAGATCGACGCTTTTGATAATGCTCAGATCGGTGTATATATCCAAAAGACGTCAGCCGACGTTTAGTCACGATTCAAGTTTTGGATACCACAATTTCTCGATACCCGCCTACCCATGCAAGTTTTATATTTAATTATTGCAAATTTATGGCCAGTGCAAAAAATCATTTGATTTGCGCTACAAATAAGACAGCTAATATAGATATAGGTATATGTATATGTATGCGGATCGGTCTGCCTGGAATTCAAAAATCTCAAATTTATAGGGCGTGATATGATTTGAGAGATGAGCTGGAATTGTATGTCGTCACCAATACAGAATTATTTCTAGAGGCGTTTTTGATATTGCAATTTTTGAAAATGAATTGCTGACTACACAACTAAAATAATATTTGGATTCTTACAAAAATTATGGTTTAATAAGAAATGCAAATATTTGTATTGAGAAATATATGGGAAAAATACAACGAAGGCATTGAATTTATGGCTCTGCTTTAATTGCTCGACAAATAATAATAATATGATAGAAAATATGTACCTGATTTATGAGGTGTTATTAAATGAATACAGCTGCATTCATTTGAATAGTTGAGTTTGCGAATGTAAATTTATTAAAAGCAAATTGAGCAGCGAGCATCTGAATAAATAAAAACAGTTGTATTTTCATCTTTAAGATTTGCGAGTGTTTTTATACCATATTTTGTGATCTTACAAATGTGAATGTACTCAGTTAGCAGCTTCTTCTTATAATAAAATGGTAGATTTAATAGTTTTTCTCTTAATAAGTATAATGTATACTCTTAATAGTTTTATTAGGTTATTTTAATATTTATATGAGTTTTAGAGTGATATAAATAATTATAATGTGTTTATCCTGAGCATTGATAACTGTCTATTTATAATAAACAAAATAAATCGCATTAATTTTGCAGAAAAGTCTACTTTTTATTAGACAAACTTCATCCATGTGGAAAGCAGCTTTTATCGATATAAAACAAGAGTCTCAATTAGCCAATAGATCAATCATATAATGACGTACTAAACTCTCCTGCGTCACTGCCAATGTGATGGCTAATCTGCATGAAATTCTCGATCCCATTAGCCCCCCAGCATGGGGACAACACTCACGTATCATATTGCCACTGTTTTATATTTGATGTTCTATTTCCGTTCCAAAATTGATTGGCTCAAGGCCAGTGGCACTGTGCAGTAGCAACAACAAATACACAATAACCCCTCCCCACCCCTTAATACAAAAGTGTGCGAGCTCCAAAACTAATTATAAACCATTAAGAAACAAAAGCAAACCGAATGCGTGTGTTCATAAATCAAACTTTCACTTCTGCTTACCTCCTGCCTATCCTCCTCATCCACGTGCTCCTTCTCAATCCACCAAACAAAATAAATATAAATTTTGTATGCCAATTATTGTTGAGAAAGGAAAAACGATTAGCACAGTTACATTCCAAGAATAGAAACCGTTAAAAGGGTCAACAAGCAAAATGCATTTCGAGCCGCTAAATGTAGCAAGCTCAATTTTCTTATAAAATTTTGGGGAAGCTATACCAAGAGTGGGTCAAACAGACAACAGATATACAGTTAGCTCCAATTGTAAAATGCAATTGCATACAACAACAACAACAACAACAACAAAAAGAACTGCAGCGCCAATGGCGTCAGAAGATCGACCTGCACAACGCATGAGAAATTGTTCAGACAGCAAGAACAAAAATATATAATAAAAAAAACCATTATTAAAAAAACCGCAAATTGTGCACTCTTTTCGCAACGACAAAACAAGTTTTGAACATGACGTGAATTTTTTACTAATTTTATATGTAAATAAATTAATTGAAGTAATAAAAATTATACAGATTTCATTAAAGTTTACTGTATTTATTAATTTTTTCGCAAATAAAACATGTTATTAATTAATGTTAAATAAATATTAAATTAAAATTATTTTTGTATACTTTTTATTTGTATGAGTAAATTTATGAATTAGATAAATAAAAAGATATTGCAATTCTCAAATTAGATGAACTGAACTAAAAAATTTATATATTTATTCAGACAATCATTTTTCTAAACCTCAAATATATGTTAAATAAATTACAATATATAGCAGGAATTAAGAATGCATAACCCTAGTTAATCCTAATTACTAAAATTATTTTTAATTCATAATTTGTATTTAGTAAATAAATTATTTAATTAGGGGTACTTAAAATCGTTGTGTGTTTGCTTAAAATTGTACAACTTTAACTTCAACTGATTCCGCCTTGTTACAAAATTTCTCCTTAATCTTGAACAATCCTGAACCTGCCACAAACTCCAACACGTAGCTGTGTAAGCCCACTTCGCCAGTAAAAACAAATAGCGCAATGTGGGGAAGGTGGCACAGCATCAAGTTGTATGACTGACTGCCAAAATGACTGAGTTTCGCACCACTCCCCTGACCAACCCCTCGTTCCAACGAGACCATCCTCCCGCCCCTGTACGCTGACATGAAATGGTTCGCTTTCGGTCCTCGCCTTGCCTGTTTGGCAACCCGCCCGCCACAGTTTGCGACTTTGGGGGCATTGCTGACGTCAATCGGCAAGTCGTTGTCGGTCGCCGTGCCACATACACAAACGCACATACATACACCTTATATATATATATATATATATATATATATACATACTCATGTACATATGTGTTGCGTATAGATGAGGCAGCCGTGCGGGCGTCTTCTAACAGATTGTAGTTTGATTATCATATAAATAATACCTAAAGGAACGCAAAAATACAATGCTCATGATCGGCTAGAGTTCTAAGGGGTTGGTAAGGGGGGTTCGTTAGAGATTATTGTGCTTGATGATGATTAATCGGCAAAGTCCGAGCAGGTCATACTCAAGACTCTATACGCAGAACGTCGTCGTCGGCCGGGCTGTCTACGATATTGAGCTGGCCAGACAATTATATCGCTGCCCCCACTTCCCACTATATACTGATATATATACATATATAAATCATGCGTTGGGTCGTGTGCTCTACAAAACTGTTGCTACAATTGATTTGACTTTATGGGGCAATCACATCTACTTTGAAATGTAGCCAAACCAATGTTTTCTTATTTTTGATGTGCTCCATTAAACATTGATTAAGCATAATATGCATAGACCCCATAAACAATAGGAGCAAATTTCGCCTTGGCCTCTTCGACTAGTAGTCTGATTATATTTATAACTGTTTCAATGCCTGTAGGCTCTCTATTTACACCTGAGCTGTTTATAATTAGGTCAACAAAAGTTTTTGTTACATTTACAAATGCTCTTTGCAGACTAAACATATATATGTGTATTTACTGTTATGGAAGTGATTACGATTTTAGCAGCTCATTTTTTAAATTTTATAAGTGCTAAACGCAATAAAAAACATTTTCAATTTTACGAGTAGCCCTCAAATGAGTTTCAAATCGAAAAGCTAAAAAAATATCTGTTGAATTTGTAGTTTTTTAAGGAAGGAATGAACTAGAATTCGAATTAAATAGATTATGTTTGAGACACATTTGATGAAGTACCGTTTAATTAATTGCCCAATATTATTAGGTAAATCATTGGAATATTTAGAATTGTAAAAATTGCTGAATAGCATTTACCCAATATGCAGTTTGCTTATAAATAGAGCGTGTTCAGTGCCCGCTAGACATAATATTAATAATATAGCACACTTTTTCAACAAAGTCTTCCTTCTGCGCATTTGCGCTTACTAAAAACAACAATATAATAAAATTAAATATATAAAGCGAGTGTAAAACGAAATTTCCGATGCGCCCACAACAAAAACAAAAGAAAAAAAAAACCAAACAGAAAACAAACAAAAAATAATAATAAATAAGCAAACACAAAAAAATATTCAAAATATAACAATAATATTTGAATATCCAATAGAATGAACAAAAAAACTTGCATACTTATTATATAGTATATTTTTGTTTAAATTGTTTGTTGTGTACGTATTGAGACTTTTGCCTGTATAGCTGTTTTTTGTGCCAACAAAACAAAGGAATAAATAGAATTTATATATCTAATTGAATATATTTTTATTTAGAGTTTGTATTTAAAAAAATAAAATAATAAAATACGATTAATTCGTCGATTGCTTTTCAGTTGGTGCATGCCGGTATTAGGAGGCTATTTATAGGAATAGTAGACAAGCCCACAATTTATTGATATATGGAAGCACTCTAAATCTGTTGAACCAGACAGCCGAGGCAGCTGCTCTTGGCAATTGCGCACATGACTTGCACACGATAAGCAAATAAAATGAGAGAGACCGAGAGTGAGAGGATTGCAGAGACAGAGACAGACAGAGAGAGAGAGAGAGAGAGAGAGAGAGAGAGAGAGCGCAGTGGTAGCAGGGGAGTAAGGCTGTCGGTGCGAATCCTTAAGCCACTTTCTAAAACCTGACAGCAGACCCGTGCAAAGTGCCTGTCACGGCTAATGAGGCCGTGAAAAGTGTGAAAAAAAGTATGCGAAGAATGGAAATGGAAGAGAACAAGAAAACTTGCACACACTGAGCAATGTCAGTTTACGTACGTGCTGACGCCGCCCACGCAGCTCTTTATTTTCCATAATTAATTTAAGTAGTTCCGCTTTTATGATATATTTAATGTTCGTAAATAAATTCTTATAAATAGTTCCCTATAAACATCGTCAGCTATAAGTAAAATTTAATTACGTGCAAAAAAAAAAAATAAAAATCATTCGAAAAAATGTTGTAAACGTAAAAATGTTGTTGCCGGTTTTCAAGGTAAGGTCAAGGCAAGTGCCGACGTAAGCGACCAAGCGACAATATCAATTAATCAAAATCACGATATTGTGAAAAACCTAAAGCTGTTGAAAAAGGCTTACAAATGAATTATAGACCAAGCGACCATAATAAATACAAAATGTATTCGTTGAAGGGCCGTATTGAAGGAAAGGCACTGTACGCATATATTTCGAAGAGATATGTGGAAAGAACCACTTTCTGACACTCGCCATATAAATATAAGCAAACGCTTTGGGGGTCAGTTCAAAAGGAGAAGCACCTGCAATAAAATACGGATAAGTGCGCGGGTATTAAATAAATAAATACACAAACACTGTTTAATATCTTTGGTAATTGCATCAACTCTTTTTCTGGGAACTTTCGGAATGAATCATTCCGAAAATGCTCCTCGTAAATAATTAAAAGTAATGCTAATAATAATATTATGATTGCAATTCGCAGTAAGTGATGGCTGAACTGACGTCAAGCGCCAAGTTGTTGCTACTGAGTGAACTGACCATTTCCTCAATACTAACAAGGAAAAGGAAATGATTAGATGATTAAGCGTGATTAAGTACTGCGAAATTATATCTATATGCGTGCTGATCGCCACTGGAATAAAGCAGGGCAGGATGCCAATCGGATTTATACACCCGATGGCAATTTGGATATCTGGAATCGCAGTGTATGGCCTAATGTCTAAACGAAAATAACAAATAATTCTTAATAATCAATACGTTTTTAATATCTTTTATATATTATCTTTTTTTAAAGACTAAATTAAATATTTATACTTGCATAAAATCATTTACATTTTTATAAAATAACCGAAATTAACTAAGTACAAGTAAAATAACTATGTATTCAACGCAATATAACCACTAAAATTTATGTGTAAACATGATGTATATATTTTAATTATATTTCAATAACAGAGTTAAACTCTAATACCGAAACAAAGAATTTTATCACCTTTTATATCGTTGGCTTATGGAATAAATATAACATTATTATATCGTTTTAAGTGCCAGCAGTAGTCTTTTTTAATCAGTATACTCTATATTCAAACAACGTATGTAAATTTAGAAAAATTAATGCAATCTAAAGAAAAATCCAATTTAGCAGAGACTTAGTTGTGATTTATGTAGTATTTCTTAACATACAAAACAACAAAACGAACGATCTGAATTCTGAGAAAATTTTTATAACTTAATGAATTTCATACTTATAAGCAATAATATAATTCATATGCTTTAATCTGTGAAATATTTCATAACATTTTTAATATAGTGCTTAACAAAATGCGCACATATTAATTTTAATACGATCCATCATACAAAATATTTGCTACATACTTAAATAGTTTTGGTGGAGTTATTCTTAAAACAAATCTACTATTAAAAACATGTTTCAATAGTTTCGGTGGAATTATTTTTAATATATCACACAACAAGAAGACCGTTGACATAAAAAAATATTCCTTATTTCTTATTTTATTTTATAAACTACTTTATTAAATTGGAATTACTCTGAGAGCTCAGTGAACATATGTAATTGAACGAACGACCATTAAATCCAGACATTGACAACAAAAACAAATATGCAAATTGTCAATTAACTAAGCATATATATCTATTTTGCAGATTTAAATAAAAAAACAAAATACTTAAGCAAGGCAACACAAAAACAATAACAATACTTAATACGTTAACACATAACGTGCACAGAGTATAGACAAGAAAATAAAAACACAAATAACTGAAAGAAAAAAATCAAATTGGAATCATTCGCGAAATCGACAAAGTTCTTGGTCGATTGTTGCACTGGTTAAAACCAGCTCTGAGAAGGCACTTGAACTGCGTAGATGCGTTTATTGGCTTATTACTTTGTGCCATTTCAATGCATATTGCCATTATCTATCTATCGTTAATGTTCTCTGATTATTTCTTATACACTTTCTACTCGTTTGACTCGCTTTTATGGCTTTTGCCACTTTTCTATGTTTTACAAATTGGCTGCAAAGTAAATTTCCAAAACAACATCCGATAAAATCAAAATATATTTTCGGATTTTAAGCGAATTTATTTCATTGGATGCGTTTGTCTACCTCAGGTATATAAATAAGACCATTAATGTTCAATAAAATTTTGTGGACAACCATACATATATATATATATAAATATATACATATATATATACCTGTTAATCGAACTAAGCTTCGTGGAAAATTCTGTCTTGCTCTAATTTATTTTCTTCTTTTGTTTTGTCCACCGGAGATTTTATTTTTATATCACTTACGTCCCATGTCATGTGTGTCTGGCTGATGAGCGAAACATGCGAAAATTAATAATTTATTAAATACTAAATATACATAAAAAAAAAAAATAGAAATTTATACAAAAATTCAAATAACAGAAATTCTCGTGGCTGGTATAGGTTTGGATGGGAGAACAGGAGACTGCCAAACAGAAAAACATTGACAACAATAACGACGTGAAACGCCCACTTAATTTTACTTTTTATGTGAGATCGAAATTCACATAAAAGGGACTTTGAAATCGCCAAATTTCCAAGAAGGGATGTGCATCTGGTAAATCTTATTTAGCAGGTGTAACAACTAAAAACAGCTCCCGTAATTAATATAGCATTTGACATTATTATACGGTCACCTGATCTTAACAATATTCTATCATAACACTAAAGTTATGTTGCGATCTTTTATATTTAAGCAATAACAAAAAGGGAGCTCCAATTAGGAATTATGATATATATGATCTACTTGCATATTATGGTTTGTTTTTTTTAGCTTTATTATATGTGTAAGATAAATCAAATCATATTTTAAATTGGTTTTTGAGGCCTCAGTTTCAGTATAATCTTTAAAATCGTTTATACTCACAATCGGATCAAAACAACATTAAATATTTCATATATATATAAAGTGACGCATTTAAAACGTTATAACAAAAAATTACAAAAAGTTGTCTTTATTGCGATATAATCAAAAATTTGATCTTTAATATTAATAATTTATTAAAAACCAAAATATATTTTTCTAGTTCTACTTGGTATTATCGTTTTCAATTTTTTTATTTGTAAAAAATAAACATGACATGTATTTTCAAGCTTATGAATAAATGTCATATTTTACTGTGATAGAAAGGGTTTCATCAAGAGCTGGCGGTGTAAATGAGCATCATCGTGCCCACATGAACATATGGGAATCTAAGACAGCTGAAAAGTCTTGTTTAAACCAAATTGAAGTTTTTCAGATCAAGTTGCTCAGGACGTTGCACAACGCCTTCGTTCAAACGACAGTTACAACAGTTGCAACAAATAAATCGACATGCGAGTCGCTTAAACACAACACGCTGAAGATTGAAACACAACACGCACAAGCAACCTGTGGACTGTTGAACGTTGAAATTAAAGTGCAAAATTTACTGTTATTTATTATGTGATAAAAGCTTTACGTTTATTTTTTAAGCTTTGAACTTTTGTTATTAGTGGCGCCATTTTAAGTAATGCTTTATAACATTTCAATGAGTTTATTAAAATATATTTGTTATATCTAAAAAAAAAACAAATGTTTAGAGTTTTATTTAAAATAAAAAAAAGATAGTCGGTTAGATCAGAACACTAATTCTAACATTTAAATGAGTTTTTCAATTTGAACGCCTTCACGCCTAACTCTCCTAAAATATTAAATAAAATAACTAAAAACGTACAAATAAATATTATTACTTAAGGTACAGTAAACGCTCGTCAACAAAAACAATGTGATACATCTCAATTAAATAGACTAAATTGCATATTAAATGGTCAGTTGAAGAATAGTGCTGACAGTTTGTTTTGCCCCATATTTGAGAAGTCGTCAGCAATTGCCTTGTAACCACAGAAATCCATTAATAATAATATTGTCTCATTAAGAGACCAAAAATGTAAGCCAAAAAAAAGTGTAAATTAATACATAAATGATGTGCACAATATAAATGCTTAATTTTTAAAATTTTTAAGTACATATTTTTATTGCGTGTCAATGGCAAAAAGCGCGTCACATAAGACAAACGACTGAAGACAGACACTCGACCGGCTGCCAGACAAACAAACAGTTGGCCAACATGACACAAAAACAATCTACACAGTGTGTGATTCTTCTTCTTATTCTACTTGTTTTTGTTGTTATTATTATTGCTGGTGGTGATTCTGTTCCCATGCTTATATATTTAATCTTTTGGTTAGCCATAATATATCTCGCGCCGACAGGCTACGCCGACCTTGTGCCACGTCTCAACGCGTAGAAAGCGAAACAAAAAAATATCAAAAATCAAAATAAAATAAAAAGAATCGAACACAACGAAGAAAATTGTGAAGCAAAACTACAGCTAACATTCGTCAAAATTATTCTCACTTTAAAATGCATACAATATGTAAACACAAACACAATTTGTATTTGCTTTTCGTATTCGCCGCTCGACTGCAAAATTATTAAATTGTGCATTCTGTTTGGTATAAACAATACTTGTGCACTCATCCAGCATTGGGGACTGGGGACTGAGGACTGGGGAGTGCACTGGAAACATATTTATTTAATGGCAGCGCATTTAAATGAAAGTCAAATCAAATAAATATACTTTGTGCGGCATGTTCGCTCATATTCATTATTTTTGCGTGGCGAACCAAATATAAAATTAGCATAAATCATATTTTTATGACTGAGCCAAAGATGGTGTTTGACTTTTGCGAAAAAGTCAAGGAGCCGTAAAACTTAATTAGTATGTATATACTGCATTTATGGGGAAGCTTCTCAGTTTATGGTTGTCTTAAAACCCAACCACAAAATTTAACATATTCTATTATATAAAATATATCTATATATTAATTAAAAGAACTACTAGCAGAAAGAACTCACTGAGTACAACGAATTGAAAAACAAAATGAATATAACAACAGACAGACATATTTAATCACCTTCTTTATTTATTTTTTGCAGTAAAATTAATATATATGAAAGTAAAAAAAAAGAATAAAAAAATATAAACTTATTTTTAATTACCCAAATAGCCAAAAATATTTCAAAGAACTTACATTATTTAATTCATGACATGTAAGTGAATCAAAATATAAATGTTATCGTAATGAACATTTTTAATGTAAATTAAAATTTATTGCATTTTTTTCTTAAATAACAATTCTACTAAAAATTAAATTTTATTTTAAATTACCAGCTAAGAAAGAACCATAAAAATCTATCAGAATTTTGTTATTGAGAGTAAAACGGATAAACATAATTTCCGCATTTCAATAGGCAAAGCTTTTAAAATAATATGAATAAAAAGGTATAAAAACTGTTATTATTAATTGAATCACTAATTAAGGGCTTTTAGCATTATCGAAACAACTATTGACAAGACAAGCACTTTAAACAATTTTAAGCAATTAAGACAACAGAATGAATGGTTCGTTGCACTCAATGAGTAAACGACAACACTCACCAACCAGCACTATGAATACAATTTGCCACAACTCGGGGAATTAATTGAATAAAACAGGCGCTGAAATGCGCGCAATCAAAAGGCAACTTACAGCAAATGGATTGGCCAGTGGCTGGGCGGACAGATTGGCCCATTATCTGGCACTAATGATAAAAAACATATTGGGAGAGGCAGTGGCAGTGGCAGAGGCAGAGCAATAATACGTTTTATAGCAAAGAAGACATCGCACATACGTTTTCAACGCAATGCCAATTAAAATTCATAAACAAACTGAACATGTGCCGGTTTAGCATTTTATTTTAATTAATCGACATTTCACTTCTTTGATTCGTTATCAATATAAAGTGGGTAATTGTGACTATTTGAAGACTTTGTAGGTATTTGAAAAAAAAATATAACCTCAAATATTAGAACATATCTGAATTTAATTCGTTCCTAAAAGGATTCAAGAAAAGGTTTTATCCAAACTTCACTTTTTTTTTATTATCCACAGACTTGCCTCCTTAATTGAATTTAGTTTGCTTTCGATTCTTTAATGAACTATGATAATTATTTTACTTTCAGCATCATATTTAAATACATTTAGAAATCGAGACATAAAATCCACGGTATAACATCGCCTGTATTGATTAGCTACTAATTTTACGCTTTTTAGCATATTTTTAATTTATTCATTAACGCACACCTAAAAGCCTGGCAAATAACAATTCATTTGTTTATTTGAGAATAATATTGAGAAATATTTTTAAATATCTTAAAATGAAGCGGGAGCAAGTTCAGATTCCCCAAGCATAACGTTACCATATGTTTATGCCTTATTATATACAGTGTCTTTTGTTGAAATCTTAAAGGCGGCAATTGGCTTCGCACTTCATAAATGCGCATCTCCCGTCCCTCTCACTCTCACTCTCTATCTCAATTTCTGCCCTGCTCTCCTTCATGCTTCCTATTGCCAAACATATTAACGCATTTTCAAAAAATATTTCAAATTTAATACGGACGAGCTTGGTGGCAAGTGGCAAGTGGCCATTGCCGGCAATACGAAATTGGCTATTTAAATTACGTTTTTGATTTTTTCAATGCACTCAAATGCCGTGTTTAATCGGAATCAATCAGAAGATCTATTCCCTGCTCGGCTGACTTTTGGTACCCTAACAAATTCATATATTGATTTGTTTATGTGCGCCATGTGAAAATTACCATCACATGTTAGCCGGCTGTACAACATGACGTATTAGTGATATATTAATTGTTTTCGACAAATCTATTTTAAAACGATTTATTCGAATTTTTCTCAACTTTATTTATTTCACTAATGCTGTACTTATAAGTGTGAACAAATGGGTTGAGATGGTGCACAGCAGACTTGGCCAATATATTTATATATTGATCAAATCGTTATAAATATCAAATGTATTCCAGATGCTGATGCTCCAAACTCCACATTTAAAACATAATATTATTTATTTAAGGTTTTCTTTAAATATATTCATTAAAGTATATTTTGGTAAATTACAAATGCCAGCTAATTATTCTTTAAAAATACGATACGATGGGCATACGATAACTTTAAGTTGACTACAGTGTATCGAATATTCGATTTAATCGCACTTATTTCTAATTTAGTAAATCAGTTTAGTTTGGACTTACGTATATCTTATTCATTTCATTCTCTTTCTTCTTTCAACAAAATTTATTGCTGGCCACAAATTAAATTACCATCAACGTCGAATGCAAATTGATTGGTTTTGATATTTATTGATTCCGAACAAATTTATGGTTGGATTGATTGCATTTGTTGGATTATGTCTTAAATACAGTTTTTGTAGAATTAAGGTTATCCGCTTTGCTTTTGCTGTTCTATCAACTTGACAACTCAGCCTTGTTAACAAAACTAGTTGCGTACACAATTTTCACACACACAAACACACACATAACAAGCAGAAAATAATTTTAAGATTTTAATAAAACGACAGGATGTCGAAGGACAATGAAGCCGATTTGACCCCACAGCTAAAGGAACACTACGAGAAGGAGTCGGAAATCTTAGCTCTATTGATGGAAATGGAGACCCGCTATCGCAAATATTATGAGTTCTATCAATGCGAATTGGAGACACAGAAAATAATCATCGAACGTCTCTGGTTGCTGACCCAACGATATCTGATACTGATAAGCTCGGCGCCCGGCTGTCGGTATCCCGAGGTTTATACCCTATCTGCCGAGGAGGCGATCATCAATGAGTACGAGGAGAAACTGGAGGTGATGCGTGGCTCCAAGTAAGCGAAAGATCCCTATATAAATTAACTTTATATTCATATTTAATTTTCAGCAATGTCATGAAGAACGCTGTTTTGGATCTTAATAAAGAGTGCAAGAAATTTTATGTGGCTTACCATCAGCTTGATAAAAATATAGAGACACCCTTTATACTGGGTGATAAGTATCATCACAGCATCGAGCTCCACGAGCAAATGGTCAGCGACATTTTCAACTACCTATATTCGGCTATACTCAAAATGAAATGTTATATGCATCAGCTAGATCCCATCAGTCTGGAGAGTGTTGAGGATTATCGGGAGCTGCTCAAAGCCGACAGCACCAATGAGGAATTTCAAGAATTCATAATGGAAAAGTTCGTCTACTGCACCTGCCTGCAGCCTAGGCCCACCTGTCCCATACTGAAGATGAAGTGTGTCCACAGCAAGATAGACAACTTCAAATATGTCGGCAGAGTGTCGACAATGCTATAAAATACTATAATAAAAGTAACTAAAAGCTGAAGAGCATGCTTAATAATACAAATATTTGTCACTTAAATAATGTTTTAATCACTCTAAAACTAAAGCTGCAATATTCCTAAAGGTCTTACTAATAAGCACAAAATATATCTTATGCTGAAACAAATGTTTTACAAAAAAAACCTCTATTTTTACCGGCAATGCAGCTTAACGTAGTCATTAACTTGGCCATTGGCGCAGAAACCGTTGCCATTGTCTGCCCTCTCAGTTATTGTTATCTGAAAACCTTTAGATTGTTGACTCTGTAATTGTCTATTTAGTGTACTCAGTATTTGAGTTAACGGAGACTTGAACTCATATCTCAAATCAGCCTGTCAATATTCTGATTAATTTTGTGCACATTTGCATTGGTCAAGGAGACAACAATTTGCCTGCGACTTTGAGTAAATGTCAAGAGCGAAATCCATTTTTCCTCCCACATAGTAACACTGTACTACATCCTGTTCAACTGATAGTGATAAAATGATATATTTAGTATTTGTCCATTATTAAAGGACTTGGCTTTGTTCATATATATATATAATATATATATATATGGGCTATATAGGTAGAATATAAAAATATATAGATAATCAAAAAATTTGTTATGTGCAAAAATTGGACTCTGTTCTAAGGAGTACATTTTAAGCAAAATTTCAGTCTGGAATAAAATATGTTACATATTAAAGAATAAGTTTTTTGAAATATTAAATTAAAAAACAATCAGACAAAATTACTCAAAACCTTTTCTATTTTTCAGCAATAATAAAAAACATTTATATTACGTAAGAATAAAAATCCATAGTTTTGGGGGAAAAAAATCATTGATTTCTCGATTACTTTTGAATTTTTGTTGTCTGTCAACTGCATCTAATACCATTTTGTGCAAATTCGTAGTGGACAGTGTTAGCTTAAAGAAAATTTGCTCTTAGTATCGATGGTCCCATTCAACTCTGAACTTTTAGCTGACGCCAACGAGAAATTTGCTTGGATGCCCGGATCGGGTTTGAGGACACAAGCACACATAACCGGCAGGCAAACAGGCAAGCAGCATTGAGCAGCATGTCAAGCGTGGCTAATAGGAGCAAACACACAAATACACACACACACACACACACACACACACACACATAGAGAAAGAGATACACCAACGCACGAACACGCATAGCAAATGGCATACAAAGTAGCAAAATTCAGATGAAAATGCCCCAAACCCCACTGCCACTTGTACCATAGTCGCACAACGAACTCATTGTGGCAAGTGGCAATCTCTGTCCAGTGAATCTGGCTGGTTGGCAATCAATGCGCATTTGTATCTGGAAACATGGCCAACTGAGGTGCGGTGAGGTGTGTCACGAAAGGACACTGTCATTCAAGGATATAGCACGTAGAGCAAACATATTATATATATATATATATGCATACACTTATATATCTAAATATACTAACTTTATATGGTATATTTTTAACCATGGTAAGGAAAATCAGTGGCTGCTTCGTGCGTCATTCGATTGTGACTTAACACTGGCATTTTTTCACTTTTCCAACGCTTATATTTATCTAATACAGTATTTGGATAAGCATAATTTGGCCCGAATTAACGGACGGTTAGACGGACAGGCAGTCCAGACAGGAGACCATCTCTATCACAATGACGTCGTTTGGCAATATAGTCGTGTGTGGGTGTTGAGCAACACATATATAAAATTATTGTTGGTTATGTGCTGAGCTGCTTTTGGTTTATTTTTAGATCACACAGCCAGGATAATTGAAAAGCAAGCACACACACACAACACAGGATGTGGTCGAGTCCTTAGTGCCCCAACGCCTCCGCATGTCATTTAAATTAAGAAAAAAGTAAAACTCAAAGCTTTTGGTGATTTTGGTTAGTGATTTATTGTTAAGCTACTTTAATTGAATTCTATATATAACAAAAAATATTATTAGTTTTTTTTTTTTATTTGCGTTACTCGGAAATTATTAGATGTGAAGATATCCAAGTGACAGTTGTGCAACAGGAGCAGCCATTATAGTCATAAGAAATTTATAAACAACCATTTAAAGTAACCCAAATCTTAAATTACGATTTTAAGATAAAAAAAATACATAATACGTAAAAGGTAAGGTAATCCAAAAAAAAGGGGATATCAACGTATTTCACAAACTTCAATTGCAAGTGGAGAAATCGAAATGTATATCAGCATAAGTTCAAGTGTTGGAATGGTTTAGATAATTGAATAAAGAAAATTATTAAATTATTTGTAGCTTGAATGCAACATAAGCATAAACATAACATAAAGCCAAATTGATCATACTAGTATAATATTTTAAGTATCATCTTAATCTAAGAGGAAACGTAATTTTCGAACTTTTTCTACTGTCAATTTTCTCTCTGTCAAAATCGTTGGTAAGTAAGTCTCAGAATCACATCGCAGTGGAATTCTTGCAATTAATATTGAACCAGTTTACTTCTTCAGCGACTCAGTTTATTATTATTATTTTTTCTTTCATTGGATTTACATTTTTAATTTAATTTCTCCATCTTAATTTGATATAATTCAAATACTACAATTTTTATTTTTTAAAAATTTATAAAAACTTCGGAATGTTTTAAATATTTAAGTATATGTCAGTGACATAGTATTTGACTATAACCTATATTATATAAACATATATATATATATATATATAAACATATGAGTAGCTTACTCATTTCTTTAAATTAAAATGTTCACAATTATCGCATTCCCAACAAAGCAGTCGTATTATGATAATTATCTGAACCAAACACGTAAAATTTATTAATATACTACTTAAATTTGCTGTTTTTCTTTTAAAGAATTAGTAAGCCAGATTATTTTGCAGAAGTACTCACCAAGAGTGCACATTTCGTTACTTTGGCAACAGCTGCTCGTCCTTTGCCGTAATCCCAACTCGACTTGTAGACCCACTTTGGATTTTTTTTTTGTTATTTTGTATTGGCAACAGCGCCTTGTTTAACGTTGCAACGATGATATGTCAATTTGAGATTTTTGAAATATATATTTGCTTGATAACACAACAAAGTACAATTGGCGAGAGGGATAACACTTTTAAAGTCACATTGCAAATGGCGGTTCGAAATACTTCAGTTTTGTATTGCACTTGTTGACAAGTGGTTTATCAGCAGCGCGAAGTATCAAAGTTGCTCACAATGTTCAAATTAGAACGCGGTAAAATATATTGCTATATAGGATTAATTCAATTTGTTCATGGTTTTTGTAGATTTTTATAATTTAGGTTGGTTGCTTGATAGATAAGTGAGTGTGGTAAAAAGCAAGTGAGCAGCGATAAGTGCGAGACGCACTCACAGAAATAATACACAACACAAGCAGCGAAAGACGTGACAAAGACAGAGCACGACGAACACGTCCACACGCCAGGAGTTTTCCGTTATGAATGTTTTCCCATTTTCCAAATGCTTCGGATTTTATATTTGTTGCATAGTCGGTCGGCAAACGCTTCGTGCATAAATGGATATTTGGTGTTCGGTTGATTTCGTTTGATTCAGCCGAACATTTTCACGGGCTTTCTCTTTTTTTTCTCTATCTCTCTCTTGCGATGTTCTCCACGAAAATGTTCCATGTTGGAGAAAAGCTGCAGTGCTTTACTGCTCAATTGAAAGCTTTCATTAACGCGCGCATTAGTCAAAGTTCTTTGGGTTCAATGCATTGTGCGTAAAATTAACTTTGCATACAGGGGCGGATTTCAACAGTTCGCAGGGACTTAATTTCAAATAAAGCTTACTACACATTTAAGAAATAATAGTAATAAGTTTGATATAATGGTATTATATTCAAGTTGTCATTACTCAGCTATTAACACATTACATTAAAATTATTTATTTTATTTATAATTAAAACAGTTTCGAATATGAAATCTAAGTATTAAACAAATTACTTACTTTCTAATGAAATTATTGCGCATGATGGTATAAAAAAAAATTTGTAAAATTAGCTTATCCTTTAAAAAGAATGGTAGAAATTTTAAAAAGCTAAACTTATCTCTAATAAATTTTCTTAATAACATTTTTAATACTTCGATTTTCATAATTAACGTTGAAATTTGGAAGAGCTAAGACCATATCAAGATCATTCGAAAATTGTATATTAAATTGTGTTGAAAAGAAAAGATAACTTTTAAAATCAGATTTATTGTAGGTGTTTTTAGGTGAAATAGTTAAATAGAACTAACATTTGTATCACAGAGACAAAACTCTCAAAAAATATAATCTTCACGAATGAAAATCTTTAAGTCAACATAGGTAAAAGAACATTCTTACAGATCTATATCTAGGACAAGATTTACAAATTTATTCCTAACCTACTAAAAATTTGTAAAAGTTGACCACCAGCAATTTTGTCCGATAATAAGTATTTAAACCATTAAAAGTAGCTCACTTTCAAACTCAAAAAATCCAAACTTTAATGTAAACGATTAAAATTTGTTATCTGATATGTCTTTTAAAAATGTTTTTCTAGGGTAAACCATACCACTTTCACCTGGATAGCTTTCGCTGTTTAACTGCAAACACCCCTGACCCCAATACACAACTTTTAAACAAACTCCGCCCAAGTCATGATTTACATTATCCGAGCGATAAAATAGGCGCAAGAACTATTTTTTAAGCTGATTTTATTACCTCAGCGATTGGAGCGAAATTAATTACTGCCCCACTTACAGCAACAAGAAGCAAGTATCTTCTTCTTCTTATGCTTCCTCAACTGCTACGAAAAGCTAAATACCAAGCAATTTTTAAGACAATATAAACAAAATAGACTGAAGCACAGAGATTTGCGAAAACTTCGCAAGCAGCACGCAAGGTTGAGCCTTGCCCTGACGTATGTAGGTGTTGCCGTGTGGATTTGATGCCACCACCCACACAAGCAGCAACCTACCTGTCATACCAAAAGTCGCAACTCGTGTAGAAACCGCCGCAGAATTAAGTTTGCGGCAGAGACGTCCTTGAACCAAATATCGGTTAGCATTAAAAGACAAAGCCAAGGGAAGGTATCCGGTACTCACCTGTAATCGCCTGACGTACAGCTACTGCTCCACCCCCGGCTCCTTTGCGGTAACAGTTAACTTGATTATTTTACAAATAATTGAAAAGGCTGCAAAGCGCCATTGTACAAATTGCTCAGGCAGACAACTAGACCCTGCTCTGTAAACAACCTTCTACTACCACCCAACCTAGCCCATTTGAACCCACTCTAACCCACTCCGGGCCATGAATAGACATTGTCGTTCCATTGTCGATCCGTGGCTCTCACACTCCAGCAAGCATTCATATGAGCCACGTCTGACGGAAGCAACGGCGTTGACGTCGTCACCAACGCCAAAGCAGCGACGACTGTGACGACAACACCAGCACCAAAACCAACACCAAACAACACCAGCAATGGATAGAGACAACAACAACAACAACAACACTAACCAAAGCTGAGCACAAGTATTGCGCATAAAATGTCAGGACACGACGAAGATTCACATTTGCAATGTGGACACAGCTAAAACACTTTCAGTGTGCTCTACCTTTTCATAGAATAATACAAAACCCAAAAATACTCCTTGTTTTCTTTGCTTGTCAATATTTCTTATAACTTTTTATGAAGTCTAAACTTTAACTTGATAATTTAGGATTTATGTTTTATTTTTAATTGCCTTCGGGGCCGCTTGTGGTTATGTGTATTTTAATTAATTAATTAATGTAACCGAATCCATTTATACCACATTATTATAATCTGTTATTGTAATATAATTGCATTAAAATAATTTTATTTAATTCGAATTATATCAAATGTCAAGTAACTTTGCAGAAATCCTTCGCTTATTATACACTTTCTTCTTACCTACTACTTATCTCAAATTTGTTAATTCGTCTTTTGTTCTTTTAGTGTCATAAATTTTTAAATTAATTTTTATAGCCCAACTGGATATACTCTGCTTTCTCATGACTAAATTTGCTTAGTTTCTTAATTTTATTATCTATCTACAGCAATTTGAAGACTAATCAGGAAACTCTTAAAATCCTTTATTTTATCCCACAGTTTCTAAATTAAATAATTATTTTTTTATTTTAAAATTGTATTTATATTGACCGCATTTTGTATTGAATTAAATAAATAAATAGAGAAAAATTTTAAAAAAAATTTAATAATAAAAAGTTTAAAAATTCATTTTTAGTAGAAATTTTATTGTTTTACTATGTCTAAAAATTGGCATCTTCGATTGCTTCTGAAAACATATAATTAAATTATATTCACAACTTCCTACATTTTTTTTACATCAGACTTTAACTAAAAATGTTGTTTTCTGCATTGTTTTGAAAAAAATTAATAGATTTTTACTATTTCTTAATACGTTTTTTACCAGCATTATTAAGCAATATCTCTTAAATATTTTTTATACAAATATCTTTCATTAAATCGGAAAAATAATATTCATAACCTTTATATATTGTCTTTTTACTAATTTTGCCATGAATACACAAAATAATAATAATAATAATATTCCAAATATGCTGTGCCAAGGTCAATAAGGAATTACTTTTGCTCTCCTAGAAACAGATGCAAACCTTAACTTAAGTCGACCTAACCCAATGTAAATTTGGATATGCTTCAAATGGCTATGTTGCGACTCCGCGCTGCCGTTGCATAGAAGAGGAGCAAGCTTGTAGCTATTAATAGAGTCGTTTGAGCCGAAACTGAAGTTATGAACTTAACTGGCTCAATGGTTGCCAAGCAGCCCCCATATGGGCCCGCCCGTAGTCAAAATTAACAGAACACACTCACACACACAGACACACCCAACATACACACAGAAATACAACTTACAACCTAGTGGCCCAGTCAGGCAGTGAGGCAGTTAGTTAGTTAGTCAGTCACTGAGCTTCGGAGTGGTGCAATCGTGTTTGATTTTTGGCCGGGTAAAAAATATGCAAGAGCTGCTCCAGAAACCGACGCGTCCAAACAGCGAGCCACAAGGTGGAAACAAGGAGCAGCAGAAGCAGCAGCACAACAAATGCTCGAGTGCCACGTTGTGCAACACACGGACGCCAGTGACACCAGTGGTGCAACCACTACCACCGCCACCAGCATCAGCCCCGAACCCAAGCACAGCTGTGCATAGCTCAGTGCCCAGCATACAATTAACACCAGCACCAATAACAAAGCCAGTTGACAACAACAAGGAGAACACCTGCCCCGTCCGAGTGCCACAGGGTGCCCCAAACAATTATGTGGCACGTCGCACCTGGATCACCACGGACCGCATGAATGAGCTGAGACGCAAGGCACAGGATGCGGCCAAGCAAAATAAGATCTTCACCATTCGGGGCTGTTTCCACTCGGTGCGCAATGCTCTCCTCGCTCGCGGCTGGGTGGAGAAACTGGACATGCATCGCAAGGTGCTGCCCATGGGTCAAATGACCTACGAGGATCTTACCCAGCGTCTACCCAAGCGCAAAGCGGGTGAAACGCGGCGGCAATATGTGTTGAAGTGTGAAAGAAACATCATGTCCAGATTTCTAGAGCATATGCCCGTGGACTTCTTGTGGACGAATCGCAAGGAGAAATGTGATTATATCGATCAGGCCAAGAATCCCGGCATGACCATCAATAAGTTCCATAGAGCACCATTCACCTCCAAGGAGGGTCTGTGCAGTCAGCTACGTGACTTCCACTGGTTCTTCGAGGAGGGCATGGCCGAAATGTATTTCCCGCGCTGCTACAACGTCTGGAGTCCCGAGGAGCTTGGTGAATTTGTGGATAACTTTAAGCTCACGGCCTGTGTGGCCTACTTGCGTGCCATGCTGTGCAAGTATCATAAGCAGGGCTGCGATGCTGTCTTCTCGCCAAGTGGCAAGATACCCTATTCCTCGATAGATTTTGCCTATAAGCGACTGGTTGACTACATCGATAGCTGCCAGCACAATGACATCGACTACGAGGACCCGCCCAGGATTTGGGAGCACGACTGGGATGCCTTCCTCTATCAGCATCAGCAGCTAGTCAACGAGGATGCACGCATCCAGCATGATGGCCAGCGTACGCTGGACCACATGGTCAAGAGCTGCATTACGCTTGTGGAGAAGATGAAGACCCATTGGCCCCAGTACAGCCTCGATGGCTATCAAAACTTGTGGATTGTCAAGCCGGCGAATAAGTGTCGCGGTCGTGGCATCCTCCTCATGGATAATCTCAAAAAAATCCTGGGCGTCGTGAATCCATCGATAGCATCAAAAAGTCGCTATGTGGTGCAAAAGTATATTGGTAAGTGTTCGCAGAAGTAATACGATGCAGATGTAAAGTACTGACAGATACCCCCAATATCCGATTTACCAACACATATTGGAATCTGAGCAAAGTTTTGAGCTTCTTTTCGCTTTTTCCCCCATTCACCAATAGACTCCTAAGTATTAACCATCACCACCTGAATAATTGTCGGAAAATGATTGTAATTAATTACAAAATGGAGTAGTATTTCGTCTATTTACTTCTTCCTACTTTCTCTTAATTACTGTACTACCTATTATTACTTGAATGACCCATTTAGGTTACAATATCATGTAAATAATTCAGATTCATCTAATAAAAAGTACATTTTAAACGTCTTCTCTCTTAAATTATATTTTTTTTATCTGATATCTGGTCTGGTTTTTTTTCTCTGCGGTTTACCCATTCTGGACCAATTTGTAGTTGACATTAAATAAATGAATAAAAGGACAGACTGATCTCCATTTCTGAGAAAAATCCAAATCAAATAGGCTTCACAAACCAGGTAAAAATAGGAAGGGAAAAACAGAATTACACAGATAGAAATTTAAAAATATCTTCCTTATTCGCTTATTGGAGAATAAAAAAAAAACTTGAGTTGATTCTCATTCTTGTTCTTCATTTCAGCTGATAAGTCTTAATTTTTGATTTTAATTTCCAATTTCAGATTTGTCATCGAAATAATAAATTCCCTTAATTAAGATTTAAGATTTTTGTTGAAAAATTCAGTTATTTTTATAAACTAGGCTACGACATTCTTTGACAGCGTTATATGAAAAATTAACTCATTAAGACGACAGTAATCAAATAGTATATATAGACGAAAAACGATTACAAATTTCTTATATATCTGAAAGTTTTTGTATTAAAAAATAATCTCATAAATAATACAGGCTTTTAATATGGTGATATTGCTTCTACCACAACTATATTTAATCAACTCTTCATAGGCTATTTTAAAACACAGATAAAAATCGTATTATATGATCTTTACTTTATATCATATAATTTCGAAATTAGACTCTTTAAAAAATATATTTAAATTAATATTTATATAATCCATATAACCTTTGTTAGTCAATGAATGTGTCAATTTTATTTATACAATTTGTAATCATGTAGATATCCTGGTTACTTATTCAAATCAAAATCTTTTTTTTTTCTCGTTCTCATCCGAATTAATTTAAATTCGCAAATGAAAAACCAATTGCTTAACATTGTTCTAAATATGTTTTAGCTCTGGAATAAAAGCATTATAACCAAACACACAAAAGTAGGTCAAAAATCAGGGCGCTGACATTGTTGTTATTGTTGCTTTTGATGGTTTGGCAATAGGGCGTAGCCCTTCCAAGTTTCCCACCCACAACTGCAGGCACGCACATCACCCGTCTCATAAGTACATATATATGTAAATGTATATTAACACACACACACACACACACATATATATATATATATATATATTATGTATGCATGGAATTGTGTGTGCAAAATGATAACAGTGCAGCTACTGGTTGTAATTTTTTATGTCATATTTTGGAGTTGGATTCAGAATTTATTTTATAGGTTTTGGTTGCCAATTACAAAATATTTTGGTGCAACAGGTTTACGGCTTTTGGGATGGGAAAGTGAAGCAGTTGGAATGAAAGAGTAGAAAATGAAAACCATTGCATGTAGAGCTAAAAGTAGAGAGAGTGGACAGAGGAGTACGCGGAGAAAAGTGAATGTACATTGGAGAGAGGTAAGTAAAAAACAGTAGAGAGTAAAGTGTAAAGTAATATAAAGAATTATTACTAAGGACTTAGGACTTTTAAAACTAAGACTGTGGAATACGATAAAGAGAATAGACTATTTAAACAATAAAAGGAGAAAAGCTAAATACATTTATACAGTAAATATTATTTATTTATTTATATTTTTATTGCAATAATTATAGTCCCACGCATTTAAATTCTTACATATATATATTTATTTGGTGAAGCAAATACCAAAATATATATGAACTCTGTATATAAATTAAATAATAGTCGGAAAATTGTAAAACCCTTTTCAAAACTGTGAAACTATTCCTTTTATTCCTTTCAGAACGACCATTAATTGTCTTCCAAACGAAGTTCGATATCCGCCAATGGTTCCTGATAACGAACACTCAACCTTTGGTGGTGTGGTTCTATCGGGAGAGCTATCTGCGCTTTAGCTCGCAGGAATATAGTTTGAGTAACCATCACGAGTCAGTGCACCTGACGAACCATGCGATACAAAAGAAGTATACGAATGGGAAGCGGGACAAGAGGCTGCCCAGTGAGAACATGTGGGATTGTTTCTCCTTCCAAGCCTATCTGCGTCAAATTGGCAAATCCAATATGTGGCTGGAGCGCATTTATCCGGGCATGCGTAAGGCTATTGTGGGCACCATGTTGGCATCCCAGGAGAACATGGATCGCCGGCCAAATACCTTTGAGCTATTCGGGGCGGACTTTATGATATGCGAGAACTTCTATCCGTGGCTTATTGAAATCAACTCTAGTCCCGATCTGGGCGCCACGACAAGCGTAACGGCTCGCATGTGCCCCAAGTGCTTGGAGGATGTTGTCAAGGGTAAGTTTTGACTGTAAACAGTACAATAACACATTTTCGATTACAACCATTAGAATAAAAGCACAAATGACACCAAGATCAAATTTCAATTAGAAAAAAGAAAACAAGAAAGAACAGAACCTTAATTACATACCCTTGCTGATATATAGAATAAAAGCTTATATATATTTTAAAACGATAATGTAATAATCTTTAGTAGGCTTTATTAATTCTAAATCTAAATAAAAATTAAATAAATAACTTCGCTGGTACACGAAATATGTTTGACCATTATTAAATACTAAAACAATATTATTTAATTAGAGCTGATGAATAATAAAATTAGAACAGTTTAGTGAAGATAGGAAATATATAGAGTTTCTGACATCTTAACGGTAATCTAGAGGAAGTTTTCTGTGCCCAAGATTTTCAATGGCAAACACGTTTAGAAAAGATTTCGAAAAATGTCCACTAATTAATGAGAACTGGTCCTAGCTTCTTTTAAATAATTTTACTAAGCCATAATATCACAAATAACTAGTTAGTTGATATATCTAAGCATATAGAAACAATAAATATACGACTAATAAAATAAGTTTTATTTATGTAGTATCCTAAGGAAACATGACTATAATTCGAATGACATCTCATCCTATAAACCCTGATTAAGGCTTTAACAATTTTTAAAAAGTCAAAATGAAAATCAGTTTTACAAAAAATTATATTTTCCAAGTAGAAACTATTCAAATTTGTTCTCTTTCCCTCTATTTTAGATATAGGATTATAGCTTATACAAACACACAACCTTAAACCTTAAAGGCATACCTTGCTCGTGGTTGATATGGATGTCTATCTAACCATTATCTTTTACTAATACACCCTTTGCTTTCAGTGGTTATTGATCGACGATTGGACCCCAAATCGGAAATGGGTAACTTTGAACTGGCCTATCGTCAGGTGGTGCCACCGACGCCCGCGTACATGGGCCTGAATCTGTTCGTCAAGGGCAAGCAAATGCTGCACAAGGCGAATCATCATGGCCACTATTATTATCAGCAGCAGCGCAAGGAGCGCAGTCTGGCCACCAGCAGCGTTTATCGTCAGAGGTCGGCCATTGTGCCCACAACGACCATATCGCGGATACATCGCGCCATGCCCACCTTCAATGCCACCGAGTACATGGAGAAGTACATGGTGGAGCCACTGAGCAGCAGTCGCAGCAGCATCAGCAGCACACAACACCAGCAGCCAACAACAACCGCAGCCACAACAACAACAGTGGCTACACTTAAGTCCCCAGCGGTTGTCACGGCACCCACTTCACCCTGCCCGCCATATGTGCTAAAGCAGGCGGGTCGCTCCATAACCCAACTGCTCACCGCCACCCACAAGCGGAACACGACTATGGGCAATGGCGGGGAGGCAGCAGTTAATGCTGCTCTGCCACCGAAGCGACAGCGGAGCTGTGGTCCTCGTTTCGGTGTCAATCAAGTGGAGACAACAGAGAAGAAATTCAAGATACTTATTAAGAATTATGCCAACAATGGTGCTGAGAATCTACCCGAGAAACAAGAGCCAATTCCAGTCGCACCAGCAACAGCGCCTGTTATCAGTGAACGCAAGTGGCGCAGTATGCGCAATGTAACCACTACCACCACCACGACCACTTCGAACAGATGCAGCAGCAGCAGCACAATACCAGCTGCGACGATGAGCTGTTCTCGATCACGGCCAGCGCTGAATGGAGCACTGCTCGATGCTGGTGGGCGAAACACTTGCTCCCGTCGCTTCGCGCGCACCAAATCCGAGATCGAGAGCTCCGCCAGCATGCATGCGATTGGACGCACCTTTGGCCGCAAATCGAATGGTCCTCGTCTTCCCATCAGCATTTCGGTTCAGGCGCTGCATCGTGGCGAGCCCATCCTCGCTGCCATGAAGCAGGCCACCAGCGAGCTGCAGCTGACCCAGACGCCACTCATCAGTCCACGCAATAAGCTGACCACAAACTGCACATTGGCTGTGCCACTGCCCACTTGTTAAAGAGAAAAACACCCACAAACCATCCACTTGACCACCACCACCCACAGACATTATTTATGTGGAAGTACCTTGCAAATCCTAAGTTTCCTGAGCTGAGTTAGAAACGGTTTTTAAATCAATTAATATAATAAGGTCTATAATTTATTCTGATTATATATAATTTTAAAAGTTTCCAGTTGCGTTCCTTTATATTGGAATGCTGATTTGGTATTTATCTTGTTAAGTTGGTTATCCTAATTTTTCCTAGACTTCCTACTCATCCTCTAAACACATTTTGAATATAAATATTAATCTATTTATGTAAACAATAGTTGGAATATGTTTGCTGCGATTATGAAGGCAAACTATTAAATTGCATTTGGTAACAATTATTATTAGAATATGAATGTCTAAAAGTCCCTCTATTTATTGTTAACTATTTATTGTTAACTATTTATTGTTAACTATTTTCTTGTTAAAGTCCAGTGAAAAGCTTGCCGAATGTGGGCGACTACTTTGATCGAGATATATATCTGAAAGTTGCTCAATAAATGTAATAGTTGTATGTTATCAGACGATTGTTAACAGTTGTTTACATTATTGGATAGTCTAAAGATAAGGAAGGAGTAGTTTATAAATTGTTATTTGATAATCCAATGTACAATAATTGCTTACCTGCTACTTATTATTTGGGTGCTGTATATTGCAGTGCTAAGTTTTCTCTCGTCTTTGAGTTTAATCCCACTTTGCCGTCCAAGTTCCAGTTAGTTCGGGAGAACCTCTGTTGATTATATTAAAAAAATAAATCTTATTAAAATAGAATTGGAATTATTTGGTATTCTATACCGGACTGTCCACTTTGCCGACGATTATCTTGCTGGTATGGGGTGTTGTAATAGTTTTGGTTTTATCTTTGCTAAGCTTGCGACTCGTCTTCGCTCTCACATTGTTCAATATCTTGTGGAGTAGACGGGAACGTGGATTTGGCCGAATTGTGGGCAACGTTTCAAAGAGTTTCATTTGGGTGCCATTTAGTTCGAGGGGTCGGCTGCCATCCATTTCCTTGTTCACGTTATAGTTGACTTGAAAAGCACGCTCGAATAGGCCCGTTGCGGCCAAGGGATTCCTCGGCACATCCAATACCACACGAATGCAATCCTTCAGCGCCAGCGGACATATTCTTGCCGTCACCTCCGTCGAGGCTGACAAATCTGGTGTGGAATTGATTTCAATCAGTATGGGATTGTAATGCTCATCCAGCATAAAGTCACAGCCATATAGCTCGAATGCATTCGGCACCAGTTCCGTCTCGTCCAAACTGGCTAACACCACAGCCACCAGATTCTGTTTAAAGCCATTGTAGATTTTAGCCCATGTATTCTCGGGTGCGCCCACATGACGCAAATGGCCCTTGAACTGTTCCAGCGACCACATGTTATGCTTTGGCAAGCGCGGATCTCGATTCATTTTATTCTTGTAGCGCTTCTGCACCGAATTGTTTGTCAAGTGTATCGACTCCCGCAGATCATCCAATGTGAACTCCTGCGAGCTGAAGCGCAAATAGCAATCACGATACGTCCAAATTGTTACCTGGCTATCGCTAATCGTGAGCAACATATACTGACGAATATCAAATTTGGTCCGATATATAAGATATGGACGTTCTGGAAAAAAATAAAAAATAAATAAATAAATAAAATGAGGCATACAACTAGGCGCTTGTATTAAGGACAAAGTCTCCGAAACTATAGGGTAAAATATATATATTCTTGGTTTGCATCAGTAGCCAAGTAGATAAAGCAATATCTGTCCGTCCTTCTAATATACAAACCAACTAGATGAAACTTTATAACGGAAGTGTAGTTCCTGTACGAGAAACTTTTTTGTTTGACAAATAAACTAATTTGAATGAGACGTTCCATAGGAAATCGATAAAATCAATAATCGCAAATTGAAAAAGCCACATATCTCCCACAATCTAAAGGATACAGTCATATCATTTGGTTGATACGTTGTTAGCGATGTCGTTTCTTCCGCCGTTTACGAGACTTTTTAGAGACGTCAAATAGGTATGTTACTGGAAACCGCTCTAAAAACCTGATAAAAAAAATGTATATCCGCGCCCACATCTGCGCCCATAAAAGCCAATGCCGATATTTTTGAAAGTGTTTAAGAAAGAGTCACCAAATTTAGAAGGTAACTTGCTGATAACAACTTTCAAAAATCGCCATTTAAAATTTCATACCCCGTCTACACCCGCCGCAAGGACCTTTGCATCTATAAATCCTAAATGCGCATATTTTCCACAATTAATAAGCTAGAATCACTAAATTTTGAAACTAACTTCCCTAAGAGATTGAAAAAAAAAACATTGGATGGCCAACTCCCTAAACCAATAAACCTGTTAGTGGAAAACGATAAAACCTTTTATCTCGCACAACTTGCAAGCTAGAGTCACCAAATTTGAAATGTATATTGTTAAAAACACAGTTCCATAATCCGTAAAATATATCTATATCTCCGGCAATTACAGTTACCAAACTTGGAAAGTAAATTCTTAGAAAAAAAAATTGTTTAGCCACGCTCACTCCCGCCCCTAAAGTCGGGAACACCCAACTGCAACGTTCTCTCTTTTTTATTTTAATTTGATATATGTACTTTTAAATTTATTCTATTTTTTAAATTTTATTTATTGATTTTAGTTGACGTTAAATAAATTAACTAAGATATCCGTCGGTTTTTTAAATGTATTAATTTCTTGTGTGGTCTAAAATGTTTTCAGTAGTAAATTATAGATGTGAAAGATAAACTATTCTAAAAGATTCTTTTACAAAATGTGTCTACTTTCTCTCTCTCACTCTTTCTCTCTCTCACTCTTTCTCTCTCTCACTCTTTCTCTATCTCTCTCTAAGTCTCTGTTTGTTTGCGTAGTTCTTTTTTCCTTTTTTTAAAATTTATGAATGAATTATTAGCTAAAATATGGAAAATCTTCTAAAGGATTTTAAAATTTCTCCAATATAATCTCTAACTCTCTCTCTCTCTCTCTTTTTCTCTCTGTCGTTCTCTTTTTGGGCATACTCACCAATATACTTTTGAACAATATATTTCCGATTTTGATTGTTGGATGTCCATTGCAGTATGTCGTCCAGAGAGCTGCGCATAACGATGCCAATGCCTCGGGACTGATAGCCCGGCTTGAGTATCCACAGATTGCGTGATCCATCCCACCGATAGTCCAGACGCAGTGCCTCAATTTGATCAAGATATTGAGCGGAGAGGCGTGCATATTCTGACATAACCTTTTCGCTGACTTTGAACTTGGCATGGCCATGGAGCACCTTGGACGACTGACACATAAACGATTGATTCTCGATCGTTTCCGTGGCAGTTGGGATATTGATGCGTGCATCATCCAGAGAATAATGCTCCTTCTGTCTAATCATCGTTTTAACCTTGGTGAGGGCAAACTCAAGCACAAAGCTTGACACCTCGCCATGTTCCGGGTCGGCCAACTCAAATGGACGGTGTTCATTAACGTAACGGAGAAGCGAGCGCGCCTGTGTCTGATGGTAATCCTCTATGAAAGCCGCTCGGTCCTCCAAGCTGTTGGCGCCCAAGCGATAGAAACGCGGATAGCTCATGCCGCAAATGCCGTCCTCGCGAAACCAGCGCTCCTGCTCCGCACAGCCGACGAGACCCACCTTGGTGGAGAAGTCCGAAAAGCGGCTGCGCCGTACACGATTGCGATATGGTTTGACCTCGCCACACAAGTCACGTTGACCCTTGCTCTGCCATATGAAGAACGATGGAAAGTTGTTGATCATTTTGGATAGGATAACTGCTTCGTAGTCATTGCCGCGACGCGCATGTTCCAGTAGGGCCTCCTCGGACATGGTCTGCAGCTTGGCATGCCGCCCCGGAGGCAGTTTCTCCAACCAGCCACGACGCACCAAGGCGCGCCTGACCGTGTGATAGTTGCCAAACACTGTGAATATCTTCCGATTGCGATAGGCGTCGATAACACGCGTTCGATAGGTACTTCGTAATTGTCGCTTTTGCGCATCCGGCGACACCACCAGTGCTGTGATCGGCTGCGAAGAAATGCGACTCTGCGCATTATTGACATTATTGATGCTGCCCCTTTGGAGCTGCTCCTGCGAAAGGAGGCTACTAAGTGCACCGTTGCCGTTACTGCCAATATTCTTTGGCAGCGAACATTGTCGGCACAGTGTGATCAACTCTGCGTCCAGATTATGTAACAACGACTGTATCCTTGTGACTGGATTATAGTAACGGTTACGCTGTGTATTAAATGCACTCGACGAAGCCTGGCTCATTTTGGAAGAAAATAGCTTCGACTGTGTTTCTCTTTTATTAGGATCGTTTCGGATACTTGAGCTTTGTGTGTCTGCTGTTGTTGTTGTGATTGTTTTTGCAGCAATAAACGAGAAATTTTGAAGCAGTAGCCAAACCTTTTTTCTATTAGTATCACATTTAAATTGGCTATAATAGCTTTATTGATTTGTGGAACATTGCTTCATCGCTTAAACAGTAAAATTTAAGACCAAAAAAAAAAACTTGGTACGAAACGGATTGAAGGACGAAATTTGAATTTAATACAATCGAATACAAAGCGCCTATCAATATTAATGGCTATATCATAGCTTGCTTAAAACAAACACACTAAATCAATCAATGCTGTCAACTTTGTCAATCCCCCAGTTTCACATAGTTCTCAATTTTACTTCGCAGCTCGGCATCCATCGCAAAAATGGGTCCATGTCCGGGCACAATGTGTGCGCATAGCTGTGACATTCTTTGCCTCTCATCCGCCTGTCTCTTCTCGTCCTCGCTGCCCGCCATTTTCCAGATCTTCGCATCGTCGATATCCTCACGCCGCTCAAACAGATCCCCACAAATGCCAACAGTGCCACCCAACTGGGTATTGTGAACAATCACAGATACACAGTCCAGTGTGTGACCCGGCGTCTCCTCGAGCAGCACCTCACCATGCGTATCCAGTGCGCTTGGATGCTCAAAGTACAGATCTCGCTTGGAGGCACACGAGCCAACAATGTGCAGACGCGCCTGCTGGAACAGATAGTTGCACCCGGTGTGATCTGTGTGGGCGTGTGTGCAGACGACCACATTAATATCATTCACTTCCAGGCCCTGGGCAGCCAGCAACGATTTCAAGTGCTCCCCATCCCAGGCGGTCAGGGTGTCCACGATGATATTGGTGCCATCGCGACAACGGATCAACGTACAGCTGCAATTGGCCCGCATGGCTGTGGGGTCGCTGGTATCCTTGTAGGAGTAGCCCACCTGGAGCGCTATCACCTCATTGTGCGCCAGTGACATCATTGGTTTTGCTTTGACAATTTTGGGCTACATTAATAAATGTTGCCTTTTCTGTTTTAGAGCAACGAATACAAAACCAAGAGACGGCTCTCAGCTGGTTCAGGGCTGCAATATGTATGTATACTCTAAACAAGGCGCCTGCGAAAAGTCTACATACATTTTCATTGCGTTGAAAGCTATAAAAATGCGCACAGTGGAATGTGTGAAAGGCATATTGTCATAAAAAAAATTATACATTTTGAATTTCAGTTGCAATTTTGCAAATACTGAAAGCTTTTAAAATCAACATATTGTCCAACAGTTAATTATTTAAGTCTCAAGGGAACCCCAATGGTATTGAAAATTACTGTTTCTTGCTAAGTCGTCCACAGTAAGGGAGCATTTCCAACTGAAAGCTCTTGCGTATTTGCTAAAACTCACGCATGCGGAATTTGGCAGTGTTTGCTCTATGCTCATTGCATTGTTTTACTCGCAACAACAACTAGTTGAACTTACAGAAGGCATTAGCTATAAGGTACATTTGCTTTTCACTTTCTGAAAGCATTTTAATATGTTAAGTTATATGCCGAATAAAAATGACACAATAATATAAGTGAAGTCCAATTTTGGCGGGTGCCTAATATAAATTAAAGACAATAAGAACAGTCATGAACACTAATTCCAAGTTCACGAATCGAACACAGGCAACACCTTTTTACGGTCATCTGTTGCTTTGCGCTCAGCTGTCGTCGAGTTCATGCGCCATACCGAACACAAGTTGGCAGCACCTTCTTGCGCTCAGCTGTTTGGTCCCCGCGCTCAGAATTTACGTGTATCTAATTGTTTATTATTTAACAACATTTGTGTATTAAAGTTTCCCAGTTGGACATGTACTTAAACGGCTTGCAACGCAATCCATGCAAATGCCTGCAATATTTACTGCATTCACGTCAACTGCAACTACTGCGCCGTCACGTAAAAATAGGCGTCAAGCCGCCCATTAAAGATGCGGCTCCACGGCCGATGAGGAGCAGACAGCAGCAACTAATTAAACTTAATCAGAGTGTACTACGCTACAACAGCAGCTACCAGAGTACAGCTGAACAGCAGCAACAGATAGTCAGCTCAATGGACGAGCTGGACGGTTGTGAGACCATCAAATTGGAGGATGCGCTCAGTTTGCGAATTGGTGCAGCATCAAATGCCCAGGACCTGTTCGAGTTAATGGCACAGGAGCAGCTCGATACAGCTCATCAAGTTCAGTGCATTTCAGGGCTATGGACACATTATCAGGAAGGCCCAAAGTCAGACATGCAGAAGGAAGCGTTGACGCAGCGACTTCACCAGGATGTGCTGCCCATTTTGGAGTCGCACATTGATCATATGGATGTGAACGAGTTGAGCTGCTCCTATTTGTATCTGCGTAAAATGCATGTGCCCAACAGTAATGTCATGGTAGAGCAATTACTCTCCCGTGCACTGAAAATTATTGAAGAAGGCTTGGAACTGGTACCACTGCCAGCGCTCTCCCGTCTGCTGGTGGCCATCAATATCGAGCGCAATTTTTTTACGCCGCTCGTGTGCCGCAATTTCGTACCACATCTGGAGCGGCATGTGACCAACTGCCACAGCGAACAGGATGTGCGTCTGCTCTCCACATGCTTCTTTCAACTGCATCCACTCATTGATGCCCAATTGTTGGATGCGTACAAGCAGCGGGTGCAGAAGCTGCTCCAATGCGGTACTTTAGGCAGCACAACGCCAAAGGCTCTGCTAAAGCTGCTGCACATGCTTAACTTGCCCAACTGGTCGAATCTGAATACGCCGCTGATCAGGCAACTTATGCTGGCCCTCTCCAGTTGCTTGTCCCAACTGGGGGCCAGCGATTTGAGGAGCGTCTGTCGCACCTTTCTGCATCATCAGGAGCCAGCGTCCCTCGTCGATCCACTTAAAATCGCCACGGAAGCGCTGCTCGAACGAGAGCCCACACCGGATTCACTTTCCTGTGCGGTGCCGTTTGCTTCATTGCAGCAACGGGATGCGTACATGAAACATTTTCTCACGCTGCTCCAGTCAAAGTCCGCCTGGCAGCTGCCCAATGCGAGTGGACATTTGTTTAGCGTGCTGCGATCCTTAAAGGTGGCCGATTTGCCTTACTGCGATGCGTATTGGTCAGCTGTGATTCGGGAACTAGATGCCACCGTCAACGAGCAGTCGCACCTGCGCTTTCTACGCCATTGCCAGCGCTACATGAACTTCAATAACAATCTGGGCGGCACGTATCGTCATCAGCGGCTGGAGCGCCGGCTCAGTAACATCTGCATGGAGACCATCGAGCTTGATATTGCCGGCCGATTGCCCTCCAAGTTTGCACGCCTGGCTGCGTTTGTCATGGCGTACGGTCAGACATCATCCGACTGGAAGAAGTTTCCCAACATGCTGTTGAGCAAAATGCTCGCCATGGCTCCCCAATTTGACATCCAGGATTGCTTCTTGTTGAGTCGCGGCATGCAAATCGCCTGCGATCTTCGCTTTCGCCAGCATGTGCCGCATCTGCTGGCCATGCAGCTGTCCACAATGGACAGCATACTGATCTCGTGTGCCGAGAGGCATCTCGACAGCAGCACCACCAACGACGAGGAGCAGCAGCCCCTAAACGCCAGCGACTTAAGTGTCATTGTTCGCACACTAAGCCATCGCAAAAGTGAGTTCCTCTTAACAATATGCCACATAATTTTCTTTGTATATTTATATTTTTATTAATTTTTTTTTTTATATATATATATTTTTTTAACATTTGTAAAATACTTGCAGCACTGAAAAATACAAAGGTTTATAGCCAGGCGCTGGCGCATTATAAAAGTTTAAAATGCAAGGATCTCAACTCTCGAGTTGTGCGTGATATGGCATACAATTTCAATGCGTCGCATTTTTTTGTGCCGGAGCTGTTGGAGTCGATGTTCGACTATGTGGCACAGCAGCATGAACACATCACCGGCGACACCGTCGAGAAGGTGCTCACATGTGCTTACAATCTGGGCTATACGCCAGCATCTCTGGAGCCATTGCATTGTGCAGCTTCGGTGCTAATCCGGTACGTCTCCTTAGTTCCCTCATATATAGTGCCCATTTTAAGAGATATACTTTCACAGTGACTTTGATCAAATGAGCGGGTTGTCTTTGGTGCAGTCGTGTCTGGCGCTTTGCTTCTATAAGACCATTCCGGAGGAGCTGATCAATCAGGTGTTCTGCGTCAAGTTCATAAAGCGCATTGAGGATGAGATACAAATCTGCTACTCTAAGGCCACCTATCCCGGTCTGGTGCTGAATCGAGTGATGCAGCTGAATCGCACCGTTTGCCTCGATATGCCCGAGTCGAATGTGCCCTGGTTCCAGCAGAACTACGTGGAGGCGCAGCTCAGCAAAAGTGGGTTTATTTTGATTTTTATTTATTATTATCGTTAACAATCATTTCATTGTAGAACCCCATGTGGCCACCGCTCTCAGCACAGACGTGAAGCTTCTGCTGCAGGATTTGCTCAAGGATGAGAACTACTTTCGCTGCAATCATGCAACGCCATATGGCTATAATATTGACTTTGTTATACACTTTGATAAGGATAAGAAACCGATGCCAGCACCGCCAGTGGAGGCCACCATGCTGGATCGGATAACCAAGTACAAATTAGTAGTCAAACAGTTGAAATATTTCGAAATTTAATATTATTTCTGTTTTCAGAGTCGCCATTTTGCTGCTAAAACTGGACTCATTTTGTGAGAACGATTTGACTGCTCTGCGTGGACCCGAATCGCTAAAGATCAAGCATCTAGAAATGATGGGCTACAAGGTGCTGCACATAAACGAGCATGACTGGAACTCCAAGTATTTGCAGGCGCCGGGCGCCAAAGCCAACTACTTGAAATGTTTACTGCAAATATCACACTAGTCTCCTTGAAATTAATTTATGTTGTGCTTAGGTGTAAGTTCAATTTAAAGAGAAGTTGTTGAGTTTGTTGGTATGTCGGTAAATGTATATAGTTATTTATATAATGTGCTAAAATTATTAATCAGATTCAGCCTACTAGCAAATTTATTTTGCACAATAATTTTCTGAGTTTTAATAGAAAAAAATACTTTTTATGGCTTGAATGAAAAGTACAAAAGTAATCTAAACATATTTAATAAAACAAATACAAATAATCGCTGTGAAATTAATCGATTTTAATTTAGAATTATCCAGCACAAGCACAACGATTATTACTTAATTAGTAATATATTTTATATATGTCAATATATTTACATTTTTATATATTATATGTATATATAGTAATATATCATGTTGTCCAATAGGTTTAAGTTCAGTTTTTGCATAAGTTAAACTGCTTAAAAGTTTTCGGGATTTTTTGATTCAATTCGCTTTCAGTTTTTAATTGTGTGGGTGAGCAACGGTTAATAAACCCATAATTTTAAATTAATTAAAGCTAACTAAATATATTTGCAATCTTTTCAATACTATTGAAATAACAACCAAAAGCCATATCAGTGTAATTTTTGTGAAATATGCATTTATAATTAGTACAGTTTCCCATCTTGCTTCGATCTCAATATACCTATCTGAATCCCACCAATTTGTCATTTCTAATTTTATTGCACTGTGTTTTATTTAAACGTTATGGGCAGATTTCGACGGTTTGAGTGATTTATATATTTAGGAAGACCAGTTGATTGATTTGATACCAAGGTAAAATATTAGGCTGAGCTTGCGATGCCAAAATAATTATAATATATAAGAGATAATTATTTGTATTTATTCAATATTTAGATATTGCATACAATACAATACATAAAATGGCAAGTGAAAAAGTAGTAAGAATAATTGTTAATAATAGAATAGAATGAAAAATAAATGGATTGTCGGCTTATTGTCGAGCACACCAATTATAGGCGTTGTTGAACATTAACTGCCAAGGACTCTCCATCTGGGTGACTGCGTCGACTGCAAAGCCCGGCGGAACATATGGCCACTGATACATGGCGCTGCAGCGCTCCGGATGTGGCATCAGTGCCAAGTGACGGCCATCCGGAGAACAGAGGCCAGCGATACCCTGGGGACTGCCATTGGGGTTCATAGGATAGGTGGTGGTGGGCATACCCTCATCATTCACATACTGAAGCGTCACCAACTGCTGTTTGTGCAGCTGATTCAACAACTCCTCGCGGCGGAAGGCGAATCGTCCCTCGCCATGAGCCACCCAGCAGCCCAGGACCAGGTTGCACATGCTGCTAAGCATGATGGACCGATTGGGCGGTATCCTCACCGTTGACCAACGGCACTCAAAGCGCTGCGACTGATTGTGCAACAGAGCCACCTCGGGATGAGCTGCATTAGCGTCTGTTGTGCTGCCCACAAAACCAATCAGCGTCATCAGCTGGCAGCCATTGCAAATGCCCAGCGAGAAGACATCCGTACGCCTTTTGAATGCCTCAAATTGGGGCTGCAGCAAGGAGCTATGCAGAATGTTCGCCGCCCACCCCTTGGCGGAGCCCAAGGTGTCCGCATAGCTGAAGCCGCCTGGAAAGATCAAGCCACGATACTGCGACAGACTGGTGGTGCCTGCAAAAGATTTGGATTACACTTTTCATTCCAACTGATCCAATATCAAATATTCAGTTTAAAAATCGGAAACGGACGATTATTGTTAACAGCGAAAAAAGGTTAAATAATTCTTCATATTACTTGAGCAAAAAAAAATTAAAATTTTAACTATGGATAATTAAAAAAAAAACATGAAATCCTAAATAAATTGTGAGTAAATATCCAAAAATGGGCGAACATAACGTCAAAAAAATATTAATAAATAAAAATATATATTTAATAAATTAAAATAATTAAAAACAAATATTATTTAAAACATAACCCGTAACATTAAAATAAATGTTGCTATTTTTTAATGGATTAGAGTGATATTTTGTGGCATACCTGCGAGCAGATCCGACATGGTCACATCGTGCACCTCAAAATTGGCCCTCAGCAAACTGGCCATCATTTCGCGCTCGCTGTTGACGCCCTCTTCGCGGAGCACAGCCACCCGAATTGGTGGGACGCAGCGCTTCAGGGTGAGCTCCGCCTGCAGATTTGCAGGTGCCTTATATTGAGGCGCCTGGCGATAGTTGAGGCTATCGTATTCGGATTGCGCGCAGGCGACAGTTACCTGGAGCTTCTCCAGCTCGTAGCTGGTGCGCTCCCATTGCAGGTACAGCCTGAGCAGCGGCTCATCGAGCAGCGTTTTGCTACCATTTTGAATGACCACTCGTGAGCTGGCCAAGCCATATCCTCGAGTCTGTCCCAGGTAATAGTTGGGCACGTCGGCCTGCCTGAACCGGGAGCGAACCAATTCCAATTGGGACTGTTCTACCTCCAGCACCCAGCCGCATTCCTCGCTGAAGAGCAGGCAGCAATCGTTGCCAATCTGCTCGCTGGCTGCATCGTAGCTGGAAATTCCCGCTGTTGCCTCCCCGATGTCCAGCTGGAGGCCACTGAGGCCACCGATTGCCATCTCCAGCAGACAAACAATCAAACCGCCATCGCTGACATCATGTCCGGCCAGCAATAATTTCTCGCCCAGAAGCGTTTGCGTCACCTGAAAAGCCTTCGTCAGCACTTGAGTCTGCGTCATGTTGGGCGTGGATTCGCCCTGCTGCGAGTAGGCCTGGGCCAGTGCCGATCCCCCAAGACGTGCACACATCTCAATTGTGACCCACAACAAAGCGGTCTCCTTGCCGCCACTCGCCGGACCCTTGAGATCGGGCGTAACCCGAACACGCACATCCGGGCACGGCGCATAGGTGGAGAGGACAAGTGTGCCAGGTGATTTGATGACTTCGCCATCCACTTTGGCAGCCATCGATAACGAATCTTTGCCGCCGTCAATTCCAATATGCAGCTCCTGCAGCACCTTGCTCAGTGCCAGGCAGGATTCGTACATTTTATAGCCCTCTCCGGGCAACTTTGCCGCCCACATCCAGTTTCCCGAGCACTTTATGTCCGCCATCTCGCTGATCTTCACAAACACCAGATTACTCAGCGCCTCGGCCACGCACATGTGCGCCATGTTCACAGGACTGACGAGACCTGTACAGTAAAATTAAACAACAAATTAGTTAGAAAAGTTTTAAGTTTCTTAATTTTTGTGTTTACTTATGGAAATCTTAATAAATGCAAATATTTGTAATACATAGAAATTTACATTCATTTCGATGAAAAAATAGACCCAATCTGATTACTTTAAATAGTCATAAAAAATAAATTTTACTCTTATTTAGTGTTTTGTTTTAAGTTTCGTAAATCAGTTTAAGGAGCAATTAATTTTATTTATTACATAAATATTTACTAATTGTTTTTAAGCATTCTTAACTTTCAACGGAAAAAAATAAATTCTTTCAAATTATAATTATTACTAAATTTAACTACAATAAATAATGAATTACTAAAAAAAATATTAAACACAATAATAATTGCTATCAAAGTCAAACTTTCAATTAATATTATTATTGTTTATTTCATATAACATTTCAAATTCAAATTTGCATTCTTTTATATTTCAAATCTTGCGGTGAGTTGTATAATTTTTGTTAATATAAAGAAAATATTGTTCAAACATATGGAATATATTAAGTCATCATTAATATAATAATAATAAAGTTTATTAAAATTCTTTTATATAAAAATCAAAATTCCGAATTTTATTATTATTTTTATTTTCTATACTTTGAATTTAATTATAATTTATTTTAAATTAAATTACATCTAATAAATAAATTTACGTAATATTAAAAATATGATTATTTAAATTATTAAATTTAAATAACAATAACATAATTTTATATAGTTATTGTTTAGTTTATTTATATTTGAAACTCAAATTAACTTATTTTTAACTATGTCTTTCAATATGTTTTTCTTTTTGAATTACATTTATGTTAATTCCTTTTTAGATATACGAAAAATATAGTCTAGATTTAATAATAAAAACTATATATATATCAAACTTAATTTAGCTCATTTGAAAATTTCAATATTTTTTTTTTTAGATTTAGATAAAGTTATTTTTGATATTTTTTAAATAATTTGACTATATATATATAGTCTACAAACAATAAATATATATATGTTACCATGTTTGAATTATGATAATTAAAATTCAATTTAATGAAAACTAAAATTACCTCATTTTACCATCAATTAGCTTTAAATATTTCATTATGTTTATTAATTTTTAATTTTTTACCTAAATCTCCTTCGAATAGGTGGAGAATATGTCGACTAAATTTAACAAATAGATATATGTGGTAATGACTCACCCATGATGGGCTGCGTGCCAATGGAGGTGGCGATGCCGGCCGTGCTGAAATGGGAGACGGTTGTCAGTGCGTAATCCGATAAGGGCGCCTGGAGGGGGCCCACACACTGCTGCTGGGCAATGAGGCCGCCGACACAGCGATCCACTTTGTTGGTCAAGAAGCGTTTACTGCCCACGGCGACAATACTGAGGACGCGCTGCAGTGCATCCGCAACCAGCATGTGCTGGGGCAGCTGAAGCAACTGGCGTGGAATGGGTATTTCGGCGAGGTCGTAGGTGCGCTTGGGCATATCGCCCAGCACATACGACAATTCCAAATCAAACGGAACTGCTCCAAAGCTCTGGCGTACTTCGGGCAACAGGGCCTGCTGCAGATCCGAGGGCGCCGGCTGCTCCACCAGCGTGACTCTGCCATCGCCTGTGACCACGCCCACAAAGCTAATGGGGCATCGTTCGCGTGCACAGATCCTTTCGAGCAACTCTCGATCCTCCGGCTTGCAGAGTATCGCATCGTTCTCCTGGTACTCGGCGCCCCACAACTCCAAGGCAGTGATTGTGGGATCGCCCAGTTTGAATTCCCCGCTAAAGATGATGGCGCCGGCATAGCCAGGTTCGACCAGTTCCTTCAAAACATTCCCATTGCCTCCCGCGCCCTGATCGTGTATGGCCAGAATGGGATTACGGGGGCCCAGCTCAATGCAGGCGCGAACCACACGATTTAATTTATTCTCCATCTCCGGATCGCCCCGCTGCACGGCATTAAAATCGAGCTCAGCATCCCCAGAGCCCTGAACCTCCACGGAGCTAGCGGCGCCGCCGCCAACGCCAATGCGATAAACCGGGCCGCCAATCTTGGCCAACAGCTGGCCCCGCTCCGGCTTCAGTTTGTGGCGCATGGACGCGGGCATGGTGCCCATTCCGCCACTGAACATGATGGGCTTCACGTACTCCTCCCGGATCTGAGGTGCTGCCGCATTCTGCAGGCCATAGGATATGGCAAAGCCAGCGATGAGCGGCTCACCAAATTTATTACCATAGTCCGAGGCACCATTGCTTGCCTCGATCAGCACCTGCAACGGCTGGGCAAATGAGCCGGGATACTTCCGGCCCTTGAGTTCATACGGCTGACTATAGCCGGGAATGTGGAGGGCACCAACACAGTAGCCGGCGGTGCCGGCAATGGGTAAGCCACCGCGACCCACACCCTGAACATCGCGCAGGCGACCGCCAGTGCCGGTAGTGGCGCCACTGAACGGTGCCACAGCCGTTGGCATGTTGTGTGTCTCCGCCGTGAATATCAAATCGGATTCTATGCGCTGCACTTCAACAGCACCCGGCACGCCAATCTCCAACGGCTGCAATGCATCATGCGTGAAGCCCACAATGGCGCTACTGTTGTCACTAAACTTAATCGTATTATTGCGATTCGTATTGCGCTGCGTGTCCATGATGAGTTGAATAAGTGTGCTGGGCAGCTCCTTGCCGGCGTGCAGCATGCGTCCTCGAAAGAACCAGTGACGGGAGTGCTCACTGTTGCTCTGCGCACAATCAAAGAGTTCCACAGTGGTCGGATCACGCTTCAGCGTTTGGCCAAAAAGCTCCGCATAGTAATCCAAATCGTAGTCGGTAAAGGCCAAGCCCAGCTCGCGATTGATCTGCTCCAGCGCCGAACGTCCCTGTTCCAGCACGGGTACATAGTTCCAGGCGGGCTGCTCCGCCGGCAGCTGCTCATCGAAACTATGGCGTGGCATATTACTCTCCGTATAGATGCACTGCGTCATCCGATCGCTCAGCACTGATACATAACGGGTCAAATCACGCGTCGCCGCCTGGGCAAAGGTCAGCAAATAAATTGTTGAGCATTCCATGCGTCGCACCTCTTTGTAGCCGAGATTCTGAAAGATATTCACACAGTTCGTGGAGTATGGCGTCGAGAAATTGAAACGTGGCCCAATCTCCACGAGCAACTGAGTGCTTTTATCTTTTAGCTGCAGAGTTGCCTGCTTGCTGAGAGACTGCTCCGTTTGAAGGGGTTGCCTAACCAGCCAACACATGAGCTCAACCAGTGGCAAGGGATGTTGGCTGCCACTGCTCCCACTATCGTACTCCAGGTGATAGCAACGCTCCAGGCGAACGGAAACCAGCTGCGGATCGACTGACTGCAGGCGCTGCAGGAGACGCTGCTCCTCCTCAGCATCGAATGCGGCCACATCGTAGTATCGCAGAATGCCCATCTCTCAGTTGGTTTCCTAGGTGGAGGTAAAGAAAGAAGGAGTGTAAATATCGTAGATATATAATAATTGTAATCACATCTTTTATACAACTGCAGATTAGTTGCTCATTTTTAAAGTCATCTGAAATAGTACAATTTATATCTAAACTTCGTCGCGTTCTGCATTCTGTTTTTTTTTTAATTTTCTTAATCACCAGGTTACTCATAAAGAACATTTTTAAAAATATTTGGCAATAACTTTCTAAAATCTTGTATTTATAAATTTCAGACTGGATTTTTCTCAGGTTAAAGTAAACTCGTATATTATAATTACATATATAATAAATTATTAAACAATAATCTCTGCTTGAATAAAAAACTCGTGTTAGCCTTTCTACTATATAGAAGTGAATTGGTTAATGCTAGAAAATATTTTTGTTATAAAAAATAGTTACCATATTTCTAATTAGACATTATTTAAAATATATCATTTCGAATTTATATCTAAAACACAAGATAAACATAATATTTTTCAGGGCAAAAGAATATAAAATAATTTTTTTAGTTTTGAATACATAACTTTAATAAGTTCTGTCAAAATTGTAATTTTATTTATATACCCTTGCAGACTAGTATATCAGATTTAAAACACAGTTGAATTTTAGAAAAATTTTCAATTACATATTTTATAATTTTTATATGCTTCTTAAAATCTGATATTTAACTATTCCAATATTCCATTAATTTTGGCGTCGAAATTATTTATAAGGCTATTTAAATGAATCAAACAAATGTTATGTTTTTCCTCTTTGTCTATTCTGTGGCAAATGTAGTATATATTATATTAATATTTATATAAATATTTATTTATCGATTTATTTATTCATGCAAATCATTTTCATTTTAATCAGCCGTTATTGAGTGGCCCTCCCATACAACATTTCCAATAAATTTGCACATTATCTAAAAATATGTGTTGAACGAAAGAATTTCAAACAATAATTTTGCAGCTTCGCTGATGGAGTTTCCACAATTGTCAAATCAAATAGCTTGTTATTTTGATTTTATAATCATTTCAAGACTATATTTCACTTTCCAATCAAATTGCATAAATTTTAACATTTTTAAAGCCACTAGTTCAGATACAGTTTTACAGTCCCGAATTCAATTCAATCATTTTAAAGATCACTGCTTGCGAACGCAAGCATAAATTCATATATCTTAACACGTCCACTTTCACTTCCAGTTTTTCCCACCTGTTATGACACTGGAATTCAAATAAAGAGGATAAAACCTTACAGCACTTTGATTTTATGTTCGCAAGTCGGATTTAGAATGTGCGTTGTTTTCACGCTCTTCGGGCAGACTGAGCGCTGGAATCTTGCAACGCTGTCAAAGTCGTTGACAACTGGAGCAGCAGCAGCAGCGACGACCACGCTGGAAAGGTTATCAACTACAGATCAGGTTTTCAGCGCATCAAGTTACAAAAGCAAAGGCAAATGGTAATGCAATCGGTGATTTGCTGCATTGGCGTCACTGCCTTGTTTTCTTGTTATTTTCACCGTTTCTGGACAGTGCTGATAAAACAGCGAAAGCGTCAACATATTGCAAATAACCTAATACTTAGTATTTATTGTCGAAACTTATAATAAAAAACTAACCCGGAATTTATTACAATAGGCGACACGTGCACTTGCGTAGGAGAACACAAGAGTGCGAAACAGAGCGAATGAGATACTGAGACAGAGAATGCCGCGCACGTTTTAGCATCGAATTGGAAACGGTGGCTGCCAAGCTTTAAACAGCTGTTTTATTGAGATTGCGCTACCCTGAATTTATTGCTAAAAGGGCATATACCCACACGCATTGGGTATAATTTCTGGAGATACAATCGAATTTATAGTATTACCATTTTAAACGAAATTTTATGTTTTTAAATATAATAAAACAACATAAGTAAGATACAATATTTTTTAATTATTTGGTATTATTTAAATCATACGTCGAAATGTATACAATCAATAAGAAATGTATGGGGAAAGTACCAGTTTACTACATTTGTACATTTATTTCAAAACAAAATGCATATGCACACCGACACATGTAAATATGTACATTTGCTACTACCAATGTGACGCGACTATCGCTATACGGACAAAAGCTCTCAGTTCGCTTGCTATCATGTGACGTAGCCGTCAATCTCGTATGGCAACAGAAACAAGCTGCTTGGAAACGTCACGGAAAGCTATAAAGAAAATACCAAGAAAATAAAGACTCGATCAAAGCGTCTTGTGCAAACTTTGACAGTTGCATTATATACTTCTTGGTTCTATTTCTAACTATTTGCATGTGCTTATATCATTTAGGGGTCATGAACTATTGCTGGCAGATAAACTAAGTACGCAGTAACCAAATAAAGTAAATAGATTAATGATCGATTTATGATTTATTTAATGTCCGCTTTTATTCTTTTACATTTGGGGCATATTAAAAACTATATTTTTTGGTTTTATTTATAAATAAATTATTTCTTGCTAAGATACTGCTTCACCGGCTGCTATTGCAGTTTTTCTTGTTGTTGTCCTGCCGCTTTATCGGCTTTGTACGTTGGAGTGTGACCCTATCGAATAAACACGCGCAGCTTTTGACAACTGATAACCATGGGAAAGTTTTCATATTTGCTATGTTTTTTATACCTTATAAAATATATTTATTTATATATGTATTAATCGATTTGTAGCGATATTTGTTTAATATAAATATTCAAATTGGTTATAATTGTAATAACAATTATTCGTTCGTGTTCATCGTGCTCCTCTCAAATATTTACATTCACTTGCAGACCTATGCAAACACACACGTAGACACAGTCTCAGGTCAGTTTGGCCCCCTCACCCTATGTAATGTGCATTGCTTTTGCCGCTTTCGCTGCCTGCGCACTCAACTCGTCCATGCTTTTTCTTGCTGATTCGGTGACCTCGTCGATAGAACGCTTTGTGCTGTGTATCAATTCATCTGTGCCACGCGCCGCTGAGTCGGCGATGCTCTTCACCTCAGTATTGATCAGTCCGATTACCCATTCGAGGCCCTGCCGTCCTTTGCCGGCATTCGAGCTGATCGACGAGGCGAGTATGTCTTCCATATAGTGGGATAACGGTACACCATAAACCGTTACAGTTGCCTCCTGTTTGAGCAGCGTTTTATTAGAATCAGCTGGATGGGACTCATAGTAGAGAACCTCGTCGACGCTGATGTTGCGACAAAAGGTCAAGTTGTTTGTTTTCAGCACCATTTGCTTGCGTTGCGGGTCGACCGTGGAGCGTTCGCTGGCAAAGCAGGTTTTGGCTGTGCCAATTAACGCATGTGTCCATTTTGGAAAATACCACTTGGATTGCACCAGGCGATGTGTGTGAAGGACGCCGTCGACGACGCGTCGCTCGACAACATCGGTGCCGATGATGGAGGGCGTCATCGGATTTGGATATTTTCGCCACGCCGCCTGTGTGACAGTCTCCCATGGATGGTTGAACGTATGCTCTGATGTCCAGATTTTCATTATGCAAGCGTTGCGTCTGCGATTGCGAAATATTCCTTCCTCGTTTCTCGCTTATTGTCTATATCGCAAAGCGAGGTGCGCGACACTATACAGTCTGTTTTGTATCGTTGGGGCAACGAGACGAAATAGAAATTAAATAAACAGTTATGTATGCCTTTGGGCACGTTTGACGAGCAGAATTTTGATATAAAAATTAAATGTTTCTGTCGAAACGACCTTCACTCAGGTGTTATGCGAGTAGTGTGACTAATATCGATACCTCGCTAAGAGTACTCATACTCTTATCTTGTATTTCGATAGTTGAAATTAGCAAATTCTCTAATGGCACCGATAATTCTATTTGAAAGCATACTTGTTTTTAGTTTTTTTTTCATATTTTATTTAATTTTAGCAAAACGTCAATGTTAAGGTTTTTGTTGGTCGATATTTGCAGTCTCTTCATTACCGTTAATCTCGGGCTGCGTTTTTAGTTGTGTATCCAAATTCGGGTTGAAATTCGTTAGAGACGACTGGTTATATGGGATCGATTCCTGTAAATATAGAGGTTGGGAAACGCCATTTACATCGAGAAGCTCATATCCCAACATTTTACCAAGTAAAGTTGTGAGCTTAACAATCGTCCACTATCTCTGACGCTTTGCGATGAATCGATGAATCTGTTAATTACACCAAAGGCAATCGAGTGTTTATTTACCAATAGAATATTCATTCAATATGAGTTCGTTTGTATAAAAATAATACAAATTGTACTTCCCTTAAATATTAAAAAAAAAAAACAATTAATTTGGAAAACAAACAGCATGGAATATTTAAGCTTTTAGTTTCTAATATATATAGATATTTTTTGGACTAGAATTAGATTTGGTCATCGATCGTTCTTATTTCAGATATTCGATGAATCGATTAATCTGTTAGCAACTCTGCACTCAACCTAAGCCCTTTTTTTGCGTTAGCATATACACACAATCAATTTGTTCGCGAATAATCAAAAGGATCGGAAATGAGTACTTTACCCAGAGTATTCTTCGATATGACCGCCGACAACCAACCCGTCGGTAGGATAATTATGGAGCTGCGCTCTGATGTTGTGCCCAAGACGGCGGAGAATTTCCGTGCTTTGTGCACTGGCGAGAAGGGCTTCGGCTATAAGGGATCCAGTTTCCATCGCGTCATTCCAAACTTCATGTGTCAGGGCGGTGATTTCACCAATCACAATGGCACTGGCGGCAAGTCGATCTACGGCAACAAGTTTCCCGATGAGAACTTCTGCCTGAAGCACACCGGCTCTGGCATCCTGTCAATGGCCAATGCTGGCCCTAACACCAACGGATCGCAATTCTTCATTTGTACCGTAAAGACCGCTTGGTTGGATAACAAACACGTTGTGTTTGGCGCAATTGTTGATGGCTTGGATGTGGTCAAGCAAATCGAATCCTATGGTTCGCAGTCGGGCAAGACCACAAGGAAGATAGTAATCGCTGATTGTGGATCACTTTAAGATAGCTGAACTCCTCTATTTAAGACGAATCGGACATACCCGGTCGCATTTTCTCTGAAAAATCAATAACTTTAATAATACAATATAAATGTTCAAAAAAAAAAATAAATTTTACTCATTACTACAATTTGTTGCGATAGTTTACTTTTAAATTAGGTGTGGCAACATTGGGCGATGACAGCAAACAGCTGTTCTGCGTGCGCTTATGAATTAATGTACGCTTCTGCATAAATATATATGTAAATACATTTAACAAAATTAATGCAAACAAAAGCGAATTTTTGATGATTTAGCGGAACAGACAAACATTAATTTTATCACAATGAAAATCAATGAAAAGAACCTGTGTGCTTTTGCTCGGTCGCCGCCGTTCGACATGGAAGGTTTGTTTTCAATTTTAAAAAGGCCAATTAATCATAACGAGAATGATGATTAATATCGCAGGTTTTCTCAATAAACGCGGCGTTGTCAACAAGGCATTTCAAAGACGATATTTTGTGCTCAAGGGAAATTTGCTTTTCTATTACGAGACGCGACACGACAAGGAGCCTTTAGGTTTGATTGTCGTGGAGGGATGCACAATTGAGCTGTCCCTGGAATCGGATGTGGACAACTATTGTTTCGAGATCGCCTTCAATGGGAATCGCACCTATATTCTGGCTGCCGACACCCACGACTGCATGGAGGCGTGGATGAAGGCTCTTACCTGCGCCGGCTATGATTACAAGCGAATTATTGTCGTGGAGCTGCAGCGCCAGCTGCAGGAGATCGAGGACTCCAGGAACAGTAGGCGTTTAACTAAGCGAAAAAACAACCTGATTAAAAACTACAATTTAAACGTTTCTCTTGCAGAGATGCACACTGATCCGTCGGATACACTTATGGGCAAGCCAGGTCCGCCACCCCGGCGTCGGAATCCTTTTAATCGTCCTGCTCCGCCACCGCCCGATTGTGCCCCGGGGTTGCGCAACGTGCAAGGCTACTGTGGCTCCAGCAACGCAAAAGCGCCACAGCGATGCTATCCAGGTGAGTGACGCCATCAACAACAGCTGCTTTCGTAGTTTACTGTTACACACAAAGTTTAACTTTTAAATTCCGTACCGAAAGCCGTTTAAATTTGATTTGTTAAAGATAGTCAAAAAGTATTCGATAATTGCTTAGCTAATTAGCTTGATTTAGATATCTTGATAAACCGAAAGAAGAATTTCTCGTTTGATATTTTAGCCCCTATAATAATATATAATAATTTAAAGTATATCTGTCTGAATTATAAATTGACCTTTATATAAGAGGTCCGCATGGCATAATTATTACTTAAGCCTGCCTGTAGTTACAAGTGTGCATAGTTAAATGCAAAGTTATTCGTCTTTTATCATTTTAGGTCTTCATAATTGAATTATAGTTTGATCTTCTCTCTCTTATAATTAGAGTTGTGCACGGCTTAACTCTAACCTCTTATAATATAAGCTTTTCTCTCTTATAATTTGATTTGTGCTGTGCAAAATTTTAACTTCTTATAATTCGAGATCAGTGGGAATGATCATTTTATAATTATAAGTTTCCATGGCTAATTCTAATTTTATCGTATCTATTATAATAAAAGATGTGCACGGGTAAATTTTAACTGTTGCGTTTTGGATTTTTTTCAAAACAAAAAAATAATTACCGCCACAAAAAAGCTTAGTAATAATCTGCTTAGCTCATGCTCTTTACCTAGAGCAGCAGCCATGCCGTGTTTGTAGGCGAGGGCATTTAAGAGAAGATAAGCAAGCGACAACAAAACATATGTCTTAGTAGCATCGCTGCCAGCAAAGATTGGCGAGATTAACTAAGTTGCTTTTTTTCTCGTTCGCAATGCCGTTATTGCAGCTGATCGTTGAGAAACTTTGCTGCATAAATATAAGAGAAGGATACAAGCCGTTATTATTTCTACTTGCAGACAATAACAACACAAGTCCGCATGCAACGCCCAAATCGCCCAGACGTACACAACAACCACAGCCTCAGCCTCATCCGGGAGAAGCGCACGCGATCTTCTACAGTGATATACCGATAGCTGCAGCCAGAGTATTAGGAACTGCCTCGGATGAGTTTAGAAACAATCATGAACACCATCGAAAAATAATTATGACAGATATCGAAGCTTATCGCAAGGGTCGAAAACAGCCTTTGATACAATTCTAAGTTGTCCTATACTCTTGATTGTACCTTATCACTTTGTGCTAAATGAAATTAAAATCGGTTTATATTTAAGAGTTAATACACAGTTAGAGTTCAGGTGTTTCTAATGCGCAAAATAATTATAATTTATAATAGTTATATTTGTCTTAATTTAAATTCATCTTTGCGATTAACTCGTGCAGAGTTTTGGAAAAATAATTCTAAACTATAAAAGCTATATTTTCTCAAATTTAAAAAGAATTATATTTGAAAACAAACATTATTGAATACACAGCATGTCCATATAGTAAGTTGACAAAGAAAAAAAAAAATAATATTTGTAACTTCTTTTGCAAAAAAAGATTATATTTTTTTATTTTTCTACTATTAAGTGGATTTTATTAACAGAATAATTAACAAGATTCATTCAGTTAAACAATTATAAAATTTTAAAAACATAAAATATTCATTATTTTGAAGAAAGTCACTAAACTTGGAAGGTAAGTTGCTGGTAACAGCTTTCAAAAATCGCCACTTCAGAGTAGAAAAATAAGAAAATAAGAAAACAAAAGTCAATAATAAAATAAATTGAGAGTTTAGAAAACATTAATATGTATAAGTGTCCAAACACTTTATGGACATACTGTATTTACATTTTAATTTCTGATTGTATTTATATACAAATTTATATTAAATTGGTTTCGATTATAACTAGAATTAAGATATTTGCGCAGCAGATCGCTCGATTTATCTATTAACGGCTCCAGTCAATTGAGTCCTTTTTTAGAGTTCGTTTCGATAGTTTGTATTTAAATTGTAAAATTAATATTTTTCTAAAATTTAAAATGTTATTGAAAAGCTATACATTTTAATATCTGATGCATACAGATTTAATAGGTAAAGACTACGACTAGAAGTGATTGAGATATTCGCGCAGGAGATCGTTCCTTTCACGTTGGATTGCATTGGATTCCTCGATTCGTTTGCTCAACTCTTTTATTGCTGAGATTCTGCTGCGCTCCAGCGTTAGCAGTTGTCGCTGCTACTCCTGGCTCACAGACAGGTCTGCATCCGCTGCAAGCAGGCTTGCGTCCACAGCTGCACACATATCCAGCGGCTTGTCGACTACATCATTCTCGGTTTTGATGGCAGACATTGAGGAGGAGGAGGATGATGATTTATCATTGTGAAACATCTCGTCGAATTTATCGTAATAATCCCAGGCGACTCGCTTGCGTCCATTCTTCTTCAGTGTCTCGCGACAGGTGCGATATGTCTTCTTCATGTTGCGCCACTTGCGATCGCAAATATCCTCGTTGATTCCCTTGTAGCCTCCTCGTTCCATCTCATCAACAATTTCTGTCCATAGCGCCCGTTTGCGTGTCTTTGGATCTCGGAATCTGTGACGTCGTTCCGAATAGAGTTCGACGAGGAGTTTTGTGCTTTTCTGATTCCAGTGCCATTCCTCGACGGCGCCCTCACATTCCAGGTAATAATGTGTCGTTTCCGTATCTTCACTGTCCATTCTAACCATTTATTTTGGAGCCGAATCTTTTATTTGTTGTCAGGGCCGAAATACAATAACCGATAGCAAGCATCGCACTCATGTGCGATAACATTAAAAGCCTATCGAGTTGATGTGGTATTTTTTAGTTCAATGCTCTTTGGCAATTGAGCACACACTTGTACTTCTGGCTAGATTCGGTTGTGTTGTTTTTGCTGCGCGTAAAACGGGAACGCTTATCGTAAAAGTTATTAAGTGTAAAACTCAAAAAGTAAGTTATTTCTGCGTAATATTGCTTTACAAGTCTGTGAGCCATTTTGTTGTTATTTTATCAAATATAAGGGATTTTTCTAGCAACCTAATACGGCTCATTGTCTGCGTTGTCTTTGTTTAAGGTGTTTTAGAAATAGTGACGCCAACATTTCAAATTTGTTTTTATGCCGCTGTTCAATTAAAGAATTAGTTATATATAAATAACATTAGCCGCCATAAAATTAACGGGCATTTCGAATAACATATATTTAGATTTACTGTCAATTTCTGTTGATTTTTGGCAATTGCAAAATTCGCGTAGTCGGCGTTAGCATCGCAGCGGGCTTTGTTGGCGTTCATTTTGTTTTCCATGCTTGCAAAACCACCACACACACACGCACATTCGGAGCGTGTGTGAGAGCTGCGTTTAGCGATGCGCTCGTGCATATATTAAAAAAAGCGCGCGATGAATGTGTCTGACTGGAATATTGATATAAAAATGTACAATTCAATTTTCCACATGGAAAAGTGTTTACTAACAATTAAAAAGCGAACAGTTTTTTTTGTAACACCCTTATGCAAATAATACGTAGAAGTTCGTGTCACGCACGCAGCACTAACGGAAACCGCTACGCTCTGCTGCGTACAAATTCTGGTTTTGGTTCTCAATGTTTGTTGTTGTTGGTCTCTTTTATTACAGCGCAGAGAGGCAAGACAAAGAACTAGAGTGAGCGACAGAGACAGAGAGAGAGAGAGAGAGGCATTGGTTATAGAAAGATGTCGGCTAAGCGCAAGGCAGGTGGCAATGGGGCAGGTCCCACAAAGCGTCGTCCCAAAAAGAAGGAATCTGACTACGAGGACGAGTTCAGCGATGAATCCGACGATGATGTCGCAGCCGCCACCCAACAGCAGCAACAGCACTCAGCTGGTCAAATGGTGGTGCTGATACCTCACGATCATCTTGATCCGCCAAGCAAATTGCCAGAGGATTTACTAGCCACACTAGAGAAGACGCCGGGTCAACTGCTGGTGGCTGGCATGGTCACCTGGGATTTGACAGGCAAGCGCGATCGCAAAAATGTCACAAAAGTGCGTCCAAATCTGTTCAGCTTTCATCGATTCACGGATGAGAAGGTAAGCCTAGGTTTAGTTGGAATTGGAATGATTTTTAATGATTCTCGCTTCTCCTCAGTATCGCTCTGTGGCCAGTGGTCCCGCTTCAGCGCACACAATCCTTATCAATATGGAGCGCAAGGCACTCGGCTTCGGTCGCAATCCCAGTGGACAGTTGGGCCTCAGCTCAGACATTAAGTTAGTGGAGAAGCCCACGCTGATACCAGCTCTGGAGCAGTTGAATATTGTCCAAGCGGCCGCTGGACGTCATCACACGCTCTTTCTCACCGACACGGGCACCGTGTACGCCTGCGGCGAGAATAAATCTGGACAGTGCGGTGTAGGCAATGCACATCCCAATGTATTTGCTCCCACACCGATCAACTATCGTGGTCCGCCCATCATTCGCATTGGTTGCGGTGCCGAGTTTTCCGTCATACTCGATATCAAGGGAAATTTGCATACGTTCGGCTTACCAGAATATGGCCAATTGGGCCATAATACGGATGCCAAATACTTTGTGAATGCCAACAAGCTGTCATTCCATTTCGAGACATCCCCCAAGAAGGTTGTGCTCTATATCGAAAAGAGCAAGGAGGGCCATGTGACACCGGTCGATGGTGTTCAGATCGTTGACTTTGCATGCGGAAACAATCACACGGTAATAATTACTCAATTAATACATAATATTTATATTTATAAAAATTTTAATCTCTCTCTCGCTAAACAGGTCGCAATTGATTCGAAGAAACGTGTTTATAGCTGGGGCTTCGGCGGCTTTGGTCGTCTGGGGCATGCTGAGCCCAAGGACGAGATGGTGCCGCGTCTCATGAAGTTCTTTGACACCCAGGGACGTGGTGGTCGCAGCATTTATTGCGGTTCCACTTTCAGTTTGATCATCAACGAGCTGGGACTGCTCTATTTGTTTGGTCAGAACAAGAAGACGGGCGAGGCCAATATGTATCCGAAGCCAGTGCAGGATTTGGCAGGTAAGAAAGATTTTCTACAAATGGAATTCCACTTAACTGATTTGGATTCTCTTACAGGTTGGAATATAACTTCAATTGGCTGTGCCAACACCTCAATTATGATATCGGCGGATGACACACTGATTGCATGGGGCGCATCGCCCACCTTTGGTGAGCTCGGAATCGGAGAGTTCCAGAAGTCGTCGACGGTGCCCAAGGAGGTGCCCAAAATGGATGGCATTAAAATACCTCAGGTCAGCATGGGCTATTCCCATACGGCTCTGCTTGTGGACACCACTCACGAGGCCACCAAGCAGAAATACGAGAAGATGCCCGAATATACTATCGAAGATTAAGCAAAAGCAACAACACAAAAGAAAGAGGATATATATTATAAAAACGAAAAAACAAACAAACATTAAGTATACCGCTGCCAACAATAATACTGCTCTATATATATACATAGATACTAAAAAAACTTGAACTGATCAACGAAACTCTGCTGCTACTTATACTAAAAGAAAAAACAAAACAAAAACAGTACGGATATTTCATAAACATTTTATGCTATAAGTTTAAAGTAATTAATATTCTCTAAATTCACCACCACCACTCATATCTCAAATATCGTTTGTGTATTTATCAGCATTACGATTACGATAAATATTTTCTTGGATAGTTAGTTTTCGTAATTTATTTTTTATTTATAAAGAGTTTTTGGTGAAATTTTTGCTGTCTTTAAGTTATTGCCGCCCATGATTAGACTTAAAACAAAAACAATTTGTCTAACCCAACTATTCCACTATACTTAGATTTATAACTTCTTAAGATTGATTAATTTACAGTATTTTATCCAAAACAACATCAAAAACACAAAACAACTACAATGTAATAACTAAGTGCATGGATTACATATATAAAGATATACACAAATTGGAAGTATACAACACAAATTGCAACTATTAAAGTACATCATGCATTTTAATCATATACAACAAAAATATTTAAATAAAGAGAAATCATGTTAGTATTTAAATTGAGTGTGCATGTTTTTATTTTGGAATCTACACAAAATTTATGAACTTATGTGAAGATTTATCTTTGCTCACTAATTCTATATTTTATGGAAACCCCTTTCTTTAGGAATTAAATTTAAAAGCTGGATCTTCAATTTGTATCGAAAAAAACCAAAAATCTCCTAGTTGACTCAGTGGAATGTATGGTTTTCGTATTTTAGGTTACTTCAACTTTGATATTCAAAATTGTTTTAATTCTATAATTTTTGTTTAAAAAAAATATATATATATACTTTATAATTATTTTTTTTTTACTTAAACATATTAATTTAGCAATTGAAAATTAGTTTTTTAATAACTTCATATCGCAATTATTTACATTTTTTAAGTCCACATAGTTTTTTCTATAAATTAAAAAATAAAATAATGTTTTTGGACAAAGTGGCATATAGGCTATTTAAATAATATAATATAACATTTTTTTAATTTTTAATATTTATGGCGAAAAAATAAAATCTGATATTTGACTTTGTAGAAAATATGGTTTTATTTATTTTACTTTTCGGCTTGACAAATGCATATGCATTTTATATTAATACAAATTTTAAGTCCGGAATTATTCTAATTTTCTTTTTAAGCTTTTAATCGATATGTAATTTTCTAGAAATTAAAAAAAATAATAAAATGTAATATAATTTTATTATTATTATTGTTTTTAACATATATATTTTAATACATAAAAACAATAATTCCATTTGTTTTTTTAAATCTATATATTTGTTAGGTGCAAAAATATAAAAAAACAGTTTTATTTTTTTGGTTCAGATAAACATATAAAATTAGCAAATTATGATTAGTATTATAAAAAACAAAAAGCCACACAAATAAAATTTTATTTTAAATCTATATATTTGTTTTAATTAATTAAATTAAAAATATACATTGAACAATTTTCAATATTATGATAATTCTTATTTTTATATATTTGCTTCTATAAATAGTCAAGATTCAACACGCCGTAGTATTTCATTTATAGAAAACTTAAGGACATATTTTTTTACATATAGATATTTGTTTCTATAAATAGTCTGCATTCAACTCGTCTTAGCAGGCTCCTGGCCAATTGAATGAAAGCGAAAGTAAAGAGCTTTTGTCGTTTTCTTACTCGAAAGCTCTTTTATTTCGTCGCCTGTTGGCGTCTCTCACGACTTTTAACTCCGAACTCTGCTCTCCGGCTGTTTGACTGTTTGGCTGGCTGTTTGGCTTTAGCACAATTTTCACTGTCACACAGGACAGTCTTCCGCCGTAGTCCTTTCGTGTAATGTGCGCTATTGAGAAACACTTTTTGCACGCCGCACATTGAGTTTTATTTTACTTTTTTTTCCAACACACACACACTTAAACACACACACACCTACACTCACACACAGACGCACGAACACACACTACACACATACGCAAACAATTGTTTTACCGTTCGCTAAACAACAAACTTTTTTAAAACAATTTTATAAACTAAAAAATCTACAAAAAAAAGTTCAATAATAATGTAAAAAATATTTGCTAAAAGTGTATTTGATATATATAATACAAACAAAAACAACAACGACTTATACGCGCTCGGTGCAATAACTAAAGTTTTTAAAAACGCAAAATAGCTCTAACTGTAAATTACAGTGCCTTCGATAAAGTAAACAACAAGAAAAAAGAAACAGTCGCTATACAACAACAACAAAAACAGGATCAACAGCAACATCATACAAATTTGTTAGCATTTCCATTACTCATGAAACGCGCAACAACAAAACTGTAAGTTATTACGTATACCTCAGTGTGTGTGTGTGTGTCTGTATATGTAAATGAGTGTATGTATTTGTGTGAGAGTTGCCGCCTTCTGATACAACACTAATTGTTGTTCAGCTTATTTCGCTTATTTTGTTTTTGGCCACGCCACGCATATTTTATGACTAGTAATTATGGCGTCGTTTTTTACATGGCCAATATGAGTTTTTGACTTAATAAATGTGTGTGTGTTGGTGTGAGCGCTGTGTCTTTTTCTTTTGCCCTGCCCAAGCACTTTTCATTGTTCGGCACAGAACTTTGCACAAGTTGCCATTCCCGAAAAAGGTTCGCCGCTGCTGCTGCTTCTTATTCTTTTACCCAAGCTAAAGGCAGAGGCTCAAAAACAACGGTAAAAGCATATACACACACACTCACAAGCAGACACACTTTGTATTGTGGAAGGCACGAAGAAGCTAAAAGACGCCTGGACACTCACATATACATTCACCCAAAAAGTCTTAGCTGTCAAATCAATAAGCACACACAAACAAAAGCGGACGATCTTTGTGTGTATAGGTGTGCTTGTGTATCCAGTCGACTTTTGTGAGAGTGTGTGTGTGTGTGTGTATGCGTAGGCGCCTTGTTATTAAATCACCTGTGGCTGACAGTTTTTCATATTACAAGGCCAATCACAACAATCGAATCCATCTTTTTTTGTGTATTACGCATACGCCACCGGAACCCAGATACAATTTTATCTCATTGGCTTCACTTTTGTCCATTCTTTGTTGCCCCATCAGGTTGAAGCAGGTGTGTGTGTGGAGTGGGTCAGCTTTATTCGCTTTTGTCACCTTTTGTTGCGTCTGGTCGGACTGATGCCGACGTTTGATTGGCGTAAATTAATATAGATTTCATTTGAATTTCAATAACAAAATTTAACGGCTCCATTACAGAGTTTCCAATGCTATTTTTAGGGAGATTCGATTTTGTCCACCTGGATTTATATTAAGTTTGAAATTTTAAGCTGATTTTTTTGTTGCACGAAATGGTTTTGCTTGTTCTATGTTTTTATAATATATTTTAAGATGTTACATTTTCTTTTTTATATATACTTTAATATTTCAGCCGAAAAGTTTATTTCTTTCAAAGAGTTTAAATATTTTTATACATAGTTTTAAAATCCAGTGAAGCAGTTTAAACGAATTTGTGTCTATATGTATCATCTGCTTCTTTTTTGTATATATATATATATATATATATATATATATATTTATTCATCAGCCGATCAGTTTCTTTTCTTTCAACGGGTTTTTCCATAATTTTATTTTATTTATTTTTTAATATATATTTAAATATTTTCAACGAATTTGTATACATTTTTCACATATTATATGTGTTTATATAATAATATATTAATGTGTATATTTTTTATATATTTTAATATATCGTTCTGTTAAATGAATTCTTTTGCATTTTTGACTTTACAACGATACCCAACCAAAAATGTTAGATTTTAGCTCATAAATAATTCAAAATAAAAGAATACAAAGAATATAATATAATACTTATAATCATTTAAATAGAATAATACACATATTTTGTTAGGATTAATTTAATCAATACAATTGATTACAATGCCAAACACAACAGGTTATTTACAAGGCAACACACACACATATATGCACACATACATAAAGCTATTGTATAGACATCACTTTGGTGAAGACTTTTGGTTAAAGGACACAGACAATAATGTGGCCCATCCTTGAACCCACACACAGAAACGTAGTGTGTTCGCCATGCCACGATTAAATTAACGCAAATTAAGCAGATTAAGCAAACGTCAGTCACATTATCCAGCCGCCGAACAATGAGCAGCCGAAACAAAAAACACAGCAAAAAGCAAAAGCGTTGACGTTTACACGCGCACACACGCAACAATGGCGGCGGCTGGAATATCAACACCACCAACAAAAATTGATAGACACTAGCAGCAGTCAACGCCACCCACAGATACTGACGCAAGCAAAAGGAACACACACGCACACACACGCATATATTAACAAAGCGCGCTGTCTGCCAGAGCTTTTCTGCACACACACACATATGCACACACATATGCACACGCACTGACTGCCTTTTAATCATTGCTAGACAAGGGTGAGTCACGCCGCCAGCGCAAGCATTGTGCTCATTTGTCGTGGTCAAATCTTGAGTCACCCTAGAATTGAGTTTTTGATGGGGCGCTTAATGAGTTGGGTTGGTTTGATCGTTCGTTCGTCCGCTCGCTTTTGATAAGGTTTTCAATTAAAGTTTTTAATGGCCTCAGTTTTCCTGCATTTATTGCTTTTGTCCAGGCAGTGTGCAACATGCAGCATTATTGAAATTTTACTTAACTTTTCTACGCGCTTATTTCCTCGGCCACACTTTCTAAAACACGCAAATAAGCCTCCAGCTTCCTCGCCCATTCCGTTAGATGGCGCTCAAGCGCCACAAAACTGCTCGAGACGAGCAGTGGGTTTTGGTTATAGAGTTGATGGGGGGGGGGGGGGGGGGGGGTTTGTAGCGCGCCAAACCTTGCGGTTTGTTTGTCGAGGGCGCAAAGTGCAAGGTTGCCAATTATTTGGCTCTGCAAAATGGGACACAGCGGAAGGAAGCCCAGCACTAATCTTTGAGTGCACCCTGTTCGCATTGCATAAGTGTCAGTGTCAGGCAGATTCTCTGCTCTATATACACATATATATTTATATATATGTGTGTGTGTGTGGGTGTGTGTGCATGTGGCTGTCACTTTGTGTGTCCTTGTTGGAACAAAACAAGATGGAAAGCTCGAGCCATAGCTCGACTAAGTGATACCTCGCAATAATTGTTTAAATGTTCTTAATATTTATCAACTGTTCATCAACTAAACTTTATAAAAGACATTAATAAATATTAACAATTTTAATAAATAACATGCTTAAAATTAACCAATGTTTATAATTATTATACAAAACATTGAATACTTATTCGGGAAATTTGCTTTTCTCAAAATTTTCATTATTATATTTTATAGTTGTGGGAGGAGAACTACGTCGAGTGCGCACTAAGTGCGGGGTATGAAAGCCTGATGATGATGGCATTCTGTTACTTCCTACCTTCTTTTATTATTTTTTTCAATGTTTTTTCTCTTTTATTTGTTATTATGCAGCACCAGCAGCAAGCACCTTTAGTATGCGATGAGGCAGCCAGACAAACGCATCGACAACGATCGGCAGCGCCAAGCAATAATAATAAACGAGTGCGATTGAAGAATGAATAGCAACAACCTGCAGCAATGGTGGGAAAACTCATATCGACGACAGCATCAGCGGCAGCTGCAGCAGCCAGCCACTGTCGATAGCAATATCGATAACGATGGCGATATCACAGAGCTGCACTATGCGCTCCTCGAGCCCAACTACTATGCGGGCGATGGCGCCAACTTAGGCGGAGTTATCGCGGATGCTGCAGTTCGTGAATTTGACTACGATAACTATGGAAACTTTACGCTGATCAACCCATATGATATCGATAATGCTGGTGCGGACACAGAGCATGCGATTCCATCCTTCACCATTTTGCTGCTGGCTATCAGCTACGGCCTGGTCGTCTTCGGCGGCGTCGTGGGCAACTCCACATTGGTACTCACTCTGTGCTCGGCTTCGTCGATGCGCTTGCGAAATCCCCTGCTGCTGGCCGTCTGTATTGCGGATCTGCTGGTAACGGGCATTTCGGCGCCAGTCACGCTACTCAATCTGGCCATGAATCGAGGCAGCAGATCTCTACCGCTCTTGCTGTGCAAATTAATACACTTCGTACAGGTAAGATCGGCTTATGGTTTAAATTTGCTACATTTGCGTAAGACTGTTATCTTTGAAAGGAAATTATGGGTTTTTGTGTCTAAATCGAAGTATCAAATATCGCTTATCGATAACAAAGGAATTCAAGAATCTAGGTAACTCTTGGACAGTACTATTTTTATCTATTATTTTTATTTCTTATTTAATGTGGAAAAATAACGTTTCAAAGTTTTTAAGACTGTTAAATAAAAAAATTGTTAATTTAATTTAATATAAATATTATATTACTATTATATTATATTATATTAAAGTTACGAATAAAATTGAGTAAAGTAAAATAAATAAATAAAATCAATTAATTTATACAGTGTCTGAAAAAATTTTCAAATGAGAGAAATATAATAAATAAATCTGGGCATATTGAAATATAAAAAAGTATTCCTATTAATATTGCAAGAATTGATTGAAAACCAGGTAATGAAATTCAATCGGACAAAAATTGTTAAGCGTTTATAATTTTATTCAAGAGGAAAGTGAGAGAGAGAGAGATAAAAATTGGGAGACATACACAGGTTTCCCGGAGGATTTTTAAAAGTTCCTAGTAGATATACTAGGAATTAAAGTTTAATGAATTCAAAATGATCGGAATAAATTTTGTCAATATTTTTATCAGTCCAATTTAGTTTTAATACCACAATATTTGCAAATCGCTACGGGTCGCTACGGTTCCTAACTTAACTTAACTTTTTTGTAATTATTATTAAACATTAAAATTTATATACACACGAACAGTTTACATAGTTAATAAGATATAAAATGCGAGCAAGTAGATATTTCTAATTTTAGAAATAATTTTTTTTTTAAATATAAAATTTGTTTTATTTTTTATGACCATTTTTGAAAGTTTAGCTAGAATTCTTAATGAGGGTAGAGCACTCTCAGATGTATATTTACGATACGCTTTATAATCCCATTTTTCAGGTGATGCCAGTGGCGGCGAGCACAATATCGTTCTTCATGCTATCGCTGGATCGTTACGCAACTGTGAAGCATCCTCGGCTGGCGCAATTGCGCCAGCGACGCTATTTACACGTCTCCCTGGCGGTGCTCTCGTGGACGACATCGGCAGCGATAAGTTCGCCCTTTTTATTTGCATACAAGATCATTGCGAAGTCAGTGATCATCAAAGGAGCTAAGGCGGGCACCACACCGAATCCCGTTAGCATCAGTTGCACCTCGGAGCTGGGTGCGAATGCGATGTTTGTGTCCTTCATCATGTTCCACACGATTGCTGTCTTTGTCTTGCCCGGCGTCGGGGTGCTCCTCAATCACTACGGAGTTCGTCGCAAGCTCTGCGCCCTGTCGCTGACGGCGCGGGCGGCGCATGGCGAGCTGCCGCTGCCCATGCCGATCTTGCGCCATCAGACGCACATTGTCATCGTGACTGGATGTGCTAACGCACAGCAGGCTGGGTGCGGTGGCGCCACCACCGCCGACGACACATCGAATGGCAATGGCGGTGGCCAGATTGCCATCAGTCCGGGCGATATACAGTTGCACAATCTACAGCCAGGCTTACCTGGCTCCAGCGCTGCACTGGAACCGGGTTCCTATCGGTCCAGTAACCCCATTTCACCCCGGTAAGTGTCGGAGAACACAGTAAAACTTCAGTGAGTCATTGTAATGGAGTTTAATCTTCTAGAGCTATGAGGGAGATCCGTGCCCATTCACAGCGACAGCGTATTCATCGTTCCGGCCGTGGTCCCGCCACACCTGGTATTCCGCTGCCGCAGACATCGACTCTGCGATCGCGTCGTCATTTGGCCAACATGCTGATTGCGTCCGCCTTAATATTCATCGTCTGCTGGGCACCGCATGTCTTCTGCATACTCTACAAGAATTTCGGTTATAAACAATACTGCAGTAAAACTTCAGTCTATTTCAGTCTTCTATTGGGTAAGTGGATATCTGACATAAACTATCAGAGGAGGGCTGCAACTTCGAATTATTATTTAATATTTTATTGAACAAACTATTATCAGCAACCTCTTTGGGTTTGGGGTGTATCTGCTAGGCGAGCTGTCACGAGTAAAAAAGAAGAGAATTACGTCATTCGTACCAGTATCAGTATAAAAAATAAATTTTCATAATTCCTGAATGTATTATATTGTAAACATGGTCCAACATTTGTTAGCAGAATTATAAAAAAATGCAGAAAAAACATAATCAAATCAAAGATCATAAATAGTGGGAATTCATTAAGATGCGTAACGAATCAATGAAATGAAAATGTTATTACTAAGACAAGACATTTAAAATTGTGTAAAATTAAATAATAAATACTATTGTAATCATTATAGATTACTAGTAATAACTAGTGAAATAACGCTAGGGAAGAAGTAGCAGGGTTTCAAATAAACAGCAATATTTATTTGGCTCAACAGCGCAGCAGAATCGATTATTCTATTTAGTAATTTATTAGTTAACGAAAGTAGATCAATAATGCACCACTGTCATAGTCACGAAAAGCAAAAAAGTTTGAATTTCTTTTCCATTGATTCGTATATCTATCGACAAAGTATTTTATTCTATTAATAATTAAAATTAATTAAAGCTGTTTATTTTTCGATCTATATATTTAACAGGCTACTTTTATTCAGCCATCAGTCCGATCATCTATTGGGCGCTCAACCATAATACGCTACGACAATCGCCCTGTGCGCCAATCATCCGGATGCGCTCCATGCAAAATTTCCTGCGTTCGCGCTTTCGCTCGCATACCGTCCCGCCGGCACCCTCATCGACGAATGAGGCTGCGTTGGGGGCTTTCAATCCTAAGTTGATAAAGCTAACACCGAAGCAGTATAGAGCTCAGGCTTCTTCGCATTATCTCTACTAGTGTGATACTAAACTAAAACTTGATATACATTATACAAGCATATATATATATATATCATATGTGTGTATATATATATATATATATATATATATATATCATATGTATATATATATATATATATATATAACACATTTCTTACTTACCCCCAAAGCTTACCCCTCTATGGGATTCTCTTCATGTTTTTCTCCAAATCTCTTCGCAATTAGTTGGTAAAACAAAACAACAATATACAAATATACAAGCAAAATCATATATATATATATATATATATATATATATATACATATAAAACGCAAACACACACTATACGTATATTTACTCTATTTATAGTTTATACACTACCTAAATTCATACATAAACACATAGTGGTTAACGCTTGTTTACAACAGAATGTAAGGGTTGCAATTTAGATTAAGAAATTGCATTATTACAAACACAAATTGAAACACAGATAACGAATCCATAACGAACTCATATAGTGACTTGTTTTAAATGTTGTTTAGTCTTTAAGCTGAAACTAAATGAAAATATAATTACATACATACATAATATTGTACTATGTTCCTTCTCATAGATAAGCAATAAGAAACGCTTTAAGCCAAGTTTAACAAACAAATCAAACTAAACATGATCTAAAACTAAATAAAGAAACCAAAAAATTAGAGAAACTAAAATCAAATACATATTTAAACAAATCTACATAATTAAGAAGTAAAAAACACAAAAAAAAAGTTAAAAGCAAAAATTGTAAAAAAAAATTGTATATAAATGTGTCGAAAAGCATCCTTTCTACACTTTTTCTAACATTTGAATCGTTCAAAAGACCTGTAAAATGAACACCTGTGCAGTTCAATCCATATGCAATAGAAAATTATTCGGTTTTCGAAGACTAAAAGTACTTAGAATATCTACAAATGTATGTATATCTATCTGATGTAGAATAATTCATTTTCGTTTCTTACTTAGTTCTACATCTCAATCTTTGATTGTCAATCAACCACACAAAATAATCGTCAAATATTATTAGTAAATATTCTATGTTCTCGTATAGATTGTGTTACTATTCTATGTATTCAGTATCGAAATCTAAAAGAAATTAATTCCTTTAACTGGGTAAATTGTTAAGACTATTGTCAAATAAGCATTTACCTTTTAATTGACTGACGCTTTTAGTTGCGTTACATTCAACTACAAAACATTAACATTATCCTATTATCCCAATCTTGACATTAGTACTCTACAATAGGTTAATAATGTGTTCGCTTATATTTCATTTAGCTTTACTTTACTTTAACTGATCAAACTACTTGTAGCATTTTCATTTTTGATCACTTCAAATTTCATACAACAAAAAAAATCAAATGTGAATCTATAAATGCTATAAATATGCTACTATTTAAATTGGCTTTTATTGTTTTTTTCTCTGTATATTTATATAGGAAAAAATAGGTAAGAGAACAGGGAACATTTTTGTTCGCTTAATATAACAAAAAAAAATTTTCATAAATTATTTTAAGTTTTTAAAAATGCTGGCTCTCTGCCGTAATTTTAATTATTTTTATTGAATAATATAACATTCAGATAAACCTTTATTTATGTATTAGTTTTTGTTATGTAAAATTATGTAATACAAATTATGTTATTTTTGATTAAATTAGTTATTATTACACGAGAGTTTAATTTCCAAATGCAATTTTTTTATATATTAAAATTTATAAGCTCTTTAGTTTATATATAGTTTTTATACACAATATGAAGAACATCAATCCATGGTTTACCCAGGGGAGGGGAAAGTGGGCAGCTTTTTGCTATATTTTGCTACACTTTACCGTTGAATCGTTGTCCCACATCATTTGGAATAAGAAAATAACACTGGAAAAATGTCACTGAGCTTTTGTCACAGTAATTTGATTCCACATTGTCGATGGGATTTTGTATTTGGTGTTTTATGTTCCCACGCTAATGTAAAACGTCAAAAGCTTATTGCACCTGTTTATCTATGGTCAGGAGAGCTTATGAAGAAGGTAGCAACTAACTTGTGAATTTTATCTAATCACTTCCAATAATTACATTTTTGCTGTAATGATTGAATTTCAACCCCATGGCAAACTCGAGTTAAATTATTAGAATTGTTCGTCAATGCGCGATTTATTATAATTGCGTTATAAAAGCCGTGTGACTAGAATTATGTTGTATTTATAGCTCAATTGGCCATCAACTAGTTAATTAAATGTGCAATTAATTCCTGATGCTGATATACATTTGCATTAACAATTTATTCAGCACATTTACAACAACTGAAATAGTCGTTGCTAAGACGTGCAAGCGGAAACAAGTCGAGAAAATAACTAACAAATGTTTTTTAAATATTTAATATATTGTCTGGCGCTGCTGTTTTTACTGAATAGCGTTCTAGCGAGAGAGTAAGTAGTAATATAGTTACATAAAAATTAAACTATATGTTTATATAGTAGTAGTAGGAGGGTGATTTGATTACTATCTATTTATACAAATGTTACTATTACGTGCCCGATCGCAACGAGTAACAATATGTTGTCCCTCCAACTCTCTCGGGCTGACTGAACACTGGATCTCATTATGCGATCCTTGCACTTCGCGCTTTTTTATAAATCTCCTTATCCTTTATTGCGATACACTGGGCTGACGGGACACTCGCTCTCAGCTGGGAAGACACTCTCAAAAGCGTAGACTAATAAGCAACTTTTACTTTTGTTTCTCATTTCTTTGAGCTTGTTAATTTATTACAGGTCTTTGACCACATTCATTTGGATGTACGACACAACCTCATTCCCTTTAATCCTAATCGTCTTTTAGATATGATTTTATACCTGGACGTTGCGAGGATTATCCAGGCGGAGGTGACCTTAGTTTATGCAGTTTTCCCCCCAAATATGAGGTGCCTGATAAAGAGGATGTCGATGCCGTCATCGAGCACATTAAAGGTTTACTATCAGACTGAACACACAGCTACGGTGAAAATAATAGTAATATACTTAAATCTGTTTGGAAAATGTTAAAAAAAAAACTTGAAATATAGGTAATTATGAAAATTTGATTTGCATACAAGCAGTTAAACCTGAAGATAAATTATAAATCATTTAATTCTAAGAAGCTATAGCCTTATTAAGAAAATCAATAGAGAATGAGGTAGCCGGGCATATCCGACTACGAAATACTCAACTACAGATGCTATATGTAGGCATCTGACAACAGGTGCCACAGAACAAGTTGGCAGTAGACAAGAAATGTCCAACTTTGAACGAATTTCCTAGTAATGTACCATCCAAGTTCTCTTTTTAAATTCGAGAGAGGTAAATAAGGCTTTGGTAGATAAGGATCCTAGTAATCTGTAAATATACCTTTCAAATTTGGTAATTCCGTGAGATATATATGGTATTATCGACTTACATCATTAGATATATCGTTTTTGAAAGGCATCCAAGTCATCCAATTTTATTTTGGGAACTGTAGCTTTAAATTTGCGATAATCGATTTCCTAGCCTCCTAGTTAACGGTATGGTAAGTCCCATTTGTTTGTGATCCTTTTTACAAATGTTTAAAAATAGGATGCATGAAACTAAATCATACTTTTTAATTTTATATTGTTTTTAGTCTATGCCCGGATGCTGCAAGGGTTATCCAGGCCTAGAGTCGCAAATTAGTGTGCCTTATAGACTGCGCAGCTTGCCTGGTAATTAGGATACAATCAAGTACTTCAAGGAATTTATGCAGTTATTTGTAGTTTAGAGAATATTACACTTTTATTTTCAAGAACGACGCGCAATTAAAAACATAATTGAAGTATAATTAGCTATAACGGTATATATTAATTAGTGGCGCGCTTTGGCTGCTGGGCATGCAGCTGCATTCGCTTTTCGATCTCGGGTCTGAAGTGACGAATGAGTCCTTGCACCGGCCAAGCGGCACCGTCGCCCAACGCACAAATCGTGTGTCCCTCGATCTGTTTGGATATTTCCCACAACATGTCAATCTCAGCGGGTTGCGCATCGCCCTTAACAAAGCTAAAAAAGAAAAACGAAATAATAATAAGAATATGTAGGGAGTAAACTCTACCAGTGGGTTTGTGGGTTAACATTCTGTTTTTCTGTGTAAAACAATTTTTTGACAAATTGTATTTACGCCTGCTGCTGTCGGAAATCAAACTATCGACATTCGAGAAAAAGATACAGTTATCGATAAAATAAAATAAATTTGGTTTGCCAGTGGTATATGAGAACTGAAATATATGTAACCGACAGGCGAACTGATGGCTTTATCGCTTCGGCTGTTGATACTGACAAAGAATATATATACCTTATGGGCACGCATGCAACCATTAATGGAACTTAATTTGAAAAATTTTAAACTCACCGTTCCATGATCTTATTCATCCAGCCAATGCCCTCGCGGCAAGGTGTGCACTGGCCGCAACTCTCATGCTTGTAGAAGGAGATTAATCGGGCAATAGCTTTGATCACATCCGTTGACTTGTCCATCACAATGATGGCCGCTGTGCCCAGTGATGTTTGGGCCGCAATTAGACCATCGAAATCCATAATCACATCATCGCACACTTTCTTCGGTATGATGGGCGTGGAGGAGCCGCCGGGTATGACACCCAACAGATTATCCCACCCACCGATGACGCCGCCACAATGGCGTTCAATTAGCTCCTTCAAGGGGATGGACATCTCTTCCTCTACGGTGCAGGGCGTGTTCACATGCCCCGAAATATTGAAGAGCTTCGTCCCGGAATTACGAGTGCGTCCAAAGCTGGCAAACCAGTTGCCGCCACGACGACAAATTGTGGGCGCCACAGCGACCGTTTCCACATTTGTCACCGTCGTGGGGCAGCCAAAGAGGCCCACATCGGCGGGGAATGGGGGCTTCAAGCGTGGCTTGCCCTGCTTACCCTCCAGCGACTCAATCAGCGCCGTCTCCTCGCCACAAATGTATGCGCCAGCGCCGCGATGCATGAACACATCAAAGTTGTAGCCGGTGCCGCAGGCATCCTTGCCAATGAGGCCTGCCTGGTAAGCCTCGGCAATGGCCAGTTGCATGTTGGACGCCTCGTTGTAGAACTCGCCACGAATATAGATGTAGGCAGCCTGGGCGCCCATCGCGCGACCTGCAATCAGACAGCCCTCTACCAACTTATGCGGGTCGTGACGCATAATATCGCGATCCTTGCATGTGCCCGGTTCACCTAATGGAAGCACATATTTGTAGAAAAGAATAGGGGAGTTGTGCTTTTCTAGTCATGGACTTACCCTCATCAGCATTAACCACGAGATATTTGGGACGTCCATCTCCGGGCTTATTCATGAAGGACCATTTCATTCCGCTGGGGAAACCGGCGCCACCTCGCCCACGCAGACCAGACGTCTTAATTTCATTGATGATCCAGTCGGGACCCTTGAGTACAATCTCCTTGGTCTTGTGCCAATCGCCCCGCTTCTGGGCACCCCTCAAACGCCAATCGTGGCGTCCATAGAGATTGGTAAAGATTCGATCCTCATCGGCGAGTGGGCCAAATTTTGTCTTCGTTTGTGGTGGCGGTGTGCCTGGTGGAGGGGCCTGAGTGCTCTGTAGGCGCAGCTGCAGAGTTGACGGCAGTGCCGCAACTGCAATAATCCAATTTTGTAAAAAATCAATATAAGTTTTATTTGTAACACTTTTGTTTTGATGTGCGCAAAAATTACATAATTTGTTTGTAAGTGAAATATTTTGTATATGCCAATTGGCTGCTTATTAAATGCCACGCCAACTGTAATAACTGGCTGGGCAATGATAAAGTTAGGCAAGAAGTAAAGCGCTTGTGTTTATTTACCAAATTGCGGCTTCGTTAACAAATTATATCGCACAATTGCAGACATTTTCCGTACGAGACGACTGACAGCTGCGACTTGAAGTTTGCGTGCAGCGTTGCCACACAGTCTCAGTGGCAACGTAACGCCACCTGTGTATCAGCGTCGGTGTATGCAATCGAAATTCATTTATATATGTTATCGACTAAAGTTAAGATCAAATGAAATTCGGTCACACTACGAAAAGCTGCAAATGATTTACCTTTTTATAGCTGCTTTGTTTACATTGCTTGTAACAATTGTCAATTGAAAATGGCTCACATTTCGTCAAGCGATACTTCGAAAACAGAAACTGTAAACGAAGCAGATGACGGCCAAATCGCAGAGGCGCCCACCTTGGTGCTGCGTCTCGAACAGCCTCGAGACGAACGTCGGGTCGTGTTCCAGGATGGTATCATCGACAATGAGCACATGAATCGCATGAAATCAAAATGTAAGTGCTAAATTTATTATTAATGATTACATTGACAGCAGTTCTTGTGTTCGTGTGCATGTTTAGGTTGTTGCATATACAGGAAACCGTTGGCCTTTGGCGAGAGCTCCTCCTCAGAAGATGATGACGAATGCGAGCATTGCTTTGGCCATCCCGAAAAGCGCAAGAGGAACAAAAAGAAGCCAGCGGCCAATAACAATGATTCATGTCACCCAATCGAACAGCCTTCCACTTCCGCTGAGGCGCAATCGAAATCGGTTCAAGGCACAACAGCGAATCCAACAGCCACCGCAGTCAAAGAAGTAGAGACACCATTAAAGCTATCGCTTTAGCCACAAAGCCCAAACCGAAAATAGCTCTTATGGCGAAACATTTATACATTTAATTGAATGTTAAAAAAAGAACAATTTTCATTCTCATTAAAAGGCTAACACCAAAATGAGCAGTGTATACAGATTATTTATTAAAATGAAAACATAACTTCTCCAAATTTGTATTTCCTACTCAAAAAATTAATGCAAATTACAGATTTCAATCTAATGTATTATGCACTGTTTTTAAGCAAATTACAGATTCGAATATAAGTATTATGTGATTGTGTGTTCAACATAAAGATTAGTATAGTAAAATTTCATAGACATTTCAAAAATTAAAATATAAAAGAATTGTTTTTATGTAACAAATTGAAATCGATGCAATTTCTTTAAACTTCCTCTCATTTCACACAGGTACACAACTGGCAGTTGATGTTTTGAATTAATTTTTTGGCTTTAGCTCAAACGATTCACTGACATTCAGTGGGATGTTGTACTCCGTAGCCTGAGCGCGGGAGCGCCAAACCTAAAGATATGATAAACAAGATCAGATCAAATCAAATCAGATCAAAGAGATGTTGGCAACTCACCTTAATGGTGTAATCATCACTGGTTGTGACCAGCATCTGGGAGTCTTTCGGATTGAAGGCAACACTATTGACCACATCCGAGTGCTTGAACTTGGCCAAACTGATGCCATAGTAGCGATCCCAAAGATACGCATGTTGATCCTCAGCACCGCTGGCCACATACTCGTCGCACACATCCAGGAAGATGAAGAAACAGTCGGTGCTGGGCGTGTAGGCTTTGTGGGCACGTAGCATGTTACCCACTCGCTTAAGCGTCATCAGATCAATAACGTGGATGTCGATCTCCTGGGCAATTGGCGGCGGTTCCAGCGGATTAGTGATGTTGTAGTTCTTGGGCCAAGGGCGTGTGTTTACATAGAGATAACGATGATCCGGACTGAGTGCCATGCCAATGATATGTCCATGCAGATCGATCACTTTGTCCACCTGATCGAAGCGGTCCTTGACGGACTCATAGTCCCACCAGTCAGGATCATTGCGCGGCGTCTTCTGCTGCTGTTGCTCGGCGGCACGCTTGGCCGCAATTCGCTCCTTGAGCGTCGGACCAGGATCCAGTTTCTTGGGGAAATACACGTTGCGAATGCGCTTGAAGCCAATCTGATGGGGCGTAAATGTTTTCGAGCCGGTCGAAAATATCAGATACTTGGGCACATTGTTCTCCATCTCATCGTATTCTTCGCACGACTCGTACTCCTCCTCGGTGTCCATCTCATCCTCCTCCGTGGCCGCGGCAGCTGCCCGCCTATACTCGTCCAGATAGTGGATGGTAGCATCCGCTGTGTGACCAGGTCGTGCACGCGATCTGCGCACCTGACTGTGCTCACTGATGTCCGGCAAATAGTTATCCTCCGGAGTAGCGCTGCGCGTGCGTCTCAAACTGGCTGCATGCGATAGAGGATTGCCACTGGCAACGTCCAGCGCACCGGCAGACGTCGAGGGCTGCTCATCGAAGTCTGCAGGAGCAGCAGCTGCCTCTGGCTGCACGCGAGCCAACGGATCATTGGAGTCATCCAGCCAGGGACATCTGGCCATCATAAGGGCGCGTACAGAGCTAGCGTTGCGATTGTAGAACTTGTACAGTTGACTCATAATGGGCACATGCTCCGAGTCCGCCTCTTGATTGGCCTTGTTCAGCCACAGCACCGAGGTGCTCACCAAATGCGCCAGCCAATGGAGATCACCAGAGATCAGGTACTGATCACTGAACCAGGTGCCAAATATGTCATACGGGCGATTGACGACTCGGCACCGTAGATGGGATTCCGTAGCACCCAGAAAGAAGACTGCTATCTCTCCCGAAGTGCTCTGAGGCGAACCAAAGTGCACGCCGGAGACCAGCAGTAGCGTGTCCGTCTGATTAAACTGGGAATACTGTGTGTATTTCCAGCTGAACTGCTTCATGTTGTGCGCATATTTTTCTGAAAAAAAATGCATAAATTTATTATTAAAATTCTGATTGTGGTAACTGAATTGGTCCAAAATGTAAATGCTAGGATTCGTAATTTCTGCTGGGATCCAAACCCTATAACATATAGCTCCCATAGAAAAGGCGGTCAAGGGAAGAACTCCTCCTTACTGGCTTACAGGACATATAAGATGGAATCCTTGGCACTCCCATGACAGATGTCCTTGCTGAAAATCCCTACAGCCTCGGAATAGTTGAATAGCCAAAGGAAAAGCTCACCAGTACATGGGTGTTGTGCGTTCCAGATGATCACATAGCCATCTTTGGAGCAAGTGGCAAACATTTCGCCGTTATGGGCAAAGCTCACGTGTAGCACCTGATGTGTGTGGCCCTGATTGCTCCCGTCGCTCGGCTCCAGACGCTGGGCCTGCACAAAGGGAATTTTTGTGCTGAGCCGCTGATATTCGGCACGCCAGCTGCTCGCGCCCGGCTTGAGCGGTATGCTTGGCGAGGCACGAAAGTGTTCCTGGAATTTTTGGCGCCACAGCAATTCATCATTGCAAATGGCATTCCAACGCCGGCAGCTGAGTCCCGCCTGGAGCAGATCATAGACGCTCAGTCGGGCAAAGATCTGCAAGAGGGCAGGCTCCGGCAGTGCCCACCAGCCCATCTCTGGCTCATCTATGGCATCATCGCTATAACCTTCACCTACATCAGTAGCTGCGGCATCTGCATCTGCAGCTGTGTTTGCATTCGTTACCAATCGTGCCTTTTTGAAGGTCAATTCCATTTGTATTTTGAATTGTAAGCAGTAGCTTAGATTAATGTAACTTCAATGGTTACTCGTGGCGTAGTGTTAAATATTACTAGCAGGCTGAACGTAATAACTGGTTTTGTTGCGCTGCTTGGCCTCTATTGTGTGCGTCTTCTTCTTGCCCAATTCAACGTTTTAAATTGAAAATAACTTTCTCTGCTCTGCTCCGTTAATGATTTTATTGCTGTTATTTTCGGACCAAAACAGCTGTTTTGACAGCTGTCAAGAGCGCAATGTCACAGCTGATCGGATCGTTGTGTGCATGCGTGTGTGAAAACGAAAATTCGAAATTACAGTAAGCAACGTAAGACAATAATAAAAAAAATAACGATAACAGCTGCTTTGCCCAACAATAAAATGTCAACAATATTTTGGCCTCAATGTTTGAAAAGGTACGTTCTAATTAACATTATTATTACCTCTACTGCTACTTCTATAAGAAATGTGAAACACTAAAACTGAACTTAATTTTAGCATATGGCAATTAGTGCGCAACTATAGCGGAAAGCCAACCCATAATGCTGTTGTCATCGCAGCAGCGGTGCGAACTCCCAATTCCTTCGAATACACCCAGGCGGAGGATCAGTTGGCTGGCCTGATCGTCGATGAGCTAATCAAGCGCACCGCGGCGCCACGGGAGGAGTTCAAGAAGCTGTTTGTGTGCACCTCTAACGAAATTGTGGATAGCAATTCGCTCAGCAGCCTCGCCCAGAGTCTGGGACTGAAGAGCTGCCAGACGCATGTGATCCAAAACACGGCGTGTTCGGTGAGCGGGCTGCAAATGTCGCTGGAATACCTGCAGCAGAATGCAGATGGTTGCATCATATTAGGCGATACCCGTGCGCACATTAAGCCGCAATTGCAGGACACACTACACAGTGAGTTGATCACCGCCATAATTCGGCCCAGCAGGAAACCCAAGGCAACAGCGAATATTGCGCAAGATGAGTCGCAGTCTTCGGAGGATTGTCCAGGCGCTGCAGCACTAGCACTGACCACCATGCAAACAGCAGAACGCTTGCAGTTGCAGCCGCTGGCGGTGGTACGGGAATTCTTTATAGAGGATGACAAAAAACAGGCAATCCATCGGCTGAGTAGCAAACGTCCGATTCAGCTGAACGATGTGCACAACTGGCAGGTGGTCGCTAATGATGCGCCCGAGCAACAACTAAACATGCTGGCCGAGCTGAATGTGAAGCATGTGAGCACGCACGATGTCAGGCAGATCACTGCCAGCCATGTGCTGACGCACACAGTCCATGCTCTGCCCGACGGCAGCTTGGGCTGTGTCATTATAGAGTCGGGCGATGGACGCTGCCTGCTGTTGGTGCTGGAGAAAATGCAAATATCGCAGAGTTTACCCCAACTGACACTCTACACAAAGGAACCTTGTCCGCTGTGTGATGAGTTGCTAGCGCAGCTGGAGCAGAACTTTGCCGGTGAATTCGAGCTAAAGAAGGTGTTCATCGATCGCAAGGAGAATGTGCGTTATCTGCGACTCTTTCACTACGACATACCCGTGCTTTTCCTCAACGGCCAATTCCTCTGCATGCACACCCTCAACGAAAAGGCACTGCGTAATCGGCTATCCGCCTTGAAGTTACCTGCAGAATCATCTACCGCATCTGCAGACCCAAGTTAATCAAAGTAGGCACTTGCTGTTTTGTTTATGTATATATATATATATATTTTTGCACTGCACTGCATAAACCAAATTCTACGTGAAGACTTAAAACATCTCGCCCATCGGCTTTATGGTTATCTCGTGTATCTGAAAAGCGATCAATTTGCAATTAATACAGTTGAGAATTTGTGGCAATAGGTCTTACCTGAACATGGGGCGGTGTGCTTAGTGCGTAGAGCACCGCATCGGCAATATTCGAGGGCTCCAGTCTGGCCATGTCCTTGACATAGAAGTGTATCTCTTCCGGAAAGATATTTGTATTTACTGCGCCCGGGCAAATGCCTGTAACACGCACCTTGCTCTTGTGCAGCTGAAACTCCTGGCGGTACGTCTCAGTTATTGCAGTAATGGCAAACTTGGTGGCCGGATAAATGTTGAACGAGGGCAACACATCGATAAAGTTCAACACCTGTTGCCCGGCAATGCTGTTAATGATCAGCACATGACCCTCCACATCGCGCTTCTTCATATTGTTGAATGCTGCTCGGGTGCACCAAATGACGCCCATAACATTCGTATCGATTACTTCGCGCAGTTTTGCCGTATTGCCGGGTGTAATCAGCTCGGTTTCCCGTGTGATGCCCGCATTATTGAGGAGTACATCGGCGCCCTCCAGCTCACGTTCGATCCAATCGAAGGAGCTCATCACCTGCTCCTCCTTGGTGACATCGCAGCGTCTTGGTATGAAGTTGTGCCGCAATTCACTCGGCAGACTCTCGCGCAGCTCCTTCAACTTGGCCTCGCGTCGTGCCAGACCCACCACCCGCAATCCAGCACCAATCATGGCCCGGGCACAAGCGGCTCCAATGCCGCCACTGGCCCCAGTAACAACAGCGAGCTTGTTGTGCCACCTTTCCATGTTTCCAGGCAAATGAATGCGACTACGGCTGATGTCAGCTCAGAAGCACTGCTGTCAAGCACTTTTCCGGCTTCTCTGGGCCGGCATTTCTTGTCCGCAAAGTAGGTTAATCTTATATAGTTTGTCTAAAGTGCCTCCAGCCCATATTCGACAAAATACCATTTCTCGTATATGAAGAACTGATACAATTTATTTTAATTTTTATTCATATATAATGACATCTGTATCATTAACAGTAAACGCTCGCTATATAAAACGCTTCGTTGATTTTCATTCATTTAATTACTATTAAAATTATAATAAAAAATTATTTATTTTATTTATAATTGAGTATTTTCTACAAGGTTTTTGAAAACTCGTTTACCAAACAATTTTAAGAACTTTACAAGCAATCAAAATTATCGAGAACTAAATGAAGCTATTAAATATGGAAGAAAACCAATCTTACAAATTATAAAACCGACTATTTAATATTGGACTCAGATTTTAATTTTATAAAAAAAAGTCATTTACAAAAAAACAAATCTTTAAAAAGACTAAAATGTTATATGTACTAGTTATTTAAACTACTCATAAGATATATCTCGGTGTTTGTTTTAGCTATTAATTATATTACTATAATTCCCTATAGAGGGGAATGGAAAACTACGAATTAATGGCATATTGAAATTGACAGAGAATGACTCAATAGATGGCTTTTAATTTGCTTAACCATAAGTCTGACTGAATCGAGTTCTCAATTTGTCAGCATTATATATGTTTAACTTTATGTTTAATGACTACTTAAATTCTAGCTACACATATTTTTAGGCAAGCAAAAAGGTTGTGTTCAGTCTATTGTCGCTCCAATTGTACTCTCTCATATCTAAATAATATTTCGCATATTTTTTCTCTTGCCTCCAAGTTAAGATCCGGATCCAGCCTATCTAAGCACTGACCAACGTATCTACTGTAGCAATTAGATGGCGGTTCCTGTTTCTTACTTAATTTGTTTGACATAACTCCCGACAATTTGTGAAGCAATGCGTCTTCAGTCGTTTCTGTTGGCTTTCTTTTACGTTTGGCCTGAGGTCTTTCCGGTGTGGATTTGAGCACATCGTCAAAATTCTCATTTGAACGATTAAACTCATTATCCTGAGGATCATGAGCTAGCGGTTCGAGCACTACACAAGGTTCTCCCGATCCCATATCAGATTCCATTTCTCCATTTGAGTCTGATAAGCTGGCCGACGTTTCGAAAACCTTTACATCAAATATACATTTAACTATCAATTTTTGTTGAAGTCAGTCTAATATTGTTGTAATATTTACAGAATGATCAATATGGTTGTACGTTGGTTGCGGCGCTCGGCAACCAAGCAAAAAACTCATTTTCGAACCGTATTTCCAGCCTCCAGCCAAATGGTCCTCTGCGTCGGAAAGGCTGCCGTTATTTTTGGTTTTAACGGATTTGAGATCAGCTTGGAAATATGTTCGTAAATTGTTCCATTTCTTAAAACAATCATCTGAAATAGAAAATATAATGTATTAATTAATATAGTAAAAACTCAACAAATGATAATTATACTTCGAGTAAATGGAGTCCGTGGCTTCAGCGCTGCATTTATTTTGTCGGCAGCCAGATACCAAAAATGGGCTTTCAAATGTTTCTTCTTAAAGTCAGGCACGGAAGTATCCCAAACATAGGAATGGCTTTTGATTAAATCAATGAGATAATTGACTTCTGCTTCACGCCAGTTAACCATTCTTTGACCTGCAATAATGAATTGAACATAGATGCAATTGTTTGTAGAATTGATTAGGACAGACAAAGAAAAATCTCCTAATCCAATGTGTAGATTGATTATTTGCAATTGGCAGTTCCTTATCATCACATTCATAACTTTGGATTTCCATACCTCTGTGAATTCTGTAAAACATAATTTGGTTTAAATTGTAACAGTTTCTAGAGTGCAGCACAAAAATGGCTTACGTTTTGGTCTGATGCTCCTTTTGATGCGCCCAGTGCAACTCCATCTTCTCGGCAATATTAAATTCTGGGATTGTGTCCTTTTCTATCTTAACAATTCCAATGTCAATTTCGGTGGGGGGCAGTTGTTTTGCTTCGCACGTAATTTTGTTGTTTTCCATTAGATCTCAATCGAAGTCGTTCGATATTTTGATGCAGGCAACACGTGTGTTTTGTCCAACTATGGACATTGATTAAGCTACAGCTATCATTTGTACATATATATATTTAGCCACTTAAGAAGCTAATGCAATAATTTTCAGACATTAATTTAAAAATATACACGGCTCTGCTATACTAATATTTTTCTTGGCTGTGTGGACATGGCAACTCGTGGAAAATATCGTATTGAAAACAGCTGTTGGCAATTACACTAAATGCGAAAAGTATGCAATGTATAGAAGTAATTTTATAATAAAAATTTCTTTCTACTGATTCTTTTAATAAACTTATATTTAAAATATTATATATTTATTTTATTATATGTTATATTTCAAATTACCTCAAAGTAAATTCAATAGGCATTTTGAACATTTCAATATTTTAAAACATATTAGCGTTGCATTGACAATATATCAATACATAACCACATTTAGTCGACCGACCGCCACCATTGACTTGGCTATGTACAAAAAGTTCTTGAGTAAAAAGCAGGTGTTTAAACTTTTGTTGAATTAGTGCACAAGACAAATAATTAAAAATCGAAATAAACAACAGCTTAAAGCACATACACACAAAATGGCACAAATGGATTTAGAATTGAAGAAGGTATGTGCGTAAGGCTGCAACCAGTCGACTGCCGGTTTGGCAGCGCGTGGGGAAGAAAAAACACTCATCTGTTTTGCTGTTTGTTCCTAACCCAACCCCAAATCTCAAACAGGCCTTCACTGAAATGCAGATTAACAAATTGGAAACGACGAAAAAGATCAACATGATTGACATGAAATGCGACATTGTGAAGACGGGCAAACACAAATATACGCTAACCGAAAAGGGTACCAGCAATTTAACGGATGACACCAGGTGAGCTCAACGATATGAAACTCTAATCAGATTTATAATTTTTCTTAATAATTGCAGGGTCTACCTGTCTGTTGGTCGCATGTTCCTGCTGACCGATGTGCAGAACATGCGGGACGAGCTGAAGGGTAAGCAGGAGAAGTGTGATAAGGCAATCGAGCTGCTTGAAAAGAAGAAGGAATTTCTGCAAAAGTCGCTCAAGGACCAAGAGGATGGCCTGCGTGAGCTGGTGCAACAGCGCAAGGACGCCGATGGATCAGCGAAATGAATTTAGTTTTACTCGAACTATTTATTTGTCAATAATATAATGGTCAAAATTAAAGTTTGCATAACTGACGAACTCGTTGCCCAAATTCCGCTCATGCTCGGGTCGAAAGTTGCACTTGTGCACAGGCAAACTGGCGACCAGCCAAGGCTCGACGACTTCGCCGGAACAAAATACAAGCTTGGAGTCGCTGCTGCGTTGCAGACTGATTATTATCCTTGACATCTTGGACATGCACTCTTCCGAGAGAAATGGTGGATCCGCTAATATTAAATCATAGCATTTGTGATGGGCTCTGAGATAATCCGTACTTTTGTCGACGGCATTAAAATCATAATGCACAAAATCGTTGCCATAGGCAGCAAAACGCTGATCGTACTCAAAGATGTTAACTGAAAGTAACATTGTTCTTAGGCGGAACATTAATTTATATTTCTTATGTATTTTTACCTTTGTCATGTAAATTCTTAATTGTTGCGTACAGCGATGGACAGGATAACAAAGCTATCCGAAACTCGTTATTGCTTTGTTCAGCCAGAATCTTTCCCACTGCATTGCCAATTCTACGTTTCGTCTGTTCACTGTACCAAAATTGGCTGAGTTGCTGAAGGAGGCGCCAAATAGTTATATTAAATACTCAACTTTAGTAAAATTAACTTACCCAATCCTCTTCGAAGTGCGCATCCTTCCCGATTTTGTTGATTTGGCGCTGCTCCTCAGCATGCTCGCGCTGTGAGCGTTCAACTAGAAATTCATTAAGTATGGCTAATGTGTCTGCAGGTAATGTTGTCTCATCGTGGTTGTCCATAGCTATATTTGTTACAACTTTATGCCATTAAAATAATGCTAAAATGCTGTTGGTTAGCCTGTTGCTGCATGCCCATACTTTTAAATGGTATGTACACACTGACCAGAGTGCTGCCATATTGCTAAATATCGATAAGCATGCCAGCGTTGCAACCAATTAGATATCGGCAGTCATTCAATAGCAAGTTTGTGTCGACACATTTATTTTATTTTACTTAATTTCGCTCTGCAAAACAACGCTGTGCGTTAGCTACTTTTTTCGGGTAAGTCTGCGTTATTTTAAAAGTAAGTTTGCGTGCTAGTTTTTAATTATTTGGCAGCTGAACCGTTGGCGCTGTTTTTCTTGGTTACTCTCACATTTTCTATGTATCAGTGTGTGGATGGAAGGGGGTTCAAAACTAAAAAAAAAGGCGCCCGCAATGGTTAATAACCTAATTTCCCTTAGATGTGCATTGCTGAAAATATGTATATATATATAAGTGCATTTATTAATGTTAACGCAGCCAGACAAAATATGCGGGTCGTTGTCGCGTCGTCAGAATTTCTTCACCGGCTCTCAAACGCTGTTGCTACGTGTTGCCCCAAAAAAGCGGAAACAAGCAATTCGAGGGTCTGTTTTTCTTCACGTTGAAATTAAATATTATGAAAGTATTCCCTTTGGAATACGCACTCTATGCCCCAATAGTTGTTCAATTAAATGTTTAATTTGCATAAACACGTTTAAAAACATGAATTGGCACTTCAGGCGAATTTCAGGTCCAAAGAGTTCAGCGGAGTCAATCAGAGCAATTAGAATCAGATGTTGTCACACACACAATAAATAAGAGCGCGCACCTTGTTCTCAATTGTGCAGCTGACGTGTTCCTCGTGGCCTTAAATGTGACGTCACGTTTTTTTGGGACACATACTCGCATATTTTTATTTCACAATGTTAAGCTTCATTGAAACCAGAAATAATTGCTCAGTTACATTCAATATTAGATATCAGTTATTGATACTAGTTTCAAATTCCAGCGCCTAACTTTACCATGTTCAAACGAAGGACCTCAAAATCAATATAAGTCTGTTGCCCTTCAATTTACATACCAAATGATGGGCCCCTAATGACCCACTGCTGTCACTGCAATTTGACAAACGTTTTCCATCTATTATTTTTGTGCATTATTATCTGCCAGTGCTGCCAGCGTCTGACAAATTAGGTTTTGCAGAAAAGCTTTTAAGAACTTTAATATTAAGTTAAAACTGTGTGTTTCTAAGAGTCTTTTAACTTTATATATTTAGTTTACTAATTTATATGCATTGATTGCAATTTAAATAATATTTTTATTTGTTTTTATGTCTAAATGCAGTATTGAATATTAATATTAATAAACATATTCGAGTGCGCTATAGTTTTAGCTTGTAAAATTAATAAAAATTAAACTAAATAGTCTTGCAAATAATAATACGATATAGAGCTAAACACATTTTAGACAAACACAACATTTCACTTGCTCGCTTTTTCTTAGCCTGATAAATTTCCACAAGTTTGGCTTGAAAACAGCGGTAATGACAACATTGAATTATTATTACAACACTTTTTCCGTAACTTCCAAGCTTCGTTTTCTGTTCATTTTACGCCGTCGCACTTTGCTTTGCAATCCCTCAACGCATTCTCAATTTATCTCTCTCCCTCTCTCTGTTGTACGTCTGCCACCTGTTTGACTAACACGTACATTTACATTATATCAATTCATACACGCGTGTGTGTGTGCGATTGTGTATTGTATTTTGACGGGTGTATGTCGTAACGACGCGCACATTGTAGTTATTACTTCGTCAGTGACAGACTAACCGTCTCGGCGTCGTCTTATCTTCATTCCGTTATTGTTTTTCATTGGTAATTAACCTGGAAACTCCTATTTAACGGCGCTGCAATTCATTTACAAAATCTAGTAATTGCTTTTAATATATTTTTTGGATTTTATGAAAAGCTCATTTAATTTCTCTGCCTCGTTAAGTTATTTTTTAATTTCAACGAACATTCGAGCATACGTTCTTATTATTAATAGTGAAAACTAGAAAAGTATAAATCTGTTTTCTTAGTGCATGTAATTCGTAATAAACCTGAGGTTGTTACGCAGATCTGAAGAGAAGCGATTGTTGGTTTATAAAATAAGTGACATTTAATTGTTGTTTTTTTTTTTTGCTTGTGCACCAATTCGTTCATTATTGCAGTCAGCTTTTCTGCATTTACATCTTATTTGCAAGCCGCAGGCCACAATAATTACGCTTATTTGGCAACACTGAATACGCATTCGACATTAAGTGTATGTGTGTGTGTTTATAAGTGTGTGTGCTTTCAACTTTCCATTCAACTGGTTTTTTTACGATTTTTTTTAAATGTTTATGTATATAGTAATTAAAAGCGCGTGCCTATCAAAAATTTGTGTCCGTTTTCTAAATTTTACTTGCTTCAGTTCCAATGTTATTGTTGTTTTTTTATAAAAATTTTACTTTAAAAATTAAAAAAACTTTCAGTAGTTATAATGCAAAGAAATCTAATATCATTACTAGCAGATTTAACAGTTGACAGCGAAATATATAAAAGGAAACCATTAATAGACGATATTTTTCTGACATTTTCTGTTGCTGTCGTAATTATTTTCTAAGTTATTTTTCTTTGTAAATTGCTCTGCTTTTTTTTTTTTTGTTATATTGCCTCCATTTAATTTTATGGGCAATTGTTGTGGCGAGGCGCTTAAAGTTTATCAGGGCCATGATTAGCGAGGCATTGATAAGCAGTGCGTTTGTTTGCCATGCCCACTGATAAGGTCCAAATTTCTAATTTTCTTTGTTTTCTTTTGATAACCAACTTGCAGTCGAAGAATATCAGCAGAAAACTGAAGGAACACCAACTACTATCATGAGTACGACAAATGAGCAGCCGAGCTTCGACAGCGCCCACGGCGATTCACAGCCAAACGCCTCAAGCAATACAACACAACAACAAAAGCCGCAACAGGAACAACAACAACAACAGCAGACAACACAAAATGCACCGGCAAAGCTGCTACAGCATTTCCAAACAAATCGCATCGACTCGGCGCTTTGGGCACTACGAATCCTTGTCATCTTCTTTACCATCAGCTATGTGTTGCCCATATTAGTGTAAGTATATATATATATTTATACATATAACGAAATAATATATATCTTCGTATACAAGCTGACTGACCAAATATCTGACAGTGTGCAAAATGTACAGTTGTAAACAGATATTTTGCCTTTATCCATCTGATACGGAAAGAAGCTATAAGATATGGCTCAAATAATTAGTACTAAAAGGAAGCAGAATATTCTGTAATACTAATTTGAAAGCCTCACGTATTTTCTTACTTACTACTGGGACAAGCCTTAGCTACCAAGTAGACAAAACAAGAATTGTATGTTTGTAAGTTGTGTATATAGAGAGCTTTTACACATAGAGAGATGTGTATATATTAAAAGGTGTGTTTATATCGGCACGAAGGAGTAAAAAAATTCACGCCTGTAACCAAATCGCTTCATAAAAATATCAACGATTTTAATTTATTTTTTTGAGATTCATAGTCAAAAAAAAATTGTTTTTCGTCTTTTCTTACAAAAGCCAAATTTTTTTATAAAAACAGTTTAGCGTTTTCCGAAAATGTTAAAATTGTAACTTATATCTCTTTGGTAAAATGTTTTATATATAACATGTTTAAGATCTTTGCTAGCAACTACTGACCTATTCTGGCCTCAATCAGTTGATCTGTTTTAATTGTGATATTAATTCATGTTTTAATTGTGATACTAATTCGTCTTACTTCTTCATAACTTTTGCAGATCACAGCAGAGCGCCTTTAGCAAGGTGCTGCTGGCGAATGCGGCAATTTCGGCGCTGCGTTTGCACCAGCGAGTGCCGGCTTTCTCCTTTAGTCGCGAATTTCTGGCGCGTTTGTTTGCCGAAGACTCCTGTCATTATATGATGTACTCGCTGATCTTCTTTAGCATTCGACCAACGCTGCTGGTGCTTATCCCAGTCGTGCTCTACTCCGTGTTGCATGCGTCCAGCTATTCGCTCAGGCTGTTGGATGTAAGTTCATCTCAATCGCAGCTATTTACACAACTGCTAATTTATTAAGTTATCTCTTTCAGCTGATTGGACAGAATTCTTGGTGGGGCGCACGTTTCATCATCTCTATTGTGGAGTTCCAGGCGGCCAACATACTGAAGGCCACCGCCTTCTGCGAGATCTTTATTATGCCCTACACGATTGTGCTGACCTTCATGTGAGTAGTGAGCGATATATATAATATGTACATATATATATATATATATGAATGTGTATATCTAGCTAATATCTCCTTTTTGTTTACACAGGGCTCACGCTGGTCTGATGACGCCCATCATCTACTATCACTATCTGGTCATGAGGTACAACTCACGTCGCAATCCCTATCCTCGCAACGCCTTTGCCGAGCTAGGCATTGCCTTTGAGCTGCTGGCCGCACGCTCCCCGCCCGTTATTGCCAAGATCATTCGTGGTGGCATTGGATTTGTGAAACGTCTCGCTCCCCAGACGCAGCCGGAGCCAGCGCAGTAAAGGACATCAATTAGCACATACACCATTTACACAAAACAACAACAATCAAGTGACTTGCAACCAGCAGCAACATGTTAAGCAAAATAAGTCTTTTTAAAACACAAGCTACACACCCACACACACGCACGTAAATCAGAGTTTGGGGTCCACACATTTTATTTGTCTACACACAATTCGTGACGTACGCTTGTTCATCATACAATTTATTGGATTATGCTATAACTAAAAATTCACATTTTATGTCTACTTTCTTCATTTGCCTCTTTTTTTTGGAAATTTAGTTAAATTATTATGGTTTTCCAATTATTCGATTGCTGTGTTCACTTTACAAAACAAAATGTACATCGATTTAAAATTTATAGCTCGTATTATTAACTTTAATGCAGACATTTAGTTTGTTACAATATATATAAATTTATATATGTTTTTGTTGCTCCTTCTTATTCATTTAATTAAACAAATTTAAACCTTGTAAGTTTAATAGGAGAGGATTATAAATTGATGTGCCGCAAGTCTGCATCTTTGGGTAACTGATGACTTTCACACTTATTTACGCATAACATCTAAAAACATATTTTTATTAATGCGTAAGAAGCAAAAAAAATAACAAGCATGTTAACATTTAATAAAATTATCCTTGTGATTGAATGTAATTAATTTAAATTTTAAATGTGTGTTTATTAAAACAACAGGTAAGACTAAAATATTTTCCAAGCTGAGATGAACTTTTGAGTTGAAAGAAATTATACAAACTGTTGTAGTTTGGCTAGCCGAGTTCTAAGAATTATTAGATTTCAGTTTAACTTTGGAAGAGGATTTCCATTAACATTAGTTTAGTAGATTAAGTTCTTAGCTTGGCTCAGCAGATGAACTTAAAAGGATGATTGAATCAAATATCTTATAGCGAAATTAATTTTGATATTTTATTATTATTTATTTAACGAATTATCAAATTAAATACATTTTCGAGTTCATTGTGTTATCTAACATATCTCAAAATATACTGCATACTTTTAGACGGACCAAATATAAGAAAACTAAAGTGCTTGGCAGACATTAAATACAAGGAAGTAAAATTGGCATACTTTTTTGATGCTCTTGCAATTTTTGCCCTTTTTAATTGCACTAATTTGCATATATTTTTATGATGCCCGAAATCCAAGTAAAATGCTAATTTTAGCTACTGTTTAATGACTGTAAAAAATCAGATGTCTGGGCATTCTTAATTTATTCCCAAATCTTCACAGCTTTTATCAAAATGCAGTGTTTAAACCCTATTTTGGTTTTGTTTCCAAAGGGAAAAAGTATCACAAAAGCTTCAAATTTAATCTGTTTGTTGTTTAAAATTAATAACAAATGGAACTGGAACCGATTTGTTGCTTGTTTTATACAGTAGGCGTGTTTTCTACTTCCTGTTTAATTTAAACCGCAAACTGATTTAATTTTAAGCCTTTGAAATTCCTTATAACAACTTAAAAGAATAAAACGATATAAAATAAATGTAGATTTAAAAATGAATCAATTTTACTCAAATTGATTATCATTTTGGCAACACTAAAAAGCAGCACAGAAACATCTAAAATAATTTAGAGTCCTTGCTTCTTATGTAAATTTTCAAAACTTGTTTAACAAATGTAAGTATATAAAAACAAACATACATATTTCACACATATGCACTTTTACATACGATTTGTATAGCATTCATTAAATGATTGTCATAAAAATGAACATTATTCATATTTACACGTTCTTCACAATATTAAAATGGGAGTCATTTTTTAACATATTCTTAATCTGCAATAGATTTAGTCGCACAGCTCCCTCAGCCTGATAAAACTTCTAATATATCCGTATATTTGCTGAAGGCAGTTTAGATCACCTCTTAATTAGATTTGTTTAATTGAGATAGGAGTGTATATACATATCGGCTTTTCTTTTTAATTATAACTACATAAATGTGGTATATATATATATATATATATATATATAAATAGAAACATTGATTATTAATTGCTTATTGTAAACATATTTTTCCAAATGGCTTAGTGTCTTATAATTCTGTTTAAATATACGATTGTATATTTGTTTTTATAAATTGGCATAAAAATTGGTATAAAAATAAAATTGTACTCTAAATGTGTGCATTTGCTAGTGTGAATAAATCCAGCAAAAATCAATGCAAAATTTACTTTCACTTTCTACACACACACAGAGAACAAAAAGGAAAGCGATGTGAGGAGTGTGGCCAGCTCATACGTAAATTAACCAATTTGTGATAAAGAAGAAGAAGAGTCGTTTCCACCACCAAGTGAGTGTGTGAGTGTTAAGCATATCTGGTAAGTAAACAAAGTGGGGGTGGGGACCATCGGTCTCCACTTGCAAGAGCTTCAACAAAATTTGCTTCCGAATTTTTCTCCCCTCCGCCCCCTGGCAACAGGTTCAATGAACTCCTTTGCGTTGAACGGCAAAAAGAAACAGAACTTTTCTTTCGATTGCCAGTTGAGGGGGGTTGTGGGTATGGTGGATTGTAGCACGAGACTCACTTTCGTTTTTGGTGAGTGGGGAAAAGTGTTGGTAGCTGCCTGCTTGTTGTGCTTGGGTACAAGGGGAGGTCGCGTCCATTCAACAGTGAGACAGGCAATGCTTTCAGCGCCCCTCTTCTCTGCGCCAGCTCCTGCTGCTGCTCCCCATTTTTGTACGAATTTATGTGTATGTGTTTGCGGGTGTCGGTGTGTCAGTGTGTAAATGTATGAGTCGCTGGCGCTGACGCTGACGCTTTCATGGGGTTCTTGAACTTTCCCTTCGCCCAGATTTGCGGCGTTTGTTTTCTTTTGGTCTTTTCGGAGCACCACATTTACACACACACACACACATTCACACACACACATGCTTTATTGACATACAAGGATTTTATGAAAAGATTATACTTGATCGCTTTTCGTGCTGCATTTAAGATTGACGTGTTTCATGCGTTTTTCCTTTCTGTTTTCCCTATTTATTTTATTTCAGCTTAATTTGTTGTTTCCGTTTTTGATATTATAGATGTTTACATTGGTAAGAAATCATCATTATATTTTATTTTTTTTTATTGTTATAATTTCTATATTTTTTCTCTAGCTTTATTCTTGTATACTCCAATATATTTTGATTACTCTCAAGAAGAATTAATTAATTACTGTGAAATTAAATTATAATATTTGATATCGTTAGGACTTGTTGGCTCTTTTGGGTTTGTCTCGAATTTATAAAAATAAGGGATTATATAAATATGTGTGTCACAAGAAAATAATGTTTACATTTTAAATGACAGCCAATTTATAAAAGTTTGTCTACTCCTATTACTGAGACAAAATAAATTTAATAAATATTCTTTATGTTGTTTTGTAAAAATAGAAGTGCTCTATAAATGTTTTGGAACATTTGATCTCAAAATTTTGAGCATTAAATCTGATTACGAAAACTGTTGAAGTTCAGTTGAATCTAGAAATAAAAGAAAAAAATGACAAGGATTTTTATTATTGAGTGTGTTGTTGATATCTTAGCAAGCCAAAAAACTATTTAATTAACTAATATAATATTCTTCGCATCAAATCTAATGGAACTGCACATAATCACATATAAAATATTTACATGGAATAATGAATAAAGTCATACTGGTGAATCCCAGATGTGGGTCAAACTAAGCCAAGCAAACTCAAATCAAATTGGACATGAAGCACTGAGGGTTGCGAGGGGTTTGGGGGTTGTAGGTTGGGGGAGGCTTTGTCAAATAGCAACCACCACAATAAGATAGCTTACCAATCCACAACTTGGGACACGCATAAAACCGAGTGCGATTGTTGTGCATTTTATCAACCCTCGAGCTCCACATAATACAAAAGTGACATCATGTGAGTCCCACCCACACAAATAAAAAACAGTTGCAGTTCTTAAAAAAAAAACAAATAAAAAAAACTTTAATTAGATACAGAAAGTAAACGCAATAGCAAAAGCCCCATACTTTATTTTTGGGGTTGTCCGCTCGAAGCTCGCTGCTCACAGCTCAGAAAGCGAAAGGTCTTTGAACTCTGCAACTGAAAATGGGTCATACAACAATTTTGGTGTTTTTCCAAATTTCTCTTGCGTCCGTTTTTTTGGTGTTGGTGGTGGTGGGTGTTGCGCGCAACGTTCAACGTTCAACATTCTGCGTTCAGAGTGTTTGCGTTCTCGTCTTCTCCCCGCCGTAAGTCAAAATCAATTTCAATTGCATTGCGTAGTCGCATTGAGTTTGCGCATTTCGAACAGCTGATTTCACAGAATCTTGACTAGGGAAATTGTTGAGGGAATTTCTTAGCAGTTTGAGTGAGTTTCATGCACGAGTTTGAATGAGACTCGCTTTTGAGTTGAGTTTAGCTGACTGAATTGGCTAAATGAAGTATACAGTTTTGGATAAGCTTGAAAATGTTGGTTAAACGATTTGATAATTTTTTATAAATACATAAATAAATCTGTTTTTTTCTATTCTATTCTAATAAATGAAGAACTTATATAATTTTATAATTATAATTGCATTTAAGAACCCCATGAAATTTTATTTTATACTTTTAACTTTAAATATAATTTTAAATTTCATTTCATTTCATTTATTACATATGTATTTTTTTTGTATGAACTGACCTTAATTGACATTAAAAAATTATTAAACAAATATTTTGTGATACACCTTTAAAATCATTCAAATTTTTAAAAATTAAGTTTCAGTTTTGTTTTTTGTTTTTGATTAATTCTATTATTTAAATCAGAAAAATTGAGTTCATAATATCTGGAATCTAAGCAAGATCTTTACTATAAGTTGGTTGTTACTTTATTTGAAATCAAATAATTATAAATAAGAAAATTGTTTTTGATTTTCTTTTTCTTGTAGCATATAACGCAAAAATGTTGATATTATTTCCCATTTACAAATGCTTTTTTTGCGTTTTAAATTACATAAAACGGCTCAATGAATAAACACTCAACAAAGTCAAATTACATCAAATTACCCAATGGATAAACACTCAACAACAAATACCAGCAACAACAAAGGTACCCATTAAAAGCACTCACCTCACAAGTGGCCTGCGTTCAAATCGCTTCAAATTGCCCAGCCCTAACACACACACACAGAATTACCCAGCATGACTTGCACTCAAATGTGATAAAACGCTCAATGTAAATTTCCCACCCAATTGGATTTGATGTGCATGACATAACCGGCTGGAAATTGTTTGCTTATGCGTGAGAGAGTGCGTGCGTACGTGCCTATGAATGCATGTGTGTGTGTAAGTGTGCTTGTATTATTTTTCAGTGCCGCTTGTTGTTCGGCGTCGTCTGTTTGTTTGTATACAAGTATACAAGTGCAGTTGTTCTGTGTGGGCCAGTGACCTCAAGTAACGGTATCCATAGTATTAAATAAGTTTTTGTGTGTGATTTTGTTTTCTCGTCGCTCTCTGTTGCTTTTATGTTATGCTCTTTGTACATTTCGGGTTTTATAATTCAACCCGCAGCGCTGCTTTTATTTTATTCTATTTCGGACGAGGGGGCGTAGATAAAAAATTTCTTCTTTTTCTTTTTGGAGCTCTGCGATGATCATTTGAAAGCTTTATTTAACTTTGGTTGTAAGTGGGTGTATTTATTCAGCTTAATGGGGGATGCTGCACTTGAGTGTTATTCTGATTGGATAAAGTATTCATATAGATATCATTGCTCAATTGGAAATTTATTGAAGATAAACTGAAGTTTTCGGTAAAGATTGTTGTTTTGAAAAGTTTTGGGGAAATGCTGGGCAATATATTTTTTGTGCTTACAATAAAGTTAAGTTGTAGTTAGTGTTGAAATGATGAACATGAGCTTACGAACTAGAAATCAGATAAGTCAGAAGCTTGTTGCAAAGCGGTAAACATTAGTAAACATTAGAAAGGAAATACTTTTTAGCCTTTCCACTTCCATGGAATTAGGCCCCATACCCCATTATCGTCTCAGCTGTCGCAAGCCCATTAAGTTCTGCACTGCAGAAAACAGTACCGGCCGGTACATGGAAATAAACACAACTCTCCCCCAATTCGCACATATCCTCTAAATAAACGCAAACAAACAAAAATGTTTGCCATCGAGACAATAAAATAAGATCCAAGTAAAAAGCTTTTGTAAAAGGAGAGAACTTTACTACCCCCAAGCCCCTCTACCCCCAGCCCGAAGCCAACTAAGGAAATGATGCGCATGTCAATCGGCGCGGGAGGAAGAGAGAAAACCACCCTTGGAGTAGGGAAATCAGCCACCCTCGGACTGGAGTTAAGGAAATTTTTGTGTCAAGAAAGTGAAAAGATAAGTGCAAGGTCATTGAACTTGCGCGAAATCGAAAGCTAAGCGGGAAACTCAGCCCAAGGCGAGTAGCTAAAACCAAAGTCCAAGCCAAAGGAAGAAAAACACAATCCAACCCCAAAGCGAAGAAAATTTCTCGGTCAGCGTTTGGAAAGCATATGTATAATGCAGCAACTCAGAAGGGGGTGGCTTCCACACCTTGCCTGTGGGAAAAGAGGGGTGTGGCAGCATGGGTGGGCGGCAATTTGACACACATCTGAACATGAATACAGATAAAATGCCGGAAATGAGAGCAGTAAACGCAAACCGACGGCCAAATAGAATGGAGTACAACTTTTTTTGTGGGCCTATCTACGGCGTTCTCCTTGTCTTTTGACGGCCCGACTATCTAAATCGTAAAATTTGTAATTTATGTCACTACCAGTTGGCGGTTATGTGCTTAGGCCAAAAACTTTTCAAACATCTTGCCCATTTGTAATCAACTTAATGTGCCTTTAATTGTACAGGGGAGGAATATGCTCCACTTACTGCTCGAAGTATCTTAAGGCTATAGTTAGGCATGTGTATTGGCTGTCAATAGTGTCCTTAATATGCTTAGCATTTGTTTTTCTTAATACCCTGAAAACTTTATAAAGCCTAACAAGTGTGTCAGCCGGTTGAAATCCTTTAACGCATTGTCAATCTACATACAGAAAAAAATAGATCAGAAAAGTATAATTTATTTAGGAGGGGTGACTTTTATTGCTCTGAACGTATTAAAAACGTATAAAAGGGTATATTCTAAGTCAAAAATTATGTAACAGCCAGAAGAACCCCATAAAGTCTGTATATTATATTAACAGCAAAGTACATATAAATAGTTTATCAGCTTCAAGAAAGGTGTCGTCTTAGTCGGCTTTTCGTTCGCCGATATAAAAAGCAGAAAATAAAAATATATTATCTAAATAATTATAAATACAAAATTAATAAATAGTACTATTATAATTAAAATTTATATGATTAGCATTAAGGCAATGAGATCCCGAAAGCTGAACATTTATTTGTCTAATTTTTTATTGCTAAAAAAAATTTATCGAAGTTTCGTTCAGATATTTAAATGGACTCGTCAAATAAATTGACTCACCAGCTTAATCTTAAAAAACAGATGGATATACTAATTTTTAAGTGGATCATATTAACAACAAAAAAAAATAATAGAAAATAATAATAATAAAAATATAATGTATTTAATTTTCATTTTATTAAAAACTAGATTAGATTAAAAAAAAAGTATGATATATTTAATATAAATAACGTTATAGCACAATATTTTCTATATTTAATTCAAATGTTATTGCCTTGCATTAAAACAAAATAATATTTAACCAAAATTTACATTTGGCATTTACATTTTCAATATTAAATACGAGAAGTTAATAATAATAAGATAATTCATTTAGTTACGACCTCAAATTTATAATTATATGTTTAGTATTGTCGTAGTCTCTTTTAGACTATAAATTTATGAAAGTAACACATAACATTTCTACATATATTTATAATCAATTTTTGCGCTCAATCTACCAACGTGTTGTTAGTAGAGCTTTGTATATACTCTATATAGTATTCGGAGTAAATACTTAAGCGAGAGGTGAATGTACAATAATAAAACTCTGAATTGACACAGGTGGCGATAACAGATATTACGTGCCCAATTTGTTGCATAAAAACTAACAATAGAAAATAGCGCACCAAGTGAGCTAATCATTGAGATCTTATTATAGATTGTGCAATTATTACTACGTCGAATTGATTGTAGGCGCTTCATTTGCTTTATTCTATCAACTTCGCTCTCCCTCTCCCTCTCCCACTCTGCTCCGCTCCGCTCTCTCGCTTTGAGCTGTATCAGCACATTTGCCCATTGTGTGTGTGCAAAAAAATAAAGGACAGCAAAGAAAAAGCAACGAAAAGAGAGAAAGAAGAAAACAAAAATGGTGCCAGGCCTTGAGGGCACTGCGGACCCAAGTGTCACCAGCCATAAAGTATGCCATGGAATTGCCTTTGGGAGCTTATTTATTGGCAACGTAATTTAAATGTATGTATGCATGCATGTGTATTACATACATACATGTATATTTGAAGTAATTTTTCTTGATTTTTATTTGCATTTGGCAAATAAATTCGACTTACTGATGCACAGCTGAAGTGACTGAAGGCCTAATAAATAGAAAAGCTCTAAAGAAAGGGCAAATCCTTCTGGATAATTTATTAAAAATATCTAAGAAATAAAAAAAAACGATTCTTTAGATTGGTACAAGTACTTTCTCCGCTCCTGACTTTTAGATTACACTTATTACGCGTTTGGGCCTCAACACTTAACAAGTTAACTCTTACTATTGATATATGTTGTACGTTTGGCGTTATCAATAGTGTCTATCGGTCGTCTGATTGACGCACTTATTCTTTTTTAAATTTCCCAAGTCATGTCTGGAATTTTTGTGGACTTTGGTACTTGTTGTACAGCTAATAAAAAATGTGCAATTAATAAAAAAAAAAATAAAAACGTATCTGCTTTCAACTCAGACTAGGAAAAATATTCAAACTTATCACTGATCGAAAAAATAAGAGAAACTTAATTTAAATTCGTGATCTATGTTAACTGCTCATTGAAAGATTGGTTAGTGGCAGAGATCTACGATATATGATACTTAATCACCAAACACAATTCATTAAACCCAAACTCGATTGGTTGTTGATTTTAAGATAAGTCAAAAAACAACAAAAAACTTAATAATCACAATGTACAAATAAAAAACCTCTAGAAAACATTGATTGTTGAGAGATTAAGATATGGTACTCCATTTTCTCTTAAAAATAGTTCGACTAATAGACCTATGCGAAAAAATTAAATTTCATAATAATAATACCAGACTTACAACAATTAACTCAAAACTATTCCTTTTTGCACAAAAATTGCAACATGGTATAGCGAAAGTAAAGTATTCTATTTTATTTAATTTATTGCTAAATTTCTTACATATGTATGCGAGAGTAAATGACATCATATCGTTTAGTTCAATTGTTCATATCGCTGAGAATGGCATTATATAGTATTTATAAAAAAAGTGAAGAAATTTGTAGGGATCGTCCCAGCCATATATCAAAACCAGTCTCCTCCTTTCTGCGATAAATTATAATTTTCTAATGAATAAGCAGTTTGTTTGAAAACACGTTCCGGCCATTAGCATAAAGTGTACAACGGCATCGGAACCACTCACAACGCCAATAAAATCGGGCAAAATATTATATATACACATATATGACTACATATACAAAATAAGACATCTACATAGTACTTAGTTCTACAAATTGCAATAGTACATCCCAAGTTTGACGTACGCTTTCCACGGCACGTGTAAAAACGATCGGATGTGTAAGAGACAGTGAGAGAGGGAAGAGAGTGAATAGTTTAGAGAGAGAGAAAGAGAGAAGAAAAAATTCGACAAATTACAAAGTCAATGTACGACAGATTGGACCGGCTACTTCTGAAGGTTACGACAATTCAAAGTACTTCAAGCTACACAAAAAAAGTCTATTATTTATTTAGTTAGTTTCTGAAAATAAGATTAGAGTAAACAACATTCTATTTAATTATTTAATGTGAACTAAAAAAAAATGTATTAAGAAATTTAATTTGAGTTTCCAATTAAAACTTACAAATACAATTATAAAAAATTGAAGAAGAGCAATTAAATTAATATTTTTAAATGATAAAACGGATATTATATAAATGACAGAATATTAAGATGTGAAACGGTGCAACGAGAATTGGAAACACACAGAAAAACAAAATTATAGCAAATTAAGTAATTTTAAAAAAATTTGTCGCTTTGGTGAGAATAATAACATAAAACATTCTCTTACATCTTTTAAAACCATATCTCAAATAAAATGTAAAAAATTAAAAAAAATTTAATCTACTCCATTTTTAATAATAAGAAATATTAATACAATAAACATTTCAATAATATTAAAAATCTGAAGAATTTTAAAACATAAAAAACCAAACATTAAAAACCGTTTTATTTTAAGAATTTTCAGTGTTAATGGTAGTTTGTTAAAGTAACTAGTGTCTTGCTTAAATATTATTAATTTAAACTTATGCAAAATCAAAGTTTTTACGGTTAATAATGTTTTTGTTTGCTGAATTAAATAATTTTTTTTTTTAAATATAATGGAATGGTTTTCATATAAAAAATATAGAAAAACAATGTGAAAACCTTTATATAAAAATTACTCATTGTATTTTTTAAGTGTACATTTATTTCCATCCTATAGTATATACTGTTAAAGTGCTGATTAAGTTGCCCAGTGTGGTCAACACTTTTTGCCAACATTGTGTGAGGTTCGTTTGATGTGGAACCACTCTGAATGAATTTGTTTACGTAAGCGAAGGGCCTAAAACATTGCAAATTGTAAATTGCAATCTACACTGATAGCAATCAAAAAGTCGTCTAGACCTGTTTCATAATCGAATCGACTTAATATGATAGCAAAGACATATAGTACCTCAATAAAACTGGTTTGAATCCATTTTGGTGTTTACAGATTTTTGGTGTTTAAAGATTTAATTAGCACATATTGCATAGAAATACCTATGTAGCCTCATGTATGAGTAATATTGTTTCTTTGTTAGCATAGATCTTTATTGATCCATTGAGTGGCGTAGTGTTGTACAACGCTTCCCTTAAAAATATAGAAATTCGATAACACATATTAATATCGCACATAAAATCTTTTTTTTAAATAAATTTAAATTTATTTTACAACAAATAGTTAACACATTTTCAATTTGACATATTAGTTATCTCATGTCAAGTGCTGTGCCAACACTTTAATGATTTGGGTTTAACACTGCCGGAAATTGACTCTTCAAGCGCAACAAGAGAGCAATAACTCATAATAATAATATCAGCATTTAGACTGCATACACTCCCGGTCATATGAATAGAAATGCATTTATATGTGTTCAATGAAGATGTGATCTTAAAATTTTTTTTAGAAGTAATTAAGAAATTATTTTCATAAATAATTGACATACAATAATTATAGAAAATATGCTAAGTGCTCGATTTCGAATGTTCCGGGTAAAATTCATATTGCGTTAAATCCGTGAAGTAAATTAACTGCTTTTTGCTTTTTTAATGTATGAGAGAGATTAAAATTTTTTTTCTTTTTTAATCTAAGAATATATTTAACACACAAGCGCAAAAAAATAATATTGATATAAAGTTGAAGTGATGCATAGCGCCAAAAATAAAATGGAAAAACCAATAATTTGCATACATATTAATTTTTCACTGTCACTATTCAGTTACCTCGGAATGTGTATACATAAATTTAAAGCTTAATGCCCAACACTTTAGATTAAATATATAAAAAATATAGTCATATGTTTTCCAGGAGCTGTTGGACCGCCACACCGGAAGCTCATGCGAAATACAAACAATGGTATAAAATGTTTCTTATCATTTCATTATTAGATATGCACATACCCGCATACATATCAACATACCTACTTGCTTACGTGCAGAATACAATGTATACATTTGCAGTTAGGCGTACAATCTATCGGTTGCGAATTGCAATAGAATCGACAAGAATGGATGATGATTTAAGCTGCCCGCAATGTAGGCAAGGCGATAAATTAAAAATAACTGTAAACATCGAAAGTAGCCAAAAATAAAACGGAAAATTAATGCAAGTTACTTGAGAATAAAATAAAAATCGCACACACACAAGTGCAGGCCACGCGCAACTGTAAAACAAATAAGAAATTCAAGCAACATCAACAACTACAAGCTGGGCATTCAGTCGGCAGCTATAATAAGCCATTTCACGCACACACACACACAACACACACTAAAATGAATGTGTTTGCTTGCATGTAGCTGCCATAGTGCTAGAACGAACGAAAGAAAGAGAGCGCTAGTGACATGTGCATGCGATAAAATTCAACGTGTATTGCCCGCCTTAGAGGCAATGCCAATGTTTTCCGCACAGACCACATACAAATGCAAGAGGATGTGCACGAGTTTTCAACGCACGTGCCGCCGGTCAATGAACCACACGAAGCCAAAAGGAGAAAAGAGCAATGCAGTAGTAGCGGCGAGGGAGGAAGCAACGAATGCTGCATCATAGCATGCACGAACTCTGTCTTTTTCTCTCTCTCTCTCACTGTGTGAGCCTGTTTGCGAGAGTGTAATTCTCTGAGCGAGGGAGAGAGTATCTATAATTTTTTGTCGCTACCGCGTGTAATGCAGTTATTATTGACGCAGTCTGGCCGTCACACTCCCTCTGCTGTTTGCCATTGTGCTCGCAGTTTTTGGTTGTTGTGCTATCTGCTACTGCTGGCTAATTGATATACAGCTCATTTACATCGCGCAGCTATATAATAAAAACAAGTTCGACTTACAATGTTATAATGCAATTGGCATTATTCATAAATTCCGCAAATGCATGCAAATCTATTTTACAGCCGGCGACATTAGATCAACGATTTTGCAGTTATATATCACCATTGATAGTTAACAACAACAAAAAACAAATCAAGTAAGAACGGCAGAGAAGGGCACACCAAAATTTGCATACCCTTGCAAATGGAAAAGTTTTTGTGTACGAATTGATCGATAAATGTTTCATTTCGTATCATGACTTACAGCGGAGAGTCTACTCTGCTTAGAAGCAGTGAAATTCTTATCGACAAAATTAAAATATTCTCTGCAGAGTATAATAAAAAAAAACAGCTGCTGCTCTAAGACTTTAATAACTATTAAACCAAATTACAAAGCTGTTTAGTTAATTTACAATATTGGTTGTTGACTAGGACAGATGTGCATAAATTTACACCATAAATCCAAATATATATATATATAAATATATATATAGATATTAAATAAACATTTAATCAACTAAGTCACTTCTAATTTATTTATTTATTTAATGTCGACTAATAGCAGTCCACACAGAAAACACGCAAACTATAAATTAAATTAAGCGGAAAGTAAAATATGATTTTTATGTATGAACTAATTTGTTAAAATGATCAACGTTCAATTTAAGTTCCTAATGATAGAAATAAATGAACTTGAATTTATTAATAATAAAGTCTAAAATAATCATTACAATGTACTCGAATAAAGAAAAATTAAACAATTTTAACAAGTCATTTCTAGAGATGTGTTTTGATTTTAAATGTATGTTTATATTGGATTGTTCTATAGTTTCGGATAATGACGAATCGAACAACTATATCATCAAGCTTAACAGAAATATAATTGCTTCTTCTTTTCGTCTCATATATATAAATATTCATAATTATCAATTTTAAAGCTATTTAAACTCAAGCAAATAGCAGTTGGTGGCATTAATTATTACATTTTTTTTACTAAGCAAGTCATTTCTATAATATGCTTAACAACCCTATAATTTTATTTACATATATAGATATATATCTATTTATCTGTTTGTTTGGATTTGCGTATATTTTAAGTATCTGTTTACTCTGTTATTCAAATGTATTGTAACTAAAATTACAATGGCAATAAAAAGAGTTTATGACTGGCATTGACTTTGAGTACACCTATAGTAAATAGATATATATATTATGTGTGTGTGTATAGTATATACACATACATAAGCACATACAAATGGGATAAGCAAATGTTTTCTTTATTTTATACGGCTCTTCACAATTATTTGCTCAAGTATTTGTTGATCTTTCCCATCTCTCCGCCTTCCCTGATGCTATGAATGAGCACGTTTTGTAAAACAAATATATTACAATATCAATAATAGTGGTTACATCAGCTGTAAGTTTAAGATTAAGCTTACTTCTTAAGTATAATGTAAGTTGCACGCTGCGTATACGTAATGGATTCATATATTTCAATTACCTCTGTAATATTATCGCTGGAAATTAAGCGAAATTTTTATCTAATGTCCACTTTGTTGATCAGCGATTAAATATTTTAAGTTAATTCGCTTGCATTTTAATTGTTATAAACTATTAACCAATATAAACTACTCTTTAATTTAATTAATTGGATTTCCGCTTAAATTAAATATTTATTTTATTTTTAAAATTAAAAGAAGAGAGAACGATTATATAAATTTGTACATATATCATATATATATATAACATTTGTAAATTCGTGTTATTTAAAAAACTTTAAGAAAATACAATAAACGAATTGAAACAATTTTTTCCACTTTTTTTCTAAAGCAAAGTTGAATTAACTTGATACTCTTTTTTGAATGATGCAACGCTACTTAGATTATTCCACGAGTTGTTAATATTTATATTTGTTGCACGTTATTATATATATACAATTACATAATAATGCCCAACAGCTCTCGCGACTGATAAGATTAGAAGTCTAGCTCATAAAAGGTGCATTTCACAATATACGTAGGAGCACTAATAGAAAACCAAAATAATTGCAATAATAATTATTATCAATAATTATTAATTTGTTATAAATATTTAATGTATTTATGCAATAATCTGCAACAGGCGGAAGGCATCATATCTTGTTCAACCGAGTCGATTTATCCATCTCTCGATATAAATCGATTATCAATATCCTTAATCTTTCAGTTAATATGCAATAAAACCCCTACTGAGATTAGTTCAAGTTAATTTCTGTATGTATGAGAAGAGAGCAGCAGGATAATCAAAGAATTTCGGTGAACAATGTAGTTATCGAGTAAATTCGAAAATAAAACTAGAACTTGTCGATTTTATTTATTATATATTCAGGGTAACTCTCAGTCAACTCTCTTTAATTTGATTTTTGATACAACAAGTATCGAAATGGTCAACACACGTGACTGTTGCATTTAATTGAAACGTTGCAGAAGTCCACAATGATTCATGGTGATGTAATTAGCAGCAACCGTCTCCTTTAACAACTGTTTTTTTTTTGTTTTTTTTTTTCTCTTTTTCTGGGTATTTCCGCAATATAAATAACGTTATGGAAAGTCCACGAAGTATCAAGGTTGTGGCCGTAGGACCCATGAAATAAATAGTGACTACATTATTTTAAGTACATTATTTCAAATTATGTAAATATATTTTTCTTTTATATCTTAAGATATAAAATATGTAAAAATAATTATGAGTGATTTGAATTCAGTTTTTTATATATGAGTAAGGCAGTTATTATTTAATCTTTTAATCTTTAAATATAAATCGTAAAGTCGTTGTTAAATTCAAACAAAATATTTAAAAATGATAAATTTAAATTGTAAAAATAAGAAATATATTAAAATGTATAAAATAAAAGCAAGAAACTAACATATAATTTTGAAGTTTACATTTTCAACACGTTGAGGATATTTAGATATATATTAGACCTCACAAGAATTCGATGTAATGCAAATCATATGCATTCATTTCGATAAATTAAACAAATGATGAAAAGTCTATATGAAATAAAAGATAACAAAAATCTATAGTAGATTTGCTTATTTAAATACATAAAAAAAATGGTAATAAAGAAATAAATATTACACAATTTAATAATAATGTAATTATTAAAAAAACAATTTTAATTTCATTTCATTTTTCATCTAATTAAAATTTTTAAATTTCAATTAAATCAATAAACAAATATTTTTAACGATTTGACAAAAAATAAAAGAATACCAAACCCAATTGACAACTGTTTTTTTTTTATAGACAACTTAAACTGTATTATTTTTGCTGGACTTTGGCCATTCTTGGGCAAATGATTCAACCTGCTGGCAAATGCCCAGACACAGCTTCACACAGCTGCAAAAATTAACACACACAAACACATACACATGTATATGTATATGTATATATATGCACGTGTGCAGAAAGAGCGAGAGAGACGTGCAACAGACTGTTGAGTATGCGTTGGCTGCAAGTCCTCTGCATGTGCAGCACATGTTGAAAACTGCGGCACTGCCTCCGATGTCAGCTGTCGAAAACCGTTGCACGGCCGCCACACGAGCAACTTTAACTGCTGCCGCTGCTGGCTGCTTGCTGCTGCCGTTGCCCCTTTGCAAGCGACAACGTTGCAGACATTTTGGGTTTGAGTTTTATTTGGTTTTTGTTGCTTTTTTCTTCTGCTTTTTCGTTGTTGTTCTTTGTTTTTTGGCTCGCTGCTGTTTCTGTTGGTGTTGGTCGTTGCCAAAAAGGGATGAAGCTTGAATTTATTGCACCATTCTGTTTGCCAAACCAAAAACACCCCCCCGCAGCAGCAGCAGTGGAAGCAGCGGCAGCGGCAGCTGCGTTGACTGCAGCGTAGCCAAAGGAAATGCCTGACGTCAGCTTTGCGCTGTCTTCGGCTGCTGCTGCTGCTGCTGCTTCCTCTGCTGCTGCTACATCTTCTTCTTCGGTTGCTTTCTTCTGTATTTATTGCAATTTCCGAGATTTTCAACGAATTTTTTTTGGAGAACTTCTTATTTATGCACAATAATTCCAATTTTTTACGCTGCTGACTATAAATGTTCCCCGACAAAAGAAATCTGTCGGGTCAATACTCTCCCCATAATAATAATAATGACCATCAAATAATGACTGCACTTTAGTAGAAGACAATCAGACGGACCGATTGTCACACATGTGGCAAGGGAGTGGAGCAGATTGATGAAGAGGAAAAGGGGCAGAGGGGTAAGGATGTCGACGTGCACAACAGCAGGCCATAAAGTTTGGGGCATTGACTTGCCAAAAATATTGTTGAAAATTTAACATATTGTATTCCATATGGGACCAAAAATAGAAATTGGGAGCAAATCTTCTAACTGTTAAAAATGCATATTTTTCGACTTCCATTGAAAAAATAATTATTTTATTATTCTATTATTTTTTTTATAAATACACATGATTCACGTAAATTATCCTTTTTTTCAACCCCACATCTAACTGTGTAAATTCTTTACCTTTTAAAATATATTAATTTTTTTCATATGTTTTTTGTACATAAAAGTCATCTGTACGAATAATAAAACTGATGACTTATCAGAAAAGACTGCTTCTGCTTCTTCAACTTTTTCAATACCACTCAACTGTAGAGCGCAGTCTGGCAACCCCATGCGACTCGTAAACCCTTCCGAGTAGCGTTGCCAACCTTTTTGCATACATATCTGGATAAAGCTCAAAATAATAATAAAATGCATCAGAACAAATTTAAATTAATAATTGCTTTATTCTTTGCAACTAATAATACTTTAATTTTTGGAATTAAAATATAACTACAATTAAACATTAAATTAAAAAAATTGTTACACATTGCTTTTAAAAATTAAAGCTTTTAATCGGTTTCAGTTTTTATTTCAATGCGTATGCCAGTTATTTCGATTTGAAGTGTATATTAAGTTATCTTTAATATTTATTTATATGTATGTTGACTAAATGTGTCCCATAATTAATCATATTATATATATGTTTATATGTAAGCAATTACATACGTCACCAAAAAAAGTGCGAAAACAGAAATGAGGAAAAACAACTGACCAAATACAAGAAAGAACAATATAAACAACAACCAAAATAATAACAACAACTGAGATAAGAACCAAAGCAGAGACAAAAACAACAACAACACCAATTATAATAAGAATGCAAACGGAACGACCAACACCGCCAAACGAATTATATTCGTGTGCGTAATAAAAATTTTATTGAGTAAGTTGAGCGGGCTTGTAGCTGCCGCTGCTGCTGTCGCTGTCGCTGTCAACGCCACCGCCAACGCAACAAAGCCGAAACAATTGCCGAAAATAACAGCAACATATTCATTACGGCCGCAAAAAAGGAAAAAAAAAGTAAACCTCAGCCTTTACTTTGCTTTGAATGTATGTATGCGTTAGGCACAGCAGCTGCTGCTGCTGTCTCAAATGCCGGCTCACATAAGACACATACATGCATACACATATATGTACATATAGATAATGAAGCTAACACACGAAGCGCTTTCATTCTTTAGTTGACGTCGCTGCCGCAGCTGCTGCTATTCAATACTGCGACGCCAGCTGCGCAGCAACTGCTACGCGGCTGCTCTGTTCTCAACGCTGCCAGCATATCGTTCTCAGCAAAAATTTTGTGAACGCTGGCCGCCATTTCGTATTTCTCAGCGAGCTGGCGACGCGTCAACACACGGCAAACGGCACATGGCAGCATTGCTGTTCTTAATAGAACTTTCAATAGTATTAGAAAGCTTTTAACAGTGCATAAAGAAGAAAAACAACATCAACAAACTTAAGCAAAAGCTGCTGTTAACAATTATAAAACGTAAATGCAAATTACGAATGTTATTTGATCTCCTTTGCCTTAAAAAAACAACGCTTAAGCTAAAAAAAAGTGCAACTAGCAAATGTGTTTTAAATGTTTAAACTTAACAAAAGTGCAATTTTAAAATTAATATGTGTTTTCGCTTAACTGTTATACAAGACTGATAAAAACATAATTAAATTTTTAAAAAATATATGTAAAAAAGAAATCAATTAAAAAATGCCAAGAATATATCGCTAAAATATAACCTAGAAAAAAGCTATAGAATTATGCGATAGGCAAAAAGTAGAAAGAAATAAATATATCCGAAACACTATTGTACATGTGTATGTAAATGTGTATATAGTATATAACCTAGGTCAATATTGTTTATAGTGGCGTGTGAATGTGAACAACAACAAAACTTTAATAGCAGCAGCATTAGCAGCAGAAACAACAACAACGGCAATTGTCGTAGTGCTGCGCAGCTACGCACACACATACATAATCAAAAGCAACAAATATAATAAATAACCAACACACACATAAACATTTGATACACAAATTCGAAGCAACAACAAAACGAGCTCAAATTAAACTTGAATAAAGCTCTGCCGGTATTAGAGACGTAAGCAGCAACAGAACGAACGTCGCAGCGTCACACACCCACACACACACAAACGCAGACACCATATACGCGAACTCAGCTCACAATTATAAAACACACTAATCGTATGCTGCTCGTTTGCTTTCGTCTTCGCCTTCGTCAGTGTATCTGACTCTTGCTCACACACACAGAACAGTCAACATTCGGTCGCTGAATTCTTATACAATATTCAATATCAGAGCGAGTGGATCGCCAAGTTCGGTTAGTCGATCGTCGACGTTGCCGCCTCGCGCATATTGGTTCTGATTCTGATTCTAACGGACACTTGAATCGCATTTGAAAATTGGCCGAGCCAACGAGCAAACGAGCGACAAGTGCAAAGACTCTCGGAGAGGTGGCGACATATAATATTAACGATTACCGCCGACGTTTTTTTTTAATTCTTGAATGCCTCGCCGCGCTTCGACTGCGCAACAGTAAAAAAGTTCTACAAACACTTGCCACTCATCGGTTCGCGAAACAACAAGTGTTTTTTTTTTTTACAAAAAAAGAATCAAAACAACAGTTTACTCCGACAAAAAGCAACACACTTCTTAGACAAATCTTAAAACCATAAAACTTGGATTTGCACCTGGAAATTATAAAGGAAACCCTAAGCAATATTTCTTCACTTTTTATTTTGGATTTTCGTAATTTTATGGTAAGTGTCAAAATATATAAATACATATTATATAAATTATTTAATCAATTTAAGTATTACATTCGATTTTGATTATTTGTTACTTTTAATTGCTTAATTTATAAATTTTGTTTTTTTTTCATGATTCAACGTAATTGTAAAAGCTTGATTTCCAAACCCACACATCATTAAATTGAATTAGGATTAAAAATGATATAAACTAATTTATTTATTTCAAATTAAATTTTTTTGTTTAACTAAATAAAATGATAAATAAATTATAGATAATAAAATCTAACATAGTTTTTAAAATTTGTTTTTATTAAAAATTAAATGTTCCAAAACATGAAACTAGATTGTACACTTGGCGTATACCCAATCAAGAGCTTGCTTGTTGCCACAGATTTCACAATCTTAAATAAGTTCTTGGAATCAGTTAGATGACGCTTCGCAAAAAGGAACTTAGAACATACTTTTCTAGAATATAATAATTGCTGATGTGTTCTTCATCAGCAAATACTTTACTACATGATCACGCATACGCCCCATGACTAGCGAAAATGCCACCTTAAATGATGAATTTTCCTATTATAGCACTGTCACACATAAATATCTTTATCAAAAATACCACCCACACACCTACATACACACATACATATATTTCACCTGCCATCCACCTAGGACAGAGAAAGAGTTTACCTGAACTATATAGACTCCTGATAACTTAATTCATGACTCATCCACATGGGTCTCTTAAAAATTTACGAATCTAACCAATGTCAAATCGCTTTTGATTATGATTAATTGTGGCCATATCATAGGGGTTTCCTAAGCATGGCTGACTCATTCCCTCGAGTCGAGTGAGTCACGACTCCAAACGCCATATATTCAAGTATAAAAGGATCCCCAATCAATTAACACTGGCTTACATACTACGAAAATGATAATGATATTATCGGTTTTTTAAATTAAACATTTAGCTATTAGCGAAGAGATCTAGCAAATGTGATCTGATATTGATTGATCGAAACTTTAACCGATTTATTATCGATTTTAATTACAACAATTTTAATCTTAAAATTGTGACTACTTAAGAAGTATATCAAATTTGAATAAATTTCTATTTATAATTAGGTAAAATATCTCATTTTCGATTTAAAATTTTTAAAATTACCTTTTTTAAATAATTAATCCCAATTCTTGATATTCCTTTCTTTTTTTAAATTAGCTAAATGAAATAAAATGATCAAAATAATTAACAATAAATGGTTTAATTTAATTTTTTTGATATTCTTTTAATTTAAACAAATGAAGAAAAATATCACGAATTAATTTAAAATAAAATGAAATTTAAATTTAAGTGTTAAGTTAGCATCATTCTAAGTTAGCATCAGGGTTGATTTACTTTTTTCATTCTACGATTTTGTTCATTTTTTGATACGACTTTAGACTTGCGCAATTTCTCTGAGATAAAAGAGTCCCGTGCACGCAAAAAATGTTTTTTTATTTGGTGTTTGTTTTTGTTTATGGTGAAGTATTTTCGTATTTTATCTATTTGCTAATTTTGTGCCTGAAGGTCAGTACCAGCGTCAACGACTCAACACAATAACAAAATATGAACAGCAACATGAAATGCCAAAAATTCGTAGCGCTGGTTGTAGGTAATCTTGGAAATTGATATTATAGTATGTGCGCAGGAAATTGTATCAAACCGATAGTTAGAAAACCAAATACAGTTGGAGTCATTACACTCATCTAAATTGGCCATCGATTTTAGTATATGGAAAGTAAATTTGAATTTTTTATTATATAAAACACGTGCCATCAAACTTTATTTTTGTTCCTGAATTTTGAAAATGATTTTTAATTTTAATTTTAAAAACTAGCGTTTGCATTTAAACTCTTTAGAAATATTGTTTTTCTAAAAGAAGAATAAATCGCATTACTTTTGTATTGTCGATTTGGGGCAAACCTTACTAGTTTTTGGAAATTCATTTACTAATATTTAGATATTATTTCTAAAACCAAAAAAAACTTATATTTTCTATTTATTTTTGTCTGAGTGTACAAGAGTCGAATGCAGTTATCTTATCGCTAGTCATCGGCTAGCAATCACCACTTGATTTACGTAGGTGGTACGGCATGTTATCGGAAATCTGGTTTAGTTGTTGTTCGGGTTCTCCGAGCTAGTTGCGTTCATTCACGTTTTGCAAATTTGTTATATGTTATCTACAGGCACGTCAGCTCTTTTATTTTTTTTCTTATCGATGCGTTATTTGCATGTGTCTTATGCGGTTTTTGTCCGCAGTCTGATTTTTATGAATGGGCCGTGCTGAAAGTGCACTTTTTATGATTATTATTCTGTGGATGACTACGATCGGTTATCGAGAGATAAAAGCCGACTGAAGTGATGATATCTTTAAAGAAGAATTTCCACATTAATGTGGAGATTTGTGAAAATTAACTTCCCTCTTTGATATGGTTTAAATGTCATAAGTAAAATATATTCAGTCTTATATTTTCCTTTTCCCATATTTAATGTGACTCACAATCAAACTTTATAATCACTTTATCGATAATTGTCATAAAGTGTTCCGTTCACTTTTATGTGACCCTATAAATAGTGCTACCTTTGAACTAGACTGTTCACTCTTCACTCTCACTTGCCATTTGAAGAATTCCTTGAGCACGGAGTGCAAAAATTAATCGCTTAATAATAACCTATCGAGTGCCGGCCATAAATAACAAACTTCCAACATTTCAAAGAAAAGAAAGAAAATAGCTTAGACGTTATACAATAAATTGCTTTGATATATATGCCGTTCTCTTGCTTATCAGCATTTAATTTTTATTTCTTATATTCTTATTCTTATTCTGTAATATTTACCTGGTTATCGTTAATTTGATTTGATTTGATTTTTCTGCCGGACCCTTTGCCTACCCCATTAAATTTTGTATTGCAACGCATAAAAACAGGCGAAATCAAAAACAGGTACAGATACAGATTTCTTGCCTCCAATTTGTTCTAATGCAAAATAAAGCCGGTTCACAGACATGCGTAAAGAAGCTTATTTTGCTCTATAATATATATATATATATATATATATATATATATATATATATATATGTATCTGTGTGTCCCTATCCAAGTAAAATATATTTCTACTCAATTCCCTCGATCCGCCATGTTTTGTTGGTGTTGTTTATCTTCGTTTCTTGTCCGTATTGTTGTTGTTGTTTTTTTTTTTTTTTTTTTTTTTTTTAGCATTTTTTAAAGTTTTTTGCTTGTCTACATAAAAATTCATGTATATACATATATGTAAATATATTTAAATATATATACATATATATATATAATCTTTCGCAGTCGCAATGTCTATTAATTTTTGTGAAATAATCTTTTTTATATATTCGAAAGAATTAAAACAACAAAAAAAATTGTTGACCTTGGCTAACAAATTTGCGCATGTATTTGTTTGTATACACACACGCTTATACACACGAATATATATATATATATATATATATATATATGTATGTATTTCTTTGTTCTAATTGCCAATTCTGACTAAATGAAGTGGGCTGTGTCCCGTCATTCTATTGGGTTTCTGTTTGATTTACGCTGCTTTTGTGCTCTGTGGTCAGGTTTTTGGTTTTTTTGTTTATTTTTTTTATAATGAATTGATGGTATCTTCGTTATGTCGCTTGGTAACGGTGGACGCTTTCTTGGAAATCTTAAAACTTCCGCTCCAAGAAGTCAAGAACTAAGAATGTGTTTGTGTATGGGTGCACATATTAGGTATGAAAGCGATTGAAATTCTGAAAATTGTGTACTGAATTTAAGATTCTCATTTTGAAATTCGCTTGTAATCTTTTGGCATTTTTATTAATTTGCTGTCTTTACTATCTTTTAATTGCGGGTAATTTGTACATTGATAGGAATTCGTCAAAGCATTTTAAATTACTTTAAAATATGTGTATATGTATATATTTTATTATTCCTTAAATTAAATTCAGCTCAAGTCCGCCATTTTACTTATAATAAACATATACACACGCATTCACGCATACATACATGCAGAATATAGATGCAGATAGCAGAGCAAAGCTTATGGACAGAGAATTTAGAAGCCATATTAGCATTGCCGTTGCTGCTGACGTCGACGCTGCTGCTGCTGCACAATAATAAAACAAATGGTGCACAAAGCAGCGCTTGCATTCGATTGCCGCCTGTCTGTATGTGTGATGTGTGAGTACTGCTGCTGTCCTTCGTTTGGCCAAATGGCAACAGCAGCAGCAACAAAACAAAAAAAAGAATGTTTGCCAAGTTCAAGGACAGTTGCAGCGGCGTCGTCACTTTTTGACGCAGCCGTTGGCTGTACGCGCCTGCATTGCTCACACTGAATCTCACTCTCAACACTGCTCTCGCTCTCGCTCTCGCTCTCACACTCTTAGCTTTTTGTGGCTGGCAGCTTTTTCATGCTTGCGTTCGTTGTGCGCATTTCATTTTAAATTTGTTCACTGTACCGAACTTCATTTAAAAGCCATCTCACAGTCACAGTTGCTGCTGCTGCTGCTGCTCTGCCTGCTCAAATTCAAGTTCAAGGCGCAGCTGTAGCTTTTTTATACGTACATATGCATTTGTCTCTTTCTAATGCAATCAACATTTTCACACAATGTTGATGAAAGCTCTTTTGTATGATTGCGATTACTTATGATCATCTAGATAATGCACACACACACACATACATATCCATATATAATGAGTTATGCCTTAGGCTTGGTCAGTATTTTCACAGATTCTAACAAAATTTTGATTCTGACGCTTTCTGGGGCGGTTAGTTTTTTCAACAACCTTCAAAACGAGTTTCGCAAAAAAAAAAACAAAAAAACTGGTATTTATTATGTGTGTGTGTATTTATATATTTACGAAATGTATCTACAGGATGTTGGATATTGGCGCAAATATTATTAAAAGCATATGACGATTCCTAATTGTTAAAAATTCAAATTACCCGAGTTTAAGAATAAGTTGAATTTAACTTCCCGGTACGCGAATGCATTTATTTATCTTGAGCCTCCACTGAGTATATTGAAAAATACGCCCCCCAGAAAATGTATTTAAAAAGAATAATATTATTTTTAGCGCCCGGAAGCTCAGGCCCCACCTAAAAAAACATCACTTTGCTGGCAAATACTTTCTTTTATGTTATGCTTATTTGCGCTTAAAAACTTGTTTATTTTTTAAATTTAAATGATACTACTTGCTTAAATGTTTTTGATATATCATCTTGTAAATATATACATTGAAATAAATTATTTAGCAACAATAATAACCCGAAATGCAAATAAGAAAAAATATGTTCGCCTCACTGTCTTATTCTGCCTCTCTCTTTTTTCCCCTCTTGCTTGCTTCCTTTGATTCCTTTTCTTCCAAACTGCAGCAAAAAAAGAAGAAATGAATTTCGGTATAAAAAAAACAGCAAACCATAACAACAAAAACACATGTGCATGCTGCCTCTTTTTTTTATTTTCTTCTCTTCTTTCCTCGTTCATGTACTCGAATATATTGTATGTGTGAGTGTATGTATTTATTTTGACGCTTCTACAAATTTGTGTGTATTGACTGTCGTTGTTGTTGGCCGTGCGATCCTCATGCGACAGTGGAGACAAAAACACGATCACCCAGTCCCCGGCAACAGCAGCAGCAGAAATTACGACTCTGGCTAAAGCTTCACATTTCTTTTTACACACACACACTTATAAGTTTGTTTTCGGATTTCTTTTCTTTACACTTCTGAAAAGCAAATATATATGTATGGATTTATGTGTGTGTGTGTACATTGAGCTTTGCGTAGGTTATTGACCCTTTTTGGGTGGCGAGCACAGAACGAGGTTGGTTGCCTTGTCGCCGCTTCAGTTTGCGCTGAGCGCAGCGTTTTTTCTTAGTGATATTTTTTTGTAATTTGTTTGCTTACTGTAACTATACAAAAAATTTGTCCAGCGCATGCACTATTTCTGAATATTTAACTGGGCTTAAAAAAAGTATGCAATGCAAAATTTGCAACACACGTTGAAAAATCACATAGAAACGGAGAAATGCACTGCGCTGCTGGCGTCAGCAATGGCAGCGCTGCTTACGCTAACGTCAGAGGCAACTGCAGACAGCGCAGAGCGTTGGCAGAGTCACAATGCGTTCTCTTTTCTCACACTGCTCGCTTGCATATGGCTGCTCGTCGTATGCCTCACTCGTTTGTCATGAACTTGAACTACACGTGGAGGGCGTGCAAGTGTTTTCGACAGCACATTGCCTGGTTGTTGTCGCCGTACGTACGTTTTACAGAGGCCGTGCATGAGTTTTCAACAACAGCAGCGAGCAAGCAATGCGCAACTGTCGTTGTATGCAAGTGTGTATGTGTGAGCTCTATGTGCAGTGAGTAAGCAGACTGCTGATTGCAGACTGTGAAAGTGTGTGTGCATTTTTGCTTGCTGTGGGCGACTGGGAAGGTGACCGTAAAGAGTGGCTGCCAAATGAAAGGGAAGCGCTTGCGAAAGTGAATTTCGCCCTGACGGGGGTAGTTTTATTTTTTTTTCAGCCTTGATTTCCTTTTGCCTACTACCTTGACATGGAAATATTGAATTTCGCAAACGCAAACAAAAGAAAAATAAAATGCTTGTTACAATGTCAAACTGCGTCAGAATTGACGTGCGCAAATAGTGTTAAGTCATGCTCCTATGCGAATCTAATATTAAAGTTATTACATTAATTTGCACACGCGCCGCAAAACAGCAACTACTACATACATACACATATACAAACATACATACATAAATACATCCACACATAAATACATACATACATAAATACAACACTGTAGAGACCATATCAGAAGCTCTGCTCGGCGTCGCGTTGCGTTGCCTCTCGCTGCCGGCGTCTTTGTGACCTAGGCCAACTAACTGCCTGTGCTTGGCTATGTGTATATATTTACACTCCTCTGTCTCTCTCTCTCTCTCTCTCTCTCTCTCTCTCTTACAGTTTTACAGAAAGATATATGTATATATGCGCGTAGGTGGCCACTGCTTGCGCCCCTGCGTTAATCTCTTCGTCTAGACCTTCGCAATTTGTCGTGGACATTAGATGGCCACAAACTTCTTTTTATCGAGCGAGGACGAAGTGAATCAATATTTGATTAACCGTTTCGATTTTTTAATTAAGAGCTCGTTGCTGCTGTGTAAGCTTTTTACATATATAGCTTTTTAAGCTTAGTATTCAATACTTTTAATTTAATTATAAATTCTATTAAAAATAAATGACACGTATTAAAATTGTATACTCAAAGGCAATTTATTTCTGGAATATTTGAGCAGAGAGAATTTAAAAAAAAGCCAGCTGTTCTAATTTTATGCTCAAGCCTTTCAACAAAAACAACTTGCGTGGGTATTAAAAAAAAGAAAGAGGAAAAACTTGACAAGTAAAGATTTTGGCGTCACATGTATTATTTTAGTTTGAGTAAGTGCGACCGACATGTTTCGCTTATCAATATCAATATCTTATCTGTCATGCGACTTTTTATGTGTGTCCCTGAATAGCTTCCGCAACAGCCAGCATTTCATGAAATATTTTTGCACATTTTTCAGTTTTTGCAAGAGATTTAAAAAAAAATGGTTCAAAGTTCGTCTAGCGAATGGTTCCTTATCACAACGTAAAGCTAAATATATATATATATATATTCGAAAGACGAACAAGCAGAAAATTTGGTAATGGATACTCGCCATACAAATAGCCCCAAAGTTTGTTGCACGTAAGCAAAACGCAGTGGGAGAGAGAGAGGGAGCAATAAAAGAGAGAAAAGCTTTCAAAATGTTCATTGACCTCCAAAAAAAAAAGAAGCAGCATAACTAAGATGAATAACGTCAAGTTGTAGCTGTCTCTTTAGATACTTGAAGCTATTTACATACATCTACATACTTAATACACATACATATGTAAATGGGTCTATTTGTATATTTGTAGAGGTGTGTTCTTGAGGGTCTGGGTCTGGGTCTGGACTCTTTGCAATGGGCCCTTACTAATTTATGGATTGCGTGACTTATGCGTGGCCTCCTCCTGAACATTTATTGCATATTCTGAGTAGGGTAATATGTGATAAATATTAAATATATACAATTTACAAATACAATTATGGATACAATAATGACGCCTTAAGTCCATACCTAAATATTTTAGACAACAATTAAATTTTTTTCGATTTTATTTATGATACCCCGTTTTAAAACTGTTAGTCACTTTAAGGTTTTAGTCAATTCATTATTATGATTTTAAAATTTGAAACCATTTGTTTTTCAATTATCATTTAAATAATACTGAAGCAAATAATACGCATTTATCACATCTCCCTCTTTTGCTTCGCCCCTTTCCCACTACATTGCTTTACTGATCTATCCAATACAACAACTACAAACTCACCTCAGACAATGCTGGATGTTTTTTTGTTTAAGACAAGTTTTAAAGCGTTGCGGTGCGCTCCATTTCTGAGCTATCCCAACAAAATAACGGTAAACAACCAGAGCTCGACTTCAAACGAAACATACGAGTATTTCCCATACGATTGTTTGGATTGGGGGAGGAGAGGGGTGAATCTCAGATCTCAACGATCATTGACCGAGCTCGTTGTGCGCTCGTTGTGCTTTTAACCTCATAAATAGATAAAAATGTAGCTTGTTGTTGTTTCTTCTTTATTCTTTTTTCTTCTTTGGTTTACCTTCAGCAAGCACTCAGCTGCTGAGTGTGTGCGAAAGATAAAGAAGGAGAGACAGCGATCAGTCGAATACATGCATATGAATATGTACATGAGTGTGCGTGTGTGCATATGTCTTTAATTTCGTTTCAACAGACAAACGAAAATAGTTTTTGTGTCGAATGTTAATGAACTTTTGCGCCAGTTTAACGAATTGTGTGAGGCGCACTGTTGGAAAAACACACACACACACACATCTGGTCGTGGTGTAAACAACAACAACAAACTTGAAAAAGTTTTTTGAACTTGTGTGCAATAGAAGAACCAAAAATAAAATACGTTTAATTTACCATTGAATTTTTTTATGCTTTTCGTGTCTTTCATAGTTTGAGCCGTCGAAGGTAAAATATCATAAAAATATAGATTTGTAAAATTGGGAATCAAGCTTTTAGTTTTTCTATAAGACTGCATTTTGCAGTTAATTACAGATTTAAAATTAGCTTATAGTTATCTATTTGTTTATTATTGAGATTCCATTTTATTGCTTGGACTTTGAAATGAGTTGAATGCAAAATCTTATACAATTTCTAATCTCAAATAGCTATGTGGTATTTTAAGCCTATTGTGTTAGGCTCGTCTAAATTATATCTTATCTTATCAAGTGATTTGCAAAATATTCACAATTTACATACTCATTTAAAATATTGTGGCTTTGTCAATCACTTTTAATATATTTAAATATCTATATTTTTTTTCTAGTATATATGGGGGTATTAAGTAAATTAGTATATCAAATTCGGCATGACTCAGTAGAAAATCAGAAAGTTTTTGTTTATCAATATGATAAGATTCCGATTATTCGTTCGCTGACTCATTGAATTCGTATTATATTTCTTAAATGCTCAAATTAAACAGCACTCAAAAAATTTCCCACTCATACTCATGCTCAAATTAATTCCCACTCATAACTTGAACAACGAAAAATACTCACTGGGAAATTTGTGGGAAATTTTTCTTAGGCTCACAGATCAATGGGCTCAATTTTGGTGGTGGTGGTTTGGTTTGCTGCTGTTAATTTCTGGGTTTGGGTTCTCGTTCTATTTTTCGGCAACTCACCCACCAGTCTCCGGTGCACCATCAAACGTACAACTTCGCGTGCGGCAATGTGAACGCTGCGCTCGCCCTTCCGTTGTGTGTGTGTGAGAGTGCGAGTGCGTGTTGTGCGTGTGTGTGTGTGGTTGTGTGTGCCCGAGTGTTAAGCACTAAAATGACTGATTTCTTAATGAACGATATCTTGAGATCATTTAGAAAAATGCGCATGAATAAGGGCTCAGCTCAAGGCTCCAATCACCTGAATCCACAGCAGCATCATCATCATCACCAGCAACAACCTCAAACCTTTCAGCAATATCCACAGGCGACAGTCGTGCAACAGTCGAAAGATTTGAAAAAAATTATCAAAATTATTAAAAAACATGTCATTAAGCAGAAAATCACGCGAAAAATGAAAATTGTCGTTTAAAAACAGCAGGGAAGAAATACAAATATAAGTTTTAAGTGAACGAAAAAAAAAAACATTTTAATAATATGTCATAAATAAATATAAATAAATTACGCATTGAACTAAAGACTGCTGCTATTATATAAACTCAGGACTGATTTATAGTACAAAAAAAAAGTTTGATAAGAGTTTTTTTTTTGACTACTTTATGTAAAGAAACGAGAACTTTTTAAAATTTCTTAATAATAAATCAAAAGATCTCATAATAAAAACAAAGAAATAGACTAAAAATTAAGACTAAATATATGGACTGCATTTAAGACTATACTACGCAAAAAATTAAAAATAAATTTTAAAATCAAAAAATTTTCAATTGGAAAATTGTTCTGCAAATACAAAATGACTGAACGCACCACTGAGAAAAAGACTTGGGAAACCAAGAAAAATTGGATAAAGGATACACTCAACAAATCCGGCACGGAATTGGTGGATGTAACGAAAACCAAAACTAAAGCAGCACAAAAGAAAACAAATGGAAAAGGTAAAAAATAAACAAGTGACAAATAATGCAAGGAAAGTTCAAGAAATAGGCCGGGGAAACTTTGCCAAAGCCCCCAACTCCTTCTTTGGTGGAGTGCGCCATTTTGTTTTGGTATACGCAGTTTTTTTGTCTGGTGGTTTGGGGGTAACAAGAAACGGGGGGAGTCAATCACAATAACAACAAAAGAGACAGATAGAGAAAGAGGGAGAGAGGAAGTGAGGGAGAGTCATAATTTACCGGCTTGCAAGCTTAGAAGATGCTAACAAAAATTTCCCAAAAAATCCGGGAAATTTCTCAACACCCCAACAGTTTATCCTAATGCGTAGTTGCGTATCTCATTCCCTGTCTCTCTTCATCTATCTGTCTTTCTCTCTCTCTCTTTCTCGTTCGCTCTCTGCCCATTTGCCCCTCAAGCTTATGCGTTTTTAGTCGTGAAAACTTGGGCCGGCAATAACAGAAAATTGCGTGTTTCGATTGCGTAGGGTGGTTTTCCCGAGTATAGAGTGCTTGGTGCTTTGATATCAGGGGGGAAACCCCAACCCCTAATGGGTTTTCCCAACCACCCAAGACTATAATGCGAGGCTACCTTTTGGGCTTTTGCGTTGTTACTCATCGCTTCATGGAAAATGCGTAATGCAGGTTGTCAAGTTGTCGTATAAAACAGAATCAGGGGGGTTGCTAAACTACATTTTTATCCATTTGTTGTGGATAGTGTAAAGCCCTCATCATACTATTTATATTGTCCACTCATTGTTGAATGCACTCAATAAAACATTTGTAGTTTTCTTTTAAGTCTTTTAGAAATTTGATCATTGTTTTTATTGTTTGGCAACTGGGAAATACTTTGGAATTTATGATTGAAGTCTTTAAATCTCTTTTTCAATTAAGCTTTTAAATAGCTTGTTAAACTAAAAAATTGTGTTAATTATTTTTAAAAATATTTTCTCCTGAGTTTTAAAAACTTTGTTAATATTCTTAAGGCTTTTGGATTAAACAATTGTAGTGTAATTTTTGTTAAAATTTTAATTTCTGAATATTTTTGAAAAAGTATATTATAGTTTTGAATGGTTTACAATTGAAAAATTTTACATCTTATGCAAAGCAAAGTTAATTATTTAATTGAAATAATTTATAATAAAATAAAAATAATAATTTTTGCAGAATCTAACGAAACTAAAAATTGAAAATTGTAAAAGCATAATCAACAGTCAATAATATATTTTATTATAAAAATTAATTTTTTTTAAGCTAATCTCTTTAAATACTTTTTATTCGTAATAATAAAAACAATGTATAGAATTGATTTATTTTGGGACCCAAAGAAGTTTTACGTTATGACAGCTAAAAAACTATAAATTTTCATATACTAAGAAAATAATATTAAAGTATATAAAGTATTTTGAAGCATACGGATACGTATTATTTTATTCATATTTATATATATTTTTATTTTTATATTTAGTTTTTTTTATTTTTTATTTATCATTATAATTATTATTGTCTAATTATTGTTGCTTACGATTAACTAATCGCTATTTTCGTTATTATTGTGCTTCAGATTCATCCACAACCAACATGGTCTACTATCCCGCTAATCAGCTGCTTATAAAGACGGAGCAGCCCAGTCAGACGCAGTTCTGCTTGCAGGCGCCACTGACTGCAGCGACTGGTAGCGGCATTGCAGTTGCGGCACCTAGCGGCCAGCATGAGCACTACGAGCTGTTGCAGACGCCACAGCAGCGGCAATTGCAGCTGCAACAGCAGCAGCAGCAGCAGCAACAACAACAACAACAACATCTTGTTAATTATCAACTGGCCTTGCAACAACAACAACAACAACAACAACAACAAAATGATAGTATTACAGTTACAACCACAACAACAACAACAACAGCAGAAGCAACAGCAGCAACAACAACAACACAGCAACGAATTAAAACAGAGCTGCCTTTGACGTTTGTGGGCGCTGCTGCCACAGCAAAAACGATCACAGTTGCCACGGGCCGCAAGCAGAACGGCAACAAGCCTCAGTTCAAGTGCGAGCAGTGTGGCATGACCTTTGGCAGCAAGTCCGCCCACACATCGCACACAAAATCGCATGCCAAGAATGCAGATCTCGCCATGGGTCTGAAGAGTGTCGCTATTGGTGGCTCTTTCTCCTCCTCAGCCACATCCTCCATCTCCTCCTCCGCCCCGATTGAACTTAACGAAGCCGGTCTCCCGCTGGGCATACCCAAGAGTCCGACCATCAAGCCGCTGGCCAATGTAGCCGCCGGAGCCGATCCCTATCAGTGCAACGTGTGCCAGAAGACGTTCGCGGTGCCCGCCAGATTGGTAAGTACTCCACCACCAGTGTGTGTGCGTGTGTAAGTGTATTGTGTGTGTATGTTGCGATTATTATTTTTTGAATAGAACTGAGACAATTTTAAGATTTATCACGAAAAAATTATTACTCAAATTTTAAATAAAATACAATAAAAAAAATAAATGAAAAACATAAAATTAAATTCGAAGTTTTATAACTAAATTACGAATCTTAAGTTTATTTTATTACTTTCTTGCATTTATTTGTTTATTTGTTATTTTTTAAACATTCAGAAATGTTTGATAAGAAAGTAATATGTAATATTCAAATAGTCATGAAATTATTTTCATTAAACTCTTCACTTCTGTTTATCAATAAAATAAAATATTTGTAATATAATTTAAAATAATCAGTTATTCATATTTATGTGATAAATTTGTTTACTCATCGATGACTTAATCAGTATTGAAATGGAAATAAAAAAAAATTAATAGCAACGTCAATTGTATTTCTCACTCTAAATTGAAAATAAAATGCGGTTTTTTATAATTGTGAAACACGTTTTTTTTTTACAATGAGTTCTCATAATAACAGTTTTAAACCTATTCGCACTTTATTTTGAGGTTAACTTTTTAAATAAATAAAAAACAATTAAATAAAACATAAGATGAAATGCAAAGTTTTAAAACTAAATTACAATTTCAAATATGTTTTAATTAATTCATGTTTATTGACACATTTTAAATTAATACGATTAGGATAAAAAAATAAGTTAGTTAATGAAAATAATAATAAGAAGAAGAAGAGTGAAAATAATATAAACTTCTTTAGAAGACAGATTCGTAGGAGTAGAATAAATAAAGTCGAGGGCAAAAAAATAATGCCAGCTCTCATTTAAATTTTACAGATTCGCCATTATAGGACGCATACGGGGGAGCGTCCGTTCGAGTGCGAGTTCTGCCACAAGCTGTTTAGCGTGAAGGAGAATCTGCAGGTGCACCGACGCATCCACACAAAGGAACGCCCCTACAAGTGCGACGTGTGCGGACGGGCATTCGAGCACTCCGGCAAGCTGCATCGCCACATGCGCATCCATACGGGCGAACGGCCGCACAAGTGCTCCGTCTGCGAGAAGACCTTTATCCAGTCCGGCCAGCTGGTCATTCACATGCGCACGCATACCGGCGAGAAGCCATACAAGTGCCCGGAGCCCGGCTGTGGCAAGGGATTCACGTGCTCAAAGCAACTCAAGGTGCACTCGCGGACGCACACTGGCGAGAAGCCATATCATTGCGACATCTGCTTCCGGGACTTTGGGTACAACCATGTGCTCAAGCTGCATCGGGTGCAGCACTACGGCGCCAAGTGCTACAAGTGCACCATTTGCGAGGAGACGTTCAAGAACAAGAAGGAGATGGAGGCCCACATCAAGGGACATGCCAACGAGCTGCCCGAGGACGAAGTGGAGGCGGCGGTGGCAGCAGCCGGCGTTGCAACTGCAACCAGTGGCGGCTCCTCCTCGTCCATGGCCAGCACTTCGGAGAGCAGCAACAATTCACCACCCAGCTCGCCCCCGGTGCTGCAGAAGAAATCACGTCAGCCACGTGGCTCTAAAGCTGCAACAGCTTCAGATTTAGCTGCTGTTGTTGCTTCAACTGCTTCTAGTGCTTCCAGTGCTCCGCTCTCGCCCAGCTCTGCATCGTCCACGTATTCGCCGGCGAGCAGCGCTCTGGCTTCGCCGCCACCAGCACAATATCTGAACAATATCTCAGGCAGCGAGCCAGACGCACTGAGTCGGGACAGTGGCGTCGCCAGCGCCCAACTCCAGCCCAGCTACGCGGATGAGGAGCTGCCCACTGATCTGAGCATGCAGCAGCCGCCGACGCAGTCGCATATGATCTACTATCAGCCACAGTCCAGTTTAGTCGAGCTGCCGGCAAACACAAGCTCGATCAATCCCGCAGTACCCTCCTCGCCTGGTCTCACTATCAATCCGGCGCTGCTCGAGGCGGCCAGTTTGGCTCGTCGTGATCACAGCGAGGATAACGACGAGGATGTCCAGGCGGCTGCCTGGCAAATGATGCAGCTACGACGTGGTCATACAGCCACGCCCACGCCCACAGCCCAGCCTACGCCCACACTTATGCCCATGTCCATTGCAACACAGCAAACCCACAGCCAACCCACGTTGCACGTCAGCGATCTGGCGGCCAACTACGATGACACGCATGAGGCGAACGTGCTCATCGAGCACTTCAAGCGCGGCGAACTGGCGAGGCATGGACTCCACAAGGGCTATGCGCCGGTGCCCAAATATGAGTAAATATTCCAATTAAAGAGAAATTTATTTTTAAAATGACTAAAATATATTTGCTTAAACTGGTTCTATTTTATTAGAGTTTACTCAAATATCCAATTTATTTAAATATTAACTTTAATTTATATTCACTGCAAATGCAAATTGCACAGCTTTTTGAATTCAACATTGTTTTGCGCTCTCCTAAAAGCCACTGAACTATAATGCGCAAAAGGTGGCAACTCTGTAGCAACAATCAGCTGTTCAAAGGGTAAACAAACAATTTACGAGCAAAGGAAAAAAATTTAAAATTTTAATAATACAATGAGTTATTTTTAAACTTGAAATAATTGATACAATGATCAGTTTGAGTAAATAAGTAGCTATTTAAGTGCATCATTAATTGCAACGATATTAACAAATTCATTTTGCGCTTACAGATCTGCCCTGCCCAATCCGGATATTGTCCGTCGCGTCGAGGCAGCGATTGGGCTGCGCTCCAGCACGGAATCGCCGGAGCGCAGTTCGTCGCCGGAGAGCGACTCATTGATGATGGCCGATCGGAACGTGATGACACTGCCGCTGCGCAAGCGCAAGCATTACATGAACGAGGGCGACTCCAGCAACAACAGTGCAACAGGTGCTAACGATGGCGCCACAACGAGTGACCCAACGGATGCGGCGAACAATGCCGGTGGCTCCAAGGTGATGCGCCTGAACTCCGTCATCCAGTTTGCCAAGGCCTCGTAGTGTGGGCTGTGTGGGCTTCAAGCCGCCATCAATCAGCATAAAGACTGTTCAACAAATTCTAACTGAAATTAGTTCTACTTCATCGACAGACAAACAGACCGGCAGACGGATAAATGTTTGTGTTTTTGTTTTAGCAGCAAGAAATGCCAAAAGTATTATAAAAAAAAGAAAATGAAAAAATTAATATCTTATTACGTTTTTACACTATATGCATATTTATGTATATACTTTTAGTTGAAGAATTTTTGTTAAATGTTTCGTTTCTTTAAAATTTATGTTTGTGCGTTGTCTTTTTTAATTAGTCGAAAGCAAAAGTAAACAATGAAATCCAATTCATAAAAAATTAAAAACAAACAGTAAAAACAACTACAAAACAAAAAACTAAAAACAAAAACAAATATAATAACAATAATAAGCTACGTACATAATTAAATAATATATATTTAAATATTTATGCTAACTAAAGCCATATTGGCAAACAATTAATATACACACACACAATTCTAAACATACATATTTATAAATGCAATTACATAATTATGGCGCGCCCATTATGATTATAATATGATTAAGTAATTAACAAAAACAAAATCAGTTTGATATGCATTTTATATTTTATACATGCGAAAATATGAAACAAAAAGAGAAAAAAATAAATGCACTTCAAATGTAAACACAACAATTCAACACACTATTTTATTATACTTACATACGGAGAATAATGAACTGATAAGCAAAGAGCGAGCAAGCAAGCCTAATTAAGTTTAAATTTAACAAATTAAACAAGAAAAGTCTATGTAAAATCGCATATTCCGAGTGCGCCATAAATAATTTTTTGTAAACGCTAAGTAATTTACATATAGTTATAAATTTTAGCATGAAATATTACAAAGCAAGCGCAAGCGAAAAAAATAAAAGAAAATCAATGCGTGAAAATAATAAAACAAAGTATTTTCCTTCACATAGATTGATGAATTCCAATTAAAGTAATTGAGACTTCAGTTTATATATATATATATATATATATATATATATATATATATATGTATTCAATTTATTGCTATATATCTGCACTTCATTCACCTGTTTTTAATTTGTTTATTGTTTTGAGTAAATATCAATTCGATTGCAAGCTAATTCCTGTCATAGCAATTAGCAGTGCCAACAAGTAACGATTAAGTTGAGATAGTTGCAAATTATGATACAACAACGGACATTGCAGTGAGAGCACTTTGCGATAAGGCAGCCGCCACACAACAGACAACTATACACTTAAAATAATTAGTGGGAGGAGGGCGGGGCGGAACGACAGCCCTGTTGCAAGAATAACACACACAGTGGTATCTCTGTTTTTTATGAACTAATAATGCAAATTGATTTAGCTGGTCCGATGGCAGTGAGGCACAGTCTTCAGATGCCAATATACGAGCAGAACACAAACACCGCGAATATCATCACAATCATGAAGACGATGGCAAGCCAGGCTGGAATCGTGCCTGCAAATGAGAGAGATTATGGATTATTAATGGGATCCATGGGATTCAGTTGGTTGTGTTGATTACTTACGCCGCTGGGACAGACTGTGTATGCACACTTTATTATCTACGGATATGGAGAGCACTGCGGCCTCCGTGTCGCTTGATATGGGCGGTCCCTCCTCGTTGGTAATCGGCAGGAACTGCAGGCCGGTCACAAACATCGAGTGAGCATGGGGAATGTGCAGCACACGCTGTTAAGCAAGACCATAATTAGATTAATATCTCTGATTATTCATATTTACGAAAAGGACAACCACAGAACGTCGGGTTACACTTTTCCTAATTGGCTTTAACAACGACTTCGTCTTTTAATCTCTATGTAAATTTGTCTATCTGCTTGGAAACTATATAGCGGCAATATACGTACGATTATATATATATATAATCTTCCATTAACGACCGATAAACAAATTCTTTTATAAATTTGATGAGATGAATTATATCAACTTCTTTTCAACTAAAAATGATAAGTCCAAATCGATTTCAGTATCTCTAACTAATATCTGCACCGAGTCTGCACTTTGAGGATGCATTTAAGAGATTCACTCACCTGCAGACTAAATGCTATGTACATGGATACGCTGCCGGAGAACATGGTGCCGATGGCCACAAATCTGCCATCGTCTCGAACGGCCAGCGAGGAGAGGCTCTCGTCGATGGGGACAGCGGTGCGGAGCTGACCACTCGCACAATCCCATTGCTGCAGATACCCACGCTGCTTGCCCACCTTGCCAAGCGGATTGGTGATGGTGAAGAGCCTGTAGTTGTCCTTGTGCGCCTCGACGGTGCCGTATCGGCAACGCTTGAATAAGTATTTGGCACCTTCGGGCGTCTGCCACTGCAGCTTGTGGTGCTGCTTGCCCGTGTCAATGTCCCACACAATGCCCTGGGCATCCTTCGAGATACTCACCACGTATTTGCAGTCGGGACTAAAGTCCAAATCGTCAATTTCCTTTGTGTGTGCCGCCAGCTCTGCACTGAGCTTCATCTGTGGAAAGCTCCAGACGCGCAGCTGGCCATCGGTGCCGCCCGTGGCCATCAGCCGTCCATTGCCGCTGATGCGCACCACTCGCTGCAACGGCTCCGCACTGCTCAGGAAATCCGTTTGCACCACATCCGCTGCCTGAATGTCGAAACGCAAACGCTGGAATTGCTTAAGTATGTCCGCCGTGGTGGTTGGCTTGCTGTTGCCACTAGTGTGTCGATTGTGTCCATTTGGTAGCGCCTCCACGCCAGAGTGCCCTGCTGCCCGTTGCCTCACTCCATTCTCATGTGGACGCTCCACAGGCGCCGGTTTCTTGTCCTCCTCAGCCTCAATGCGCGGCTGCACAAAATACATTTGGCAATGCGCCTCCTGGCCGGCACACAGATAGGATCGTCTGTCACTGTTTCGAACTGCGAAGTTCATGACCACATTGGCGCCCGTCTCATGGCGCAGAACCTCCTCCGCACAGAAGTGGCTGCCATTGTGGTAAAGCTCATAGATTTCCTATATAAAAACAAACAAATAGTTATTAGTTTGTGTGTCTAATATAAAGTTTATAACTGACTTTTATCAAGAAAAACCCATTCAAATAGAGTGAAATATTTTAATGCAAATCGCAGGCTGGTTTTTTATTGCAGGTGTTTCTAAATGAAAATAATTATATTTTAAGGTTTGCATCCTAGATTTTAGCAAAAATAAATATCGAGCCGAATTGATATTTTAGAAACCATGGAAACGGTCAAAGAGTTTAAAGAAAACACGACGCTTTGTTTTATCAATCTGTTTAGCTAATAATAATGATTGGTTTAGGTGCGTATTAAATTGACCTATTTAACAATTGGACACACTTACAAATCCATTTGCAACGCCTGTTTTGCTGGAGCCGCCGCCGCCGGCAACTAGAATGTGGCGACTGGTTAGCATGTCCACCGCATACAAGGGGAAATTGACGCGTGCCAACAGGCCATCGCTGGGCCTGCGTGTGGGTGCCATTATCAATAATTAATACGTATCAAGCGAGCGTTGTTTCTTTTTTGTTTTCGATGTTTTCCCCTATTTTTTCTTTCTTTTTTGTTTAGTATTTTTTATCAGTAGGTCTGAGTCAAGAGCATTTAAATGATTGACCTTTCGTTTGAGAAATTTCGTTGCACTTGCAAGTATTGTCTGTTTGTCACTGTTTAATCCTAAATGCCGTTGTGCATTGTTTACTATTTATACTATTAATATTGTTAATTTTCTACTTGTTTGCCGTGAGTAGGTGCCGTGAAAGTCGCCTAAAATCCACGTACACTTGAACTGATTTGAACATTCACAAGCAGCGCAGCTGTTTGCCATTCACAGCAAAACGTAAATGACAGTGCTGCCAGTACGACGTATTTTCCTAAAGATTAATTAATTATCATAATATAACATACGGTTTATTATGTCCTCGTCAACCATTTCAACATATTTGTAACTGTTTCGAACGACATTTACTTATTTGAAGGGACATTTTTTGAATTGGCACTCATCACTTTTCAAACAGCTGTTGCTTATTTCTATCGACAATTTTTTGATCTGAGTAGTCATTAGAAAAAGCTTTTATCGCATTTGGACCGGATCCAGGATGCCATCATAGTTTAGTGAATTGTCGAATTAATAATTTAACCAGTCAAGTCATAAAAATATATTCTCACAGTAACATTATACTCTATTATATTATTTTACTTAGATTATTTTGTTTTAAAAGTATAAATATTCAATATGTAAGCGAGATCTTGATTGATTTAATAGGAAAGTTAGTAAATTTAATGAAAAACATTAATAAAAATTAATTTAAATAGTTTTATTGCCTGTTGTTTACATTATTTGCATTATTGTGTGTGGCAAATTAACTTTATATTTTTGTAGTGATTTTAAATATGGACAAAATAGTGACACAATATAAATGGATATATTTAGCAGCTTAAAAACTCCCTGGTTAAAACACCTGTTATTTGTTGATATGCGATGCACGGAATTGCAAGATGGCAACTCTGCAGTTCCATTCTACGACATTTTTAGATGCAGTGAAAGTGGGCGAAATATATTGAGAGTCGAATCTGTATCAAACTGCAATTCAAAGGGGAACATGAGACAAATATATAAAATCTATTTAAGCAACAATTATTTTTTATATGAAATTATTGAATTCGATCCCTTTTCTATTGATAACTGCAGGTATCAAGCTGGACACAGCCACAGAAAAATCGCAGGGGTGGTTTTTTTTAATTTTTTGACACAAACAGAGTTGCTGTTTTGCTTTTTTTTTTACCAAGCAGACAACACAACATATAGGCGTTAATATTAACATTATGGTTTTTCAGAAAAAAATACATACTTTTGTGGTATGTAGTGTGCAGCTACATTGCTACAAATAACAGTTACAGTTTTAAGAGGTGATATTTTGCTGCAGTTGTTTATAAAAATAACTATTTGAAGGGATTGCCAGATAACTGAACAATTTTAAATATAATGACGATTTAAATTTGTAAATAGTACAGAATTTAGGAGCTCTGAACAAAATTCAAAATATAACACAGAGAGGTAGATCTATTGTGCCTCCTTATGAGCTTCTAGCCCCTCCGTCAACCCCAGCTGCTGCACGAATGTCAGAATCTTTGTTGGGTTGAGGGCTACTATATAATTGAAACTTATAACATTCATCCCTAGGACGCTGCATCTTTTTCTGAATAAGGCGACACATTCTGTTATGATGTGAGTTGAGGACTCTTCACAAAACCTACATTTATTGCTACTATAAATATCCAATTTGGATAGGTGGCTTTTTACTTGCTTAAATCGTTTAGCCGCCCAAAAGACATTTGGCCTGTTGGAGTTCTGGTGGCACTTCAATATCAAATTTTGTATATGGGTGCCAAAGTTTAATCTACTGTCAAATGTCACCCCGAGATATTATACCTCGTTTCTAAATGGCTTTCTAAGGCCATATTGGCTTCACTCTTTGTAACTTATATCGTCTAGTAAAGGGAACGATGATCGTTTCTGTAGGGTTTAGGTTGAGTCCAACCTCGGCACACGAGCCGTCGCATGTCAGAACCGCAACAGTGCAAGTATCTATCTGCTGGTAATTGGGTCAGGCCAATGGAATGTGTTATCAATGGCGCCTTCTATGTCTATAAAGGCACTCATAGCTGCCGCACTGCGAATACGCTGAATTTGGTAGACCACTGCTTCTATTGACCAGCCTACTTTGTACACGTGCTGCGGACTTTGCTTCTGATTTTATAGTCCACCAGCTTATCCAACGTTTTCAGTAGAAACGATGTTAAGCGGATAGTGCTGAAGGACTTTGGGTTGGTGATGTCTTTCTTCCTTGGATTGGGGACCACCCTAGGTATACTACCTTGAAAATGGGTTTCAAAGAGGAGCTCTAGCTTCTGCATATTATTGCTCGTAAATGAGTAATCTTTACGTTTCAATGACATTTTAGCATCAGGCTCTAACTTAGCGTAGGGCCTTCGACTGTGCTTACGAATTTTTTACAGAAGCGTGCGTTTGGTATCCCTAATCTTTTTGTTGTTGGAGGTCAGATTTTCACGGTACCGTTTCCATTTTCCGCGTCTCTTTGCTTTGTTGAAGTGGTGACGTGTCGTGAGACGCAGCCTCTCAAGGCTCAGGGGTATCTTTTTCCATTTTCTTCCTCCCCTTCAGCGAAGTTTTATTTAAAAGCATTAATTATGCTTTTGCTTACAGCTCTCTCTAGATCTAGTGAGTATACCAGATGTTTCACTGGATAGGTTGAACTTTATAAATGATTTAATGGTCCGACATAGAATGGAATGTCGAACGAATAGCGAAAAATCTAACAGTTGCTTTGGTCGGGATCTAATGGATCGATTCGCTTGCCAGACTGAGGTAATTACATCGAGTTTCAGCTGACGATTGGGTTTGGGAGGGTGGCGCCCGCATGGTCCAGGTAGGTGCTATTTGTGTGGCCAAATTATACATTCAAATCTTAGCTTTGTTGTGCAAATAAATTGGTGCAACAATTCAGCACCTACCCGTTAGGCGTGCGATCTCCTCATCGATGAACGCCTTCTCATTGTTACGCAGTGGTATTATTATTATTATTTATCGGGGGTCTTGTGCACTGCGACCTAATAGATCTATTGTGCCCCCTTCTGAGCTTAAAGCTCTTCTAGCAACCCCAGTTCCTGAACGAATGTCAGGATCTTTGATGGATCGAGGGCTGCCATGTCTTTGACATTCATAACAAGCATCCCTAGGATGCTGCATCTTTTCCTGGCAAGGGCGATGCATTCTGTTAGGATGTGAGTTGAAGATTCCTCCTCGACTTCACAAAACCTACATTGGCTGTTGTTACAAATACCCATTTTGGACAGGTGGCTTCTTAGTCTACAATGTCCTGTCAATAGACCGACAAGTATCCTTAGCCTATTCCTGCCCATGGATATTACATGCTTAAATCGTTTATGATTATAGCCGCCCAAAAGACATTTGGCCTGTCGGAGTACTGGTGCTTCCTCCCAGTTCCGCAGTCTCCTTTGTCTTTCCTCGTTTCTGAGTTGCAGCCGTATTGTGTGTTTACCTATGCCACAAAACGGTTCGGGTCCTACAAGGGGCCTCTCTGCACCCATTCTCGCTTGCTCATCCACTGCTTCGTTCCCTGCTATTTCCCTGTGCCCGGGGACCCATCTTAGAGTGAGTCTGTTGTGAGCCCCGAGTTGGTCAAGCTTGGAACGTACCTCTTGGACTAATTTTGAGGTTACCTTCGTCCCATTTATAGCATTTATTGCTGCTATACTATCGGATAGGATAGATATATATCCGCGTTCCGATATTTGCGATTTAGATTAAATTCCGCACATCTCCCTATGGCACACACCTCAGCTTGGAATATGCTGGTGTACACCCCCAGAGATTCATGGTATAATATCCGAGGACCCACCACCCCCAGGCCTATTCCCTGATTGGTGAGTGATCCATCGGTATACCATTTAATAGTGTGCGGTTTCATAGGATGGATTTCATCTAATGATGTCCATTCCTTTTTGGAACTCGTTTGAACTTTGAAATTCCGCTCGAATATATATTCTGGCTTCATTTCATCCCTAGGTTGTAATAGAAGGGGAAGTTCATCTGAAAGAATTTGGGCATCTTTGTGACTCAGTATGTGTCTGCCCCCAACTCCTTCTGCTGACATCCTTAAGAATGTAGCTTTTTGTTGGAGCCTTATGGTGTGGTGGAGTGGCGTGAGCTCCTTTAGGGCTTCCAAGGCTATTGTAGGGCAGGTGGGCATTGCCCCTGTCATGCATACGCAGGCCATTCTTTGCAATTTTTGCAATTGCTTCCTTACGGTGGCTAACCGTGCTCTGTTGCCCCATGCTATTACTCCGTACGTCAGCATGGGCCTTACCACCATTAGGTATAGCCATCTGATTATCTTGGGTGACGTACCCCATGATTTACCAGCTATACTACGGCATGTGTAAAGCGCTCTAGAGCACTTCATCACCGTGTTTCGCACATGGGTGCCAAAATTTAACCTGCTGTCAAATATGACGCCGAGGTACTTTACTTTCAGCCGTATCTGTTTCATCCTCTGTAACTTATACCGTCTAGTAAAGGGGACAATGACTGTTTTAGTAGGGTTCAGGCTGAGTCCAACCTCCCTACACCAGTCACTCGTTATCTTCAACCCTAACTGGACTATGTCACAGAGTGCTTCTTCATATTTGCCCCTTGCAAATATTACAATGTCGTCGGCGTAGCCTTGACATTGAATGCCTCTGGCAGAAAGTCTGTTCAGTAGCTCGTCTACTAATAGACTCCAGAGTAGCGGAGACAGTACTCCCCCCTGGGGGCAGCCTTTAGTTGTTAAGACTGTTACCGTGCTGTTATGCGTCGATGCGCAACAATGCAAGTAGTTGGGTCCAGGCCCCTCCTCATGAGAGTGGCCCTAATCTCATCGTGCGATGTATTATCGAACGCGCCTTCTATGTCTAGAAAGGCGCATATTGCTACTTCTTTATTGTCAACTGCCACGCATAAGGCACATCGCAGTTGATAAAGTGCTGTGTCAGTTGACCTGCCTACTCTGTATGCATGCTGCGTTATGTGCAGCGGGCTTTGCTTCAGCAGAGTGCTTCTGATGTTATAGTCCACCAGCTTTTCCAAGGTTTTCAGTAAAAACGATGTTAAGCTGATGGGTCGGAAGGACTTTGGGTTGGTGATATCTTTCTTCCCTGCCTTGGGGATGAAGACCACCCTAGCTCTACTCCAAGCGATTGGTATATGTCCAAGCGCAAGGCTACCTATTAGCGTTTTCCTAATACGAGAGAGGAGCAAGTCCTGACCCGTTTGAAGGAAAATTGGCAGTATGCCATCTATTCCGGGAGATTTATAGGGCTGAAATGTGCCTATTGCCCATTTCAGTCTCTCCACGGTGATTATCGACTTGGCACGTGCCCAGTCGTCAATCGATGGTCTATACCAGCTTCCATTGTCGACCACGTCATTTTGGAGGGGTATACTGCCTGGAAAATGCGTTTGGAACAGAAGCTCTAGCCTTTGCATATCATTGCTCGTAAATGAGTCATCTTTACGTTTCAATGATATGTTAGCTTCTGGCGCCCGCTTGGCAAGCGCTCTGTGAAGCCTAGCACTTTCGCTGGTACTTGTGATGCTTTCACAGAAGTTCCTGTAATTAATCCATTTAGCTTTCCTGATCTCCTTGTTGTAGGTGGTCAGTCTTTCACGGTATCGTGCCCAATCTCCGTCTCTCTTAGCTGTGTTAAAGAGATGGCGTGTAGTTCGACGTAGCCTTTCGAGACTGACGTTCCACCAGGGGCATCTTTTTCCATTTTCTTTCTCCCCATCGGGCAATTTTCTTCAAAAGCATCAATTATGCTTTTGTTCAAATTTCTTATAGCTCTATCTAGATCCAGTGAATTTTTTGGAATGCCATTCGTTCCTCTGTATAAGTTAAGCTCTAAGGACATCTTGAACCGTTCCCAGTTTGTTTTTCTGGGGTTACGACTTGGCACACTACTATTCGTATTTAGTTGTAACCTAAATAGAATGGTTTTATGGTCCGACATAGATTCCTCTGATGAGACGTGCCAGTCTCTTAAGTGAGCTTTTAGGGACCGACTAATAAGAGTGATGTCTAAGACTTCTTCCCTGATTCTGTTTATAAATGTCGGTGTTGATCCGACATTTCCCAGTTCTAGGTTATATCTAAATATAAATTCTGTGAGGCTCTCACCTCGTAAATTGATGTCGCTGCTGCCCCATATCGTGTGGTGCGCATTGGCATCGCAACCGATTAACACCGGCATCTTCTCCTTGGTGCAGTAATCCACCAGTCTCTCCACCTCCGGCGGCGGGCAGGCCACGTCTCCTGCAAAGTATGCCGACACCACTACCGTAGAGCCCGCATTACCACTTGTTTGTAGTAGTATCGGGACACAGTCTCTGGTGAGGAACTCTGTGAGGATAGTGTAATTAGTACTCTTTCTCACCATGATACATGCTCGGGGTGCTGGGTCTCTTTGATCCCAGATTACCTTTGAGTCGGCCGTGTACAGGCCTTTTACTCCGTTGTGCACCCATGGCTCCTGTACCAGGGCCAGCCCAAGGTGCTGTTTGGTGAACGTCCTGGCTAAGATTGCCGAGGCTGCCGTAGCATGATGGATGTTCACCTGGGCTAGCCTGGTGATGACTTCAGTCATCTATTGGGTGGTAAGTCCCAACATGTCCGGAGTTTGGGGCCTGGGGTTGCCACCATCACCGTCACTCGTTAAGGTAACGTCGGCCTCGGCCGCGTCTACTTGCAGTTCCTCTGCCAGCTCCTGCGAGGACATTATGGTGTCCTCCTCCCCCACCTCTGGTCCCTCACAGAGTGTGCTATCTGCCAACTCCTCGTCTTCTGCGAGGTCTTCGATCAAGTCGCTGACTTGCATCGAGTGTTGGCTGTGCTCTGTGAGTGTGGTAGCTGTGAGGGTGAGGGCTTCTGCTGCGTCACCTTCTTCTTTCGATGGAGCGGGTGTTAACCTTGCTCCACCTTTCTTTTTCAGCCCGCTAACCGGGATGTTGCCAAATCGGAAGCTGACCAGGTGACCGCGTTCTACTATCGCGTCCCTGGACAGCTCATCTATCCCGATGACTAGGAGGGCTCCTCCACCCTCATTCCTCCTGGATATCACCTTCCATGCGTCTACCTCTATCCCATTCTGACTTCTTATCAAAGCCAGTAGGGATTCGGAGGTTCTGTTCTCACTTCTTGGACAGTATATCGTGATGCAGTGGGGTGATGGTATTTCATCGCCCACTTTGCATACGAGGGGTACGCCTGTCCAAGTGTGGAATGTTGACGCATAGGCTGTCAGCCAATTCGCTGAGCTCTCATCGGAGCATTCCACGATCAGAAATCCGGCCCGAAAGTGGATGCCCGCAAATGAGATCGCTTTGTCCCCACGGTATGCAATGAGCTCATCAATGATTGTCTCTTCCAGCTTGGAGAGCTCATCATGATTGAGCGATACCTTTGGGTATCTGCATATGACACTCTTGGTGCGGTGGATGTACTCGGGGTGGGCTCCGTGGCAGTTGCACGTGATGTGCTCGGATGTGGGCCCGGCTTTGCCGTTTTATTTCCCACTCTTGCCGCTGACGGTCCGCAGGCCGCACTCCCCGCCCCCGGGCACACTCTCTTGGGAGCGGCCACCGGAGGCGTTAGGGTGCTGTTGTGTCTTTTGACAGCTGGTGCTCCTACTGCTTGGTCCCTCGGCTCCTTCGCCTTCTTTATGGCTTCCTCAGGAGTAAGTCCTTGCTGGAGGCATCTTAGATACCACTTGACCCTAGAGCCGCAGAGGATGCGACGGTTCGGGTCGTCCAGCCCACCGGGTTGACCTCTTGGTGGTAGGAGATTCATTCTTTTTGTTGCCCTCTGATTCGTTGCTGATTGTGGTGGGTCAACCACCACATTTCCGCGCAACGAAGTTGTGGCACGCTGTGCCTGGGGCACTCTCCTATATGGTGTTGGAGTAGCACGTTGTGGAGGATGGTCTACCACATTAGATGACCTTCCACTCTCAAGTGTTCGGTCATTTAACTGTCTTGCGACTTGCTCCGCGGGGAGATCCCGCGGTATATTGATATTTTTTGGACTTTTCATTTTTTGTCCCACGTGCTGCAGAGAAGGTATGTCCGCCCGGGCAGAGATCTGCATTACCCGGGTAAGGCTAATTAGAACAGGCGGTCGCCATTTGCCTGAGCTCACCGTAAGAGACTGGGCTAGTTGTTAACCCGGGCCCCCAGCCAGGCTGACTCTGGGCACGGTTCGAGTGACACCTTAGTCCGGCCCGGAGTGAGATGGGGTAGGTAGGGGAAGTTTGGGGGTTGTGAGGCTATACTTTTGAGGAGGCGGCGACACAAACGCCTCGTCAGTACGATTCACTATCGTACCCGCTGTTTGTCCGGGACTGCTTATGTACGACCAATCTCGTGTTATTCGCAGCTAACCTCCCCGAGAGGAGGCCGTTCGCTATCCGCAACCCGCGACCCGCCTGGTGGCCTCAGCTCAGCCCCATCCGAACCATCCCACAAGTTCTTTTGACCAGGTACGCAGTGGTAAGAACTTCAGCAAAAAGAAACCGTCAAATTATATATATTATACGATTAAGCGATATATTTATAATTAGATAGATAAATAAGATAATTAGAAGGAACAAAAGAACAACACGGAGAAATTTTTTGGAATATTGATAGTAATTTAATCAATGAATCAAATTTACCTCTCGAAGAGAGGTTAAGAAAATATTTAGAATGATAAGAACATTCAGTGAAAGGCAATTAAAAGGAGTGCGAATCGTAACATCTGGAATGAAGAAGGCGCGCGAAATGTGCGTATTGCGAAAAGTTGTGGTGGAGGCAGTAAGAAGAAGCAAATCTAAAAGACTCGCGCGTATTCTTGGATTTATTTGTTGATAAATTTATTTTAAATTGTCTTTTGCACTCGTGAAATAATTTAAGATATAGGAATTCAGATGCAACATTATGAACCGCCGAAGGGCAACAACACACATCGAGACATATAAGCCTAGTTGACTTACCTATATCGTATCAAGATCATATTAAGAATATTACCTACTTTATTTATTACCTAGAGCTACGAGCCTATTCTGGAATTGATTTTTGGTTCAGCACCAGCCATATTGGGTCCCGATAAGTTAACTACGACAGAGAATTCAGTAGAACAAGTGTTGTCCGTATCCATGACACATTATATAGACGAAGAGGATGAGGAAAAAGGAAAGACAGAATCATGGGTGCTGTATATGGGCTAAAGAATCGAGTTAGGGACCGAAAAGCAGGAGATTCTATTGATCGAAAATAAAGGATTGAAAGAGACTGAGATAGAGCGACATATAGTAGAATTATCTCCAGCTATAGTGCAAATGCTGCATGATGAAGCGGGCGAAATGTTGGAGTTGGGAGCCGTAGAAGAGAGCAATAGCCCATGGAGTAACCACAGTAGTACGAAGGCCTGGCAAAAATAGCATTCACCATTCAGGTTATGCAATGCAGCCCAAAGACTTGTTCGTCTGATGGACAAAGTAATATCTGCTGAGTTGCCAGTAGACATATTTGTCTACCTAGATGATTTATGGATAATAGATCTGGATTTTGCAACTCATGTAACACATTTGAGAATAGTAAGACAGTGTTGCAAGAAAGCAAACTTTTCCATAGGATTGCATAAATCAAAATTTTGCTTCAAGGCACCGAAGTATCTGGGATTCATTATGGGAGGAGGAATGCTATGCATGGGAGCGACTGGCAGCAATTAAAAGAATCCCGTTAGCGCGATCGCGAAAAGAAGTTCGCTCTTTTTTAGGCCCAGCTGGTTGGTATGGGCGTTTTATTCGAAAATTTGCTAATATAGCTGACATTGGTTTTGAAGAAAGGGGAAGGTAGATTCGATTTAGACAAAAAAGCTGTACGGGCAACAGAGAGTTCGAAGACCCCGTTGACCACCGCACCCGTACTTGTTCACGATATCTTTTGTACAGTACGATGCATCTCAGCTTGAAGTTTTTCATGTTGTTTCAGAAAAATGCCGAAGATCAAGAACCAACTTTCTTCTACGTCAAATTAAATAAACTTGGAGACTTGCTTGTCCGAAAGAGGAATTATAATTAAAAGGAACTTTTTCGAAGTTTTGGGTTCCAGCCGGACTGATCGAAAAGGCAACGGCAGGACATGGTGAACTTCTTAAGACTTTGGAAAACTGGCGTCATCATTTCAACATGCCAGGCATGGCTGTGCAGGTGAAAGATTGAAAGTAAACTTCGAATTGAAAACGAGATTGTGGCAGTCGCAGTGGCAGCAGAGACAAAAACACCTTTGCTCGGAGCAGAAGCCGAACCGCAGACGCGATGAGCAGTGGGTGGATTACACAGATAAGTAGAGCCGAAATCAGATCGCGATAGACTTCAGCAGAAGTTTCCGAACACAGTCCCAAAATAAGATTAATAAAGCGACATGGACAATCCGCCTTCAAAGATTGTGCAGGGCTACAAGTTCAACATTTTCTTTACGGATCTCATGAACAAATCGGAGACGCCGCAATATTTCCTCACTCCATCTGACGACAACGGCGACTTTGCATATTGTCGACGAAGCAAATGATCCGCTGGAGACACAGTTTGATATTGGGTCCATAAGAGCAGCACCGACTATAATAAAGTGCAGCCGCAGCACAAAATTACACACATTGAGAATGATCTGCCAAAAAAGTAAGTAAATTGTAAAGTTAAAGAAAAATGTTTAACATTTTGACTTTCTGCCAGCTTTAGTGTATTCAATTACGAACTCTCAACTCAAAACAAAAAAGCACAATTTTATATTTTTAACAACTTTCTACAGCAATAGACGCTGGCATAAGAATCGTGATCCAATCCTCTCATCACATGAATGGAGCAAAACCTGGAAATAACCAAAGGACATTTCTAAGTTGAATTGATAAACATTCATATGTATTCATAGATTCCAAATGAAAAAAGAATGCAGCTTTATAAAATGTAAGCAATAAAAGTGTTCTTTGACTGCAAACAACATTTTAAATTATAAACTTCGCGGGCTACTTCTTCTTTTACCTATAACCATTCACTGCCCAACTGCACTGAGTGTTATCGATATACAATATGCTTAGCGAGTTGACATGTCCAGCACAGCTTAGAAGTCTTTTATTATTTACAGAGTGCCTGTTTATATTATTTTAATTAAATAAATGCGAATCAAGGCAAAGCTTATCAACAACAAATGGAGCTCACGACAATGCTGGACATTCCGAAGGCGGTCGATGTAAGCCGCATCAAAATGGAGGCTGTGGACTGCAATGATGCTGATGCTGTTACTGTTGCTGCTGCTCCTCCACATTTTTCACTCGAGCAATTAAATTGTCAATTGGCGCAGAACAGCAGAGCCGCAGAATGTATCAAAATGGAACAGGATCCGCGAGTAATTTGGCAGAGCAGCGAGGCGATGGCCAATTGTCAAATTCAGCAAGAAGCGGAGGTAATTCGAAAATACAGATTGCCTCTAAATACATAAATTAATTTAAGTTTTCATTTGTAAATTTTATGGTTTTGTTTGCTTTTTTTAAATTGTTGCAATTCGCTTTCTGATTACTGTGTAGCAATGCCAACAATCTCACAGTAATTATTTAATTATATATTTAAATAGAGTAACTCGTGAGCTCACAAACAGTACAAACAGTACTTCTTCATTCAATCAGTTAATTACCATCAATTATCATTACTGCAATGAGTACACATAAATGTGTTATTACAGCAATATCTAATTACAAGTGTAAAGTGTATCATAAAATACACTCTAATTACGAAAATTCTATTCTATTTCAGTATATATCCGATTGTGATATGGACTTCAATGACTGCAATCGATATCGGAAATATCCTGGCAAAAGGACTACTGAAAATTCGCCAACAAAACGTAAAAGGAAAATGAAATTGCCAGAAATATTTCGGTTTTTTGGAAATATCGAAAGAGTGAGTTGTTCTCAATTACCATTTTCTGTAATTTAATTTCTTTATATTGCTTTCAGGTGCAGGACTCAAATGCCAAGCCGGGAGCGATAAGTGCCACTTGTAATGCATGCCACAGCCGCATCAAAGGATTCGTCACAGTTACCTCCAATTTCATCAAGCATTTGCGTCTGAAGCACTACGAGATCCATGCGGCATTTATCAGTGCCAAGCAAGTGGGTAATACCGAAACGCTGGAAGTGCACGAAACCGAATCCTTTGATTACAGAGTAATGTGCTACATCATAGATAGTGCTGCAGCCTTGTCTACGGTTGAGGAGCACAGCTTTCGCAACATGTTTAAGGGCACCAATTTGCGGGTGATGAGTCGCTCCAAACTGGAGCTGCGACTAGATGCACGCTTTGTGCAAATGTGTGAGAGCATTAAGAATGTGATTGCCACACACAAATATGTCTGCACATCGGCCGATATCTGGTCGCATAGGAATTGTAGCTTCTTTGCCTACACTTGCCACTGGTTGGATCAAAAGTACCAGCGGAAATCAACAGCTTTGGCCTGCCGGCGATTTACGGGCGATTATACTCAAATTGTGAAAATGATAAGTGGCATTAACACCGATTACGATTTGAACAATCTTAAAATTGTGGCAACAGTTACGCATAATGGCTCGAATTTTGCCAAGGAATTTCGCGAGTTTGGCATTCAAAATGACAATAGCTATGATGCTGAAAGCGACTGCTGCCACACGGATGTGAACGCTGCCTCAAAAGACTTGGCCTACAACACTTTACCAAATCATATACAATGTGCAAGCCACACGCTCAACTTACTGGCTTCAAGCGATTTTTTGCAGCTCCTTGGCGAAGACAAAGCATTGAGGGAACGTCACTCAAAGGCATCCAAAATATCAGCATTTATTTCAATTCATTTTTTTAACAATTTTTTTTACCTAGGTTTTTGCCAAGTGTAGTGCGTTGTGGCGCAAGTACAGTTGCTCCAAGTCTGTTGAGATCATTCAATCAGTATTGAGTGGGGAAGCGCTTCTTTTCCCCGTGTCGTCTCGTTGGAACTCCATATATGATGCCGTATGCTATATTCTCGCACATAAAGAGAAACTGGCTGAGCTCTGCAGCAAATTGGCGTTGCACAATTCGTGCTTCTCCGCAGGCGACATACAATATTTGGAGGAATATCGAACTCTTATGACACCCATTGCATCCACGATTGAGTTCCTGAAAATTGAGAACAATTTGTTCTATGGTTGTCTCATACCCGCCCTGACATCGCTGTGTGTTAAGCTGAAAAGGGTTTCCGACTCCTCCGATCTCATCGATTTGCGCAATGTGGCATTTGAGCTGCAGCTGCGACTAAAGCAGCGTTTTTCGAAATATCTGCGGCTGGCTGAGGATGCGAACAGTGCAATTATCGCCTCAGTTCTGTGTCCCGCGGTTAAAATGCGTTGGTTCAATGCTTTAGCCAAAGTCTCGCCAAATGAGCGCAGTGCTGATGATATACACAAAATGATTATTGCGGAGGCTGTGCGGCATGCCAAGGCAACGGAAAACAACTACCAATTGTGCCAGGACTCCGCTCTTTATAAGGAAAAAGATGATTTCTATGAATTTGATGAAGTTGGTAAGGCTACAAAAATATAGTTTATTCAAATATATATATGATGTATATATAATAATCAGGCTATATTATAACTTACAGACGATGCTTGCGAGACGAGTGATTTGGATATGTCGCAGCCATCGCCGTTGCCGCCGACATCGAAACTAGTGGATGATGTTGAGGCACAGTTTAACAATTATCTACGGGATTGTGGTAATACTTTCGAGCTGCTCGACAAATATCCACTTCTCCATGATTTGGCAATAAAGTATAATACGCCATTGGCTTCTTCGGCACCAGTTGAACGCGTTTTATCGCTTTGGAATGTAAACAAATTTGCCAGAAGACCAGATCTCTCTGATTACTCAGTGGAAAAACTAGTTTTACTTAAGTCTAATTGCACTAATTGAACCCTAAGTAAATAATAATTAGTTTTGTAAGCGATTAAGGTAGTGGATTTAGATGTATGTGCAATAAATTATATAAATGTAAATGATATTAATATCCTCATTTGAGTACGTACTAATATTATATCATACAAAAATATTACAAGTAAAAGTAAACAAGGGTATTCAAATGTTCGCAGAAATCAAACCAATTTTAGCACCTGTTCTTCTTTTAGACTTTGACATTCACAGGGAAATGCTGAACAATTGTACGCAAAGTTGTATTAATTGTGCTTGCTTACATGTTCCAAGCTATATTAATAATAAAAAAAAATAAAAGAATAAACAGAGCTGAAAATTAAAAGCGAAATTAAAAGAAAGTATTAAAAAGGATGACGAGGACTGCGAAACTTTGTCCAATGGATAAGCAACACCGGTCTGCCCAGCCGGCCCAAACTGAAACTGCTGCAAGCAAAGCAAAACCAATCAAAAGCGAAAATGAATTCGAAATCAAAAAAAACATTCGTTGCAACAAGCAATCGAATCAAGCTTGGCTTCATTTGGTTGAGTAGCTTGCGTCCAATCTGTGTGGATTAAATGGCCATATTGACGCTGTCATCGCCACCCCATCAACGGGCGCAGTTCCCATAAATACCAGATTTATGCTAATAGTGTCCATCACTAATTTTGGCGGCAACATTAGCTATCGCTTTGGAAGGAATCATCTTAATATGAACGATTCTCAAATTGATTAGAATGCTGCACAAGTGAAAGATTTATCTTCAAGCTTTAACGATGAATTACACAAACAGCAAATGAATCCGGTTTACTCATTTAGTCATAATCTTTCAGCAATTGAGAGAAATTGGCATGCGGAAGAGTTCGTCAGCGATTCAATTCCACCCAGCAAACAAAAGGGTTAAGATCATAATGTGCATTATTAATTATACATACAAATTATAAATCATCAAAAATTAAGTTCGTTAAAAATGTTGAATAATCATTGTATATTTTGCAGCTAGATTGAATATTCAATTTATTTAATTCTTTTAGATTACAAATTTTGTTGGTTACAATGTACAAAATGCTATTTTTTCCTTGGAAAATTATCATAATTTTATGCAAATTCATAAATTAAAAAAAGTGGGAGATTACAAATGTAATTTACCTTAATCCTTTTTACTTTTTGTTATGGTTTTGTGTTCAAGAAACACTTAAAACCTACCGAAAGGATTTCAATGTATTTATTTAAATTATTGTTCACATTTTTTCTTCAATTGTATTCACATAAATTAGTTATGGATTTTTTCTTGAATTGAATTAAAATAAATTAAGTTTGGATTAGTTCACAATGAATGTAAAATGATTATTTTTGTTGTTAAATTGTTATTTTTGTTTGTTCAGAATAAGGTGAAATAAATAACTTTGTATAGCATCCCTGAAAGTAGGCTTATTTTTGTGAAGTAGTCTTGAGCGAGTAAATACAATGTATATTGAATTTATGTTGTGGATGCCTAATTCCCTAAGATTGACTTATAAAAAGACTAATTAAAAACTGAGTAAAATATGAATAAAATTTCAATTGTTTTAAGTACACATTAAAACTGTTTACAAACTTCATTATTTACATTGTGATTAGTCGGATTTAGCCGTCATATATTAATCACCTGTTTGAGTTGAATAAGGAAACGTTCAATAGGAAAATCAAGAAAATATTTAGCAAGGAAATATTAGTAAGTGCTATTAGTGATAGGTGGGTTTAAATCAAGCTAAATTTTAGTTGTGGAATAAGATGGGTTCTTGGTAAGCTAACGTTGCTTATACATCTATGTACATTTTTCATAAAATGCTTTTAGAGAGTAACGGAAAATTATTATGTTATATGCACTGTTTCTGTTCTTTTCGATTGCAGGACATAAGAGCAGAGGTTAAATATCATAAAAAAGCAAACCCGGATGGAAACAAAGAGCTTTTTCTTTGGGCGACTGCCAACCAACCAAATAAGGCGCAGCAGCTGCCGCTGCTTTTTCTTTTCTGATATCGGGTGCCAATTTTGAATGCCAGCAGCACAATTTTTCGCTGAATGTCAATTATCGTTTTTACTGCCGCCCATTATTTGTTATTGTGGCTGTTGTTGTTTCATCGTGAATCAGCTGCTGGGAGCAACTGCTGGCAGCATCTTTGTTTCAAGCTTCGCTTTGATTTCTGCTTTGTTCAACCGCAAATGGTTAAAATGTGGGAGGGGAACAAAGACGCGCTTAAAGCTTAATTCCCTCTCTTTTTCTTACTCTGTTATTGTTGTTTGTCACCGAAGGCGGACGATGTAATTAATAAAAATAAAACTGCTAAGACGCAAATTCAGAAATTAATGCATGTTATATTTTTTATGACGGTCAAGTGAAAATGAAAATTGTCGCGCAATTTGTTAGACGCCCCATTGATAACGTTTGTCTACGCACGCAAACGTGTTTAAGCTACTTACTGTCCCTCGTTTGGTCTTAGACACGTTTAACAGCAATTCGATCAAAATTTCACTTTTTATGTGAACTCAATTTGATTTGCTATAAACACACACATAAACATAAATAGATACATATACATGCACATGCACATATAATAAATATACACAGTCACATAGATATACTTATACATATACTTATACATATACATATATATATATATCTACATATATATATATATATATATATATATATATATATATATATATATATATATATATACATAAACATACACATATACATATACATATACATGTACATATACATATACATATGCATATACATATACATATACATATACATATACATATACATATACATATACATATTCATATACATATACATATACATATGCATATGCATATACATATACATGCATATACATATACATATACATATACATATACATATACATATACAGATACATATACATATACATATACATATACATATACATATACATATACAGATACATATACATATACATATACATATACATATACATATAGATATAGATATACATTTACAAATAAATATACATATTTATATACAAAAATATATATAGATACATATATATTTATATATAAATACAGAAATGTACATACACATACATAATATTCAGACAAATATCTATATTTTTATATAAAATATTAATTGAGATGACCTCTTAACCTCTAATAAAAAGAAAGGTAAATGAGTTGAGCTGAAAAATTTCGCTCGCTTTTTTTTAATCTTAAGCGTGGCTCTCAGCTTGTTAAGTCAAAGTACATTCGAGTTCACTGCACCTGGCTGTCAATAATACATACCATAAACATACATATATAGTATATATATTGTACATACTATACATTTGTCATAGAAGTGTTATCTCTGCGACCGCCTTGCTATTTTCTTGATTTATAGCTAGTCTTTACTTACTGCTTTTGCCGATAAGTAAAAATCACAAATAAAAGTCACCCAATTTAATAGTCAGAGAATCTACCGTTTGCCGACGCAAACAGTTGCATTATGCGTATGTTGTGCGTTGCTCAGTGCCGGCATTAGTGATGATTTCATTACAATAACAAACAATAAGAATAACAAAGAAATGTACCAAATACGCTATGCCCGATTTTTGCCTGACCTGCCGAAAATTATGCTGATCACCTCAAATCACTCTCTCTCTCTCTCTGTTCCTTGCAACCAGTTTGAGCTAAAAACCGTTTCAATTTAAATTTGCCATTTGAATTGTAACCGTTTGAGTTGATCAGCACATGTGTGCAATAGTAGCTGTCATTTCACTCGCACTTATAGGAAAAACAAAGCTACGGCGTCTAAAGCAGAGTCTCTTTGCTCCAACAACGAACAAAAACAACAAGCTAAGCACAGCTGTCGCCGCCGCACAGTGGATCATCACCTACGTATATATGGAATTGAAGGTGTTTTATTTATTATGTATTTTGAATAACTAGAATAAAGTTTTTTACATTTTTTTTTATTTAAATTGTAACAATTTTGCACGTGATAATTTCTATGTTTTTTTTTTAATGTATACCACTGTGCAGCCTCTTGCGATCGACTACAAAACAAAATCGTCGGCGCCTTGTCCGCTCAGTCGTTAAATTTCAGACGACACGATCGTTACAGTGCGCTGAGCGCAGTGGTAAATAAATTATAACATTTTTAGTGTATATCAAGTTTGTGTGGATATTTCCTGCTCAATTGATTTGGTAAGTCCAGCAGAAGCAACTTTAAATTAAAAATTTTAAAAAAGTTTTCCAGTTCACAGAAGGTTTTTGAAAAATTCGACTCGCTTAATATTTATTACTGCCCTGTGCATCATGGCAAATTATATTCGTACTCGCAATTGCAATAGCAAAAGTACAGTTGCATTGGCAAAATCAACAACAACAACAGCTGCAAAACGGAGGCGCAATAATTTTGTACTTTTGCTGTTGTTGTCGTTGCCCTGACAACAACCGCTGCTTTTCCTTTTTCCTTTCGCCTACGCTTTGCTGCCTCCCATTTGCTTTGCTTGACGTTGCTATTGCAGTTCTTGTCATTGTTGTTGTGGTTGCTGGTTTTTTTGCTCTTTTTTTATTTTGTAGTAATGAGCAACGGCTTGTTGTACACAGACACACACACACTTAAGTTCATATACTGAGCTGCTGCTGTAACGGCCTGTCACTCTGCTTATTGGCGTTCCTCTTTGTTTGCTGTTCCTGCGCTGTGTTCTGCAAGGGCGTCTTTCTCGGAGTGTTTTATGCATTTCGCATGTGCCTGTGGGCACTTTTAGTCGTAACGGAGCAACAAACTGCGAGCTGAAAGAGTAAACTAGCAACGAGGGCTGCTCATAAAGTACTTGACTTGTTGTGCATCTCGGGGGCAATAATAAATGTTGACCGCCTTAAATGCCGTGACTTTGTCATTTAGTCAACTGTGAGAATATTTGAAATGACAATGTTTAATGTTGATTAACGTGGAGTAGATTAAATAACTATTATAAGAACAAAACTGTTAAAATGTGTGTCCAGTTTATTTTATTACATATGTATATATATGTATATTTAACAGAGGAAATAGGAAAATATATAAATTAATATTTTTAGGCACTTTAATATTATGTTTATTAATTTTTTTATTATATATTAATTTTAATTTGCAGTAACAACTTTCAACTTATTTGTTTTAAAATAAACAAACTGTCAACAAAAATGGTGAACAACACTATTGAAACCGAAGGTAAGTTTTTGTGTACTTTAATTCTTTAAAAACGTTTTAGATTAAATTCTTCTTTTGTATCTTGTTTTTCTTTTTCCATTATTTCATTTGAGATTTCTTTCTGTTAGTTGAACATTTGTTTGTTGTTTTTGTTGCACTATAGTGCGGGCGGACTCAAAATCTGCCACGCCTCGTTGCGTTGCAGATGGGAGTTTTTATGTTGTTGCGATTGTTGTAGCAATTGTTGTTGCTTTAGTTTGCATTTGCATAGCAATCATATAAAAATGCATAGTAAATAAAATGAAATCCATGCGAAGAGCATTGTTGTTATTTTTGCTGTTGTTTGTGGCACGGCAAAAGTATCTGTTGGATGCAAAATGGTATAGCGAAACGAAGGCGCCGCAGTCGTGTTGGATGCAACTGCTGCATCTGTAGCTTAGCCACTGTTGCTGTTGCTGCTGCAAGTCGAGTGGCATAGATTACGCGCTATTGTAGCCTAAATACGTTGAGTGCGCATCCAGCAGATACTCGACTATGACTACAAAGTACAAGTTGAAAGCGTTGTTGTTGCCTCGCTCGCATAAACTTGCAACAGTAGACCAACCATCAGCTCCCCTGCCCCTCCTCCCCCTTAATCTGCACTGCTATTGTGACAATTTTATTGAAAATGGCTTGAAGTGTTTAGCAGGGTTGCTGCTGCTGCTGCCTGGGTGTGTGGGGCTTCTGCCGTTCGTATTATAATCTCGACGTTCCTTTCGCTGGCTCAAAAGAGCCTGCATTATGATATTGCATAAAATATGCACAGATTTGCAGTAAATTCGATGCCAGTGGCGTTGTCGTTGCACGCAGATTTTAGCATGGGAAATCCAACATTTGGTTGTCTAACTAAATATAGTTGAAAGTAGCTACAAGATACTTATATAACTAATTGTTCAGAGTTATGAGATTGACTTATTTTTGTGTATACAGTTTATAAAGATTTTTAACAATTCAAAGTTTTCGAGTTTGCCATATGAAATACTTTGATTATTTATAGCTTTAAGGGTATCTATAAAAATACTTTTACCAGCTCTTAAAGAGGGAGGGAGAAAGATAGAGAGAAAGATAGAGAGAAAGAGAGAGAAAGAGAGAATGAGAGAAAGAGAGAAAGAGAGAAAGAGAGAAAGAGAAAGAGAGAGAAATAGAGAGAAAGAGAGAAAAAGATAAAGAGATTTAACCTTCATCTTCTCGTGTAAGACACCTACACTGCCAATTTAACATTAAAAAATTCTTGGTACTTTGGCTGGTTTTTTATCTGTTATCCATTAGATACAAAGATTTTTAAAACTTAAATTTATATCACAAGAATTAGAAATGTTCAAAAACATCAGAATTGTGTCTATAAGAATTATAGAATACAATATTTGTAACTATATATCCTTTTGGATCGTTCCTTCGGCAAATTTCACATTTGTATCTAACAGATACTTGGGTGGAATGCCGCTCTCAAGATGCCAAGATATATATATATATATATATATATATATATATATATATATATATATATATATATATATATATATATATATATATATTATATATATATATTAAAGTTAAAAAAATCATTTATAATCTTTTCAGACTTTCAGAGGTAAATGAATGTAGAATATTTATGATATCCACATTCATCTTTCTATATAGTAAAATTTAAAAACAGTACTGTATCTATAAGATACATATACATAATTTTTGCATCTATAAGGCGTCGATACAGATACAATAATTATATAGAGTTACCTTCACTTTCACTTTTTTTATTCCGCTTATCTATTGGATTTCCATCTACGGTGCCCTTACTTGTGTGTATCTGTAACATATATTTACTGGCACCTAAAAATGATACGAGTGTTAAAGACGGCGCCACTGCCTTTTGGGCGCCGCTCTTGGCCCATCAGTCGTTTTGGGCCATTCGGCCTTTCAATACGCTGCTGTCTTTTGCAAGATGCAAGTTGCCAGTCATGACAAATTGTTGGCAAATTGCTTGGCATTTGTTGCTGCCTGCTGCCAGTTGTCTGCCACGGGTTGTTGCACTCTGTGATTGTTGTTGTTGTTGTTTATGCTTTCAACATGCTCGTTAGTTGCTAGTTTAAGTTCGAGTTTGAGTCTTTTTTTTGGCTGACAATTCCGCTACTGGCTCAAATACCTAAGTCGGAGAGGCCTAACTTAACCCAACCCTATTAAGCAATCTATTCAGCCGTCGAGTGAATCCTGCCTGCTATTTGATTAAACTATTCGCATTGATTGTCAAGTTCGGCTAGAAACTAAACTGCCGTTCAAATTGATTGGCGTGCGGAGCAACTTTTGCACAGGTTCTCAATTTTCGAATGCGAGAGCAAAATAAATTTGTTTCGGAATTTATGGTAGTCTGTTTGTTTGCCACAGTTGAAAGTGGCTTTTTCTGGAGCAGACAGACAGACAGACAGATGCTTTCATCTTCATTGAACAAATACTTTGAAACTTCTTTTTCTTGTTGCATGAGCTGCTCAATTGCGGCTCTACTTGAATTTAAAGCGAATTGATTTGGCAAGTTTGGAAATGGGTCAGCGCACAGCAAAAGTGTTGAATCCCTTGAACGAATGGCGTCACGACACTCTATTAAGAAGACAATGAACAGATATGCTGGGTAAATGCATCTAGAGTGGGACTAGAGATGCACTTTTCAAAGCCTCTCCTTTATTCTTGTGATGCGATGCAAGGATTTCACTTATAAACAAGTGCTTTATGGCAAGATTGCGAAGAGAAGCGATTTCTTTTCGCTTCAGTTCGTGTGAATGCATTTAATACAATTTTGTGCGATTTAGTTTGGATTTTATTTATTTTATATTTTTTACAAGTAAAAATTGAATTTTTGTCCACGCAAGTTTTGACTTCTACTCGCTATCTATCAAGTATTTTTTATTTTAATAATAAAATGAATTCAAAATATAGATTTCTACTCCATTTTGGACTTATCTCAAATTGGTCATCTTTAATTTGGTAATAACTGAACTTATCTATGACGATAAAAGGTAATATTCAAATTGGAACAATTCTATATTTTGTTGAATAAATATTCCGGTTCCTGTTACAAATTCGGATTGCGGTTCCGTTTTGGAATTTAAATCGAATAATTTTGATATAGTCACAGGCTTGGTAAAAATAGCAAGTTTAGTTTAGGAATAAAAACTGAACAATTCTACAATTGACTGAGATATTGATCGGTCTGAATTTTGGGGGCTGGCTTCTTGGTCATGCCTGCGAGCAGTTGCTTCAGCTTTATGATGGCCTGACCTGGATTCAAATTCTTCGGACAGGTGTTGGTGCAATTGAGGATGGTGTGACAGCGATAGACCTTGTATGGATCCATCAGCATGCACAGACGGTGATCGGTGGCCTCGTCTCGAGAGTCGATAATCCAGCGATATGCCTGCAGTAGAATAGCGGGTCCCAGATACTTGTCACTGTTCCACCAGTAGGATGGGCACGAGGTCTGGCAGCAGGCACACAGGATGCACTCGTAAAGGCCATCGAGTCTGTTGCGATCCTCGACGGCTTGCAGATACTGCACCTGGCCCACTTTTCTGTTGACGTCCTTGCGCTGGAGCCACGGCTCAATGGATTCATACTGCTTATAGAATCGCGACATATCCGGGACGAGATCACGCTTTACATACAGATGCGGCAGTGGATAGATCCGGCATGTTCTGCCCGGCTTTCTATCAATCGCCTGGATGCAGGATAATGTGTTCAGCCCGTCGATATTCATCGCACACGATCCGCAGACGCCCTCACGGCACGAGCGGCGAAACGTGAGCGTGGGATCCATTTCGTTCTTGATCTTGATGAGGGCGTCCAAGATCATTGGGCCGCACTGATTCAAATCGATCTCGTATTTCTGCAGTTTTGGCTTATCCCCAGGCTTCCAACGATATATCTCAAAGGTCTTCATACTGCTCTCAGTGGAGCTTGGCTCTGACGCAGTTTTTATTTGCGGTTTCATTTCAACCTTTCCAGGCGCCTGCTCCGGTTTATCCATTTTCTCTTTCTTATCGCTGTCGTTGTCCTTGCTGTAAACCACATCCCCATTCAGCTGGCGCGGCTCCTCAGTAACCACATCCATGCTGGGCAACGCGCTTGCAAGCACATTTCTCCTAACCACAAGACTACTCCGCTTGACCAGCTCAATGCAATGGGAACGCAATCCAAGCCTATACATTCTGGTTCAGGTATTAACACAATAATATTATTTTCATCTATTTTTTTTTTAAATTGTGTTTAAACTTGTATTCATCTCTTCTATAAATATATATAAAAAATAAGATAAGAATTTGAGTAAAAAAAAAACAATGAAAACTTGTTAAATAAAAATTCTTTGAATTTTGTACGAGTAAACATTTTTTTAAAGGCCTTGCCGCTATTGTACTTTAATTAAAGGTGTCTTAAAGTTTTAGACTATAAATTATATAAAAAAATATAGAAATTAATAAATTTTATTAAACCACTTTGTGTCATCTAATTAAAGCCATGGTAAAAACAATAAAAACAAACGTGCAATGATAACCATTTTAAAATCATTTAAAAATGTTCTAATCGAGAGTTCTCTGTAATTGCTAGCAACGGTAGATAAACGGGGGAGCTGTTGATAAACAAAATAAATTATACTAGAGCTGGGTATGGTAAACCACAACTTATATTAATAAATTTTATGTCTATAACTTAAAAGTACTAAATATTTTTTATTTTTCAATTTGCTTATAGAATTTTTGCTTTTATTTTAAATTAAATTTAATTCCATTTGGCATTACTTCGTGTATTTTTGGAGTCGACTGATTTTAGCTCACATTAAATAAATAAATAAAAAACACATACTGTATGGTAAATAATATATTTTGGTTTTTATGGTTTCAAGGAATATTTTTGAATTCCCTAAAAATTCCCTAAAAAGATTGCCTGAGTTTTGACATCAATGGGTTTCTCAAAAACGAATTACTGATGGCGGTGAAGGAATCGGTTCGATAATGTTATACATGTCAAATTAGATGTTTATTAAATTTGTATTATTTATGTATTAAGCTTCAAAAGTGCGCCTAGTTGAATTTAAATTTGTGAGTAATACCAACTTCTTTTAAGCAATGAAGTCGTTTTTAGCTGCAAATGACGTAATAAAAGAAATGCCTTTAAAAATTTGGAGTGTTGTTCAATTTTGTTAGTTAATTCTTGTGAATAAAGTAAATCTTCGTTTTTAGAGATAGAGTCGGTTTTTAAAAATGTTTGTGTAAGTAAAACTAGTATATTGTATTACAAAAAATATATCAATTAATATATAGATTATGAACATGCTAGTAAGCAATGCTAAAAAAAAAACATTTGTAATAGTTATTTTTTTTTTTAAATTTTTTTTTAATTAAATGTTGGTTGAACATTAGTCTGCAGCACTAAGATAAATAAATATCAGTACATTTATTGGGATGAACTATGAACTATTCATGGCTTTAACATACAAATTGATTAGAAAAACTTCCCATGGCCAAAGCATTCTTTCCACTTCATGGCAGTGACAGGAAGTGACAAGTCACTGCTTCTGGCGCATCGCAGTCTTGACTTATTTTATGCCTGCCGCAGACTCTATTTAAATTATGCACGAGCGGCCGTAAGTAGGCAACGGTTTCTACGTGTGGCACGTGGAACGCCTGAATTTATTATTGTCTACCACCTTCCATATGGTAATTTATTGCACGCCCCAAATGCTTGGGCGGCATAATGATTGCCGTTGACATCGTTGACAAAGTTGTCCCATTGTAGGACAACCCGCGATAATCACCTGTAAATTACTAAGCACAAAACCCTTCAGTTGGAAGCTATGATTTGCTTGCCATACCTTTCCAAAATTTGGTCTGCTTTTTAGCTATGCTTTATGTAGCGAGTTTTCAATATTTCATTAAAAATCAGTTGCGTATTTTTGTTTTCTTTGTTCATACAAATTGACAGATGATCAAACATACCTCGATCAACTCGTCTATTGATCCTGATGAATATATTTATACACTGTAAATAAGATATAAATTTATTTTTATATAAGGAATGCAATCTTTGTAGTGACTAAGATAACCGATCTGTCTTATTGTTTTTTTCTCTTAATGTTATAATCAACAATATAAAGTGATCGTTATCAATGCTGATACACAGATTAAAAAACTTAGTTTGCCATGCCTACTTATAAATTGTTAATAGAACTTTGCATAAGACTGCTCAGCAATTCAGGCATAAAGCGCTTTAATCTGCTGCGAACTATTATCGCCTTACTCTGCAGCAATTTACTGTTAGCTTCGCATTTTTACTCGGCTGTTAATGTATTGGGTTCAGCAGCTGTTTATTACATTGATGTGGTTGGCTTTCCAAAATAGCGATAGTAATCCCAAAAGTGTATAGCTTAAAACAGGTATACTTTGAGTTTTGTCTTAAAGCTACTCATTATAAAAAATATGCGAATTTAAAAGTACGAAACTTAAGCTGTTAAAATCCAGTTTAAAGCTGTGAAGCATGCAAATCGCATTAGAGAATATTTGTGCAGATTTACGTTGTCTATGTGCGTATGTGTGTGTGTTCTGGTGTAGCCAACTACTCACTCTAGTAGGATATGTGATATATACTACGTATTTCGGATCTTACATCTCACTTATTGCACTTCTGTACATAGTAAAACAAGAGCATAAATTGAATTACTTTTTGGGGTAGCACTTGTATGAATACGACTTTCATTTCAACTCAACTCGACGACAAGTCCTACAAATGTAAAAGCAGTAAGTAGAAATGTTTAAATTGTGACTGCATCACTACAGAATACCCTGTTAAAGTAGTGGGTTCAAATGTAAATAATTAGCTTTTATAACTCAGCTAGAAGACGCATAGAGAAAATATTGAAAATTAAAATCATGCATCCTTTTGATTTAAATAACTTTTGACCTTGAGGTATATTTTAACTTTAGCAGGGTTTTAACTTTTCTATCTTTTGGAAAAAATCATTCAAAAGCTGTGCTATTTCTTGTACTAAAATAAATCTTAAAAGTAGTTTTGAATCTGTAATAAGTATACACATGAATGACTATTAAATATTTACATTAGTCATTTTTTTCCTTGAGTTCAATATGAATTCACTTCGTATAATATCCTCATGCTTCAGTATAAAAGGGTATAAAAGGAAGAAGAAGCGTAGTGCAAGATCTAGGCAAGTAAATGCTTTGATATGAAATAGGTGTGTGCGTGTGTGTGTACATATTTATATACACATAGTTGTATAAATAATTATCTATTCCGGTCATGTCAGGCCAAAGAGAGCAACATAGGGACAAAGAGTGACGGAGAGAGAGAGAGAAAGAGAGAGAGAGAAAATAAAGATAGAGGAACGCACAAAATGTCAACGTCGTCTAAGTGTCGTCGCAAACATGTCGTCGGCAAGTGAGAGAACATTTACGGTACTCTGTGCGCGAAAGTGCGAAAGAGATGGCTGCAAAGGATGCACGAGAAGAACTCATTTGCAATGCTCAACGCATCTTCAAAGTGAAACAGAATTGGAGGATTGGCCGAGGGTGGATGGTGGGACGGGGGTAACTTGACTACAGCAAAGGAAGTTGTGCTTTGCAGTTTTGCAATTTCTAATTACGTCTTCGCAGCAGCAGCAGCAGCAGCAGCAGCAAGTGACTTTTTGAGGTTAGGCACGAGCTTCAACTCGGTTAGAGGCAGCCTACAAAATAATAAAACAAATATAGCAAAATAAACCAAAACAAAGAGAAACATGCGCAAGTATTTCAGCATCATTTGCTGTTTTTTAGGTCTTTGGGTAAATGGTCGGAAGGGGGACGTGGTTGGGCGTATGGCTCTTATTTTATTTGCAAAGTTTGATGTCCCATTCCACACTTCCTCCCCCCCACCCAGCGACAAACTTAACTGCAGCAACTGGTTGCCGCGTTGTGCCGAAGTTGCCGGTCTAACTTTGATTACAGTCCCCAGTTGTAGACATGCTCAGACAATCAACAGATTTCTTGCTTATTATGCGACAGCCTCCAGGAATAACTTACTCCCCCCGACTCCCCCTGCGCACCTCTCTTATCATATGTGTGCGTAAAAAATTCCATTACTGCCAACTCCCAAGTGTTTTATGTATGTGTGTGCCACATATGTTTTTACATACATATGTACATGCCTATATACTTGTCTGCATTTGTAGAGATATGCTTGTATTTTATTGTACATCTTAAGAGCTAACAACACCCGTCACTTTCCGCTTATCCTTACTCTAATACACTTTTTCGGGGTATCTTCAATTCTTTATACAATTTTGAACATTTCTTTTATGCGTATTTAGAATCTTAATTGAAAAAGTTGCTGAATTTGGAGTTAAGCGAATCCTAATAATTTCTCATATAACTATCATAGGACGAACAAATAATAAAAACAAATATATGTTATGTAAATATATCGGTATTTCTCCTGAGAAGAGATATTTATAGTTTACTAAAATCTGATCAGCATCTCACATCCAATATAGTTATGCATATTACAAAGTTATGTCCTTAAAACTGAACTGAATCTCTTCAGAAAAGATCTTTATTAGATTAGACTTCATCATCATCTTAATTATATTTTTTAAGAATTGAATCAAAATAGGTTTAATTAATATAAAGAAAATATTATATTGGTTAATTGTAATATGTCAGTAAGGGAATATAAATTTTTTATAGGGAGCTATTAAAATTGAAACTAAAGCAATAGTTTTATTTAAGCTTTAACATTATAGGAATAATTTGGTAAATATTGTTCAGCTATAATCTGATATAGGTATAATCGTAATATTTTTATTTTCCTGTTTGATTTATCTATATAAAAGTAACTCTCTCGCTAAATTTGTCCAAAATTCATTTAACTAATATATCGATAACATTATATTACTCTGCAAGAGAATTTGTTATTCGATATTCCATCCAATTTTTGTGATTCAAAATTATAATGAGGTTCATTATTAACTCAGATAAATGCTACGTGTCGAGATTCAGTAAATGTGATATTCTTCTTTTGTGATTATATTTTTTATTTGTTCCCTTGTAAACGATTTCCAGTATCCCATTTATTTGGGTCAAATGTGAAAATTGCCGTGAGTTTTGCTTTTGTACGTGTGTATTTCTGATAATGACAAGTGGATTAGGTGGATATCCTTAAAGGATATGGGATTGCGGAGATGGGAATTTGTAAAGCCAACTAGTACTCCAGGTAATCCTAGCTGCAAAGAAACTTCTTTGTGTGTGCTTTGAGTTTCTGTATTTCGTTTTAGTTCCTGCTTGAGGTACATCCTTGACCCAGTCCAACTGAATCCCTCTTTTTGCCTAATGACCAATTAATGACAATAAAAAAGAAAAACAGAAAAATCAATGTCCATAAATGTTGAAACCATAAACACGACAGCAGCCGTTGCCAATGCATACAACAACAACAATAATATCAACATCGAACTGCAATCAAGCGGTCATAAATTGCTCGCAAATATCGTAAAGTCCTTCGTCCTTCTGGGCTCCAACATTCACCCCACTCGCTTTGCACCGGCCCCAAGGATTGCCACAGGTAATTACAAAACCATAACGCGCAAATGTCACCGCAAAATGTGCGGTGAATATTTCGGCCCTGTCCACCATTACCATCATCATCAACATCCCCATCCCCAATCCCATCCTCCTGATCATTGTCCTCATCCCCATTGGGACAAATGGTGAACATTAAGCAAATCGTTTGTCGTATTTGTGTTGCATAATTTTTTGACGCAGTGCGTGTCAGGTTGAATTGCGTGAATTTTGTAAATCGCTTTGCTATATCCTATCCACAACAATATATAAAACAAGGTAGATGGATTATTAAGTACAGACTCAGTTTTTGTAATACTTAGACTCACAGCTATATATAAATAAATAAGCTAGCTTCTTTATTAACTAGTAATGACAATCGAAAAAAATTAATAACAAATGGTTTTTGTTAATTTTTTAAGTTAATTATTTGTTCAATTATATTAAAATTTAAATCAATAATTGATTGAAAATAAAAGGTATATTGGTGTGTATGTTATAAAATTCATTGCAATAAAATAAAGATATAAATAATAAATCTAAGCTTTAATAATCCTTTTACGTAAATATCTATACACAAATTAAATAATAAGCATATTTCCCAGTGGGACTACTTCCATTAGCGGACCATTCCATTTTTACTATGCATTTTAATTAATATTATTTATATTTTAAAAATATTACAATTAAACTTTTTATAATGTTTGATAAAAGTTGAATCTTACATTTGAAACTATTTTTGATATCGGAGCAATCGATGAAACAATGACTTCTTTGGTTTTTAAATAAGGGATCCATTTCATCGGAAAAGTGAGGATATCAACTAGTCGAGGAACTTTCGCTTGACTAACTGTAACTTTCAGTTTTAGTTTCGTGTCGCGGCCGACAATCACGTGCAACAACAAACGAACCGTTGACATTGCCCAGGTGGCGGTCACCAAGGGGGTTTCGTGGCGCCCCAAAAGCTGCGCATAATGAGGCGTATGAATTTTATGCACTGAACAAAAAGTCCGGTATTATTATTGAATCAGAAAGTGCTCCATTTACTTTGATATTTGCCTAAAAGTTTTTATACTCTTGTAGTTATTTGGGATATGGTGATTATTTTCCGTGAAAGACGTCTCAGATCCTTTAAGGTATATATATGCTTGATCACCATTGCTAATCATATCGATATAGTCATGTTATTCAGTCCGCGTTTTTTTCTATGCAAAATGCCGGCTGGATCGGATGCCTTTATCATATAGCTTCCATTAGAATAAAGATAAGTTCTTGAATAAATAACAATTTGTTTCAAAATATATCCGAAATGTACTCATTTATGATCAGACAACTATATCATGTAAAACATGAGTCATGTTCACATATTTATTTTAACAAAACTTGTGCGTAATGTGCGTATTATTAATTAAATTAAAAATATTTGTTTAAGAAGTTATCCAAAAGTACAGCAATGTTTATTATTATGCTTCAACACTATTAATATGGGATTATTATATCATTCATATATCATTTCATTTCTAAAGCTAGGCCGTTATTTAGAAAATGCTATATTATAATTTATACATATAATCATTTTTATATAAATGTATTTTAGTTAATATTCATAACTACTAAAATAACTTCACTGCTTCTTAATTTTGAATCCATAAAAAAAAAACACAAAGTTTTGGTAAGTGTGAAACCCAACAGAATAATATACTATTAAAGTTAATAACATAGCAATTTAGTTACAAAATTGGAAATTCTTTAAAAGAAATTGTTTACTTATTTATATTCACCAGATTGTTGGTAAATATCATAAAACATATATACATAATACTTATGATTTCCTAACCTTTGATTAATATAACTAAAATATTTGTATTTCTTTATTTAAAAAGTTTGAAAAAACTTGATATTTCATTCATTAATTTTTTCTCTTTTCACCATTAAGCTTAGATCGAAGAACATCTAGACTGGAAAATAGGAGTGTCTAGACTCTTATCTTATTTTTGGCTTTATTTTATTCTGAGTATTGTGTTTTTTTTTTCTTAAATGATTTTTAAATTTCCCCCTTTTTTTTAAGTGTGCAATTTTGGTAGACCAGAAAATGATTTAATTTGAACCCATCCTTTAATCTGTTTAAGTTGTTTAATGTGAATTGTTCTTTATATTCCATATATTTTCTTGAGTATGAATTTAGGAATGATTTCATTTGAAGGCACAAATACACACTCAAATACACACACATTGTGTTGAGCAATTATAGAGCCTCGAGCTATTGTGGATATCAAGTAAAATATCATCTTACCAAAATTCAAATCTCCCATTCTCAAGTCTCTGGCGGCCGTAAGACAAATTGCCGGCAATTCAATCCAACCCTTGTCGAGGGAATGTGCAAGGGAATGTGCAACAATTGGTTGCCCTCACTGCTGCTATAAATTTATTGTGGGACGCACCCTTTTGTATGCTACAGTGCCACCCAGAGTTATCTGTCCGCCACAAGAGTGGAGCAACAGATCGAATCTAGCAAGATTTTGCCTGCCAGCCATTCATTCATGTTGGTCCGTTCGTCTCGGGCATTCCAAACGGTTTTAATTGACAATCAAACTGTAGCAGGCTGGCGGGAGGAGAGGAGGTGGAGGAGGAGGAGCAGTGTGGTAGGTTCTTAGTGGAACACACAAATTTGATTAATTCGCTTGATGGCAGCATTTGCTGTCAGTTTATCCTCCTGACAGCAGCCGGGTCCCAAAACCCGTACGAAAGACTTTAATCCTTGAGGCCACTCGATTGTTTTCGTTCAAAATGATTGGCAGACATAGAGCACCAGCCTGGTATCACATTTAATAAATGAAGTGTTTGTCTTGTGGCTCCGAAATGTGCAAACTGTGCACTTCGTTCTGTGAAACATAAATCTGAGCCAGCCACTTGAATAATTATCCCATTTTGGACCCCTCAGCAGACCAGTTCAAATCAGCTCCAAGTTTACCCTCTGAATGGGTTCAACAGTTGCAAATTTAATTTGCTTAGTTGGGCTGTTTAATTATTAATTTAGTTCAGTGTGCTTTCAAGATATATTTATTTGTCAATCCTTCTTTATTGATTATAACTTATTTAAGTAAGACTATGCTCGATATGTTAGTCAGGTTGGCCGAGCGGTCTAAGGCGCCAGACTTAAGCTCTGTTTCTCGAAAGAGAGCGTGGGTTCGAATCCCACACCTGACAATGTTATTTATTTGTATTTTTATTTTAGTTTACTTCACAAATACCATATTAATAGCTAATTAGATAGCTCAATTTGTTAGATTAAATAAAATACGCACTGAACTATTTATTTTAAATGTTTTTTATTTACACACATTTAAACGACTTTCAAATAAATTAGCGAAAATTTAATTTCATTATTGGGATATTCATTTTCGTGCAAGATAACACTTTTTAAAAAAATAAAGCACTTGATTTTTATAACATTCTGTAATATTTTATATATATTTTCAATTTGGAGTAATCTGTATACAATCCTTTGTTTTTCCTTCGAGGCTAGCTCATTTACAAATTTGAATTATATATTTTAGTAAGAAATAATATGGAAAATGTAACTCAATATGTAAATTATTAATATATTTTACTTTTTGTTGAAAATATTTAACCATATTTAGATATTCAGTCTGTAGCTGTAAATATTATTTACTTATATATGACAAATAAAGGAATATAGAAATCTAGATGACTCCGGTAAAAATCTCATCTCGAACACTGTAGCATCCTGATACATAATATTTTTAAAGTGATTCAAAATACTTTACTTTCATATTGGAATAATGATTTTTCCAATATAATCCTAGCCTTTGGATTCAATTGCGTATTTTAAGGAAAGCTTTGGGTATTCTTTTAAATAAAATTCAACTTCTGTGTACTTTTCCAAGTTTGTCCCTTGGCTCTGCAAATCTTTATATGCTGTCTTGCGCTTTGAAGCATGCAACACTTTGTGTCTGCAATCAACAGGCATTTTATATGCCTTCTTCTGGTTGGCAAACGTTGTCATTAGAAAATCCATTTGAGTGCCGCATAAAATTACTCGAATTGCATTTGATGCACACACAATACAAATACGCACAGCAAGTGTGAGCTTTCTACACATGTTGCAGCTGCCACTCTTTCTTTGCTCGTAGCCGCAAAAGTCTTTGGCTGAAAACCAGTTAATAAACACTATTTGCTGCTGTTGTGGCTGCCACACTCAACTGCATGAAGCGACTGCAGTGAAGGAAAAATCGTTATCATTATTGTATGTGTAGTGTATAAATGGATGGAGTGGGGAGGGAGGGGCGGTGGGCAAGCTATGTACGAGAATACTTTTTGCGAAAGTTTATTGAACCGGAAGTTGGGCGGCAGTTTCTGTTGCCGTTTGTGTGAAATGCGGCAACAATGCGCGAAATGATGGAGGCCCTGCCGCAGGGAGCTAGCTGCATGCAGCTGCTAACTCCACGCGCTGCATTTGTCTGCCTCAAGTCTGCTCGGCTTTAACCGTTTGTGTGGCCCGCCAATCAAATTTCCCCATCCAGCAAGTCCAAGTATTTGTTTTTTCTATATCCCCTTAAAAAGCAGCCTCGAGTCGCATTTTTGATTTGTTTGCTACTGTTTTTTCTTTTTTGTAGTTGTTCTTCTTCTGTAATTTTTTCTTGCCTTTCATTAAAAATTGTATTCCATTTTTTTTTGCTCGAACATCTGATATTTGGGTAAATTTGGAGAGCTGCTCAGACGTCTGTCACTTTAATGCCTCGTTCATTGTTTTTGTACATTTCTCTGTCTGCTGATGTCTCTCGGGCCCTCGAGGCCATATAATTGTTGCTTAAGTGATGCAAATGAGCTTTCCTACAACAAACACTAAAGCGACAACGAGACGTTTTCAAGTGTGCCTTATAAAAGGTCAATGCTTTAATACCCTTTCTTTTAATGAGAAACTTTTTAATTTAACTCTAAAATATTATTTAATTAAATTGTTCAGATTTCTTATAAATATTAAAAAAATAGAGTACTTTTAAAATGAAAAAAAAATACGTTTTTTTTTATGTAATGTAAATGATAATTTATTTTAAACTCTCCCAAATTCAATTTAAAAAAATCATAATACTACTTAAAATGTAATTCTTTGTGAATACTAAATTATTTTAACATTGACATTTGTATGCGGTTTTTTTATGTTAGGTTAAGTTGTGAATTTCAGTTAAGAGCGGTGCGTTGAAGATCAAGATTTAAATTGAAAATGAGATTCTTAGATTTATGTTTTAAACTGCCATATTTAACTTGTACCTGCCATAAACCCAAACTGAAGGATTTTGAAATACAAACTGTATTTCTATAATAAGCCTTGATTTGTCGGAACTATCGTAAACTTTTGCCTCTATTCTATTCTACAATCTACAAGATTTTCTTCCGCTGATCATGCTGGGCATTCTAAAAACTAAAGATTATTTACCCGAAACCCTTCTCAAAATTTAAATCTTGCGGATTAATTATGCAAATAAAAAAAATAGATGACTTAATAAAATCAAAATATTAAAAAATGTTGGTTTTTTTCCGTTCTTTGTCTTTTACTTTTAGATTTTTTTATTACCGATTCTTCGAATTGCCACCCCTAAAATAAGCCCTATTTGAAATTTATAAATTTTTATATGCAAAGCAAGTAAAAAATTAGTAATAAAAAATACAACAAATACATCATTAAGAAATAGCCAAATCAATCAGTATTTTCGTACCTATTAATGTTTATAATACGTATTAAGTTTTGCAGTCAATATTAAATATTTTGTGGAAACCAAACCAGTAACAAAGTTTAAAGGTTTCTTTATGTTTGGAAAGGATATACGAAGTGCCGAAGGCGCTTTGTGAAGTGCCGAGAACTCCACTTGCCCCACTCCCTCCGTATTTGGTTTGAAGTGAGTAAAAATGTGTTTTCGGAAATGTTTGGGCTGCTGCAGTCAGTTTTAGAGCGGGGCAGTGGAAGAGAGACACCCTGTGGGTTGTTAATGGTTTGGTGAGAGAGGATGTTGTTTGGGATTGGGATTGGGGTCACAGTCACCCTTCGCTGTGCTATGTGCTTGTGTCACTGTTATAATGGGGTCAAAAAATGCTGTAGCAATTGCTCGGAATGATTTATGGCAGTTGCACTTGAAATTGTTAATAAACAATGTTAAACATTAAACTTTATTAAAATTGATTAGCATCTGTCTGGCGTACTTAACTCATTTTTAAATATTAAAAACCACTCTACAAATTCAATTTAGTTTATTTTGCCCATACGCAAATTGATTTCGATTGTGATTTGGTTCATTGGAACAGAAAATACACTTTTCTCTTTAAAAATAAATAAATAAAGTATATGAAGTTTGATATTAGACTTTATTTATATAAATTATGTTAAATTTGTTAACTTATTTTTATACATTAAGAACTACAGATGTATTTACGCACTGCTGATCAACTTATGTCATATTATTTATATTTAAAATGAATTTAAAGAAAGAAACTTTTAGCTCTTAACGTATTAAGGATTTAATTAAAATAAGATAATATATATTTTACTCTAATAAGTCTATAAACATACTACTACACAGCTGATTCTATAGCTCAGGGAATAAGGTCAAAACCCGCTAAATATTGTAAAATAAGTAAAAAAAAAAGCTAAAGAAAAAGTTTGCAATGTGAGTTCTCGATTACTCTGCACATATTAAGTTTTTCAAATTTGATAACAAAATTAATATAACATGAAGTTGCATTTAACTCTTTTATTTTCAATATACATAAAGTAAATCTACTTTTTTCTATTAAATATTAAAATGAATATAACAATATGCAGTAAGTTCAGGAACATATGTAATGGAATAGATTTCTTTAGTTGAAATATGATTGAAACTCGCTAAAATTGTCAAACACATGTTTGCAATTTCACACAACAAATTTACACACACACAGTGTGTGGAGTGCTGTTCGAGTGGATCAGAATAGTTGCATGCAGTCTGCGAACGGCAGCTGATGGGCTCCCGCCCGCTGCACTCAAGCCCCTCTGGTGGGAGGAAGTAACACATGTTTCAGCTACAAAACCAGGGCCCCACAACAACAATAAGAATAACAACAACAACAACAACAAGTTTTTGGAGTGCGGGGCACAAAATAAAAGAGCACATTTTACGCTGCATTGGCGACAGCAAACATATGTCGATGTTGGCGCTGACGTCCAGCGGACCCTGGAAAGTTGCATGCCCAACGGGGTCGTTTGCACGCCAGGCTTAGATAGGGTAAGGGGGATGGGGGGACGGGAGGGTAAAGAATTGTTGTGTGGCAACAGCGCAGTCGTGTATGAAATATGCGTGCCTCGTCAGTCGATATAGATATATATATATATATATATATATATATATATATATATATATATATATATATATATATATATATATCTGTTGAAACACATGTACTAGTATATATATATATATATATATATTTTATATATTTATATGTATGTAAAGGTTATATACATTGATAAATTGCACGCTACGTGGCACGTAGCACATACACAGACACACTTGCCTTTGCCGCAACAACAGCGTCATTAGTGGCAGGGACCCCGTAATAAAAATCAATTTTTTTAAATTGTCAACCCCAAAGGCCCTGAGTTTCTAGGGAAGCCGAGCGTGGTCTACCTTAACGTAGGAGTTGTGTCGCTGCATTTGTGGAGTATTTAAATATTATGATATATATTTTCTATTTGAGATGTTTGAGATTGGCAACGATTTAACGATCATTTGTCAGAATAGTTTAGGAATCACTTAGCCAAATTAGGCATAGTCTGTATTGTAATTAGCCAATTTTGTAACAAAGGGAAGCCAATTCCCAAAGCCAAAAAGCTTCAAGTAGAACAAATTCTCAACACGACAAAATTCTTTGATTTGAGAACACAATAATAAAACAATTCAAGCTATAAAAAATAGCTAAACTAGCATAGTAAAATGAGTTTACAAAAGAAACTCCTCCCAAAGCTTCAAGAGTAAAAATTAGGGCGGGGCGTACATGGGGCGTACATATGACATATATTTATTTTTTATTATATTTTCAATGTCCTTTTTCGAGAATAACATTTTTTTTTATTCTGATTGTGTTTGCTCCTTGTTTTGTTTTTAATATTATATATGTAATTATAAATTTAAATTAATTAAATTTTTGCTTTGTGTATATTCTGAGTTGCCTGATTGTAGTTTTTTGTTTTTTTTTAATTTATTAATTAATAATTGTTGTTTTTAATATTTTTAATTTAGCTTAAGCTTCATATCTGCCAGAGTATTTGAACTTCTTCAACCCATCGATAATTTTTTTAGTTTTAATTTTTGTTTCCGTTTTTTTTTGCCACAAACATATGGTCGAGCTGGTCGGACGAGTTGGTTACCCTAGTCCCTGGGAACCCATTGCTGCATGCACATGATAATTATGGGTGTCGCATACTCATATGTAAGCAGCGATTGTGTGTGAGTGTGTGTGTGTGTTAGTTTATGTGTGTGTGCTTTTAAGTTCAATTTCCAGTTGAGTGCAAGACTTGAACTGCAGTTTTTTAGTATGTTCCATTGACGCTCCCCGCCCACCCCCTCGCCATGGATGTAATTTGTTGTGGCTATTTTTGAGCGCCATAAAATCGTCATTTGTTGTTGGTCTTCGTTATTTGTTTTATACATTTGCATGCCATATAAAAGTTGTATTATAATGGAATAGCAAATGATTATGTGATCATAAAAGCTGTAATTATCAAATTTAGTTTTCTTTGAAGTAAGCATATATTTACTTCAAGCTAAAGAATAAAAATAAAGTATTTAAATCTCGAGAAGATATGAATTTGCTTAAGAAAAGATTTCTTTCACATTTTTGTTTTTTCTTTTATTAAATTACGGATATATGGAGTTACACAGGTTTAAACTTACTTTCATATATATTCTAAAAGTAAGATGTATTTTCAAAAAAATCTCTCAATTTTCGAAATCACTATAAGACTGTAATATAAAGCATATTATTTGATTTCATATTTATTTTTGATGTTCTAAAAAGTTGTATTAAAATCGGCTAAAGAACACAGATTTTGTAATAGAAAACCAATTTTCATATGGATAAAACTTTTTCGGATAAAACGTTCGATTTTTGAATGTTTAATAATCAATTAAAATACCCATCAGCTTAATCATTAAATTTAAGTGACAATGGTAATAACAATCATAACTACGAAAATTGCATTACAAAAAACATAATTTATATGGAAAAATGCAAAACTGCCCAAAAAGGTGCCACATGCCAGCCGATCTGGCTGGGCTCCTAATTGCTCGACCTGTTTACCTTTAACGCTTGCAGCTGGTGTGGATCCTAAAGGGGTGGTAGGGAAGTGTGTGGGGGGGGGGGTGTCCCCCGCTCAAAGCAGGACCTCTGACAGGACATTTCGGTGTCGGCCGTGCTTAATGCAGCCATAAAAATGCGTATAAAATCAAACTGGGAGCGTTGGCTAACGATGCCATGGACTCCATACCCTGCCCTTCCCTCCCATAAGCACCTTTATGTACATTTTTATTACCCGGAAGTCAGACAACGTCTAGACGAGAGCTCCACCATCGGTCGGCTGCTGTGTGCGTGCGTGCTGAAGAAAAGCTAAACATTTTTCCCGGGCAACAAATGTGAGTTTCTGTAATTTTGTGCTGCGTCTCTTTGACAACAGCTCCGATGACATTTTACGAGCTTTTGGGTAAACCCTTTATGTAAATTAAAACAAAATGCGCATTCAATTTGTACAACGGGTTCAAACTACAACACAAAAATAAAGAAAAAATACGAAAAGAAAAGAAAACTTGATCCCAAGCATTATGTGGACTCGCCTAAGCCTAACTGTGGCTTTGACTTCATCATGCGAGTTGAGAGATGGCAAACGAAATAAAACAAATAAATAAAATTAAAGAACGTAATAGTAAACACTCCCGAAAGGACACCAGAAGCTCTTTCCATACCCTGTCCCGAATGGGCACAAGATGTTTCGAGGGATTATGATTAGTATTTCAAATCTATGACTTTCAATAGTTACAATTTCAATATCTGACTAAATGTGGAATGTTGTTTTAAGATTTAACATCGAGGAATATGGTATGTTCGTCATCGTCTTAGACCTGGTTACAGGGTATGTGCTCCAAGATGGTTTATTTGCTGGTATTTACTGGGTATTTATTAGTCATTTAATATAATATTTTACTGGGTAATTATTAATCAACCAAATTACAGAAAAACTAATAAATATCTGTCAGTCGAGAAATCTTTTCGCTTCACTTTGAATTGTGCAAATGCAATAATTCATGTTTTTCTATCAAAACCCATTTAGAGGTCATCTTCTCGTCGGATACACATTTTCAGCTTACTCGTTGCACGTTTACAGGTCATCTATGAGTCGTGCAAATACAATTTTGGTATGTCTTTCTTTGTGGGCTCTCCGCTGGATTACCCACTTCATGTTCAAGAGTTCAAAGTGGGGCGGCTAAAGCAGCTACAAGTGGCACTGGGGATATACCCCCTACCCCTCCCCACCTACTATCATCTCTGGGGGTTGATTTTTGGAGACCGTTTTGCTTACCTTGCCGTGGTCCGGTCCGGCCAGTCCCGGGTTACGTGTGCAAATGCATTAATAATGATGTGTGTGCACAACACACGTTACTCCATGCATTGCACGTAATGCGTCACGTGCCACCCCGCCGAAGCACTGCAGAGGGAGGGGAGGGAGTAATAGGGGCTAAAATAGGCGGTGGGGGGAGGTAGTCAGTAAAAGCTGCCTTCATAAATAAATTATGGAATTCTTTTATTCGCTTTCAGGGGGGGCCCATTTCTGCTGACCAAAATGAAAGAAAATGTTGCAGGAAACCGGTTGAGAAATATTAAAGAGGCAAATTACCAATTTAGTTGCAACCAACTCAGGTGTGCTTTCGCTTGTGTCTAGACACACGTCTAAACCGGACTACCCCGGCCAGCCCCTGACTTTAGCCGTCTCCTTTTAACAGGTGTGCCGCGCCGGGGCCTCATCAAATAGTTTCACTTTTTCAACAGTTCAGCCATTTTCCCTCTGCTGTCGTTATGGGGCTTCCCTTGCATTTGATGTTTACACAGTCCGCCCCAAAACAACTTCCATAAACGCACCAAATACGCAATAAATTCAATTAATTGTCTAAAGCATCTTATTTCAGCAAAATTTGCTACGTTGCTGTAGTTCCGACTTGGGCTCAGACTTCTTCAGAGTCTGGCAGAAGGAAACACTCGCCTCAGGGCCAGTCAGTCGGTCAATGAGTACGTCAGTCAGTCAGTTTGTCAATACTATAGCTTGACTGGGGGCGTGGTGTGCTGTAGAAAGTGGCAGCTGAGGTGTTTGTGGTTTTCGACTCCTCGAATACTGTTTTTACAACGTGTAGAATTTCATTTTATGAGGATGCTTAGAGGATGCTGCCTGGCGGAGTAATTCAATAGAAAGCACCAACAAATAGCACTTAAAGTAGCCCCAGGATTGTGAACTGCTGCATACAAAGCTAAACTGATTTGCCACGCTTGAGAGCAGCAACAAAGTGAACAAAGTTAAACAAATATGATTGAATTTCCTCTACGGTTTATACTATCAACAAGAGATTCAAAATCGATAAAACTAGTCAAGGAAATTTAAGGCTTAAATTTGCTAAACAGTTTTTGGTGTTAAGCCACCCAAATTCCTACTAATTATCAGTAAATGAATAATTTAATAAATATTAGTATAGTTTTTGATTAAATAAATGTTAATAAATATAATTATATTCTCAATATTAATAAATTATGAAATATTTTATTGTGGTTTTAAAATGGATACAAAATTAGTTATTTGCTCATTATTGTTTTGAAGTCTGATTGACTATTTTTTTTATTTAATGTAGACTAAATCCAATCCACAAAGTAATGAAATGAAATTAAAGTGAATTAAAAAATATATTGTAAAAATACATGCAATTTTAATGGAAGTTGCACATAAATGGTTTAATTTTAAAAATAAAATATACTAAATATTTTAAATGTAAAAATAAAATATGTTATATCTGACGGTATCAAAATCTATAACCATAAGGTTGGAAAAATCTCAGTCAAACTAAAAAAATATTTAAGTTTAGTGATAACATAGAAAAATTAAATTTGGAGAAGAGGCAGTTGAAGAGGAGAAAGAACAAATTACGCAACTGCTATATTTTTTGATTTTGATTGTAATTAATCTCATCTGTAAAATCGCAATTTTATTCATAGATTCATAGTCATTACATTTCTTAGAACATATTTTATAAAATATAAATTTTTCATAATAATTATTTACTATTACTATAGTAATAACGGTTTATGTTTGGCAACAGTATTATTTATTATTATTAATATAATAAATAAAGAAATTATCCAAAGCACCTTTAGTTAGCGTTACTAAAATAAAAAAGTTATGAGTCGAATTAGTTGAAGTTAAGAACAATAAACAATTTAATCACAATTCACAGCTTAAATTGTTAAGTTAATAAAACAACAAAAAATAACATGCTGAAATCAGGAATTTATTCCAGTTCATATTAGTGGCTGATCTCAAATATCAGAAATTTGATTTACTTCTTCAGTTTGAGATTATTTTAATCGAGACGAGACAAGGAAAGATTTCAATGGCAAATTTTAAGTATTGCTTTAATTAAAATGTAATCAATTATAATGGAACCGTTTCTTCAATATTTGATCAAGAGTAGTTTAATATATTTAATACAAAAGAAAATACATTTTTGACATTTTCTTACGAATTGAATTATGTTTGACTTGTTTCGTTTGCTTATGTCGGATTTTGAGTGGATTTATGTTGAAATAGGCTCAGATCGTTGTTCGGCCAGTGAGTGCTGGCCAACTGGCCAGGCAATCAGAAACAGACTCTAAGCCAGCATGTGAACAAGGTGCATTGAGTCAAGACTGCTCGCAGGGAGAGGATGAGAAGGAGGACGAGGACGAGGAGAAGGGGAAGGATAAGGGCTTGCCTGTAACTGAAAACCAATTGCCGGTGTTGGACTGCAGCCATGTCACGTTTGTTGGCTGGCTGCTTGACTGCTTGGCTGGCATAGATGGTGGCACATAGAGGACTTGTGCAACCACAAGAAGTTGAACGAATATGGCGCTTGCGTCGTCGAAAACTTCGCTTGCGGTTTTGAGCAAAGTGCAAGGAACACAAAACGAGGCGAGATGTTGGATGGGTTATATGGGGAGTATGGTGGGTATATAGGGAAGGCGCTTGCTGTTCACTGGCTAGTCCTTGGGGTACTGTCGCTTGTAAGACAATACCAGCTGCGGTGGCAGCAATAAAAAGGATCAAAGGGATAAAATGTCCTGTGTGAGGCAAACACGCTTAAACAGCAGCTAGCAAAACTATGCAGCAGGAAGGAAGTTGCACAAGACATTGACATGGCTTGAATGGTTGGTAATAGAGTAATTCAATATTGGGTGTGGCAGCAACTTCAACTTGCTATCGATTTTTGTTATTTTTTGTTATTCATTTTGCCATCAACTGCTGGATAGCCACTTCATCAGCCAAGGGAGCGAAGAGTCCTTTAAGGTGCCAACTACAATGCGTCTTCCATTTTTTTTATTTCTCTTCTCGTTTCACACTTGACAGACAGACGCCGTCCTCCCACGTTATTAAAAAAAAGAGGAGAGACAAATATGAAGCTAAAAAATCATGATTATGTCGTGTCGATATTCAACATGGCTGGCAATCCTTTGCTAATGTATAGGTATAGGCCCAAAAGCCAAAGACCAAGTCTCCTTGAGTCAACGACGACGACGTCGATTCCATTGTGCAAAATGGTGAACTTAGTGGCAACGAAAGGGGCGTGAATTAAAGACGAGGGCTGCAATCTGCAAATTGAGCAGAAATTTCTTATATACGGATTAGGAGTGTTAATTTTAATTAAATCTTGATTGTCAAAAACAAAAGAAATTATTTTTTTGGTATACGAGAATATATCTATTTATATATTTGTATATATATAATAAATAATAATATATTTGTATATATATATATATAATAAATAATAATATTTATTATAAATCTATTAACACATCTATATATACAATTAAACTTAAATCCAAACTCACTGAAAACTCTAAAAACTATTCAAAATCTTGCCTGGCATTTTAATATATTTTTTCTAAGTTGTAATTCTCTTAATTTGTTAACAATTTTTGGAATCTTTTGCGTCTATTAATTACTGTTTTTATTTATGATTCTGTACATTTTCAGCCCTGGCACATTCACCAGCCGGCAGCAAAATTTTGAAATATACTTTTATTGGTATTTTTGTTTGGTTTTCATTTTTATTTGCTGTCACATGAAAATTGAAACGCTGCTTCATTTTTAGACACGTACATAGGCAGTCTTTAGTCTGTGTGTATGTTTATCATCCACCATGTAACACCCACCACCCACCACCCACCACCCACCACCCTCCACCCTACACTCTCCACCCACTAAGTGGTGCTCTTTCCAATCAATATTGATGAGATAACTCTCTGCTGCTATCGCACAGGTCCCAAGTGTTTGAGCTTTGTAGCTGAGCTGAAGATTATTAATATTTGGCTTGAAAGAGAACGCAATTTCAGGGACTTAAACCAGTTTCAGAGGCAGATCAAAAAGTCGGTAAATCTCTTTTTTGTGGTCAAGCTTGCCACGGCTGCCAAATGTAGGCCAAATGTGGCTTCTTCTTTTCAATTTATGCGCTTATTTGTTAAAAATCCTTCTCGCTGCTGGCTGGCGGTGCGCCAAAAACTCGCAAGTCAAAAGAGCCAAATTTAGCTTTATTTCTCTGCGCATTTATCAATTTAGACAATGACAATTTCAAATGCAGCCGAGAAAATCCGGATGGCGTTTTCATCAAAATTCCAGTTGTGATTTTGCGTTTTCTTGTTTCAATTTATATTTTATATATATTCTTTTGCAACATTACGTTAAAACGCACAACAGGATTTATTTGTGCAAAAAATTATTTTCATGCTCATATTGTATTGCGCTTCAGGGAGGAAGATGTTCCAAAAAACGTTAAGGTCTACTTTGGTATAAACAATTTTTATAATACCATTATATATTTAATGTCCTTTTTTTTATTAAGTATAACACAAAGAAAAAAAAAATAATACCAACTATATATAGTAATAATTAATACATATTAAAACATAATTAATAAACAATTAAATTAAATGTAAATGTAATTGAAAGCCAAGCTCGAATTGAGTGCTAGTTTTTTAACGTTTCAATAAATAACAGAAAATAATATAAATAATTTTTCTTGATGATTACATTTCAAAAAATCTTTTCCCACATCTACACACGTATTCTTCAAATTGTAAAACACGCTTCTGATGAAGCCCTTAATTTATATTCACAGCTTAGTTTTCTGTCTTGGTTTAAATTTCTTGACTGTTTCTTGGCGAAATAGGTTAGAATGAATTTTGATTGGAATATCAACGATTATAAAATGGCTGACTTGTCGTGGTTAAAATTGCGTCAATTCATCAAATTTTGCTGTTCTGGTCGATTGAGTTATGTGCGGGCGCCTGAGAAAGATTTCCACATGTTTCCATTTTTAATATCCTTAAAACGTTTTACGACTGCCACAGAAACGCAGCACTTGAAATACAAATGTATCTTTTCTTTTAATGCGCATAAAGGGAGCAGAGCACAGCAGAGCAGAGCAGATCAAGTTTTTTGCGAAAAGGGTCAGAGGTCAGGTGCTGAACGCTGAACCCTTTTCGATTGCTTTTGCGCTCAAACGGTACAAATAAGCCACAAAATGTTCTTTTGTGTGTTTTGTGTTTTGCAGACTTTAAGATGGCCAAAATGCCTGTGATTCAATTTGCAGGCACTGCGTCAAGAATTTGTATGCCATTCCGCGTTGCATTTTGGCGACGCCATTTCCCTTAGGTTTTTAGTGCCTATTTCCCGTGGAGGCCCGTAAAACCAACGTGCAGGTAAACAAAAATGGTGCTGGGGCAAATTGTTTAAAGTCATTCGCATGTGTAAAATATAAAAATAAAATGAAGAAAAAAAAAAAAACAATTTCAACGCGCACAACACTTGCTTACGTGGTTGTGTGTGTGTGTGTGTGTGTGTCTGCTGCTGAAAAAATGCCCGTTTATGTCACTGGGGAAATTTACGCGTTACCCATCAACGTCAGCTGCCTGGAGCTCTGCAGCAGGGGCTGGTGCCAAGGGGGAGGGAGGGTAGTTGATGGCGAGTAGTTTGGATTGCAAGAACTTTGTGCGGTGCCATTTTTTTTTAGTTTTTTTAGTTGCTGCAGCTCAAGTTTTATATATATATTAAAAAGTAGTGAAACGCAGCAATGTTTGAGCCATTTTAAGCTCAAACTTAATTGAACAATTGAAATTAATTTAATTTTAACGAGTTTATTAAAATTTATAATAATGAGACAAGAACAATTATTATTTTAATTTTTGATATAAAATAAAAACAAATTATAAATATATTGTTAAAAATGTACTTAAATTTATTTAATGCAGATTTTAATTATTTGTAAGAAGTACTTGTTTGAATGAATGATATTTTTTTCTTTTTGCTCTAACTAAATAATTAAATTAAAAAATGTTCGCTTTAAACAGAAATTGCTTTTATGATAGTTGTAACAGGTTTAGATTATAATTGAATATTACACATTTTTGTGGTTGTTTTTATTATATATATTTTGAATATATGGAAGGTTGACATTTAAGTCATCCTCTCTCGATTCTACTTACTTAAAACTGATGTTTTTGAGTCAAAAAGAAGAAGAAGAAATTCAAATGTTTTTCATTTTTAAGAATTTAAAATATAATTTGCAAAACACAGAAAATATATATACAAACAATTCTAATTGTCTTTACAATGGTATCAAAGTGACTATAAAATGTTGTTTTGAATGTGCTTTGATAGCTGAAATTATGTAAAGAGCTAAGCCATTTACTCATATCGTTTTTATATAGGCTTTTTATAACACAACAGCTGCTAAAATTATAAATTACTGGAAAGGGTTCATTAAACTATGCAACATGGCAAAATCGAAGGACAATGAAAATGACTGGGCGTATTTTTGCTGCAGCTGCGACAGACAATGTAGATCATAATCTATATATAGATGACGTCTCAGTGAACGTCACGAAGTGTGATTGTGTGTGTGTGTGTGTGTGTGTGTGTGTGTGTGTGTGTGTGTATGTGTGGGTATGTGTTTGTATGGTACGTGCCTGGAACGCAACCGAAGGACATTGTCAATGTTTGCAGTGTGTTTAGTGTTTGTCGGGGCTGCAGTTTCGATTTAAGGTGCGCCCCATATTGAAGGACACTTGGCACGGGAGTTTGTGTCAGTTGATTGGGCTGATTACAAACAGAATGGATGACAAAGCGAAACATAGACTGGCACAGATGTGAGGAGTGGGGAAGGGAGTTTCAGTTTAGAACCTGACCATGACACGTTGTTGCCTGCCGTAAGCTCTTTTTGCCACCGGACAAGTTCGCTTGGCTAACAAATTAGCAGTAAAGTTCCTGTCGAAAACTTTGCCAGACCCTACCCAAAACGGAGAGTTTTCTTTTTGGCGACAGCATCAACAATTTCAAGCCCTAAGCTCAGACGCTGAAGCTGTTTGCCGCCGCCGCCGGTGCAGACATCCATTAAGTGGCAAACGAAAAGAAAATCCAAGGAAAACACAAAAGAAAACTACCAAGAAAAAGAAAATGTAAAATATGCTATGCTTTCACTTAAATGCCCTGCCAGACTTAAATGAGTTTATAGGTGGATCTTTTCTCCTGGATTTTCCTTAGGTCTACAAATCCCCAAATTTATGCACTAAATACCTTAAACCATTTGGGAATTATAATGTGAATGGTGATACTTACTTATTTCTAATCCTAGCCAGTATGTCTGTAATTACAATTTATATTAACGACCAGCTAAATTACCCTTTTGGTGAGAAGGGTATTCGCAAAACTTGACAACTTTAAATCGATGGTAAATTAAATGGGAAACGCATACAAGGATCAAGAGGCAAGAAGCAAGAAGCGTAGCAAGCACAAAATGGAATGGCAAAAACTCAATTTTGAAATAAACAAAAGGCAAAATACAAACGAACACACGAAAAACAAACAAACATCAACGACTGCATAGATACTCTGTTAACAAATGAGTAAAATACGGGATGGGCGAACATTATTTTCATCTTAAAACTACGGAAAAAGCGCGTATAATTTAAGAAAATCACCTACAAAATATAAAAGAGTATTTCTGGTTTTTAGAATAAAAATATTCTAAATATATATAACATTAAAAAAATTATTTCTAAAAAGTTGCCTGTATTTTTAGAAAATTGAGTTCTCCAATTATAATTCAGAATTTCTCCTTATCGACTATTTTGTATTTAAGTTTGAACCGGCGTATAATCAAATTTTTTCAAACAAATTTATTAAAAAAAGGAAGCATTTTAAATTTTATATATGTGAAATCTTGAAATGCAAATCTTTTGTAATTAAAATTGGAAAATATATAAATACGAAAATAGCCCATATACTATGTTAAGTAATAGTATAAGCAAAAAAAATAGCTTATATAATCGGATAATAAGGATAAGTAACAGATTAAATACCCAATCCATATACCACTTTCAATAATAAAAACGAGAAAATAGCTGCAATAGGAATCAGGGAATAAATAAATATCAAACGGAGATACTCTGCATCCGGTTTTGAGCACAGGGTATTTTCACGAGGAAAATTTACAAACCAGGTGATTGGCACGCAGCGCAAACAAGCAAACAGCGGCTCAAACAGTAGGTGAGAACATGCCCAGAGTTGGAAATTCAATAAAAAAACAACAAAAAACGAACTATTTATAAAAAATTGGTAGTTGCTAACCGTTAAAAAGGCAACAAGAAAAAAAGAGCCAGCCAGCCAGTCAGTCAGTCAGTCAGTCAGTGGCAGCCTGCTGGGCTGCTCAAATGTGCTTTAAACATGCAATCGAACTTTGGCTTGGACTTCGCTCAGCTGTGAATTTTGCATGAAAAAAAGAGCAAGATAAGAGGAAGAAAACTACAAGCAGAGCACAACTAGAAAAAACAACAAGTTTTGGATGGATGCAGTTTGGGGGTTGGATTTTTTTTTATTTTTATATATATATATTAACTTTTTTTTTTTTTGCAAACAAGCATATGAGCTGGGGACGACGGCGTCAGTTGTTATTGCCAACATTTTAGTGGCGTGTAGCCCCCCTCCGTCACTGTCCAACATCCCCTCCTCGAGTACATCCCTTAGCCTGCGAGCCTTCGAGGTTGTGACTCATGCCCGATGTGATGACGAAATCAGCCGGCAGACACTGGAACAACAAAGTAACAGTAATATGAATAACTAAAACGAGGGTGGCTCCAGAGGTTCCAAGTAGGCATTATATCAGAGAGTTACATTTGAGAGTGATGATAAATTCTATTAAATTTATATATTAAATGCAATCGGCTTTCTATTGATTTTCAATAAAGTCAACAAGTAAAGGTGACTTTAAAGTCAGCCAAATGTGTATTAAAACGAAATTTTGCAATTTTCATTGAAGTTTGTGTTTCTTCCTTTGAAGTAAATAATGCTTGAGCTGTTTGCAGTAGGATTGGATAAATATGAATGTTCATTCTTGGCCAAACAATTTTCTTGACAAATAAGATATTTTATTTTTAAGAGTCGATTTTTCAAAATAAAAAAAAAATCGAATAAATCGTGAAACTTATTTTATTGCTTGCTTTTATATGGAGAAATTGCAGTTAGTATTAAAATTATTACTAAAAATAATAATTAAACATTTAACATTATCAGTCATAAACTATAAGTAAGATTTTCATATAAAAAAAATTTAAAAATATTGTTGAGGCTTTAATTACAAAAGTTAGTGAAATGTCCATTGCTTAATTTGAAGTACGCCTAGAAAAATATCTATCGGACTAAAACTTAAAATTACTAGAGTTATAATGGATACAATTAAGAAGAAATTAAAAAATGAAATTAAAAATAATGAAATCTATTTATAACTGAATAACCAAAACCTTTTCTTAAATTGATATGTAAAAAAAACATGATCTTTCGATTTTTGATACATTAATTTCATCACTGAAGATAAAGTTTTTAAAGCCAAAATAATAAAGTTGTATGTTTTAATTTAATTCTAAAAATAAGCCTTACTTATGCTTTTTAACTCCATAATGTGTGCGGAAATGGATAAAATTAATTCGCATATTGCCTAATAACATATCTTACAATCTTCCTTATGACTACAAACCATAATTCCTAATCCTGACTAATGTCAAGTCGTAACTTATCGTACCACCCTCGTTTTGCATATATATGATTGGATATACATATTTAGTTTGGTAACATGCAAAATGTATGGATAAACCATGCAGGGCGGCATGTGGCACGTGTTACCAATCAACGCACGTATAGAGAAGTGCAGAAGAGGGCGAGAGGTGGAAAGAGAGTTTTGAGAAATTGTGACGAGTGTGACCAAAGTGCGCAAACAAACATTGCGTGCCTCAATAGCCAAATAAGAAAATCCTTTGGTTTCCATTTCTAAGCGAAGTAGTTAATTTCGTCTCAAGAGAATGTGGAAAGTATAATTATTGTGAGTGGCCTATTGGAGGGGGTGAGGAGGGGTTATAGAGGAATGTTTCATGTCTGCATATGATTTGCACAGTTTGCTGCGGACACTTGAAATTCTCGTTTAGCAATCGTCATCGTTGAGGGTTGAGAATGTTTAGCAGCTTAATTAAATGCAACCAGCAAATGAAGCACACAAAAGAAATGCATTTTAATTAAGCGAAACACCGAGAGAGAAAGAGAATGACAGAGAGAGAGAGAGAGAGTGAGTGAGAGTGTGGGGGGGGGGGGGGGGGGTGAGTGCTATGGGAATGCCAACTGGCAGCGAGTAGGGCTTAGCTGTAATTAAGTGAGCCATTCAACAGACGCTCATCAATTGGCCTCCGCTGCTCCCCTCGTCCTCAACTGCTCCGCTGCTCCCCTCGTCCTCAACTCCTCCAGCAGACTTGAATGATAAATGCCAAACAGATATCGCTGCTATCTAATGGCTAATGGTTATAAATGATGGAAACGTTAGCGTGCTTAACTGACTGCAACTACCTTCAAATCAGTTAGAATAATACTCTATAAATACCTGAAAATTGCTTCTAATTTCATAAAATTTGCCACTTTTTAGATAGGCTAATCCCAATTATATTTTCAGCGTAACAATTCAGCTCAAATCAGTTAACTGACTTTTGGCAACACTTACAATTAGATTACTTAGAGTGTGTTAATATATTGAATTTTAAGTTGACGGGGCCTCTTGCAAAACTAAATATTCTACTGATTTTTTACACCTTTTTCATATAAATGTGCGTAATTTAAATTCATAAAAAAACGTACAAAGTAAAAATATTAAAGTCTATGATTTCAATCTAAAATTTCAGAAATGGTTTATTATTCTCAAAAATAAGCAAATTTTTTAAAATTTAATAAATAAATATGTAAGAAATAGAAATAAAGCAGGAATACATTTTTTCGTATACCTAAAATGTATTTCTAAAAATAATAATTTCTAGTTTGCATTCTGATTCAGCTGAAAGCTAAGTTTTTATGTCGTACGTAAAAGATCGACTCTTAAGTTTAAATATAAAAATAAGTTTTTTAAATGAAAATGCGAAATAAATTTTTAAAAATAAAATAATAAATGCAGGCAGCAAAGCAATGGCAAAGCTAAGTTTATTAAACTAGACTAAGTTCAGAAAAGTTTGAGACTCATTAAAATATAAACCGTTTTTAAATCGATTAGGGATATTTTACCCCTTTTATAGGCTGGCATAATTAAAATTAATTGTTAACATTTTGATTGAGATTTTATTTGAGATTATTTTCAAATTGTTTTTCGCATAATTTAATTTTTATAACATTTTTCATTCCGTTTATTTTCAGGTAAGCGTTTTGTGCAAACATTTTCACAAATTTAATTTTGCCACAACATTCTAATGTAAGTATGCACAACTATGCAAATCTGAAGTACACCTGTACGCCACCTCCTCCCATAACCACCAACCCCCTAGTCCCGCTCTCCGGGTAGCATTGGCATAATCATTAAAATACTCTCATGCCCACTTAACACACAATTGTCTGATAAACCGTTGGCCGTTTAACACACAAATGTTCTCACTTTGATGCCATTATATAATATGTGGATAACACTGGATCCAACACATCCCCACGCAATCTACTTCTCTAAACTGTTGTACACCCGCCGTGCGCCCTTTTGTGGCATGACACATTCACATCAATGCTCACCGGACGAGTGGCAGCACCCATTCACATTGTTGTGTTTGCCGGCAAATGATTTCTAAAGCAATTCAAATGCAAACCGACAACGATAACCCGCCCCCCTCTAGCCACCCCCCTTATCCCATCACCCACTCCTCACCCTCTACTACCCCCCCTAGTCTCAATCGACAACTAATATTGCTGAAGCATTGTGCTTCGTTGCCTGCGACAAGCTGCGATGATGCCTCGATTATGCCTCGAGCCATACCCCCCCCCTGCAATTCCGATTGCATAAAACTAAAAAAATACACTGAACATTTTCTGAATGAAAAGCATCTGTTATAGAAATATATAATTCCAACTTTTATTTACAAAAACGTCAAACTATATAGAAAATTACAACTTAAACATTTAAGAGTGATAATTCAGTTTATTTGTTAATTTTTTTGTTGTTAATCTGTAATTTTGATTTTGATTACCTAAAAAATAAAAACTTTTGATTACCGATGAAAATATTCGACTACTATAATTTTTTTTATTATTAATATTCCAATGTGTTATTATTATTATTTTTATTTGTATTTCTTATTTTCAAGTGCTCTAATTTTAAATGGTAATATTACTTTCGGGTTATTACTATTGAAAGATTAGCAAATTGATAATATTAAAAGTCTATATACTTAATATTGATTTTTTAATTATTAATAATCATATCAAGCCGAAGACTTATTATGCTTAGAACTTAGTAATTTTGTTTAAGAAATAAAAATCATATTTAAAAGGGAGAAGATGAGCATGTTTTAATATTCGAGGGTCTACTGTGTCGTCTGCAAGGCTTTCAGGTTATTTCAACACTGACTTCGTTTCTGATTCCGACTCAAACTCTAGTTTTGATTTCGACTCCGACTCCAACTCTGACTCTGGCCTATGTGGCCATTGTGATTCATCGACGGCCCGAGACTCCTCGGCCTGCGTGGCATGTGATGTGTGGCATGGTTTCAACACTGGCGCCGTTCTGCTATTTAAATTGCCGCTCTATATCCTTGTCCGCCTTTTTGGGGACCGACGCGTCGCCAGCTTCACACTCTGGCCACGCTGGAAAAGTATTTTTTTGCTATTCTCCGCTTTCTCTCTCCCTCTCCGTCTCCGTCACTTTCTAAATCTCTCTCATTCTCGCTCTCTCGCTCTCTCGCTCTGCTTCAGTTTTTGAGTCATCGCCGTTTTATTTATTGTTCTTTCGCAGTTGTTGTCGCTAGGTTTGTTGCCATCTAATCTAATTGCAGTTAATATTTTTTCGATATTCGAAACGGCTTTTTTGGACTCAGCGAACCAAATTGCAGCAGAGAGATGGCGACACAGAGAGCGGCAGCGAAAGAGAGAAAAGGAGAGAACATGGCGTAACGCATACGCTGCGTGGGCATGTCAGCTGGCCTTAACATTCTCACTCTCCCCAGAGCGGGGCATTGCCAGCCTTAAATAATATAGTTTGAAAATCTTAAACAAGTTTTAAAGTTTAAGATTAAATATTTTACAAATTTCATAAATCAGAATTCAATATACATTTTATTTTATTATTGAAGAAAATTTTATTTATTTAAATAGAACTTGTTATAAAAATAAAATAAATTACAAATATGCTACTACATAAGCTTTATTATTATTAATAACATTATTTTCCGATATTTTATACTTAAATTTATTAGTATAATACATTTACTTCATTGATTATTGTTAATAAATATTGTATCTATTTTACCATTTAATTTTTTTATTTTTACATTATTATTCATTTCATTATTATCAATTTAAACTATTTTGACTTTTATAACTTGAAAACAATTAATATATTTTTATTTATTTGTGGTGTATACTAGCTTTCGTAAATGATATTACCTAACAGTAGATATTACCAAATCAGCCGGCTTGTTTTACAGCGCTCAACTGCAGCTCAAGTTTTTTTCTCTGTTCTCTCCGGTTCTCTTTTGCCCTGCTGCAAAGAATGAGACAATGGAAGAGTTCACGGCGCACAATCCAAAATCATTTTCGAAATTTCGCACGTTAAGGTTACACAGCAAGGTCGAATCTGAAAAACTTTAGCAAAATTTTGTATATTTACAAAAATTGTGTGCGAATTATAAAAGTAAATTTGCAAAAAAAGTGAAATATTTCCAATAATTCTGAACTTATCATTTAAAGCTTAGCTCAACCCTAATTGTTGCATGCAAAAGCAAACGTTCGCAAATCAACCACCAATTCTGTCTCTATGCGCTGCTAAGAAATGCTCTCTCTCTCTCTCTGTCGCTTGAGGGGAGGAGGGGGCGCTGCCTGCTCTGCTGCGCCCCAAGTGGTTTGTCCTTTTGATATATGCATTGTCCTTGCCAACGCTAGCGCGGCGTCGGCGTCGACAGAGCAAGCAGCGGCGTTGGCGTCAGCGTCATCGTTAGCGTTAGCGTTGTCAGTTGCTCGCCTGCTGCTGAAAAATTAACATCGACATAATTTAGTTTGTCTTCGTCGTTCGTTGCGCTCGTTACGTATTCGTGCTGTCGCCGTCAGCGTCGTTTCTCTTTATTGTCAGTCGAGTCGTTCTGGTGCACAACATAGAAAGCAGAGACAGGACTACGCAACACGCAGCATAAATAGCGCCCAAAAGAAAAATACGCAAAACAACAAAAACATCAACAGTAGAAACAAAAACAATAACAACGCCGCCGTGTTTTGTTTCGTTTTGTAAACAAATACAAAAAATCGTAGCATACTTTTTTGCGTGGAATAAATTGCTAACTTGTGAGCCCCAAACAAATTAGACAATTATAATTGTAGTTAATTATACCTCAATTGAATTGAATTAAATTACAAAAATATATAATCTGTGCGTTGCGCTCCAAAGTAGGCAGCAATAAATACATATCCGATCAGCTGCGGCTCAAATAACTAAATACTATAATACACTAAAAATAAATTTAAATCAAGTCTAGTAAAAAGGACTCATCATGCTGATTGGATTAGTACGCGATTCGGTGATGCAGTGCTTCTGTCACACTTGCCGTGCGCCGGGCATTTTGCCAGCGGGTAAGCCACATATCAAATAGTAGCAGAAAGCGTAGTAGAAATACTACTGCCAAAACACTGGTAACAATTCGACGAAAGCCATTATAATTAATTACAAATGCCCTGACGTGACTTTTGTCATGTAAATTTCACTGTTTCACTATTTTTTTTTTGTATATATTTTGTTTTATTTATTTATTTGTTTGTCTTTTTGTTCTTTATTTTTCTAGCTGGCGCCACGAAGGTCAAAGCAATTTCGAGCACTTGTGCTTATTATACTTGTCTTTGTTGTTGTTGTTGTTGTTTTTGTATTCTATTTGCTGTTTCGCTTGCCAGAAAAGATGGGGACACATTTTTAACCTGCTTTCGTTTGCCAAAGTGGTTTTACAACCAGCCCCAATGAACTTTTTGCCCCCATCTTGGTATTGTTGTTTATAGTTTGCCGGGAATTGGTTGTATATTTGTTCCTTTGGCTGACCTTACGTTATTCTTGGCCAGCTTTGAGAGCCATCAATTAGGCTCAATTTGCTGCACTCAACTTTTTGATTGTTTTACTAACTAACTCCAACTAAAACGAAAATAAAAGTTTCAATGTGTTTGTTTTCCAATCATCTTTTCGAGTCTGAACTCCACTCAAATCTTTGGGAATGTCTTTCCAGTAGCATGAATAAGATGGTTTTTATGCATTTTCGTTAGTTTAGTTTAAGTTAAAGTGGGTATTATGACATGGGAATTATTGTCTATTATAAAAAATATAAATATTAACCAGGCTTCATACAAGCCTATCACTCTCGAAATTTGGGAACAAACATTCAAAACGGTACAATTAATTAGCGTGTTTTTCGGATCTCTTATTCAAACCCTCTTAAACATAAAAGTAATGCTCCTGCATGTTATTCCAAATATGAATGTATTCCTTTTAGTTATTAACATATTCTTTCTATATTATTTAAAAAAAAAAAAATATATGGTGAACTTATATCTTTTGGTAGGTTATTTCTTTACAACTCTGAAACCGTTTATTAACATGTTTGTCGAGCTGAAGCCTTTATATATTGAAAAAGGGTGTGCACAATAAGTTTATACTTTTTGAAATGGTAATTTAATTAAATCTAATATCATAAAAACATGTACGTGATTCAGTAAATAATCTTATAACCAAGATTACAATGTTAATTCATTATTACTATTTGCTTGTGTTCTATAAAATATATACATGATTAGTTCTCCTTTGGCATTTGGAATCGCTGTTCGAGAATAATCCACAATTAGATCACACAATGCCGAAGCAAATCAAAGCCCAAACAGTCATTAATCATAAAGACAGCTCCTCATGCCGGCTAGCAACCAATAGTCAAGGTCACAGTTTGAGAACTATTAAGTCATCAACAGGCCCAAGACAATTATGTAATACACCAACAGCAACAAAAGCAATGGAGTACAACTGAAACACATTTGTATCTTCAGGCTAGATGAAATATTCAAGTTATTCACAGACTGGTAGGGAAAATCAATTTTAGAGATAGATAAAACAAGAGAGTTGGAGAGCGAGAGAGAGAAAGTAAGATAGAGAGAGAGAGAGAGAGAGAGAGAGAGAGAGAGGGGAGGGAGCAAAGTAAAACTATAAAAACCGTAAGACAAACAATTTGACGTTGATTCCAGATTTAGTTGGAATGAAAAACTAAACGCCACCAAGTAGGCAATAACAATTTGGTGTATGAGTATTTGTTGTTGGTGGCGCTTTTTATGGTTGCCTGACATCGGCTGGCGCCAGTCAGCCGGCAACGATGAGTCATGCCGCATGCCGCATGCCGCATGCCAGCAGTGGGTATGGAATTTAATTTTAGCCCGGTCTTAAAGCGCCTTTCAAAACGAACAACGGTTCTGAATTCCATTCCCACTTTCTTTCATTTGTGTTGCATATGAATGTCTTTATCGGCTTGGACACTGAACTCAGTCCTGGATTTCCCATTCGCAGAGCTCCGTTATGCCGATGATTTTATTTATATTGTATTGGGCTATTAAAACGCAATAATCGCCACAAACAATCGCACATACAACAACGAAATGATTGCGCAATATGCACACGGGCCAGCGAGCACAAACACAAAAGGCACAAACGGCACACAGGGCATACAAGGCACACAAGGCACAACAAAATACTTATACACACAACCTCACAAACACACACACACACACACACCACACACTTACAACAATGACGACGACGATGACGATGACAGTGGAAGGCGTTTATTGATTTATTGACACAAGCACCTTGCGCTGCCAGTAACAGAAAATCGAGTGTTGAACATGAAATATCCTATTAATTTGAATTAATAATTTTAATAATAAATAAATTTGATTTTAAATTTCTTTATTGTTTCCTTATACATTTCTATAAAAATATTTGCAGACCGAACCGAGTTTGTTCCATATAGAAATAAATTGTAATAATGGAAAACATGAGAAAATTTAGATCAATTATTAATTTTTGAAAATTAATATTAATAATCAGGTTTAGTTAATTTGAATGTTTCTTTACTTTATATAATATTTTCCTAAAAAATGATCAAATAATAAAAAACTAGAAAACTGCTTTATTTTAAATTAAATATTTTAATTTAAAATATTTGTTTAGTATATTTTAGTTAGTTACTTAGCTTTGTGTATTTATTGTGGATATAAATCTTATTTTCTTTACTGTATATACTGAACATTTTCTAAATCTATTTATTGTGATCATCAAGAATACGTTTTGAAAGTCAGGCATGCCCCAAAACACCCTCTGAGATGTTACCACAAAAAATAAAAACGACATAAAAGACAGACTCAATAGCAAATTACTAACATGCTTTTTGTACAAGGAACACATCTGCCTTTTACCCTTCTGCCCCTCGAGTGCTTCCTCAGAAGCGACACGTGTTGGCAATTTTTCAATTGACGAAGGTATTTTTCACAATGCCCCACAATGAATAGTTGCAACCTGCTGCTATAAATCTTGCCGCGTAACTGTACCTAATCATCCAGGTGGCGGCACAGCCACACAAACAGCTCAATTAGACTCGTAAAACACATTTTAAACAAAATTAATGAGATAGAATTAATTCGATACTATCAAAAAAATATATAGAATTGTCTGCTTTGTACTATTATTACTATATCAACACTAAATAATTATATAAACTGTAAAATTTTTTCAAATGATTTTTTTCAGTTTTGTTTTTCAATAAAATTCAATAAAATATGATAAATCAACTCTAAAATAGATAACCCCCAATAACAAAATACTCCAGGGATACCTTAATGTAACATAAAATACATTCCAGGAGCTGTCTACAAATCTACAAAGATATATTTACCATATTTTACGGAGTTTTGAGCTTTCTCCTAAAATTGAATTAAACAGATTAGATTAGATAAAATAAAATTGTAATATTGAATCGACATTAAAAATTAAGAGATAAACAAATAAAATGTTGTGATTCTTTGTTTCTTAATTTTTAGCCTCTAATTATAAATTTTTTAATACCTTTGTTAATGCTTTTTTTTTTAGTTATCTCTCTGACTATACGCAACATAATTAAAATAAGTATTAGATTTACAATGATATACAGATTGGATTCTGTTCGAAATTAAGAACCTAACAATAAAATTATTAACTGTAAAGCTGTTGAACTTAGTACACATTTTCTAATCATTCTTAAAGTAATATTTACCGCTTAAACAATTTTTGCTCTTAGCACTTAGATTTAATTAGATCAAGTTACAGGCTGAATTATCGTTTGACACATATCTAATTTATGTGGCAGACACCGATTCCTACTGTAAATGTGGAAACATCTTAATTTCAAAAGATGCTCTTGTGGGAGGCGTGGGGGGGGGGAGGATAATGGTGGCGTTGCAGACTTCTTTACCCCAGCCACAATTTACTTTTGGCCAAGGTTAGAGCTGAAACATGCTGGTTTTTAATTTGGCGCCTCTAATTGCGAGTGCCGCTGCTTGGGGGCCACACATGTCTCAATCTGTCTCCCTCTCTTTCACTCCCCATATCTGTATGCATCTCTTTTTCAAACATATCTGTTTCTCTCTCTAGCTGTCCCTTTCACACGCCTCGTTTGCGTGGCTTCTGCCTTTTGCCTCTGGGGCTGTGTGGCTCGCGTTGCTTTTTGGCTTGGCAAATTAGATTTCCTTGTTACGAAATTGCAATTCAAAATGCTTTTTGGGCTGCTGCTGTTTCTGCAGTGGCAAATTTAAGGGAAGGCATTGAAACTTTTGTGTGCAAGGGAAGCAAAACGGTTTAAATTGCTGCTAAAATGTGGATGAACGTGCGATATGTGAAATGCCAGAAATGCGGCAAATGTGAAAGGCGTGTTTGGGTTTTCATTAAGTTAAACTTGAATTGAATTCTAAGCTTTTTACAAGGAAAGGTTATAATTTTAATAATAGTTATTGCTCAGTAGCATAAATATAAAAAAAATAATCCTCTGATATTGCGACTGCTACGCACTTTAACAGAGCAGAAAAAGGAGCAAATTCAGTTTAATGAAATGAATGCTCTTTAGCACTGCTCTGTCCTGTTATTGGCAAGAGCAATAGCAGTAGCAAAAGCAAAAAAAAAATAATTAAACTGTACTCTCTTAAGTTGTAGCAATAGCAAAACGAACGTGAGCAGAGCGAGAGAATATCAATCAAACTTAACAGCTATTTTCACTTCCATAGCAATCATATTTTTGTTCTGCTATTTTGCTCCAATGATACAATTCCCGAGATAAAATTAGTATTGTTAACATTTGTAGCAGCTGCAATAGCAAATCGAAAAACTATTCACTTAAATTTCATGACTTTTTTTTAAGAAGGAAAAGCAAACAATTTCTTTTTGTTCCTTTAATATCGGAGTAAAATAAATGTTATTTATACGAATTTAATGTATCAAAAACCAAGTCCCACAAAGAGCATATTCAAATATGCAAAACTCACTTTTTCATTCATGGAATTTAAATCTGAATACATTTCATTCAATTGCTTTGATATTTAATGAATGCTTTAAATTGTTTAGCATTCATTATTTACCTGCGCTTGTCATATTAATACATTAATTATCTAAATTGAAAGTCATAAGCACTTATTAATAATAATAATACATATAATATATTAAAATAATTAAAAGTCTGGCTAAAAGCATTTTCGGTGCGGTTTGCTTTCGGCCAAAATCCATTTAGATGGATTGCTGGCCGGCCAAATGAAGTCGACTGAATGCCAGTGTAAATATATTTTGATGCATCTTTGAGGTGCTGGATCCGACAAATGTTGCTGACAGCTTGTGGCTAAATAGCGTTGGGTGATGGTGGATGGGGTTTCTAGGGAATGGTAGAGGCATATTGAATATGATGGATTAGTTGGGCTTGGACCGCCCGCAAAGTAGCTAAACATGTGTTGCAAATGTCCACAAATTACTGTGTCCAAAAAGCAATGAGAGAAGCACAGAGAGATTGACTGATGGGGAAAGGAAGGAGAGAAAGAAGCTATCAAAAATTCACTAATCGAGTATGTTTCATTCCTCGAAATGTGTTTGAGCAGCTGTTGTAACAATATAAATATATATATATAAATATATATAGATATATATATGTATTAATATATATATATATATATATTTATATATTAATATATATATTTATAAATATATATATATATATATATATATTGCAAATTGTTGTCAAATCTACTTAATATTTATTTATAGCACAATATTGATTTAAATTAAATTTAAAATAAAGAAAAGGGAATGTTTATAAGATTTATTTATAACATTTTTGGGGGTATTTCAATTAAAAATGGTTCAATATTTGTTGCACAAATTCGTGGAAAACACTGGTTTTTATGAATTAGATATGATTTGTAATTGAGTTCTTAATTACTGAAGTTTAAGACTCTTAATTGATTTCATTATATAATCTACTTTAATGATTACAGTTTTTTAAAAACGGTTCATGCAAGGATTTATTGATAGAGTTACAACTATTAAGAAAGTATGAGAAAATGGGAAGAAGTTAATCAAGACAGCTGAAGCGATATCACAATTTAGAAATTTAACAACAAACATAAAACCTAGCATATTACGTCTATTATTGTAGTAGTGAAGGGTAATTAGAAGCAGTCTTTTGATGTGTGTAGAAAAGTAAGAAACTCTTCTGCTCAGATTCCAATCTACTTTGATGAATATGATATTGTGGAGACCACATAGACCATTTATATTCCAGAATTGGGCGTACAAGAGAAATAAATAGTATCCAAATCGTATAAGGATCATCAAATTCCTTTGACCAATGCCTAATAAAATCAATAACTTGAAAGGATTTATTGACAGTTATTTAATATGAATATCACTAACACATCTATTGATAAAATAAGTGTTTGAAATATTGTCAATAAATTGCTTATATTTTGTAAAGTTTACATATATATGGAGTCTTCATACTATACATAATTTGTAAAAGTAAGGCAAAAGTAATATACAAAGTTCTGCAACTATTAATTTAGTTCATTTGCAGCAAAAATGATTGGGGTTTTTTTTGTGAATATTCCCAATGCTTGTCTCAAATAATGAACCATTTTACATTTTAATACCCGCAGATTAATTTAAAGCTGTCTGAAATGTTTATTTCTTTTTAGTTCACATTAAATAATTAAATAAAAAATGGATTTCATTTTAGCTTTAGTTTATCCATCATTTTAACAATAAAACGCTCTGTAAAAATGCAATGTTTTTTTTATATTTTTTTTTTTGCTGTAAATGGAAGTGGTTTTGTTTTGTAACGCATAAAACTCTCAGAGAATATTTATATTTGCCGACTTTTCGGCGCCAGCTGACAACTTGCCACAAATCCAAACTGACATTTTTATTGTTTTAGTTTTAGTATAAAAGCCATTAAGTTAGTTCTTTTAATTGCAATAATATAAATTATATATATATTTGTATGTATCCGATTGACAGCCACATTGAAACATGAAACATATATGTAAATATGTTTAATATTTATCGCTTCAACTTGCGTGACTTTAGCTCACTTACATATTTGTCAGCCATTAAATTTGTCCTTGAAATTAATTGAAGCAGCGAGTGGAGGCTGACTATAAAAGTATACTGAAAAGGTGGCTCTCATTAGTGGCCTGATGTGAAGCGGAAATCCCTTCACAGTATCGACATTTTTGCTGAAGGAAATAAACTGACTGACAGATAGACTGACTGACTGACTGAATGTGGGTAAGATTGAAATTGATATAGAGAAATTGATACTCTTATCATACACTCAGAAAAAAGGCAATTTAGAATTCATATATTTGTGAAATATACTTTTGCATTTTATTCTTTTTTGAAAATATTTTTCATTATTGCGAAATATATTTCTGTATTTAGTTGTATTTTTACAAATTATTTTTAATAATCATAACTTTTTTATAGTTTTCAGGGTGAATTTCATTTTAAGACGATTTTTTCTATTTGAGTTAAATTTTGTTGAGTGTATTTAATTCTTAAAAATTTAATCAGGAGCTTTAGCAGTGTTTCTCTAAGTAAGATTGTAAACAAATTAGTTCCCACAAAAATTATCGATTGAGATGCATTAATGAAAAACATTATAATATTAGATCATATAAGAAATTATTATTTTTGAAAATTGTATAGAAACTTTATTTATAGATATTTTGATTGAAACACATTAAAGAAATAATAGTATTAAATTAAGTTTTTTATTAATTTTAAATAGTCTTAAATATAAAATATTGCAAGAAAAAGAATGATATTAGTTCCATTTCCAGTGCAAAATTGACATTTAAATGTTATTTTTTGGTGGTTTCTTTGGGTTGTTGTCATTTGTTTTCACTACACCAACTGTTGCATTTAATGGCGCCTTAAAGCCAAAATATAAATTTCAATTAGGCTTATCGGGCGCCCAGCAGCCCAGCCCTGTGCATAATAAGAATAAACGATTGTCAAACAGCGATTTCATTGCTCGAAGCTCTGAGAAAGTTGACGGCATTAATAATACTGACAGTATTTGACTACTGTTAAAACTTCCACAATGCAACGACTATAAACGTTTTCATTCAACGCTTTTTACTAGATTTTTTATTATTTTTTTTCCATTTATTTTCGGGCGGCTTTTGACACGCTGTCAAAATTTGACAAAGTCCTGCGAACGGATGAACTGCAGCTGAGTTGTCCTCTCAGCTCTGAAAGCTGTCTATCTTTTTTTACAACACCTTTTTCCAGCTCCTGTTTTTCATCAAACTGTCGAAAGTCATAAATAATGCCCCCTGTCTATGTGCATGTCTGCCGTGGAGAGTTCCTGGTCCCCAGTGTGTAATTTTACAGCTCACACATGAAGCATTTTAAAAGCTTTAAAAAACTTTTGCAGAGTTGCTTTCTTCTGTTCTTTTTCCAAAAAAATAAATGAAATACCACAAATTCCTGAGCAAACAGAGCAACAGCAAAATCATAATGAAAGCAGTAAAAGTAAAGAAAACCATTTTCTCTGAAAGAGGAAATCAACATGAAAACATTTTCAGCTCCCGATGTGTGAAAAGTCCGGAAAGGTAAAGATAACTAAGACTTAGGATTTATATTTAAATATTTTCTTATCCCTTTAAGGCCGTTTAGTAGAACCAAAAGCAAATTTAAAAAAAAACAAATATGATGAAATATTTAATTTTGTTTCAAACCAAAGTTTTTTATGTAATACTTTTCTGAACTTGATAAATCTTAGCTATTCAAAATTATTTTATTTTTGTGAAAGTGTTTGTTAATTTTATTTTTTTTATTAAATATTAATTAAATATTAATATACTGAAGAGTTAGAGTAAAAGCTACTTTGGCCTATAACTCATAGATGATTCTATTAAATTTGAGCTAATTGTTTTAATATTGACTGATGATTTCTCCATTAGCAATATTAGCAAGTTGGATGATTTAATTGTTTAAAAAAATGAAGAGATTATTTCTCATTTAAATCGTATATTTTTCGAGTATATTTATAAATTTAATATTTAATCAAGAGTTTTGTTTCTTGAATATATCTAATAACAAAATAAAATTCAAATATTTTCTTTTGTTTATCAGATATTAATATATTCATTAAATTAATTATAAAAAAGAGGCAATCTTATTAAATTCCTTATTCTTAATCATTTTATATAGCTGTTTTGGCAAGGATTAAATACTGAATGTAGTCGAGACATTATATAAATTAAATAAATATGATTAGCTAACTTACAAGATGGAAGAAGGGGAGAGAGATGGGCTGTATTCGTGGATAAGGATAGACTAGGAACGGGCTAGGAACTACATCCTCACATAACTCAGCTGCTGCGCTGGCTAATCAAATTCTGCCAGTTTGTGCCTGGAACTTGGGCTGTTGTCTAGCAATGCCAAGAGAGAGGCAGGCTGCCACAGCTGGAACTCTATATACATATTTGGGCCAAGTTGTCACGTATCGGTCACATTTTTCCACATTATGCGGAAGGTGGCCGAGAAGAGTCTTGTGATCCTTGTTCATGTGGATCACGTAACAGACGCGTACATAACATTAGTTAATTTTCATCAGTGTTTCCTTGCCTCCTTGCCTCTTTGCTCCCCTCCCGCCTTTCTCCTCTCATTGTCTCGTCCGAAATTCAACAAATTAATGAAGTTGCATTTTTTGGCGCTTCTTGGCTTGGCATGCCGAGAGCAAAAAACAACAAATTGGCTGCCAGGTCAGCATCTGCATCTGTGTTTGGCATTTAAATGCGAAAAACGCTTTTCGCCCTGAATAAAAAATATAAAAACAAATGACAGAATTCCGCCACGATGTCATCATCACTCAATGCAACAACCCCCCCCCCACGCTTCACCTACCCTTCCGTTTTTTTGTGTGTGTAATGTGTGAAGAGCTGAAAGTCTCCTCTTTTTTTTTTGTACTTGGTATGCGTAATCCCTATTGGCCCTCTTGGCTTTTGACGCTCCAGCAATTTAACGTGAAAGAGTGTTAAGCATGTTTATTGTTCCATTTGGATGCCCTGTAGCCTTTTAGTGTGTTTTACTGTAGCAAAGAGGAGATTACTTTTCGACACTCATAAAAAATCTGTCTGACGTTTTAGAAAATCCACATGTTTTCTGAATATTTAGAAGAGCTGGAAAATATCACAATTAACTCAGCGACAAAAGCTAAACTCTGATAAAGCAGTATATTTTATTATAATAAAATTCATTACTTAAAAATTAAAAATTAATCTTTTTAATTTAAAGATATTTTCTTTATATTTTTATAAATTATTTTTAATTTTGCTCATCCGATATTTATATAAAATACAAATCTTTAACTTTAAGTTTTTGCTTCATTGAAAATATTTCAAAGAATACAAAGCAATAAATACCCAAGCACAAGCATAATATGGGAATATCAGTGTCAAAGTCAAGATTTTTGTTAGATTTCGTAGTGGAAATATTCACGAGTGCAAATGAATACATGAATTATTTAGCAGACCGAATGTCCCCTTTCGGTGACAAGTCTTCCTCAAGCTTGACATAAACAGCATAAAGGAGCAACAGCAAAGAGGTGCCTCTAAATAGAAGGAACAAGCATTAACCAGACTTGGAAAATACCCTGAATAACTACAGCTTTACATTTAAGTGCAAGATTTGTAAAATTTGTACAGGGTATTTTATATTGCGAAAATGCACTTGATTAAGTAACCCTCCAGCAGATGCCCTGTATAGAGCAATTTAAGGTATTTTTATTAAAAGTAATTTTAGTTTTCATATAAATTACAGGGTATACAAAAAAATTTATTTTTTTTTTATAAAAATATCACAAGTTTTATTGTAAATTTAGAACAATAATATTTATATATAAATAAAAAATAAATACAAAGTAAACGCGAGAATTATAAAACAGACTACAATTTTTAAACGAATGTAGAACAACTCCACTTACTACAAATTACAGGGTATAATTCAAGCAAATTTAGTTTCCGCGCACACAAAAGCCGTAGCATAAAAAGCACAAAACATGCAAATAAAAAACTGAAAGCGAATGAGAAATGGAGGATGGAGTTAAGGTGACGATGGAGCTGGATTTAAAGTAAATGGAAAAGTTGGGGGAAAATTGCATTAGGCGTCCGCAGACAACGAATAGAAGCACGTAGTGTCTGGAATGGAATGAAATAGTGGCATGTAGATGGATGGTACAAGGACGGGTGGGAGAGAGTCAGGGAGGAGGAGGTACTGACTTTGCCATATGGCTTGCAAATCTATCACAACAGTGAGTCGGCATTGCCAGTTTTGGATTCTTCAACTTAACTGAGAAATGGATCTGGTTTAGGTATTATGACATGTAAAAAATGCTGAAAATGAATGAAACAAAAACTTTTGTTTCTCAAGGAGAATGTTTTCTGCGTTCTTTAAATTTAAATTTGCATATCTACGAATAAGTCAAAGAAACTGAATAAGATTGGGAAGAGTGGTGGGGGGGGGGTCGAATGGAGCCCACTTTAAGAAGCGACGGTCGTCAACAGCTGTGGCTAGAAGAGACATTGACATTGTTGTTTTTGTTGTTGTTTTTGTTTTTGTTGTCCTTCCACTCAAACAAAAAGATGCCTTTGTGCAAGTTTATTTTTGTCGACGGGCGTGTTGCTGCTGCCAAACAAAGCAAACAAAAAAAACGAAATAAAAAACAATCGACTGACTAAATGACGGACTGACAGTCAGTTACGCCCAAGTGTTCTCTGACAATAACATTGAATTTTTATGGCAACAACACGTTTCTGGTGGCAAATGGCAAGTGGCAAGTGGAAAATGGCTGTGAGCTGAACTGAACTGAAACGGCGCGAAATGTCTTATGCAAATATGTATTTTTGGCCAACAAGCTAACGTTGGCTTTCTGGCAATGCAGTGATGGCCAAAAGTTGTGCGTCATTTTGTGGTAATTACTTGAAGCACAAATAAAACTCAAAACAAATACACACAGCCAAAATACAAAGAAGAGCAAACAAATAAAAATAATTTTAAAATGTTTACTTAAACAAATTGCTGAGCTATTCAGAAATATTTCAGATGATATTTCGAAACATTACAATAAAATTAGTTTATATAGATTTGAGTAAAATTATACAAGCATATCTCAAAACAATCCATATTAAATTTAATCAAATTCAGGGTTTATCGATAAATTTAGCAAGTGAAGAAAAAATTGGTAGTTCCTAAATATTCCTATCAGTATTCAAGGTGTAGACAAACGTCTCAGGAATAAGAACTGACAAAACTGGAATCCCCCCCCACCAATTATGTCAATCGATGAGGGGGGGCGGGTTTTGGCATCATTTTATAATGACAGTTGTAAATATGTTGATATTTTAAAGCTAACTTTTAAGCCTCTTAAGCGTTAATTAGGAATAAACATTTATTTTTATGACACCCGAAAATATAGGGGGGGGGGTGGTTGTTTTAAACTTTTCAAGCAACAACTTTGCTGACCACAGCGACGCATCGAAGCCTGTCAAAACTTTGGCGGTGGGGAGAGGTCGAGGCATCTGTGGCCACGCTGCACACTCATTAAGATGCGAACTTGTGGAGCAACGCGAGGAGGGAGGTGGTGTGAGTCAGAGGATATCGTCTGATAAGCGAAATTGCGTTGATTATAGCATACTTTGAGGCGGCCAAGTGAAATATTGCCAGTGACCTTTAGGCAAAGAGGCAGAGCTCTCTTTTATGCTATATTAAGCATAATTTTATAATTAATGCGCAGCTGGGCGTGGCCACAAAGGGGGTATTGGCTGCGGGCGCAAAGTGCACAAAGAGTGTATAGTAAATAAAGATGAGGCAACTAACCAAAATGTTGCCCCAAAAACACATAACTCCAAAAAAAAAAGAAGAGGCTTAATTAATGCTGCTGTCTTTTAGAGCTTTAAAGAGTGTAGTAAATTTGAAAAAAATTATGCTAATGCAAAATGTAATCAGTTCTTAATATGTTAATTATTGGCTAAACTTTTATGTGAAATTCACTTTGGCATTATAAAAAGATAAAGTTTTGTTCTCTCCATCAGATAATTTTTGAATCCACTCTGAGAACTGTCGAAAAAGCACATGCAATGTATATATTAAAATGGCTAACAAAAAGATCTTTAATAAATATGAATTATATATATTAAATTTATGGGGTATCGTCTAGTCGACTAACTCATTTTAAATTTTGCTGGTTTATTACATAATACAAATTAATTGGATTTTAGATTAGTAGCCAAAGCTAAAATTGTACACACAGGTTTCAATAAATTTTGCGGTATAATTTTTATTATAATAATCATGAATATTATTTTCTTTTTGTTCATTTCACTTCTAAGGACCATTATAATAATTAACTTTAAATTAATGTGTCAAAAATGCTGTACAAAAAATAAAATAACAATTTATGATGATAAAATAATGACTTGTCGAATTGTTACCATGGTTTTTCTTCAAAAGTAAATTGAAATAGAATTTGTGTTTATCTGACATAAATATTTTATTTCCAACTCTATTTTCTAACGCTAACCAACACTCGACAAAAAAAAATAAAGTAGTGTCGAGAAGATCGGCGCCCATGAAGAAAAACAATAAAATACGCTCAAAGCAGCCGCGACTAAACAAGAAAGTGAAATTCATAAGTAAGTACTAAAAATATTAACTAAAGTTAAACATTTAAAATATATACCAAATAAATTATAAAAAAAAACCTGCACAAATCCTGATTTTCTGCTATAGAAATATTTTTATACACCTTTAAGAAGAATTTTGAAGAATAAATTCGGTTGCCTTCTGCAGCTTAATTAGATTTAAGCTACTTTGTGTTGCGCCTCAAAATAGATAATGCTATTTTTACCACCCACTCGATTTACTTTTCCACCCTCTGCCTATCATCCCCTAATTGCATAACGACACAACTTTTTTCCTCGGCTTGAATTGATCAAATTAGACAACATGGCAGCAGCAACTGTTTGATGGGGAATACGTGAAACTGAGTTTTGATAGGCAACTGACAATGTGGCAGTAGCCAACTAAAACGCCCATTTGTCGTGCCCTCCCAAGTTAAGGGGAGCAAAAGGTCAGCAGTAGCAATAGTCAGCAGCAGCGGGTCCTCACCGACTGCGAAATACTCTGATAGCAATAGATTACCAATATATTACCCATAGATTACCAATAGATTAATTTACCATTTAGGTTCGGCGACACTAGCTCTAAAATATAAATGTAAAATATTAATTTTCGAATGTGACTAGAAATTTATTGACCAATTCTAGGAAAGGGTTCCCCAAAATGCACCTTCTAAAAACAGTTATAGGCAACGCCGATAGTATAAAGAAAAACACAACTTGGCAACATGGTCACCAATTTTGTACCTCATGGCTGCAAATGTTGTCTCCAAGCGAACAACAACAACAATAACAACAACAATAATAATAAAATGAGCCGGTCAGGTAGACGCCACTGGGCAAATGAGTCATTTCCCAGACCTGCCCGGCCGAGACGCACCTTGGCTTTTTGTTGCCTTTTGTTAGGTAATAAAATGTGAAAATCGTCTGGCCGGCGCCAAGCCAAATGAGGTAGATTTAGTCGCACACAACACACAGTCCACAGCACACAACCACGCCTCCCTCTCCTCTTATTCCTGGCCAAAAAAATAGCATGTCCCTAGGCGAATAGGTATTATTTGATACACCCCCCCTTTAGTACACTCCCCTAGTCATGCGTATATTTATACAACTGGACTTTGTGTCGTTGTTGTTGCAACATTTTTAAATATTTTGCGGAGATTTTGGTGGTCGTGTTGGTAAGCTGATATACTCACTTTGAATCCTACCACCCACACCCACTGTCTACATGGGGCATGCAGTCGCTTAATTGTCGTGCCATGGTGACAAAAATTGTTTCATTTCATTATGTTATACCCTGTAAAAAGGCAGAGCTTGCTAGAGTCTGAGTTTATTTGTCAATGATTCTTTTATGTCACAATTTTATTTTATACATAAAACTAATCAGTTTATTGCAATTTATTTATGTTATTAGTAAGTAAAATGATAAGCAATTTTAGGCAGCAATAATTTCTAAGCCAACTGATCTTTTCCTTTTTTCAATTCACAATTATAATTACGTTGGAACTGAGATCTTTAAAATTACTTACTGGTTTTCATAAATAGAAAAATATGTTTTCTAAATTATAAAAACATTGAATTGCATATAGAGAGTATCTCATAGTCGAGCATTTGATTCACTTGTTTCACCTGTTTATTTTAGCCGCTGTGCGGTTAAGTGTAATTAAGACTGCAGGTAAAATATATTTGTCTGTTTTTATTTGGTTTATGTGGATTGTTGATAAACAGCTAACACATTTTCTGACTGGACGATGAACTCGTTGGTCGGATAAATAATTGGACTTCTTCATTTACCGTTAGCAAGCATTGGGAGTATCAATTGTAATTGTTACAATTTCTTTTTCATCAATCAATCAATCTTTAAGTTTATAAATTTTCACTTTTCATTATAGTACTTGGCAGATTGTTTGTCCTTCATTTTATATCCATTTGAATTTTCATTCATATTCATCATGGAAATCTGCTAGTTTTCATATATTGTACTTGCCCTTATCAATTTATCTTTTCTTCGTATTCGGATACATCGAGTTCATTCATTTTCGATATGCAGCCTGCCCCTGCCCCTGCCCCTGCCCCACTTCCGAGCCTGCCGCTAAAAGCTTTTCCTCAAGTCAGAAAAATCCCAAAACGCGCAAAAGTCATTAGATCCCCAACAGCTTTGAGTAAGTTGAGCATAGTTTGCTGTTTGATGAGAAATTTTGGCCAAGAGGGCTGGTTAAAAGGGAAAGCAGTAAAACGAAATTTATCTTAACTAGTTTTTGTTGGTCCGATTTAATGGGTTTGCTAAAGTTGCAAGAGTTCACAGAACGACTCTTCAATATTCATTTCATTTCGCAAACATTCGGAACGAAATTTAAATGCAATTATAAAACTAAATGAAAAGTTGAGCGCAAGAATTTCATTTTATTATGAAAATTGAATTGTTATGTTTCAAATTTAATCCATGCTATGCCCAAACTCTGCTAAAAATAGCTATGCATTAAATATTAAATAACTGCTGGCTGCTGCTAATTAAACCTAAATGAAAATTGCATAAAAATTATTAAACGATATATTCCCACTAAATATTTGCATAAAAGCAAACTAATTAAATGTTAATTAAGTTGGCAGCTCCAAAATAATAATAAACCCAAAAATTAGCAAGCAAATTAATTGAAAAGCCTGCAGCAAAATGGAAATGTGTTTCGTAAGGGTTTGGGTCTGGTGAGGAGTGAGGAGTGAGGAGTAAGCAGTGCGACCGGGGTAAGTAAATGGAATAAACGTGTAAAATGGCAAACATCAATAAACAACACTCAAATTGCAATTACAAATTAATAACGACTGGCAATCCAATCGAGAAATATTTGTGGATATACATGATACATGATACATGGAACACATATGAATCTATCTGCATGTATTTATTGCTCCATGCATGAAATGCAAACAGGAAAGTGCAACTTGCAAATTGCACAACACACGAGGGGATATTCAGGGAGAGATGTAGACGGAGACGGAGACGCAGACGGAGGAACGAACTTCAGTGCCACAATTTAATTATGCGTGTGCGAATTTTTAATTAACGCTGTTTATTTGATTTAATTGAAATACTCTTTCTGTTTGGCAGCATCACTTTCCCAATCTGTACAATGTTCTGTGCCAAGTTAAAAGAGAAAATAACAAGCAGGAAAGCTCTAGTCGAGAGTGCTCTACTTTGGGATGAGCTGCACACAGCTATTATATATAGATTATTGGGTATTATTTATTTGTTCTTCATAAAGTTTTTAGAGATGATAAATATTAAGTCAATATTTTCATATTCGATTAGATTGCTATATTTTACAATTGTGGCTATCAGAAATTGAATTTACATCGATATTCGTTTACATGAACCTATATGGCTGATCGACTTAACTGGTAAATTTGGTGTGGAATGTATATCTTCTGGTTTCGTTGATGTTTTTTTTTTTAAATGAAAATATGACCCAATTTAAAGTGATAAAATTCCTCTTAAAAATATTCACTTCTGCAAAACAAAATAAGTTCGGTTTCTAATCTGGGTATGTTTTAGAATAATATTATTTTATTTTATTATTAATCCACTACTATCGTAATGATAAATGTCAATAATTAAATAAATATGAATATAAAATATAATATATAATAGATTTAATTTGTTTTGTTAATAATTTATAGCTATGCCAACATTATTTTCATAGCATCAGTTTTGATTGCTTTGTGAACTAAAGTTTTTGAACGTTTTCCAAAATATATTTAGACATTATTATTCCTTTTCTATATCAAAAATAAATTCTAATTAAATGGAAAATGTTGTTGTTTTCATGTGTAATCTTTACACGGGCTCTAGTATTTTTTCATACTTTAGATTCTAATACAGGATATATTCTAGTCGAGCAGTCGCTTTTGGCACAATTATTTATTTACTTTTGAAGTGATAAGGGGAAATTTTGCAAAGTTAAGAGTGGAAAATGCAATTAAAAAATGAGAGCAAGTCAATTAAAAGGACCGAGATGACCAAGGCAAAAAGGTTTAAGCCAAAAGGAACAAAGGAAGCAAAATGGCTGACACTTCTAAAAGTGTCGCCATTAAAAGTTTTTGCAAAACCATTTGGAACAAAATCGCAAACGCCTCTAAAATGAGAAAAATGGCATCAGCGAAATAAGCGGATATTGTGAATTATTGTTTATGATGACAAATCACACCATGGAGTGCAGAAGAGCAGAGCACGGACATAAGTTGAGAGAGGGTTGGGGACAAAACTCACTCTAAATAGCTGGCCAGGGCATTAATCTTCGGTGCATTCTATCGAAATACCAAGAACATATGTGCAAAAAAAAGGAATATATAAAACTGGCAGCAAAAACTATTCATGAGGGTCTGCGGACTCCACTGATGGCTTACAAACTGGTTTGAGGAATGGCTCTGGCAGTAATAGTGTGCCAAGATGATATATTGTCGAATGGAAAAGCTATTTGAAGACTAAGTGGAAAACAATCTCGGATGGAATTTTAGCCAACTAACAAACAGCTGTCTTGTAAAAACGACAGACAAGTTTTAAAAAGAATTTTCTTATTTAAAGAAAAGTCGAATTGCATTTAAATGACAAAATTAAAACTTCGAGCTAAAAATTAAAGTCCCACTAAATGCGCGCAAAATGAACTGTTTTTTTTTTATTAAATTATTTCTAAAAATAAGAAAATAAACTAAGAAACGTCTTTTTCTAGGGAAGGAGAAAAGCAAGCCATGTTTTTTTTTTTTTTTTAATAATTGTTAAGATTAAATAAAATATAATTACATAAATTTACAAACTAAATCAAAATTATTTTTTAAATTTTCTTTTCTAAACAAGGAAGCAGTTTGCCTTTTCGCCAAATTGTCTAAAATTGAGTGTGTAATTTTTTTTTCTGATTGTATGAAGCAGCCTTATAACAAATTTCAATTCAAAGAGCAAAAATTCAATAATATATTCCTGCTGAAAGCCTGAAGAGTTTGGGTTTAGTGTCAGATAAGTGAAATCGAAACGAGTATTTGACTAAAATGCTTGTCGTGTTTGTCTTTATCCATTGCATAGCCAGCGGGGCAAGAGCTTCTTGTGTTTTGTTTGCTTTCTAGGTTAACATGTTTAAATAGTTTGGAATTCCACATATCCAGTAAACCAGCCAGCCACCTGCACCAACCATGTCCCGGAACGCTTCTCCCTCAAATTGAACACCGCAACCAGGATCACAAATGCTTTTGCTGTCATTATTTGCATAGCAAATATGTTTCCTTTTTTTGGGGAAAAGGTGAGGAGGGGAAGAAGCGTGCTTCTGACCACACAGCAAACGGAATACAAATATTTTGGCCATTTGTTTGCCTTAGTCCGTTTACTTATTATGTGAACATTTGTGAATAAGCAATGCCAGTTGCAAGCAGGACCACAATACAAAATACAATAATACAAATAATAATAATTCGTATTATTTATGCTAATGGCAACGGCAGCAACTTCCCAACACAAAGCTATATCCTGACCCCAGGGATTGTCTACAGTTTAATTGCACATATATACACGACTTATCTATACATATATATATATATATATACGAGTATTTATATATGTATTTGTTTTCTATTATAGCCAATTTTCCCTGAAGCCAACATGGCACTGCTTGTGCTAACATGATTTGACCATAATTCAATTGAAAGTTTTGCTGTATATCAGCAATCAATCAATCAGCTAAAACGAGTTGCCAAACAATTCCATTGCCAATGTTTATAAACATTTCTCAATACTGTGTAATAAAATACATAATTATGCGTTGCTTTTTATCTGAATTATTTATTACTGAATAAACATAATTAAATCAAGCTTTTGCAATTAAAATATTTAATAAATATATTTAATTGTTAAACTATTTAGTATATATCAAAATAATAAAGGAAATTCATTTCAGAGTTCTTGTGCTTCAAACAAAAAGGAGATGGTTGTCAATTTTTTAAGTTCTGACAAACCTGCAAAATGAAAATCTAATAATTATAAAAATAATATGCATTTGTAAGCACTTGAAACCCACAAAAAATATATGGGAACATAACACGTTTTTCTTATAAATATTCGTTGACAGAAAGTATAACTTTGCAGATAACGGTAAACCGGCAGCTTTAATTATTCCACGTAAGGGTTTTATTGAAACCAAGTTGTTTTGCATGCCAATTATTTATTTATTTGTTCCAACTTGTAAAGTAAAAAATTGGCTTTACTTGGGTTAAATTCAAATCGAAAAAATAAGACAATAAATTTATCTTAATTTCAATCTTATATAATTTTGTTAATAAAAATGTTAAATATGAAATTGAGTAATCCTATATTAAATAAGTTATATTGAGTCCTTTGTTTAATATTAATTTATATACAAACTTTATTACTACTTTATAAGTTTCAAAGATGATTTTACACATTTGGTAAATAACTTCTGACATTAGGAAATATATTTATAATTTTATGAAATTATTGAATGATCGACGGAGTCCTTTTTCAACCGTTACACAAATTTGCGCTGAATTATTATACCCAAGTTGAACCCTTTAATGTATGCACGGCATTAAATCAGAGATTGCAACATCCAGTTGAAATTTACAATTGTTGAAATCAAACAATGCATGTTAATTATTCAGCTCAACTCTGAAGTGTGCAGCAATGCGTGGGGCTTGATAAACATGAACAACAAATAAATTTACATTATTAAAAATAATAATAAAATGTATTTACGCGAGCGGAAAGCTGAAAACCAAAATGTATTTCACAATTGAAAATATTTTCCTGCCACAGGCGCAAAACAACGCAAGTAGAATGGGAAAATGTTGCAGCTGATAATAAAATGAGCGGAACAAAATCCATTGCGGATCAGGGAGTGTTTGGTTTTTCATTTTGCCAGCTCCGAGTTTGACCCAAAATAAAAACTAAATAATTATGTGGTGTGGCTGGTCGGTGACTGGTCGGTCGACGATCCGATTTTGGACAATGCGGTCAACCAGTTATCTGGACTTTTGTGAATCTGACGATGCTCCATGCTGCATGGAAAGCGTTGCGCCCATTTGTATGCAACATTTTATTTATGGGTACACTTGGAAGGGGCAATTTTATTATTACACTGCATAATACGCAGGGAGCACATCCTGGTGTCCTGCTGATTGCGCATTGAAGTGAGCTCCAAAAATGCTTTTCGCAAAAGGTTTTTAGAAGTGAGAACAGCAGAGGGGTGGGGGGGTGGGAGGGTTGGTTAGAGGGTCTCTTGTGTAAACCGCAAAATTGCATTGTGGTCAAACACGAGTCTTAGGTTGGGCGAGTGGCATGCAGATGCTTTGCATACTGCCAGGATTTAAAAGGACTTAAAACCAGAAGCGGCAGCTGTCAAAATGGGCTCCTGCTGCTCTCTGACAAAATATTTTCATTGAACGCATAATTTTCACACTTGTGTGTGTTTGAGTGTGTGTGTGTGTGTGTGTATGTGTGTATGTGAATAATAGTATCCACTTCTTCACCTTACTCCGCCGAGGCATGTCATTTTTTTGTGCCTGCATTTGGATTTGTCTCTTGCAGTACATAAAATATTTATGCATGTGCAGAGAATAAACAGTTAAAGGACAAATTTAAATATTAAATAATTCGACACTTGTCTTTGTTTATATGGTTCGCATAAAGTTCAAGCACAAATTATCATATTAATAATAATAGAATAGTTGATAGATTAACATCAATTATTTTATTTAAATGTTCTTATAAAATATATGACTTATTGCGAGAACAGGCTGAAAATTTGATATAAGCATAACACTTTTTTCACAGATAACAATTTTACAAATAAAGTATTTAAAATAATAAAAGAATATAATAAAGATCTGAAGTTTAATTAAATACAGCTTTGTCGATTAAAAATAACGATCATTCAATTTTCTTTTGACACAAATGGAAACTTTAATATAAAAAATAACTAATATAATTAATACAATAATTACTAAATACTTTATAAAAATAATAACCGATTATTTTTTTAAAACTTAGTAAATCTTTTTGAATGTCAAAGCTAGCCGTTTCACAAAAGAGAGGTGTGGTTCATAAGAGTTGAAGTCGAATCAAAACTTCAGGTTTCTGTTGATCTCAAACTACTGGCAACCTAATTAATCAAGTGTCAACATATTGTGGACATCTCACACATATTGGGAAAGAGTTCAATAATAAGGGTTCCATTGCTAATTGGTTTTTGCCAGCAGCTCGTTGGGGGAACCTTCTTAAACTTAACTCATAGGCCACAAATGTGCTCGCCACATTGATTTGCACAGCGGAAGGGGCATAGCTTTAATTACACTCTCATACACACACACACACACACACACACAAACACACACATTTGTGAGTAGGGGTGGCTTATAACTGTACCTGCATGTTGACGGCCAATAAACTAAACAGCCTTTGGCCATAAAGCAATCTTTGCCCAAAGTGGACACCAAACACGAACAACTGGAATATGGAAGGATTGGTTGCTTGGTAAAAGTCACAAGGGGGCGAGGAGTAAGGGGTGCTGGATTGGTGGACTAATGGCAATAACAACGACAATGGACACAAACTAATTTAAACGCTCATAAAACTGGACACACTTTGAACGCAAACTGGATACCAACCGAGAGGGTGGGTGGCACTAACCGAAGGGAAACCTATTCCTAGTTGCAAACAGCAAACAACAAATACAAATCGCACACACACTCACAGAAATACACTCACACACATACAGAAAATGGTGTTTACACTCATGTTGTTTCTTCCTTCTCGTATCGCCCCACCAAAACTTAATTTTCCAAAACAAAATCGATAGATTGCATTTATTTCGACGTAATTACGGATTGTCCTCGTTGTCATTTGTAATTTATAAGCCACGCTTGGTTTTAATGACACTTTCCGATGTGTTTTAGCCTTGTTGGAAATACTTGGAAGATTGTCTAAAAGTTTATAATAAAGATAAAGCTAAGTGAGAAAAATGCATAGTTTAAATAGACAATATGACAATGAAGATAATGTGCTTAATACATAAGAATTAATGAATCTTATTATTATTAATATTAATATGCATTTTTATGCATTAATTTTTTTTCCGTTTCAGTAGTTTATATTTAATATTGGTAAAACTGAAGGTTATCTAATTGAAAACTTATCTTCCTATTTAAAAGCAATCCTTTTAAGATAATATGTAAAGCTGAATTAAATTAAATTATATTAAAATTGCAATGATAATGCAGATCTATGTTTTAGCCTGCATTATGTTTACAAAAGTAATTAGTTGGCTTACTGCTGACTATAACAAACGGAAAGTAACTCAGAGATACCGCAGGACGAATCTAATTAAACTGTCAGCTGGGATATTTAATGCTTCTTACGACGAGGAAGTTGCTGTCTCTAAATTAAACTGACTTACAAGCTTTTTCTGGTTTTGTGCCTGCCTCGTCCGTCGACTCGTTGCACATAATTTGCTCACTATGCTAAGCCGCCTGGATAGTTAATCAGACTGACAAGAACAGACCGAGCGAGACACTAATTCTCCCCCCTCCTGGACCCGTTAACACCCCCGCTGCTAGTTTAAAATGATGTTGGGAACGTTGTTGCCGTCTGGTGGCGATAAGGATGTGGCTGCGTGTTCTGCAGGACGGACGAGCACATGGCCAACATATTCTGCTGGACGAAATGTTGTTGAAATGTCACTGACACTTTTAGCGTTCGCCATGGCAACGTCATCACGTTGCAAGAACTGCAGTTGCAACATTAGAATTTGTTGCTCCGCCATAAACAGGCTACATAGAATTGTTCAACTGACTGAATCTGCTGCCAACGCCCCCCCCCCCTCTGTTCCCCCTACTGGCTCTTACACACTGTTTTTCTAGGCGGGGCTGGCATTAATGCAACCCCATCTCTAACATACCCCCTTTCACATCCGCATCCGCATCCGCATCCGTATCCGCTTTACAACGGCGTCATCTAAAATGCTCTGAACAATGAAATTTTGTTGCAGTTTGCTTTTGTCAATTGCTATTTGCCATTTTGTTGGACGACGTTGGCCAGCTTTGTTGCCAGTTGTGTGGCGTTATTATGACAACATTTCCGCGCTGGTAGCTGTTTCTCTGTTGCTATTGCCTTCAATGTTTACCAAGCTAGATAAATTAATGTTTAGGTACTTGCATACATACATAATTTAACACACGCATATCTGCTCAACAAAACTGAGTTGTGGCTCGCACTACTGCATCCAAATTTAGATTATCATGGTAACTAACGAGGGTTACTCAAGCAGTTTATTTGATTTATTCATTAAATTTAATATGTAGCACCTGAGACAACAGCTAACCTTTAGCATAGCAGCCGAGAGAGCAAATTATACCTCTATAATCTGAACATCTCTTTTATACATCTGAAAAATATAACAAAATCTTTTTGCCTTTTTTTATTATTATAAAAATTATAAAGAATATAAAGATTTCTCGTATTCAAGTCGATTTTTAAATGGCACTGCATTTTTTCGTCAAATCTGTATTTAAAAGCAATTTTCTTAGACAAATTTTTATATATATTTATTATATATAATGGGTTAATGTTTTTATATGGTTCTGTATTTTTTTTTTTGTATATTTTAATATTATTTTTTGTTTTATTTTTCTTATTTTTAAGAACACAAAAAACATTTTGCTTTTCTGAGTTCAATACGAAGTTTAAGAAAGTAACTATACAAATTTATCATCTTTTGCTTTTCTATAAAGAGAAAGGCAAACAAATATATTTATTACACCGTAATTATTTGTTTAGTTTATACATTTAACAAAAATAGATTGAAAACACATTATTTGCGTTCTTCGTTAAGATCATCTTTCAAGATGAGTATTGTTTTTGTTATGAGCGAACTGACTGATTTGGCCTTGCACACAATCGACACATTTAAATACAATTTTTTTAATTGGTCAATCAAATATCCAGTTAATGCGACCAACTAGCAAAAATAAAGGAGACTGCACTTAATTAGCTGCACAAATAATACTAGCAGAGGGGAAAGAATTGAGGCTGGGGGAGCTAAAGTAATGCGTTTGCGAAAAGTATTTTCCAAGCCAGCTAACTCAAAAAAACCTAAAACCTGGACAAAGGGCGAATGTGTTTAAGGGAAACTGTTCTGATTCATTTCATTTACAATTTTTGTATATAACACTAATACTAAGCAGGAACAAAAAAGAGAGAAAATTGAAACAAATAAATGGCAGCTAATTAGCTATTCACCGGGCAGACAAACAGTTGATGAACACAGGGCGCCCAAGAACAAAGCAACAGAGCACAAATAAACAACAACCAAAATAAACACGAACAAGCAAAAAATGAGACCCCAAAAAAGCACATGGAGAAAACAACAATAAGAGGAACTGCTTAAAGTGCAAAAGGGAAGTATATTATTATTTGCTACAGTTAAAAAAAGCAGCCCGCATTCAGCGAGAAGGAAACGTTTGAAATCGTTAGTTGGTTGGGGGCTGGGGGGAAGTTCACATGTAGCCGACAGAAACCCACATCTTTGGTTGGTACGTTTCGCGTCTTTATTTAAATACTCTATTAAAGTAAAATTTTTTGGTAACCACCTTACTCTAAAATGGTTTTGCGAAAAAATTATATTTTAAATTACGATAGACTATGACATAAATCTGTAAAATATATATAAAATTAATTGTCAAGGTATTTCTAAAGTAAATGACTTTATTAAGTTGAGTTAAAAGTACAAGATTAAATTTAAGTTATTTATATCTAGTTGGGATTTGGTGTATTTATTTCGAGGAATAAAATGCATTTTTCTGGCAATGCAATTTCGAATTATATATATGTGTGTTGAGTGGAAGTCGTAGGGTATTTTACAGTTGATCACTCATCGTTCGTTTTCACTTGATTTGCCTTTAATTGAAATGCAATGCACAAAATGTAGGCGCGTCTGACGCCCTAAAATACACGCTGACTGTGCACAAACACACAAACGCTTGTATGTATGTTTGTATGTAAGTTTGTTAGGTGAATGAGAAATAAACCCCAAGAAAGGCAGGGCATAGCAAAGCAAGAATAACAAGCGACAAGACGAGACGAGAACTAAAGCATACTTAGAACCGCTTAATGAAGGAAACGGCATAAAAGTGGCTCTACTCAACTCTCTCCTTTCGAAAGCTTAAAGAACAGGAGAGCAAATAAACGACGCTGGTGGTGGGGGAAGGCGTTGCCTTTTAAGTGACGCGGACACACTAAGAATAGAAACGTAATTTGCCGTTGACTACGTCACATGTTTGCGGTATTGACAAAAAGAGAGAGAAAAAATGGAGATCTAAGGAATTGTTGCTAATTTAGCGAAAAGTGTGTAAAGGTACTCAAGGGGAGAACACAAAGATAAATAAAGTAACTGTAGGTTAGCAGGCAATAATTATGGTTGCAAAGAGCAGTAAATAGACTACATAGTGACGAATAAATGTGACAAATAACTGTTAAGAATTGGTTTACCAAATAGTAACATTTCATTAAGGTAAATTAAAAACTAATTAAATGAGAATTGGAATCACAACAAAATGTAATTTGGTGATCGATCAGGAAATATTATGTGTTCTAAATAAAATACATACTTATTGAAAAGTATTTATTTAATCATACCTATCACTTGTCTTAAAGTTTATTTCAAAACGAAAGATTCTTTGTATAATTAAGATTGAATTTAATAAAACAAATCCCAAAAAGTAACTAAAACAAATCTAACTAACTACTATGGTTCCTAATTAAAGATATTTATTTATCATATTTATGTAAAAAATCATTTCTTTGCTCATTCCACATTTTTTAATGGCACTGTTATTATTTTGAGCGCTGCTTTTAAATCAATGTATATAAAATGTAATTGAGGCAACATGTCTATATTTTTGGACTAATATAAAACTCTTTAGTATAGAAGGGGCATCCCCTAGAAAATACGTACAATATTTTCGTATATTTCAACTCGCAGCACATGCTTCTTCTCAAAAATGTTGTATGTTATGTTATATGTATGTATGTTGTATATTTATATAATGAGGTATAATTATTTAGCAATCAGCATTACATAGGCTAACTTTTATTAAAGCTCGTTTTGCTGTAGTTCCTAATTTTACCAAAAGTTTATTGACTTATGCTAATATTAAATGACCTCACAAATCGCCAGCAAAAAGAGCAACCCTTGCGATAAACACACAAAATAACAAAAATAAATAAAAATCAATAGTGCAGTAGCCTTTGGCATTTGCGATATTTTGATATGTGTTTAAACCTGGCCGGCGACGTCAGTTAGCCGCATTCCCAAGGTGATAAACTGCAGTTGGCAAGCGCAGCGTGAAACGCCCTGTTCCCTCCCTTAACCACACATCTTATGTGAGGCCTTAAGTTAGTCGTCTGACTGTTTTCACCCCATAGTAAAAAACAAAAAGAATAAAGAGAAAACACGTAAAACAAGAAACAAACAATTGAAACACGTCACGTCACTGCGTCATTTGCAGTTGTTGCAATGCGATACCTGCTCGGCTTTCGTATTTTACTATCGTATATACTATATGTCTATATATTTACTATATAGGCAAGTCAGGGATTGCGGGGTGTCTTCTTTTTATTTTCTGTCTGGGCCAAGGCGCCAGGCTTCATTTGGCGACGTCGCGCACTGTTGGAGTTGGAGTTGGATTGCGAGCAGAACAGGCTGGCGGAACAGGGCAGAATGTAGAGAAGGAAGTCGATTAGCTGCACGTGCAGACGGCATTTGCTTATGTAATCGCTTAGAAACTAGACTGCGACAAGGCATGCAGTGGAAAAAGGCAAATAACTAGAGAAAATGGCTTAGAAAACTCAACTTTAGCAAACTCCGAAAAAAAATTACACTAAAATTTAAAAACCTGAAGAATGGGTAAATTTTCAAATAAATTCCAAACAGTAAAAAAAATTCTTTTTATTATCGATGTTTGTGTATTTTTCGGAAATGTATTTATTAAAATAAAATATTTCTGAAAAATATTCATCTTTTCTACAGAAAGGGAAACGTTTTGGCTCACATACCGAAGGCATAATTTTTCAGCTGGTATTATAAGGGTATCAGAGTACTTCAAAGTCGGTTACGTCCGACTGTAAATAATATGACTCTATAAACTGTCTAAATTCTTTGTATATGTAAAGTCTTAAATATTAATACCTATAAATCAGAGAGTTCTGTATACAATTAGCACCAAGGAAATCATCACCTTTTTTGTTATCTTATTAGAATTAAGAAAAGAATTGTTTTTAGACAAGTATTGTTGTAGAAATATACTTTTTTACTACTTAGACGAGTTAAAACTCACAGGGATTTTTTTTTTTGGAGTGCAATGAGAATTGATTCGAAAAAATAATATATGTTTCTATAGTTTGTCAATTTAAGAAATGATGGCTGTCACTAAGATAAACACTGCGGTTAGCAACTTTTTTTTTGCAAAACATGCGATTCCAACAAGATATATGAAACTTAATTTTTCCTTACACTTTGATAAGAACATTAGATGTGCCTATCCATTTGAACTTAACCAAATAAAAAACAATTTCCTCTAATAATCTTAGATGATTAATGAAATCAAGTTTAATTCTTAGTCGTCCCTTTAACAAACTATTTTTCATTTTTTTTTTTTTTGCATAGAAGAAGCTTACATTGAAGGAGCCCAGAAGCATTTTTTCCTGCCTAGTGCTCGTTACAACTTTTTCAAACTATATCTATTCTGTCAGTTCTGCCTTCTGAGCAGCTTGAACAACTTTAACCAGCCACTAACAATAAGTACAAGATTTTTTGGCTTTTATGTCTGTTTTATTTTTATTTTTATTTTTTCTATTTTTCCTTTCTGAATTTCGTCGTTTTCGCGACAACTTTCTTATCTTAGGCTTTGCATGCTGCGAGGCGTTGCATTGCGAAAAACTTTTTTTTTACTATCTGATGCGAAATGACGACACTCACTTCTGCGAAATTCAGTGCACCTCAAGAAAGGGCAGAGAAATTTAAGTTTGCTGTGCAACTGTGCAAAAATGTGTTCCGAGATGTTTCTAAACTGCACATCACCTTTTTTTTATACAAATTGCATTTTTTAAACGTTTTTTTTTTTTTTGGAAAAATCTCATTTTTTTTATAAAATGTCAATATCGATAAATATTGGTAGCCATGGAAGAAGCAAATAAAGAGATTTGTTGAACTATCAATAATTTTGAGCTGTTTTTAATATTTAAGACTTATAAAAGCCATGTTTTCAGGGTATAGATAAATAAATATAATATTTTACATATTCTATGGATTATTGTAATTATTTCTCTCTGTGTTCAGGAGACATTTTATCGACTAGACCATTATTTCAATATCTAATTATATAAAAAGTAATTTATTTTCTTAAATCGAAGCTTACGTTTAAGTTTAAGTTTTGTTTTTTTTTTTTTTTTAAATATGTTCTAGTTTTACAGATGGCGTATCTTAATTCTATTTTTTGTTTTCCTCTTCTTAAATTCGTTATCAGCTTGGTTGCTACTTTATTTTAAATATTCTTGCGCATTACTTACACAATATATTATTGCTCTTTAAATTAAATATAAAACTTTAAATTATTTTAGCCATATTTCCATAAAGACTTATCCACTAATTGTTTACTATTTTGTTTTTTCTTTCTTTTGGTAAGTTTGACTCAATTGTTGGTTTGGGAGAACTCACTCGAAAAGTGCAGTCGACAGTCGCCACAATGAATCATCATTGTGCCTGTTTCGACTCGAAAAATGTTACTCAACTTCACCTAATCCATTAAAACAAAACCCCCAACAAGAAACACAGAAACAAATACAACTGTAAATGGGGAAAAACAACAAATACGAAAATTTCTGCTGTTCTGTCGCCTTGTCGAATGCAATTCCTTATATATATATATTCCTTATATATATATATAGTTGCTGTCTAGAGTAGTTCAATTTTGGAGACATTTGCCCAACTCTGAGGCCAATCAATGCCAAGTGCCTGCTGCGATTTACTTACGGGGCATTTGATGATAGGGGCGCGGTTAGGGAGGGGAGAGTGTATGCTGTTGGCTGAGACGAAATATTTAAATGGTAAATTGCATTTCATTTGTATTCAGTAATCATCGCGAGGGGAATTTGTGTATAAATTAAAAGCAGTTTTCAATTTGATTATTTTTAGGATTTTCTTGACATCTCAAAGGATTTATTATTTCAAGAATCAATTTTGATTCTTGGTTACATACAATAGTTATGTAATAATCATATATTGATTTTTTTTAAACTTCGAAATGAAAAAAAACCTTAAGGCATAAAACAAATAAAGTGAATTGCTTTAAAGCTAATCGTTTAAAATCTTAGATAACTAAAAGCTTAATACATTTCGTAAATGGAAATATTTCCATATATTTGTAAATATATCGAAAATGTTATGAAACGAATATACAATCTATATATATATTATATATATATATATATATATATATATATTTATATGACATATTCTTCAGTTAATAGATATTTAATATATATATATATATATATATATATATTAATATGACATATTCTTCAGTTAATAGATATTTAAATATATATATATATATATATATATATATATATATATATATATGACATATTCTTCAGTTAAAAGATATTTATTTATATATTTGGTCGACAAATGACTTCTTGCTTGAGAAATTTTATTTAACAGATGATCAAACATGCTTGTAACATTTAGACAAGAATTATTGAGATCCCAAAGGAATAATCGATATAACGATGAGTTCGGGAATTAATGTTGTGTTTAACAAGTTATACTACTCAAATTCACTAGTTATTAATACTAATATACTCCTAAGAAGAGAACATATAATCATTGAGATCAGATAAATGTATCACATACAGTTGTCCTAGATTTATAGTAATATATATATATATATAACTTGACTTTTAAGCTGGTAAGTAGCTGATTTTTGAGTTTGTGCTTATAATTTACTTATTGTTTCCCTTTGCTTTGGCTCTCAATCAACTCACTCAATTTGAGAACTGCTGCTAACTGCAGTTTCTCCACTCAAGTTCGTGCTGACTCATCAGCTGTTAGGCTGGGCAGCTCAGCTGTTCTGCCGTATGTCGCCGCCGCCCAGGCAATTAGGCTGCTGCCCAGACAAATGTCGCCGGCGACTTTTACTAACAACTGCAACAACAACAACAATAGGAGCAGCTGCTCGTCGTTGACTCTTTTGGCAGCGCATGCCAAAGAGCCAAAAAAAACTCACACGAATTTAAACTACAGGCCAGAAGTAGTCTCTAACTGTATTTGTGTCCTGGGTATGTTTTTGACTCCTTTTCTTGTCGCTTGCTGTGGGCCACATCCAGTTGCTCACTCAGTCAGTCATTCACTCGATTCAGTCTTTTAGCGAATTTCTAAGCGTCAACAGCGTCGCGAATTGCCAAACACAAAAACCATCAAATATAAAATTGAAAAATTTGAAATAACTTGTGTGATTACATCGTATTTGTTTGCGCCCAACGCAACGCAATCCCTTCCTCAAAATGGTGGCCATCAATTTGAATTGTAAGTAAGACAGATGCAATTTTATTAACATATTTAACTTAGTTAACAGTTATCATTTTTGGTTTGCTGTGAACTTTTTCGTGGCTTACACATTTTGATGTGGTGGCAACTCTACACTGAAAATTTGTTGTTAATTGAATTTTCTCAAAGAGGAAACATTTTGCAAAATTATTTGAGAATTGAGTGACGTGCACATGGCGAGGCAACGCAGTGCCACGCCCTCTCCCTTTCACCCACTTGCAACCAGTCGTTAAAAGTTTCATATGCTCCCCTTCACTAACCCCATCGAGAAGCCATCAAAAGTGGTAAAAATAATTTAATTAAGTGCAAATTAAAATGCTTTTATGAATATTAAGCAGACGAAGATTTCCATAGCAAAAGAAGTCTACAAAAAACATGTTCATATTTTCTCTCCATGCTTTTAATTTTCCTGCCGCAACTTTGGCTACTGTTTTAGCTCTGCTAAGGGATAATTATTGCAAAATACTTTTAGGGAGAATGGGTCTTACTTCTATTATTATCATAATATTTTCGTAAAGCACTGAATATCCTTTCTCTAGTAGAGGAATACCTTACATTTTAATATCCATATTCTAATAATAATTTGACAGAATAACTGTCATTTAAGGGCTGTAAATAAAACTTTATTCTCGCTCTCGTATTTTTATATAACTTTTTATTCCATTACTTCGAGTGCAGCAATTATAATTTTGAAACTACTTAGCTAATTGGCCCAGTTGAGCATTAAAAATGGGAACACAATACACAGTTGACTAAAGAGAAAGCAGCCTACAAAACATTTTAAATTTGTAATTTATAACTAGCCACAAAATATTATAAAAAAGCATTTTCATCATTACAAAGAAAAAATAATAATCACTTATCGTTTGTAAAATCTGTATGTGATTCCGTATTAATCCAAAACAGGATTTTAGAAAAGGCAGTTAAATTTACATTTACATCAAAGAAAATTCATTTTATAGTAATTCATTCCAAATTATACTTTCTGTATTACACTAATCCAACAATATATCCAAGAAATCCTGAAGTATTAATAATAATAATTCCAAATCATTTAAATTTTATTTTTATTTTAATTGATTGACCATTTTATATTGAGTTTAATTCTTTTTTTTTTAAAGTTACAATGTAAATTATAACTTAACTTTATATTAACTTAATTTATTTAACTTAATTTTCAATTCTCTTTTTTTGTGGATTTAGCCTAGATTAGATACAAAATATTTACTATAAAATATGATCAAAAAGTAAAAAAGAAAATGCATTTTTTGGCTTTCAGTTCATCGTTTTATGTTTTTTTTTTTTTTGTTGGGGATTTTCAGGGGATTTAATTGAGTATCTTTGAACATGGCTTAATTTGTGTATTTGTGTCGGCCTTTTGGCTTTTTGCGCATTGCCAGCCCCGCGCCAGAAAACGAACACAGCACGCCATTTCTGCATTCGTGGCGTAGACAAAGCCCCCTTTTGACCCCTTTTGGAGTCTGACAAATCGCTTCAGCTGTCATAAGCAGATTTTTGGGGCGCATATGTTGCTGGAGGCCAAGTCTGAAAGCTTTTTGTTGCTGCATGTGTGTGTGTGTGTGTTTGTGTGTGGGTTTAAATGTGTGTAATTAATGTAAATCATGTCATCAACACTTTGTCAAATGATTTCAATTAAAATCATTTGAAAATTTATAGCCCAATTTTCTAAGCTGCATTTAGTACAAATTGTTGGGGTTTCTTTCTGTTCTGTACGCTTCTTCTTCTTCTTCTCGTATTCCTTATGGCCATGTTGGCATTTTTAATTAAAAGCGTGAAATTTCAACGACTCTTCTACAACACTCATATTAATGTAAAATGCAAGCTGGCAAAACTTAAAAAAAAAAAAGCAAAATTTTTTTAATTGAGGTCAACTTTTTATACGTATGAGTTTTTTATGTAGCTGCATTTTACGCTGCTTTAAGTTTTTATAATGATGCTTATTATGTTAATGAGAGTTTTTCAGATTTACTCTTAGACCCTCCCATATATGAGTTTGTGTGTGTGTGGTGCTAACAAGTCCAGCTGACCTGGCCACACACATGTAATGCATCCATGGAGAGCCAGCCCCCACACAGTTTGAATACATATTTTATAAAGTTAAGTGATTAAACAAAGTATGATTTTTGTAATTTTTAATATATGAAATCATTAAAATATAAAATCATTAAAAATGGGATTTGCGCAAAGTTATATATAACAATTTGAAGGAAGCATCCCCGAACCCATTAAGTATTCATATTCTTGGTCGGAATCAAAAAACGAGTCTGGAAATATATAAGCAAACCGATTTCAGACTCTAATCAACAAATCTAAATGCGGTAATTTTAATGGTGCAGCCTCACAATATATAATATATATCTCGATACATTATTATTAATATTTTAATAATATAAGAAACATTCAAGTCATGGCCCATGGCATGTTCTCATATTAATCTCATAGCTCGCTTTAGGCGCAATCATTACCGTATATATATAGATAACTATGTATGCATGTGTGTATATGCGATAATTAAAAAGAGGAAAATATGTATGTTTATACAAATACACATGCGTTTTTCGCAAGCCGGTGATTTCAGTGGATAACAAGAGCTGCCGTTAAATGTTTACATTGATTTATTGGATAATATAAACATAGAAATTTGATATTATACATTCTGAATTTAAATATTTATTTAATTTGATTTTAGTAAGTCTGAGTTAAAGCACGCGAACTTTTTATCGACCTGAGTACTGCGCTCCACGTTTGTTATCGATAAATAATGTTAAGCCTGAAGCTGTAAGCGAAATCTTATTGTTCAACATGTTGACATGTTAATGAGCTCATTTGTAGTCGACAGCTTTTTCATAATACAAATTGAAACGAGAAATATTTGTTTCATATTTTTAAAAAACCGAAGTTTAGGTTGTAAATCCTACAATTTGTTTGAGCAAATACAAAGAAAAAGTATTTTAAACTAACATTACGAAGTAGTCAGTCAACAGTTGGTACCTCTGTCACTCGAGTTGGCAACACTGGTTTATGGATCTTGTCCATTTTGTGGAACGCGTCGAGCGCTTTTGGTTTTTTCAGCTCTGTTCTTGAGCAGTGCAGATTGTGACAAGTTAGACAAAAAAAAGAATAAAGATATCTAATTAAATCTTTGATTTCTGATTTCTGATTAATACAAGTGCAAGTGAGTAATTTATTTATATTTTTTATGTGGTGGAAAAAGTGTGTAGCACAGCATAAAATTACATATTGAAGCAATAGTTGAAGCAAAATTTGCAATATTTTTTTTTTCATTCACATATACAAATGCAAATGTACACATGTATATGGGTGTGTGTGTGTAATATAGGGATTTACACGTAGTTCCTGGCAAATCAGAACTATTTGCGTTACTTGCAAATGGACTAAAATTAGCCACACAAATAGGTAAATTTATTTATTTTATACAAGTAGTAGTATTATACAATCTTGTGTGTGTGTGTGTGGGTGTGTGTGAAACTTGGGCAGAGTATCCATATTTTATCAGCTGGTTTTGATGTTATATTTTACTTACTAAGTAAAATCCAAATTTTCTGCAGCACATAGGATGATATATCAATTTACCTGCCACGCGCTTGTCTTTTATGTAGCAATATTTATTACATAAAACATTATTTTTAATATCCCAGATTTATTTAACACATCCGGGGTATATTAACATTCAAATTGTGATTTTGAATTGTAGCAAGTTTAGGTTGGCAAGGCACCTCAAGTGTAATAATCAGTTGTGCTATTTGCTATCACTTTTGAGCCACCATTTTTGATCTGTGTCCAAAGTCTAACCGAGCATTTTTAAGTAGAAATGGTCCCCGTCACTGAGCCGGAGACGGAGTTGCATCTGAGCAGCGAGTGTTGCAAGTGTAAGGGGAAGTCCTTCCCCGGGGGTCGCTACGTCTGCTGGCTGTGCTTCAACTATCAGCTATGCGGCACCTGCTACGACTCCGGCGACTTTCCTGTGATACCTGGCCACAACTACTACCATCACCTGGAGGTGCGATATACACCCGCCCAGTACGAGATTTATTTCGGCGGCGATCCCTACCGTGTCGATACCATGCTGCAGAGCTTCAAGTGTGCCATGTGCGACAAGAGAGGATTGAACTTGATCAACCTCGAAATGCACGTCAATACTGTGCACGGGAATCACTTTGATTACTTTCCCTACTCGCGACTGATTCTCGCCCGTCGCAGGGTATTTTATAAGGGCGCTTTCAGTCAGGCATCGATGCGATCGAGCTACATAATCTGTATGAGTCGCACTCCTAATTCACTGGATAGCAAGTCCGGGTTTCTCGGTCCAGCAGAATCGACTTACCCCCGACTCGGGATTATGGGGCCTAAACAGTCGCCGACTAAAACTGTAACTGTAACTGAAACTAAGACAACAACAGTAACAACAATAAACCCGAATCAGAATGTGCAACGACAGATGCATCTGCAGCAGCAGGAACTTCAACTGCACGTGCGGCAACAGCAAATCCGGCTGCAGCAGTGTCAGCAGCTTTTTTTGCGTATTGGCCAATTAAAGGTGGTGCCGGGTAAGCGTTTCAAAGTTGATGATTCGAGCAGAAGTGTTTGCCCCATGGATGTGTTGCATGGATGCAACAACAGCAGCAACATCAGCCTCCAGGAGAAAACAGATGAGAAAATTAAGAAAATGAAAAAAAAGGAAAAGTTGAATAAAGAGTCGAAGCCATTTCTTTGCACACCGTTTTTGCAGATTGGCGTAGAGGCACCACTTGGCGTGCAGAAGCCACCTAAAAATCGTGGAGCCTTTATTGAGGCACTACTGTGCTCCATGCTCGCCGACGACGAGCTCAGTGCAGTGACGCCGCAACCAGCAGCAGCTCCTCAATTCACAAATCAAAGCTCGATGATGACTCAGCCCGAGATGATCTTGCAGAAGGAGGAGGAGCAGGCAACTCAACACTATGGTTCTGAATATAGCAGCATGTCCATCATTAGCTCCGACACTGATTTAGACTCAATTGAGAGCAGCGAAGAAGGGTTTAACGTGGAGGCTGCCAACGAAGACGATGACAATGCCGAGCAGGATGAGATGGATGATATGGATGAGATGGATGACGAGAATGAGGAGAATATCGATGAATACGGCGATGATGACTTGCTTGAAGCGACTCTGGGCGACTTAAATGAACTTTTTGATTATTATTAAATCTGCTACACATTATAGGGAATTAAAAAAACAATACAGGAATTAGAAATTTATATTTCCATAAATATTTCCATTAAATAAAATAAACAAAATAATTGGCTTTTTTTAAATTAAATTATTTCCATGGATGGATAGTAGAAGATAAGTAAATCTTATATCTTATTCAGTTCTTTAATTTAATGAAAGGGATTCCCAAAGAAAGGAGAACTTTATAGTAGATTTATGTTTCCTTATTGACATTTGTTAGTGTTGCGAAACGATCCGAAGTGTTGTTGGGCGTTCTTCTTGTTGTCAAAACCATAATTCTCATATATACTGCAAGTCTTATCTGATCTTTTATACTCAAATCACTATTATTCTTAGTCTATGGACTGCAAGCGATCTGCTGGACGAAAATATATATTTAGGGTTCGTTTCTCGGTCGATTAACTGCTGTGTTAAACAACACTAATTTTTATTTTTAATCAAGTTGTCAGCGCCAAGGAAACTTCACATGTACTTTTTTTGTGTTGAATATTTATTATTCTGTTCAGATTGTGCTTGCAACTAACGGGATGTAAATGTAAAATTATAAATTTCAAAAACAATAGAAAAAAATAACATCATCAAAAAAATTTGTAAGAAACAGTTGTGAAAGTTTTCTAATATTTTGTTATACCAAAGTCAAGAAATTAATAATGTCTTTGGGCGACGAGAAGATAAAGAGGAGCAAATGCTTGGGCTGCCCAGCTGAGGGTGATCTGGGATTGCGTTACGAGTGTGCCGTCTGCGGGGAGTCTGTGACCTATTGCGGTAAGTGCCACGTGAGTGGCAGGAACAAGTCCTGTGGGGGCTCGCACAAGTACTATCATCCCATGAAGGCCATCTATAATCGCAAATTCTTCGAACTGTACTTCTCTGGCGAGGAGCTTGTCGATGGGGAGGCGCCTCAGAGTTATGGGTGCGCCTTCTGCCAGGAGCTCGGCTTCACCGCCGAGCAGCTGCGGCTGCATGTGCTCGAGCAGCATGGGGGGCACGCGGATGCTCCCGATCTGCTGGACATACTGAATCAAATGAATGAGCAGAAGAAATGTGAGTACGAAATGGATGTTGGCTCTTAGCCTGATTGCTGCCCCGAGTCGTGCCACTTTAGCAAATTGCCCATTGCTTGCCCCTTTCGAATGTTATTTCTTCTCTCTTATCCACCGATTGCCCAACTGGCAGATACCCTGTAAGCTAATTCAAATTAAATGATTCGACTATTTAATTGTCTATATAATTTTATCGCAATAATAGACTAAAATTAGGCTGTTTGCGCTTTTTATTTGATTTGATTTTCACTTCTGTGTTTTTTAGCCAAACTCCAGATCAGCTCAGCTTCGACTCTTTAGCAATTTTGAAAATGCTTGCAGAGTACAAAGAAATAGGTTTGCACAAATTTCCAAGTCAAATGGAGAAACATTTAAGCTAGGTAAATGCTTGCTTTTATCCCACTTGTGGTTCACCTTTGGGCTTCTGTTGATTGTTCCTCCTCCACTCAATCATTGCCTGCAAGCTGCAAAGCCAAATCTAACCCGTAATCGAAGCGGAAACATAACCCAAAACCAAAACCAAAATCAGTTGCATTTGACACTTTCTATTAATGGCAAATTATGTGTCAACAGCTGAATTGGACACACCGATGGACTGCTGATGGAACATTTTGCTTCACACCTGCACCGCACCCCTCCCCCCCGTTGCTAGAAATCTCTCCAGGCTGCTGTTGTCTGTTTTGACAACAAATTTTCCACTTCATTTGACAGCCAAGCAAAACTTGGCTTTTCTTCGATTTCCCTATTTCTGTGTTGATTCGGGGTTGTTTTTGTGGTTTGCCTCTGAATTGCTTAGGTCTGCAATTTCTTTATGTAATTTGTGGATGTGTCTGGGATTGCCCATTGTCGTAACTCAAGTTACATATTCGACTTGTCTTATCTGAATTGCATTGGGTTGCTGAATAATCGGAAGCTTCATTTTTTATTTTGATTGATGTTGGTTTTATCATTCTTATGTTAAACTTGGTCAACAATCTCTTTTGTATTACAGCAAATTAATATTTCACTCAGATCGAAAAGCACAATTTTACATTACTAATATTGATGAATTCGTTATAAACTAAATCAGTGCTTTATTACATCAAATTTGTAATTAAAGTAGTTAAAAATGAGGAGACTTTTTGTTTAAGGCATTTCCATTTAATGCACAGCTGCAAAATGCGTTTTCCACTGCATTTAATATCATAATTGTGCACAGGAATTTATTGTTGTTCCGGGCCCGTCATTATCAGCATATTTTTCCACACGGCTTTTTGCCTACTTGTGTGTTGTGTGTGTGTGTGTGTGTGTGTGTGTGTTTTGTGTGTGTGTGTGTTGTGTGTATTTGATGTATGGTGGGGCCTCATGAAAAGTGTAAAAAGGCTTTTCGCAAATGCTTTGCGGATCGTGTTGCACATTAATCATAGCTACGATTGAAAAATGTGCAACAAAAGCGGCAGCAACCGAGGCGACGCCAAAGATGGCAGCAGAAGTTAATGTATTACAAAGAATGCAACGCGCACAGCTGCCACTTGCAACGTTTTTAAGAGCTGCTCAACTCGTTGCTGCATCTCTGTGCACCGGCTTGTGTACGCTTCTGAGTTTTGATTCAATTCATTTAATCTGAATATATTTATAATATATATAAAATATATAAAAAGTAAAAAAAGAGTATTTTGAATATTAAATTTTAAGAGGATTTGCGACCGAATATTAATTAATTTCTTCTAGCAACTGTACATTTAATTTTTTATTCGATTTAAATATAATATTTATAATATACAATTTAGATTTATAAGATTCATATGTAGAACACTATTTTAGAAGCTTTTTCGTTGAATATAGATTTATTTATCCTATCAAATATTTAATGTGTAAATTTAAATAATCTCAATCCAAGTAAAAACTAAAAAATTTCAGTATTCTGTGATTATATAATACTTTAAGAATTTATTGCCAATATTGAGATATTTATGCCATCCAATAATTGATTTATATAGTTTTACGTAATTTTGTAGCTAAATTAATGAAATTGATTCAATCGGAAAGTTGAGTTTGAATACACCCACTCAACCAATATTCGAAAAAATTCTTCGCCTTTGTCTTGTATGGAATAATTTATTCTAGTAAATATTCGATGTGTGGATTGAATTCTGCAAGGGTGAAATAACTTGGCCACATCGGATTACTTTTCCTTATTTTTTTCATTGGCTATCAGTTGCACGAAATGACGTCAAGCTGTGGCAGCTTGGGGGTGACTTCTGTGAGTGCCAAATTAGCCCGATATACATAGTATATAGTATATAGTATATAAGTAGTATGGAGTATATAAGGAAGAATGGAAAGAGCGCCCCCTTTTAGCAGAATGTTCAAATATTGAATTACTAACGAGTTCTTGCCTCGACTTGTTCCTTGTTTATTGCAGCCACTGAGATCCGTTGCCAGGAGAAGTCGCGCGGCGGTCTCAGCTATGAGGTTATCCTGGCCGAGCCGGCACCCAATGTGGCCGTGCCCAAGCGACCCGTGACCCCGGGCAAAAATGTCAGCGTCGAGGAGATCGAGCAGAAGCTGAAGGCAGCCGAGGAGCGTCGAGCTGTAAGTGAAATCAATTGCATGAAGATCTATTGGCAGTTGGCTAATCCTTTTACTTGCAGTCCTTGGAGGCCCGCAAGATGGCCGAGATCTCCATAAAGCTGGCCAAGGTTGAGGAAGCCACTCGCAAAAAGGATGAGATTACCAACGAGTTCATCACTCAGACCAAGGAGCAGCTCGAGACCAAAATGGAGCATCATGTGGACATGCGCGAGGCCATCATTAGGGACTTGAAGGAGAAGCTAAAGGTGAGCCACACTTCACTGCCAGCTCTACCAACTAGTTTTTGAATGCTCCTTCTTTGTACAGATGCATGCCCAGGACATTGAGAAAACACGCGAGAATCTCGAGCAGCAGAAGACCAACGAGCAAAAGGCCATCGAGGAGAAGATGAAGGCTGCTAAAGCCTTGCGTGCCGAGAACATCAAGAAAATGTTGGATCGCCTCAAGGAGCATGTGAGTCATCTTGTGGCCAATATATTATAATTTATATATATATATATATATATATATATATATATATCTGTTGTAGAAGTTGTATAAGTTAAATGTTGTTCGTTGTAGCTTAGCTTATCGCTTGTATTTTACAGTTATTGTAGTATTATTATTATTTACACACACTTTTATACATTACAAACTTAAACTATTCATTTGTTGACAAAAAAATATTTATTTATAATATTTTATTTTTTATTATTTTGTTTTACATATCAACAAAGGTATTTGAAATCCCCATCTAATTTTAACTCCTCCACTTGGCCAATGATCTGGGCTGCTTCATCTGCGTTTAATAGCTGACCTTTGGCCTTCAGCTTGGCATACTCTGCCCTCAGAATAAGATTGAGCTCGTGCTTTTAAAAGTTTTCCTTGACGAACTTTCGGAACAACTTTTTCCGAATTGTATTTCTTGTTCAGCAACAGCAAATTCCCCCACAGTTATGGGTCTACTTGGCCTCAGATCGGATAACTGGTCTTTGGCAAGCTGGGCCAACCGCTTCCAGCAATCGAATAAAAGAATCCCCCATTCAGCGACTTGATGAAGCTGCTTTTGTTTTTTGCTACGTTTTGGTTTTGGATGGCGGTTCGGTCTACGGCGTTGCTAGCTTCTTAAGGATCGTAATCCTCTTTGGGTTTTTTACGGGAATGTCCAGCTTTATTTTTACCTCCAGCAAAGCGGCGCAATGCGCTTGACTTCTTTATCGGCCTCGGTTAGATTCAAGTAGGTCGAATTGCCTACATTATCATCCGCATCCGCATCCGCATCCTTCTCCTGCCTCTCCACCTCCACCAATAAGTGAATGCTGTTAACTCTGCCCATGAAGCCGAAATGTATCCTGTTCGGTGCTGGTCCTCTGGTATGGTTTTGGAATCAGACTGTGGCTTGTCCATGTCGGGTTTGTTTACCTGGGTGTCGTCATGCACCAGCCGCTTGTTGCTATCAGTTTGCAGCTGTTCTTTGGAGGAGCACAAGTGTAAATCCTTATCATCCAAAGCCGATTGGGCACAGATGAAGGCGTCGTTGTGGTCATGTCGGATGGAATCCCTTTCAAATTGTTTACCTTTGGAGATAGATAGAAAACGACCTGCAAAATATGGAAACCTTTTTATTTAAATCATTTTTATATTTATTTTTTAAATTTAGTTTATTTCTAATTTACGTTCTTAACTTAATTTTAACAAATTTTAAATTGTTTTTAATTTTCACTAATACTTAAAACTTTAGGAATCGAATTAAAAACATTTATTATTTGCAAACTAAACATTTCAAATATTTATTTAATATATAAATATTATTTACTGACCAATTTATGGTAACTGTTGTAAAATAGTTATAAAATAATATTTGTCTGTGTGTCGAGTGTTTTGATTTTACCCATCGATATAATTTGTCGGATTTTGTCATTTTTTCTTTCGATCTCATTTAGAACACAATCAAAATTGCTGAAATCAAATCGCAGAACAATCAATTGGAAAATCAAAAGATTGAGGAGAAAGCGCGCATTATTGAAAACAAATTGTACACCGCTGAGCAGAATCGCGAAAAGGAATTGCTCAAGAAAATTGAGAAAGCTCAAAAACTTGTAGGTCACCACCACCCCCTTCCACCCCACACCACCTTCTAGCACTCCCCCCACAACAAAACACAGTAAAAAATATGAGAATTAAATTCGCTTCTGCTTTCGTTTGTATTCTTTGCCTGCCATTCATTTGTAGCAGTTCTTTTCCACATTTCCATTCAATTTGAACATAACTCTAATGATTTTCCAACTTACAGGAGCGTCGCGCTGAGGTCGTGCGTCAGAACAAGGCCCAGACCCAGGAGTTGGATGGACAGCAGAGTCCAATTGAATCGTCGGGTTAAGCGATGGGATCGGGATCCGCTGTGGATGGAATTGCCGTTGCTGAGAATGGGGCACGTAGAGCGTTCTCAATAAAGCGCACAGCGGCGGCTGCAACACACACACATACCCACAAACACACACACAGCATACGAGAACACAAAAAAAGAAAGAAAAAAAAAGAACTAAAACTAACACGTATTTAAACAAGAATCTCTTAAGCAACAACTGATTTGCTTCAAAAATTTCAAGTATTAAACAAAGCAAAACGAATGGAAAAAAACACGAAAATTACAAACATTTTTCAAACATTTTTGCTGAGCAAGCGCAGGCAACCAAGAAGAAGAAGAAGAACAACAACAACAACAACATCACAAACAACTAAAACAACAAAAAACAAAAACAATTAAGTAAAAGCAAAACATTTAAAGGTCAACTCTACACTATACTACAAAAGCGAATGCATTCTGCAAATTAATACGAAATACATTTAGTAAAGCAAGTTTACAGCTAACAAATCGCAATGGAAAAGCAAAAAACATTTAACAATAAGATCTAAACTATATCATATTTGTTTTATCGCTCTAAAGATTTGAAATTTGCCAATAATAATTTCAATATGTTATTTTTAAATTGGTTTATGTGAATTGATTTTAAGTTTTTTTTTTCATTTAATGTATACAAAATAATTATTGAATGATTAATGTGGATTTGCCATGCTTCTAAATGATATAATTTTATAACAAATGTATTCTCTATTGATTTGTTGATTTGTTGATTTGCAGAGCACTTTTAATGCAGCTAACTGAATGCCATAAATGTTTTTCAAATTGTATTTGCCTGTCGTTTTCTTCGTATGCTTTGCTTGAAAAATAATATTGAAATAAAATATAAATGTATATCAATTTTTTATTTAAAGATGCCCAAACTGCATTATATAATTTAAAAGTAGCGAGCTGGACATTAATTAACATTAATAACATTTTTTATAAGTTCGCATTTTCTATCTATATAATAAATGTCAAACAGGAAAAATACATAAAAAATGCTTATATAAAAAAATAAAAAAAAAAACAAAAAAAAACTCAATAAAAATCCAATACAAAGTAAAACAAAACACAGCCCTTTTGTTTCATTTACACAACATAAACAATTTAAACACTTTAGGCATTAATATACATACCAATATATATATATATATCTATATATATGTATAATACTATATATTATAGAAATTGAAATACATAATTAAAAAATCAAATGCATATTTTGTCTAACGTCAAGTTATATTTAGAAAGAAGTTGAAGCTGAAGATGGCGCAGATTTTCGGCCTCAAAAATGGTTTAAATGAAATTTACTGGGGAAGGGGCGGGAAATTTAATGTATTAATTCTTAGGCAATTTTTTGCATCAGCTGCAAATACTGGTTTTCTGATTTATTGGCAAGTGCAAAACATTTAGCGCTTATAATTAGCTTAAATTGAAATTCACATACAGTTATAAATGTGTACTATTTCTGTAACTTAACTATGACTACTAAAAATCAACACATATACACATATATATAAATATATTATATATATATATAAATATAAATACATAGGTACACAGTAAAATACATTACAGTACAGCTACAATAAAGCAAACACAGCAAGCACAGTCGCCACAAGTCTGGAAAAGTGCAAAACTTAAAGCATATTCAAACAAGAAAAACTAAATGCAAAAATAAACATAAACATAAAATCAATTAAATTGATAAAAACGCTTCGATATGTACTCAATTTACGATATATATATATACTACTATATATTAATGTATAACCAACATCAATAACCAACGAAATAAAAAAAAAACTTTTTGTATGAGGACATTGCAGTCATTTTTTTGTTCCTCCGAAATAAAAATAAGAAGATTTTTGCCCCTTAATTAAAAACAAAAGCAGCCTATGCAAAAGTTCTTTTAGGTTCATGAATTACTTTAAAACTAAGTTTATACACTAACTGAATGAAGATAAGTGAATTCTAATAATGAATGTATAATAAAAATGCGTAAATAAAATAAATGAAATATTTATAATTGGTAACAAATGCATTTTCATTTCAAATTAAATACTTATATTCCATAATAAATGTTGCCGCATTTGGGAATTCCTACAAAGCTCAGTTGCTAAGACATTAATTAGCCATGGAGGAAATGTCAAGGCTTAGGCAACGGATCAGAGAGAGTATTATATGATTTCCAATATATAAATTCAAATTTTTATTTAACGACTCCCACCATAAATGACAGATCTAACAATGATTGTTCACATAACTTGTACATTTCAGTTCAAAAGATTTTTTTCTAGTTCACATAACTTATAAATTTCAGTTCAAAAGATTTGTCCAGTGCTGGAAATAATAAAAGACTCATCGTGTTAGATTTAAATTGTAAAATTCTTTTTAATGTAAAAATGTTAACAATTTGAACTATCTTTGCTGTCGCCGCACCACATCAACAGAACTGCATTCTCGTAATCGACGACAGACTTGTGCTCCAGCTCCGGCTGGAGCTGATCCTCAGTAGAGTCGAGTATCGTTGTGCCATTAAAATCCGAGTGATTCTCGTCCTGGATGAAATGATATTGGCCTGAACTGCTGGCCAAGATGGGCAGAGTTGGATGGAAACTGACGCCGTTGCAGCAGTCACCGTGCAGAGGCAACTTTAACGCCTTCGCATCGGCCTCCATCTTCAAGTGCCACAGATTGAGCACTCCCGCGGTGTCCCCGCTGACCAGCCAGGAGTGCTGCTGTGGACTCAAATCGAATTGGATGCGCTGATTGGTGTTTACCAAGCGCTGGAACTCGCGTATTGGCTGCTTGTAGTTGCGCATGTCCCACTGTAACAGCTTAGGGCACTTTCGAGCCCCACTAAACAACTGCCAGTTTCCGCCGCCGGTGCCTCCTCCTGTTCCGGCATCATCCGCATAGCGTAGCTGCGTAATTCCGCCCGTGTGTCCGCCCAGCGTAAAGAGTGGTCCCACTTTGGGCGCACAGCGCAGATCGAACTGCTGGATATAGCCACGCCAGTTGCCACAAGTGACTGTATGCGGATGCTCCGAGGTCTGAGCGATGCAGGAGACGGCAAATTTGACCGCATATTCATCGTAGCTGCGACCGGGTCGACTTGTGTCGAAGATCTTGATGCAGCGCTTATAGCCCGCATAGATCTTTTGACCATCCTGCGAGAAGGCCAGTGAAATGGCGGCTACAACCTCGTCCACTGTGTCGTAGCCTGCGTAGCTGCAGCGCAGCCGCCCATCGAACGCGTCCCACATGTGGATCGGCTCGTGTTGACGTGTCGCCAACCAGCTAAAAGCGGAGACTTTGAATTAGTAACAGACAAATCTGTAGCTTGGTATGGTCACTCTTTTCTATTTAGAGGTTCTGCTAGTACGTCTACTCACAGACAGGTGTCGGGCTGTTGGCTGTTCATCAGCGGATACCAGACACAATCGTAAACGGTGCCACCCTCCGGCACATGGACGGCCGACTGCAGCTGGGACAGACTGCGGTCCATTGTGACATTGCCGGCATCGTAGAGATCCAGGGGCAGTTCCATTACATGCATACCATCCAAATGCACAGGCAATAGCAGACAAGTGCCATCTGGCGACCAGTAGCAGCCTTTCGTGTAATGCTGCGCCTCAGCCGACGACGACCAGCAGCGTCGACCCAACTCAATCAGCTGCTGCTGAAAGTATGCAATTGCCGGCGTGATCGTATCACTGCTGAATTGCTCCAGTTGCGACTGGTCCTCCAGTTGCGATTGATCAGCCAATTGCAATTGATCAGCCAGTTGCGACTGGTCAGCTAGTTCCGATTGATCAGCCAATTGTGACTGGTCAGCTAGTTGCGATTGAATGGCTAGTTGCGATTGATCAGTAGGATCGGGCTGCTCTGTTATGTTCCCCGCCGACTGCTCGTCGAGTGTGTCGTCAATGCTTATCACCGGCTCGCTCTCTTCTAACTCGCTCTCCTCCTCCTGGCTGTTGTTAGAAATGTTACCGGCTGGTAGCATCTGGCACTGCATCAGCTTGTTGCGTTCCGTTTCGCTCAGACTGAAGCTGAGATTTGGCAAAGTAGAAGAGCTCGCATTTCCAGTTGTTTTGCCGGGCTGAGAAGTGCTCGCCAATGTAATGTCCATGCTGCTGAAGCTGACATTGTGATTGAGCAGGGACGCCGTCTGTTCCAGCTCAGATATCGCACAACTAATATCGACTGCTGTTGAAGAACAATTCTTTTGTTAATAAATAAATTAAATCTACTTAAAACTCACTTTGATCCATGGCGGCTATTTCATTTTAATGCTATGCAGTCTGTGGTCACCTCAAAAATGCATAACATTGAGTAAAATGTTACTTAACAGCGGGCACAAAACATGAGTGATGCCACTTACCAGTGTGACCACAGATTGCGTTTACGGAAATCAGCTGTGCGTGTGGAGTCGCACAGTAATAGGAGGAGTGGTGAATATAATTTTAAGAACGTATTACTACGTATTTGTAATAATATAATCTAATTTAGATATTCTATACATAAATGTAAAATGTATTTTTCCATCATGAAAAATGCCACTTGCAAGTGTGCATATATAATTAATATTTGGAAATGAGTTGTGCGTATGGAGTCGCATGGCAATATAATATTTAAAATTTATAACTTGTAATTTTAATAATTTAATCATATTAAAGTGCAGCATTATATTTATGTAAGTTGAAAAACTTCATAAAATGGGTATAAATTGATATGTATATATATACATATATACAAAAATTAATATAGAGAACCGCTTAGGGGTATTTAATAGTCGTTTCACATTGAAGTTTTTTAAATGATTATTTCATTTCTGATTAAGTTCAATATATTTTTTCTTATTTCCCCTTTAATTGTTGTGATGAACAAGAATTCGTCATCTTTTAAGGTTTGCATATTAAATTAGAGCCTCCCCAAAAAGTAGCCATCTTAATTCGAGATGTTAACGGAAACTCTTTGCGTAAGGCCAGGCCACAATGCGGCTCACGTCCGAGGCGACAAATAGGTTATTTGAGTTTATTTCAATTTAAATTGGACAAAATACAAATATCATTGACCTTTGTGGAGATGAAGCAGAAAAGAATCATAAACAGTCGCAGAAGCGCAACTTTCATGCCAACAAATCGCAACTGAAACTTTAATGGAATACAAATATTATTTTTAGTCTTTTATTCATTTTTATTTTGGCTTGTAAGAAACAATTAAGTGACAAAGTGACAAATTTATGCAGCTGTCTGTCCACGGGGGAATATGTTTATAGGCAAATAATTGCGACTGGGCGTTGTCCTTATTATCTTCCAGGTGTCCGTTCCTTGCTCCCTGCTCCTTGCTTCCTGCTCCTAGCTGAACCCCAATAGAAACAAAAAACAAAATTCAAACCGAACGTTTGCTTTTCAATTCGCTCATTTGCGTGACTGTACTTGGAGCTGCTCCCTTATTTTGGGGCTCGTCCTGTCTGCATAACTTGTCCTTACGTTTTAATGCTTATTTATGCTGGTGCTTCGGTTAAAGTCTCATATTTATGTATTTACTGTGCATGGCTTTGGGCTTGGCTCCAGGTGAATATTTTGAAAACTGCACCCTTGTAAGTGGGCACAACTTTAAGCCTTGATTTTTGTTAGTTTTTCCACAAGTTCACTTTCAATATAAATAAAAATAATTGTAACTGAAATTAATTCGAAATTGTTTTCAATTATCTTAAATTCGAAGAAAGAAATTCGAGAAAATACTCGAATGCACAGCATGGAATAAAATTGTAGGATATAATAATTATTTTGAGTTTGCTTTTTGACAAAATAATAACATAAAGTCAAGGTAAATATTCGACAAACTAAAGGCTGCCATCATTGGAAAATTGAAACCTGCCAAAGAATGTTTTTGTCAATAAGGCGCTTTCTCTGCTCTTTTTACATTTTTATGACATTGGATACAATATATAAAACTTTATTCAACTTTTAATTACTTGATTATTATGTAGGAAATGTCATTCAGATTCAGAGAATGTGAAAAGAATATCAATTCCGTTCACCCTCCCTTTGACAAAAGCTGTCTTGCAAATTTTTATGGTTTGTTCAAATTTTCATAATTTGGACATCACTTTTACTTTTTCTGTGTTGCTATATTTGAACAAAACAAAAATAAAGATTAAAAAAAAAACAGAAGAAAAGTCAAAAGCATTTTTGAAGGCGTTCAGTCAAAAAGAGATTTTCTCAGTATTCATGTGGGAGTCATTAGGCTGGGATCCTCATGCTTGATGGCTTTTTGCAAAGCTTGGCAGGATTTTCTTGTTTGAGTTTTATCCTGTTGACAATGAGCGAAACATTTCAGCATAGACATTGCCAAGGATAAGTGCTTCTTTTCGACATGAATATTCATGTTTTGGTCGCAACTTAAAGACCATTTTCGCTTTCCAAACTTGAGGTTTGCGGTTAAATAAATAAGCCACAAATCGTATTTTATTGCGCTTAGAAAAACGATGCTATTTAAATATGCAGTCAATATACTCTATTCCATGGAAACCTTATGGCCATTTAGGTGTTAAAATGTAATTTAAAATATAAAATTAAAATACTTTTTTGCAGTTTATTTTAATATATATATATTTATTTTTGAGATTTCACAGACAACTTTTGAAAAAAGTTTTAATAAATAAAAGTAATAATTTAAATAAAATGAAATGAAAACGGAGTAATTGAATGAAAAAAATGTAATATGACATTTGAAAATATTAAATTTTTTTATAGTTTAAAATTAGGTATCAAGTTTGTAATAATTCGATTATATTTATCACAATACATGATAAGCCTCAATATATTCATCAATTTATTAATAAATAGTTTTTAAAGTTTAGTTTTAAATGTAGTTATTTTCTTTAAATTTTGTGGTTAATTTTACAATTTATTGTATTAATGTATTTGTTTAAAATGTAATTAATTATTTTGTAACTAAGTATTTTATAACTATATTAAGTACAATAGTTATCAATCTGACTGATTTTATTAATTTACTATACAATATAAAATATATTTCTAAATGATAAAATTTATAATTTGATCATATATTAAGCCTCAATATGACATACAAAATATTCTCTTTATTATTGTTATTGGGGACTTGTGCCACCTTCTGACCTTATATTTCTTCCATTAACTCTATTTCATGCGAGAGAGCAAACTTCTTATAAAGGATTACTTTACAACTTTTTAACATTTATCGTTATAGTTATTAATTATATTATTTTTTTTTTTTTTACAAATTTGAGTATTCGCAGCTGGATTTTTTAAGTATTTGTGATGGTTTATGTTTGTATTTTATTGATGATGATAGCTAGAACAAGCAGCTTAGCCACCTGCGGACATAAATATTTCACAACAAAATAGAAACTACACGCAAAAAAAAGAAAATCGACTTACTTTTGAAACCGAGAATAATTATCTATTAATTTGTATCGACCTGAGCATTTAATTTATTAACTCAAAATTTAATTAAGCTTAAGAAAAAATTGTTTTAATGTTGTTGTTTCTTGTAGGTTTAAAACTAAAGACTATGTATAAAACTTCACTTCAAACTGCACTTTTTGCAGGTGTAATTTTATAATATTATAAAATATTTTCTTCTAATTTCAGTGTGTTTTATTCATTTTATATATTTATTTTTTTAGAGAAAATAATTTCTATATAAAATTTAAAATATATTTCTGAAAAGTAGAAAAGAATCATCATAAATAATTAGAAGTTAGTTTTAAAAACGAGGAAAACTTAAACTTGTTCTTAGGCTGGTCTCAGATGGATTATTTCCTGAGTGTAGTCAAGATTAAGAATGCAATTTCTTTTGATGACATACAATTTGCACATATGAAAGATTGACGAGCCCCGAATGCTCTTCAAGGTTGTTCCACTTTCCACTTCGTTTTGTTTTTGGGTTTTTGTGTTTTTGCTGTTGTTCTGTTTGCCTGCAAAGATATTGGGCAAATATGCGTTTTGGGTAAACAGCAGATAAACAACAGTTAGCACTGAGCTGTGACTCTGATTCTCTCATCTGCTATAAAAAGGTGTCGCAGCCCTCTGGCAAAGGTACAGAGCTTCCCCAAATTCCCCAGTTGATAGCAAGATGTGCCAGCTTTTGCTCATCTGTCTCAGCTGCTGCTGCCTGGTACTGGTGGCTGCCACGACCGAGCTACCCGATGAAGTTGCCACTACAGATGCGTCGTTTGAGTTTCCTGATGAAGATATCGCATGGCCTGAGCTAGGCGAGCCGACTCTTCAGGAGCAGCAACTGATGACGGCGCTGAAAATAAACTGGTTGCCAATTGCGCTGGGCCCAGACGCAGATATTGACTGGACCAGGCAGGTGGAAGAGGTGGAGGAGAAGGATGAGGAGCAAATAAAGGAGCAGGAGGAGCAGGATAATGAGCAGGCGGAGGAGGAGCAGGAGAAGGAGGAGGTGGAGAAAATGCTGGACGCTGTACCGCGTGTTGGGAACGCATGCCCTATCACTGCAGAGAGGGGACTGACCCGCCTGATCCGCAATGCTCGTTCTCTGCTCGATGTGCCCCGTTTGCTCAACATCTTGGCGAATGCTCGCGAGGATGGCAAGGTGCATGACTTGTTTCGGCTGCTGCGCAGCGATCAGTTCAATGAGCGCGTGCAGCGACTGCGCAACACTACGCAGAAGCGCACACTGAGGGATTACGTGTGCCAGTCCCTCAAGCTCAATTACACCTCCTACATTGGGTATGTCAAATTAATTATCGATGTGAAGTCCACAGTGCCGGTGACCAGTCCGTTGCCCAATCGACGCCGGGGGGTGCGTGGATTGCTGCAGGATCTGCGCGATGCACTGCCCCGTGCCCAGTTGCGGGATCTGTATCGTCGCCAGCTGGCGGAGGATAGGGATCTGGCCATCGCAGTGCGGCGCATTCGCAGCATCGAGTTCCGCCGTCTGCTCGCCAATGTGCGCACTTTGCCCGAGTATCGGTTGGTCCGCAATGATCTGGAGTTGGCCGGAGTGCCGCTGCAGCTGCTCCTCAATCTGGTAGCCAATGCCTTGGGCTGGGGTCCCCTAGATGTGGGCGGAGAGACGGAAATCTTAAGTGACCTGGCTTAAGGTTGTATATGCATCTCGTATATTCTTCTCTCATCACTTATTGAAAACTTGTCGCCTACTAACCAATTATTAATTAATTATAATTAACCAAAAATTCTGCGCTCGGCGGCAGCAATAAGCAATAAACTTTTCAAAATTCCCATTTCCTTTCTAAGTCTATTAAAAACCTTTCATTTTTTTTAATTCCTTTATCTTTTTCTTTGAGAATAATGATTTTCTTGTGTTACTCAATTTATAATCTATAATTAGTTTCTCTTACTAAAATTTGTTTTAAAATTAGAATTTTGTATTCCTTCTACATATGATACAAGTTTAAATCAATTATTTTGAATATTATATTTTTCATTAATTATCTCAAGCATATATATAAATACTACAATTATAAATTGTTGTGTCTGCTATTCTCTATAATAACGTTTACTATATATCATAAGATATAATTTTCTTATAATATCTGTTTAGTATAATCCCTTTTTGATTGTATTTAATAAATTATAATTAACTTTCAATATATATATTTTTTTTAATTGTAGAATAGTTTTAAAATTATTTATGGGCTTTTCCTTTTCTATTCGATATCAATTAAGAATTATAACAAAAGGTATGTTGTATGTTTGATCTCTGCTTATCCCCAACTTTTATAACTCCAGTTGTTTCTCTGCTGCTATCCAATTTTGTTATGCTCCAAATCATTTCGTTGCGCTGTTCTCCGCTCGTGCCCCATATCATTTTGATATAATCTAATAATAAATTTGTAGCTATTTTTTTAAATTACAATAATAATTGTAGGTATTGCGATCAAATGAATATTCTATATACAATATTTAAAAAAAATTATGATAAGTATATATATATATCAAATTTGTACATTATGTGGACACGACTTATTCATTATTCGCGTATAATTGCCTTTTCTTTAAGCCTTAATCGTTGAATAATTTATTTTATATAAGCGATTATAAGATATATTTCGATTTATAGTCCAGTGCTAAACAATTTGTATACAAAATTCTTATTCATATGAATTGATCATTGTATTTTCTGCCTAACAGATCGATATAAATTCAATGTAATCACTGCAAATTAAATAATAAAAGTTAAATAAAATTTATAATACACACCTATGCCGAGATATTTGTGAAAGACAATTATTGTGTTCATCTGCCTGATATAATAATTTTAACAATTGAAATATATATATAAATATATATATAATATAAATAAAAATAAATAAATTAATATCAGAAAGTTCTAGTTTAACTTTACTATGTCTGCTTCTGTTACTGGTTAACCTATTGTGATGTGTGGGGGGGTTTAAAAATAGTTGACGATATCTTGGACCCGACTCGGCTCCGATCTGACATGTTTACATTTGGAGGGACAGCGGCAGACGGAGCAGGCGCAAAAGAGTAGCACCCGAAACCACTTCAGATTCGTTCAGGGTCAAAATCATTACAGCCGACAGTTTTACACTTTTGAGCTGTTGTTGTTGTTGTTGTGGTTGTTGTTGTTGTTGTTGTTGTTGTTGTCACTGTTTGCGCCGCATGCTGTCCGCCTTGCCTGCCACGAGGCATAGGCAACAAGACAGAAAACCAAAAAAATCTATGTTTTTCTTAGGACGAATCATATATACTCTAACAAAACATAATTATTGATTATTATTATTATTATTTAATATTTAATAATTAAATAATTGATACTTGGAGAACTAAATTTGTTAATAATGCTGCAAATATTATTCCATATTTTAAAATTAATTAATAATTAGACCAATTGATAAAATTGCTTCGAATATTGTTAATTTTATCATATCATAATTATTTAATTGCTTCTTTTTTAGTCAAGTTTTTTAGTTGCTAGATCGAAGCTGGTCAAAAGTCTCCTTCAATGCGTTGTCCACATCACAAGAAATCCATAATACCTTTTGTTAGGGAACAAGCAAATATCAACAAATAGTTGTCGCTGCCACACATGTTGCCTCTCGACGTCGCGACGTTGTAGCTGCCACAAAAGATTTCATCAACTGTGAAGCTGTCAACGCCAGCATCTAATCGAGCAAACAGTTGCCATAAACAAATTACAAACAGATCAACTGCCTCTGCCAGTAGCCAAGTGCCTAAAAATAATCCCAAAATGTACATAAGGCCCATAAATTGGGGGCAAACAATGCGGCGTTTACGGAAATGCGGACAAGAAATTATTTATTGCTCTCGCCAACACAGCAATGAACAACAACAACAAACGTGTCAAAATAAACAAACATTATGCAAAAGTCAACAAAATATCGCTAAGCGATGTCGATAAATGAAAAAGTTGAGATACTTGCACCCTCCGAGAAACGTTTAAAAGATAGTTTCAACTCAGCAATTTCAGTTGCGTATTGAAATTGTCTAAGAAAATCAAACGAATAATTATAAATAATATTTATAGTAGATTGAATAAGAAGAAACAAATTAGGATTCAAGTCTATTTTTATTATTTATTTTTATTTGTCAAAGCAGACAGAAAAATGATAGCATATCAAATGGGCCGCTCCCCTCTTAAATATTATTGCTATATTTATTATTGCAGCTGTACGATATATATATATATATATATATATATATGTTCATGTGTACAAAGTAATTTGATCTTGAGCAAACTTAAGAATCAGAAGAAGTTCTAAAAGTAGTGTGGAATATAAATAATTAAGGGGAAAATAATTAACAATGAAAAACGAATGTTAAGGTATGCTATTATACTATCTGATATTCCTGTAAATTATCGATTTTAATTGAAATGTATATTTTAACAAAGTAATTTATTTGTACATGATGTACATAATCAAGATAGCTTAATTATTTTTGATTAGTTCTGTTTTATGTTATTAATTTTGTTTGTTTTAAATATATATTTATTTCTTCTTCGGAATTATTCATTAAAATTCATATTTCTAAGTGCACTTTTTATTAATTAATAATTTTATTAGATTTAAGATTTTCAATTTACTCTTAGGAAAGTTGGAGAATATATATATAAATTTATTTTTGATTTAAGTGTTTAATAGTCAAACTCTAGAACAGAAATACATTTTTTATCTATTTAATTGAGGCAAACTTCGGAAAATGGTTCAACAACTTTAAGCAAGTAGTTGAATTAGTCAAAATAGCATTTAACAGTTGCTTTGATAATTGCTGTGATCAATCGAATTAGTCAAAGAAATGTTTTTCAGTTTTTCGCATTAGTCAATTCAATCCTATTATTGTTGCCTGTGTACCAAAAAGGGTTTGTTCCGCAATTCAAATATATAATTAGGCAAATGTCAGTCAGTCCGTTCACCTTTCTTGCATTAGGTAATACAATAGTCTCCACCAGCACCACCTCCCCTCCTCAGTCATTCCCTCAGTTGGCGGCAAAGTTGTGCTGCTTCTGGGGCACAACAGATGGCAGGTTTCAACAACTGCCGCACCTTGAGTTGAACTGTGCAACAGGCTGGCACGTCTTCAGTAAGAGTTGGACCTGGAACTGCACTTGGAAATGGAGTTGGGGCTCCACTTTCGACTCGGCTGCGTCTGCATCCGCTGCTAACTCCTCTGCTCGCTGCAGTCAGTCAGTCATATGAAACGGGCCACATGGCAACAACAACTGCGTTGGCGTTTGGCAAAATTTCCCTTGACGGCTGCACTCCAACTTTCTGGACTCCAACTGCCAAGCAATGGCAATTGCAATTCCAGTTGTTGTGCAGAACTGGAGACCGGAGACCAGAGACCAGCCATTAAGTTGGACACGCTTGGCCAGCTTTAGCTAGACGCAATTGTTTTCCTTACCCACGCTGTCTGCTTGAAGGAGTTCGGTTGGGCGGGTGGGTGCCTGTCAAATGTCGCTATCGTTGCCAAGGCCAATGAACTGAATACCTGAACATACATACTCCAAATAATTCACACTCACACACACACACACACAAACACACATTAGATGCAAGCCGCCCAACATGAGAAACGCGCAAGCTATCAATTTGAGGCCAAGAACTCGCGCCTCGTTTTGGCCATGAATATAAACGGGCTTTTTGACGTCATCAAAGTTATTAGACACACATAACAGAAGCTGACACGCCAACGGAAGCCATTAGATCGCTCTATGAAGAAGGGGTCTGCGGGGAGGTGGAGCTGTAGCAAGTCGTGGGCCTCAGCCGCAGCCACAGCCACAGCCACAGCCACAGCCTTAACCTGGGCCTGGCATTCCAAGCAATTAATAATAATTTCCGCTGTTCAAACAACAAAAACGAAAAAAAAGAAGCCAAGATAAAAAGCTTCTGCAGCTGTTGTTGTCGCTCTTGTTGTTGCTGTTGTTGTTGCTCTTGTTGTTATTGTTGTTGTTGTTGTTGTTGTAACGCCCCGATTTCATAGCTCTATTTGGCGGATGCCGAAACGGGACTCAAAAGAACAACATGTTGCGACATATCTATTTTGAATTGAGAATTTTTAAACTTTGTCTTATTTCAGGCTCATCCTGCGATAGATGCGTATCTGATCCACAAAGTATAAAACAAAATACATCCCGGTTATCTAAATTATATAAACTACCCAATTATCTGATAGAAAAATTTAAAAATCTTAACTTTATATTTTAAAATATTTTAAGCTTTTTAATCTATATTTTACGACTGTCTTAACTATTATTGATAGAAATATATTATTAGACTAAAAAAAAAGATTTAGACTTAATATTTGCGCTATCAGCCTTTTAACATTTTTTTTTTGTTAACAAAATACTAACACAAAATCATTTGCACTTCGTTGTTATGTTTATTAAATTATATTTCACATGATGCAAACGAAATTACCTAGGAAACATGATCGTTCGGCAGATCAGAGAGAGAAAAAGAGAAAAAAGAGAGTGAGAGATAGAGAGAGAGAGAGACAGAGAGAGAGAGAGACAGAGAGAGAGAGAGAGAGAGAGAAAAAGAGAGAGAGAGACAAATGCAATATGCAAATATTTAAATTAATAGCTTCATTGCTGCTGCTGCCAACGACTACAAAAAATATACTTATATTAAATATAATAATAATAAATATAATATAATAATATACTAATAAAATAATATAAAAATATAATATTATATAATATAACTCCACTACCCAAACTAATTATTTTTTGTTTGTTTTATGACTACACTAACTTTTTGCAATCCCAATTTCTGTTAAAATTCCCATTGTCATTTTCCAAGTATTATACCTCTATAATAAAAACTTTAATAGCATTCCATTAAGCAATGGAATTTATGTAAATAATCTAAGATTGGTTCAGTGCATCACCGTATTTGTGGTTCAAAGCCTATAATGATTTAATATTTTAGATATGGGTTCACAGTCTTGTCTACTGCTTATTGTTAACCCCATATTAAGTACTTAAGACTGGGCGTTAGGCACCACAATTCACGCCTAATGAAACGCTCCACAAATGCTCATTAAACTGAAGCAAACTAAAAGCGAAACCACAAATCAAATTAAAATTCCAAATACTTATGTTGAGACATAATACTCAGGAAGGGCCCACAATTAATCTTTGTGGTGCTATTTAGAACCGCTGCAAGAACTGCAATGCCTCAATTGACGATCCACCAACAACAGCAACAACAGCAACAACAGCAACAACAGCAACAACATTAAACAGAACCAAATACAATACCAATAATAACCATGGCAACCAAAAAACGGGCAACTCTTTCGCCGACTACTGGCCATGCATGACTTGAAGTTTGTTGGAGCGCTTAACCCAAATACAACCAAAACAATGGGCACAAAATCGACTGCTAAGAAGCCGACAAATTTACACACTATCGGTGCAAAATAAAGATAAGTAAATATATACATAGATTATGCGAAAAACTAATACACATCTGAAACATATAATATATAATTTATATTTTAATTCATTCAAAAATATTCAAATTCAGTGAAAGCTAAAAGCAACTAAATTTGTCATGAGAAGAATGCATTATTTAAAAAAAAAAACTAAAATATTGTTTACATACTATCAGAGCAAAAACAATAAAATTTATTTCATATCAATTTAATTACTTATAACTAATATCACAAAATTTTGTATACAAAATAATACAATTTTAATTAAATTTAGGATTGACTTAACAATTTTTCATTATTAAATTTTTATTTAAAAAAATTATGCTCAATTTAAAATGTGCATTAACAAATCCAGAATGTTTTTTCCACATATAATTTAATGTCAATTTATCTGCAGGTTAATAAGCCGAACTGCCAAGCATATTTAAGGTGCCTCATTAAGTGTTAGGGTATACATAAAAAAGTGCCTCAGCTACAGCAACGATGACAACAATATGAGGGAAATAACTAGAGACCCGAGCGCATATTGCGCAGCTCCAGCGGCAGACAAAACAATTGCCGGCCGGCACAGTCCAGTGGTGCTCCATGCCTCTCCTAAAGCTGCCGCCCTGCACCCCTTCGCTATTCACAAACCACTTGGATACCCCAAAAATGTGTGTAAAGTTGCTGAGTTTTCAATTGAGCACAAAGCGAAGCCACAGCTCGATGGCCAAGTGTGTGGTGCACAATTTGTTTGGTCAGCTGAAGAGGGCAAGAGGAAAGATCATTAATGTTTGTTGGTGCTCTTGTTGTTACTGTTGTTGTTGTTATTGTCGCTCGAGCTACTGTATGCCGCTGGGGGTAAGTGGGGCAACTGCTGAAGTACGCTAAGTGCGTTTTATGGTTTGTTGACACAACAAACCAAAAAAAATATGCGATGTGCTTGACTAAAAGTTGCCCTGCACCCAAATCTGTATCCAATCTGTGGAAGCATTCAAAAGGAACAGGAAAGGAAAGGAATAAGCCACCTGAAAAAACAATTTTACGTAGTTTCTAAGGAAACCAACACGTCGAGCTAACAAAAAAAATGCAGATTCTGAGGTTGCCTATTTATCCGACTGTCAAAGTCTTTAAGGACTGGTTATTGATAAATCGGTTCCGTTTCCCGAGAAGAGCGTGAAAGTTATACTGAAAAACGACGGGGGAAACATCCAGTATTAGGTAGATTGCGTCCTTATAAATTCTTTCCTTACTCATCTTGTAAAGATGGAGGATTCATTGCTTAATATATTACTTAAGAGTATATTTATTTGATATATAAAATTATACTAGAATTAATAATTGTTTGTTTTATTTAACTTTAATGTAAAAAAAATAATAAATATGAATTTTTCTAATTTTACCTAAACAATTTGTGAAAATAAGTGTATTTTTAATTACATAAGCAAATAATTAATGATTTGGTTCTTTGACCAAAAATACTTAAACAAATTAATATTATTCATAAATCTATTTTTGTTTAGCTGCCAGGACTTGAACATTCCTTAAAATGCAATAACTAATTACGCTGAATAAGCAATTTATATATAATAATAATAAATATAATATACTAACATTATTTTCATAAATTAGAGATAAGCTAATGCTACCCTTTGGCGCACTTTCAATTACTCCAGGGTATGGAATTTGAGCAAAGTCTCCGACTGTTGGCAGCTGAGCCCGCAGGCTATTGCAAAACTTTACATTGCGGATGCTGGTGACAATTTTCAGCCTTGTTTGGGGTCAGCCAGCCACTCATCCAGTCAGTCTTCCATTTGGTAATGATTTATGAAGTCTCAGCAAATTGCCAAAGAGCGCTCAGCGTTAAAATTGCGTTGTAAGTCTGAAGTTTTGTCATCTGAAACTTGTGGATATTAATTATACTTTAAGTGTAATTTCATGTGCAGCTTGTTATCGATAATCATAAATTGTAAATAGCAAAGCCATATATCCTATATTTTAAGTTCTAGCAGGTTTTCCTTCTGAATGTCACATAAATTCTAAATTATTAAGCAGAGCTTAATATCCACATGGATTGTGTCACTTTCAACATTTTAATAGAATATGAGCTGCTTAGAGGAAAGTCCATTTTATGTTTCTTAAGATCTTCAAGTTCTCTTGATTATTTAAATGCAGGTTAATTTGAAGTTGTAAACACGTTAAGAGCAGGCTTACCAGCCACAAACGCTTTTATCAATGGCATACCAAAAATCAAGACCAGTTTGGGCGCTTATTGAATGAATGAGTTTTTGATTTGTTGTCAGCAGCCAACGCTTGAAATGCTTTTCGGGGTCAATAACAAACCTACACGACAAATGCAACACACAATCTCCAATATGCAAACCAGAATGATTTCAAAACATGTGAAAATACAAAACTGCTTAGATACTTGCCACGCGCCAACATGTCGTGCTTCTTATTAATTAGCTGCCACAGTGGACTGGAGTGGAGCTTGGTCATCTTTAAAGGTAAACAGCTAAATATATATAGCTAAATAAGTACACCCATATCAGGTTAGCACCAGCTGTCATCCTGAAATTGTACCATTAAAAAAAAGATATCAGACAAAGCAGCAGCTTATATCATCATCAACTGTGTCATGTGTGCGAGGGCGTTGTTTTCGTATTTATTTTTATTATTTTGTTGTCTCATAAAAACAAAAGATGCTTTTTTTTTATATCTGTGGCCATATGTTGGATTAGTCGTGCCGTAAATGGCACAAAATTGACGACGTTGAGCAGCAGCCAGCAAGCCGACGACCTACATCAATGCTATATGTAATTGTATTAAAGCTCCGATTATCTCACGCTTCTTGTGGGCGAGTCTCAGTTACGACAACTAGACAGTTCCAAAAAGACACGTATTTGAACCCAGTAAATGTCAACTTCAAAGCGAAATGAAATAAGATGAACTTAACAGCGGAACTAGCCCACACAAGCCACAACTTTTCAATTTATCAAGAACTGACAGCTAACGGCGCTACTACCAAATTGCAATTCTTGGGATAACATTTCTATTTTCTTCAAATAAATTATTTGAAATCGAAAAAAACAAACTATAATTAAGATTGTGTTCTTAAAAAAATGGCAACAAATTTAATTAAAGTCTATTTTTTATTTTTATTTTTATTGTTCACTTCCATAAAGAATATTCTATTCGTATTAGGGATTTATATACACACACATAATTTTAGATTGTCTTCATAAAAAACTAAAGAAGATTAAAAAAATTTAATTTGATTGAATGTTGGTTAAATTCTTGATTATATTCTGATAAGTTTTTCATTTGAGGCATATATGCATATATGCATATATGTATTATGCATTTACATACATCTTTGCAAATACATTTTAACATAGACACTTAATTTAATTAGTCATTTTTATATGTATGTAAATTTAATTTTAATTAATTTAGTATTTTTATTCTTAACATGTTTTTTATTATTATTATTTTTAATTCTAGACTGCTTTTAGTCCACTTGAAATAATTAAATAAACAAATATAATCAATAAATTAAATTATATAAATTATATTACAGCGCTTTTAGGATCGTAATGCTAAAAAAATAAAAACATTTGTAGCCTCGAACACAAGTTCAATAAAAACAAAATTGCTGTGATATGATTTTGATACCAACATTAAACTAATTTTAGAAATGAATAAAATTTAATACTGCTTCTTATATGAAATTGGTTTGGCTTGTATTGTTTTGAGCAGACAATCGTTTGCGTTTCATCTCTTGATTCTTGGCTCCCATGGAGCAGGGCAGGTCTCTCAATCTCACAATTGTGTCAACATTGCACTTATTTTTCTCACATTACCAGCCAGTAATTCAATAAGACAGAAACAGACACGTTGTGCGCGAGAAGGGAGAGTGGCAGGGGGATCTGTGCAACTTGTTGTCTTGCTTTCTATTGCTGGGCAATTTGCAGCAGTGTTTGCCGCTTTCCACGTACCACCAAGTGCGGCAAGGGAAATTTTACATAAGCCTATATGATAAATGGGTGACTCTGAACAATTTTGCTATTACGCTTGATATTATTGTCGTTGTCTTTGTCCGCCGATTTATGTGTCATTGTTTCGGCATTTGAAATTACCCAGAGCGACACAGAGAAACTGAAACGAGTTTTTCATTGTTGATTGTCGATTGTCGATTGTCGATTGTTGATAACTTTCGCTGGGTTTTAAAAACGGAAGCTGATCTTGAGTTGATATGCTTGATGATATAACGATAGTGGGTGCTATCACCAAGTGCTCGCATTAAAGAAAGTTTTTTGTTTTTCTTTTCTGTTTTCTGTTTTCTGTTTTCGCCATCATCATTATCATTACTCTGTCTGTCCATTTCACAGATATTGGCCCGCATCTGTGCTAAATTGAAATTTAAAAACCCATAAGCAAAGCAATTTAAAATCCGCTCACCTTCTACGGTCAAATCGAATACTCGTAACTCCAACGCAGATTACATATCTCTTACCACTGATTACAGTTCACACAAGCCATAAGCGGTGTTTTGGCCATTTCTGGCATTTGGTAACCTGGTAGTCGAATATTAACACTCAATATCAGTTCAGACACCACGCAAAATTCAGATGTTTTGCACCCAACGCCGCAGAATTTTTATTATATACCCTGCATACATTCAAAGTTGTGTAATTGGTTTCAAATACATATGTATAATAATTGTAAAGTGGGTCATCTAATTTTATTGTTAATCCTTTATGAATTTCGTATAATTTGTCGATCTTATCCCTTTTAGATATTAATAAGCTCAATTTTTTTTTAATATTTATTGTGAAGGTTTTAGGCTATTGATATATCACATTTGTTACGTTTGTTCTATTTTTGGATAGATGTCCCATTTCCTCCAAATTGTACAAGTAATATATATCTAAATTGGTAAGAATGGGTATAGGATATATCCAAGCCTGGCACTTTAGACTAGCGCTCTCTTTTTTTTTTTTTTTGTTTGTTGTTATTAATTAAGCCAGGCCGACACCTACCCAAACTAAGCCTACTCACTGTCGGTATTTGGGCTTTGGTCAAGCAAAACCGCGATCCCAGCCCCCGCATCCGCCCGCCCACTTGCGACAGGCCCACGTCCATTTGCGGTTGGCGGCATGGCGGCATGGCGCGTGCGCAGGCGCAAAACTATATTTGCATAATTTAAATTTTTATAGTTTGGTTTTATTTTTTTTGGTATGTGTGGGAGAATTTGTATGTTTATTGTTAATCTGGTTTTGTGGCTTTGATGTGCCTCTGGAACGGATGTTGACAATTTTCGTTCACAGCGTGCAACTGCAGTTTCACTTTTAATGTGCAACTTTTGCTTCTTTAAGAAATCTACTTTGGGGCACAATGCTTGAAGTTACTTTTGCGACTCCCAATTCCCACATCGGCCGGCTTAATGTGTGAATTGTGCACTTCGTGTCCATAATTAATGACTTTATCAGCTTAATGAGATAAATATAAATATTTATGTGATTGAAATAAAGTTTTCCTTTTTCTTTTTTTTCTTTTGTTATTTACCACATGTGGAGAGTTTGATAATGCCATAAATCAAATTCCATTGCAAATCTCATTAAAGCAAAATTTAAGAGCTGAAAAGTATTTACTCAGCATTCTAGATATATATATATATTATTAATGATCTAGATATATACAGATATACAATAAAATAAATGATAGATAATTTGTTCATTAAATTGCAAAAGTCTAGTTATATATTTAACAATTTGACGCTAATTTAGTTAGGATTCAATTACCATATTATAAGTAGACAACATTATATATTTATTTTATATAATTCAAATTAAATCTAATGATCAATTTTTAGTTTTAGAGTTACAAAACACATTTTAGAAAACACTTTAACTGAAAGTTTATGATATGTCTTAAATTATAACTATTGTGATTTCCGCAGTAAATGGAGGGAAATAAAGTACAAAATAAATATATAAAAATAGTTTCGCCAAGGAATAATTTCCACGTTAAAATTTTGAGCAGTAAGGGAAGCAATACTGAAAGATATCTGTTTAGTTGAGCTGTCAAATAAATGTTCTTAGTCTACATAAATAAGACCAATTTCATTAGAAATAAAAAAAATATTAAAATATAACATCAATTTGCAGAATATATTTCGCTTTATATAATTTCTAGCCCAGTTGAATTGCCTCTTGAAAAAATCCATGTTATAAAATCGAATCTCAATTAAATATTGGGCATTGGAGAGTGGTTGACATACATAACCCAAAATACCAAAAGCCAATTAAATAAGCATTATCCACACTACCATTTCTTTGTATATAAGTTGTATATAAGTTGACTGCTTTGCCCAGTTCAAGATTTGTTTAATAAACAATTTCCGCTTTGATTTCTGTAGGGGCTCGGATGCTCCAAGCTAATTAACTGCTTGTGCCTAGTGTGTGTGTGTGTTTTAGTGTGTGTTTCCTAAGCAACATTCACTTAATTAGGCTCGGGCCAGAGTGTGAAAACTGAAGCCTCTCCCTCAACCACACCCGTGCCCTGAGTGAGTGGACCTCAGCTACTGCTCGACCTGCTGATTGATGCTGCCTCGGAGAAGCCTCAGGTGTTTTTTATTGTTGTTGTTGTTGTTGTTGTTGTTGTTGTTGTTGTTAGTAGAGGGCCAATAGGAAGTGCAGTTTCCTTTTGCCGGTCGCGTTCTTGGCGCATCTCTGTTGTGGTGGCATTTTTTGCGCGAATTAGCTAGCAATTAGCTTTGGTAGCCGTTTGCGCCTTTTGATGATTGATTGCGGCTGCTGTGTCGATCATCGGCGGTTCGATCATCGATTTGCCGACAAAGTGCGTGCCAAGTGCAACAATTTGCAGCAGCAGCAAAACTATGTCGCCTTTCGCCAATTGGCATTCAGTTAAGTGCTCAGGGCAACTTCAGCTTCAGCTTCAGCAGTTGGTAGTCGGTAGTCACAACTGGCCCTGTGCAATCAATCAAAGCGCACTCTTCTCTTCGGTGTTTTTTTTTCAGGCTGCACATTTTTTTCAGTGCTGCTTCCACCGGAAAAATATTTGCTTCCGTTCTTTGTTTATCTCAATTCTATGGCATGGCAAATAAATTACAATTAAGTGCAACAAACATGCAACAATTATGCACTGCGGTCCACACGCAGCGGATGTTCAGTCTGGCCCAAACCCAGCGACAACATCATTAGCCCCATCCCCCAGCACTAGCCCAAACCCATCTAGTATCTCCCTAAACAAAGCTATATCTGTACCTCTCTGTACCTAGTTCCTGGTCTTTAGTGTCGTTGCGATCTATTTAATTTGATTCTGGAGCTCTGCCTTGACTTAGTTGGAGTGTTTCACGACGATGCTGAAATACCCTTTAAAAGACAAAATAAATACTTGTAAGCAGATTCTAATTATTATTAGTCTTTTACCTTTCTAATTAATGATTGATCGCCGATCTCTTTTTACAATTTAAATGCACTTTTTTTTATTTCATATACCCCAATATATATGTTGAATACTGTCGAGAATTGTCTTCAGACATCTTTGGGTTTAAAAAATTTATTGCTAATATCTGTTAATAACTCGAATGCGAAAAATAATTATATTTTTTTAAATTAATAAAATACATTTTATACAATGAATATCAGAATTTGAATTCCAAATATGCATGCTTGAATTAATTTTTTTTTTTAGTATATTCAATATTTTCTTGATTGATTAGTATTTTCGGAAATAAATATTGCAAACAAAAGTGAAACTTTTTTAAATTTACAAATGAATGGTAATTAGAAAGAACATAATTAATTTTAAATTATATTAATGTAATTAAAGTGTACTGTATATAAATTGCTTAGTTATATTCAAACTCATTTGTATCTTGATGCTTTCTTTCTCATTCGATCTAAACACATAAATTGAATACAAATATTAAATCTAATTTAATTTAATATGCTTGTTTTTTTTTTTTGTTATATATCTCTTTCTCTATCTATGTGTTGTAAAAGTTAGAGCATTCATGTGCGACGTCGCCCGACTATGATAGTAGTGGAGGAGTAGTGACAGTAAAAGTTGTTGTCCGTCCCGGCGAAGCATGTTAATCCGGAAGTGGGTCATTTTCCAAACGCAAATGAAAGCGATTGTTTCACATACTGCGAACCGTTGAAAATCATAGCAACTCATGCGATATGTTGGATGCGAGCTATGATGAAATGATGTTGATGATGATTATGGGATGGGATGGGATGAGACGATGTGAGTGGGATACGCTCAGCGATGGATGTGAAAATGAAACCATGTATTCCAGTGAAAAGCTGCAGCGAGACACCAAAATGCATCATAATAATACTGTAATCAAAATGAGAAACGACACTATTGTTTTTATTTGAGGTGTGTGAACGTCTCTCAAAGATCTCCGCATTGTTTTCATCTCTTACGCAAAAGCCATAACCAATTTTTGCTATCAGTTGTTCATTTAACTTAAAGTTTTATTATTATTAGTTGTTTTGCTAGCTGCTGATTACCTGTACTTATCTTCAGCTTGCAAATGTTGAGTCTCATTTTAGAAACTGTTTTTGGAAATATGAAATTCCTTATAAATATATAATATTTTGTATGGTAATAAGCAGGCGCCTCTTTGACGCAATATATTCTCATTTCCACTCATTGCTTTAGTTTCAAAGCTGTCCTTTTCCGTAATCCTTTTACTTCAATGTAAATCTTAATATTACATATTTTGAAAATATCTGTTAACTGGGCGTCTCTTTGACGTAACCTTTTGCCGCCATCTACCTGCCGTTGCTCTAATTTGTGTGCGAGTCTCTGTTAACTGGAAATCGTTTAGGCCAAAAGTGTCGCATTTCAAGCCAGTCTAAATGGGCCCCTCTCTCAGACCCGTATAAATCGTTGGGTTGCTCTGCTTGAAGCCGTTCGTTTGACAGATTTATGCATACTTTTAGTTTTCGGAGCTATTCATTATTATATTCATTTTCTATGCTCTTCGCTTTCTAGTTCTGTGTGCCCCAGCTTTGATTCGTTTTATAGTGTTTGTGTGTTTACTCTGATTCTGGAATGTTGAAAATGAGAACATATTTGATTTTTTTTGTTAATGTTGCATTTTATCAGACACCATATTCAAGCTAACCGGCGGATCACAGACTCAGAATATATAAAATTGAGTACATGCTTTGTATGCAGTTGCAGAGATTAGCTTGATACATGAGTATTTTCTTGACAAATTATCTCTAGATCTCTCTAGAAATATTTGATAGATAAAATACATTAGACCAATATATACATTATATAAATAAATAGTTACAACTATTTAAAATATGATATTTTTTGTCGTCTACAACCCGTACTATAATCTCATTCTTATATTAATATCTCGATTTTGAAAAACTCCCACATCTGCATTTAATAATTAAAATGGATTCCGACTCTACAATTTTAAGCTTCATAGTACATAGTTCTGTAGTCGATACAAATCATTCTATTTCTTCTAACTAAAGGTATATATAGATTTTTGAGCTTTCCAACTTTTCACTTTCTATCTCTACTTGTATTTTTTATCAACACATTTGACACATTTATTTCCCCACTTTTGTTTATATCAAACGACAATCAGCTAATCAATGGGGACAAACTGGTTTGTTTATATACACAATAAATGAATATAAAAAGTCACATTAATAGAGAACTCCCGATTAGAGAAAAGGCTTTTGCCATTTGTGTGCACAACAGCTGCGTTTATTTAAAAAGAACCCTTTTTGATACAGGAAGTTTGTGCTTATTTGCTTAAGATACAAGCCTTGGCAAAATTGAGCCCATTGTGTGAACTCAGTAGAGATTTATGAATTAGCTTTCAGTGTAATGATTTAGTTCATCAGTGAAACTTGATAAGGACGTCAACAATACTGTTTAATGTCGGAATCTTATCTGAACAACAATATGAATTTCCGCCTGCAGCTAAGCAAATAACCTTTATTATGTTTGACTATTAAATATTGAACATATAAAAAGTAAAAAATAGCCTTTTTATATATACTTTTTATATAAACTGAAAATGCATAATTTGTGCTTACTTTAATCAAATTCAATTATTATATACATTTTCTTTTTCTTTATTTCTCTTATTCAAATTGGAAGGAAGATTATAAATTAATTCATTATTTAATTAATATTTTTTTTTTGCCATTCTCGCCCCCTCGCCGCAATTTTAAAGAAAAGATTACTAAAATGCTCTTTTAAATCAGAGTATTTTGCAGTCGGTTACGATTGACTGCAAAATTCTCACTGGTTTTTTGAGAGTTCATTTGTTATTCTTCGAGCAATTGTTGAAATTGTTTGATTGCCAAAGTCAAATTAACTGGGCAAAGCTAAAGACAAGCACTCGAGCCCGCGGCTTAAACAGGGCTAAAATAATAACAAGCGAAACATTAAAATAAACAACAATTCATTTATATGTTTATCTATGTACCCATCTATGTACCCAGAGTCGCCCTGTTTGACTTTACAAATAGGTCCCGAAAGAAGGCAGCTGTCACAGGCAGCAGGCAGCAGGCAGAAGGCAACACGCAGCACGTAGCATGCAGCACGCAGCTCGAAGCTCAGCTTGATTTCAAATGCTTTCAAATGGCAAAACAATGAATGGAAATGAATTTGCCATCAATGGGCCAAAAGTCTTTTGTATTTGGTGCGAGCACTTTGCCAAAAACCATTCATAAATACTTACTTCGGGCGATTTAAGGATGTCTTCCGATATATATTATCAATATATATGTATTATACGTTTTTCAATAAAAGGACACGACGCATTTTGGTGCTTGTTTCCGTTTCCTGTCCTGCGGCGCAACGAATGCGATTTAATTTCTTTTGGCATCGGAATCGATTTAAAAAGTCATTGGACAGTATGCAATCCGAGAGTTGGCCAAGTTGCTGCCACTCAGCACTGAAGTGCCGACCAGAGAGGCCTGTGCCAGGTGTGCACTTCGATTTGCTACCTGTACAAAATACACTTGACGTGGTTGTATTTGAAAACCAGCATCTACTAGATACTTCTGTATCTGTATCTGGCTCTCGAGCTGTTTCCATGAAATTGAAGTTACGCAAATAATACATTTGTATTGCTTAGCGAAAGGGGTAACAAATCTTTATAGAATTAATGAATACAAATATTTACATTTTAAATTTAAATTTTAGCAAACCCAATAACAACACTAATCTTACATTCAAAATTTTAAAAATTAATCAATACATTTTAAGCATTCCTATAGAAATGTGTGAATTTTGGAATTTGGTTACTGAATTGATTAATGAAGTGTTATTTAGACATTAAGCGTTATACGAAATTAACCTGTTCATCAAAAGTTGATTAATTTATGCATTATAAAAATATTAAATCTTAGATATGAAATCAGTTAAGCATTTAATTAATAAACGTAAAGAATTATAATTTCTACAGAAATATAAAGTTTAAACAATTTGTTTTGCGCTTTATAATGGTTTCTTAATATGTTCTTAGATTAATTAATTAAATTTAATAATTTAGAATTATTAGTTCTTAATCAATATTTTTATTTATATATATACATATTTTTTTTATTTAAAGCATTGATATTTCAATTGAAAAATAGATTTTAAGTTTTTTAGTTAATTAAGATTTTTCTATTGCGTACCTATTTAATGAAAAGAAAGGCAAAGGATTTTCGGTTGTCAAGGTTCACGAGAGTTAATAGGATGAAATGAAGATACAATCATTTGGCAATTAAATGGGTCAATAATTTCCAAGACCACACACATACACTGCCAATTGGGTAATTAATTTGGCACAAATCTTTATTTAATGGCTGTTCTTGGTATTTTCAATCAATTAATTTGTCATTTGATGTTGCTTATCAATCATTAATTTCCGCTCACGCCATTTTAATAGAAACCTTTGCGAAAAGCAGTCGAATTCTTCTTCAAATATTCAATCAGCCATCTCAATGAACCAATCATAGCCCATTTGTTTTATGACATCAATATAAGCATAATAATTATAATAAAAATATCTTTTTACAAATGTTCCCAAATAAACACTCACATTTAAATGCTTTGCCTTGCCAAAATGTTGACGGAAGTCAGCATATATTATTCTACCTTGTTATTTGAAAAGCATAATCTGCATAAATTGCAAGTATTTAAACTGCGTTGAAACGGCAAATAATAATAGATATGAGAAACAGAAGAATACATCTTAATTTAGTAGTATTTGTTTTACTGCACTAAATTTTGCAGCAGAGCAAATTTATTATGAGGCTATTAACTTTATAATAAAAGTGGCTTTAGTTTACAGATTAAAGCTTAATTTAATTGTAAAACAATTTACGCGTAAAGTTTATTTAATCTCATTCGATTTAATTTAAATTTATTATGAACCTATTTTGGTTTTGGTTAGCATTACAATTCAACCCAGCTAAATTCCATTAATTAACTTATAATTAATGTTTAATAAATTATTTATGCTAAATACCGTAAGTATAGTTTTCGATGCCAAACCTGGCTTTCGAGTACTTTTATGGTATATTAAATAAAAAGCGTAGTCACCTTTTGCAATAACCCAATTTGGTTAAGCTCTTTTGATATCCGACTTGTCATTCCACTCTGCAGTTTATTAATTAATTAGTTTCACTCGAATTGAAATTGTAATTGGAATTGAGTCAAGAGCTAATCAGTTAACTGATTTACTTTAAGCCGCTGGTCATTTAGCTGTGTCTGAGTTTTGGCACTGTCGCGTCTCTATAAAAATATAAATATTGTACAACTCTAATCAAGGGACACAAATAACGGCAGAGCGAAACACTGACAATGCTGAGTTGACCTCTTCTGTCCTTGTCCGACAATTGTCTGTCACCCACTGCTGTCAGTTACTCTGTTTTATCGCTGAATTTATTAAAAGTCATTATTTTTGAAAAATCTTTTTTTGAATTGGGAAATATGTGAACACTCAGAAAAAATGTATGTTTTATATTTTATGTATGTTTTGGCTTTCTAAATACCTAATACATTTGCTTAAAAAAATGTGTTTATTTTTAAGGCTGCTTTTTTATTTGTTGTTTAGTTATGTGATCTTTACAGGCATTGGTATACCACAGTTCGTTTCACAGTTTTGTTAGTATTTTCTGAATTTTAAAATTTTAAATTTGCATTTCCCCTTGTGTTTATAGATTTATATTATTAAAAAATATAGATATATACAAATATATGAAATACATAAGTGAAGTCTTTAAAATTTTAATACATTAAGTATACATTAATACATTAAGTAGTTTTCGAAGCGATTTTGATGAGAATCCAGATTTTAAAGACATTTCTATCCGCTGTTGAAATACACCTATCAAAATTCTTTTACTTTATGAATAGTCGATTTTTTTTATAGAGTCTAACTATAATGTTATAAAGTAGAATATTATTTAAGTCTTTGTCTTCTATATATTCTTCTTTGCATTTCGCTTTGTTTTCTGCTAATTCTGGCATTTTTTTTTTCTCCACCAAATTCCACATCATAGTTTAAAGGTAGTTCGACTTACTTTGGGTGCATTGAGCTGTCACATCTTGGGATGAACTTGGGGCCTGTCTGTCAATCTGATTGTTTGGATTCTTTGCATTGCTCCCACGCCTGTCCACAATGTATATTTATTTTTTTTTATTTTGCGGTTGGCTCTTTTCACGTTTTTATTTTCTAATTTCGAGCCATTATTTTTACAATTGCGATGCTCAATTGTAATTGGTGTTTTGCTAATGCTGTTTTTGCGGTTTCCACCTCCCCTATTGGTTTTCAATCAATTGAAAAAAATCGAAAGTGAAAACATGAAAGTGTGAGTTCAAATTGATTTACCGAGCCAAGCCACATTGATCACAACATTCAGCATGATTAACTCTAATGACTCGGACCGCCTGGCTGGAAATTGGCTACGGTGCTTTATGCAACTTTCAGCACCAGAGTCAGTTAAGAGCTGCTACCCGCATCTGTTGACAAGTTTTCCTATTCTAATTAATTACAACAAGACAAACAAGCCACAAAATGCGTTCAATGTTCTCACATGGTGCATGTTATTGTATAAAATACAATAACACTATATAAAATTAAAAACTCTCTAAATTTTTTTTTAAAGATAAGTTAAAAATTATATACAAATATACTTAAATTTAAAACTTGAAGCTATTTAAGGTTTAAAGAGATTAATTAAATTATTAATTTATTTAATTAGTAGCAAATGATTTTAAACTGTGGATTTGTTCAGTTAAATTTTCTATTAAACTTATAGCTTTCAAAATCAAGTGTATTCAAATTTCGTAGTGTTACAAAATAAGAACTTTGTTGCAATTCTTAGAGCAGAGCGACGACTTGTGGGCGCCAGACCAAATGATACTTATTATGATTGAGTCATCATCATCATCATTCGATGGCGGCACAAATAATTATTAATTAATGCACAGGCAACTGGCTGATTGTGATACTCTACTTATCCGATTTGGGTATTTCATATTTGTAACTAATCTACAAACACTATGCAACAATTGGCAGCCATATTACTGAGAACAATGTTTTAAAGCAACATTTTTTTCATAACTTTGATCGATATTTTAAAATTATTTAATTATGTATTGCTTCGCTTGTGTAGTTCAATTTGTCAGCTTTTTTTTATGGTTTTTATTTTGCGTATTTGCCTCGATTATCATTAATTGACCACCATCAAGAGTGGCGCATTTTTTGGCAGACACGTTGTTAATAATTTTTGGGAACACAATTAAAATGACTTTGTTTTTGGTTTATGAATGCTGCTTTTGATGTCGTTAATTCGATTTTTTTTCTTTTCTTCCAGCAGCATTTATAATTGCAAAATACCAATAATTTATAACAATTTAATTATATGAAATTTTGTATCTCATTATTTAGCGTATTTATGTATTTGCGGTTCGTAATACACAACTAGTTGTCCTCAAATTATATCGAACTCTAATTGGTGCCCACAAAAATTAATTTTTGTGGTCCGTATAATTGCTTTGAACAATTGTGCTAATTGCAATTGAATCTGTTTTTATAAATGACCCAGAATCCTTATCAATATGAGTAAAAGCTTCTGCAAATTGAAAGTAATGATTAATGGTATGTCAGAATTAAAATAATGTGCGCTTTAAATTAAGTAAATATTCTAAACAGGCAGCGTTGAAAATGCCGGCATAACATTGTTCAAGAAATCCAATATATGCTGACATTCAGATATATTTGCGACTGGAATAATTTTAGATTCAATGTAATTTGGAACTACAGTAAAATCTTGTTTGTGGAACTTTGAATGAAACCTTACACGGCTGTTATCCCCAAAAGCTTAAGTATTTTTTTCGACAATTACAACAACTTATTTTTTCCAAGTCTTAAGCATAACTTTGGCAATACAATAAAAATGCTACGGTACGGATTTCTAAGATATTTACTTTCATTTTACATAATTCATGAAACTATATTCATTTAGCCTTCAACACCTTTCATATGCATATCATATCATATGTGTATCTATATAGCTTGCTGGCCTGGCATATCAATGACTTTTCATATTGAAATTGATTCATTACGCTTTGGCTATTTGCCAGTCATTCGGATACCCGCAATGTGTTGACATGCAAATTGATATCTCAAGAACGACATTACTTAAACCAGTCTTATTCATATAACGATCAGTCAGAAAAAGATATAGCAGTAGAGGGAGAGAGACAGAGGGAAGTAAAATCCAAATCGTCTTTTATTTACCGAACGTGCTTAAATCACATCTGTAATGAGCCCTGCGAACGGATGAGCTCAAACACAGACACAGACACAGACACAGCACAGACCCAGACTGATATACGGAGATCACCCCCTTCTCTTGTATACATGCTGGTCTATTGATCAATGAATTATTTTGTGGTCTATGCTTCGTACCCAGTCACTCTCCCTCTCCCTCTCCCTCTCCCTCTCATGCACCCGCTCCGTTTTTGTTCGAGGGTCGCATTGTCTTGTGGTTGGTTGGTTGGTTGAGCTGCAAGCATTGTTTTTTTCGATGTCAACTTTACACCGATACGCAACTTCATTGATAAAACTTGTTGAAGCTTGTTGTCGCTTCCTCTTTGTAAGTAATTTTCTCTTCTCCTCTTCTTTTTCTTTGTCGCTAGCGTTGCCTTAGAAGTCTGATGCCCTTGTTGAAGGTATTGTGAATCTGTCACGGCATGTACGAAAATTATATAAAAATATATTCTTGATCATGGCAATCATTTGAGTTGATTATAATTATCGGTCATCGATAAGAAAAAAACCGGCATAAATGTTAGAAAATCGACAATAGAAACACAACTTATTTAACAAGAAGTATATTTACAAAACAGCGGATTGTGTCCTTCTAAAAAATAAGAGATTTTTTTTTAAATAAAATGTCTATAATTCGGGTTCACATTTTAAGTTTGTAAAATTATATATCCGAGATTATCGTTTGCAGCTGATCATAGCAGACAAGGGAGCCAATTTCATAACTGTTTTTACAATAAAGAAATATATATCTGAATAATAGAAATTATAGTTCATAATTTACAATATTTTTCTTCGCTTATTTAAAATATTGAATAACAAATATAACATAAACTAATATTTTAAATAATCCGAAAATTTGACTTCTTTTTTTTTTGATGTTGAAATTCTTAATTTTAGACAGATTTTTTTTTCTAATTTGGTATAAAATGGTTTTAGCTTATCCAACTATAATTTGGCTTACAAATTTACGAAACAACTATTAAATGAATAAAAAATAAGTATGTTTCTATAGATTTAAAGTATATTGATACTCTGATTAAATATTTTATTTTTTTCCTTGATTCAATGGAATTATCTGCGTAAAATAACTTGACCAGATCTAGATGCAATAGGGAAAGGTAAAGGTGCTTTAATAATTATTTATAATGTTACTCAATTTATTAAAAGATGTAGCTAAATACAAGATTACTATTGCTAATAGCTGTAAGTGTATTTAAGTTTCGGCTTGCCCAAGACAATTTTTCCTTTTTGTTTTTATATTAAAATCCGGTCGGTCGTTCGGTCGGTCTGTCAGTCGGTCGTTTGGTTTGTCGACCGGTGCGGATATCATGTGACTGCCATGCCCCAGTAAACAGTTTGCTGGAGTTACTCAGATACTTACTTATGTGTGTAGTTGGATATGCGTCAGGTTTAAGGTAGCTCTGAACGGATACTTCAATTGTTAAATGTGTGTTTTAATATGCAATTTATTAAGTGCAGTTAGGAATGCATAATTGTACTTATACAAATTGCAGTTTGCATATGATAATCGGATTCGATGCTTTTTAGAATTCGTAACTCATTCGACAAGAATGAAGCTGGCTTCTTGTCCGTTGGATCTGGAATGGCTGAGAGACCATTACCGACAAATGGATTTGCACTATCCGCTCAATCGCAAACATTATCATAGGGCAACTGGCAAAGAGAATCCCCTGCTATCCGCCGTAGACCCTGTGCAGCAGATGCCAAATGTCGCCACTAATCGGAGGGCAGTAATTATTTAATGAAACAATTTGCCACAGTTGAGGATTGTTGTTGAAATTCCATGTTACTCTGCCCCAATATGGCTGGTGTCTGTCTGCTTTTATAGTGATTGTACTATGTACATAGGAGCCACAAAAATTAATTTTGAATGGCTCTTCATAATTTAGATAAGGGAAACACTTAATGGCCATTGAAAATGTCGAAAATGCTGTACCTTTAATTCATTTAAATTGTTGTCCAATTATGATGATATTATTTCCGTTGTTATTATTTTAGAAAACATCTCAAATTACAAATCAGTTAGTTAAACAGCTGTTTTAAAATAAATTACTTATATTATCCGGAAATACCCATATTTTCCACAATTTGTAAGCAAGAGTCACGAAATCGATAAAATTGGACTCCCTAAACCGAAAATAAATACAAATGTATTGGATAAAGCTGGAATTTTTATTTGTCCATATGTTAAGAATCAACTTACAACTGAAGCTTAAAGCTTATCTTAAAGTTTTGGACGACCCTTAGGTGGCGGAGATCTCGGAGGAAGAGTCCTATTTGTGGTACGTAGCACAACTTTTTTATCAATACTAACCTGTGGTTCCTCTTTTTTATCAATACTACCATGTGCGACAAAGTTTATTACTATTGGCCTGATGGTATTAACTACAGGTGATGACTGTGGATCATGAAATAATTCTTAAGTGCTTTCGAAATTAAGTAAAATTCCAAATCCTTACCGTAGAGTTTTGGGCAGCAGTAGTACGCGCAGTAGTAGTCGGAGCAGTAGTAGCACGCGCAGTGGTAGTCTTATTTCTCGACGATTCTGGGAGCGACGTTGTTGAAGGTTTACTAGATGTTGTGTTTTGAGGGTTTTCCGGGCGACTATGCACGTCTTCTACGATTTGTATTTGATTCTGACAATCAATGCAAATGCTTCCATTTAGTGGCCCTCCAACACCAACGGAAATATTCCTGCCGGATTCAGGTTGTTTCCGAATGTATATCTGAGATCCACCGTATGCCGCATCAATCACCAACGCCAAACCTTTTTTTAATTATTATTTAATGTACTGATTTTCAAAATGTATTACTTTTGGTTTACTCACAGGTCACCAGGAGAAAGCGATTGAATGTATCCATTTTCATTGGGTTCCTCTGAAAGAATGAACTGAACTTGACCAGCAAGGCTATTTTATATTTGTTGGGGTTGTAATTCGAGTTAGATATGCAGAACATTCGTTCCATTTCGTTGGGGAACTTGTTCCGTATACGTGATGACTATATTCTAGTCTTCCAACTCTGTCGCGCATTTAACCTTGTCAAATCACCCTGCATAAAGCGTGACCAATGCATCAAAATGTGCCTACAATTATCTCTAGAACTAGAATCATTAGTTGCAAGTTATTAGAAAATTGTATCATATTTTCACGACACATAAAAAAAATGAGAGCTTACGTTAACTGAAGAAAATCAAATATAATTAAATTAATTCAACAATTTTAGAAAGTGCTTATCAAAATAATTAGACATAAATAAACCCATTAACGGATCTTCTTAATAAAGTTTATAATTTTACATTTATTTGATTTTATTTAATTAATTTGTAGTTGTTGAATACTTAAGAACTCCATAGGTTTAAATTTGGAAATGGTTATGATTTGATACAAGAATTCGTATTATTCATTATTTATATTAAGCATTAAGTCATGAAAACTACGATGTGTAGTATTGTTAGTCCATATTTTGCTTGTGTAGCTTAGTTTTTGTCAGACTATGTCCTTCATAACTTTAAACTATTAGCAGTGTCTTTGGTAAAAATAAAATAAAAAAACATAAAATGATTTATCCTTAGCAATTCAAATCAAGGCGGATAGCAACAATTTCCCAAAATGTTCGAAATATAGAATAAATGACTACATTTTTTACATGCTTAACTGTATCTAAAAACAAATTCACAATAATCTTGGCCGAGAAAGAAATATATATTATTTATTTTTCAGTTGAAAATATAAATAGATATTTTATTGATTTATAGCAATGAATATAACGGATAAATTATAATCGGGAAGATCAGCTGTTTTTATATTGTTGAATGTCCATTAGAAATCAAATTCATTAACTTGGAAACGCAAATCATTCCATAAATGGTCATGCAGATCATCCGAGCGCAGCCTTTATGACGTCAATATAATCGAACTCTGATCTATTGAGGATTAATAATTCGTAAGTCTAAGTAAATTCCATTTATTAAATGGCCGCCCAAGCGAACATGGCTCACACTTTTTAATTGAACTCCAATATTGGAAAAAACAATCATGCCAATTCCGATTTTTCGAAGGCCTTTCATTAGAAGATATACCATCCGAAAACCTATCTATCGGATACCAATAGATTTTTTTAATAGAGATGCATCAAATGAATTTTCTTTCAGATGGTGATCCAAATGATTATACGAATTTTGATACTCCGGGTAGCTAGCTAGGAGCGAGGATCGATGAGTCGAAGAGCTTCGTTCGATGAGCGATCAGTCGAGGAATAAACATATTTAAAGTTATAATATTGCTCAAGCACATTTTAAGCATTGATATTGTGACTATGCGAAATGCTAGCAATCGGATAGTGACGACTTATATTGTGCTCATCCAACCTGCTGATTTCCGTAGAACTAACATGCGCATAAAACAGATGGCAAATAAACGAATAGTGATAAGTCGCGAAAATATAAAGGGTTTTCATTTCAGATATTTGAAATAGAACCGTAATGGCATTTATCCCAGATGTGTCCAATTGAATGATGTCCATGTCCACTATGTGTATTTATCTGTGCAGTTTGGAACCACCATACAATTGATCGTCTTCTGATTCTGGAACTTTAACCAAATCAAAGACTCCATTATAAAAAGATCTAGATAAATCTAGATCAATCACATTGGTTGCATTTTTTTCTCACTGTTATCCGAAACATCCAGCCAATGGTTTCGGATTTTACTTACATCTTTTCAAACGTAAAATTCGCATACTTACAGCATTTTAGCTGTTTTAGTCTTCCCTTTACAAGCAAACTGATATTATAAATTTTAATACATTTATTTTTGGACGGCCCACTAGGATTACGAGAGGTTTTCATTGGCTGTAGGAATTGCGAAATCGATTTGTCAAGCGTTTTTGAATATTAAATATATGGATTAATAGTCCTTACGTAAAGCTTTGAAAATCAATGTTTGATGGATGTTATTCGAATTATATGCATATCAGCTTAAATCCGTTATATATTTTGTTCTACTTATATTTGTATTTTATATAATAATAAGATAATTAGTTTTTAGTTATTTTATTATTATAAAGATACATTTTAAAATTAATAAATAAAAAAAATTAAATAAACAATGTATTCTTGAGTGATAAGCTCAAATTTTTGGTCAACATTTCATACCTGCATTTAATTAAAATGTTGGTCAAACTCTGTCTTTTAGTATTTTAAAATTTCTTGTTTGTTTTCAAGTAACATAACAAAACTATTTAGTTTATCGCCAAGAAAAATAACAATAACAAATGAAGAAGATTGGGAAAAAGCTATCTAAGAATTTCCTTATAAGCAAATTAAGAAATTCATTTTAAAAATACTTAATTCACTTATGAATGAAACATCTTATGAAATGATGAGTAAATAGATGAAAAAAATGGATTCAATGTTTTACAAATTTAGAAAAATAACTTCAACCCAAAAATATATTTATTTAATTTCATTTTATTTTGATTATTATATTAATTAAAACAAAAAAAAAACAAGTTAAGTCTAAAAATATAGACATAGTTAATTTTTAATTGGATTTTAGTTATACTCGTTTTATCTAATATTTAATAAACTGTCATTTTCATATTCATTTAAAATTAAATTTCTTTGTTTTTAACAATGTGAGCTTTGCTTCTTTCATTAAAATAATTTTTGTACTGGGCCTAACACTTTTTAATAAATAAAACGATTTTAGAGAGTACAATTGGATTAAACTGACTACTAAATCTCTATAAAATTCATAAAAAAATAGTTCTTAAATCGTCGACTTGAATACTCAGGCAGTATTTAATGAGGAATTGTTTGTGATTGGCTCTTTGCATGCATAATAAAGACATTTAATCGACATTGTTTGTTGTGTATTTCGAATATGAAGATAGTTGATAAATGGTTGATGATATCACTGGAGATGAAGAATAGGTGGATAAGTTTAGCGACTTTTAAGTTATGGCAACCCGATGACATACATAGTCACATACATATACAAACAGTCGGCAGTTCATTATTTAATATAACTAGTCAATGCATATTGCATGTTGTAATCCAATTACATGCAACATTTCACAATTTGTGATTAAATGGACATTAAAATAAACGGCTCTGAAATCGTTTTTAAATTGCATTCGTTTTCTACACAAATCGAAATTAAATGAAAAGCGAGTCGAAATTGCCGCTGCAATTCGCTGCATTCAGAGCTGAGCCAATGCTAAAAACATGTCGATGGCTCAACAAGTTGTAGAGAAATATTCATATATATATATTTTGTTCTGCTTTTTTTGTTTAAAAAAATATATATATTTATTGTCATAGTAGGATCGATTTAAGCAATTATCTTTTGGAAATTATATATATATATATATATATATATAACTTAGTTAACCTAACTTTCGTTAAGCTCAGACTTGCCCCATTAACTTGACTACTCTGCTGCATCAAAAATGTCACTGAAAATGGTTTCGACTTCTTTTGAGTGATTTACTTTTTTTTTTAATGTATTGCGCTATTTGTAGACTTTTTTTAAATATAAAAGGAAAGAGTCTTTTATTGCGTTTGGGAATTTCACGGCAATTTAGCAAGCTGTACTTTCTCAGCTAATCTTTGATGACAAACCTTCTCTTGGTAACCAAGTAAATTGACATTTATTGCTGATGTATTGCTATATATTATATCAAGCAGACGTCGCAAGTATGCCAAAAGTGTTTGAAATCTATTGGTAAATTGATTGTTAATGCGACTTTGTTTTACCAAAACGGTTTACATAAAAAAAATGTGAAATTAAAATTTCAAGGTAGCTTTTTTCGTTTTCCGACCTTGAGTGATGACCTGGACTCAGGTATATATATCACATAATTAATCACCTGGAATTAATATATCTTCTCAATTATAAATATACAGACACATAATGAGAATAACGAAATGCAGAAAAGTTAGACAATACAATTATAAATCAAAACGAGTCAACATCAAAATAAAACTGAAATTTTCTGGTAGTGGAATCTTCTACTTTGGTGAGCCAAAGTGCTATATTTATATATGCAAAGGATTTGAATTAATTGTTTAATCTGATTACAGGTGCCACAGAAGTGGCGACCTTTGAAGGATGTTTCTCGTAATCTACGCTCCAAGTTTGTCATTTATTTAGAAATTATTTTAGATATCTCTGGAGATGTTAAAAATATAAATTGTGAACTCAGTTGCAAAAACCCATAAAAATTCCATATACGTTGGTTTTCATCTTCTGGCTATAATTATTTGAAACCCCCTTCCTCACTTAATAGGACTCTCCTCTTTTAAATGGGTCAAATGTGATTTATATGTGTCGGATTCAAGGCTATTTCAGGCGAAATTCGTGGGAGCTTTGATCTGAGCATGATTTGATGTATATCCAAGATCGCATGCAAATTAAATTTGTTATTTCCACAAATTCTATTGTGGCAAAGATTCTCAGTCAAATTGTGCTCTGTGAAGGTCATCATTTGGTGCTAATCCAGGTCAATGTTGGAGTTGAATTAAAGTCGGAATTGTTTCGGTTGGGTTTCGAAGCCCTTCCGCGTGAACGGAGCGGCGGATATGAGCGAGAAATTGTTGGTGTTGTTGTTGTTGTTGTTTTGGGGCACCTGTTTTGGGTAACTTCAGCTCAAGCTGTTGTCGCTCAGCTGCTTAAGTTTTCTTCATTTTTTTCGGTTTTTTTTTTCATTTTGCTGTGCCCTAATGGCTTCTGAGGCAACTCGTGCCACTTGCCACAATCGGAAGTTCATGTTTATGATACGCTTACCAGCGTCTCGATATCAACAGCGTCATCAGCACCGAAATCAGCTGCCAACTCTTCAACTCCAAGCCGTAGTTGATTGTTCGCTCTCGCTGTAAATTATGGTTGGGGTTACTAGCTGCCCCTTGGGGCGACCTATTCTAAAGGTGATTAAACAAGTAAGGAGTGCTGCTAAATTCATATTAAAGTATCACTAAGCAGCTGTTTTTCTTTTTGGGGATCCATTCGGTTACTTTAACCTTTAGTATTTAATCAAAGCGTAAGGCATTTACATATTTTATACCAGTATTTAGTAATAATATAATAAAAAAAATTAACAAAAATTGAGAGATTATAGTAGTAAGCATATTAGTAAGTAATAGGTTATAAATTTATTTAAGCATAATTACTTTCTTATTTTTTATTTTTTATTGCTTTGTATATATAAAGAAAAGTGTAAATTTATTTTTCTATCAATTATAGATTTCAACCTTTTTATTATTGATGTTTAGTGTTGTTTTTATTTACAATCTTAAAATGGACAATTCTTATTTTAATTTAACCATTTTGTTTGTTATTTGATTTGAATGTCTACTTTGAATTCGCCATATATTTATGTGGTAAATATCTAAAATGTTTGATTTATAATATCTCAATAACTCTACTTATAAGTTTATTTTTTTCGTAATTTCCAATTGTGGTGTTTTGCGTCTAATGCACAACAATGAACATAATAAATTCAACTCAACCCATTTCATTTGTCTATTCATGTTTTATGGCTCTGGCCATAAAGTATCTTTAACAAGCGCCCACTTAGCTAATCTCGCCCAGCAGCAAGAACTGCGCCAGCCACCTCAATAATGGTACATCCATAAATATGCATCTGTATGTACATGTATGTACATTAATACATCCATACACACTTGGCTGCCAGATACAATTGTATCTCGAAGCACTTCTGTAAGTGCCGCAACACAAAACTTGATTGATGGCATCATTTGCAAGATGCAGGTCTCTGTTTTTCCGATACACTTGCAGAGAGTCCTACAGATTCTGCACCTAATGTGAAACACGCAAAAAAACAAATTTTCCTTAGGCATATTTATATATGAGCGTGATCTTTACTAATCTATATTGGAAATTTATTCCTAGGCAAACTCGAAAAATTTTGTGGCACATTTGTCATTTAGCAATAATGATGTAATTGGCAAACTTACAGATAAATCTGATCACAGATTTCTATATATTTCTGAAATGTAGAACTAGATATATTTCTTCTAAATTTTGGGAATATGTACCATGTTTTAAGGAATGAATGACTCTGATTTTTAGTAAGACACAACCTGCAATTTTATTTAAGTACGTTCTGAATAACAAAGGGATTTTTACTTGATATACTTCTTGAATTTTTTAATATTTCCATTTTTTTTTATCATATTTAGTTAAATTTTAGTTTTGTCTTTAGTTTTATACATTATCTTTAATACATTTTAGTTAAGCCAAATTTATAACATATTATTTTTAATATATTGTGTATACTGTTTTTTATATTATTAATACTTATTTTTGTCTGCAAGGGTATTTAAACTTCGCCACTCAAAGTTACCTTTTAATCTTGATTATTTTTGTTGTGTTTTTTTTTTTATTTTTGATTTACAGTCACTGCGAGAATTTATAGGAATTGTGCACAGAACGCAAAAATACACGCAGCAGACAAAAAAAAAAAAACGAGGGGAAAAGTGTTTTGGATATTGGGGAGAGGATGTGGCTACTTGGCAGACGGCGTCATCCGCTGGCCACTGGCCGCCGGCAGATGCGGCGCAGAAAACGCTCGCGCAAATACAGTAACAAGTGCAGCAATAGTGCAGATGCCGCCACAGCCCCAACTGTTTGTTGTATGCTGCATGCTGCATGCTGCATGGTCTTTGTTTACATTTGGAGCACGTCTGTTTTGGCTGCGGCAGCTGCTGACCGATGCCCATTAACTTGCAGCCGGACAGCCCATATAGAGACGGCAACGGTGCAAAAGAAAGAGAGAGGAAGAGACGAAGAGCTGGGCTTGAACAGCGTCTGCGATTACACAATTCGTGTGGCAGTTAGGTTGCAGCTGTAACTGGAGCATGCGTGGATCCCCATTCCTGGCATAGCTTAATACACTACATATACACGATATATATATATATATATATATATATATATAGTTAAATATACGTATGTGTTCGTCTGGTTATCAGAGTTGCCATAATTGAGGTGCATTGAACGCCCCACATGCAACTGCAACTGCAACTGCTGCTGCTGCTGCTGCTGCTGCGGATAGTTTATTTCATTGTGTGCTTTTCACACGCTCATGTGAAAAGCGTGCTGCGATATGATCCCATTCTAGACAGATATTTAACTGTTTGCCATCAAAACACGATGAATATTTAAACAAATTATGCTCATTCTCTAATCTTAAAGTGAGTTCAACAAGTTCATTTTCCGACGATTGTAAATAATTTTAAAATATAATAAATAACATTTATACAATAAAATGTAAACAGCAGCAATTATGCCGAAACATTGTGAATAAATTGTTATATAACAGTGAGAAAATCAACATTTTTTTTTACTTAAATTTTATATTTCTATGTGTCTGATTAATGCTCTTACTTTGGTTTTTTCTACGAATGAAGGATTGAATTTGATTCTGAAAATATAAATAAAGCTTTTACATATCTAGTAAAGTGTTTATTTTCGATAATTTAGTAATTATTTCGTAAAAATATCTATTTTCATTTTCAAAATATGTGCATTTTTCTATTTACAATTAATGCTTGCGATTTTCTTTAGGCCATATCCCAATTTCTAAGCTTCTAATCGCAATTCGGACAATAAACGTAGTTTTAATATAGAAAACAATTGTCTACATAATGATAATAAAAATTACAAGTTTCAAGTAATATTATGATTATTATAAATTGGAAACATTCGAGTATTATATGATTAATGGAAATAACACTTGATGAATATATCGCTCTTTTCTCGCCCAGCTATATAAATTTCACTTTTATAAAAAATTAGTTAGGTGCTCTTTTTTTTCTTGTGGGTTTTGACTTTGTGGTAATTAATTTTTTTAGGGGTCTTTTCATTTTGTTAAATAAATCATGGTCAAATATGATGACAGCAAATTACATTTGATTTTCTTTTCGGTCTCTTTGTGAAAAGCAACAACGTTCATAGCTTTATTTATGGCTTATGGCCACAACTTCAATAACAGGTCCATAAGACTCTTTAACCCATAAATGGCTTGAAACGTGCTCACAATATTCGAGGTTCTTAATAAAACGTAAGGTAATTGTTTGCTGCACATGTTGCTGCAACATTATGCTGGACATTCTAACTGGAATTGAGAAAAATTGCATATTCTTTTCCCTGAGTTTTTATGTAATTTTCTAATATTACCGCTAGCAACATGTTGCTTGTGAGGAATGTTGCTGCGCTTCTGCTTCAGTCATTTCCACTTCACATCAAGTCCATCCGGCGCTCTCTCCTTTTCTGTCTGTCCCTAGCAAAGCCCACATGGTGAACCTAACTTCTAATTGAGAACCAGTTATACTGCCTACTCGAAGTGAGCAGCGCACAAGTAAAAACAGTTCGCCCAGACAGCGTCAGCGCCCACAGTTCGGCAACAAAACTTCAAAACCGTCCCACACGCACACACAAACACACCTACGCTACTCCAAAATAGAGAGAGAGCGAGTGAGACACAGCGAGTAAGAGAGAGCACCCACGCTTGCGGCTAGCTAGCAAGCGAGCGAGCGCTAAGGAGAGCGAGAGTGAGTGCTTATAGTGCAGCTGAAAGAAGTAATAAAATATTACATTACTTTTGTAAGCTATAGCACTATGTATAAATATATTATATTTTAAAATTTAAGATAATGATACTAATTGCTTGCGCTCTTCAATACATTTTTCGTTTGGCTGGCGGTGCAGCAACAAATGTTTTTAACGCTCTCTGCTATGCTGTCTGTTGTTGTTATTGTTGCGCTCGCTCACAAGTTAGCTCGATCTGCGCTCTCTGAGCGAGAGAGAGAGAGCCAGCGCTCGCTTGCTTGCATTGGCTAGCCCTCGACACCGGCAGCGCTGCGACTTTAGTTGTGTGCGAAACATTCATGAGTGCGGTTGTGGCTATATCGTCTCGCTGTTAAAAGCTTGTTGTTGCATTTCAACGAAACTAAAAGTTAAAATATGCATAAACTTTAGAAAAAGACTGAAAAGGCGAACGCACTTTGACTTTGGCTGCAGTGCATAAGTAACAAATCAGTGTCGCTGCTGCACCTGTTTCCTGTCAGCCAACTGCAGCAGATGCGCAACCCAGTCGGAAATTACATACTTACATAGTACATACATACATATCACATACAAATTAGCATTATGCGGCACGTACGCGCCTTTGGCCACGCATAAAAATGTGCAAGTGAAGTGAAGTGCCGATGATAAGTTAAGGGCGAAGCAAAAACACAAAACATAAAACATAAATCAAATAAAAACCCATAAGAAACGAAAACGGCCTTGTGTACTTCTTGTCTTTAGCTGCGATCCATCAAAGTTTTCGGATTACACACACCAACACACACAAATACACATACACTGGATTACCAAAAAAAAAAAAAAAAAAACAATAACAGATAAACAGAAGCTGAACCCAATTGAACTCATTTGAAAGGTAAGTTTTTGAATTTCTACTTTCGGTTCTAAAGTGTTCTTTAAGTTATCTGCACAGCTTGTCTTCCTCTTCTAGCCAACTTTATTTTCTTGGCTACCGAAATTGATTTATCGCGATAATTCAGATTCAGCTTCGGGTTTCCGCTAGAAAGTCTTTCTCTGCTCTTATCTAAAGACTTGTTCAGTGTGCTTTTTTCCAATGTGGTCTGGTTTTAATTTGGTTTCGTTTATTGGCGAAAGTTAAGAATTTTCACTGTCCAAATGGATTTCTAAGCACAGCAATTAAATCGAGAAGAAAATATTTTCGATTATTTTTCTATTTCTATTTAAATGCTGAATTTAATTGGAGAGTATTACAAGTATTATTTAGTCTTAGCTTCAGTTAAATTTCTTGCACTTGTTAAAGTTGATTGAACTTGGATTTGAAAACCTACAACGGTACTTTACAGAGCTAGCCAACTCATTTCCGTTTCCCCTCACTTGACAACAACAACAACAACAACAAACATCACAGATATCATCTTGAGGCGATTATAATGCAAATTTTTGCGCGCTGTTATAAATTTGTTAAATGTCATCGTCTCGATGAATGAATGTGTATTTGCCTCTTTGCAACAGTCTAATATTTTTATTTTTATTTTTATATATTTATTGCTTATGCAAATTAAAACAAATAACTTGGGTGCCACACGCATCTCAAGTATTTCCAAAGAAAAAAATGCATAGATATGTGCATATATTTGTTAATGATAATCCAAGTTTTGGGCTTAATAACTAAAATGAGTTTCAGTTAATTAGTCGCGACGATCGAACAAATGTTTATGGAAAATATCAAAACTTCATTTCCCGAGGCATTTGAATAAAACAGTTAACATAAATTTAGGCAAAATGGTTCAATAAAATCGTTTCCAATTAAATATGCGTAACTCTCAGATTAAATTGTCTCCAACAAAATATATATATATATATATATATTTATATATAGATGTTTCACATAACTTCAGATATGTCCATTAACATTTGATAAGCCTTTACAAATGCCACAACTTGAAAGATTTCATTTGTTGTTCTTATCAGAATATCCGCTCATCAAATCATTTGTTTAAAACTTTTGCTTTACAAAAAGTTCTCATAATCATAAGCCAAATGTTCATTAGTCAACCAAATGAGAGGAAGAACAACAAAAGCTGCTCATTCAATTTACCAGTTGGCTAATTAGCGCGAATATTATTCGAGGAGCCAAATAGAAGACTGTAAAATACTCTGTAAATTCAAATTGGTGTTTCTATCTTTTAAATTAATAATACAATAGAAATGCTTCATTAAAAATGTATATATCCGATATCAAAAGGATTTTAACTTGCTTAGTTTTTTTTTAATGAAAAGTAATAAAAATATAAATACTTTTTGTTATCCGATAACAATCGATATACTGTACACAAATCGAAACATTGATTTTCAGATGTATAATTTAAAATTGTTACACGAAATTTTTCCTTACCAGATTTCGAAGCAAATTCAAGTTATACATAAACAAAAATATAAATGTTAACCGATTAAAGTCAAATAGAAAACAGTCGATATTTATAATAATATATTTAAACAGTCTACTCAAAATTATGTTTATTCTTCAAGTATGCCCCACTTTTCTCCTTCTGAAAATAGTGTATAAAACACCATGAATATTTGTAAATAATTTGTCAATTTGAAATTGAAAATGTATTCAAGCTAAACGACAGCTGATTAGATGTTAATCAAAATTTTCCCAGACACAGGTGCTTGGAAATATATTCAAAGATGATGATGATTAAATACGATAATAATGTATGAAAATATCTGGCATGGAATTTATTGCTTTATAGGCATGTTGTTGATTACCTTGAAAATTCACTTTAGACCGCTTGATTATGAAATTTTTCGCCAAAAGCAATTGACAATTTAATAGTTGCATGTTGTTTTGGTGTTGCAGAGTTGTTGTTACTGCTGTTGTTGTTGTTGTTGTTGTTGTTGCCGATGTTGTTGACGATGCGCGGTTTTCACTTCACTTTCGAGCAATTTGCTGGCATCTTTCGCTGAGGGTTCGTCGTACCCAATATAGTCAACTGTTATTGATATTGTATTAATTTCCTGTCTCTGGTCGTGTGTGAGAGAGCCACCAAAGATTTTCACTTGAAAACACTTTTGAGGATTACCAAATGCGACTCACGTCGTGAAGAGTTCGGCTGGACAACGTTTTTCTATTGTTTGGCTAATTAAAAATCAGGAAATGCACGCGAACAATACTCAACAATACCAGGCAGGGGGTCTTCCCCTCTTCCTACGTGATTTGCTCCTTCTACCTGCACCTAGCTCTCAGCTCTTAGCTCCTCGTACCAGGAGCTACTGTTGTCAAGTGCGGTTTGCTACGGTTTAGCGCCCTTTCTCAGTTACCAGTTACCAGTTACCAGTTAGCAGTTACCAGGTAGACAGGTTTAGGCCATTGTCTGCCATTACGGATATTTAGACTGGGCTCAGGGTCTGGCGAAACGTGAGTTTTGGTAAGGATATGCGCCTCATTTGATTTAGATATTGGCCATGGCAAGCACGTACTTACATCCAATCTAATAGTAAGGAGAAAATGCCTCTAGATTAATACAGATATTGATTTTTTTGTGACATTGCAATACCTTTGCTATCTTTAGCTTAAGATCGGATAGAATTGCTTTATCTGGATTTTAGATAATTCGAAATGATCGAGTTCGGAATTGAAAGTAAAAATTCAGTTCTTAACGGAGTTAGTAAATTATTAAAGATAAAGAACTCTTTCATTTTTATATTAGCATTTTATCTGCTCTTTGAAGATGTTTAGTTTAAAATTAATTAAAATTAAAATAAATTAAAAATAAAATAAATAAATAATATTGAAGATATTACATAATAGAATTTGCTGTATTAAATATTTAAAATACACACAAATATATTATATTTTTATTTTAAATCTGTATTTTTATTTTTTTTTCTTTTTTGGGTAGAAAATTGTATTGCTTTATTCATTATATTCATTCATTATTGTTTTATGATAACAAACACATATTTTGTTAATGATCAATGAAGCTTACTTCGCTTTTAGCTGGTTACAGGGTATCTCAGTCGAATAAAAATGTTAATACATTTTATTTATACGTTTTTTCATTTAAAATTTGTATATATTTGATAGGTTTTCTTTAGCTAAGTTTTGTGGGCTGTATCGATTAGAAGAAGGCAGCCAGGAAGTGGCTCACTTTTACCATAAGCGATTGAAATAATTCCCGTTTTTGTTGTTTCTTGCAATTTGTATGGCTTTTGCGTTTGGGGCTGTCAGACAGAATTATAGACACGCCCGCATGTTGGCGAAAGACAAAAGGGAATTGTCATGGAATTTGCATATGTGTTGGGGAATGTTTTCATTTCGTATAATTGAACGACCCGGACTTGCAACACCGTCGTTTTCCAACATGTTGTCAAATGCCGCACAACCCACCCCCAGCTCCACTTCTCAAGTCTAGCCTCAAAAGTAGCGCGTGTCATAAGCAAATTGAAAGTGATTTGCAATTCAATAAGATCTTTTGCCAGACTTTGTATTTTTACAGCTAATTCGGAATATTCAATTGAAGTGAAAACGGGCCAAAACTGGGGTTTTTTTTTATATACGATTTGTATTACTCGTTTCCCAATTCGCGCGAACTTGGCTAAATTGCGGCTAACTGCGAACTGAGTCAGCAACTCGATGCTCAAATTATATATTTATATATACAAATACCTGCCATAATATGCATATCGAGAAATATTTTATAGCAACGCGTCAGCAAAAATTCCAACTTGTAAAAGTTGTTGTTGCACTTTTTTTGACAAGCTGTTTTGTTGACAGTTGGTAAACAAAAGCCATAAAAAGCAGGCAGCTGATATTAGTTTTGTCTGTAAACCGTCTATTTGCCAACAACAGAAGACGCAACTCGCCAAAAAGGCGCTAATTGGCATGCTATAAAATAGTTATAGCGTTTTATGGCAGCACTTAACTAACACTATTTATAACTAATATCTGAGCAGACACCTCTGGAAATCGATCTTAAAAAATATCAGACCATTTTATTAGTCTAGTTTTAAATCATGACTGAAATGTTTTATTCAGTTTGCAATCTGCAAAAATATGCAGAAAATCACGTTAATTCTTAGAATTAAATTCTTAAATTTTGTTTTATTTTAAATAAGTAGAACAAAGAACAAAGTTAAAATATAAAAAAAAAAACACCCCGGAAATTAGAAATATAAATATTATTTCTGAGTTTACGTAAAAAGAACGGCTTTTACTGAAAATTCAAAATGTTTGTTTTTTTTTTCTGAGTGTAGTTACGTGACTCCGCATCTAGTTTTCAACGGATTGGGTTTGATTTGCAAAATATGCTAATGTGCCATGATACATTTGGCACGTGCTGCCAAGTAGATAACTCAAATAAAAACTGGTGTGAATGAAGTGGGAAGAAACAGCAAAGTTTCTGTGAATGAACCAAGTTAAATGCTTTTCTTTAACACAATTAAAAGCGTTTACTCACTGTGAGAAACCATTCGAGTGCAGTTTGAGTATATTTTGTTTCGCATGCAGACTCCCAGACTTGGAGACTTTCTAGGTTTCCAGATTAGCATTAATTGCGTTGGCAGCTTTTATGGCTAATCAAGTGCAGCAACAAAACGATGAACTTTCATCTGTCGAACGACTTGGCCATTCTCAGTCGCAGTCGCAGTCGCAGTCGCAGTCTCTGCTTGCCTCTCGTGTTGCATTAAGGCCACTTTCAGTGCGTCACTTTCAGTGTTTTGTCTGCATTCACTTCACTTCAAGGTTCGCGCTTTGCTTTGGTTTTTAGATTATCAGCTATGAATCCAATTGCCGACTTACTTTCTACACCTTTTTGTGTGTGCCCCCCTCGCACGAACCCATCTTCCCCCTGCTAACCGTCAAAAATGTGCGACAAATTCTCACGCCCAACTCTTTGCTGTAAATGTAAACCGCAAAATGCGATCGACTTGGTGGTGGTGGTTCAATGTGGTGCTGTTTGTTGCTGTTGGTTCCCACCTGAAATCCTGTCTCTGTTTTGCTTTTGCTTTAGCTGTGTCTCTGTGTGTGTGTGTGTGTGTGTGTTGCCTTGACTACTTTAATGCACTGTGGGAATGTGCGGGAATAAGTCGCACACACAGAACTTGATTGACTTGCATTTTTTTTGTGTCTTCTCCCTTGGCCAACACAGGGATTCATTAACTGTGCAGCAGCAACTCTTTCACTGGCTTGTTGCAATTTCCACTCATTCTCTGTCTCTTTCTCTCTTCCGAGTCTCCCTTGCCCTCTCTGTATCTTTGCCCATTCGCTGTCTCTGTCGTAATCGATATGCGTGTGCAGTTGGCAAAACTTTAACACCCGTTTGCCCAAAATGCTTAAGGCCGGAAGCGCTTCAGTTTAAAGGCTCTACCAATGCCCAAAAGCAAATCCCAGCAAAAAAAAAGAAAAAAACACAAAAAAAAAGAGCACTTGTCCACTTGGCGCTCTATTTGAGCGTGATTAATTTCTGTGCATCAGTTTCTGCCAAGCGACTAAATGCACAAAACTCTGCTTGGCACAGAATTCACAGCTCCTAAAAAAAAATATATAAATTTTATACTAAACTCTGCGCAATTTCATGCATCTTTTGCCACTTTTTTTGATGACACTTTTTAGGTATAAGTATTTTTTCACAAGCTTTGACAAATTTGAAAGAAAAATATAAATCATTTTTTTTTATATTTTCTTGCAGCAATTAGTAAACTTAATAATTCATATTCCTTGAAAAAATCAATTATTACTACAATTATAATTCTATAGGACTTAACACTTACTTAACATTTCAAAAACAGACAATAAAATACAAAAAATAAAATAAAAGTAAATTAAAATAGTGAATTAAAACAATTTAATAATAAAAATAAAAAATTTAAATTAATTTAATTTAAAAATAATTAAATTGATGAAAATGCATGAATATTTGAAATAAATATGTCAATTGTTTGGAATATTATGTGTTATTTTGTTAGTGTATACAAAATTCGGTGTGGTCGCAAAGTAATCCAATTACTGTTTCTGGGCGCTCTCTTTGACAAATGAAGCAAGCTGAAAAGCTGCTACTGCAGTTAACTTCTTTGGCACATTATATATGAAGGCAAAGGGTAAGGGGCATGGGCGGGGAAGGGAGTGATACGTAAGAGCAGGAAGCGTTTTGTTGGCAACATTTTTGGGGCAATCGACTTCACTCCCAGGCGATTTAATTGTGCGTTGGCAAATTTGCATGGGAAGCACCTGAGATTATATTGTTGAGGACTGTTCTCTTCAAGTTCTTCTTATATATATATATATATATATATATATATATATATGAAGTGTTGTTTTTTATTTAGAGCAAGCTGAGCTATGTGCAAAACATTTTCAATGCTAAAACGTGTTCATATCAGTGCTGTGTTGCAAGTGCAAGTTGTATAAATACAACAACGGCAAATATTCATGCCAGATACCAGATGCGGCAATCTCGAGTTGTTGCGGCTGCTGCCCCACAAATGACTCAGTCTTGACGTAAATTGAAGTCTTATCCACAATTCGCTCTCTTTCACTCACTCTGCCTGCAAAATAGCTTTCGAGTTATGAATTCTTAAAATAAAAACAACTTAATCGACACTTTTATGTGGAAAGGAAATTAATTGTTGTCGCTTAAGTGGCAAGGCTGCATTTATATATATTTATCTGTGTGTATTTTATGTTGCCCCCATGCATCCCCACGTCTGCTCATAACTTCATTGAGATGCGACTCAGTTCTGCTTATTCTCGGAATTGAGTTTATTTTTTTTTGTTTTCCATTTTTTTAAGCACTTATGTAGGGGTTAGGAGATGTGTGTGTGTGTGTGTGTGTGTGTGGCAGTCTGTTGCAGTTGCATGTGTTAGGCATTTTATGATTAGTGTTTTGGCTTTGAATAAAAAACCTAAAATGTATTCGAGTTGCCTTCAGATTTGATTTATTTTTAGCAAGTGTGCAGCAATTTGCATCCAAACAATCAACAACCTTGCTGCGGCAAATGGAAGCGTTTAACTATGGGAAAATATAAATAAATTCAAATGTTTTTTATGGCATCGCAATTCACTAAGCGAAATTCAAACAGATGCCAAAAATAGATGTAGCTAAATCATTTGAAATTTGCCTTTTGTTTGGTTGTTTTTCCCATTTGTTGTTTTAGTTTGTTTTCTGTTGTTTTGTTATTGCAATCATTTATTGACAAGTTTCGCTCTGTGTAAAACAATACTCTTTGCCATTTCCATGGAAATGTTGTTGCCCGTTTCCCACCTTTTGCGATTGTGTAAGCCAAAAACAAAGAAATTGATGCTCTGAATTTATAATTTCCGCTGAATACTGAAAGCTTTATGCGATTTTTAGATTTACACGTCTCGTGTATCTTCTTCTTTTATTTTTATTTTTATTTTTTATTTATGAGGTGGCAAAAGTTTTTAGTTGCATTGCAAATGCCATAACTATGACAGGCATTCAATAATTTATGAGTCGCTTGCTGCTGCACCAGAAAAAACAAAACAAAAAATGGATAAATAAAAAATAAAAAATTTAAAAATAATAATAATAATATTTAACTGCAGCACTTTAATCTGACGAACTGCAAATGAAAGTGCACTGCAATTGCTGTGCATAATTTAAGAGAAACAATTAATTAATTTTCACAATGCACGTCAAGGATTTAACATACAAAAAGGGAACAAAATGGGAATACCCTGCATTTCTCAAGAATTATTTGTGAGCCTTGAAGATTGAACTAAAAATAATTTGAATGTTGTATCTTATAGATACTGAGGTATCTTTGTGTCTCATATGTAAATTTGTATAGATACGTCTGCATATACAATCTTCTATCTTATAGATAGCATTCTGCCTTTGATCTTATCAAATACTTTTGTATCTAATGGATGATTTTGTATCTTAAAATATTCTGTTGCTGGATCTCTCAGCTTCTTTAGTACACAATTGTCATTATACATTCCACATATACCCCACATTATGGAGAGCATTAAGAAGCACTCTTAAATATATTTTTTTTTATTATTCTACTGGTTAAATCTGTCAAGTGGTACAGGGAAACACCCACAACAAAATCAACAACAACAACAATAATGCCAACAATTGAGCCCAATTTAAATCAAACATCAAGTGAAACATGTGTAAAATAAAATGGGAAAAATAATAAGAAAAACTGTTTAATTCATTGACAGCAATTGACTTTAATTAAGTGTCACATGGGCAACTCCACAGATTATTATTATTATTTTTTTTTTAAGTTTTTGGCTCTCGGCGCCGTTTTAATTAGTTTTCCGACAGCTGCTGTGCAGGAAAAGCATTAAGTATTAACGGTTAATGCATTTGCACTAAATACCAGTAGTGAGTTTTATTTTTTGCGATTTTCGCCCAGCGTCTGTCGCATAAGCGAACAGGTAAAAACAACAGCAACAGAAACAACAACAACAACATGAAGCTGACACGTCAACAAGTTGAAAGCGATTTGCCAACGTAATGGCAACAAAATTGCAGAGCGGCCACTCACCTTGGCAACATCAACGTCAACATCATTCCAGCTGGCAACAATTAGCTACGGTCAGAGCAACTAACTGCATAGGAACTTTGTTGACAAACGCGGAAAAGCGCAATGCAAGCGCTGCATAAATAAATGACTAAACGGCCCCGTCGAAGCGTGCTGCCATTGACAAGCAGCGGCAGCTAAATATTGTTGTTGTAGTTGCTGTTCAGCCTTCAGTCGCAACACGCATGTTGGGCAACATTTTTAGTGGGCATTTTGCTTCTTTAGTAAGTAAGTAAGCAATGTTGCAGCCGAAACTTGTTGGTGAGCAAACATTTTAAACACTTATTTGCTTATATAACTGTTAAGCAGTTGTCCAACAACAAATACTAGCAAGAGAAGAAGAAAAATGCCATGGCATAAAGAAAAAAAATAAAAAATATTATAATTATGTTTACACAGCATCCAAGTTTGCCTCCGCAAACCAAAAGAACTTGGCCATTAGCGTAAGACCCGCAGTCAAAATTTGAACCCTGATAATAGCAACAACAACAGAAACAACAATAACAACAACATTTCCACCAACATTTTACGAGAATTGTGTAATTTCATTTGTACTTTATTTCGTTTTGGCCAGCACAATTTGGCAGCAGTAAAAAACACAGCAGCAGAAATAAATAAAAAGTGACTACAGCAACTAAGTATTTGAGTTTTTGCTTTGCCATTCGAAAAACCGAAAACTAGTTTAGTTTAATTTGCAGTAGTTCTCAAGAAATCAGCAAAAAAAAAACTACAAACTCATTAAAATGCGTATTAGATTCTTTTTTTTTTCTAATTTATGAGTCGCTCATAAAAATAGTAGTTATACAAAACAAATTCTTTAGCACCATCAAAATGAACTTCCTGTCCTCAGAATTTTATTTGTTGCTCACTCATGCCTACAAATTTGATGCGATTTGACAAATTATCGCTCAACATTTTTAGAGGGCTCATTTATTGTATAAAATAATGTTTGACACAATTTCATTGACTGCAGGAAATGCGCACCTGAGTCAGTCGAATTGTGTTCACTGTACAGGATCAGCTAATTGATAAAGAACTGGTCAACAAATGCTGATCAATGAAGAAGATGATTGGCATTATTCGAGCAGGATTACGAAATACTAGAAATTCCATCAATGGAAGTCAAATGCATTGTAAATGCTTTAAAGACACGTGAAGAGAATACAGTAAAAAAAAACTAGAACATGAAACTGTAAAAATAATACAAATCAAAAGTCGATAAATAAATAAAAGCAATCTTTTGAATGTTTATTGAAATCTAGTTCCACGAATTTCTTTGTCTGCCGAGAACTTTCCATTAAAGTGAAAGAAAATTTAAGTCTTTAAAAAAAGCATTCTCCAAAATATGGATAACAATGAAATATAGATTTCGAAGGGAAGTTATTCATTTATTGAATTTGAATGGAAATGGATCTTTTTCTTCTTCTTATTCTACTTCTTCAAGAATGTATTCTGGTTCGGAATTAGTTTATTTTTGATATATTTGCATTAACTGGTTCTAATTCCATTTCCACTATTAACAAAACTAACTTTAACCAGTTATAATTCCGTTTCCATCATTGATCTAGGAAAATCCCCAAATTGGGCCACTTTTCTTTTCGTCCGGAAAATGCTTGCACAAGATTTCAGCTGCAGCTCAACATGTCAACGCTCCAAGACAATCCTCATAAGCATTTTATGTTTTGGAGTCGGCGCTTATCGTGCTGCATGCATCAATCTTGGGGCAAAGCACTCTGCTGACAACAAGAGCCCCTACCTGGAAAGATAAAAGACCAAGAAACAATAAAGAAAACCAAACACAGAAACTCTTCAGTTTTACACCTACGTTCAATGCAAAAGAGCCACATTTGTTGTGCCCCAATTGTGGGCGTTGAGTTTGTGGTCGAATCTAACAAGGGATTGACTTGAGGGCAGATCTCGTTAGACAGCGCTGACCTCTGAACCTTAAACGAAAATTCCGCTGCTCCAACATCCGCAACTCCAACCCCAATCCCCCCACCAAAAAGGAAACTCAAACTCAAACTCAAACCGGAAACCCATAAATGCATAACGCTACCAAAAAACCAGCTGGCAAATAAAATAGTTCCTCTGATCTGCTCCTCCATCGACATTGACTTTGATTTTCTATATACACAAAATGCATTTAGACTTCCCATTTACCATTGGCATTCCAAATCCATACACTGTGAAAAAATCTAACTTATTTTTGTATACGCCTCTTTAATACTCGTCAAGTAAATTTCTAAAGCGGCATTTTGTGTTTTTCTAAAATTTTCATTTTTTTTAAATTTATTATTTACAGTCACATTTTACAAATTTATTTCATGTCGATAAATAAGAGTCGACTCATAAAATAAAAATAATTTAATTTTGATAAAAAGTTACATTTAAATGAAAAAAGGAAATAATTTTTTATTTAATTTGAAAATGTTAGAAAGAATTAGTTTAAATTTAATAATTTTTTGGAAATATATTCTATTATTATGAAATATATTTCTGAAAAATAAATGTAAAGTTTTTCAAATATATTCAGTAACTATTACAATACTATAGACTAATTTTAATTTGTCTTCTTAATTTAAAGAGCTATTTAAATTTTGGAGTCATTTTCTACATTATATTATATTATTTTTCTGAGTGTAGCACATTTCCACATGTTGAAGCTGCTATTTTGGTGTTGTTGTTGTTGTTGTATTTTGTGAAACACACGCACATTTCCTCTGTCTACCTGCTAACGCAGAGATCAGAGCATGTGGAAGCAGCAGCAGCAGAATCAGCAGCAGCAGCAGCAGTATCAACATCAGTGGAAGTGGCAGCAACAGCAGCATCTGCCTTCCCATTCGACTCGTATTTCCCATAGCGAAATTCCCACACTCGCATCTATCTTCAGTTATGGGCAAGGACTGCAAGTCAGCTGCTGCTGTTGCTGCATCAAGTGTATCCACACACACGCACACACACACACACACACACACACACACAGACGTGTGTATCTGATTGACTATGCTGCCACATGTGCGTAGACAGATTGTTTTGCTGACTGGAGTTTGTAGTACTTGTCGTTTTGCTGTGTATTTGGCACAATTTCCCATATGGTCTTTCATATGTGTGCATCTATTTGTGGCAGCTGTCGCTCTGCCCTCGAATGCATGGGAAAATAAAAAAAAAAAAAAAACCGTTTTTAATTCAGTTGTGGGTGGGAATCGCCGAAAGGTATCCAATTTACAGAGATTTATTAGCATGAAAAACATGAGGCGAAATTGTCACGAAAGCACCAAACAGAAACTCAAAACTATAGAAATATGAGTCAAACAAAATTAGAATATTTGCCTATTCCAATTTATAATATCAAATTAAAAATAACGACATAATACTTTTAAGTTATTTGCAATATAATACAAAAGATACGAAATGAAGAGGTTAAATGGCCGTAATCAATTTCGTGAAAGTCATGTTGCGCAACATGCTTCTTTTCAGATATTCTGTGAATATGTGGCTACTAATAGTAAGCCAGTTAAGCCATTATCTGGAATAGTAGTAATTATGCCTTTAATGTTGCAATAGCCCGTTTGGATATTGTTGCCAAAGCTTGTTGCTATACGGTTTAGCAGCATTCTTGTAATGTATACAGCTTTAAGCGGTTATCTCATCTAACAATTAGTCAACTGTTTTCTCATTCACTCTCGCGCTCTCTCATTCTCTATCTCTTTCTTTGTCATTGCAGGTAAGTTTGAGCTTGGAATCTGAACATGACATCCGCAAGTCGTCAGCGACTTTTAGTACCCGACTAACTATTTATAAGGTAATTTGAGTCTCGCTTGGCAACACCGGCAGACAAGCAGACAGAAAAGCAGCGCCAGCTTTGTATGAAATTCTTTAAATGACAAGACAAATAAAAATTAAAAGCCAGTAGCGGGATGGGTCGCAAGCATGAACGACCTGCCGCTCCTTCTATCTTTTTCTCTCCCTCTCTGTCTCTGTCTCTGTCTGTCCCTCGTCTAGCGTTTCGCTCTTGCGTTGCGTGTTCGTTCGCATGTCCCTTTGCCGGCCTTTGTTTACCTTTGAGCCGAGGTTTTTTTCTTAGTATGCCCTTTGTTGATTTTGTGCGCATGCCGCCGTCGCCGCAACAAATATATATAGGATTGTATATAAACATACCTGCACTGAGCGAAAGGAATAATCAGCAGCAACAACAGCAACAACAGCAACAACAAAAGCATTTGGAAATTGCTTATAGCTGAAAAATAGCAATCGCCATTTGTGAAGAATTCTTAATGAGTCAGGCAGAAGTGCTGTGGACTTAAATTCCACAGAATTTGGCCCCTCTTTTTTTCTCGCCGTGTATTTTAAAATATGATTTGCGTAATGCGAACAACGCCCAAAAACTGTTCGTCCTTCGTTTTAATAGTCTTAAATTCCATAGCAAATAATTTAACGACAAATAGAACCCAAAAATAAAATGGAAATGAGGCAACTATTAAAGAGTCTTTTGTCTTTGTCGCCACTTTCTACGTTTAGGCCAAAAACAACCTAACTAGGCACTAAAATATGCGTATATTATTATTAAGCAACGGCACATTCAGAATCGAATATAATTTGTTGTTTACTTCCCTTTGCCGATGCACATCTAATTGAATTTCCCTTTGCGACACAATTGTTTACATTTCCTGTTCAACACACCCAAAAATTAATGTACCAATGTTCGAGCATTTTCCCGAACCCCAATGTAATTGAGCTGATCCCCTTCTCCTGCCCCCACACCTTCGACTGCAAGGTGTGGCCAGGTCTAACGAGGCGCCACTGTTCGTTGCTTGGAAAACCTATTAACAATCCACTTTAAGGCACATGCGACACTAAACGCAAACCCAATTTGTGTACCCTGTACACTTAGCGAAAAGGGGTCGCTCCAGTCTTAGAATAAATTATGCAAAGAAAACTTTAAAATTCTTTAAAAAAACACTTTTATTATTTTTTAGTTAACTCTTTATAATTGAAATAAATAAACTTTTAAATAATATAGAACAAATAAATCGGAGTATAAAATAAAAACATAGATTTTCTTAAAGCCATCAATCGAAATATTTAAGCTAAAGAATGCAATTAATTTAAAATAAAAAATTAATTTAGTATCTTTTTGTGCTTTGGTCAGCACTACTTGCAACACGACAGTTATAATTACATTATTTCAATATTTTTGTTATATTTTAGTGGAAATCAGCTTTATTTCAGCTACCTTTAAAATTGAAATTTTTTTAATTAGTTATAATTAATTGTTATTTAAATTAAGCTAGATCAGCTTGACTAGCCAAGATGTTAGGGTATTTACCACAACGTAAAGAACTTGCCACCCCCTTTTGGGGGTTGCAAACGTGACAATGGAATGGGAAGAAAGCTTCAGAGTTGCCTTGTGAGGGAGGCGACGCTTCTCAAGCTCCAAATATGCTGGGGTGTGTTATTTAATAAGATAGGTAGGTCATCACAGGGGGGTGGAAGGAAGGGAAGGGCACTATGGTCGCACTACGTGACGCCTGTGAAACAGTAATTTGTGCTTAATAAATAAAGCTGTGAATAGTAACGAGAGAGGGGGGAGAGAGTGTTGTGCGAAATGAGTAAGAGAAATTGAGAGGAATACTTCAGTGAAGAACCGTTATTAGCTGACGCTGATTGTGATGTAATCTGTGCTCAGCATGCCAAATAGAACACAGAGAAATGACAGAAAATCCTACCTGCTCCCTCCTCTCCCGCCACCGCCAGCGCCATCGCCACAGAGTGTTTCCTTTATGCTGGCTGGAAAATTTAAATGCCACAACATTTGCAACACTGCAACACGCCTAGTGGCGTATTTTTTTTTATAGTCAGTCTGTTTGTTTATTTTTTTTCCTTCTTTTTCTACTACTGCCGGATGCCGAATGCAGTTCGAACCAGTTTTTGTCACAGATATGCTTCAACTGCCTACCCCTTCTCCCCAACACCTTCCGCCCCGCTAAACCACTGAACGCCTCTTGCCGCGTCGTAGAGCTGTGGGGCATAAATCATATCAAAAGAATTTATGCAGCAAGGCAAAAATTCCTGAGTTTTGCAGCGCAGGCAAACATGTTTTAAGACGACGTCAACTTGCAACAAGTTGCTAGCAACGGAAGTGACTAGAAAATAGTGTCTGAGATAAGTATACATATTCACCTCCTTCTCCCCCCCCCCCCCTCTCTCTTTATCACTCTCTCTCTCTCGCACTCACTGCTAATTAGTTTCTGGGCATAGGATGTGATTTCATCCAATTTGACTTCCTGTTTAGCCTGGGTTTGGTGTGTGTGTGTGTGTGTTTGTTGCCACACCTAAGGATGCACTTAATTTTGGTTCTTAGCTCAATGCGACATGACTTTAATTGATGCTTGCCACGCATAGTTGAAGTCTTCTATCTTTGAGATAGTTTTTGTTTTTGAGGTGCGTTTCTCGCTTGAATTTCAGATTGATTTCCGACTCAAGTTTATTACTCGCACTTGGTAAGATCATGTGCAATTCTTGGCAAAGCAGTAAATCTAGTTTTGACAACACCCCGCCCTCCACGTTACGCCCTTTACGTACGTGCAGCATGCGGCATAAACATGTGTTGCAAAACTCCACTTTGAATTTATGAGCGCCGATAAAAACTGTGCCCCCCAAGTTATGCTCTGGCAAATTGCAACAGCTGAGTCAGAGAGAGGGGTGTATAAATACGTGTGTGTGTGTGTGTCTGTGTGTGTGTGTGTGTGTGCGAGTTTGTAGGTGTTCTTTTTCAATTTCATACTTCTTATTTCGCACCTACGCCAACAATTTACGGCACTTTTAAAATATTCAATTTATGGATGCTGTCGGGATGCCGGATACCGTTAGCTGCAAGTTAGGATGCCAATTGCGAGGGGGAGGGGTGGGGCATGACACAGCCAGTGTGTTGAAATTGGGCGAACTTCTTTCTGAATTATTGCATTTATTGGAAACGCGCACATCTTGGCTAAAATTGGGCACTGCTCAAAATTTGAAGCGGAATCTGGGAGCCAAGCAGGAAGGAAATGGAATCAGAGATCAATATGTCAAGGTTATAGCCTGATCCCAATATTTCTGATATTCATATTCTTAACATTTCGTGTTTCCATGTTGAGTATGCTAGGGGTTTTATTTTTCAGTGATTTATTTGTATAAAAAAACAAATTGTAAAATTTAAAATATGATTTCATTTCAAGTGTGGCTACAGTCTTCAAATAAATTAAATTAGAATTGCATATTAAAATAAGCATTTCATCTTAAGAATTCAATGCAAAATATTTTATATTGGCAGCCTACTTTGGCTATAAGAAGTGTTGATCATTTTTAACGGTGACTTTATTTAAACATTTAATTTAAAAGCTGAGCAAAGAAAATCAACTAAAAGTTGGTATTTTTATAATCTGACTTTAACCAGTTTTAATTGCTTTAAAGTGCAATTATTTATAATAATAAATCACAATTTATTTTATGAAATTGTTGTATTTATTTTGTGTTTTTCATAGCAACTCGCAATGTTTATTTTTATTGGCTGCTTTGAGTTCTTCTCCAACTAGTTTTCAACTGACGAAAATTGTTGGTTTTCAGTTTTAATTTCAAAGGGGCTTTGCGGAAAATGCTTAATGTGAAAATAGTCGAAAATGATTTAAAATAAATACGCATAAAATGCCGCCAAATATGCAAATGATTAGGTGTCAAAATGTATTTCAACACACATTAAAACAGATAAGCACACACACACGCACACACACTTTGGCACACAACAAACGGAAGCCATTGCCATTTGTTGACCACACAATTTGAAGCTGACACTTGCAGCAGTTGTGGGCGTGGCACGTATGCCTAAAAGCCTGTTCTAAATAATTGCAATTTATTTGTGCTGCCATCAAGTGACACGGGTGACACCCATTTCTCTCTCTCTCTCATCTCTCTCCCTCCCCCTCTCATCGTCCCACTCTCTCTCTCCCGCTGGGATTGCATTTAATATGCTGGTGTTATTAATGCCACAAAAACCCAAAATGTAGCTGCAACTGCACTTTAGTGCGGCATTGTGGCAACCTACCTGATTGACAGCATGTTGCCCCTTCATTCCCTAGTGACTTCTCCCCCCTCCGACACCACCAACGCCAGTTGCAGCTTCATTTTCTCTTTGGTGGTTTTGTTTTTGATACCTGTCACAGGACGAGGCGCCACTTATGCACTTTTGACGCCTACAGCAACAGCAACATCTGACAACTGCTGGCTTCACCTGTTGCCCCTCCCCTCTACCTACCCACTCGTGGAATGTGCTTTTCGATTAAACGCTGCAGTTTAATCCCGCGTACACTTTACACTTATGCAATTTCCAACACGTCACACGCTGCGTATGCGTGATGAGAATTGTAATTGGTTTTACTGGCGACTCACTAGATAATACGTATTACTAAATAAATACTAATACCTGTTCTATAAACAATAAGTTGGCCTACCTATGAGTAATAATCTAGGGAATTTTATTTTTTATTATGATTGATTATGATTACATAAAGAGCCATTTTCAAAATAAATAAATAATGTAAATAAATTTAATATTGATTCTATTACTTCTCAGTTATTATATATAAAGTGTACCAAGATTATTATAATAATAATTGATAATTATTACTTCTACACAGTGAAGCATATCAAAAAATTAAATGTTTTGTTTCGCAGATGCAGTTTAATTTTAAGCTGAGTTTTTAATGATAAATATGGAAAGTTCATACTGTTGCCTATCGGAACAATAGAAATTTGCTGGCTTTTGCCTGCCTTGATCTGAGTTGAGTTTTTCCATGGAACTTAAGTTTTCAGTTATTTAGTTTTAGTCATTCTCGCATTAAGTGTTCTTTGCTTCTATTGAAGTTTTTTTTGGTCTTCTTAACGGCACTCTTAACTTGCTTAACGCTTGCCTTGCCTTGCCAGTTTTGTTGTTGGCCAACTATTTTTATACCCTGAAATGCAGAGAAGAATATTTTAGAAATAAGCAACAAAATCTTCCCTCTTGCATAATGAGGGAAAAACAATTAAATGTAAAAATATAATAATATTAATGCAATAATTAAATCTCAACATTTACTTAATTAATCAGTTGCTGAAACCGATATAATGAGTTCATATAGAACCATAATGAACAGAGATTAATTAAATTAATTAAATATAAATATAATGTAAATAAATTACTTACAAATTTAAATTTCATATTTTGATTTAAATTAAAAGAAATTAAATTTCATTAATGCTGATTCAAGTTAAGTAAAAGGGTATCTTTGGTTCGTTGTCTCCCTCCACTTTCAACTATTTTTAGTTGTGTTTTTTAACTATTCTGTTGAATTACAATCCCGTTTTATTAGAGCACTTACTGTGCCACATGTTTTACGCTTGCCTTGCAACGGCTACTTTTAATGAGCACCTCAGCTGTTAGCCCTGTTAGCATCTTAGGGGCAGCAACTCCACTTCTGCTGCCTCTGTTCCCCTGCCATTCTGTGCTGCATCCCCAACAATGCTGCCCGGCTTGCAATGCCTCTTAATTTCGCACAAAACAAAAACCGTGGCTGGCAAATAAACACAATGCGACAGCCACTTTTGCCGAGCAATTAAAAAGCAGTCAATCTGCGGGGTTACGAGGACCAGAACTCTTGGGACCTGCGCAGGTCCTAAACCATGTATAAGAATACTTATCAGTACCATAATGAAATTCGTTGTATTTTCTGTTAAATCCGCGTTCACAACAAATTTAAAAACATTTTAGATTATGTAAGAGCAACTTGTAGATAGCCTGTAAAATTCAAATCGTGTCTTACCTTTCCCAAAGTCAATCCAATTTGTTCAACTCTTATTAAAAAATGTATAATTAATTCAAATTAAATAAATAATAGTAAACTCAAAAAAAAAATATAATATTCTATTGGGTTTTATAAAACTCCTTATATTTCTCGTAATATGATCTTATTTTAATATACGAATCGTTTGCACAACATATTTGCTTTATTTAAGCTCTTCTTCCAAGAGATATCTGCAAATTCGCAAATATATCTAAGTTGAATAAAAAGAGACTCTTTACTATATATAGACAGATTTCTTAACTATTATTTTGTTTGAATTTTTACAGCGTATTAAAAGAGCTTAGAAAAATGCATATTTAATTTTCGCTGGGCTCGTTCACGGTTCAAGAAGTTGAAAAGTTTTGCCAACAAGAGTTCTTTTTATTTTTAGAATTTTTCCGGGCTTGTTATTGTTGGTCTTAATGCCTTGCGCCTCTTTTGGCCTTCGAGCCTTTCGCTATGCAACACTTTTTAATTGCGTATCAAATTGGCCAACGGGCAGCAGGCAGCAGTCAGCAGGCAGAGGCAGGGGCAGGGGCAGGGGCAGGGGCTGTGGCAAAGCATCGCCTAAGCGGATTAAAAAATGGACCAATGCAATCAAATTGTCTGCGTGCTAAGCAAAAACAAAAAACACTTTTTGTAAAAAATAATGGCATAGATAAATAAATAAATAGCGGGCTTAAGCGTTGCATTATCAGAGTAAATGTTAGTTAGTCACTTTTTAACTCTCTGCTTTTTTTTATTTTATTATTTTTGTTTGTGCTTTTCAATTTTCAACTCTCCCTTCTAGTTTAGTATGCAAAAACAATTTGAGGCACTTGCAGAGTTTTCTGGTTTCTGATTCAGGTTTATGTTAAATGTTTTTGATTAAACTGATAAGTTTTATTAGCTTTCTGTTTGTGTATATTTACCAAATTTTCTATTTTAGTTTACAACATGCTTAAATTAGATATAAACATTGTACATTTAATTATTTATTAATTGGTCGTAATTAAATTAAATTTGAAATTTCTCTAATTTATCACACAACTAAAAGGGTATTTTAAATTTTAGTTTTCACATTTTTTATCGGATTATGTTTGATGCATACAAAATAAGAGTGTTCCTGGTTTTAATCCCATTTGGTAATTGTATTTTATGAACTGCACACTACATATGTAGATTTAAAAAGTAATAAAAAAATCTATATTTTACGAGCATATTTCAATTAATAATTTATTTACTGGCAGTTGCCGGCTTTAATTGCTGGAATTTGGTTTGAATTTAAAATTTAAACTTGTGTATAAATATAATTAAATTCAGTAAGCTGGCTTTTGCCACTTCCGTTTCAACAGTGGTTGCATTGGGTGCATATTAAAATGAAAAAAGAGTTTGTCAACAAGTCAGATAAAAAACACTCGTTTTTTAATTACTTACATATTTTTGCATACTTTACATGTCGCATATCATTGGCAGACAATTTTACATTTTTTCACTACGCAATACAAGTTTTTATTATTCAACCAATGAGAGTCCATATTTAAAATAAAAATAATAATTTAATTTTCGTTAATATTTTTGATTCTTTGATAGCTCTTCGCATTGCTGGCAATTAGCTTTTCAAGTGAATTTCAAGTCGCCTTCAAGTTATTCACCAATTATAAAATAGATATATAAAAAAATCTAATTCGTTTGTAAAATTGGCAATTTTACTTAACTGTTGTTAAGTTGTTTTTTGCTTTTTGCGAGGCCTGCTTTTTGTTTATTTACTTGTGTGCTCAATAATCATTGTTCTAGCCAACTTTTGCCCCAATGTGCGCCCAAGCAAATCAAAAGTATTTTTTTTTTTTGATATTTCTTTTCTTTCTCGTTAATTTTTCATTTAATTTGTATTCTTAGTTGAGTGATTTTTGCTGTTTCGCTTTACGCTTAATTTATGCAAGTCTTTTCGTTGGTTTTACAATTCTAATAATTTTTTTATATTTTCCGCTCATGAGCCATATTTACTATAGGAAACTGTTTATTATAAGGTTTTTTTTTCTGATTTATTCATATGATGCTAAGAAAACCGCAAAGTTAAACGGGTCATGAATTAACCCATTTGGGACTGGCAAATAAAATCAGATGGAACCTTTAAGAACGAGGGTTGAGCTTGACCTGAAACTTGAATTGAGTGGATTTAAGCAATTGCAGTTAACAGACTTAAATTAAGTTAATTTTGGAAAAATTTGATTGGCTGTTTGATAAAAACAACTTTGAAGTGAGCTTTGATTCATTGTTTTTATATTTCTATCTTTACTTGGGTTTACTACAGACATAAATTGTGTATATATAATAATAAAAAAAATAAAAATAGTGAATACCTTTGATCTCTCTGATGAGATAGGATTATGGCACTGCTGGTGAGCCGTCTGGTTTCATAGCCACTGACTAATATGGCCTACTCGAGAAGACAAACAAATCTTATCAAGTTGAGTCCATTCAGGCAAACAAGTTAACAAAAAGAAAACAGAGACAAATTGTTGCCTTTGTCCACTAGCGCCTTAAAGGACCTCACAGGACCGGGTGGCCTTTCAACAATGTGCCTAAAAATGTGGAGATTCCTCAGTTTAAGTCAGCTTACAACTTTCACTACCCCTTTTGCCGAAGGACCCTTTTTCTGGTCTGCTGACCATGAAAATATTTAGCTGCTTCTGCTGCTGCTGCCACTAAATTTTGTTCTGGCTCTTGTTTGGGATTATTCTGCTGCTGATGTTGCCTTTGTAGTCTTCTGGTTATACAATCAATAATGCGTTGACATTGCGTCGCAAGAGTGTGTGAAAATGATAAAGGATGCCTCTGCGCCGACAAGTGACAAGGCGACTAACTCACCAATTGCCACACCATTCCTTGATATACTCTACCTCGAAAGGACAACAACAACAACAACAACAACAACAACAACAGCAACAACAAAAGGAATAGTAGCTTGGGAGCAATGGAAGAAGGTTCAAGGACATGCCACAGTCGTAAATGTCACAGCTGTTCACTTTTATCGCACAATTCACTGATAAATCTCAGCTGGAGCAGTCGGCACCAACTTCAAATTAAAACATTCCTCACAAGTTCTCCAAAATCGAGATTCGACATTCGCCATTCGCCATTCGCAATTCGCCATTCGTTTTCGACAGCATCACAGAAATCTGCAAGTTGCTTTTATTACTTGACTATTTTTTCATTCTTTTATTTTATTTTCTTTTATTTTTTTATTTTTATCCACTGAGAAAGTCAAAGCGTAGTTTTCTCTGTGCACTCAGATTTCATTCACATAATTCCCTGTAGTGAGCAAGTTGAGCAGATCAAATATATATTTATATTATATTTTTTTGTTTTTTTTTTTTTTTTGTAATAAGTGTATAAATCCTATCTGAAATCTGAAATTAAAATAATATTTATTTTAATTATATCTTATACTTTAAAGATTTTATGCACATAGACTTATTCACACCATTGTATAATTTTACAGGGTATATTTTGATATGAATTTTCCATTTCTTTTGGAATTTATGCGACTTTGCAACACTTTTCCCAATACTTGGCAATTGGCAGTTGGTCTGGTAAAAACTACCCAATTTGACCTCTGGTCTGTTCTCTTTGCTCTGCATTATATGCTCAGCATAATTGCAAAAGTTCGAATAGGCCGTAATATTAATTCACAATGCATTAATTCAAGTTAAACCAGAATAAGTCGATATCTTTTCTCTGATTATCTATAATTGTTTTGGGAACCTTTTCTTTTGCTTTTGCGTGTGGAACTTATGCCGAAATTATCTGATGACTTTGCTTGTTTCCCAAACTACTCTCTTTAACACACTCCCCGTCTCTCCCCGTCTCTCTCTCTCTCCCTCTTTCTGTATATCTGAGAACTTTTATAACCTGACACGTGCGTACTTAAAAATTGTATGCGATTTTCCTAATTCAATTTCATTTTAACGATATCTTTTTTTTTTCCCCTGATTTCTGGTTCTGTCTGCTTGGATTTCATTATTTTAATGCACTGTTTTTAAACACAGAAAAGGTTGTATTCAGTTTTTTTCACAACTTAAAGACAGATTAAAATCATATATTCTCTATGAGTAAATGATATTTTATTAATTAATTGATTATTATAAAGAGTAAAATGATTCACTTAAATCAGCAGAATTGTTTCCCAACTGGGAACAGAATATCTCCAAGTCTGCAAAGCCTCCAAATTTATTTAGATGTTTGTTTTTTTTTTTCAATTTGTCGTATGAAAAATTTGATTTGCATTTTAATTTACTGAGGTCGACTTTTTACCTTGCCGCTTTAGTTCCACATTAAAATTTCAATTTCGTTGGGTTTCGGTTCACGTTTCTTTCCCGTCTCCACCCATCAGAGTTCAGTGCTTGTACAACTGTTATTCTAAGCTTCCTCAACTGTGTTTATGAAGTTAATGAAGTTGCCACATCCGGTTCACTGAGGCGAATTGGTCAAAAATGTGGTATTCCGCAGTACCTCTTCTCTCGGTTCTCTTCCCCACCTACTCCTCACTATACTGTAACCAATGTTACCCTCTTTAAAGAGGGGCATCATCGACAGGGTTGAAAATCGCTGCTGCTGCTGCTGCTTGACAAATGCTGCGGCAGTGAAGCATGCAACGAGATATTGATGGGGGACAAGGAGGGGGCGACACTCTAAAGAGCCCTCAGCTGAACGAGCGATACTCTTCAGTGTCTGTGCGAGTGCTTGTGTGTGTGTGTGTGTGTGTGTGTCTGTGTGTGTGTGTGTCTGTGTGTGCGGGTGCCTGAATTGGTGATGTATTGAAATTATGAAAAGGGCAGGGCTGTTCACGTCATGGAACGCGACGCGCTGACAATGAGCCACATAAAAGCGGATCAGGGGAAAGGGAATTGAGTGCATAGTTGCTGGAGAGGAGAGGAGAGGATAAATGACGAGAGGAGAGAAGAGGATAAATGAGAGGAGAGGTGGGGAGAGAAGAGGAGAACAGAGCTTGCCTCAAACCCAACTCAAATCAGCAGGCGGACGATGAGTGACTTTTCGCCAGACCCTTTCAGCAGTGTTGCCAACTTTTGTATATTTAAAAAGCTACCTAAAATAATCACAAAAGTATTCATTCTAGTATAAAATGACTCAATAATATATAAATATAGATAATATATTAAATATATATATAAAATTATCATAAAAAGTTACGTTAACTAACTTATTTTTACTTAAGAGAAGTTGGCTCGTTCCATAATAATAAAATTCAATTGAAGAATACCAAAATTTTTAATTTGAACTAATTGTTTATTCTTACTTTTCATCGAGTAAATTTAATTTGTTCACTTAAACTAATTACAATTCTTTTTAAATTAAAGATTAATTATAATTTTGAAAATGTACCAAATCAATTAAAACGTTTCTTTACCCTAATAATAAATTATAATAATCAAGAAATTCCAGAAATTGTCAATTTTATTTAGTTAGAATTTTGTGCATCGGAAATGTGTTTAAAATGTGTCAAAAATGACAAATTAAAAAAAAGAACGCTCAAGTTGGCAACTCTGGCGAACAATGCGTGGTTTGCTGTGATGTAAAGTTCCGTGTAAAGCGGAAGTTGCCAAAGTATCTTCACTTCCGTTACCATCTCTCCCTCTCTCTCTCTCTCTCTCTCTCCCTGTCTGTCTGTGTGGGCTTCTGCCAATTGTTGCAACGAGAGTGCAGCATATGGCAAGCATGTACATATTGTGTTCATTAGTTGGTTTAATTATTTGCATTAATAAGAAGCTTCACATTAATTAAAACGTTTCCAACTATTAAAAAGAAAGAGAAAAAGTAAAGCATAAAACGGAAAAGGATGCAAAATTACAAAAAAAAAAAAAATTAATAAAAAATGATTGCGCGACTTTCGCACGATTAATTAGAATATGCGAGGCAGGCAGTGGAGTCAATTTGCCCCCTGCTGCCCTGCTGCCCTGCCCCGATCCCTTACACTTCGCCCTTGCTGCGTCGGCCAAGTGGAGCAGCAAGTGAACCACAACGACAAACGCAGCGTTAAATTCAAGCGGGCACTCGAGCCATGCAACGCGATACGGCATGAGTTGCATGCCACATGTAGAGTGCAGTGCAGGGTGTGGGTGGCCCGTTTGACTGGCCAGCTGTGTCTCAGCTTCCCCGTTGACCCCCCGCAATTAGCGCCAATTGTTGCAAAAGAAGCGCAAAGTCGCAGGGCAGGTCAGCTTTTTACATAGACACGCATCGCTGAGCTGCAACATGAAGTGTTGCAAGTCACTTGACGGGCAGAAAAAGCGACTTTGTCTGTGGCACACCCCCTCCACACCCGCACCGAGACCTTCATGCAACATTTGCTGTGAGTGGGCAGCCAAAAATGAAGGCATTTCGTCTTTAATAAATGAATTGTTTATCAGACTCAAAATTAATTTTTTTTTGTTTTTGTAGAGAAAAAATCAAACTGCGAGTCTAAAATTCAATCATTTCTCATGCGGATAGTAAATAATAATAATAACTTTCAGTTTGTTTATTCTAGAATAATATTTAAATAAATATCACAACTATTGTTGTGGCATGTGGCAATAATATTTATGATGAGTCATTGGAAATGCGACGTCAAATGATCAATATTTGTATTATTTGCTCTCTTTGCAGATGTTGAAGCACGTGCAAATCTCTCCGTTGAGGAATCGATCGGATTCGCTTTCGCTGCGCTCCTCGAGCAACGTTTCCTCGTGCGCCAGTTCGATGTGCGGCAGTCCGGAGCCACCCCAGGACATGCAAAGGACGCCTTCACGCGCCTCCAGCTATTCCAGCCTCAACGAGCAACTGCCTCAGGTAAATAGTAAAATATGCCCCTTTATATTGGGACAGAGACTGATCTATTTATCCTTGGATTATAGACCACGATTAAGGTTTACACAAACTGCCTGAAGATCGACATTGAGTACAAAACTTTGGGCATTCAGTGGGACACCACCAGCAAGGAGGTGATTGCTCAACTTTTGCGACGGTAAGTACCAACAGAAGAAGGAAGAATCCTTCCTGGGGCAGACCCAAACTGACTGTGTTTTCACTTGCGTCCATTTTAGTTTGAAGATGCGCCATAGGGATCCGCGACTCTTCTATCTCTCCATGGAGGTGGCTGTGCGGCGAGCTGGTGTGAAGACAATACTCGTCCTGGACGAGGACACCCGGCCCGCCATTTTGCAGGCGTGCCATCCCAAGGGCGAGTCTCGCTTCTGCCTGCAACTGAAGCCGGGCGGCCTCATCCGGGTGCACACCTCAGCGCTCCAGCCGAGCTCACAGTACAAATCGCTGGTCATCAGCGAGCAGACGAGCTGCGACGAGCTGCTTCAACTGCTGCTCGGCTGCTACAGCTCGCTGGAGCCCGTCGAGAACTTTGCACTGTACGAAGTGTGTCCGGGGCAGGAGTGCCAGCGCAAGCTGCATGCTGACGATCTGCCGCTGCGGGAGCAGGCGGAACATCTGCGGCGGGGCGAGAGCTGCCACTTTCTGGTGCGACGCACGCCCAACTATGTAAAACGCCGCCAGTTGTTGGCCAATCTCAACGTGGCCATCAGCCAGAGCTATGAGAGCGAGGTGTCCTCATCGGGTGTTGTTGCAGGCGCCGCTGTCGAGGATGCGGATGCAGACGTGGATGTGGATGGGGTTAGTCTGCTGGAGCTATCGCTGGAATCAGATATATCGCTGCCCGAGGATCTGCGCAGCTGCAGCAGCAGCAGCGAGGATGCCGAGGAGGATGACGAATGCGCCAGCAGCTCCGGCTCCTCCGACACATCCACCGAGTGCACGCTGCGTCGCAACTTCTTTCAGCGACACAAGCCCACCTCCTCCACCACGCCCACGAGCAGCACTCGTGCCTACAGTCCGGTGTACAACATTCGCGAAATCCGCACGGCGACGCATTCCTTCTCCTCTCTGGGCAAGGACAAAAAGCTGCTCGATATCCACATGAATGCACGCTATGCTCCATCTGGCATCTACAGTCGCCTCCTGCCCGTCGCCGAGGTGGACAACATGCTCGATGTCAATGGCAACCCAACACCAACATCAGCAGCAGCAGCAGCAGCAGCAGCAGCAGCAGCAGCAGCAGCAGCAGCAGCAACAACAGCGGAAGCCGTTAACAATAATCCGGCAAAGGGTTTGGGCCACTTTGTCTATTTGTAGCCTTCAAGCCTTGCCTTGTGTACATAGCCAGTTTTAAGTAAGAATAATTAAGAATTAACCACCCCCTCCCCCCTCACATACACATGCCCAAAAAATTAAAAAAAAAAAAACGAGTACCGTTTGGACCAAAGATGCATTTCTAGACTAAGCTTCAATCAATCAATCAATCAATCAATCTCTGTATATGTATTTGGTAAGGCGCCCATCGACAGCTTTTCGAGTGAATCTGAAAGATGGATTAATCATAGGTTACAAATGGAGTCTATAGCTTAGGGTTTTAGTCGCGTAGCTAAAGCTAACATAAGTCTAAGATCGACAAATTTAACACTTAAGATACTTGTAGAAACCAAAAGATATTCTAATAATACCACACACACACTCACACACACTTACACACACTTACACATGTATACAAATGTATATTAAAAAAAAAACGAAAAACTACAAAAGATTATTGCATTTTTATATCTCATAGAAAACGAATATTATAAATAATTTGAATAACTTTTTACATTAGTCGATTCTTTATTGAAAATTACTTACTTTGACTGCAGAATATTTGCATGGAAATTTATTTTTTTACTGATTTATCCTACACACATTAAATATGGACAAAAGAGGTATAATGAATTATGCATAAGTTACAGAAAGAAGGAAGCAAATCCAATCTTATAATATGTCAAGTACAGTTATTATTTCGAACTGATTTTGTTTCTTTAAATACTAGCTTTATATAGATAAAAGTTTAATTTATTTAAACAAAACTAAAGAATATGTGTTAATTTACTGCTGCACCCGAAGGGTCTTTCTTTAAGTAGTGGACATACAAATGATGGTGCAGAGTCCCCATACACAGAATCCAACTCATCTTTAATTTGCGTAGGCGTATTGCCTTTCAAAAACAAATATTTTATGACAACTCGATTCTTGATTTTGTCCATTTTCGCAAAAACACTCGCATCAACTCACTCAAATGACTGTTACATAAGAACTGCGCATCCAAAATGGCTGAAACTTTGGTGAGTAACTGTCAATAGATGAACAATGAAATTCACTTGCTATCTTCAGGTTGAGGTCGGAAACTTGTCAGACCACCCTCGTATATATATAATATATATATATATATATAATATATATATAGTCTTGATCGGGATCGAACATGATGTTCGGTATAAATAATTTGAATTCCGTTACTTATATTTTATAAGAATCTTTAATTTAGGTTCTGAATCCGATTTTACATGTTAAACGTTTTTGGCTTGACAAGATGAATTTATTCCATGTTCATTTATCCTCCATTTGACGAGGTGTAATATATGTACAGGATATTTTCAAAGGATGCAAAGTGCATATTAATACGATTTAATTCAGGTGAAAAAGAGAAGAAGAAGAAGAGGAAGCTGGAGACTAACGGCAATTAGCCATTTTAAGAGGCAGCATTTAATGCGGCTGCTGGCCATGTAATTTGTATTTAAAAGTCGGCCGACGACGGGCTTAACTTGAATGATTTACGGCCCTTAAAATAAATACATATATATATATATATATATATAGTGTGTGTGTGTGTGTGTGTGTGTGTGTGTGTGTGTGTGTTGCAAATTGTATAAATAAAGAGAATATTAAAGGCTCTGGGAGCAGAATCACAGCCACTTTTCACATAATCAGACAGGCAGCCATTCAAATTACACACATTATCAAGATTTTGTTTGTTTGGGCCATTAGAGACCTTTTAAGGGTACTTTTGGGCCTCCTCGAGCTAAGTTATTTATTAAGAAAGGTCGCTGCACTGAATTAAAAACAAACAAATTTGTTCAAAAGTTCAATTTGTTGTGGCCTAAAATAATAATTGCTCAGCGAAGGATACTAAAAGTTTTCGCTTTAATTATTTTGTTTGTTTAAAAGTTATCTTTTTTTTCCATCGGCTGGTTGAAACGGGAGCTGTGTGAACGGGTGCTGCGGGGGCTGAGGGGTTACTTAAGAACTAGAATGCACCAATGCAAAGCGTATCAGAAATGCACAACTCGCAGTTGTGTGCTGCGGGGAAAGAGTAGGGGTTGCACCACCACCATTGCCAGCTGTGCAGCGGAAGCGGATATGCTAAGGAGACTACGCTGTAGTCGGCCGACTTTCTCAATTTAATAACTTAAGCGCTTTTTAAGTCGAATTTAAAATTTTTGTCTGCTTGCAACTTGCAACGATAGCCGCACCATCCTCATTCAATTCACCCGCAATCCCCCTGCTCTATGAAAGCCAACACAGTCTGCGATAAATGCAAAATATTTAGGGTTCTCAAAAATATCACTGAAATTCAATGATCCACAATTTCAACTGGCCTAATGCTCGACATATAAAGTAATTTCATTCATCCCCGCTGGCAATGATAATTGAAACTTGATTCTTATTTTTGAGTCAGTTAATATTTAAAATCTCTGAAAGTATGCATAAATATTTTATTCGAATTAATTGAATGTTGCTCCCGAAAGTATGCAACCATATTTTTGCCGAATAATCTTTGTATGCCGAAAAGTATGCATTGATATTTTTGCATGCTACTGCTTTTTGCATCTGCTGTGGTTTCTACTGATAAATTATAAAGAAGTCTCAATTAACAATCGTGTTGAATTATTGTTCTTTAAGCATTTTTCAAATAAGTCAAGGGTGTTTCAATACATATTAAAAATTTTGACATATTCCTAATTTAATATTCAAATTGTTTCTGAAGATAAATTTTACTTAACGTAAGCATTGCTCATTAAAAATATTGGTTTAAAGATGGAATATTATAATCTGATTTGAATTATTTTATAATTTTAAAGCAATGCTTTGATTTGAAAAGTTTCTCTATTATACTACAAATAATTAATATGATAAGCTTTTATTCCAAAGCTTGTAAGTAGTGGATTACTCGGAGCAAACAGCACACAATCCCAATACAAATAACGCTCGCACACATACTCGTATCAGCACACTCTTTCACACACGCACACCCACACACCCACACACACACGCACACGTAGAGTGACCTATTATTCACGTAACTTTTATTAAAAGCGAGCTTAGCTCGTTTTGTAACTCGTTCAACTAATTGCCATAATCTGTTGGGTAAAAGTCTCTTTTTAATTTTGTTCGATCCGATTTTGTGTGCTTTGTTTTTACGAAACTAATCGGCTTAGTAGCGTAACTACTGGCTGAGTGTAAATCCGTTAGTTATGCAAAGTTGTGCCAATGTAGCCATTGACTTCTTTGACTGACGCTCTTTTCCACTTTAATGATTTTATCCCAATAGAGACTCCTGCACGTTGCCCACCCACATGGAGATAACTCGCAGTTGTTGGTAAAAATGTCTTTACCCATGTAATAATTGATTAAAATGGACCTCCCGCCGGCTTTTTAATCGAAATCCTTTTGCATCATCATCTGTTGGAGATGGAAAGAGAGAGGGGGAAGGAGTGAGTTGGGCATGTCCTAGCAACATAATTACTTATTCATAGGCCATGTGGACACGTGTCCAATCCCCGACTGCAGTTAATACAACAATGCATGCAAGATTCTGCATCCTCGCTTATTAATTGTTTTGTGATCCAGAGGACATAGTCCGTGACAAGATTTCACTAGAGTCCTCACTGTACCAACATTTGTCTACATCTGCCTGCTCTTCGTTCTGTTCGCCAGTTTCAATATTCAACAAGAGTTTGGTTATTGCCATTTCGCTTGCATTTGACTTCAACGAAGCTTCGACTTTCTCTTTTATACTCTGTAAATGGAGAAGTGTGTCAAAGGGGTATTTAAGTGAGTCCACATATATATTTGCCTAATCAATATTATAAGCTCTTGAATTAATTGGTAGGTCCAATATATGTAGTCAAATTTAAGATTTGTCTATAATATGGAATATATATTTCACATTGTTGAACATGCAATTATTGCAGAACTAGGACAACAATAATTCATCTTATATTTGTTTGTATTGAATTTTAGATTTTGAAAATATTCTGTGTTTTAATTTAGCTTTAAATTATCAAAATAATTTGTAATCCTAGTCAAACTGCAGCAATAAAATAAGTTAAGTTCTGATAAAGTAGAATCTTGTTTTATATTGTATATTCAGGTAAGAGGAGTCGAATTAAAGGTAATCAACTAGAAAGACTTGTCAAACCTATCTGTACTTTCGAAATTCATTGATAACTGAATAATCAGTAAAAGATATAGTTCTGCATATAACTCTGTGAATTTTTAGTAATGCGCATCTGTTAGTCGGTCAGACGCCAACATCTGAGATTTTGTGCTTATATTTCTGTTGTACACGCACACAGACACACACACGCATTGACACACTGACACACGCTCACGCATACGCACACGCACACTCACAATTACACCTCACACACATGGCACACATTTTTCATCAGTTTCCGTAAAATTTTTGGCTCAGCTTTATTGAAAGTTTTGTCGAGCTGCTGTTGCAGCCTGTTCGCCTGGTACTTGAATTTTTAAATTTCTGCCATTTTTTGAGATTTTTATATATTTGTTCATTTCATATGGTTTGGTATCTCTCGCCTCCTCTTATCTAGCTGGAGACAGACGTAGACAGTCAGAACCGTCGTCGTTGCCACATGTTGCCAGTGGCGGGACACACTGCGTATGATTGATGCTGCCAGTAACTGTTTGCATGTGTTTTATTAAGTTATTGTGAGCTGGGCGTGGCCCCGAAGACACACACACACACACACACACACACACACACACACACACACACACACACACAGACACAGATACGTTTGCATTTATGATGGGGAGCTTATCTTGAATGCCATTCGGCTGCAGTTATAGTGATTTATGCCAATTGGCAGCAACTCAAGTTGCGTTTAATTATGAGAAATAGCGCGCTTCGCTGAGGTCAGGCTGAGTGAAATCCTTTGAGGCGCCACTTAACACAATTTATGGTCATTTTTTTGCATAACAAAGACCGACATAACAAATGGGCAAAACTAACAAGTGTCTCGCGTAGCTCTCCATGGAATTTTAGTTTATAACGACAATTATTTTCTTTCTTTTTTTCTTTATTTTTTTGAATTTTAATTCAAGTCAAAGCCAGTCGCGTGATAATTGAGTTTTTTAACGGTTTCGCTTTGTGGCATGCAGCAGAGAATTTTAGTGGGTGCACTGCAGCAGAAGTCGAGTTGCACCAGTTGACAAGCGATTCACTCGAGTCGAGTGCCAAAAAAATAGAGATAAAAAATAACTTGAAAGTGCATTTTAATTCATTCCATCTGCGGTATTCATTCATTTTTCTGTTTATTTTTTACGGTATAAAAACAGATTTCTACGGATATATACGTGTGAACAAAGTATATTAAATTCCTTCCTTTGCAGCTGATAAAAAATTTAATGGCATTCAAAAGTGGCAAATAGCTTAACTGATGCCAATTGCCAGATGAGGAACGGATGAAGGTGAGTAAAAGTAGAAGTAGAAGGAAAAATACCAATCTATTATCTTTGAAGTCTAATGCTATCTTTTCGCTGAGTAACTTTATCCATCTTAGCAATTGACTTTCGGTAAACACTTGATTTACATAATGTATATATAAGAAAGAAGCTGCCTTTTCCCACCAATCAAAAGCCACAAAGTCCTCTTCAATTTCAATTTTCATGCAAAATTCTATCAATATAAGTGATGACTGCGAATAAGGAAATATCTTAAGGGGACCACTTCTTGCCTGGTTCACTTTAAGCACTCGACAAATAAATAAAATTATAATAATACATATATAATATATAATAATGAATATATCAGCAATAGAAATCAGCCAGCAACCTCAAATAATTCCATAAGAAAAGTTTGTAGTATTTTAGATAATTTATTCGTATTGTTTGTATCACTAGGGATTTAGAGAGCTTACAATAAAATTGTGGACACACAGTGTGTCCTGAGACATAGAAATATTTAAATACAATTTACGAGCTAAATTTATTTGCTCTAGATTCTAAAAAAGTTGTTTTGTATTTGGTTTTTGGTTTTTGGTTTTGGTTTTAGCCTTAACGAATGCGGCATTTAAAAATCTGGCTTAGTTTATAATACAACTTGATAATGATAAACACTATGAATAGATATATTTCATTTTCATTTTAATTGCTAATCCAGCCAAGCAATGGGGCTTCTTAGAAAATCACAATGAGATCACCGCCAAAAACGGCGACGAGCGGACTCCGATGGGTTCTACTAGCGACGGCCGAAGAGCTTGGAGAGCATCTTCCAGCAGCTTGGCCATCATAGCTGCTCGTTGCCAATGTGCGTGGTATCCGTGGGCAGCGAATGTGTCTACAGATGTATATTTATATATATATATATAGGTAGAGAGGGGTGATAGGGGATAGGTTAATGCAATATGAAGTGTTTACTATGTGCTCACCTGGAGCGCCTTGCGCTTGTGATGCATCGATGAGTTGGATGATGACTTGCCCTTGCCTTTCTTCCAGGAGCAGAGCAGCAGCTCCTTCATCCCCTTGCGGAAATTGCGACTGAGGAACGCGTACAGCAGAGGATTTACCCCCGAATTGAAGTACGTGACCAGAAAGGTGAGAGGAGTCAGCAGCGCATTAAAATTGGAATCTCCGCGATACGAACGTGACCTGTAAGTACATCAAATCAAATATTTGTGCATTTTAAATATGTATTACAAATAGTTAAATAGTTAATGCTTAACTTTAAATTAAAGAGATTTTTCACAAGTTGCTGCTTAACTAACCTGACTCCACCTCTTCAAATATGCCCCCTCTAACAGCTGTCAAAGTTTAGAAAGCATTGCCTGAACAACATCTTAATTTTACTCAATCCAAAGTTTTGGTCAAGTTTTTCTGGTACCACCCATGTTTTCAGCAACTGTCCCCAAACTGTTGGCACTTCTCACAAGGTATTTGAATAGATTTTTATCTTTGCACAAGTTGCCTACAGTGGAACAAGGGAACAAAGTTTTTTGGCGTCTTCAAGTGGACAGGCAGAGTTCGTTAAGTTACTGACAAAACAATACTTAAAACATCCAACAGACTTATTAATACCCTGTACTTTATTAGAAAAGCCTATTGCACCTAATTATCAGAAAAACAAATCGAAATATAAGTAATATTTCCATATAATATAAAACCTTTTTTTGAATGAAAATACAAACTAGGTTAATAAATAATTAGTGTTAAAATATCAAATGATTGATCTATTATTAATTACTTTTTAAGATTATTAATTATTATTATATATATTATTATCAAGTACATATGACACACCAAATTGAAGGGTATTTTATAATCACTTGCAAGTTTAGTTTAAGTTTTCAAAGTGGACAAAACATCAAACAGACTTATTAATACCCTGTACTTTATTAGAAAAGCCTATTGCACCTAATTATCAGAAAAACAAATCGAAATGCTTGCATTTCAAATATAAGTAATATTTTCATATAATATAAAACCTTTTTTTGAATGAAAATACAAACTAGGTTAATAAATAATTAGTTATAAAATATCAAATGATTAATCGATTATTAATTACTTTTTAAGATTATTAATTATTATTATATATATATTATTATCAAGTACATATAACACACCAAATTGAAGGGTATTTTATAATCACTTGCAAGTTTAGTTTAAGTTTTCAAAGTGGACAAAACATCAAACAGACTTATTAATACCCTGTACTTTATTAGAAAAGCCTATTGCACCTAATTATCAGAAAAACAAATCGAAATATAAGTAATATTTTCATATAATATAAAACCTTTTTTTGAATGAAAATACAAACTAGGTTAATAAATAATTAGTTATAAAATATCAAATGATTAATCGATTATTAATTACTTTTCAAGATTATAAATTATTATTATATATATATTATTATCAAGTACATATGACACACCAAATTGAAGGGTATTTTATAATCACTTGCAAGTTTAGTTTAAGTTTTCAAAGTGGACAAATTCAAACTTTAAGCCAACTCTCCAAGTGTGTTTGCTTCCCGTTGCTTTGTTGTGTGTCAGTTGACAATTTACGCTGCACTTACAGCTAACGGTAAAAAGATAGGCGCAATGGGGGGCGTGGTCAGCTGATTGGCACTCTCAGAAGCTCTGTGCCTCAATTTTGTTGTTTGCCAAGTGGCTTTGACAATTGACTTGCAAATTTTAAAGTCAAGTTCGAAATGGGTCTAATTTGGCACCCCAAGCAGCGGCCTCCCCAAAAGGCCAGCAGCTGTCTCCGCTTGGGGCAACCATTTGGTGACCCTGCGCAATCTCTATAATATGTCGGCATTAGGAACGGTTTTAATGGGCGACCAACTCAATCAGCCAGCCAGCTGTACATTGAGCAGAGAATGCGTCTCTTAGCCTTGCCAAGTGCTTTCTTGGCTAATAACGAGCACGTGCCACAAAACGCGCCGCATGTTGCTGTCTGGAATCATTTCTACTATGCAAATATAAAATGCAATTAAATTAAGCACGAGTATTAGACGTATTTCTACGTGGCAGAATTGAATGTCCCAAACGGGGTCAATCCCATCATCATCATTGAGACTGTTTTCTGCAATTGACCAGAAATAACTGATCACGAATAACCCTGTTTACATAGAATATATATATCTCATCTTTAAAGATATATTGAATGCACTTGGTAGGTAGTCAGAAGATTTCAAAAGTATCTTCCATGAAACAGTTTCAAACATATAATGAAAATTGAAGCTTCTCTGAATACAAAAAAAAAATAATCAAGTGTCTTTCCAATGGGCTACTCCGAAAACTGAACTTTAACATTTTATAACTATTTTGTCTATTTTAAAAGGTATATTTCTTAAATTTTTTATCTTAAATAATAAATAAATAAAAATTAAAAATACACTTTATGAGATAGAATAAAGAAAAAAAGCACATTTTATGTATATTTAGAAATTATTACTTTTTAACAACAAATTTATTTCAAGTAGAATTAGAATTAATTATAATAATTCTGAAAGTATAATTTAAAATTCACTCATATTTGAGAGAGATTTTTATAAAAATAAATTTAATAAGCTTTTAAGTAGATGTTCCGCTGAATTAGATGCATTTTTATTTTCGGACAAAATATAATTGTTCCACTTGACTTATTGTAATTAATTTGGTAGTCTATAAAAATATGCGAAATAATTGCGTTAAACCAATCAAACATGATCATTTATTAAAACTAATTTAACTATGAGCTTCTCCTCATATATTGTAATTTCTTAACAAAATAATAAACTAAATTTTTGCTCATAATTTATTGTACTAATAAATTATTTAGGATTTACAACCTCGCCGATTTGCTTCACGGTGGCAAGTCAATTTCTCGAAAAACACAATATTTAATGCATATATGCAGAATACTAAATAATATTTTTAATGAACGTGGCGCAAAATAGCTGAAATGCATTTTGCGAACGAATTTCTCTTCGTACATTTTACAAACTTTTACGAGCATGAGAAATTTATATTTTCGGCTTTTGCGGTCACTGGAAAATGTCTAAATAATATTTATTTTTGTGTGCAGCAGTTAAACAATGCACAAAATTCTATCTACAATTTTCTTTACTCGTTTCTCCGCACAAAAAAAATGAGATTTATGTTGAATTGACTTGACTGAAACATGCTTGATAAGTGTTCACTTCGAGTCATTTTACATATAGATTTCACATTATATATTCATTTATTTCAGTTATTTGTAAGCGACTTTAAAGTCTTGGCAATAAACTATTTATATCGACATTGCCGACTTTGTACCATTGGCCACGGAATCCCTTCTACAAATGACCATAAGCTGTCATATAATGGCAAACTCAAACAAGTCCCACTAAACACGAAAAGTCAATAGTTCAATAAAATAATAAATAAAAGAAACCCGATAGGCGAGAGGGGAGAGGCGAGCACGTTATTGAAATGTTTGAATAGAGTGGCACAATGTCAAAGAAAAACCAAACAAAAAAAAATATCACGTACATCTCGAGAAATGCAACCACAGAATGCCACATAGTATGTGTGTGTGTGTGTGTGTGTGTGTGGGCAGCAGAAATAGAAGCATCTATACAAAAAATAAAGATACATTGAGACTTTAAATTTGTTGTGTTTTTTTGCACTTTGACTTGCGATGTACACATTTTTTCTCTATTTTGTCCAGTAAATGTTTCTGAGGCTAAAAATTGCCAGCAATTTTCGAGCTGATCACACAAATTCCCCAAATTCTCACACAAAACTCACACAAGCTGAATGCTCAAATATTCGATTATATTTATATTTATATCATATCATATTTTTATTTGTCGAAGCGTATCAAATATGATGAACGCCACTTCACAGAGAATAATAAAATGATTATTTGGAATTGGTTCAAGTTTTGATTTAGTCTCAACTTGTCGATTATTGCAGACACAGAAAAAAAAGTATATTTATTTAAAATCCTTTAAGCATCTTTAAGAGTTTTGCTTTATAATTTTTAGTCTATAAGCAATAGTATTTATATGAATAAAATAAAAGTTAATGTTTTTTTACCATCAGATTCTAATTTATTGTTCTTAATTTGTTTGATGAATAAATTAAATTAAAAAATTCATTAATTAAAGTATTTAGAGTCTGTCGAATTTAATATTCACTTTTAATGTTTCGAATTAAAATAGTTAATTCCTATTAATTTTTAAAATGCCGCCTCTTTGCTGTATTCGAAAAGACATAAATAATTATACAAATATAAAAAAAAAAATTTTAAAATGTAATTTAATATTTAAGTTAAAATATGTATTTTTTTTAAAAATATATATTAATATCTCGCATGTCTTTTATCTTTGAGTTTAGTGAGTTTTTATTGTAATCAATTTCTGCATAGAAGAAAATCTGAATTTTTTCGAATCATGTGGAGCAGAATGAGCAAGGCGTGAAGGGAAAACGATTAGAACCAAGTTGGGTACACATCAATTAAGGCAGCAGGTTGGCCATCAGTCTTGGCCCACTCCAATTGACTGTTAAGTTGAAGAAGTACGAGAATTATTAATGGCTTTACAGATGGGCACACGCTATATGCAAATTACAGTCGACATAAAAAACATCGAAATGTAGGTGGTAGGGTTGGGAAGGGAGAGGTGGGGACGATGACATGGGAAGTTGTCGCGCAACTCTAGTACTCACCAGTATTGCCACATTTTGCGGGCATGATACGGCAGATTGCAGAGCGCGAATGTCAGCACAAATATTATCAGCATGCGGACCACGCCCCTGCGAGCCCGCAACACATTGCTCGATGAATGCGACATGTGTGTGGCGCCACCAGCAGCACCTCCACCGTTGCCCTGCCGCTGATTGTGCGTGTGGGAGTGATGATAGAAACTCGTTTTGCGACAGGCACTGACAATGGGACGATCCGACTCCAGCGAGACCTGCATGAGTAATGAACAACTCTTAGTATTGGGATTGCGATATATATATATATACCGTTACTCTGTGGATCTATCTACTGATGCTTATCGATAATTGACTATAAGGAATACCCACCTTGCAATTATCAAGCTAATTGTTTTTCGAGTGTGTTGTGTTTTTGTTGTTGTTGTTGTTGTTGTTGTTGTTGTTGTTGTTGTTGTTGTTATTGTCATGTTAAGTTAGTAGAGAAGAAGGCAAACCAAAATTTGTTGTTGTTGTTGTTATTGTTGTTATTGTTGTTATTGTTGTTATTGTTGTTATTGTTGTTGTTGGGGGTAAAAATACCAAATAAAAGAAAAAGGAGAGAGAAATTCAAACATAAAAATAGTTAAATAGTTAGCTCTGGATCAAAGTCATAAATAGGCGAATATTAAGTAAGATATTTTATATAGATAGGTATATAGATATAGGATAAATAAGATATTATTGTTATTGAAAATCTTAGATGATAACCATTAATCAGTCGGAGTTATAGTTTTAAGTAAAATAACTAAACAAATATAAATTCCTAAATACTTTACAGAGATTATTGTTGGATCTTCATTTATTACACACCAAAATATATCATATTGTCTTTATTATAATTATTTTTCTGCTACAGCATTATAATAACCGATTATTTTTATTGTTGGCCATTTTATACATACAAACATAAATTAAGCTTTGCCTACTCCATCTGCCCCAGATCGCTGCTGTGCAACCAATTATTGCTCATAAATCATTGGATTATCAACTGCCGAAGTTGCTTCACATTTATCATTGGACTGAATTTGATGGATGACCCATATCGAAGTTAGATTGTTGTGGATTGGTCCACTTTTCGCCAACAATGCCAACTGGCTGAAAGGGCGGGCCAATAATATTACACATACGGCAAGTTATCCGTTGATATATAGATATATATATATATAGATAATGCAGTTGGTGCAACTATTTTATTTGTGAGTGGCATATTTAACTTTTGGCGCTGAGAACTGCTAAGTTGCAAAGCTGTTAACTTGAAGCCTCCACCGCTCAGTGATACCCTTAATTAACTTTGACACCTGCTGCTGCTGCTGCTGCTGCTGCTGCTGCATCCAGGTATCCTGCATCCTCACATCCTCACATCCTGGCATCCTGGCATCATCGCTTTCTTGCTTCCGCCTCTCAGTTAGTGTCACGCAAGTTGGTCCAAGTTGGCCAATGCGCACTTTTAGTTGAAACTTGCCCCGCTTCTGTCGCTTTTCGGTCAACTTTCGCAAATATTAACTATTATGGCCAACAGCAAACTACTTAATACAAAGTGAAAGCAAAACGTGCGCTTCAAATTTGTTGCTAATGCACTTTAAGCTGGAAGCATCGAATAAATTGAGCTTTTAAGTGAAAACTGTAACAGGTACGCACAACCCTTGCAAATATTAGCTATTTTTAGCAAAAGCTATTTATTACTTATTGCAACTGCAACTGTCGGCAGCTGAAACACCCAAAGTTGCCCCAACAACGTTCAACTTAAACAAAAAAAAACCCAAACGAGTGCCTCAAATTTGTTGCAAATGTTTTTTAAAGATTTTCAGTTTAACCATTTTTCTTGTTCCGATTGACATTTCAAATTTGCAAATAGACAACTTTTTTACAGTCTTAAATCAATTGACAATGGCAAATTTTAGACTGCTAAATTCTACTCCGAAACTGGACAATTAGAAATCTAAATTTAAATTTAATTTCTATTTCGATGGCATTTAAAAATTATAAAATTACCTATTTAGAATAACAATATTTCTGATAATTATGCATTTTCTTCGATTTAAGTATTGCAATTGAATACACATTTTATTTAGTGTTTTGAGGAGGTAATTATGAATAGATCCATTGTCATCTATATGGATATATATAGATGCTCGAGGGCATTGGATGTGGAATCGCTTATTGCATGCCTGTGGCCAGTTTCTGGACTCACCTGACTCTCGGTGATGCTGACGCCACGCTTTTCATATTTACTGCTTTGTTTACGTGACAAGGAGGTGGTGCTGCTGCCGGAAGCGAGAGACGACGCTCCTGGTGCAGACCCAGTCGTCGTCGACGGCGGCAGCTGCTGGTGGAGTTGAAGGTGGTGTGCGTGTGGATGCGGATGCGGATGTGAGGCGTGATGGTGATGATGATGATGATTGTGGTGGTACATGCTGTTGTGCAGACTCATACTATTCTCCTGGCCGGGCGGGTGCGGTTGTTGTTGCGTCACATGCGGACTCAGCCCCCTCGAGCTGCGCCACAAGGCGATGGCTATTTTGCTGTACAGCACCTGGCAGAGCAAATGCGTAAATCGATTTACAATGCAAATAATTAAATCTTAAGTATCTACAATATATACAAAAAATTATTGTAAATTCGAATTCCGTTTAGCATGCCTTGTTTCACGCTACATTTCAAACACATTTCTGAATTTGTCGAACATGATGAAATTTGTGCAGATGATCAGCTTTTAAATGAAATCGCTAAGCAGATTCGTTTAATTAATTGCAATTATACCAATAAAAATAATAATTATAATTATATTTACGTTAAGTGAAGACTATACAAAATATGACTTTATAATTATATTATCATATATATATATAAATACAGACATATATTAATGTATTTTTGATATCGTGATTGCAGATTGTTAATAAAAAATAAGCACAACATTAATAAAATAATTATTAAAATAATAATTTATTTCCCAATATGCTTAAATATAAATTAATTTATTTAGTTTTCTTTTATTTGCATTAGATATACTCACTGTCATTACCAGCAGAGGCATCACATAGAGCAGCACAAAGTTAATCATGTCGAGCAGTTTGGAATTGAACATTTCGCGATCGAGCACACAGATCTCCTCCTCCTGGCCATCCTCTGTGTGAATGTTCTTGATGGTCTTGCTGAAAACGAACTTGGGCGTTGAGTAGACAGCCGATGTTATCCACACGGTGACAATGACCATCTGTAAGAATTAGCTTCTCGGTTAAGCGATTATTTCCCAACACGCAAACAATTTGTCTAATTGGAGGCGAACAACGAACACCACAAATTGCCATGTACAACAGCCATTTACATGTCTCCATGCCTGGAGTTTAATTGCAGCTATTTGCACTAATAGACGCATATTTAATTGTAAATAGCTTCATTGGTCCAATGGACAATGGTTACAACTGCTCGCATTCATGGCTGATTTTATCTGACAGAATGGGTCAAAACATGTGCTGGAACCCAGATCGCACAGACAGTGTTCCATATCAGTGTCTCTTTCCTAATATGATAAAAAGGTCGTCTCACCTCGCCTCGCCACGCCTCTCCTCGCCCAAGGCTCATTCAAAAAGTTTTACTTTCAGAAAAGTTTGGGTCTGCCATGGCTTATTAAGCCCTTTGGCTTTCTCGTACTGCTGCAACTTTTTGGACTCACTTTAACAGGTTTCATTAGCGTGTAAATTGCGGTCAAAATGATTGGGAAAGTTATTAAAATTAATATATTCAAAATGTGTTAATAAACCGCGAAAAATCTATCCTTTTATTTCCAATGCAAATTAAATATTTTTCTTAAACAACATTTTCATACACTTACCTTAATCAGAAATAGCCCAAATATATTTAGTAATATTGTTATCTATTTAACTTAAAACCTTTTCGCAATATATTTTAAAATTCAATGGAAGTTCAGTTCCATTGCAGACGCAACCCAACACAATAATCAAAAGCTTTCCAACAATTTCTTTTTGTCGTCGAACATTTTAAGATGGCCATAAAAATCAATTTTGTGGAGTCTGCTCACAATGGCAACTTTAATATGTATTCCTGGCTCAAAAACTTGAACTAAAAATAGATTTAGCAAGTGTTATGCCCAATAAAAGATACTTACCCTTAGGCGTGCTGCTGTTAGGATTTGCTTGCAGGTTATTGGATGCACAATGGCAAAGTAGCGCTCCATGCAGATGACGACCAGAATGAAAATGGATGCCGTATAGCTGAGGGAGTGCACAAATTGATACATACGACAGAGGAACTCGCCGAATACCCAACTGCAAATAATGTAGATATATATTAAAAATGTACATACTAAAATGAATAACAGTTTGATTTTATCACAAAAGCTCGAAACATTATTTATTGAAAATGGTATCACAAATTTTGATTACATTATTATACGTAAAATTCGTAGGGAAAGAGGGAATCTGATAGGACGAGACACATCAAATATTATGGCACGCCCACCGACCACCGCCCATCGCCCACCTCAAACTAATCCCACATTAAGGTGTCATTTGATCCCAGATATTTTATTCTTTTTATTTATGCGAAATTTCTGCCTTGGGCCTCCGATGTTGACACGTAATTCTATTTTGCACGCCCTTGTGGGAGTGGCATATGTGGCATATGTGATTGGGCGTGGTCTGACATAAGAGGAAATTGTAGTGCTTTTGTTGGTTGATTGTAAGTGACATATATTTATTATTGGCATCTTTGTGGGCCGAAGTATTAAAAACTAATACTCTTGAGGTTTCAGCTGCAAAGCAGAAGTTCATAAAAAATGTTCTGATTCTTTAACATCCATTAGACCTGAAAGCCTTCTTAAAATACGTGAGCAAAACAAAATTGGATTGAAATACAATTTTTTTAGAGGTGACAAAGCACTCATACTCCAATGTGTATAAGTTACATTTAGAATACTTCATTATAAATGTCATAAGAGAAGAAATATATACAGATATATTTATTCAATGTTAAAATATTAGTATGCAAATTAAAAATGCTAATTTCTGATGGGCTACCATATAAGTCTGCAGGAATCTTTTCAAATATTCGACTTAATTTTTCCACACACTCTCTAAATTAGTCATGCATTTTTAATATGATTTTCACCAATTCGGGGCTTTTCCACAGAATGTGGTCGAGTGCGTATAAATTGATGAGATTAAGTGCCTAAAGATTGCCCTTTTCATAAGGGTGACAATTGAGTGACATTTTCTGCGCAAATTTATTTCAACAGTCGGAGCCGACCTTTAATTAGAGAACTTAACATAAAATGAAAATAGCTTAGATGATTTTAAATATGCACAAAATAAGATTGAAAATTATTGGAAAATTTCCAAATAATATAAAATAATGCGAAAAGCAATTTATGCATATTTTATACATATATTTTTACTGTGCTTAATAAACCCAAAGTAAAAATAATATATTTACCGAATAATTTACTGTTTTGATTTAGATGAAAAATTGTAAATTTAATTTGTGTGGAAAATCGAATTAATGCTATTATTATTCAGCAGAACTGTTTATTGTTTGTTTATTTCAACTGATTTTTGACTTATTCACCCATAGCCCAAACGAGCGTGTAGCACGAAATATCAAAATAACAATCAAATCAAATACGACAAAAAATGAAAGCTGGCAAATAAATAAAATGAATAAATCAGAATTCACTTGCAAAGAGAAATCTACTCCCGGATACCCTTTAATTCAATTTGTTATACTCATTTGGTAATTAGCAATTTCTGCATTTGGGTTCAATTTTGAATTTAATTAAAAAAATAGGCTATCGGAAATATTCTTTTTGTTTATTTTTTTATTTGAGTAAATATTTGAAGACTTCTTTTGTATGCTTTGTGCATTTGTAAATACTATGTTAAGTATATTTATAAAGTCATCAGACAAAGAAGTGTTTTTTTAACACTTCACTTCAATTTTAAAATATAGCCAAAATATATATACACATTTATATATATATATATATATATATATATATATATATTTATAAATATAGTCTGTGAATATCTTGAATTGTATATGCTAAACAGGGTTAAAAGAAAAGGCTCCAGCTTTTTGAAAACATACTTTTAATTTGGTTACTATAATTATATAAAATGTATTTAATATCTCCTTTGTATATATATGTATATACGCAACTGATTCAACCCAAGTAGTAACTCAACAATTCTCAAGTTTTCAACAAACATCTCATATTTTGAACTGCAACTCTGTTCCCTCTACTTAATTTATCGTATTTCGGCAAGTAGTGATTTTTGTGCATGTGTCGAACAAACACACAAATTTGTGTTGCAAAACTATCATTTGCCTTGTTGTCCAGGTAACTGGAGAAACTTTATAACCAAAAGTCGCACAAGTTTTGTGTTACAACAAGAAAAAATGACTATCAAAGGAGTCAAGCTGACGCCATGAATTTCATCATTTTGTTTCGAATACTGATGTATTACATTGTTAAATTATGTACATACATACATACATACATTTGTGAATATGTCACATTTGTTTTATTAAATTGGATCAGGATATCTATCTGCTGTCTTCAGTAAAAGTACACAAATATATGAAAGAGTTCTGAACTAAGAGTTTATATATAATTTATGAGGTCAGATATGCCTCATACTTAGAAACAAAAAAATGACAAAAATGATTTTAATTTTCGGTTTGTTCATGCATAGTAGACAAGTTAATTAAAAATAACTTGGCTGGCATATCACTTACCTGTCTATGAGATAAATGGACAGATTCTGCATTACACAAAAGAGACCAACACAAAAGTCGGCAAATGCTAAGTTGGCCAAGAAAAAATTGGTTATGGAGCGCAGACGACGCGACAAAGTGACCACCAGTATAACAAGTAGATTGCCTGGAAGAAGAAGAAGAACAAGAAGAAGAAGAAGAAGAAGAAAAACAGATATCAAAATGTCAATTTAATTTTTTGAAACAAATGCAAAACAAAGGCAGCAGTCAACTGACAGATGTTAAAAATGTTAACAAAATATTTTGGCAAACCATCTCTCTCTCTCTCTCTCTCTATCTGCCTCTCCCTTCCTCTATCTTTACACTATCTTCAATTCATAGTAGGCCAAAAACTTTTACTCGACGCCAGCTTGTCTGCCTGCAGTGGTGGCAATAACTTTCAGCAGCCAGTGTATATTCAGTATGACAATTTTTGACGCTTTCCCTCGACGTTTGACTTAATGTTGCCATGAAAGTTTATTTTAATTAGGAGCTTTTGTTGCTGCCTCAACTCTCTGTCTGTCCCCTTCTCTTTCTCCTTCTCCTTCTCCTACTCCTTTGTGTGCATGTGTGCGTTACCATTTCGATGTCTGTTAGCCTTAATTAAATGAAAACCCTGGCAAGTGGATTTAAGTGACAGCAGCTAAGGGCCTATGAAGTGTGGCCAACATCCAAATAGAATCCACAACGAGCCAAGCTAATTGCCCAGTTGTCCAACTTTGTCAGACTAACTGGAAAATTTATATATGTTGAGAAAGGTCTGTGTTTCAGCTCATGATATATGCTAATTCAAGAGAAAGACGTAAAGTTCTACACTTCGTGATACTCTGCATTTTGAGATAATAGACTTCAAAGTTTTTATAGTTCTTAATCAATTGCAAAAAATATAAATATATAAAAATGTTGCTTCTAAATAGGATTGTTGGTAAAATAGAAAAAATTATGCCTTCATCACATTAAGTCTTTAAGGCTTGATCGATATAAAATGCAAGTGCATAATAATTATGCTAATGGAGGAAGCTAAAAAATTCATTCAGAAACTGAACTTTATTATTTCCATTATTTTCCCTTATAGTGCGACAGAATATTATCAGCATTGCCAAAAACAAATTGTGTGATGTCAAAAAAGAGTATGGTCAAATCTAGTTTAAGTTCTGACTGATAAATGTCTTAAGTTGGATAATATATATAATTATATATAAAAAATAAATAGTGTTTAAATAAATAAATAATAAATAAATAAATAAATAATAATAAATAGAATACATTAAATTAGCTGGCAAAAGTGCATCTTGTAAAATTATATTGTATTTTAAAAAAAACACAGATTATTTCTGCTACATATTTGTACAATTGGAAAAGTGGCAAATGTAAAACTTTTGCAACACATGTTGCAAAAGCGGATCTCCGGCATGGTTTTGTTAGTTAGTACTCCATTTTTGGAAAAGCCTTCTGAGGGGGCGGGGGGGAGGGGGGAGGGGCGCTGAACCTTGAGAACTTTCCGTTCTGCATTGTTCCACAATTGTTTGAAGTAATTAAAAAAGTTTCGTTTGAAATTTTTTTTTTATCTTGTCATGGGGATGCTTCCAAACAATACACACATTTATATTTGAGGATAAAATTAAAAATAAAAAAAATGTATAAATAAAATATGTGGGTTTTTATTGTTTGGTAATTCATACATTTTATACAATTTATGCGCTTTTGTCTGAGCTCTAATTAATGTTTTGGGTTATTACCTAGCAATAGCAATGTGTGTTTTCGCTAGTTGCGAATTGTCCAAAAAATATATATAAATTTTTGTTATTTTTGTGTATTTGAATGCATGCCAGACCACAATCTGAACAAGCCCAGCAAGAGCGATGGTTTGTGTGAAAGAGAGGGAAAAGAGTGACAGAGAAAGAAGTATAGCAATAATTGAAATAATTCAAGTATTATGCCGGACACTTTTACATGCAGTTGTTGGCAAATGAAACGGAAATGAGTTTGGACGGAATGCAATTATTTATATAACATATTGTTATTTAACATCTGCTTCGCACTCTTTAAGCAGCTTTAAGGCTCAGTTAGCCTTGTGCTTGGTTACCCATTGTAAGCCTCAACCGCAGTCACCAACATTTTGGACTGGCCTTCGCCTGGGGCTTCCGATTTCAGCCGACTCTGGCAGCAATTGTTGGCCAAAAGCATTTGGGGCTATGAAGTTTATTTATATAGGTTAAAATTCGCTTTTGCTGGTAGCGGTTTTATATTTGGGTAGGCAAGGACGTGTCCCTCAGTCTCTTCATGAGTTTTTTCCAAACCTTACAAAACATTTCAACAAAATGTGGGGAAACTGGTTAGATTAAAAGCTATGCAACATAAAATTGTATTATCCCCCATGCGAATTGCTACCAACGCTCGTTGGGCTTGTGGTGTTAGTGTTTTTCCATGGGTTAACACCTTTAACTGAAACAGAGTAACAAATTCTTAAGGAGCAATCCATGATAAAGAGAGAGATTCGAATGTTAAGGAAGAAACAAACAGCAGCAGCGCTATTAGAGGTAATGGTAATGGTTTTTCTTGTATAATGCTTAAAAAATAAGCAGTTCTCAAGAAAAGTATAATCTTATGTTTTTTACATTTAACAAGCAAAAGAGAACTTTGCAGTCGGGAGTAACCGACTGCGAAATACTTTGATAACATTCGTTATGCCAGCTGATAGAAGGTAACAAAAAACAACAGGGTGTGATATATGTGAGATATATGTGAGATATATATGTGAGATATATATATCAGATATATATGTGAGATATATATTTGAGATATATATGTGAGATATATAGGTGAGATATATATATGTGATATATATGTGAGATATATATGTGAGATATATATGTCAGATATATATGTAAGATATATATGTGAGATATATATGTGAGATATATATATATATGAGATATATATGTGAGATATATATGTCAGTTATATATGTAAGATATATATGTGAGATATATATATATATGAGATATATATGTGAGATATATATGTGAGATATATATGTGAGATATATATATCAGATATATATGTGAGATATATATTTGAGATATATATGTGAGATATATTTATGAGATATATGTGAGATATATATATGAGATATATATATGAGTTATATATGTGAGATATATATGTGAGATATATAGGTGAGATATATATGTGAGATATATATGTGAGATATATATATCAGATATATATGTGAGATATATAGGTGAGATATATATATGTGATATATATGTGAGATATATATGTCAGATATATATATGAGATATATACGAGAGATATATATATGAGTTATATATGTGAGATATATATGTGAGATATATAGGTGAGATATATAGGTGAGATATATATGTGAGATATATATGTGAGATATATATGTGAGATATATATATCAGATATATATGTGAGATATATATTTGAGATATATATGTGAGATATATTTATGAGATATATGTGAGATATATATATGAGATATATATATGAGTTATATATGTGAGATATATATGTGAGATATATAGGTGAGATATATATGTGAGATATATATGTGAGATATATATATCAGATATATATGTGAGATATATAGGTGAGATATATATATGTGATATATATGTGAGATATATATGTCAGATATATATATGAGATATATACGAGAGATATATATATGAGTTATATATGTGAGATATATATGTGAGATATATAGGTGAGATATATAGGTGAGATATATATGTGAGATATATATGTGAGATATATATGTGAGATATATATATCAGATATATATGTGAGATATATATTTGAGATATATATGTGAGATATATTTATGAGATATATGTGAGATATATATATGAGATATATATATGAGTTATATATGTGAGATATATATGTGAGATATATAGGTGAGATATATATGTGAGATATATATGTGAGATATATATATCAGATATATATGTGAGATATATAGGTGAGATATATATATGTGATATATATGTGAGATATATATGTCAGATATATATATGAGATATATACGAGAGATATATATATGAGTTATATATGTGAGATATATATGTGAGATATATAGGTGAGATATATACGAGAGATATATATATGTTATATATATGTGAGATATATATATGAGATATATACGAGAGATATATATATGAGATATATATATGAGTTATATATGTGAGATATATATGTGAGATATATAGGTGAGATATATATGTGAGATATATATGTGAGATATATATATCAGATATATATGTGAGATATATAGGTGAGATATATATATGTGATATATATGTGAGATATATATGTCAGATATATATATGAGATATATACGAGAGATATATATATGAGATATATATGTGAGATATATATGTGAGATATATATGGGAGATATATACGAGAGATATATATATGAGATATATATGTCAGATATATATGTGAGATATATATATATATATGATATATATGTGAGATATATATGTCAGTTATATATGTAAGATATATATGTGAGATATATATATATATGAGATATATATGTGAGATATATCTTATCGTTTTCCACTAACAGGTGTATCGGTTAAGGGAGTCGGAGTGATCGTAGCAATCAAATTGTAATCGGTCTCTTAATAGTGTTACCAAAAGCATTCCTTCAAAATTGTGTGACTTTAGTTTACAAATTGTGGAATATATGTTCTGATATTTTATTTGCTGATCTTGTGGGAGATTTCCGGATTTATCGACTTACATTTTCCGAAACATCGTCTTTGGCGATAAAGGGCGCAGATGTGTGCGTGGCTATTTAATTTTAATCAGTGCTTAAAGACGGCTTTCAGTAACAAACCTAACTCAAAAATTACTTAATTTACAATATATAATAGCGGGGGCTTGTGGGCGGCGGATGTGTAAGCAGATCTTTGAAAACCTACCATCCAAATTTGATGACTGTATCCCTAAAATTGTGGGAGATATGTGGTTTTATCAATTTGCGAATATCGATTTTTGCGAATATCGATTTTGTAGCCCCTAGTGGATATATATATATATAATATAGTTGACATAGCATTCAAATTTTTATACTTTGTCTGACGTGGACAGAACCAGTATATGATTAAGTATCTGTCTCCAAGGGTACATTGGAAAAAACCAATATAATGTTAGACCTGCAGTTCTGTATTATTCAATATATGATACAATTAAATGTTGAGTGAAATATTTTGCAGGTAAGTAATTTTTCTGGAAAATTGAGTCAATTAATATAACCAAAATATTTACCATATGGTGAAAATAAATGCAATTTATGGAATTGGCTATAGCAAATCGAGATAAGTTTTTTAAACAGAAATATAAGAATAAGATAAGAATTTAAGAATGGAAACGAGTTATTAATTGCAAATAATACAGAAACAAATATTTTTTGTGAAGGAAATTTATAAATAGTAGCATTAATTAGTCTGAGTAATCTGATATTAATTAACATGAGTCGCAGATTACTGCAGAGCTGCTATTATATATTAATATATATATTATTATTATTATATATTTGTTGCCTTCAGAAATTGTCTCGCGAAACAACAGTAAAATGTAAGCGAAATGTTTTCCAAAACATTCAGAAAATGTGTCTGTGAGTTGGTTTGGAGGCCTAACAAAAACATGTTAAACACTGAGCAATAAAATTTGCAAGTTACAGTTTCCCCTCGTGGGCGGATGCGTGTGTGTTTTTCCATTTGCCACTAATTGTTGCAGCCCAGGACAGCCATTTACAGCGCTGGACGTTTTGCAACCAAAACACTTAATTTAATGACATAGCATTTGCTCTCAAGTTTATCTGAATTAACTCAGACACGCGTTTTCGAAGGAAAGCCGCATATTCAATACACTAACAAACTATTTATTAAATAAACCCAAATATACACGACTCATTTAAGTTGCCAGATTTCTTGTTGTTGTAAACTTAATTAATAATTTTAAGTTATACATCATATATAAGGGAACTATAGTTCTAAGACAGAAAAGTTACACGACAGTTTATAATAAATATTTCATGATTGAAAGTAAAATCATATTTAACAGCTGTTAAGAAATTGTAAAAGCTCAACGTAAGTTTTCAACCAAAATAATAAATTTCAAATAATTTGCAAAACGAACTCATTTGCTAAAAGAAAAACATACATTATCTGAATTAAATATGCAGGTTGCTTTTTGAGAGATCCTTGAGTGTTACATAAGTTGAATGTATTTTTTGTACAGTTGAGTTAAAATAAATGATTACAAGTAATACAAAATGCAATGTGAAACTCCATGGTAAATAGTTCCTAAAGCTGCAATGAATTTGTAAGCCACAGAAGCCGCAAACAAACCCGATCTGACTTGTGAACTAAAAGGAACCGCAGAAGCCTCAAGCTGAAAGTCGGTCAATCGGTCAGGCCACAAAAGCGTCCTTTGTCCTTAGCCATATCAGTGGCCATTTTTTATGGATAGCAGCAGCTTTGAGTAATTGGCAAGTGTATATTTATCAGAGACACCAAACAGAAGAGAAGCAAAAAAAAAAGAAAAAACCATAATAAACCTCTAAGCGAACAACATGTTCAGGACAAGTGTCAGGACTGGGCTCAGCGCGAGGATAGACTGAGAGATGGCAGGAAATGAATGTTCTGTGGAAGTCACGGGAAGTTAAATCAGGAAGTGATGCTAGTGGATGTGCAATATTTTAAGGTCATCTTTAAATCTGTTTGATGCACAGGAAACATTATTATGAAAACATTTAATCAGCGTATGAGTTGAGCCTGCTGTAAATTGTGTTTCTGTTCAAGTGCGCATTTTATATATATATATTTAATTTACTATAGTTTTAAAAAGTATGACTATTTCTGCTGTAGTTCAAGATTTAAAAATACCTATTCATAAAACTTGGAATGCATGCAAGCAATTTTATTTTAATTTCAAAAATATGTAAACAGAGAGATTTTTGTCCTTGGCGTGCCTAAATAATATACAGTTTATTTATTTTTTGGTTTTAAAAATATGAATTGTAGTAAATTCGGGGAAAAAAAAGTATAGTGTCATTACTTTTTTTGTATCGGAATATATAGTTCATTATAGATAATAAAACAGTTTTATGTTTAAGGAATAAATTTTGATATCTATTTAATATTTCCTAATACTTCTATCTAATTAATGAAAAATTATCTAGTAGAGAGAGTTTAACAAGAGATGTCAGAATCTCTGCAATTAATACCATTTGACAATTTTAATTTCTGCTATTTCAAACGGAAAAAGATATCTGCTAATAATATTTTAGAAAATTGTTGAAAATATTATAAAGTAAGTCAAATATATTGTAGATTCACAAAATAAATATAATAAATATATTTAATACATGCATGAATATATATATATATATATATCTTATTTACCGAAAAAGCAACAGCAGAAGACAATGGTATACAGCGTGATGAATATGATGCGCACATCGGTGCGATCAAATATATATTCACTGGTATTATCTGCCTCCTGCTCCTCCTCGGTCAGCTCGGTGGACACGCTGTTTATGGCCAGACCGGTGGTGGCCGATGGTGTCGCCGATGCTGGTGTTGCAACTAATATGCTTGTTGTCTCATTAATGGGTAATCTGATTTCTGTGTCGCTTCCATTGAGTGCCAAGCTCGAATCATTTCCAGTCGCTGATGAGCAACTGCAGTCAACTAATAGGATGAGCAGCAACAGTGCCACCATTAAGTGCCACGGAAATGTGTGGCTCTGTATTCCAACTGTTGGCTGTTGGGTGGTTTGTTCCGTTTCTTGTTGTTGTTGTTGTTGTTGTGGATGTTGGGACTTTAGTAAGCCGGAAGTGCCATAATTTGTAGTTTCAGAGGGGTTGTGGTTAGCGTTGTTGCTCTTTTGATAATGGTGCTGGTTGCCTATGTTGTCGGTTTTATCCTCATCATCATCATAAGTTGCTGATATGTTAGTGCCGCTGCCCGTGTGGCGCTGTTGTTTATTTCCCCCCCTCTGTAACGCTTCAGTTTCCTGCGAGGACGACGCCGGCATCCATTGCCGACAACGGGCACTCATAATGCTAATAATGCGATGCAACTGCAATAAAAGCGAGCTAAAACTAGAAAGAGAGAGAGAGAGAGAGAGAGAGAGTAAATAGAAGAGAGAGAGAGAGAGAGAGACAGGGCAAATTGGCGATAATCACTTGCTGGCAGGATGCTAGCGACGCCACCAAAGACTTAATTGTGATTAAAATTGTATGAAGAAATAGAAAATTAATGCTCTGCCTGGAAACTGGTGAAAATCAAGCCAACGCATCCTGAAAACAAGCCAGAATGCTCTAATCGAGAGACCCCATCCAGGGGTTAAACATATTAACTCATTTAACACAGCTTTTTATATTATTAACACATGTTCGCAAAAAAACAAACTTAAAATATATCTAATTTAATAAGGTATATATATATGTATAGATATATATGATTGTTACGCAATTCAATAAGATCGGTTAACCAAAATTTATTTTTATATAACATAACATATATACATAAAATTTATATATAATATTTATATATATATGAACAAGATCGTCATTGAGATATTTTCAAAGTCCCAAATGCCTAAAGTTGTTAAGTTGTCTGTATCGGAGGGAAAGAATAATTATCTACATAAAGTAGAATATTACGTTGTAAACTCAACTCTCACTATAATATACTAATAACTGTAATATTAATAACAAAAAGGACATTAACATTATTACATATATAAGTTGTTTGTGTGTTTCATTGCTAAAGAAAATCGATTTATATCGATAGTCGTAAAAGATGTGCAAATTAATGTGATGTGTAATTAACTATCAGCTAATTAAACAGCACAAAAAATAACATCACTTTAATTTAGCAGGTGAATACCAAGTACTTTGTTCAATGAAATTCTAATAACATTCGAATTTTCAGATATATGATTTGTGTTACTAAACTAAACACAATTCTATTTAATCAGAATACTTTAAATAACATAAATAACAACACGTGTTGGCAGTTCCACTTATAAATAAGGAAAACACCCAAACTATTTATAATCAGGTTATTAGATAAACACATTTAACTTTATCAACAACTACTGCCCCAACTGTAATAATATCTATAAAATCTAAAATCCAACAGTCCAAATAATAATGTGATAATTTGTTGGCGTTGTTTTTGGAGTTTCTCAATTTATTCACATGCCTAGCAAATGTCTAATATTAAAATTGGACATTGGACATATTAAATGGCACCGAGTCGTGCGTGTTTGATATGAATGACGATTCAACAGGGCTTTAATTACTTGATGGCTATTTTTGTTGTGCTTTCTCTGTGTGTGTGTGTGTGTGTGTGTGTGTGTGTTAAATGTGTGTGCTGTGTGTTTTTGTGCGAGAGATATGTGAGTGGAAAATTACAGAGTCCTTATTAATTACAGCACGTACACAAGAAGGAAAAACATTGAAATGGGCAATAATCAAAGAATCCTCGGCACACATGAAGAGGGGCCAATGGAGCCCCTGCACTTGATGCACTCGCATAATTGGCAGTGAAACGTGTCGCATACTAAAAATAGCGAAATGTGAGAGAAATATGGGAAGATGCTGAAATAATGAGAGAGAGTTAAATAAAATTCTTTGAAATGTGAATACTGTTGGGGGTATTTATTCATTAGACTTTTTAACTTTTTCCTCATTACCAGACGAATGCTCTAATTAAAATTATTATAAAGCAACTGCTTAATTAAAAATATCGTTCAAGCAGATAAGCTGAGAATATAAATAGATGTGAAGACCAAATGAAGACCAAATATATATGTTAGATTGTTGGCAATCCATCAAGTTTAGTTGCTTTGAGTGTGGAAAAATAAATAAAAATTGCCTTTGAGATCCACAGTCAATCGAACATAATGTAATACCAAATGAGGGTTGCACACTGCAGAAAATTAAATAAAAACAAATTGAATAAAACAAAAATAAATTAGCTAATGTCTCGATGACTGGTCAAATATAGCTGATTAAATCATTGATTTCGGGATAAAAAGCTGCTAGTAGCTAGTAGTGAAAAATAACTTATGTTAACTTTGCATCTTTCATTATAAATTATGCTGCTTGTGAGACAGCTGAATGGAATAATCCATTATCCGCAGACCAATACTCCCAATAAAAACCATAAGTGCTTTCCAAAGTTTTTTTTTTGTTGTTCTCATGCTCAATTAAAGGTCCGAGCTACATTCAAAGGAAGAACATAAACAAACAAAGCCCCAAGTGGCAATCAAATACGGAACGAAGAGTGAGAAAACAAAGTTTTCAGCGCTCCAATATCCCCTTCCTTTCCTTTTTTACCAGCCCCCTGTTCCACTCTTCGTTCTGCACAGCACTTTGTCGGCGATTGTAAAAGCTGCACTAAAAGTTTTGCCTATGTCCGATGTATCTGCGGATCCATAAACGGGATGTGGGTCAAACAGCAGAAACCACAATAAAAGGTAACTCGAAATTGCCTGAAATTGTAATTAATGAGGCCGACAAAAGGGAAATGCGGCCAATGCAGCTACCAAAAAAACACTCTTATTGGCAAAAAGCATTTTGGTATTGGGCAGTTTGCTAAATACTCTTTGGGTAAGACATAATTAAAACTGTAATTAATGTTCTAATTAAATAGAAAGAATAATAATATAATAAATAACCAGTACTATAACATCTGAACAGAAATTATCTAATTTTTAAAATGTAAACAAAAATTTATAGATAGATTTCCTTGGCCCTTATACAGCTTCTGCCTTTCGCGATAATATATATACTTAAAATTAATTAATTGAATTCGACAATCGATCTAAAGCGATATTAAAAGTACGATGGAAGTAATCGAAAGAGCAAAATATAATCCAAATTGAAATCTTTGACATCTTTAAGGTCATTCGGACTGAGGTTACTTAGGGATTGCAAAACAGATTTCAGTTAATTAGCTGGGAGTGATTGGCAGTCAAATGTTAACTCAACAACAGATATTCACTCTATTGGGTAAATTTAGTAAGCTTGGCATAAATAGTCCGATTAAATATCAACTTAGACCGAATCGGATGCAAATATTTACCCAGTTTTCTTCCTTTTGCTAATCTGAATTTTGCAAGCAAATGCAAAGAATGAGTATTACAATATGCTGGTATTTTGAAATCGGCATGCCACAGCTGTCATTGGCATCTAATAAGGATTCAGATGCCGATGCCCAATCGCTGCAGTTTGCTTGCCAATGTTTGGCACCAATCCAACCGACTTGCAACCAACCCTTCAGGTATTTAGCAAACAAGCCGTCAACTAATGTCAAATACAGGTGTTAGCAAGGCTAAGGAGAGGTGAAGTTGTTGGGAGATAAATGAAACATACCACGAATGGGGTCCCTCTGCAAGTTCTTGCTGCAACAGTCGTCCCCGACACAGTGTGGAGAGTCACGGCTGCATCTGGCAACTGACTGTGGCAGGCATTGGGATTAGTTTGCCCACCACTGAGCGATTTTACGTGCAACTTGAGCTCGCATTCTCACGCCTAATGTCGTTTGCTGCATACAACTTTTCAGCTCGCAGCTTACACACTTCCCAAATGCCAAATGCCGCATGTGTTGTGCAACACAACACAAACACACAGCTAACTTTGCCCCCACTTCAGACCTTCTATGATATTCAATCGTAACGAACCACGAACAGGCAATTGATTTTGTTATTTGGACTGCCCTTAAAACGGAAAACCAATTTGAAACTGAGACTGCTTAGCACTGACAAATAATTTTCGAAATTTCCTAGCAATCAGAATATATATATATATTTTTTTTTTAGCAATAATTATAATAATCATTATAAACTCTTGAAACATTATTTAAAAGAAAAAAGTTTTTAATCACCATTTAAATTTAGTTTCCCTTGGCAGTCTGGCAAAAATCGATCTTAAAAATTCAGCAACTAAAAACAAGGCTGAATGGATATCTGAGGAACGTTTCTCATATAGGAAGCTATCTTTCCACCAATATCAACTCATCCATTGATGAGGATTAAACATTTTTACGTCTGTTTACAGAAATAACCACAGAACTAAATATCTCTGTTAGTGTAATAAAAAATAAGAATATCAATTTGTAGCTGAGTTGTGATTTGTCAAATTGCATTTGTTATTTTAATTTGCACTCTGTTAAAAAAAAACCTCAGCACTAATTGGAAGGATTGCGCAGCGTATGCAAAATATGAATACTCTGACATAAATACATTTTTGTTAGAACATAAATATGCTGAGCTCTTTACTAAATATATTATTAAATTTGATGCCGTAAATCAATGTTTTTAGAGTTCTATGAGTCCATCGATTCCCAATTATACATAAATATATTTTTATTGGGATTCAGATTTTTAAATTTTAAGCGTATTTACTATTCCCCATTTAACTTTTTTCATTAGTATATTTACAGATGTGCATTTTGAAATTTTAACAGCTTGTTTATTTCCTTTTTAATTTTTTTTTATATAGCTTTTATATTAAAGCTTTGAAGTCTGACATGTTTCTTATGCTGATTTTGATGATTTTTTTTTATTTGTCAGCCTCTTAATTAACCCAATTTGGAAATAAAAATAGAATATTTAAAAAATACATTTATTAATTTTTTCTGTATTCGTGTCTTTATTTTCAATTAGTTAATATTTGCATACTGTTAAATGTGTCGTGTTTATGTCTCTCGTATTTGTATGAATTTAAATTTTAGAGATCTGCAAATGCGAGTATGCATTCCAATTAGCTGAAATGTCAAATGTCTGTTTGTGCAATGTTTTGTTTGCTAATGCATGTGAACTAAATCGGAATTGTGTGTAAGTTGCGTTGTTGTGTTATTATTATGATTACAAATGTGGCAAATTTGTATGCAAAGCTAAATGGCTTAGCAGTAGAGCGAGCACCATTAACTAATTCCCCAGCACTTGCAGAGATGTCTTCGCAAGTTGTGTGACAGCAACAAACGGCAAATGTTTAAGGCTTAGAGATGGCCTGAGACTCTTGGCATTCCAAAAGCTACTCAAGTTGTGCTCTAAGCACCTGGCTTAACTGAATAGTTTGTCCGAAGACTCGGCTGACAATGACGACGACGACATCCACAACGGGAAACTGTTTGACGCTTTACTGATACTGATTACAGGAGGGGAGGGGAGGTGGGAGGAGCTGCTTTGTCGGTCTTAGGCGAGGCAGGCTGGCTCTATAAATAAAAGCCGACAGTTGCCAGCCTCAGGCCAGGCAAATTGATTTGCCTGATTCCGATTTAATTAAAAGGCATCCGCAAGTGCAATGAACACTTTTCCCAACTTGCAACCGATTTTCCGTTAAAGATTTTGCCAACAATTTGCCTGCCATGTTTGCATAAGCCAAGAAAGTTTGAATTTTAGGCACAAATGGAGAAAGGTATTATGCCCCTCCTTCTGATATCTACTTTAAATGCAGTCTCAACTGAAGCCAACCTATATCATCTCGTATATATGCTGCCAGAAATATTTATTATTTTTAGACATATTTATAAATATTCATCGCAATTCATTTAATTTGATTCTCTGTCCGCTCATCTGTAAGATGGACACCTTTTTCCATACCATAAAATATTATTTTAAGTTTGAACATATATTCGTCTATCCTGCCTCAACTGTTAATGTTAAAATTTTAATGTTAAAATCACCATGTTTCGACGGTTGCCTTACGAAATAGGAAAATTTCCTAACACTTGGAATCCCCCCTTATCTTGTCATCTGTTCTAAGCTGGTATTACACTTTTTTTTAAGAGCAATCTGCAGTCAGTTACGCTGGTGAAGTTTTTAAATTTCTAAAATATAAAGCAGAAAATTAAAAAAAAATAAAATTCAAATAATCTTTTTATTTATCGACTTACATTTTCTTTATAGTGCAGCTGTGGGCGTGGCCATAAAAATTTGTAATCTCTTAATAGCAATTTTATCGATTTCCTAGCCAAGAGGACGAACCCCTGCAATTTTTAGACTATAAAGGTATTGTCCAAGTTTCAAGTCTCCATATTAAAGGATGTCAAATAAAGTTGATTTGTTAAATAATGGAATGTAAGATACCTAGGGCAATACGTATAATCAAAGAAGATTGGGATTCCATGTAAAACCACGTAAGACAAAGAGAACAATTTGCATCGGAACAGATAAGTTTTGATCTTGGTAGTTTTATATTGAGGATACCAAATGAATGATCAATATTAAAAAAAAGAAAGAGTAAGCGTCCTGTTCATTTTATGTTGTAGAAAAATTAAAAATAAATATTATTTAAGTATTTAAACTCGCAGCGTTAGAAAGTAAGATATAAAAATTTAAGTTCTTTAATCAGAAGATCCCTTAAAAAATGTATTCATCGAAAAGTTTATAACTCATTATATTTCAAGCTTTAGCATGAGAATTGTTAAATTTATTCAAAAACAACGACACCAAAATTTTCTTGAAATTCATTAATAATAAAAACTTAAATTTATGAAATATGTATGTTAATTTCATGTAATAAATAAAGTATATAAGCTACTTCTTCTTTGACCTGTTTTATTACCTATTTTTATTGTATTTAAATTTTGATTCTCAATAAAATTGCAATTTTTGACATGGCCAATTTTCACTGTATTTTTTTTACTACTTTTAATGCGCACAAATCACGCAAAAACCCTAATGCCAAAATGGCACACAACTTGTGCAATTTTCTTCAGCCCGATAAGAACGAAAAAAAAGTCATTACAAATTGTACAAAATGCTTTGTAGTTGTTGTTGTTGTTGTGGTTGTTTTTTTTTTTTTTGCTGTTGTAGCTGTTTTAGCTGTTGTATGTTGGGTGGGCTTGTCAACCCGCCCTTCTATACGCCCTTCTCCTGGACTGTACAAGGTATCTTTTGCGTTCGCCATGTTTGCGTAAATTGTGCTGAAGTACGGACATTAAGTGGTAATTGAGTGTCTCGCTCTCTCTTTCCCTCTTTCCCTCTCTTTCTCTCTCTCTCTCTCTCTCTCTCTCTCTCTCGTGCTGTGCACCATGTGAAATATGCTGCCACAAAATAGACAAAAAAGAAAAATGTACGAAAACTGAATGCAGAAATGTAAGCAAAAGGCAAAATTCGACTCTCAAATGTTCACTTTGGATTGTGCGGGGCGGGGGTGGCGCCTCTTCCTGATAACTTTGATTTATGTTGCCGCTTTTTTGGCTACCAACCAAAATCCAATGCAATTGTTGGCACTCAAAGTGGTTTCCTATATGCATTAACTTGATTCAAAGAGGACCTATCTAGGTACCTAAATAAAATAAACTGTAAATTGTAGATTGCTGTGGTTGAAAATTGCAGGATTTGGAAACTTAGGTAAGTTTAATACCAGCATAAAAAATGGTTTTACAGAATTTAATAAGAATTTATTTTGGAAAAAGCAATTTTAAATTTAGTGTAACATTTTCAAAATAATTTTTTATTTTTTTATTTCCCGATTACGAACATCATTTATTGAAATATTTCAAGTTGATGGCATTTACATAACTTGCTTCGTCAGATATTTTTTTGTTTGTTTTTGGAAATAGCGTGTCACATTTTCACTAATAATAATTCTTAAAAAAAAAAATGTAAATGCTTTTTACAGAAATTATAAATAGTCTGGTTAAAGTTTATTTAAGAAATAACTATTAATATTCAGTAAAATATGATAGAACGTTAAAAATCGTTCAAATTATTATAATTCCAAAATCGCCTAATATTATTCTATCATAACAATTACCAGAATAATTCTTATTAACCCATCATAAATTATTTTAAATTTTGACAGCTTAAGCTTTTTCTGTTCCTTGAGTAAGCGGCTTAAAAGCTATTGCAACAATGCCCTTTACCTGTCTGGGGCAACCCCGAAGTATGAGTAAAGAAGTGGCGTCTCTTGAAGTTGAACGACCAAAAATATGTGTGGACCAGAAGTAGCTTTTTGTTTGTGGCAACACTGCGCTTAAAGTTGCAAGTTGCAAGTTGCATTTTGCGCATTGCAATGCCAATGCCTTTGCGATTGCTACTGGATACCAATTTAACCAGAGATCTTAGCCAAGCCAATTGCCAAGCAGATGACTGGCAAATTTTTGCATTGGAATTCCAAACGAAAACACGCCAGCGGCGAACGTGGCTTGTGTTGCATATTTATGGGCACAGCGGCAATTTATATGGCTCACATAGCAAACGGCTATTGGCAAAGGTCCTTATTGACAATCCTGCTATAATTCACATTAAAGTTTCGCTTAAGCTCTGAAAAATAACTTAAATACGCATCGTACACACCAAAATGATGCAGTTTTCCACATGTGGGCTTATTCAAAGCTTTGACACCCACCATCTGTATGAGAAATATTGCTTGTCGACATATTACCAAGAAAACGATTTTAGTCAGATTATTGGGTTCAAGAATTTTATTAAATGGCTATAGAATAATAATAAATCTTTACAACTTTTATATAAATAAATTACGCTGGATCGTTACTTAAATGTGTGTTCTCTGTATTGTTAAGTTGGTAAAATAAATTATAATTGCTCAAGAAATCAGCAATCGACAGAAATTTGTTATTTTTTTTTTTTTTTTGTTAATCAGACAGAAAAACTTTACCAATTTATCTTACTCAAATACTTGCAGGGGAATCTACAATCTACCTTTAAGAGCGTCGAACCACAATACTTGTTTCACTCCACAATTTGTCTTATAAATTAAATAAACTCAATATTCACATTTTAAACATAAGAAACATTCAGTTTTTGGATGGTGCAAATAATCTGTGAAAGCTGTGAAGGCTTTAAGCCACTGACACACACGATTTGTTTTGCAGGCTTTGAGCAGCGGAGAAACCACAGCAATTAAATTGCAATTCAAGTGAGACTTTTCAAAGACCACAAAACTGAGAAAGCAGCAAGAGAAACAACAATGCCGCTAGACATCTGCCACTTGGCGTTATTTGCGTAAACAAAAGGACAAGGCACATGTCAGCAATTGTCAGCAGTGTTGGGTTAAGGGGGGAACACTTGCAGGGGCGAGACGGGCACATTCTTTTTGCCTGTTGAGTGTGTGTGAGTGCCATGACATTGCCCCTAACAGCTAACAGCCTCAGTACTCGATAATTAAAATGTAGTCCTTCTGTTGTGGGTCGGTTTGTGTCCGGGCGGGTCGGGGCGAGTCGGGTCTGTCGCCTCTGACCTAGAGACTTGACCCTCAGCATAAATATTGCTTTTGGTCAGGCATTTATCAAACGATAAATCTCGATTGAACTTTTCGGACTATGATAGTATTCACATTGTATCCCTTCTGGCAAATTGCAATGCAAAAGCGCAGCGAGCAAATTGAGTACCATAAAACACGCAACAAATCTCGATTTATGCGTTTTATGCGGTAGAAAAAGTGTTGCCTACTTTATAGAGAGGAATAAAACACAATACACTTGATTAAATATATGTATTACGCTATATAATAACAGTTAGAAACAGCTAAATTAAAATACCTTAATAATACAAATGTATAACATATTATTCAAACAAAATGTTATTATAAAATTCAGTTACATTAAATAAACGTAAAAAATACATTATTAAAAAAATATAAAATTACCGATATATATTTATTTAATTTACCAAAATATATTTATAAATATATATTTAAATTGCATAATAATTTAATTATTATGGTAAACATGCCCAAGCTGTTCCTAAACTGCTACCATATCTTATTACGTTATAATGTAATTATATATTTGGCCAACCAATATTGAATTAACTTTTTAATTGTTTTCGAGCTCCTCAAAGTATCACTTTTATTTGATCAAAAATTACCGATAAACATCTTTTTCATCTTTTCCTAGCATAATAAACTCTGCAGCAATGCAGTGCTTAGTTAAATTGTCTCTCAATTAAGCAAAAGTATTGCTTTATCCTTTGCTAACTAATAGGCTTTATTCTAAAAAAAAAAAAAAACATAACCCTAGACCAATCTTAAGGTCATTTGCCTAATATATGTAAGTTAAATTTAAGGCTGGTGCTGGTTTCAGGGCCAACTAAGCCCTTGTGTGCCGTATATTAATAGGAGGATGACCACTGCATGAAATATGATGCTCATTAATTTGGCACAAGGATCTTGAGATACCTCGAAGGATATTTATCAAGTTCAAGTTACGATTTCGGTCTGTGCCTGAATAAATGTTGCAACATAATTATGATGACAATGATAATCGGATAGGAATACAGAAAAAACTTTGCTGCTAGTCATGAGAAAATTAATCAAATCTTCAAGGAAAACAATTGAAATAAAAATAAATAAGTAAAGAACTTTTGGTCATTCATTATGCGCCAGAGTGTCTGGAACATGGTCTGCATCTTAGGAACTTTGACGAGGCGAAAGTCATAAAACCCATAACAAGTGCGTTGCCACATGAGATAATGAAGCAAGGAAGGGGACAAGACAAGACAAGAAGGGTGGTGGGTGTTCTTCTCCTTGCCGCTAATCAAATTGCAAATGTGGCACATTAATGCCAAACAATTTGCACAAAGACAATAAAGTCACGTATACGCCCAGTTACACAGATAAGCATTATTATACAGCTGTATGTGTTGAAGTCATGTTGAAAATGTGAAACACATTTATGTTGCAACACTGATAAGAGCAAATGTGATTGGCATCAATGTATTATATAAGTTTTTGGCAAAGTTCTGACAAACCAGCAGCTCCATCTCCTCATCCCGGATAAGGATGCCTAACATTTCATCCACAACAAGTTTTCACACTTTATTGGGCTGTCAGTGAAGGAGATGCTCTTCACTTTTATTTATTCGATTTATTCCAATGAAAGCTTCGTCTGATAAGCTCCTGGGTATTTCCATGTCTCAATACCCTGTCAGCAAATGGGAATAAAGATGTGTTATTTGTATTAAATGAAAGAGTTAAATGTAGATAAGATAGTGATTGGATATACTTAACACATCGATAGAGAATATGTATTATTTCAAGATTTTAACTCACTATGATCGATGCAAAACAAAACAAAAAATGTTTGCTTTTTAAATTAAATCTTCAATATTTAATAAACTTTTGCGTGAATTGCAGAAAACTCATTAAGCACAAATAAAATAAAAAAAATTAAAAGAATTAGCTAAGTTATTTAATCCTTACATTGATAAAGTCTTTTGTAATCATTCTTTGCAATGACTCAGAAAATTCGTGATTCGAATAGTTTTTAGGGAAAGTGGAAACAAATACATTCAATACATACTTCTTGCCCCTTTTCCTTAAGCGTTGTACTACTAATTATTCTTAGCATGAACAGAAAAATTAATTTTGCTCAGCAACGCAGCTGAAGCATTATTAGATTGAATAAATTAACTACAAAAATAGCAATTAGCATAGCCCGATAATAAGTTTTTAAAATAATACTTTAAAAGCTTACGTGAAATTGTTTAATTGAAATTTAAATTATTTCATGCCATATTCTATGTATATGGCATACGCTATTTACAAAAAACAAAGAAATAATATACAATTATTAGTTTAAATTTTTATGAAAGCTTTCCTTATATACAGGGTATCATCGCATCAACCATCGTCTTATCTTTCACATGTCAAATTCAGTTCACAAGGTCTATCTTTAATTTAACACCGCACTCCCCCCGCCCAACTTGTTGTTCGACATGATAATCTTAGGCCCTTGCCGCAAATCCATTGGCTGCCACCTTTCAACTCTGCCACATACGTTCCGCACATATTTATTCGTGGTGTGAAAATCATTATCATCTTAACGAAATCTTCTTGGAATTTTCTGCTTAACTGTTTGTAATAGCTCAACTTGCGAAAATTGATTTAGCTTTACTCATTTTCTGCAGACAATTTCGTCCTTTTTGTTGGATTTGCATTTTCCGCACCTTAGCGTTAAATTTCACTTATGCATTGGCACTTTTCGCCACAGCGGAAAATGTGATTTACTCTCTACTTTTATGCAAGCCACTTTTTTTTGTTATTTTTTTTCCTTACCTGTTTTCATTTTAGTAACCTTAATTTATGAGCTGGTATAAGAGCCTCAAGATTTATGGCCAAACATTTGTTCCCTTTGGCGAAGAATTACATCTTTGCAGCTGACAACAGAGAAAAATTATTGAAGCGTTTACTTCAAAAACCAATTTGAATGTTTTTCGTATTACCATACATTTTGATTTTTTCTACTGTTTTTCTTTATTTAAATACTGTCAATTTAAAGTTTACTGCATAATTTAAATTAAATTATTTATTCAAACACTCCTAAACTGTGAAGCCTATTTGTGAAATTTTGGTTTTATTTGTAATTAGCAAACTCTTGAGTGAACTCAACGACGAATATTTATTTTCATAAGAGTTCAAGAAAGTTTATTTATTATAAAATCATTCCCTTTCATCATCATGTCTAAAGTGCATAAAAACTTCTAATTATTTTAGGGTATTTCGGAGGACAATCAAATTACGCTAAAAGTGTTTTAAAAAAAAAACTTCAGATAAGCTGTCTAAACAGATTAGCTGAGAACCTCTTTTAATAAAGTTAACAAATCATAATTTAGGGCGGCGCAAAAAATGTTAAACCATGAATTTTATTTAGGCATGGGTATTATCAATTAACATTTTTAAGATTTCGCTTGCCGAAAATCAAAACAATGCATTTGAAATTGAATCCTCATAGAACTTCAATTATGCTTTCTTTTTTATTGCCTTGAACCATAGCTTTATCGTTATAAAATAGAATAATATTCAAATAGTATTTAAGAGCGATTTTTTTTTAATGAAATTTTCTTTATTTCAAAAATTACAGATCTGTTTAGCAACCAGAAAATGTTACACCTATTGCCAAGTTTGTTGAAAACACGAATAAACGAGAAAATTCCTTGCCTCAGTGTGAGTTTCCGTTTCCTGTTGCCTACGTTATTTTCCGGCCGTTCATTTTTCCTGGTTGCTGACTCTGGTAATGGCATTAAGTGCAACTAAGACACACCGCAAAGTACACCCATTTAGACACACTATCAATTAAATTATGTGTCCAATCCCTTTTTGTCTAAATGGAAATGTCTTTTTTCAAGCGGTTGGTGACGCTTTTTTTTGTTCGTTTAGGTTAAGGAATCCTTAAGCCTTTTTATTATTTCACATATATATTATATGAATATTTCATAGATATATTTTAGAAAGGGCATTTAGTTGTCGCTGTGTTAATGATTAATTTTTGTGTTAGCTTTACTCGCCTGCTTAATTTTTGTTTATCTTGCCAGACGTTATTTCCAAATTTTCTTTGGCAATTAACAACTGTTTTTTCTCTCTTATTTGGCTGCCGCTCGCTTGCCACGTATTATAATTGATTTTTATGTGCTGCGTTAACTTTATTTTATCATGTAAATGAATTGTTTAATTTTCCCATTCAGGCATTTCACGCACAAGTATTTTTCATAAATCATTTACAGGCTTTTGTAGTACTTTTAATAATAAATATTGACAATATTGCGATGTTAGCAAGCTTCCCTTAATTTGGCCATAAAACATTTTATTGTTCATAATAATTAATGCTTGCAATGAGCTTTTTGGTCCTTTTTTTACGCATAAGTTAAATGGATGTAGACAAAATCGTTTATCTAAATATTCAATTAATATTCAGAAAAATAATAGAATGTTTAGTTAAATTTTTTTCTTCCAATTTTTATATTTTCCGTGGAAACATTTTGAGTGAATTCAGATTGAATAAAATTGATTTGCTGTCAGTTTAGGTTTGACAGTCCTGTTATTTATTGTTCGGAAATATTGTGATATTTCTGAGTTCTCTTTTTGGTTACCTAAATGGAATTGCAAACATGTAGCAGAAATTAAATTTTATGCTTGAATGTTTAATTTAAAAGTCTGAAATGTGATATTCGCTACAAATTAAGCAATATATCAAAAAAAAAAATATAGCTTAACAAATAACCCATAATAAAAACGGCTGTTCAAATATAAATAACAAATAAAAATCGAATTATTAAGCACAGTTAATCTTTTTAATTATGATTAATTTTTAAAATGTGTGTGATATTAGTCAACTCATAAATGTAGCATTTATTTATTCCATGCTTTCAACCATAATTATTTTGTCAGTTTATCCAACTTTCGTTATTGCTACAACGAAAGCCATAACTTTTCTGACTTTAGCTTCCGGAAATTGTTTTGACGTTTGTTGTGGTTGATAAACCAGCTGATTTGCTATATCCGCCCCTCCGACCACACCGCCAAACTAAACCAAGTTGTTGTCTAGGCACGAACGCAATCAGTGGCATTCCCATTTGCCATAACTATAGGGGTCTGTGCATGTTGCACATTGCATGTTGTAGCACGAATCTGCCACAAAACTGATTATTGTAGGAAGTCCCAAATGCCATTCATGCAAATGAGTTGAAATTAGCTATAAAAAATGAGCTTAATGAACGCATTGCGCACAAATCATTTGGCCCAGCTGTGTTGCACACAAGTTTTCTTGACATAAGTTGCAGACAGTGCTGAAGTTAATGTCACTGCAAGCATGTCAAACTGCCGTTAACACCACCATCTTGAGGGTCAAGGCTCAACAAATTGACCTTCAATCGATAGCTCGTACAAAATAGCATACATTAAAAATGAATAAATAATTAATTTGCAAATTGCTATTAATAGCAGACCAATTTTATTATCGCACGCAATAGCCAACAAATTGCTTGTGGATATTGAAAACCTCCACTCTTAACTAATGAATGAAATACAATAAAACATCGATTAATTTTGAAAATAAATTGCAACAATGCAGAGAAAGATAATACAGAAATCGTAATTTATTTAACGAATAGTAGGAGTAACTGGTGCAATTAAAGTAGTGGTTTGTAAATAAATAGTGAGAAAATAATAAAGACTATCAGCTCCTGTTTTCATTAAAGCGTTTTAACTTTATCTTTCTTGTTAAAAGTTATAATATATATCAGACTAGAATTCATGTCATTAGATTGACGAAAGAATATGAAGAAATGGCTTAGATAAAACGAGTATTTAAATAAATTAATTCTACTAACATTCTAACATTCCATTCAAATCAAAGCCATCAAATGCAAATAAACTGAAAACTCTAGGTAAAAAAAATGTGTTTGTCCGAAAATTCAATTTACATACATCATTTTCCAAACACTCCCACAAGTTTACCCCAAAATCACTTGCTCCTTAATATGCAAGCAACATAACAAAAAATAGCACAAACATAAAACCAGATAACCAAACATAAAACGACAACAACCACACAAATGTTTACTTGGTTCATTCTACAAACATTCATGAAGGAGCAGGGCTGCAATTCCGATAAGTTGATTGTCTGAGAACCACATATAGCAGTTGGTTTGGTTGAATTGGGGCGAATCTCAAACCAAAAGTCATCAACCAGGACTATATTTAATGCGGCGCTAAACTCGTGGAATTTATAATAGATTATCGCCCAGTGAAATGGCCAATTGGAGGCAGTGGACGAAACTTACTAGATTTGTGTAGATTTGTGTAAGGGGTGTATCATTGCCACATTGCCATGCAAAACATATGCAAATCACAACGGTACATTTCTGTTGCCCTTCTCTGGGTTATATACAGAGGTGCATAAGCTCCTCCCTGGTGTATAATTGACGACTGAAATATGCAACAGCCTCTGGCAAGGTATGTGGAAAATGTTAGCTTACCACATTTGCAATTCAAAGAGCTGAAGGCAACCCAAAGAGGTAAAATGCTGAAAAGGTTTCAGAGTAGCCATACACTCATATACCCTAAACGCACTTAATAAAATGCGATATACTCTGCTAAGTAAATATGCAGAGCTTAATTAAATTTAATGTGTAATCTTAGATTAGGAATGAGCATATGTAAAACATTGCCGACTCCCTACGCAGCAAGTGCTTTTTCACACGTAGTGTGAAATTCATTCTTTATTCTTTGTTTTTTTTTTTTCTTATTTTCAAAGAAAAAATATGATTAATTTCTCTAATATCATATTTAATAAATATATATATATTATTTGTGTGTAGTCTCTGACTCTGACCAGAAGGCCTTTATTTTATTGAAAATTCTTAAACATAAATATACATTTTCTAATCTAATAATTAACGTGACCTTTTACAGGTCAGCTTCAAGTGCCCGTTGCTCTGCTTATAGAGTCACAAGTTCACACTTGAATAAAATGTAATAGCTATTTTATGTTTTCATTAGTGGCCATATAATTTGTTTAATTAAATAATAATTGATTCGTTTTTGCTGCCTTTATTAAGAACAGCCATATAAGAATAATGCTTATTATTATTATTATTTTCATTACTACTTGCACGCGATATTTTTGAAATTTTTAGCTTCGTGATAAAGTAAAGTTAAAGAAAGAGAACAAAAGTAGTTTTATTGTATACTTTTGGGCATATCGGAGTGATACAAAACTAAATAAATTAATATGAATGGAAGAAGAAGATAATGTTGAAAGCCAGAACAAATGCCCTTTATGCACACAGGAATTCGGGTCACAGTGCGGAAACGGAAATGCGGTGTTATGGCTGCTCTGCCATATTGTCTTGTAAGGCTGCTTCAGACTGGATTTTTTCGGGGCTCAAAGACTGAGCTTGGAGCATAAAACTTGGAGCCGAGAGCTCAACTGGGCTGTTTCGCTTTTCAGCTCGAGTAACAAAAATATTTTTCAGTAAATTTATTTTTATTGCCCTATCGCCCCTTACATACACACACACACACATACACACACAGACAACACTGCGGGAATCAAATTTGTCCAAGAACTCGAGCGAAAGGTCGCGTGATTCGGCACAATGTAATATTAAAAATTTGTCACTAAAAAACTCAATTCGAGCGCAGCTGAACTTATTTATTTCCACATATATTTTTACATTTTCGTAGCAATTCCTAGAAATGTTCACACAAAAAGGGCCAGCTTCTCAAATTGTTATCATTGTGCGGTAAATTATTATCAATTCAAATCCCTTCTTTTAAAATAATGCTGCTTTATAAATTTAAATTTGATGTGAAATTTATACTCTAAGTAAATAACTAACTTGTCTAATTTAATCGAGTTTCTTGTTGTGTCTTTCATTCAATTCAATTGCTTATCAATTTATTTTTTTTACTAGTACATCAAAGAAATTAATGACTGTGGCAATTACTGTTGATGATTCTTGAGTAATTTTCTACAGTTTTCGGAGCACCTTTCCCCAGCAGTAAATTTCCTTGATGGAAATATAAACTAAGCCGCAAATTATTTACACTTCAGTGGCAAATTAAAGCAAGTGATATAAATTGACTGAAGCGATGGCAATTTGACTTTCTGACTGCGGAAATGTTAAAAAACAAAAAAAATGAAAGCCGGAGTAGATCCAAAATCTATAATTAATGAGGCAATTACTCGAAGCATGGAGGCAGCTAGTTGATGGAAAACGTGGAATAGGCGGAGCCAGCTTCATTAAAAGCATCTCTATCGAGTGCTTCAGGTAAATCAAATCAGAGATCATGAATGGGGGTAACTAGCAAAGTTAACAATGTTTATCATCCACGCTACATTTAGTTGCATCCATTAAACACTCGGCGACGCCGTCGATAATGCCTAAATCAACTGGAAGTGCTAGGTGGGGAGATGGAAATTGTCAAGGGACTGGAAGGAAATTGACGGAAATGAGCTTGTTGTAGTTTTGAGTTGAAGTCGATCCACGGAGTCTGATGGAGGCAAATGTGTATTGCCCAAAGATATTTCGACAAAAAAGAAAATATGGTGTGAAAATTCACTAATTTTATATCATTGATAGATAACAATGAACACATCCGCCATAAAATAAAAATACACCAATGTATTTCTGGGTGTATGTTCTTTTATTCAGCATTTATTAGAAATTTGAGACACGAATTGAGTATTGGGCAGACAGTATAACCATATAAAAGAAAATAGTAATAATGAAATTGGAAAACTGTTCGACACTGATACTGACAGTTTCTGCTTCTATGCGAACTTAAAGTTGAATAGACTTTGAACTAATAGCTGTCCTATCATCATTCATCATGAATTATTGATTAAATACCACTTTTCTTTACCAATATATCCAGGCAAACTCCGCTAAAAATGTTAGCGAAAATCAATAACATTGGTCTACAATATTATTCAGATTCCATAAGAAAACATTCATCAAGTTTTGTTTTAAATTAATATTTTAATATAAATTTAAGCAAGTGGACTCCACAAATATAATATCTTTTTAATATACCCCTTTAACTAAAGTCTGTAAGTGTGGCTTTTGTCCGGGTCGGGGTTTTCGTTCGCTACGCAAATAGCAAGAATTTTGCTAATCCAAACACGCACAGCAATCAAATGAAGTTGCACCTGCCGCAAGCCCCGCCGTATCCACTCCCTTTCGCTCACCCAATATCCGTCATTCCAACATGAGCAGAAGGCACAAAAAACCTCGAATTTTGTATAGCAGATCCTAATCTGGTAAAATTTAGATAAACCACTGAAAATGTTGAGGAAGCTTCTGAAACTTCAACTCATAATTTGTTGACAACTAATTGAAAATTACTCAAAAAAAAAAGAGAAATAAAATGTAGAATTAAAATTTACCAAATGTTGGAACTTAAATATTTTTTTCCCTTAGCCGCTGCTGCCGCTGACAGTTGCAGTTGCACGCTTAAGTTGTTTGTCAAGTGTGTTTTTTTTTCGCTTGTTCTTTGTCTCTCGACGTTTTCACTTTGCGTTTAGGTTAGTTTTGTCTTTTTAGGGTGCCAGCATTATGTCCAGCATATCAGCTTCTTGATTTCACTTATGTTTTATCTCTGCACTTGGAGTAGCTAGTTTTTCACATGATTTAACACGCAAAGCTGAATTTCGAGTGACAGTTCCTTATGCATGGCCGAACTTTTAATTTAATGGTGAATTTGACATTGCTGTATTGAATTGCATTTTTTTTTAATTGATAATGCGATGCTGGACTTGTAAGCAAATACAATTCAAATGCTATATTTAACGTGTATTCAATTTTAAATATTGTTAGCTGTTGCTATTTTAGGTTAACATAATTTTCATGCATCCAAAAAATGCTTTAAATTTGTTCAATAATAATATTGCTCATACGTCGTGTTGCACAAGTGGTCTTTTGCATTAAGGAGCTTGCATGTATTTCAACAATTTTCTCGATTTTCTTCTAAAAATAGTCAATAACAAAATATGAAGTGAAATATTGTTAAGAACGCCGCTCGATCTTTATATAAACTGACATTTACTGTAGTTTTACGAAATATTTTTGTGTATAATTTTTTTAAAGGTATTTTACACTGTAGCTGAGAACGCTGAGAATTGAATTTAGGGCCTACAAATTCGTTTGAGAAGCACAATTATATCGTAATTTTAAGTTTTCTTTCAAAAAATATATTCTTTTGAGGTTGAAGAACAAATAGTTTTTATAGCCCCGTGTCAAATAATTCCAAAACATAAGCAAATCTTTAACACATATTCGTACTAACTTGCCAATATCAAATATTTCCGTTAATTTAGGATTTACTTCACTTTTTTTTATTTTTTATTTTGAGATTTTCTTAAAAGTATTCAAGTATTGTTATTTTAACTGTGACTATATACATATGAATATTATTTTTCATTAAATATGTAATATTACAAATATTTTTTGCTTTAAGTAATTAAATTCATCATTTATTTATAGGCATATTTTGTTTTAAATTATATCTCTTGAAAGCAATAATAAAATCGTCAATGATTTTGCTTAAATAATTTCAAATCATTTATAATATATTTTATTTATTTTATTGACATTTTTTTTATGTATATAATATCACTTCACACACAAATGACAACACACACTCGATAACCAAGTCTTTCATCACAGTTCTTAATTTATTTAAAATCCGTAATCTGAATCAGAATCTAATCGAGACACTGGAAGCTTTTCCACACCTCACGTCCGATTCGTTTGAGTTGTCGCGGCAGACTAAGCGGCTACAGTCACATCCTAATCGGAATTAACGTCGCGGCGGCCCGACTGTTAACGACTGTGCTATGTTAGGGGGCTGTAGGAGACTGATAGCGCTGCTGTTAATCAACAGAAGTGGCGCTGTTAGCTGTCGTTTTGTTGTGGTAGGTTTTATTTCGTTATTGCATTGAACTTGAACTAGTTAGCCAGAAAGTTGTTGTTTTCTTGGCTCTGATGTTTTGCTTTTGTTATTGTGCCACATTTTGCCGGCTATGCTGTTGACGCAGGCGCTCTACTTCATACGAATTCAAAAGCCTGGCAGATTTACTTAATAAATTAAGTCTAAATACAATTTTAGGAATTTGAATTTTACAGTAATAACTTGGGAACTGTATATATAATGTATAATCATTTCGTGATATGTTCATTATGTCCTATCTTTTATCAAGAGATTTATTTTATTATAAGATCCGAAATTTAAAAAAAAAAATTAAACTTGAATTAATAATTATATGAAATTAAAATTCAAAACAAATTTTAAGATTTTGTCCCATTCTACAATATGCTAGTGTTAAGAGTTCTGTTTAAATTATTAAAACAACTATTAATTTTCGTAAATATTTAATACCGGATTAACCCAAATATATTTTATTATTAGGATAATAACTTATAAACTATAAAATAATATATTTATTGTTGGAAGTGCGTGGTTATTATTCATAAATTAATAGAATGTTCTAAAAATAAAATGTTGATCTCAAGGGTCCAGTAAAGAAGAATCTTCAAGTTCATCAGAACCATCAGCTGAGCCAAAATATTTAAATGCGTTTTTATATTCGAAAACTCACCTACCTGAATAATTATTGGAAATTGTTGTTTTTATAAGAATAGTAAATTTCTTCTTGTTTTTATGTTTTCTGTTAGAAAAGAGAAGAGAGTAGAAGAAATATTTAAAATAAGTTCCACTTGCACATCCGATTTAAACACGTGTGGCTTGCCTCATGTGGTAGCTGATTTATAAACCAAATAAAAAGAACACGTGGTTCACTTTTTGAGTTTCACTGCAACGTGTGACAACAAGTGACATTTGGGAACTCATTAAAAATCAATTTAAAGCAGAAGAACTATTAATAAACAACATGCTTTGCGGATCAAAAGCTCCATGCCACAAGAGTCCGAAGCTAGCTCATTAGAAACGCACATGTCTCTATGATTGTGGACAAGGAAGGAGATATAATTAATGCACAAACACAACATCAACGATGACAGTCCCGAAGAGCTGAACACTTTTTATTGACATTGCCATTAAATGAGAATCAGAGCAGCGTGTTGTGAATGTTACCGATGGGAATTAGTTTCGCTGCTTGGTCAATGACTGAAGTTTAATTTGCAATTGTTTAAGAAAATGTGTTATTTGCTACAGATGTTTTCCAGAACTTGATAATGATTATATATTAACACCCGTTCTTATACATATAGTTTAAAAAGAGCGTGCCTTTCAATTTAAATGATAGTGTAATTAATTAGATTATATCTTAAAACCTTATTTATGGTTATTTTTAATTTTCAATAAATATTTTAGCTTATTTCAGATTTTATTTATAAAAGAAAATCATGCAAATCCCACTTAAAAACAACGTTTTTTTTATTAAGGAACAATAAATGCTAAAGTAACAATCTGTGTGTTCCGACTAAGAGATAGTCAACAAGTTGGTTTTCTTAAATTTAAAGTATTTTATAAGTCAATAAGTTGAAATCATTTTTAAAAGCTTATTTGCGTTTTTTTTTTCAATTTTTATTACGTCTATTTTTATTTATGTACCAAATAAACAAGGATATATGAACCATAATATTTTGGTATTTTAAAGTATGCATAAAAACACAATTTCAAAAATTATAAACCTTATCTTTTGAGATCTGTTCGTAAGTTCAAGGATAGATATTTTATACAACAAAAATTACATGTCGAAAATAAATCTGATATCGATTGTGAGTTCTTTGACTGAAATCCTTGAGTCAAGTGGCCACCCAACGTGAACTTGACACTGAATACTTAATACAACTAGAAGTCCTCAATGGCTGCGAGTGCCTTATTGGAGGCGAAGAGAAGAAGAGAAAAATGCATATGTGTGCATAAAGGCTGAATGGATGCTCCCCCGTAGTGCGCAACGATTTGCTTGCATAAAAGTTTACAAACAAAAATCATAAATCGGAAACCGTAAAACTCAGTTCACCACCAAGTTTGCTAGGCACAAGTTTGGAGAGTCCCTGCTCAACATTGTTTGCAAGTTATAAGCCGCATGCTAGTAACAGTAAAAAAAAAAAGTATAGTAGCATTGCCTTAACCCAACCGAAACATGGGTTGCATAAAAAATAAACAGACATTTACTTTCCACATAGAGTAAGTGAAGCATAAAATTTAAAATGCATTTTCGCTTAGGCGAACCATAAAAATTAATTTTTAACCGCAGTTCTGAAAACAATATTAATAATACTTATCTTTGCAGATTAATTTTAGAATATACTTTATATTTATTAATGACAAAGTAATTTATACAAGTTACATTAAATTAGATATTTAAACAATAAAAAGAATTATTATTAAAGAAAATAATGAACTTTAGATTCTTATAATTTTATATGTGAACTTTCATATTTCTGTCTGGAAACTTCTCACACTCCCCTCGCATACAATATTCGCATAATAAAAATCAAATTGTAATTCCAATTTCTTTATCGATGGTCAAGTTCAAATGGAAAAGTAGCCATAAGTCGCAGTTGCAAGAATCATGGGTGGTGCAACTTAATGCGACCACAGGAATCTACTGGTAAATGATTCAAGCATTTCAGCTTGGGATATCTTTAAGAAGCTATGGTGGTGACAGAGGGGTGGAGTTGACTACCATTAAGGAAAATAAAAATGTCTGCCACTGAAATTGATTTTTCGGCGTCTTCAGTAAAAACGACATAATTTGCATCGCTGTATTTAATTAAATTTGCAAAGAAGGCAAACACATCCACACACACACACACACACACAGACACACACACACACAAGCACAAGCATCGTGCGCAAACACACACACAAGAACCATTTAATTGATAAGTTAATTGATTTTTTGTTCGGTAAATTGCAAAGCCAAACGAAAGAACACAATTTTAATTGAATGGAATGGGGTAAAAGCCGGAAATATATAAAATATTGCTACATCGAAATGAAATGATGCTTCCGTTAAAAGCATTATTTTATATTGATATTCCACATTGAATGAACTTACGAGTAGAAAAACACATTTCATTTCACTAAATAGTTTAAAATTTTATATTAAAATCTGTACATTCATTTGACATTGAAATATAAAGTTTATTTCACTTAAGCACTAAACTGAACACTGTCAAATAGAGAATATTCCCCAAGTGGCACTTAAGAAAGCCAAGATGATATTAATATGATGGAAGTGAAGAGAACATTCTGCATATAAATTGTTTATTTGCAGGTGGTAAATATTTATACAAGTTTATGCGGGATACAACATTTAAAATCTAATATATTTTTTTAATTTAGTTATACAAATATATATTTTATGTAGGTATTTAATCTAGCTAGAATTTGTTATTTCCATGTTTGTTTGGGGCGTGCAAATGTTATGGCCATCTATTAAACGTTAGCCTAATGAAAAAGAATGGCCAAGAGTCGCATTAAAATATCTACGCCAGAAAACAGAAAATACTGTCTATGTTCAGTGGCAATCAAATGCGACCTTGAAAAAAGAAACAGTAGGAGCAACAATTATACAAATGATCTTCTCGGCCCAAAGTTTCTATTGAGCCTAAGGGAAACACTTTTGGTAGCTCCCTTTCCCTTTCCCTCTCCTTTAATGAGGTTATCCTGTTCGACGCTCGTTCCTCGTTGGTTGCTTCATTTTGGCAGACATAGGCTTTACCAGTATCTCTTTCTATTTCGCTTTCGCTTTCGGCATGCGGCATGCGGCATGTGCCACATTGGCCTTAGTTTGCTTGTGCACGTTTTGTTTGTGCCATGCGTTCTATGTCATATTTGCCGCAGCTGCAGTCACCATTGCCTCAATTCATCTACTTTGCAAGCCCTTTACCCCAATTCTCTATCCTGGCCACGGCTAATTCACAATTCGTCACGAAATGTGGAGCTCATTAAAAGTGACAGCAACGACCTCAATATCATATCCATATTCTTGCTTCAGGCAGTTTATATATATCAGAATTGACCCATTTATTCTAAAGAATACGTTTTTATAGTAGACACTCTGTCGCTTACCAATAAAATATCATTTAATGATTTTTCCCAAGACTATCAGCTTCGGTCTAAATTATAGAGGCTTTTAGGAATCTGTAAATTTCTTTTAATTAATAATAAGTGAATTTCGATCTGCAAGAGTGTATAATCTTCGGTATGGTTATGACCAATTTCCCTTTCTTAAACTCACACATGTACATATGTACACACAAACACACGCATAGATATCTTTCTACATTGTGTGAATGTTTTTCGTTCAATGGCTTTGACGTTGGTGGCGGCACCGAAAACAAAAGTTGAAAGTCTAATGAACCCCTTGGCAAATTGCGTTGGCAATAGCGCATCAGAGGGAAACATCACACAAACATAAACAAGCAAACACACACCCACTCACACACCCACATATACTCAGAAGATAACGTAGTATGTGTCTGGCCATGCAAACAAATTCTGAATATGCATATACATATGTGTTTAGTTGCTGGTTTTAGCTGACAATATCTTTGCCACAGAGATTAAAGTAGTGTCCATAATAGCACTACAGTTCCAAGGTTATGTGGGCTACATATGTGAACCCATTCAGTTATTATTTATTCATAGTATTATAAATTGTAAAATTATATAATATAATGTAAAATTACTTTTCAGTATTTAAGAATAACCAGAAACTTTATTAAACCTTTTTCAAATCGAATCTAAATTTCTTTATAAATAGAAAGCAATAAATGAGGTTACTAGATTTTTTACTTAACTAACCCATTCAAACGATAGTTTATCTATTAAAAAACAAAAAAAAATAGGAAATAACGATTTCCATATTTAAACCATATTCTTAGACTAGAGCTTCCTTTTTCATGCTGTGAATTTTAATAAAAAGTAATTAAACAAGTAATTTATTAATTGAAAACAGGAAAATTTCAACCCATTAAAATATTAATATTAATTAATTAATAACATTAAAAACGTTAGAATATTTAAGTTCTACGCTTACAACTTTCTTATTAGCTTTTTAAGACAATTTAAATTCTGAGATTTATTTAATTACCAAGCAATCGCAACAAAGTGGAAAGCGAAGAAAAGACTGTTAATTCTAAAAGTTGAGTCAATCGGTGGATTAACAACTTTAGCAAACAGTTTGTTTTGCATAAATATAGACACGTTCCAATTATCAAAGAGACATTTATCCGAAATGTCACCAATTTAATACAACAAAAGTAGCTCAAACGCTGTTTAAAAGACGAATTTATTCTCATGGCAACAGTTTGGCAAGCAGACATTAAAGTGAAAATCTACCAGGGATGCTAACTTAGTGCTAATTTTGAATATTATTGAATGTTATTAATACAATGAGATCTGCTGGATATAGAGCACATATCAGTTTTTAATAGATTTTTACTATAAATTATTATTAAATTATTATTATCAATCTATTAAAAAGTTTCAGATTAGATTAATAGATTTAAATTTATAAAGCCAAATAAAAATATGTTAAAAGACTTAAGAGACATTTAATTTTTATATATCTAAAAAAAAAATATTTTTCTGTCTTTTCCATCCCTTAAAAAAAAAAACATAATTCTTAAATATTTTGTCGCTTTCAACTCTTTTGAACCGTATTCAAAGAGTAGCCCAATTTATGGCATCGCAGAGGATTTTTAGTGAAAAACACATATGAGAACAGTTGCCAATGACGACCTTTGCCCTGATGCAGTTCATGCGTGTGCAAGTGTGTGTGTTCATCTGTGTACCTGAAGGCACGTGTTGACGAAGCTCTCCATATGGAGGGATAGTCAAATTGAGATAAGTTTGGCCACGCAACGGTTTAGCAACGGAAATTGCAGTCTCCACTGCGAAAGAGTAGTTTTCAGCATGTGACCAAAATATTATATCTCTGACTATGGCATGTGAAATTAAGTTTATTCTTTCAGAGAGCTAAACTGTTGACGAAAATGAGCTCGTAGTGACACAAAGTTTATTTTTAATATAACAAATGTAATTTGATTTAATTACGAGATAAGAGACTTTTCACGGTCGCGATCTTAAGTCAATTTTATAGTGTGCTGAATTATCAGTATATTTTATAAAACATGAAGCAACTCAAATTGAATCTCAAAATGACACTCAATTTGCTCTGACGTACTTAATCAAACTGGATTATATATTTATCTGGATTACATGGCTTCTGATGTCTACTCAAATCAATTGAAACAATTCTTTTGATCGTAGACTTTTCATTAAACTTTATCTATTATCATTATCATTATCATTATCCGAACATTAGACATTTTGTTGAGAGTAGGGAGCTAATTGGCAGACACATTTTCTTTGTTTATTGTCGGCTAATAATAATCAGCACAAGAAAGTAGATTATTAAAAAATAATTCAAATTAAATTAAAATTAAAATTTAAAACTTGAATTTAAATTTACAAGATACAAAATTGGTTGAACATTAAATGCATTGTTTTGGGAATATTCAGAAAAACCCAATCAGACCAAGAATATCAAATAGTAGTTATTAATGAGACATATTAAATAATATAAATATAAACATATATTTTTATATATATAGAATTTAAGCTTTGCAACTTGATTATTTAATTTAGGTTTTATTAATTTTAAGCACGTGTCTAATGAACTTGAACTAATGCTACAGTTGCCCCAAATCATAAACACATACACAAAGTAAACATATCCATAGCCCAAGAGCCATTTATTAAGTTCAGTTCAATATTTACCCTATGCAAACAATTTTAAATTCAATTTATATTACTGGAGAGGCCCACCCAACGTCCATTTGTACACGCTGGAAGCCATATAGCCGTCGGAAATTTATAAATTGAGCAAACTGGCATCTACAAGGCAAAAGTAGGCGTCCCAGAAATTCGAACCGTCCAACTGGGCATGTGCCGAGTCAATATCTTACAATTATCAAATTATTAGTTATGGGGAGGGGAGTGAGTTGAGACGGCGTTCGTATAACCAAAATATAAATAATAATGAAGGCACAATTTCAGATGCTATTTTTGGTAACTGCCTTTTGTTGTTGTTTAGACAGTGGCTGGGAAAAACAGGCAATGCTCATTTATACTCATTAAATTTGCGGCCTGCAGCAGCAGTCTTTTTCACAAAAATAAAAATGAAATAAGAAATGGCAACATAAAATAATTTTAACTTTAAAGTTAATAATTCATATATTTATTTGGAAACACAAATTTCAAGTAAATTTTATTGAATGGCCTCGAGATGAGTATAATATAACATATATAATATTATAATTACAAGTAGTAGGAAATTGGGAATTCTATGACCGGAAGTGGTTGCTTTTGATATTTAATTGCTACACAAGTGTTAATCAGTGATCCTTCCCCTGATACCAGCCAGCAATAAAAAAGGGTGACCAATTATAAATTTCAAATTCAAATTTTTCTTAAAAAAAATAACCAAAAGTAATAAATTAAACGCTATAATGAAGCAATTAAAAATCAAAAGCAATTCACCACTACTATTATGTAATAATTCGATTTTAAAATTCAAACTATTCACAAATTTATAAGGAACTTAAGTAAATTTAATCATAATTTAAACTCCAATCATCGCAACTTGATGTATTATTAATATTGTACAGAGAATACAATTCCAAATTACACCAGAGACCCCAATAACGCGCATGATCATATATATAATATATATTGTATGCTTTCCTATATAGGCTAAAGAGTTCAAAATTCCACTTTAATTTTATTAGAATAGAATGAATAAGCCCAACAAAAAAATTCTATTGCCCCAAAGCGGGTTGTGTTGGTTGACAGCTTAGAGACGCCTCCAAGTATGCAATGTCATTTGTCATAGCTGTGAAAATAGGCTATTTCGGTCTTCTAATAGTTTTTAATGCCAAGAGGCATGCAACATACTAAACGTGTCCCATCCCCTGTCTCTATGTTCGTCTCAGTCTCTGTTTGCTCTTTTCGGACAGGGTTCATTGAACGGATAAAACAAAGATATGGTCAAAAAAAGGCAAGAAAAACTAATGAAACGTGATTTTAGGTCTGTCGGTTTGGTCAAAGTTGAATGGTCAGAAGATGTACAAAAAGTCAAACGTATAACTCGTAATCTAATTTCAAATGCAGATTCAAAACTGTGACAGACATCAGGTAACCAGGCCCAAAAACATAGTTCAATTTTTATCTACTTCAATTTAATAAGAGGCTTCAAGTTAAAAATAGGAAAAAGAAATCGAATTGGATGACACATTCTTAAGTGAAGCTTGACGGGCCGAAAATGTACAAAAAAAAATAAGCAAAAACTGAATAAGCGATTTATATATACCCTGTAATGTATTCTAAAGAATTATTTATTTAACTGTAAACATAAATATAATGATTATAAGAATAATTTATACAATTTTCAGAATACAAAATAAAATGTTAACACATTCAGTTTTTTCAACGACGTCCAAAACTAAAATAATATTAATTTAATTTTGTCACTTATTACGCTTATTTATTTTTTGCGAAATTATATTTATTACTTATTTTAATTTTCCATTTTAATGTATTTTGTTGGATTTATATAGCCACCTTCAAAATGTGAACAATTATTCAGTTTGGTGTCAATCACAAGAATACTTTCTTAAAAAAAAGAAAAGGGTTCAAATACTTAATATATTTGCTGATAAAAAGAAATTTCCAACAAATGAGCTTTTTGTGAATGCAGCTGGACTATGCCCGATTTTTTGTAATATGTTAGGATTGCAGGGTACAGAAATCAAATGTGCTATGCCAAACATGCCACACGCAAATAAAATGGGGCAGAAAATGCCAATCAAAAAGTGTATAAGGACTTCCCAGAAATGTGTGTAAAGTAACATTCTTAGTGTTTTAATTCTAAAAAAAAAAAAGTGGAAATTTATTTGGTTATTTTCCAAGAAAAAAAATAGAAAAATAAGATAACTCGGCTAACTTAGGCAGCCAAAAGATTTGGTAGCACTATCAATATCAAAAACAAAATTTTTAAAACCCACCAGGCGGTTTGATAGCTATTATTTTGGAGTGAAAAAATAAAATAATAAATAATTATTGTCGAAATTCAAGGATAACAGCACATGTATATTTCGACAAGAATTAGGTTTTCATGCATGACCATATGTTTTGACATATTTATTTAAAAATATTATTAAAAACTGAGGAGATTTAAAAGATTCGGCTAATGGTACAAGAATATATATTTTGTGATGCCGGTCAGTATTTAATCATACATTTTACATTATAATCTTACCCATAATTTAAGCAATATAAAATAAAATGACTAAAATATTAAATTTCAATAACATAAATTATAAAACACCGAAAATATGTTTGTAGAAAATTGCATATTATTTATAATTTATCATGTTCCTCATATACAAAATCTACAATGTTGTGTTGACAATTATTTTTAAAATTTGTAGCACTTGTTATTCTAATTTTAATTTATTTATTGTAGTTAATTTTATATTCCATCATCGAAAAGGGAGCACTACAAAGATAACTCTTTCATTGAACTTGATCCGCATACAGCTTAGCCTAGGATGTATGATTAACCTCATCATTCCATACATTTAAATAATTTATACAGAATTAAAAAAAAAAACCAAAAACATAATAAACGGAATTGACTATGCGCCATGCTCAAAAATGCAAGTGAATGTTTTGATAACTCCGCTTAAGCTGGCTTAAGTCTGTTATGTAATTGAAATGCGATAAATATACATTTTGTATGAAAACATTTACGTGTCTTTTTTCGCACAAGCAGGCAAAGAGCCAAAGACGACGATCCTAAATGGCAAACGAGTTGTTTGCACCCTCAACCCCCCTCCGACTCCAGCCATAATCCACACAGTTATGGCCCATCGAGCAGCAAGGACAGCTGTCCGAACGATTTACGAGGTCGTGCTTCACATAACTTTAGCTGCAGGACATGCTCAAGGCTCGCCCATCTTATTTGCAATGCTCCATTTATTAGTAGTGTGCTCGGGTGTACGTGTATGTGTATGTGTATGGGTGTGTGTGTGTGTGTATTTGCATGTTTGTTTTGAGTAGATTTCTCGATGAGTTTACAATTTCTTAGAATTCAATTGCGTTGTTGATTTCCTTTCCCTTCAATGTTTGGTGTGAATTTCTGTCTCCTTTCCAGTTTGACGTTTCATATGTTTCTCCCAAAAGTCATAGGATATTTATTTCTTTCTGTCCTTCACCTTTTCCTTGTCATCTTTTTGAGGCGGGGGACAGGAAGTCAAGTAGCCACCTTTCTGCATGCGATCAAAGGCATCCATTGGATCGTAGTTTGCATAAAAGTTCTTATATTTAAGTTTTCTTGGCACATTGTTTAGCATGTAAAACCCAAATGGAGCTACTAAGGACAAAATGCAAGCTGTCTTCAAAATACGCAGAGTCTTCTTCAAATGAATGTCACGCATGGGAAACTTGAACGTGGGACGTGACTTATCCGACTAATAAAGTTTAATAAATAAGTTTACAAATTCTCATAATATTTTAATATATAAAGTTTTAGATTACAACTCACCGCAAATGCCGGCTGCTCCTCATATTGAAAGAAATGATTATTATTTTGTATGTTTTTTTTTTCATTTATTACTAACCTTTGCCTCCGACATTCTACAAATGTATTTCCTTGACTCCTAGTCTGCACAATTTTTTGTAAACTGAAAAAATAAAACTATTTCGAATGATCTGTACAGCAAAACCTACTATGATTTCATACAAAGTGCTTCGATTTTAATGTTTTACCTGCAAAAATTATTGAAACAAAAATATAATATATTTTAAATTTTAAATTAAAATGCATTTTAAGACCACAAAATATTTATATTAAAAAAAAAACACGAAATCATTGAGTTTATATTTGACGCTCTTACTATTTAGCCAAACTGATTAAGATTCAATAAAAATGTGTAATTAATTTTTAATAATCATAACTCTGAAGACAATGCAAACAATATATAATAAATTTTGAATGATAAAATTATCCTCATAACATTTTCTTTCTTGGAAATATATAATATCACCCCTTACAAATAAGTAAGATATGCATACATCTATATTAGAAAGTAGTAAGTAATACTAAGGATAAACCAGGATGGATTTATTTCATCTAATTGGTTAAGGCACAACAAGTGACTGCAAATGGTCGCCACAAAAAAACAAATATATCTTAATTTATTTTTGTATTGAGATAGGCTAATGTATCACGCCACAATTAGCCAGTTTCCTGGAACCACAATTGACATTAAGTGCCATTGAGTTAGAGTCATTGCACAAATCCCATAGCCAGTGTGATTTATTGTTGCATCCAGCCAGGCGGTCAGTTGGTCCCGTCATTACGTGGGGCAAGCAATTGGCGAGACTGGTTGAGAGTCTGGAGTTAAATGGGCTATGAGTAGAGGATAGTTTGAGGCAGCAATTTACAGTCAATTATTCTCGGCTTGAACAAGTAATGGATTGAGGCGTTTAAGATAATTGAAGCTGGCTTCTGGTTAATCAAACTTTGCCATGTCAAAAGTACTTGCAAAAGCCGACTTAATCCAACATGATTGTCTTAAGAGTAGGAGCTAAAATTCTAATGTGAACACAAGTAAAAAGAGTATTAAAAAATAAAATAATAAAAAACAAGAGTCTGAGAAACAAGAAACAATACTTACAACGCTTAACATTGCCATTTGTCTAAGACCGGCAGCGGGGTAATAAATGTTTGTTGGCAGTGTAAAAAATTCGTGGCATACATTTGGTTCATGTGGCTAGCAAAATTACTGTTTACGTGGCAAACAGCATGCAAAGTGACTGAGCGGCAGTGAGCATGCAACAGCCAGCCGGGTTTTCAAGTGGATTGCGAATAAGTAGGATAAGGACTACACAGAGTTTTAAGACCTCTCAATTCCACACTCCAGACTTAAGAGTGGGCCAGTTGACTATGCAAATTAACTCACACAGGTTGAGCATTAAGATATTGAGAATCAAAAGACCAGTTTTACTTAATCAAAAAGAAAATGTTTAATTATTTTTATTAAGTGTTTTAAAAATTAATTTACATATAACATATAATATTGTTAATATAATTGTAAACTATTGTGAAGAGTTTTCATTGCTTATTTTTAAATTTCAATAATTTCAATAATATTCATATCATTAAAATTAATTTTATAATATTGAATAATCTAACCTAAAATTAAATAATCAAATGAAATTTGTAATGATTAAAACATTCAGAATATACTTCGGCTTCTTAATACATCTAACTTGTAATTTAGAACTAGGTATGTCTAAAATAAAATATTATTTATTTTGAGTCTCCAAAAAGGGGGCATTCATAGTTCGTCTAGCCGGAGTTGTGTTTGCTTTAGATGCTGGAGCCGAGCAGTTTTTATTTTGTAGAGTCTTGTATGGTTTCTGAGGTGTGTTTCCTTTCAAAAACCTAGGCACGTTGGACAGAAAAAACAAATAAAAGTTTTGCATGTGAAATGCAGTTGAAATTCTAGACCGAAATTCAGAAGATACTTTTATCTCGCACCTCGTCTGAGGCCAAATCTTTAAGACTTAACTGCTGATTTTTGTTGTTGCTGGCAGAAAGTAAAAAAAATTTTACAAGTGCCAGACGAGATGCAAATGCAACTTGCAATAAATTTTACATTTTTACTGACATTGCATTCTGTTTAACGTCCCCAGACAGGAACCCACCAAACTGATACCCCATACAGCTTTGGTATGGGCTTCCAATGTGTCGTCGTTACCAGTTTATTGAAATTTTATGCAGTTCTTGCATTTTACAGAATTGCATGCACTTTGTTTACGTGGTTCGATGAGGGGGGTTTTGGTTGGTAGGTTGATCCGAATGGGACGACATTTTGGTTATGCAACTGGGATAAAGTTTGTCTTCGATTCTGTATAGATGTTTGCTGCAACCTGTCAAATACTGCCGCTTCTCGCGTTTCCCCAATAACAAGAAAAGTTTTTCAGCTGAATATTCTGAGGTTACCCCCTGACTTTTGTCCTCATGTTAAATGTAAGGCAAATGAGCGGATTTAAGTAAGCCAGAGCAGCAGAATAGTTTTGGCCTTACCGAAATGTTCAAGTGTCGCATTTTCAATTATTAATATTAGAGACAAGAGGGATTTTTAAGCTGGGTTTTCTACTTATAAAAATTAAAAAAAAGGAATTTAATATTTAAGTATTACTTTGAAAGTCATTATTAAAGTTGTATAAATATATATGCCTTCTTTGGCCGAAAACAGTAACCCGCTGGACATTTGTGTTTTTTTTGACAATCGCTGAGGCGTTAAATTTTAATCTTGTTTGCTTCCTTGTTTCATAATTTCTTAATTCTCAACTTATGTCATGAATCGCATTCGCCTCATAGCCAGGCAAAAATAATAATTAAAAAATATGTAAATGAAATAAGGAAAAAGCCACGACGACAGTTGCTATTATGGAAAAGAGAGGACTTGCCTACATTATGAAACAATAATTAACTTACATAATTGGATTTTCTCGCCATGATGATTTATGTGTTGTGGAAACTTAAAAATACAACAACATTTAAGACCCATCCATTTACAGAAAATACAAGAATATTATCATTAGTCGCAAAACGGAAAGTGAAAGACAAGATACTGTTGAGCTATTGAGCTTTTTCAATAGCTATCGATCAAATTTTTAATAAATACAAATTATTTAAATTAATGTCACGTGGTGTTCAAATGTTAAGCTATTGAGCTTTTTTACAATAGATAAATAAAAATGCACGAAATTTGCATTAGTATAAATATGGTTTATTTGCCTTCGTGGCAAAACTTAAAATAGTTATAATTATTAGTTGTAAGCTCAGAATTGAGGAGTTAAACAAAGTATATTTCGGCAAGCGATCGAATACCGCGCCGCGACTTGAATTCCCGATCGATCGAAGAGAACTGATTAGCTGCCGAATTGCAGCTGCTGGTGCTGTTGCTCCCAGACGGCGAGCAACCACTAAACTAATGAGGAGAGCCTTATCATATGCAAAACAACAGTTAATGACGTTAACTTGCTCTTATGCTGCGCAGAGCATAACTTATCTAAAGAGTTATAATTAAGAGCGAAGCTGCATTAGTTGTTGTTTGGCGCGGATACATGCGTAACCAAACATTCTCCCCCCGTTGAAAGACACGGGCTTTCAACAGCATCCTCTTTCGGAAGCGCACACAACTTGCGCACAGCTCTCTTTATTGTTCCAGTTGACGTCTTGAGAACAGCCACTCGGGAAACGCCGTCAGCACCAGGAACAAGCTCGACCACACGAGCCAGTGGCCATTTAAGAGGTGGCAAGTTTTCATCCTTTACAAGGACCACATCATTAATGTGAACTCCCGGGTAGGATGTTCTCCATTTGGACCGTTGCTGAAGAAGCGTTAAATACTCATCACGCCAACGAGTCCAGAAGATTTGCTGATAGTAAGCTATACGCTGCCAGCGATCTAGGCGGCTAACGTTTAACTTTGTGACATCCGGCTCCGGATATATAGCGAGTGGAGCAGTGCCAAGGAAGTGCGCGGGAGTTAACACATCCAGATCTGCATGGTGCTCTGAAAGTGGAAAAAGAGGTCGAGATTTTATTGTTGCCACAATGTGGCAGACGAATGTGTGCAGATCATCCAGGGGCAAAACCGAGGGTCCGACCGACCGATACAAATGGTATTTTGCTGTCTTCACCGCTGCCTCCCAAAGTCCACCAAAGTGTGGGGAGCGAGGTGGGATGAATTCCCATTCGATGTCGTCAGAGACACAAAACTCTCGGACAGAGTCGATGTGTCCACACTCATCGATGAATGGGTTAAGCGAGGCAATAGAGCTGGTTGATGCGATCGTCCGTCCGTCTTGAAGAGCCCTAGACTCATCACTCAGATTCGCCTTCTGGATGCTCCGCAAGAGTAGTTGAGTGCTCTTGTGTATCCAATCTACTGTTAGACTGGGATGCCTGATGTGATTCCAACCAGGATGACGCTCTAATTTGCGATCGAGGTTGCAAAAACGACGATATGCCTGCTGATATGAATCTCCAAGTAGATCCACAGTAGGCTTGACTGGAAGGCGAACCGAATATTCGCCAGTGTCCAAACGAGCAAAAGTTTGTTTAAGATGCGCTTCACAATCAAGTTCCTCCTTGGTAGATTCGTTGACTAAACGAGAACACGATTCTACCTCCGAAAACCGACGAACGATTTCATCAGGCGTGTGATCTGGGCTAGGATTTGGCATCAGAACCGAGCTAGTGATTATCAATGAGGCAGGGCTCGCTGAAGAAGTTCCTCCTGTCACTATCCAGCTCAATTGAGTTTTTTGAAGAATGGGTAAACCAGGAGCGATTTTGATTTGACCGACATCCAACAATTCAAAAAACAGGCCAGCTCCAATTAACAAATCAATTTTGTTCGCCTTAAAGAACTCTGGATCAGCCAATCGAATATTGGAGGGTATATTCCAGAGCTCAGTGCTAATCTCGTGGCTAGGCTGATTTCCAGTTATAGACGGAGCTATGAGAACTGAGATGTTGGCAGAGTACGCAGATGCTAGCGATTGAAAATGTATATCGGCTGAATAGCATTCTGAGGGAACAGTAGACTCCCCCAATCCTGAAATCAACGTAGATGAGCGATGCCTTTGCAGCTGGAGCTGCTGAGCTAGACGAGACGTAATAAGGTGCACCTGCGAACCAGAATCAAGTAGCGCTCGGCAAGGGACTAAATCTCCCGTACGACTTCTAACGTTGATTACAGCAGTTGCCAAGAGCATCATGTCATGACTAAGATTTTGGGCTACAAGTGTTGCGGAGGGGTTTGCCGCAGGCGGATGCAGAGCAAAGTTAACTTGAGAGCCGTCAATCTTGTTCTCGAAATGCAGAAGCGTATGATGCTTGGCCTTGCAACGTTTGCAGGTAGTGGAGCTGCACTCCTTTAACCGATGACCTTTACACAGGCAATTTATGCAAAGGTTGAGCTTCTTTACCTCTCGTAGACGCTGTTGCGGAGACAGATTTCCAAAACGGGAACAGTTGTAAATTAAGTGGCCAGAGGTCTCACAAAGCACACATTTATTTGTGTTGGATTTAGTAGCAAGAAAGGCCTTTCTACTGGTGTTAACGATTTTAACACTTTTCCCCAACTTAGAGCTAGGCGTATACGTTGCCATAGCGTGTTCCACGTTTTCCAACCTTTGACATCGTCGATCCAGAAATGCCATGAACTGCTCACAGGTCGGAATAGTATCCACCGGTGCTGTCTCCTCCCAACTAGTTTGCGTTGCTTTGTCCACTTTCTGCAGTAAACTGTGCACGATAATGAAGCCCGCAATCTGCTCAACGTTGCCCAGGCTTTGTAGAGCGCGAATGTTGGCGTTAACCCTATCCGAAAGGGTTCGAAGTTTAACTGCTGACGACGACTCGATGCAATCTAATCCCAAAATCTCCGTGACATGTGCTTGGAACATGAGACGCTTGTTGTTAAACCGCTTTTTAAGGAGCTCCAATGCTACTGGATAGTTGGCGCTGCTGATTTCCAACGACGAAACACTAGCTAAGGCTGATCCTTTCAGACACGATCGCAAGTGCTGAAACTTCTCCACATCCGAAAGTCCTGAGTCCGCATCAATGATTGAAGAGAACATCGCTATGAACTCTGCAAACTTTGTATACCCTCCACTAAACTCGGGCAACTTGATTTCAGGCAATCGGATTCTGCCTTGAGACAATGTGTGATTGTCACCACATGTATCTTGCCTCATAGTCGAACAAAACGGCGATGACAACTTTCGCTTGTCAATTTCGCGTCGCAAGCTGGTTTCAACGAATATTGAGAAGTCATCAAAACACGCCCGTAGCTCACTCCCGATTTCATCGTAGTCCAGCTCCTCCAATGCGTCATGCATTCTGTAGAATGCCTGCTGAGCACCTTCCAATGCCTTAAGCCGAACAACCAACTCTTGTTCGCTAAGATGCACAATTTGCTCCGGAGCAATTGCTTTGGCATCCGTTTTACTTGCTCATCAATATCCTTGGCCTTGGCTTTGTAAAACGCGGCACCAGGAGACTGAACGGCAGCAGAATTATGCATTTTTATTTGTTCAACTTTTCCACAAATGTTTTTAACACACAAGTTGAACCGAACGCAATGTTAATTGGGCAAAGTTTTCTTTCACCAGCGCAGCAAAACGAAACGAAAGGGCAATAACAATGCAGTAACGGCTGCTGCAACTGTTTAAGCAAACGCGATAAGGGAATCGACTGCGCAGGCGCCAATGCAGGTCAACCACCTGAACCGAAAGTGAGCACAAAACGAAACGAGAATAGCGAAAACGATGCGAGAGCGCGGGCGCGACGATTATTAACCACGCTATAATTTGTATTTATTTGAACGAAAATCACGTCGGGGTCACCAAATGTTGAGCTATTGAGCTTTTTCAATAGCTATCGATCAAATTTTTAATAAATACAAATTATTTAAATTAATGTCACGTGGTGTTCAAATGTTAAGCTATTGAGCTTTTTTACAATAGATAAATAAAAATGCACGAAATTTGCATTAGTATAAATATGGTTTATTTGCCTTCGTGGCAAAACTTAAAATAGTTATAATTATTAGTTGTAAGCTCAGAATTGAGGAGTTAAACAAAGTATATTTCGGCAAGCGATCGAATACCGCGCCGCGACTTGAATTCCCGATCGATCGAAGAGAACTGATTAGCTGCCGAATTGCAGCTGCTGGTGCTGTTGCTCCCAGACGGCGAGCAACCACTAAACTAATGAGGAGAGCCTTATCATATGCAAAACAACAGTTAATGACGTTAACTTGCTCTTATGCTGCGCAGAGCATAACTTATCTAAAGAGTTATAATTAAGAGCGAAGCTGCATTAGTTGTTGTTTGGCGCGGATACATGCGTAACCAAACAATACAAAAGCAATATTAATGAAATAATATTTAAAAATTTAAATAATCAGAAATGTTTTACTTATGCAATTATTATAAAAAAATTTATATATGGGTATTGGGATTGGTATTTTGTTAATGATAAACTGTTTTTAATATACATAGTAAGCCAATCTAAGCACTTTACTGTCTTCCATCCCAAGCGTTTCCCCAAGAACATTCATCATTAAGAAGGTAAAATAAGCTAGCTTCTTAGCCATTTAAGCCACATTGAATACAACCCCTGAGTTACTCTTTGAAATAGTTTGCCAACTAAATCACAATCAACCATGCACATAATTTGCTCATATTCACACTCCCTGCACACTCTGACTCACACACACACACACACTTACATCTGCTGGTGTGCCATTCCGCTGTGGCATGAACCAAGTCATACGATGAGATTACACAAATTCTCCAGTGCTCGAGGAGCGCAAATTTCAAATGTCCTGACACCACGGTGACGGCCAAGCAGTTGTTGATGGTTGACTGAAAGACTCGCCTCGTATGTGTGGCAGGTCCATTGTTAAATAGCTGCATGTGCCCCCCAAGGGATATCAAGCTGGGGCTGCGGAGGGCTAAATCAAGTGCGGCATGCACATGCCCTGTCATGAGTAAATAATATGAATGTAAACTAAATACTAAACACTAAATAATAAACATTCAAGCGTACTCAACATTTTCGCTATTTATAAACAAAAACAGATTTCATATAATTATCAAACTCAAATGTAATTTAGAGTACTTCTCAACACTGTCTTTTAATAGTTTCCATGGCTTTGACGAGATTGCTCATGGTGCACTGGGCAAAATTAAGAGTGGTTTTACATAGTATTACACAGCTCAGTAAACAATCGACTCAACACGAACAAATACATGAATATTAAGTCATACACAGCCTATAAGTATATGGAATCAAAGAATTGCTATCAACTTTTAAACTGCGAAACTTAATTTGAATTATTTCTGGGATCATTATCTGAATCAGAAGTTGAATACCTACAAAATTAAAGAAACCAAAATTAGTTTATTGAATACGTACATTATCCAAAAGGCCTTAGAAAATCCTATATAATATTTATTTGTCCCCCGCATTGCATTTTACATATTAAAATGGCGAATGGATAACGCAAATTTTTGTCGTTTCACGCGACATACAAAATGTCGATTAACCGTTACGCTACTTTGGTGTATGTGTGTGTGTGTATGCCGCCATGGGGATGAGAATGGCCACTCCAACTGTATGCACGATTTATGCAAACAAAGTCAAGCTTACGTACTAAACACATCCCTACACACACCTCCATCCCGGCGGAATCAAATGGGTGGCATTCTCTGTTCCTCGGTGCATAGTTTCGTATAATCTCATGGCATTGATCATGGCACTGTTATTGTAGTTTCCCTGTGCCTGATGCAATGGTATGATAGGCAACTCTGTGGTATTCTCCAGTCCTAAAAGAAATTGGCTCAGATGGTAATTTAAATCACCTGTTTTCATCCTAGGAACTTTTCCATACTCTTGTAAGCTTCATTTCACTGGCCAGATTTTCGAGGGAGAGCATTCCGGCCTGGACTACGGCTGTTTCACCCGTGATTGTGTGAAATCCCGAGATCACTCGCAGTGCGCTCAGTCTATGGGGATCAGGCAGTTTTCTGCGGTAGTTTTCCAACTGGCCTGTTGTTGAGTATGAATCCAAAACCTTTTATGGACTCCGCTTTGATCTTTCATCCGCTGGTTTATTTTTGGACAGCTTTGTTCGCATTGTTCTTCCCAGATCGTCTGCAGAGCTATTTAGGCTGCATCGTTGCTGAAGATGTAGTCTAAGTACTTTATCACCGTTACGATATAGCTCCTTGGTGTTCCTTTCGTGTTGTACTCTAGGACCCTTTCGGTGACTATGCTAGATAGGTACTCTGAAATTCGCTAAGTTGAAGGTATTTCGTATACCGAATGTTATAGCAGCTCAGTAATTTTATTGCCCCATCTCCATGGGGTTCCATTTATGGATCATTTTTTGGGATGCACCTCTCTCTTTTATGTTCTCCTTATCGTATATAGCGACTTGCCAAAGACGCGCAGATTTGCATCCTTGCTTACTCTTCGCAGTATTTCCGCGAATGAAACTTCACTTTGATCAGGATAGCTTCAGGTGCTCCCTTTTCCTTACTGCGGTTTTTGGTTTTTAGCGTTCTTTTTTGCATTAGACTGTTTCCGCATAGTTTCCATCACTAAGCTTTAAACGCAGTGGAGCTGGATTGCTGGGTTCATATCGCGCTTTGGTACTCTCTAGCGAGTCTCTTACTGGGTCATGGATCCATCCTCCAGCACCTTAACCCGTCGTGTGTGTGTGAGTTTTTTTTGGTTACGTACTGGATGTGAGAATCTCTTGGAAATACAGAAGACCCGTGTCAGCTGCATACGCGATTCAAAGACAAACTCAATACATATATACGAAACTCACTCCCCCAATACCCCCCTGACTGGCGGCGCACCTTGTCCCTTGCATTAAAATTATGCTGTAATTAATTTGTGTGCAAAACTATTTCCATGTCGCAATTAAATGCAATGTTTGCAAGCATCGCCAACTTGCTGACCTTTTCATTCAAGTATATATATATATATATATTTTTAGCAATGTTGTTTCATAAAGTTTCATAAAAATAATTATATTCTTAAATTCGACGAACTAATGAAACTCGTACTGCTGCGAAGAGTGAGCAATAAGCAGCAAGTGCGACAAGCATTTCTAACATATAATTTTGGAAACATTTGTAAATTTTTTAAAAGGTAAAATACAGAAACAATAGGAATGATTTTGCTTAATCTTTATTTAATTTTAATTATTTACATTTAGATCTCTGCACCTCGCTCTATTAATATATAATTTTTAAATTTTCATCAGCTTTTGCGAAATGATTTCCTTTGTTTTGTCTATATTTTTTGTATATGTATCTTCTCAATCTTTAAATATTTGTACATATATTTCGCATTATTTGTTTTATCTCCTTCCATTTGTAGACTACATACAAAAATACTGTGTTGCCTAATCGATTACAGCCACTAAAATTCAGCATTTTGTGGATTAATTGTGCCAATCACATTGGAATTCAATGACATACAAGTCCAAACCAGTCTCCTAGCCTAGCTGCCTCAGACGTGCAACACCTGTAAGCATATGGAATACCTAAGGCTATCAAAATTATGCGAAGTAGGGTGTAACTTAGAATTGAGGCAAGTGTGTGTGTGTGGCAAACAACATTCGTGGCAGACAAATTTAGCGTAAGGTTTTAAGCTGTTTGACTGTGCACTCTTATCTCTCTTGAAGCGTTGATATGTATTCCATCTGAATGACATCAGAGCAACAACTAAAACAATAAAAGCAACTGTCAAAGGTATGTCAAAAAATGTAGGAAGCATTTTGTTTTCCTCTCTCGTCGCTTGCTTAGCGATGACATTTAGCTTTTTCGCTTGAAGAATATTTAAAATGCAGCTGTCCTTTATAATTTTTGACAGTTTCGTTCAAGTTAGCAAAGCTTAAGAACAAACCCAGCTGTAGCTTTACTGTCATCTATATATATATATATATATATATATATATATATATATATATATATATATATATATATATATATAAATATATATATATGCTCAACAACTGACTTAAAGAATACAATTTTAAAGTGAACTAAAATGAGTTCTGTATATATCATATAGATTTCTAAAGTTTACCCAAAATAATATAATTATATATATAATATATTATAATTAAATATACAGTTTAAAAAATAAAAATAATTTATTATTTGGCTTACATTAAAATTAAATTAAATTTTGCGAATCAGGTTTAATCATGTTTGAATTCATTTTGAGCTAGTTATCCGTTAACCATTCAAGCGCAACACGTAAAAACCACAACCACAAAAATATACATTTGTGGTAAAGACGAAATCTCATAAACTATGACAGCAACTGGTTGACGTATCTCTAGGATCCATACGATATACCGTGACTAGCCTTTTCATTTAAATGGTTCAATGAGGCGTATGCGAAATATATGTATGTGGCATGTGACATAAAGCCGAGATGTTGCTTGCTTCATTTTGTTTTTTAGCTGACCCTTGATTCAATGCGCTTTGCCCACTGTTTGGGCCGTCATTCATTGCTGCCTATTGCCGCATTCGTTAACACATAAGTCCCATATGGCATCATTCACATTCAGACACATGTGATCCCCATTCCAAAACCACATGCCACGCCTTACGACAGTCCCCGCCAAAAATATACACATACCTCCCCCGCTTGCTCACGTGTCAAACTTTTGGCCAAAGCTGTCGCTTGTTTAATTCCACAGAGCTTTGGCACGATTTTTGCTGCAGAGCATTGCCAGTATTTTGCCAGTCATATTTTGTATTCTATTATTTGTTCTGCTCTTTTACTCTTTTCGTCCTTTTTTCTTGTTTCTTCTTTTTTTTGCTTTAGCATCCCTTTTAGGCGCAACTGACACGTCGTCTGACAGCGCTCTATAAAAATGATGGATGTCAGAAAACTTTTAGGATCAAACTTTAATCTCGAGGATTTTGAAAAGATTATCAATTATTTAAAACGCAACCAAATTTTAATGAATTGACATGGGTTCCTAAAGCAATCTGCGCTTGATTCACAAACATTTTACAAACGATTTATGAAGTGCTACTTGGAAATATTCTCCAAAGTTTAAATCAAATTCCAGTATATTCCGAACTTTAAGTTTTAATAAAGTTGGTTCATTGAACACTCGTTTGTACACAAAAAGTGATTGATTTAAAATGATAAAAAAAATGTGGACTTAGTTAAAAAGTTTGTGCACGTTAGTATAAATATAAGTATATTAGTATATAATTCAAATTGGAAGCTAAGGTCATAGATAATGCTAAATAATTAAAATTATTTAAGGAAAATTTCACGTAAAATAATACCGTACAAATTCTTTTTCCTGTTGCGTAGATTTCTGTTTAGAGTAAAAATATATCTGTAAACTATATTATTCAGTTTCCTAGGACTTCATCGATGTGTAGACTTAAGTTCCTTGATCTTTAGGAACATCAATCTCATTACCAAATCCTTTGCTAGTGCTCAGCACGTGCCCTGCATATTCATCAGTTGCCACAAAAACTTTAATAATTAAAATATGAGCGCATTGAAATAAAGAATTTTCCCTAGAAATATACAAATAGCGCGACGTGTGAGCATTCTAACCGCAATTCAGGACACAAAAACCAAGAATTTAAATTTTGCCATGGCCAAAAAGTGACCCCATAACAGAATACCCAAGAACGTGACAGATGGAAATATACATCTTAAAGGTTGAGTGTGGAAGCATTGGTGCACTAAAGCTGAAATCACCAACTCACAAAAAAGCCCGGTTTGGGAGTATCAAAGGTCATAAAAAGCCAAAATAATAAATAAAAAACGATGTCATAAATCTGCGTTGCGTGCGTGTAAGAGGATAAATCTCAAAATTACTTGGAATTTTAGCTTCCTTATGAATGCCCACATATTACGCATCCGCCCTGTGCGGCAATGCATACAAATGCCCAGAATTCAAATTTTGACATGTCTGAATTTGGAAGATAAGTTGTCATCTTTATCATAACTACTGAGTTTTGGAATACTTATATAGATTTAATTCCAATATCAATAAAAACTAAAATTGTATGGGTTGAAATATTATTAAGATGGGCTAAAAATCGGAAAACCATGTTTACTAATGAAGAGATAATTTTTTTAAATTACAAATTAAAAACAATGTGAAACCAATATTTACAAAAAATGCATTTCATTCTTATTGAAATCCAGAAATGTAAAAGTTTTATTCACAAACTAAAATTGCAAAAATTTAAATAAATAAGGTTGAGATTCATTTTTAACTAATCTTAAAGGCATATATATCATATTTTATTGAAAATCAGATAACTTTAATAATTCTTCGAGTCGCAGCTATCTTTAATAGTCAACACGGGAACTCACTGAATGCCTGCACTTTAATGGATTCGGCACGTGCAAATATTACGTATACGTAACGCGGAATCTTAGTTCGGTTTCCATCTTGATGCGGCGACCAGAGGTTTGAATAGAAAATATTTTCAAATAGAAGCCGTCTAACCAATTGATTGGAACGAATTCAATCAACCTGACAGCCATTTTGTGTCCAAGCTATTGTCTATGTATAATTATACGACACAATACTTGAAACTTTTGTCAATCTAATAACTCAATCACGAATGAAGTTGAAACATGATTAAACAAAGTATGCTTTTCCAATCTGAGCATTGTCAGCTCCAATAATTTCGAGTAGTCATAAGACTAAAATGTGCGGTATGTTGGTAACTCGACTATTCATTCAACACATCCAGCTAATAAGAACACAACTAAAAAATAATAGAAAACTGATAGTGATACTGATCGAATTCTATCTCACGACAGAACACATTAACCACTTAATAATTTGAATTACAACTTAACAATAAATTAGCTCTCAAAGTATAATTTTGCCAAAATACTGGAAAACAATTAAATTTGACTGAAAATTGCAAATACCAAATAAAGATTAATAAATTGTAGTTAAATTCATGTGCAGGCCAAATTACTTACAGATTGTAATTTTGTTATAAAAAAGCCACATAAAAATGAAAAAAAAAATTGAGCTGGGAATATATTTTATACGCTTTGTGGATTTTCTCTTCTTTTTAAATGCCTATATTTGTAGTATAAAAATAAACTGTAATTTACCGGAATTTTTAAATTAATAATAATCTGTCAAAATTCAATTTGCATAACTAAAAATATGTCAATAAATTAATTTAATCCAATTTGAAAATGGCTTTGAGTAATTAAATTTCTGGAGAAACCATATTTATTGCTGGATTTCATTGATTTTGTATGCAGCGCTCAGGTCATTTGGCCGTCTAGCTGTCGTTAGGAGTTTATGTTGTTTTTATTCGTTGAACCGAATATCAATTAATTTATAATCTGCTCAGCTCCATGTGTGAATGTTGTTTTATTTCATCACTGTGTAGCTTTAATAACATTTTCATTTATTTTTGTATTCTAAAAGCACATATGAATATGAATGTCTACAACAAAAGTCATTTTGAACATCTAGATAAGAAATGCAGATGCATAACTAAAATCTATTTCATATCCTGCTAGTGGACGTAGCACTCCAATTTTGACGCAGTTATATGTTACAAGTTTCAAATTTTGATCTCTTTGGGAGTGAAAGAAAGTTGCGTTCATGCAGATACTCTTACAGACGGCCGGTATCAGATTATAAAAATACATTTTTGGATCCATAAAAATTACATACCATTACAGTACCATTACAAATTATTAACAAAAAAAAAAGGTATGAAAGCTGTAGTCGAGTGAGCTCGAATACGATATACGTTAAAATAGCTGTTGAATAAATTAAAATTTTATATTTTTTTTACCATAACTTGGTTGTTTCTTAGCCAATCTTGATTAAATTTGTGCATTTAATTCATAATATGCATATGTATGTTCTGATTTAATTAGAAGAACTAGATTTTGCCTTCAAAATTGTGGCATTTATTGCTATAGAAAATAGATATATATCGATAATTTATTCTACACGGCTGCTGACTCTGATCAAGAATCGTCATGTTACCTAAATTTGCACAAAACCATACTAATACTAATATTTAAGTTAATTATATTTATATCATTATATCATAACTTTAGTTATCACGTAATATTACGAATTCGCTTATCTCTTACAATTAAATAAATTTTTACAAAAATAATAATAAATTAACCCTAATACTTTGAAGAGACTATCAAGAAAATGTATATTTTATAAATACTAATGGGCTTATACTGTGAATAAATAATAAATAATAATAGATGCTTTATACATATAAATAAAAATAAATGTAATAAAAAGGCTCTTAAGTACTTATTAGTTTGTAATGTACTTAAGCCAGTCTTGTAATTTTCGCACTCACTTATTCAAAACTTTGGTAGCCATGCGCAAAGGCGTCTGCGTTGTAGTCCCTGCGAATAAAACAACCGGCAAAAACTAGTTGCGACTAGTTCAAGTTCAGCACAAAAACAATAAACACAGCAAGAGCTCTTCACGTGCAGTTAGCAGAACCAATCATAATAAACAACAGCTAACAGTCAGTTAGTCTGCTAACATTCGTTAACAGTCGCGCTGTTAATGCCAAAACAATGTGATGAGCTGCTAAAAACCAGCAATGTAAAGGGCTACTGCTAAGACTGCTAACACATAACAGCTGTAAGAGCTGCCGACAGGTCGCTGTTAGTGCTAACAGTTAGCGTGGGCTCGCAACGGAAACGCACGTGAGCAGTTCTTAAAGCGCTTCTGTAATTGATTACTGCAAAATTCGAATGGTGAATTTTCGTGTTTGGCTTCTGCAGTTGAAAAAGAATTGCGAAAAATACTTGCAAAATTAAACAATATTTTATATTTGAGAATGAAATTTAAAAAAAGCAGATAACATTCTTTTCTCTGCTCACGTCAAATTTCTGACCTTTAAAATAAACTAAACTAGTAAATATGGATCTAAAATAATATTTTAAACAATTTTTTTTAAAATAAATACAGTAATACTGGGGTTAAAGTTATTAGAAGGTTTATTACTGACAGCTGGATATAAAGTGCATATAATAACAACATTTATTTATGTATTATGTTTATAGTTGGTCCTTTATGAAAGTTTCTTTTATGCACATTTCTAATAAACCTTAAACTTATTATTTACGACCCGATGTCCAGCGGAGAGTTATGATTTAATGCAGTCATAAAACAGATCATCTTCCTCAAGCTTATAACCTACACATATAAAAGGTTTATTTCTTATCGCTATGTTTGACTTTTACTTACTTCCTCTTCCCCTCTTGCCAAACTTCTGCCATAACTCAATATAATTTCTTGGTCATTTTCGCCACATTAAATCAGATTAGGTTTCTTGACATTTGCCCATTGTTTGCCGCTTCTTATGGTTCAAAGACCATCAATTTATCATATTTGCAGCTCTTCTTCTCCTGTTTATATAACGATGCAAATAAACATTGCTAACCATGTAGTTGTTAATGCCAATGTCTCCAGTTTGCTTAACTGAGCCATCAGTCCTCGTGTCGGGCGCCCAAATGTAGGCTATGTTTTTATGCTGCTTGCATATTAATGAACATGTCATTTGCTCTGTGCTTGAAACAGCAGGTATATCTATATGTATACACAAATATGTGTGTGTTGTATACGCATATTCGTATTCATATTTGTCCAAGTAAAGGGGTCTATCTTAAGACATTTGTCTGCTCGGAGACGTTGCTTGAATATCTATGAATTATTTGGAGCCTTTAAATCAGATTGAGATGAATATCTATATATTCAAATTATTTACTTTTTTCCATCTATTTAACAACAATAATGAAGGATTCGATTAACAGCTAATTAACTTCTTTTGACCCACAATCGTAATTATTATAATCGAAACCCGATTAATCCTTAGCCTTTGCCCTTCTTATTCACTTCGCACCCTCTGTGTATATTTATTTATATCCATTTTAAATTGGATTTTTATTACTTGTGTAGCAATCTACTTTCCTTTCGCTGTTTGTAAGCCGAGGAAATACGGGTTTATTCATCTGTGATATTCAGTACCATAAAGCAATTTATAACAATTGCGTGCAGCTTTTAACAAATTGGCTTACACAACGGATACTTAATCCTATATGTCTGTGCAATGTTCGTTTTAATTAAGTCATTTAAATTACTTAGTAGATCATCTCAACGGAAGTTCGATATGCTAAAAAAAAAAACATTTGTCTCAGATTTGTTAAAGTTTAACTTTCCTGTGAAGCAATTCGGCTTTTGCGTAATGCGTTCATTAAGCTCCTTTTTCATCGCAATTTTCAACTCATTTGCATGAATAGCAGTGGGGTGTTCTAGCCATAATTAGTTTTGTGGCAACATACAAGATGCAACAAGCAGAGACCACTGCAGTAATTGCAAATGAGACTGCCGCTGATTACGGAAAGAGAGCACACAGAGAAAAGCGCAAGGCCAAATTACAAAAGACAGCGAAAATAACTAATTCAGTGCACAAGTTACAAGACAACAACTAGTTGTAGTCTGGAGGTGCGGTCAGAGGGGCGGATATTTCAAATCAACTGTTTTATTAACCACAACAAACGTCAAAACAATTTCCGGCAGACAAAGTCGCCAACATGACGACCCAATTCTCTAGCCTGGAATAAATAACAGCTTTCGTTGCAACTTTACCAAAAGTTTACTGAATGAGAAATCTTTGAGAGTTAAGAAGTAAACTAAGATTATATGGGTTGATGACGGAAGGACTGGAACTATATAGAACATTATTGTTTATAAGTTTACTGCTTATTATGGCTTAATAAAGCATTATTTCTTAACAATTTAATTTCTTAAGCTATAGAACATAATTACATTACTATTTAAGTTACTTAATTCAGCATTCAGTCATAATGTTTTCAGCTGCATATTAACGTATTTACAATTCGATGCATTCAACTAAACGGAAAGATAAAGCCAAAAACTATCTTAGATTACCCACAGTAATTTACTGAGTTGTCAGACCACCACTGATGAAATATTTTAATTGAAATTGAGTTAATTGTTTTCGTAGAATGTCTAAAAAAGAATAAAAAAAATGACTTTGTCTTTGGAAGCCACAGAGAAATCGATGAATTTCAATTACCTGGTTAAAAATTGAGTGGGGAAATCGACACACACAATTTTTGGTTTTTTTTAACTAAAGTAAAAATGTAAAGATGAAGAAAGTTTACGGGCATGACCAAAATCAATATTTGAATATTTTTATTGCGTATCTAAGGACTTTCATAGAAAGTTTTTGCATTGTAAGGCGCTTAAGTAAAGTGAAAAGTACTTGGAAAATTGCAGTAGAATGTGACTCATAGAAATATTTAAGTTTGCGATTGTGTGTATATAAAGTTAAAGCAACAAAATTAACATTGCCAAATTACAGCAGACAGACAATTTTATAATGTGTAATCTCAAATACCCACAAAAAGAGAATCAAATTATTTAAATTACAAGACTAACAACAGACTCAAACAACTCCCAAACAAAACACCGTGGGACAGTTTCAAGAAAAACAAATTACTTTTAAATGAAATTCCTCATTTGCAGCATTAATAATTCATTTGACTCACACAGGCAATTAAGAGTGCAGAAAATTACGAAAGCAAGGGAACATACAATACAAGTTTGAGAATGGGCTATAGCAACCACCAAGTTACGGAAAATAAAATTATGTTAATACAAAATTTCATGAGCAATTTGTGCTTTTAAAAAATTTAAATATTGATAAATAAATTGTAATTAAACACTTTTTACAAATAAGACAAAAACCCTCATTAACTAATGTGACTTATATATATTCGTTTTAATTAAAAGATCTGAATCTAAAATACAAATATGTATATAAGCTTTAATTATTTCTGCCACATCGCAAATAAACGTGAAGCGACTCTCTTGAAAGCAATAAAAACCAAAAGAGCCAAAGGATTGCGCCCAGCTTTAGATATATCTTTCTGTGCATATATTAATTTCGTTGAGTGTGCGTTGCACAGCACAGCACCGAACGGAACGGAACGGAACAGAACTGAGCAGACAGTCGGTTGGACAGACTGCCTACAACGTTGTCAGCCGGAAACGGAAACTCGCGCACACAGATACAAGCAACACACAAAAACTCATAAAGACAGATACAAGAAGTGCACAGTATCCAAAAATAAATGCAGCAAAGACGTGTAAATTTGCAACAAAACTTGACGTTGGCAACCAGTAAAGCTGTTCAAAAGGGGAACTTCGAGTTGGCCAACTGCTTCAAGTTGGCCCGTATGCCATCTGATAAGATACGAGCATTAAGACCTCATCGGGGCGTAAGGGCAAGTTACGAAACATTGGGAAAACCTGTTCTTAAAGTTAATAACTTCTCAAATATTTAAAAACAAAAAAATATTAGTTTCTTTAAGAGCATGGTATAAGATGGAAATAAGTTCAAAGCAGCCACCAATACTTAAACCATCCTTAAAAATTCTTTGACTTGGCTTAAAAGCATTAAACTAACTTGAAAATAAACAAGTAAGAAGTCTGTAGTCGAGTGAGCTCGACTACGATTTACGCTAAGCCCAGTTGTTAAATATACTAATTTTATTGACTATAAATTTAGTTTTTCTTCCCCAATCTTGTTGATTTCTTTGGCCAGTTGTTCAAAATTATACATATGCATATTATGTTTTAATAAAAATATTCTGCCCTTAAAGTTGTGTCATTTATTGCTATTTGAAATCGAAATGTATCGAAATTTAATAAACGGAGGCAGTTATCGATCAAATAAAAGCGGCTTGATCTCTTTCGGGTATACAAGATTCTAAATTCCAAGATGTATCTAACTCTATATCGACTCGGCTTTTGATGCTCATCAGGAATATACACCTGGATCGGAGATGGTTCCTTCTGCCTGCTACATAAATTTGCGCATAACTATTATATATTTTACCCATTTTTTATGGGTATTAAAACTTTGAAATAGTTTCCAACTATCTCTTTCTCTGTTGCTTTCTTTCTCTGTCTCTCCTACTATACATCACCTGAAAAGTATTAACTTTTCAATTATGCTTTCGATAATAAAGAGAGTAATTTAAAGAAGAAAAATGCACTTATTTCGTAACTAAAGATACCCCGAATTGAGGATATATTTGTATTTTTTTAACGGTTATAGTAAAAATGAGAAATTAAGTAATCAAAAAACGAGCAAAGTATACAAATATTAAATGTTATAGTATTCCAAACTAAACATGAATTAAAAATATACACTATACGGTTCTCTATATTTTCCTTAGTTACACGTTTTAATTATAAACGGCTGAGCACATATTTTATACATAACTCAAGGATATATCGGCTCTTCATCAATAGATAATAGTAAGGCTAAGATATGAAACAAAACATTTGAATTTAATTTATCTCTTTCGCTTTCACTTTTCACCAAACATATGAACTGCTGATACTAATTGATGTGATGACGAGATATATTCTCTGACTCTCTGTTTTGCCAACGAGCTTTAATTAATGGGGAGACACATGTGAGATATCAAGTTGTAAACGAGCTGTCATATCTACATGATACTAAAATCAACATATTATATTGTATTTGTTGTGTGTTCTTGTTGTGCGATGTTTACAGACATATAAAAGTAAATAAATGTCAACAAATCAGCAATGAATCGAGGGTAATTTGTAGATAAATATTATTATAGTTAAATTGGCCAATTGTGTGGCCATATATACAACTATAATTTAAACCTGATGAAATTTAGTTTAAATTTAAATATAATTAAATTGAACAAAATTTAAAATTGTTAACTCTTGCAATTTTATTTTATAACTTTACTAAGATTTTTAAATGGATCTAAATAATTTTAGGAAATACTTAAAAAAATATTTGGATTTATTTATTTCAGCCTAATGTGCAACATTTTTTTTATTTAAGATATTTAACAACTGTAGCAGAAAAATGCAAATATGGCTTTTGTTTATATCGTTAATATTCTCTATGTTAAAAAAAAAACAAGACAAATATCATACACCAGAGTTAATAAAAACAATTTATTGTAATTAGTAATATTAATATATTTCATGGGCTCGTACTATTTAAAATATACACCAAGCTATGTACATTAAACACAGCTTAAATTCTAAAAACTTTTTCAAAAACACCAAATTTTTAAACACTTTGATAATGCGTAAATTAAGAACATTTTCTCGATTATTCAAACAAGTTTCAATAGCATCCAAATCAAGCAATTTGTTTACCCAGATAATTGCGGCACTTTATCCAAATGACAAATGATTGACTTAGCTGTGGGTGTCGTAACGCAAATATTCGGATCGGAAGCATCACAGTAGCGTCCTGTGGGGCAGGTGCCGTTCACAGTGGTGGGCTTGGTGGCGCCAAAGCAGAAGGCGAACGTGTTGCGGGAGGTGCAGGCAAATATGTTATTCTCGTTGCAGAGGCCACAGCTGTCGTTGTCGCCGCAACTGGCTGGCATTTTGGAGCGCTGGAAACAGATTTGTGGCTTATCCGTGCAGACCAAGCCGTCCGGACACGTAAAGATCTGATCCTGGCTTGGGGTATCCCTGCCAAAGCACAATTTATAGGCAGTTTGATTGATGCAGGCAGCATCGTTACTGGCCTGGCAAACATCACAGTCACTTTGCACTATGTCCAGCTGCCAGCTGAATGCGGCCAAAACTATGAACTATTAAAGAAAGCAAACATTTCAGTTAAAATTCTTTTTATTTATTGCGTTAAGTGTGAAAACTTACCATACAAATAAATTGTGACATCTTTGCGCTTATTGTGTTAACTTACAATTGAATACAGAAAAATCGGTGCGACCCATTTTTATATTTTTCTCTTTTCAGCTAACGAACCACACCTTGACATACATACATATTTATAACACCTGCTTATCTAACTGAGCACCAAAAAAATTTGCGATTTGATAACTCAGCAGACCTAAGAAAAACTAACCTGAATGTGGAATAGTCCAAGAACATTCAAAATGTGTTTTATCAGTTTTATCTTAGCCATAAATTGTATATATGTTCAACAACCGATATGCTAATGAGTTCTTCTAAAGAATACAATCATTGTTTTGCAAAATATAAAGTAAGTCAAATTAAGAAAATAATTAAGTTTATTATCTATTCCATAAATTTTTTAGAATTTCTGGAGAGTCAATTAGGCACACCAGATATAATAAATTAAATATGTGTATATAAAAATGTTATATCCAATTAGTTTTGAAATTGAATTATCAATAAGTGTCTCAAATTATTCCCTAAAATTTAACGTTAAATTATCGGATTTAAAATGAGTGTTTGTTATGCTCCATATGGCTATAAAGATGTGTGATATTTTGTGATTCAACATTCTGACAGCGGAAATTGCACATTCTGTTGAAATCCAACGATGACAAAAGCTGTTTGTGGGCGTTGCACATGCAAAATGAATTTTCAATTTTATGACCAAGGGCAAACGAACAATTCGTGGAGCCAATTGACCACCCAGTGAGTTTGGGGTGGCCAAGGCTATAGTCGAGAGGACTGAAAAATACCACACCACACACTAATCAGGGCGAGAGTTGTGTGCAATCTGAGCATCCCAAGCCAAATTGGGAAAGTGCAATTGTAAATGGAATGCAACTTTAACAAATGCAGCTGCGAGTGCAAAAAAAAAATAAATAAATAAAAGAAATTCAACAATAGCAAAATCCCTTTCCATCTGCGTATTGTGTGCATTGTTACCGAATCAATTGTGCGTAATGACATATCCTTGTCACAGGTGCCAAAAGTCTCTTTACAGACACAAAAAACAACAACAAATAAACAATTTGTCAGATTGAAAAATCGTTTAAATTTAATTCAAATTCTACTCATATAACATACGGCATTTGACGTATTAAATATTATTCAACCTATGACATTAATATTAAATAATAGATTTGGGCGTTTTGTGTGGTTAGTTAGGTAACGACAGAATTATATTTAGCGTAGGATTCTCAAAATAAGCCACAAGAAAGCACAACCATTAATTTCTAAATAATTATTATTATTTTATGTATTTGTATAAGTTGTTATAGCTGCAATTTAACTGGTCTAAGACAAACCAAATGTCAATTAAGCTGCTATAATCAGCAACGATTTAAGCCCAGATATCACCTAGACAGATTTGAATTGAACATGTTTTCGTCATCGAAAACTTATTAACAAAACTTTATTTTTAAAATAAATTTATTTAGTTATAAGCAACATTTTAATGTTCATTTGGTTATCGTTAATAAGTTATCTATTTTATTTTATTTTATTTTTTTTCTAATTAATACTTTGTTTAGATTTATAAAACTGTTCGCTCTTATTTCCAGCAGCATATGTTCCATTGAAATCATTTTGCATAAGTGTATATTGAGCACATAAAGTGGCCACAATCAAACATTTTACTGAGAACTTTGTGGCTCCCATGGTTTGGCGAAGAAAAGCTGTCCTAATAAACAATTTATGGGCATACAATCAGTGCATTGTTCGCCTGCTCACAAAAATGAAACATTATGCAAAGTATTGTCGACTTACTGAGGGTTAGTCTGAGTATTTTTGTGCCAGGCTGCAATTTGCCTGAGTCATTAAGTTCATCTTGGTTCAAGTCAGACTGCATAAATGCTTCAGTCAGCCTGATTTATTGTTGCATGCCGCTGGGTGCTCGATTGGCCCTGCCCCATCATTATGTGTGGCATGCAATTTGTCAAACTCGTCGAAAATCCTGAGTTAAATGAGCTATGAGTCGAAGGCAGTATTTTGAGGCTGCAATTAGTGAAATAAGCATCGACTTATAGCCACTTAATTGCCTGAAGATAAAAAGCACGCTCTTTTCAGTCAGTTCACAACAATATTAGAAACATGGCTAGTCATAAAATTGTCGCTTCTATTCATGGCATTTTATTATCTAAATCTTCATTGACGGCTATCATTTTTATGGTCCCAACTAAGTCCAATGCATACGAAAGCAGCGAAATGCCAAAAACAAGGCTGACAATTCGATAAGCCAAAACTCAATGTTGGAAGTGAAAAAGAAAAAAAAAAAAAAGAAACAACGGTACTTTGTAAGCTATCAAGTCGTAAAAAGTACTTGTAATATAATATATACATATACACTTGGGGATCCAATGAATTTGCAATCAAAATACTACCCCAAAAGCGTCGCAGGTAAATATTTAAAAATAAATCACTGTTTTTCCATAAATATGCAAATATTAACATTTTTGTTTATTTCTTTGAAAACTTTTCAGTAAACATCTCACCTCCAATGTAAGATCTAAAATAATGTCAGCCAGAAAAGGAAAAAAGGAATAATAAATTAAAACAACACATCATGCGACAGTAATTCCCCATTCCACATTTACAACAAATGGCCAACAATGTATAAAATCTGACATAAAAAACATTAATGCTTATTCGCCCATAAGAAGAAAAATGTTGAGAAAAAAACAATATGAGGGCCACCAAGCAGCTTGGGTCTGACAAATGACAAACAAAATGAGTGATCCTTAACATGGCCATTTGCTCATTTGTCTAAGGCCGAGCCGTTAATAAATGTCAGCCTTTTACGTAGCTATCAATATTCCATTTGCCGTAGTGCAGCAATGAGATACAATTTACTTTTGTGTAAGAATAGTATTCCACGAATAACAGCGTAAGAAGATAAGCATTTCTAGAATAACAATATTATGGCACAATTCAAAGGTTTATTGCTCGTAACACGAATGGTCTGGCAACAACCAGAAGCCATTGTGGCATGCAACTTATTTAATATACATTATATTTGCCCAGACATTGCACCCGTAATTTTCTGTAACCCCTCAAAAACCACAGTAAAATAGTTCGCGTGCTGTCGTGGTGCGGTTAAGTTTATTGAAATTTTATGAACTTGCTGCATTCCACTTTTAGAGAGGCAGGCAGTGTTGAAGACGTAGCACATGCGGCTACGACAAACACGTTTAAGATTGTCTTCAATTCGTAGCCACAAGTATGCTGTACTCGGATAATTTATTGCGACGTTCCGCTTGTGGCAAGAGTTGGACAAGTTTCTCCACAACCTGCTGGGAATTGCACATGTTTTTAAGCGCACGTGTTCAAGAATTTAATGGGTAGCAAACAAATATCGATTTGAACTTTAAATAAGAATTTAGGGTTTTTAAGTTAACAAATAGAAAACTGCTTAAAATCACAAGATAATATAATTACTAAACACATTTAATGAAAAAGCTAAAAATAAATAATATATTTATAATCATCCCTAACTCCATTCAAGTTCTTGTAAAAAGGTGTAGATTATATATATATACCCAATTGGCGGAAAGTTAAATAAAAATAAAAATTAACTTGAATAAAAAATTGCAACTTGATTGCTTAAGTTCAAGACCCCAATTGACCTTCTGATAAGCTCCTCCCGCCCAGCACATAGTAACCTTTGTGCCTTTGCCTGGCAATTACTGTTTATTTAACTGGACGATTCAAATCCGGCGTACAAAGCAAAACTGCCAGGCTAAATTCAACAAAGATGACGTGTTAAGTAAGAAAATTGAGGCAAAGAGCAATTACAAAAGTCAACTAAACCGATTTTTGTCTGTGTTAAGAGACCCAAGTGTCAAGCACTAAACTCAATTCAACTGATTAACATGCACCTCAGCTTATAAGGAAATATTTAAGGCGGATCTTGATTAAAGCCGCAAGTGTCATTTACAGTTATTGGTAAACAGCTTGCAACAAATTGTAAAACATTTAAGCTGCGAAATGTACACGAAAGTCCTTGAAATGGAATTACTGTATGAAGTGGAGTGTAATGGAGTAGAATGGTGTGAAGTGCAGAGAGAGGGAAGACGAGAGGGAGTCCTCTTCCTATCCTGGACTAATCGAGACGGGCGCTCCTTAGCATCCAAGCAGACAGCTTCATCTCCTTGTCACTGTTGCCTCTGCTGTTTGCGCTATTTTGTTTTTGTCGAGGATTAAGCGAACAACTAATTGTGAGCTGTGCTGGCTCCTTAAGCTGCTCGGCGTCTCCAGCTTGTGTTCCAGACAGATGTCACAAGCGAAACTTTTAAATTCCAGCAACCAGCGAAGCATGAAATTTAATTTCTTGTTAATATTTCCCGGTTTAAAAGGAAAAAACACTAGCCAAAAGAATACAAGTTTTTATGACAATCCTGTCATTTGTGTATTTAATATTAACTTTCTATTTAGATAGATTTAAATTAATAAAATAATGAAAATGAAACAGATACAAATTCTACTCGTAGTTAATTAGTTTTGTTTGTATAAATTTTGAAAAATTATGCAGTTTTTCTGTTCATGTTGCATTGATTTAAGAATAATGGTGAAAATGCTAAAGTTAAAGTTTTTAGTTAAGCCGAAAACTGATTTTACGCTTCACAACTTTTAATGGCAATCATAGCGGTTGCTTTTTGACGCCGAGCATCAGCGCCGTTTGCTGTTTCGGCATCAAAATGTGCGCATAATGTGGCTCTTTAATGGATTCCATTGCATACATTTTAGGGGCGCAAGCTGCGGCAGCAGCAAAAAATTATGCAACGCCCTCTGAAAAATGGCATCTCATGCAAATTGCCCAGCCAGCCCCAGTTGCGTGCTATTTGTGGGACTCCACACTGCGGCAACAGTGCGGCATGTTGGCCATTTGTTGCAAATGGGGGATGGGGAATTACTGTCGCTCGACCTGTTGTTTTCATTTTGCTAAAATGAGTCGTCAAACTGGACAGAGCAGCTACTAGAAACTGTAGTCGATTGAGCTTAAACTCTAGCTTTCATTAAGAGAATTAGCTAACGACAAAAGGATGAATTAATTTTGGTAAGCTCTGATTTTCATTGCAAGAGGAAAATGTGATATCACTTTTCTCATTATACATTTATAACTGAATTGCTAATAAGACTTTTGACATTTGAATGCTTAAGTTTTCGCAGTGCAACTTTAACGGAAATGTGAAGCGTGTGAATTTCTCAAGATGTCAACTTAAATATCAATTAAAGATTTCCCCAGAAAGTTGCACTGACAGTTATCACAAAATGCGAGCAGCAAATCGTATTTGACAACACGTCTGTGGTAAATGAAAATTTATTACTCGGCCTGTGGCCACTCACAGAATTCAAACTGCACACAATTGGCTGAAAGCAAGATACAATTGAGGCATAATTAAAACTAATTATGCCAAAAGTCGAGGAAATGCTGACGTCGGTATGCGTATAACACTTATGTGAAACCATTTTCAAATAAACGTCAAAGTGTTGAAAGGTTCATAAATTGCTGCTGCCAACTTTCTTACCCCTCTCTCTCTCTCTCTCACTCTCATACTGCCTGCCGTCGTCTGGGAATCGTATACGAAGTATTTCCTCAATCTAAGCACAAACAGAGGTGAGAGATATAAATTATTAGAGCTGGATTAAATGAATAAGAATATGGCCAAATATGATTATAAAATAAATACAATACTACAATTATATTTATAACAGGTACAAATATTTAAAAATGTACTATTAAATGGTATTTCCCGACACATATTTTTGCTTAAAATTATTATAATTAACTAGTTTTGCAATCTTATATATTTTTCTTAGTTTTAATTTAAACATAAATATTACATTTAATTTTTTAATTTAGTGTTTTTTATACTTTGTATTTTGGTGTGTTGCCTGATATTATTCGGCAAAAATTTTAATTTAATCATGCAACTATGCAATGTTCATGTCGGTTTTTGCCGGGCCAAACTTACTTTTCTAAATCTGACGATGTTGGCGATGTGCGAAAAAAGGAACTGGTTCAGTAAAGAACTTATTTTCCCAGCACTGAATTAAAACTTTTTGTGATTTCTTAAGTTTTTTGTGCCCAACGCATTTTCTAAATGAAATTAATGCAAATGCGACGCGACGCGACGCGACGCGGCGGTCCCTGAAAATGTTAAACGGAAGGCGCGAAATTTCACGCGCCTAGCGACATGACAAATGTGTGTGTGTGTGTGTGTGTGTGTTTGTATGTGTGTGTATAAGTGTGTGTATGAGTGTAATGTGTGTTTATTTATTTTGGCTGCGCAATGTTGCGGCTGCTTGAGCGCCTTTTGTTCGCCAGGCTTCACGGCGGAAATTTAACCCATGGGTAAAAAACTATGCCGTAATTTTATTGTTTGAAAAATAGTTTGTGCCATGTGCCATGTGTGTGGGTGTGTGTGTGTGTGTGAAAGCTTCTATATTTAAACTTGTTGACCTTTCCAACAATTGCGAGTAAGAAATTGTTTAACTTAATTTTTGTTTTAAATAAGTTCAAATGTTTTAGCACAGTTTCAGTAATCATTATAAAAATAATCTACTTAATATATTTCATTAACCAGCACCAAAAATTTTAAGTGAAATCTTTAATTTTTTGGATAATTATTATGTAAGAAATATAATTAGTATAGTTTTCCTTGTTGGCTAAGATGACTTAAATACCTAGGAATTTTAAAGCAACTGGAGCTTAATTTTAAATATATATGTACTGAATCTTTTTTTACCAAGTTTCTCCTATTCGAATATCTCTTAAATATACTTATTCGATTATCCAACAAATGTAGGGCATATAATCAACAAATATAAGTAAATTATAGTGAGTATGTATTTATAATTTAGCATTTGCATTCTCAACCATTGGAATTATAGTTTTTTAATAATTGTCTTAAAAGAAGAGTTTACTTTTAATCGGGTTTCAAAGAGTAAAACTTCATAATTATTTTCAGCAGTCTGTAAAATTGAAAGCAGTTAAAAAATGTCACAATTTAGAAATTGAATATAATTTAATTTCAAAACATTATCTTTGCTGTCTCTAGAAAAATGTTTCGAAATCAATACGATAGCGATGTTACCTTATGGAGTCCACAGGGACGCCTCTTTCAGGTTGAATACGCAATGGAAGCTGTTAACCAGGGCACAGTCACTGTTGGCCTAAAGAGTGAGGAATTCGCAGTACTTGTGGGACTTCATAAGCCACACACCGAGATGGGAGCATTGCAGCCAAAGATCTTATCCATCGATAGTCATCTGGGCATATCATTATCTGGCCTGTCATCCGACGCCCGCCAGTTGGCCTCATATCTACGCACGGAATGCATGGCTTTTAGCCACTCGTATGACGAAAACTATCCGGTTTGCAGATTGGTCAATACTTTGGGCAATAAGATGCAAGTGAATACACAACGTTATGACCGTCGACCCTACGGAGTCGGTCTCCTTCTAGCCGGATATGATGAAATGGGCAGCCATATTTGGCAGATAATGCCGTCGGCCAATGTTTTCAATTGCAAGGCAATGGCCATCGGGAATCGATCTCAAACGGCTCGCACTTATTTGAATCGCTTGAAAGCGGAATTCCCAGTATGCACCAAGGATGAATTGATTTGTCATGGTCTTCAATCCATTTACCAATCCCATTTCAGTGCTGATGAATTGCGTGTTTCTATTGGAGTCGTAGGCAAAGATTATCCATTCAAAATACTTCCGAATGAAGAAGTAGAATCATATCAAAGATCTTGTGTTTTTGCCGTTAATCCAGATAGTTCACAAGATCCACATATTGATGAAAGTCAATCAAATTAATATTATCAACAATTTTTGCAATTGTGTAAATATTTAAAAAAAAAAAACTGTGTTTGCTAAAGCGCTTCTCATAACAGAGAAATTAAAAATATCCGATTCAAAATTTAAAATATAAATTATGTGCACGTTTTGTTTAATTATTTCCAAGTTACTTAGTACACATACACTTTTGCTTAAAAATAATATAGCAATTTTAATGTTCTTACACTTAAATCTCAAATCAATAAAATAACAATTAATTGCAAATAGCTTTCGTAAATGCGACACAAAATTGTGAAAGCGATATAAAAGGAACCATTTAATGCTGTGGCTTTCCGTTAACTGGATACCCGCTGAAAACCGACTATATTGGACCACAATATACCAATTAAAGTGTCTGCCAGTCTGGGATAAGCACACGCACAGAATCTGCCCCATAAAACTTTATAAAGTAAATGGCAAACAGACGCCCAAAAACACCCACAGCTTTAAAGCATATGAGCCGATAAAACTTGGGCAAAATATCATAATATTTAAGGCTGTGATGCTGAGGGGCAGGAAAAGAGCTAGAGGGTAAGTTAGAGATAGGGGGGGGGGGGGGGAATCAGTGGATCAGCTATTTGCTTGGCACGCATATTTAGCGTGAACTTGTTAGCCTTCCGCCTTGCCTTGGACTTGACTGCTCCGTTAAATGGCATCCCAAGCTTAACCACCAAATGAGCAGAAAACAACAAATGTCAAGGATGAGTATAACTGTTAAGTAAGCAATTTTGTATCCTTGTTTGTTGTCTGCTTAGCTTGAACATTTCGTTGGGAACGGTGTATCTTGTCTTGTGCACTTTAAATAGTCTACTTCCATGTCTTCCAGGCCAAAGGTAAGTAAACATATTGAACATTTGGTTAGAGTGGATGCTAAGAGACACATATGGCAAGCTGGTTTGGGTACATTTACATTTTTGGTATTAAAAACTTGGCCAAGGAAACGTAAACAGCGACTTACAATTACGTAGTAAAAAATTAATTATGAATTTGCTTATACAAGTGCAAAATTAAAATTTATTTATTTATGTAGAACTCTAAAAGTTGTTATACTGATAAATAGATTAGCTAAAGATGAAGGACATATGAAATATCCTACTTAATTTATTAATGTATATTTATTTTATAATCTATTATATTTTATAAATGCCATTCTTAAATAAACACACAAGTCCCTTAAGAAAAATGCAAGCAGAATAAGTCAGATTCCTATGATGCTTAGTAAGTATTTCGATTGCGTCTCAAAGTTTTGACCAGCACTGTAGTGGTTTGAGTCAATTACGATTGACAAAAGAGTGTCTGTGTTTTATTTTATCAAACTTGTTTTTTACTGTCCTTTTGGGTGCAACTACAAGCATTCAATGGGATTCCGGGAGTTGCTTAAAATGGGAGCCCGAAATCTGCAATGAATTCGGAAAGTTGACAGAACAATTACGCTCATTGAAAACGTACTTCGATTCGGACCTTTCAATTCGATTGAATTGTGATTCTGAATGGGGGCTAGACGAGCGCAGAGCGAAACATGCCACTTAACACATAAATCCCTGAAGCCTGAAGCAAAAAATCATTCAGATAAATTTGATTGCTTGCCACCAATCCGCTTTTCACGGCAGCCTATCAGCTGCGAGTTGGAGTCAAACTTTTGGCCAGCACTGTCAGTTGCTTAATTCCGTTGAGGTTTAAGTCAATTGCGGTTTCTCAACTGTCTCTGCATTTCCAATTTTTTTTTATTTTTATTATCGGCTGCCCTTTTGGGTGCAACTAAAAGCAATCAATAGGATTGACTCGACGTGTCCAATACAAATAGAAATTAAACATTTTTCTTTATTTTCTTGAAAACTGATAAGACTTAAATTTTAATATTGTAGAGATGTGCTGGGTAAATTAAACTCTTAATAGTTCCAGCGAACTATTCAAAATTATTTAAGCAAATATCAAACTGAAATTTACATCTGGCATGGTCGGGTTGTAGTTTGGTACATTAAATATTTTCAACTTCTATATTCGGAAACCAAAAAGCATAAACAATGAGCACAGTGGCGCAGAATGTACCGTTAGAGCTTATATTCAAATACCATAGTAGATTCATGTGGGCACATGCATGTTGCACTTGCAGCAGTTGCCAACCTCAACATCAAGAAAACATACCCTAAACATTTGTATAATGTGAGTAACGTTAAATCTCTACATAATAACTATAATAAATAATTTTTTCTTTATAAATATTATTAGAATATAACTCGAATATAAATACATATAAATATAAATCTGGAGTTTAGAACATACTACTTTACTTTCATTTAAATATTATCTTCCCATCGATTTGATTTGATTCTTACATAAATATAATTACTCAATTGAGCTGCAAATCATTTGTTATTATTGAATTACAGAGTAAATCTAAATCTTTAATTGAGATACAGGATATCTTCTAGTCGTTTCACCATCTCTCACACATATTTATTATGATTGTTTATTTATGCGCAGCCCGTTCGCCTTCTCTGCAGATTCATTTTGTCCGAAATTATGCCGCAGCATATGAATATTGAATGGAGCCAAAAGGTAGAAATTGTGTATGTAGTATGTATATGATCAACTACCCGTTAAAATGTATTTATGTGCAGCAGCCATAATTCACTAGATGATATAGGACTCAGTTTGCACTCGCTTAGCTTTAGCGCACCATTAAAAGTTAGCCAAGTGTCGTTAAAACATTCGGCAGCCGCTCAATAAATTATATTTCGAGTATATACAAATTCAATAAATTTATTTTATAGGTGCTCTGGCATATTCATGCGAAATTACTTAGGTATCCCTCTAGGGTCTACTTTTCTGTCAATTTATTTTGTGTTTACGCTAAACAAAGATTTTATACTAAAAGCATGGCAAATTGTACTTTATAAGGCTTAAAACAGCTTTAAGCCTTACATGTTTGCCAGCAAATTCTTGAAGCAAAGCTAAAGCAAAAAAAATGAAGATGAATCTAATATTTCTTAGAGGGAAACTTATTGAAACCAAAAAGTTTTTAATTTCTGCTGATGGTTAATTTAATACGTGCTTTTGAGAAGTCGAACTTTAAAGTAAATTGTAAAGAGGGAATTAAAAAGAAATAATTTTTCAATTTATTTTTATTACAATTTTCATAATGAATTAAATCTATTTGGTAATTAATTCAGCTCAGTTTCCCTTACAAATAATTCGAGCCTCATAAATTCTTTTAATGCTTTAAATATCATATCGAAACTCAGTTTAAGATTAAAATGAAATTTTTTCGAAAGTTGATTGATGTGAAATTTAGTTTAATTGATTTGAGTTATTTCGTAAGGGAACATCAAAATATTTGAAAAGTTGGCAGAACAATTGTGCAAATTGAGTTCACGCCCGAAAACAAACTTCAATAAAGTGCAAATATTTCGTTGTATAGTGGTAGACACACAATTCAATTGAAATGTGAGCCAGAATATTGGACAAGTGCTTCAATGGGGGTTAGCCGAGGACAGGGGTCAAAGCGTGCAACATGCCACTTGGCACCGACTGCAAGCTAAACCAGCACGTGCACACACGGCGCCTGTGTCATTGAATGGTAGGTCAGGAGTCTGGGGGGGGGGGAGGTTTGGCTGCTGATGTAGAGCCCAAGTTGCAATTGGTTTTTTCTTCTTTGCTTTCCCCACATGTGCAACATTTTGTCATGATTGTGCAAATTGTTATTTTCCTCACGAAATTCAATAAAAAAAAAATGTACAAAAATATATATAAAGATACATTTATAAAAAGAATGCTGGAAAACTGTGGAAAAAATGTGGTCAGCTCGCTTATTATGATCGCTAAGTTTTTCCGCAAAGTTTTATCTTTATTCTTTTATCTTTACAAGTCTAAGTTTTGCACAACATACATATATGATTTTTCAATTAAACACTGTTTGGGGTTTGTGTTCGCATTTGTCTTTCTTGAAAATTTATGTCCAAACTCTGTTCTTCTCTCTCATCCAATATCTCTGGCTTTTCTCAGGATAGTTTGTGGTTTTGTTGTGCCAGGCACTTGTGCATATGTAAATATTTGCAATTAAAATAATTGAGTTTTAAGTTGTCTATTAGACAAGTTTCTTGAGTACAACAAGTCATAAAGTTTACATCCTACAAAGTTTCTAGTAACTTTTTCATTTGCTTTATTTCTTGCATTTAAGTTTCGAGTAGATGTGCAATTTATGGTGTAGAATATCAACCTAAAAATACATTTATTAATGTAAATATGTTCAAAAATTAAAGTTAAATATATGAAAAACCTAGTAAATTAACAACAAGTAGAATAACTCGACATGTTTTTTGATTAGCATAAGAGTTTATCAGAGAATACTTTGAGCTATGTGTGTGTATAAATATTTGGCATATTACGCATACGCGATGTATTTCCACATCACTCTCAATTACATGCAATTTGTGAGCCCACAAAACATTACATTTGCCTGTCTTGCATATAAATGGTTTAAAATAGCATTCGAGAATCGATTGATTTGCTACCATAAAAGCCAAAGAACTCGACGTTTTTTTAGTTGGCTAATATAAATATACGTTCTATCTGGAATTCTTAGAAATAAATGTGTATCAAAGGATTTTTTCTCATTCTATTGTTGTTGTTTTTCTGTGTGCTCTGTGGCCTGCGGGTTTGGCAGCTGTGTTCAGTTTTTCGAATGGGTTTATTTTTCCATAAAAATGCGATTTGAATAGCCATATCCTAGGTTTGCCAGCGATTTAGTGGTGCTTAAAGGCTCTAGCAATACTTTACAACTGTTGATAAAATAAACTTGAAATTATGGATAGCCTTTTTCACTTTCATAACGGAAAATATGTTTAATCATTGGAGCTTCCAATTTTTAGTAGTATTAGATAGTAAAATTGTACAGCCATTAGAAATAAACTATGTGCGGACACTAAATAAATAATACAAATAATAACATGAAATAATTTATTTAAATAATATTTTTAAAGCATAATACGTAATTATATTTTGAGTAAAACTTTTACAGTCATGTAAACTCGTATTCAGGCCATCAATTTGCAGAACATCTGTCATTCGAGTTTGAATTTAGTACTTTCCTTTCCATACCCTTTTTTAATCTCTAACATATTTACATATGAATGAACACGGCCCCAAAAAACACATCAATAACCTAATATTAATTCGGAATGAGTTCTGCGGCTCAGTTTCTGTGTATGTACTTTGAAAATATTTCAAAAGGAGTTCAAAAAAGGGTCGCAAATATGATGTGATGCAAATATTTACTTATTTACGAACCTTGTCGAGGGCTTAACGAAAAAAAAACAATAAAATTCATATGAATGTGAATTTGAATCGAATCCAATGGGTATCAATAAAATGATCTGGTTTAAACATACAAATTGAATATGCAAACCGGTTTTTTTGTAAATTTAACAGCTATTGAATTTATTTAAAACATGTATTAAATGAAATATGGATATTTGCTTATTCTTCTTTTCTGTAGTTATTTTAAACGAATTTTATTTAAACACTTAATGCAATTTCTTTTTACTTTAAGTAATACGAATCGTGTTAAATGGATTTTTTATTCGTTTAAGCTTTCTGATTTACGCTGCTCTTTTGTTGATTTTTCACTCTTTATTTTATTGGCTTGTTTTTCAATCTGTTGAATTTGGTGAACGCTCTTTGCCCCCTTAGGTGTCGCGTTAGTTATGCATCGCTGCACCACCATGTGACAAGTCACCAAATACAAAAAAAAAATTAAGAAAAAACTACAACAAATTCAATACCCTTACAATGCCATTGGGAGATTTTTTGGTGTTAAATCTGCGCTTTTGCTAAAGTCCCTGGATTTGAGTCATTTTCTTTACACTTTTACCTAAAATAGTCTTTTCTTTTTTCAAGTCCTTGCAGTTGGTATTATTATTTAATTGATCAGTTTTAGGTGTCTCTATTTCTGTCTGTATATTTGTTTTTTTAATTAATGTTGAAATTTAGAGATGAACAAATTGACTCCTACAGCAAGTGTATGATTGTCTTTCATTTTATTTGTTTTGTTTTCTTAAATTAAATTGTCACTGTAAAATTAAGGCAGCAACAATTATATATTCTGTCGGCGTTTCATGTTTCCCTCGTTGCTCCTCCTGTTATTTGGGACGCTATTGACACTTTATCAGCCTCAATATAATTAAAATATGAGACACGTTCGCAAAACAGTATACAATGCATTTAAAATAGCCATTATTGTCTTCAGCAGCAAGTGTAATTTTTAAACATAAAATTCATTCAACATGCAAAGTCAGAATGCTCCAGTTTTTTTTTAATTATTTCATGTTATCGATCGACTAAAAAACCAGTTAATGTTCTGCTAGAGGGCTCTAGTTCTGTTTATAATAATAAAAATAATATTATGATGAAAAACTGAGAATTTGTTTGTCATAATCATTCATTAACCATTCATAATTAAATCATTAATAATTTTGTGTTTATATTTGGAAGTTTACTTTTCTGTCTCTTCAATATCCTTGAGATATTTAAATTATTTAATTATTAAAAAAAAATTTACGAAAACTACCTCATGATGAAAATATATAGAAAATTCAATGTTTATAATTTAATATAATTATAATAAAATTATATTGAAAAACTGACAATTTGTATTTCATAATCATTCATTAATAATTCTGTGTTTATATTCGAAAGGCGAATTTCTGTCTTTTTAATATCCTTAAAAAAAATATATATCAAATCTGACTTTTGATGCACATTAGATCCTATCCTATTATAAAGTATCTTTTTGTTCAAATATATAGGACAATTGTTAAACTGTATTATATTGCTCAATTTATTCTCAATTTATAATTCACAGTAACCATTATTTGTAAACAATTTTTATTTAAACCTTGTTTGTACTGCATCTGTGTAAATTACAGCACTTTGTGGGCAGTGGCATGATTGTGGTTATGAGTACTGAAAAACACATTGGTTTTAAATTGCTGATATTATTTTTATTTCAATGTGTCATTGTGGTAGTTGGTTGCCGTGAAATGCCAACGGCCACAATTCTCTGGTCATTTTTATTGAGCTTCCTGGATGTTATATTATGGGTAACTTTCAATGGATTTTTACAATGCAATCAATGCCAAAAATGCTGTTCCAAGTTTCGCCAGAAATTCTTTAAGAGTTAATAGTAATGCTATGATAATAATGCATATTAGAATATAGACACTTTACTTATCGACGAAATTATAATACCATCTGCAAGGGTTTATTGAATTGCAAATATCAAAATAAATATTGCTTGACTTAGAAAAATTTTAAATTGCAAACAAAAAAGGATACATTTTGAGTTTTGTTTAATTTAGCCGGAACTGTTTAGTATAAATCAAAAAAACATTACTTTAACTGTATTATAAAATTATTTAATTTAATAATAAAATCTTTGACAATTGTCTTGTTTCTAAATGTTTTACAATATAATACATTTATCATCGGTATGTTTATACAAGGTACAAGTGCAAATAAATTTATCTATATTGCAACAATTTAAAAGACTTATTTAATTTGTGAATTTTATAAAAAAAAAAACAATGTACAAAAAATAAATGTTTAATTGACTAGAGAGGTTGTTGGCAGTTTTTAGACATCAGTTATATTCAAGTTAAGGCATTTGGTCCAGAAATGATCAATGGTGTGATATAAGTGTGGCAGGGTATTGCCAATACTGTGGTTCTCATCCGTATATGTCTGAATAAACAAATAAATTAGATTAAATATTAGATTTATTTAATGTTGTGAATACTATACGCACTTGCTCCTCGAAGGGTATATCGGCTCTTTGAAGCAGTTTGGCTAATAGCAGAGAGTGTTGATAATGCACATTATCATCGCCGGAGCCATGAATTAGCAAAAAGTCATGTGTCTTAAAGTTATCCAAATGACCGAAGACATTGCTCTCAGAATACTTGACTTGATTGTCGTCCACCGTTGGCAGGCCCATATAACGCTCAGTATAGATGGTGTCTATAAGGAAGTGAAGAATGATCTTAAATAACGAAGTTTATTGGGGGGAAATCGCAGCTCTTACCATAATACAACCAGGAGGTAACTGGCGCCACAGACACACCACACTGAAAGATGCGGTCATTGTCTTTTTCGAGTGTCTTGGCTGTCATATAGCCGCCATAGCTCCAACCCCAAATGCCTGTGCGATTGGCATCGACATAGCCAAGATAATCCTGCATCCATTTGGTGACAAACAATTGATCCTCCACTTCATGATTACCCAAGTCATTGTTCACCGAGAACAGCAGCTCTTTACCCTTGTTGCCAGTGCCACGCCCATCGATATAGGCGTATATAATATCTCTTGTGGTGGTGACAAACGCCTCATAGCCCACGGTAAAAGAATTCGTAACGCGCACCGAATTGGGTCCAGCATAAACATTGACAATCATCGGATATTTCTTTCTCTCATCGAAGTTGGGTGGCAAAGCCAGTTTGGCAATGCCAGAGCTGCCATCTGCCAGAGTGACAGTAATGAATCTATAGGTGGGACGCAGCTTTGTCGCCAAATTGGCCCGATAATCAGAATTCAGTTCCCAGTCGGCGATCTTCTTGTGGCTGGGCGTGTCGACTTTAAGGATTTCCGTATAGGCCGGATTGGGTCCGTTGCAGGTAAGCGTATAAAAGGAGTAGGATTTGCTGAATGTGGCACTGGCCGAGCGGCATTCAACGCCGTCGACATCAACATGATCGCAGCTGAGGCATTCGCTATTGCTGTACACATGGTATTGCGCCGGATCTCCCAACTGAGTGGCCTGATAATAACTGCAAAAGGTAAAAAAATTCATTAATCTTCAAGAGCATCAAACGATTGTTTTGTTTTGCACTCTGCTCTACAAAATGGGTATACTAGAATTTGAATTCGAATTGGTTTAATGTTGATGTGGTTGTTTGAATTCTATTATTAAATTGTATTTGTCAAATAAGGTGAAGAGTTAATATTCTGATTGTGATGGGCCATCTCAATGCATGTCCCCGTCCAACGTGCTAGATTTTGATTGAATGACTAATATATAAGTAAATTAGTTAACAATAATTCAATACAAATATAATATGGGAAATTCAGTATTATTGAATTTTGTATAACATTCAATTCGACCTATAGTATATCTCATTTGTAAAGTCACACCAAAATAGAGAGTCAAATTTAGTCAATGTTAATCCTTAGAATGCCAGCAGTAGAATTACAAATCTGAGTTTCTTCGATTAGAGTTGCATATCTGTATTTCTTTTTAAATTGTTATACCGGGAAGAGAGTATTGAGCAGTTCTGAAGGGTTTAAGTTTACTTAAGAACTGAAGTAGACTTACAGCTTATCATTGGCCTCATCATAGCCATAGACATTGAGCACAGTGAATTCACCGCGACGCTTCCAGATGTTCTCGCCCGTTTGCAGGTTGAGATTCCACACCTGATACCAGTTATTGATGAAGTAGGCAAAGATGCAGTTGAGGCCATCCTTGAGGCACTTGGGTGTGCTCATGGCCACCCAGCCGTTGGGTTCTTCGATGCGCTTCACCTCCGCACAGACGCCCAGATGGCTGCAGCTTTGGAGTGAGGCCAGATTCTGGCGACGGTTCATCCAGGTGATGAGCAGATGACTGTTGTTCGACCATACCACATTTTGGAGAATGTGATCGGAGCTGACAATCTCGACAGGTGCGTCAATGCGTTTCATAGTGGGATCATTGTCGGTCAGATCATAGACACGCAGATAGACAATTGGATTGGGTGTGCCCGATTTGGGATACTTGAGCTCCTCTTCGTGTGGATACTGGGAATAGCCATTGGCACTATCGCCGTACAGGAAATACTTAAAAGTCTGCACTTTGGTATCATCGAAAAAGCCAACGGCCAGTTTGGTGCCATCGTTTGACCACCACAGTGCGCTGCCGCTGCTTAGCACCTCCTCCTCATAGACCCAATCGGGCACACCATTGTAGACAATGCCATCCTGGCCATCCTCCGTGATAGCTATCTCCATATTCTCCGCCAAATGTATGTACACATTGTTCAGGTAGACGTAGGCCAGTCGACCCTTAAGTGGTGACCATCCACAATACTGCAGCTTCTCACCCTTGTGTACCTTTACAGTTGCATTCGTGGCAATATCATAAACATCGTATTGTGCCACGTACGAGTGACGAAACTTCTCCGTCAAATTGTGACGTACCAATATTTTGGTATTTTCCGGCGAGAGCGTAAATGAGGCGCCCTTATAGGAATTCTGAGAAATTGAAAAATAATTATCAGTTAATATATATCTTATATTGCATTTAACTTGTGACATTTTGAGTGTTAACTTAGCTATTTATATTTATTTATTATTTATAATTTCTCTTTAAGTATGTAATATATTCTAAAATTAAATAAATAAATATATGTTAAATAATTGTCAATAATGCATGTACCAAAAAAGTTGATTCCAGAAAAATTGTATCCTTCTGGGTGGCCGCATTGAATTTGTGAATGGATCTATCACTGGCAGTGTAATAGAACTCATCATCTGTGAATAATTCAAATTTAATGGGTTAATGACCATGTTAAGTAATAAACAAAAGAAATAAAATCGATGCCTAGTCAACAAAATGTGGTATAATATATTAAAAATATATATATTTCAAGTTAATCAGCTGATAACAGAAAGTAACGAACCTTCCTTTTTTGTTAACTGTAGCACTTAAATTACGGGGTATATTTTTTTGGGATCGGCGATGGGCGTGGACAAAAATTGTTTTCGGGAACTTTGAAGTTTGTTAGTAGTTTATCGATTTAAAGTAACAGGTGTATCGGCTTAAAGCGTCGGAGTGGGCGTTAGGAGGATTACGACTACTTTCAAAATGTAGTGACTTTATCTTGTAATAAGTAGAAAATATGCGCATTTTAGATAGGGGAGTCTGAAAATGTATATGCCTGTCTTTGGGTGATTCTATCTTTATAGATACGTAAAGACATCGCCAATAACCCACCAACCAAATTTGGTGACTCTTGATTTGTAAAAATTAATCTGATCGAATTCCTAGCCCTATAGATGAAGTAGCTCTTAAGTTTGTACACTTTGTCTGACGTGGGCACAGACCATTATATTTTCTAAGTTTCAAATCTATATCAGACTGCCCGTCTGATGCATGACGGAAATTGCACAAAACCTTCGGTATCAAAGCATAAAAACTGTATGTATTATTATTAAAACAAAAAATAAATAATAATTACTTGATTGAAAAAATTATTTTAAAATAAATTATTAGTTATAAAAATAGGTTACGAAAATGTTAATCTTATATAATTTAATCGCTATTTAAACTTTAACAGATAAAACACCTTGTAAATTTGAATAACAAATACATTTTACTTTTTTTTATAACCTTTATTATAGCTAAAACTAAAATCATTTTGGTAACTGTAGCACATAAATAACGGGTATACTTTTTTCGGATAGGCATTATAGCTATTAAAAAATCGATAAATATCTACAGAAAAAAATTAATTAATAATTCACTTATATTCACTTATATTATTAAGCTAAGAGACAGACCAATAAACGAATAAAAAATCGAAATAAATAAATAAATCATAAACAGCTTTCATAGGTAATTTATATTATGTTATCAATATGGACTTAAGGAATTCGTAGAAAAGCGATAAATTTGTTAAACACATTTTACAAAATTATGACTTGTGATTAGTAGTAAGTATTATTTCTATATATATATATATATGGTTGACAGCTGTCACATAAGACTTTAAATTTATGTTCGTTTGAAGAACTAAACCTTTGTATACTTAAATTATTATTAAATATATTGTTTTATTGTACTCGCATGACTGTTTGAAATTGTTTGAGCCACAAAGCTTGCCAAAATTCAATTACCAATGCTGATTAGGTGGTTATAAAATTTGCTTTTTGGCAAGTGCCCAACTAAAAGCCACTGACGGAAACTTAAAAAGTGCTCAACTTTAAGAAGTTTGTAATTGCTACGATTTAGTCTGGTAAAATTAAATATATTTAATGGTAGTTGCATTTTAAAAAAATAACTATGAGGATTAGAGAATCATTGAAAAAAATAATATTTATTTGCTATAACCTGATAATAGACTATTATAAGCAAAGTGTGAAACATGTCTTTGAGCACCTATTTTTGTAGCATTGGAACTTGAGCTTCATAAAAAAGTCAGCTTAAGTGATGATTATATCCAAATATTATTTTGACATTTCCGATAGCAGTCAAAAAATAAATAAATCAATAGAAGTGCTAGACAATCTTTTTAAACTGTAGATTCTAAGGGATATCTAAGAACAGTCATTGCAACAAAGCGTTATTCGATTTCCCAAGTTAAGATAAAGAAACAGGTAGATAAGATTATTGGCTTTTATTGTACGATTGGCAATTAAAATACTTATATTATGGTGCCTTCAGATAGTGTATATTTAGTGGTAAAACTCGTGATTAAGGCAAATTAACGCAGATAGAAAATATGCTTTTAAATTCACTAACTAGTATTTCTTTAAAAATTATACATTAATATTTTTAAATTAAATGTTAACGATAGTTTATTATTATTAGCTCCTGATTAAGACCAAAAAGAAGAATTTTGAATTCAATATAAAAATGCTGATTATTATTTATGTTGCTTATTGTTATATTTCTATGGAAAATATAAATATCATAAAAATTAGATTCTCATTAATAAAAACGAAATTTTGTTTTAACATGCTTTAACCAATAATTAACATCTGACGAGTGCATTACAAACATACACACACACATATATATATATATATATATATATATGTATAAATTCCTACATCCAATGCAAATGCAGAACAGGGAAACGACCCTCCGCGCTATTATTTTGCTATTCAGACCACAAAAGCACACGCATTGTCAGCGTAGCTTGATAAGAAATCTCAAGCTGGGAATTTCATGAACGTACAAACACGCACACACAACCGCACACACACACGCTAATGGACACTCACGCATACACACAAGCATAGAATGAACTCTGTGGGAAAACACAATCAATGGGGGATTCACGAGTTGATAGCACGCACAACAAGAAATCACAAAGGCAGCAAAAGAGTGTGCTACAACAACAAAACAACTCTACTCACCTGTTATCCAGGTGCCGTTGAAGCCACGAAGGCCGGCGAGACCGTAAATCGCCTCGGTTAATTCCCAGGGAGTCTTTAAATCATCCGCACTGAATTTGATGATCGCAGCTTGTGCGAAGCTGAGAACTGCGACCAAACACAGCAGCAAATGCAATTTAACATGTTGCATTTCGCGACACGATTACAACAGCAACAACAATAAAAAGCGCAAACAACACAAACAATTCTCAGCCTTTCTACACGCAAAAGCGAAAGTGAGAAGAATTTACAACTTCGCCTTTGAAAAATAAAAGCACCTACGCTTGGCGGCGGAATGAAACGAACTGAATTCAATTGAATTCAAAATCAATGGTAATCAGCAATTAACGGCAATAACTGAAAACAGGTTGCGGCAACAAAGAGATTCGCCCTAAAATACCCTGCAAAAAAAGTCAACATATCTAAAGTAATAATCTACATTACGCAGCTATTATATCTAATGCAAAGCTGAATAATATCATTATTATATTTACCTATTATATTTTAACAGGTGTCACTCATGTTCGGTTGTTTTGTTTACAGGGTATCACGATCAACAAGTGAGTCGGCGACGCAGCGCACTTTATTGTTGAACAGTTACGCAGAGCGCGGCAGGGTTGGTGAATTCTATGTGAAATCGGTACTTGTTATCGATCACGTTATCGATACCAGCTTTAGCTTAACTATTTTAAAATAGAACGTTCTTTTTATTATTTGCCAATTAAAATAAGCCGTTATACATAAATCTTCTATGGCAATGTGAAGCAAATGTTTCCTATTCGCTGTTAATGAGGAATTTTAATCGATTTAAGCTCACTGCACTTAAAGTTTTTAACAGAATTTGCTTATAAAATATTAAAGGGCATAACCGGATTTTTATGGACCTAAATATTAACCATTTATTTAAGGAACCAGAGATAATATTTTTGAAAATACTCTTAAAATTCAGTCGGATTTTTTTTAGCAGTTTTGTAATTTTAGTTATTTTGCGATTAGCAGTCAATTTTACAATCTTTATTTAGAGTTATGCTTAGTGTTATAAACCGAGTTCGCTCGTAAGATACTACGGGTGAAAACATATATATATAATATATATTTATATATAATGTTGACAACATTAAAACATCTCATTTCGTCAAATGTTGCGTAAGTTTACAAAATTACAATTCTTTTTAAATTTTTTTTTGTGTTTTCTCTTCTTCTTTTGTTTTTGGGTTTTTAAATTTAAAATCTAGTTTAAGTGGTAAACAGAAAACGCTATTGGGACTCGGCATTTGTATTTACTTATGTATGCACGTAAATTGAAAGGTGATTCTACTGTGCCGGTGGAGGCGGTTGTTGTTGTTGCTGTTGTTGCAGGGATGGCAATTGCATTACACGTGCCAGGATGTGCGACTGCTGCTCCAAGATTTTGGGAAAGAACGTCTGCAGCAGCTCCACCTTGCGCTCCTCAAGCTCGAGGCGCTGTCGCGAGATTTTCGTTTGTTCCGCTATAAGTTGATTCTTGCGACGAACCTCCTCCAAGTAGAGCGACTCCAAGGAGTCAGCAGCCGGCGGATTACTCGAACCAAAGGGTCGTCCACGTTTCCGTGGCGTGGGTGTTGGTGTCAGAGCATTGCAACTGTTGCTGGTGGCAACAACCGAGGGCGCTTGCATGTTCGCGGCACCATTGCTGTTGTTGGTGGCAACACTGATTGTGTTGTTGGTGCTGTTGATGTATGCCACGGCTGTAATGGCCTGGTGATTTATGGACGACGAGGTGGAGGCAACATTGTTGCTGCTGCCGTTGTTGTTATCGCTATTGTTGCTGTAATGTCCACTGCCTCCAGCATAGCTCTGCTCGTAGCCAGGCTGAAACTGTTGCTGATGCTGCTGCTGTTGTTGCTGCTGTTGCAGTTGCTGTGGCGTTTGCAGCTCGAGCAGCTGGCTGGGCTCGGCTGGTGAATACTGTTGCATCTGCTCCTGAAATGGTAACGAGCGATAATCCTCATCATCGTATTCCTGCTTGATATCGTCATACTGATCCGTAAACAATTCCGTATTAAAGCTCATGCTGCTATTGTTGTTGTTGTTGTTGTTGTTGTTGTTGCTGTTGCTATTCCTACTGATATTATTATTACTGTTATTATTGTTGTTGTGGCTGCTGCTGTTGTTGCTATTGTTGCTGTTGTAGTAATTATTGCCCACCGACTCCGCTGTCAAATTAAGCACCGATTGCTGACCCGGTTGTTGTTGCGACTGTTGCTGTTGTTGCGACTGTTGTTGCTGCTGCTGTTGTTGTTGCTGATGTTGCTCCTCCTCGCGTGGTGGCGACACATCCCGATTGTTGAGCAGCACATCGGGTGGCAGCGGTTCTGCATTCTTCGGCCTGTGTATGTTCTTTAAAATCCGATTAACAATATCGTACTTTTTCCAGCGCATCGGATAGCTCGATGGATCACTCTGCAGTTGTTTTTTCACACTCCTACAAGAATAAACCAAAGGTAAAATTACGCCTCCTTCCTCGACTGCAATTTCCAACGCAACTTACCGAAATTTGGCCCTCGTCTGATTCACCTTCATTTGTATCTCCTCGGGCTTCACGTCAACGGAGTAACGTTCACGTAACTCCTCGGACCACTGGCCAAAGAAGATAGTGTTCTTGCCGTTGCGCGTGAGACGCCAGTTCTCCCTGCCCCAAATCTCGTAGAGACGCTCCTCCTCACTGGGAGTCCAATAGCGTCGCGCCTTTTCCTTGGCCTTCACCTCCAACAGCTCCTGGCTGCCGCACATATTCCCATCCACTTCGCTAGCTTCTGGTTTCTTATTATTTACTCCTGCGCTGTTCGCAGTGCTTCCTCCTCCTCCAGCACCCACAGCAAGATTCAGCGACAAGTTATCGTAGTCCATGCGAACGATGGCCGGCTTTGTTTATTGTCTTGAAGCGTTATTTACTTGGCTCTTCTGTGCATCACTCCAGCTCGCTTATAGAACAGTTTTCTGCATTTATTCAACAGAAGCTTCAGTTTTTCGCATAGAAAATCAACAATTAGGGATGGCTGCGAATATCGATTAAGCAACGAAAGCGATAATAATTCGATTGCAGTCTTGTTTTAACATGATTTTTTCTTTAGAAACTTTCATCACTTAGGGAATTATTGTATATATATACACTATAATGTTGGAATTCATTTGGTCTCAATTTGTGCTCATTTAATTCAAGTCCAGCCGGTTTTACATGTAAACATCGATATTGTTTTGTACACTGTTAAAACCGCCCATCCACAACAATGCTTGTACCCAGAACAGTGTGACCGTTGGCAAGCAAACAATGAAATACATAAAAATACTAAATGGTATATGTAGAAAAACTTAGCAAAATATTAAAATAACCTGTACAAAGATACATGTAAAAGGAAAAGCATTTACTTAAAATTTAATTTAATTTAAAATAAGAATATATGCTGAACAACTAACCAACAAGCTAAAAGAAAAAATTATTTTTTAATTTAAATAGATAGAAATAATGTCAATAATAAAAAAATATATTAATATATATATATTCAATTTATTTGGAACTAATGAAATTAAAGCTATTTGGTAAATAGAATTAATATTTATAAATCTATTTAAAATCGTCTTAATGAAGCTTCCTATAATTATACTCTAGTCATATTCATTCATTCACCCCTAAACTATCGACTACTAGATTGCCATCGTTTTACAGTCAATGCCCATATCTATTAAACAATTTTTTGTATTGCGAATTAACACGCAACTTGGCATAAATGAGCAAAAAGGAGAACGACTCGAAAGTGAGTAAAACACACACTCTAAGGAATCCAACAGATTTGTTTTAGGTTGGAGCGCAGTACAAATCATGAAAGCGTCTTTCCGGTCATCGACTGCCTGTTCCAAGCAGTTGGAACGGTTACCACGCCACAAAACGTTGCCCAAACGGAACTGAAACGCATCGAGCAGCTCGAATCAAAAGTGCAGAAAGAGCTTTCCAAAATACTCGGCTTTAGTCGCCATGATTTCAATAATCCCAAATTCGAACAAGATCCGAATAGTTTCTCATTTCTCGAGGTGCAGCAGCAACAGCACGAGCCACTGTCAAATTGAGCACCTGACCCGGTTGTTGTAGCTACTGTTGATGCTGTTGCGACTGTTGTTATGGCTGTTGCGACTGTTGTTGCTGCTGCTGATGTTTTTGCTTCTCCTCGCGTGGTGGCGACACATCGCGGTTGTTGAGCAGCACATCGGGTGGCAGCGGTTCTGCACTCTTCGGCCTGCGTATGTTCTTTAAAATCCGATTAACAATATCTTACTTGTTCCAGCGCATCGGATAACTCGATGGATCACTCTGCAGTTGTTTTTTCACACTCCTACAATGATAAGCCAAAGGTAAACTTACGACTCCTTCCTCGCCTGCAATGGCTGATTCACCTTCAAGTGTATCTAATCGGGCTTCATGTCAACGGAGTAACGTTCACGTAACTCTTTGGACCACTGGCCAAAGAAGATAGTGTTCTTGCCGTTGCGCTTGAGACGCCAGTTCTCTCGAAGAGATGCTTTTCATCGCTGGGTGTCCAATACCGTAGCGCCTCCAACAGCTTATGGCTGCGCTTGTCGCAGGAAATATTCATAAGTATACACTATAATCTTCCTGATCTAAGAACTTGAGGGATGGTTCGAATGGGGCTGAGCTGAGGCCACCAGGCGGGTTGCGGATAGCGAAAGACCTCCACCTAGCGAGGTTAGCTGCAAATAGTTTGAGATTTCTAGTAAATAAGTAGTCCCGGACAAACAGCGGGTACGATTATGACAATCGTACTGACAAGCATAGCATAGCTTCACACACACCCAACCTCCCCGCAACCACTACCTACCTCCATCCTTTTTCTACATCTCACTCCGGGCCTGACTAAGGTGTCACTCGGACCGTGCCGGCTGAGGGCCCGGATAAACAAATAGCTCAGTCTTTAACGGTGGGCTCAGGCAGATGGCAACCCCCTGTTCTAATTAGCCTTACCTGGGTAATGCGGATCTCTGCCCGGGTGGACTGTTATTTCTCTGCAGCTCGTGGGAACTAACATGAATAGTTCAACAATTTTTAAATTTCCGCCGGAGTTCCCACCGGAGAATGAAGGATCGATCCTTGTATAGGGAGAGGTTCTCAAATCTGGTAGACCATCCTCCACGTCGTGCTACTCCCCTCGCACAGAATGGGCGAGGTCAGCAGGCCGCAGCCTTGAGGCAAGGAAGTGTGATCGGACCATCCCGACCAACACGCCCGGCATGCAATGCTGGAAGGCAAGTTGGACAGAGAAGGAAGAGTTTCTACCACCAAGGGGTCAACCCGGTGGGCTGGATGACCCGAACCGGCGCAATCTCTGCGGTTCGCGGGTCAAGTGGTATCTTAGATACCTCCAACAGGGACTCGCTCCCGATGAGGCCCTCCAGTAGGCTAAGGAGACGAGAGAAGTTGTTGCGGCACCTGCCACCAAAAAACCAAGCAGCACTCTGATGTCACCGGTGAACCCCCCTAAAAGGATGTGTCCCGCGCCTAAGAATGTTGCACGCTGTCCAGCAGTGGTGCGTATGCCGGAAAAGAGGAGTCCGGAATGCCTGGATATGAGTCCGAGCACGTCACATGGGGTGGCCATGAAGTCGAGCTCTCCAGCACCCACCGAGACTCGCCCGACATGCGACGTTATCTAAAAATATTATGGAGGCCGTGTTGACTGTAAAATATCCCCAGGTACTGCTTAGTCACGGAGATTTGTCTGTGTTGGAATAGGCCATCATAGACGAGATCATTGCATCCGGTGGATGGGACACTGCGGTCTCATTTGGGAGCATTCAGTTCAGGTTCAGCTGATTGGCTAAAAACAGATGTGGCGTCCCTTGATTGTAAGGTGGGAGACGACATTCCGTTGCCCCACAACATTACACTGTTCTGTCTCAGAAGCGAGGGACGGTCTACTGAATCCTTGCTGGATTATAAGGAATGGGGGTGGAGGAACCCTCATAGTTATCGGCATAGTTAACGTATCCAGGAACATAATAGTCGAGACAGAGCACCAGGTCTTCTTCCGTTTCGGGACTGTCCCCGTAAAAGGTCTGAAAAAGAAGGTTGGTGGGAAAATGCAGCACGCGACTTTTTTGACGATCTAGCTGACGAAAAGTTCTCACAGCATATGGAGGAGGCAGCTGCAGCAGACAAGGACGAAATGACGAACAGCGGTAACAAGATATCTCCAGGCCTCACTAACCGTGTCCGTTGGAGCCCCTCCTTCAAATAGATGACAACGGTCATCGAAATAGGGCTGGCACAGGTAAACAGCCATCACGCTAAGAAAGTTTTGGACGACACTTAGCAAGGACGTTTACCAAACAACACCTTGGGGTTGCCTGGTACAGGAGAGATGGCTGAACAAAGGTTCGCGACCAACTCAAAGGGTGTTGTGGGGGAATGGAGAGATCCATAGCAAGGAAGAGTATTAACTTTACTATCATTTCAGAATTCCTTACTAAAAACCACGTCTCTATGGTAGAAGTGACTGCGTATTTTGCAGGAGACGGAGCCTGCCCGCTACCAGAATAGAGGAACCGGTGGAATACTGCAGGTTAAAAAAGATGCCGGTAATAATGGAATGCGATGCAAAAGCACACTATACAATATGGGTGAACTTGACGGGTGAGTACTTCACAGATTATATATTTAAATATCTAGTACTTCACAGATTATATATGTAAATATCTAGAACTCGGTAATGTCAGATCTACACCGACATTTGTAAATAGAACCAGGGTGGCGCTTACCAGTCTCACCTCAGGGACTGGCAGGAAAATACTAATGAGCGGTCTGGAGTAGAGCAGGAAAAAAACAAATCACCGAAATAAGTTCGGTGCATCCAGATTAGGCTTATCAACGGACACAGCACTTTATCAGCTGCATGTACTAGCAGGTGGATACGCGCTACTAGGATCCAAACAAGCCACAGCATTAGTGCATGACAGCTCAGTAACAAAACTAACCACCAAAGGCTGTCCCCAATGGGGGCGTATTGTCTCCGCTACTCTGGAGCTTATTAGTAGATGGACTACTTAACGGAATTGCCACCAGGGCTTACTTAGCCCAGGGCAGGTGTCAGGGTTATGCCGACGACATTGTTATCATAGCATGAGGAAAATTTGAAGACTCACTATGTGACATAGTCTAGTTAGGGTTGAATATAACGAGTGAGGATGTCTTCTAAGGAAGACATACAGAGATGACACCGGATCTGGTCAGAGACACCAAGGCTCCGACAAGCCAGATTTCTTTTGGGTGGCCATAATCATAAGCGATTTAAGCAAGTTACATCCATGGGGAAGAACAGACTTAGAATACTGACAAGAAACTGTAGACTAAGAAGCCGCCTAACTATTTATTTATAGTAGTAATAGTAACTATGAAGGTTTAGCGAAAACAAGAAAAAATCCTCAATTCAATAGGAGAGTGTATCGCCTGTGATGCATGTTATGAAATACAAAAACTTAAGAGCTGGGGTTGATGGAGTACCTACAGGCTCAGAAGAGAAAATGCTTAAATAAAAATCGTATCTTAATATAAATAGTTTCAAATAATAATAATAAATAATAATATATACAAATAAATTTATTTGCATCTAATGATAAAAATATTTGGTTTTTGGAATTAATATATATAAATACGATTAGAATCGATTCATTCATTCATCCCTTAACTGGTATTATAAATATTAGGTATATTGTATAATTCAGTAAAATTTAAAATAATATTCATATAATATCAGCCGTTTACATATACTCGAACATTGCTCTAATAAAATACATCGTTATATAAAATATCGACTACTCGATTGCCATCGACACTAAATATTTTGCCATCTCTATCGTTTAACAGCCAATGCTCATCTCTATTAGAAAATTTTTCTAAATTTTTGTATTGCGAATTAAAGAGCAACTTGGGCAAAATGAGCGATCCGGAGAACGACTCAAAAGTAAGACGCTGCCCCAAACACATGCGATTGCGCTACTACACCTCCTACGAGGAGGCTACTATCGTCAAAGTGTGGCGCGAGCACCTGCACGAAATCTCCTCGTACAGCGAGAATTTGTCCATATTTCGAGAAATTGCATTCGGCTTGCAGCAACATCGGATCCGGCTTAACAAACAGGAGGTGCGGCGTCGCATCAGCAGTTATCGCAACAAATACCTGTGAGTAGAACACACACAATAAAAGCACTCTAAGAAATTCAGGGGATTTGTTTTAGATTGGAGCGCAGTCGCCTGGAAAGTGATCCGCAGTATAAATCCGAATGGCGACTCTTTCCGCTCATCAACTGCCTTTTCCATGCAAGTAAAACGGTCGCCACGCCCCAAAACAGTGCCCAAACGGAACTGAAACGCATCCAGCAGCTGGAGTCGAAGGTGCGCCAAGAGCTGGCCAACTTGCCCCGCTTCAATCGCCATGATTGCAAGACCATCAAATTCCAACAAGATCCGAATAGTTGCCCCTTTCTCGAGGTGAAGCAGCATCAGCACCAGCCACAGCCCTTCCACTTCGCCCGCATCAAGGCGGAAGTGAAAGAGGAACTTGAGACAGTTCCAACGCTGCCCGAAGAGATACGCTTTCCGTTGACACCAGCGAATCGCATAAAGCAGGAGCCACAACTGCAGCCCGTGGCCGCCTTTGAGCAATCACTCTCTACCGGCTTGGATTCGAATTCTGCGTTCTATTTGCGACGGCCGCGTCGTCGCTCGATTATGCCACGAACGGGAAGCATAACACTTGCCCAGATCGAGCAGCTTCAGAAGGAGAACGAGCTGCTCGCGGAGCAGCGAGACGCGGATCTTGCCGATCTGGAGCTAAAAGAGTGCCAGTACCAGCAGTTGGAGCAGAACTTCGACATGTGGCTACACGAGCAGGAGGTCCACCTCAACTATCTGGACACATGTCTCGAGAAGTGAGGAACTTTGTATTAATTTTTAATCATAGGCTAAATGAGAAGGTTACCCAATTATGGAAGTAGAAATGAACTTGTGCTTTATTTTGGAGGTGCTTCCAATGAACACTTTTTGATCTCTAGCGCTCCCTCTTTAAAATCAGGTTGATGAAGTAATATTTTGTTTGTAATTAAACCAATTGCGATGAAATATTCAAGATCCTTCTGATTTAAAATCATCTTTTTTCAATTTGGCTAATAGCTATTTAATATTAATTTTCTTATATTTCAATGTTTGCATTTGTATTCAAAGCAAAAACAAAAAATGTTTTAAAATACATCGCAATTTTGATTAATGAATTTGTAAACTTCGCGCGAATCTAAAGATTTATTATATAGACATTTAAATGAATCTACAACTAATAAAAAATAAATGAAGATAATGGAATTAAATTTTTTTTATTTTTATTTCTAGATATTTGTGTTTACATTCTTCATAAATTACGCAAAAATAGTTTTAAGTGTGCTTACGAAAAGAGGCTCAACTTAAATTAAACCGGATGCTTTGGATTCAAAATATTCTGTTTTGCAGTTGGCAATTGGTAATTGCTTAACTTGTATATTATTTATTTTAAATATTCTTAAGACAATCATAATTCACGTCCTTAACTCTAATATAATCCTTATTCTTTTCTATGAGCAACCTCGTTTGGTATTTAATAGTATTTGGAATACGGTCATACTGCTAGGCGTTTTTAACGAATTGCGTTCAGCACATTGTTTAGTGTGCAGTTATTTATTAAAATGAGTACTGGCATAATAACGAACACAATTCGCATGCTGCGCATAAGCAGCCGCACCATCAAATGGCACAAACCCACACTGACTGCAGTGCGTCAATATGGTAAGCGAAAAAAACTTGGCAGTTTCATAACAACCGACAATACGCACATGAATGTAAATGTATCGATACTTTTAAGCTACACCACCGAAGCGTTTCTACAAAACGACCAACGTTCTCTGCACGGATGCGGGCTATGAGGTGACACTAGATCATCGCAAACTGAAAACGCCAAATGGAACGTTGTTTACAGTTAAAAGTGAGCCACTGGCGATTGCCGTTGCCACTGAATTCGACAGCCAAAAGGATCACATTGAGCGCTCCCGCATGCATATTTCGGCATTATGCTTCACGGCCATAGACAATCCCAATAAACTTACAAAAACTGATATGGTCAACTATCTGCTAAATTTTTCTGCGACTGATACGGTGCTCTTCCAGTACGATGTGAGTAACCCAAGCAAAATGATGTGATCGATATATTTAACCTTATCAATATTTGTAATTGCAGGACGAGAAGGATCTGCAGGAGTTGCAGTGCAATGAGTGGGACCCAGTGATTCAGTGGTTCAATCAGCGTTTCGAGACCAATCTGCAGAAGACAAATAACATAACACCGCCTCAGGTCACCGCAGACGATAAAATGAAAATTGCCAAACATTTTCAATCGTACAACCTCGAAACTCTGCATGGTAACACCTTATCCCTCTTAAATGGCATATGTAACCATAGTTATTTTTCTGCTAGGCTTCATTTTTGCTGTGGACACACTGAAATCGATTGTGCTTGCATGTGCCGTTATTGAGCAAATGATATCAGTGGAAAGAGCAGTTGCCTTATCGCGCCTTGAGGAGGAATATCAGCTGAAGTTCTGGGGACGTGTTGAGTGGGCTCACGACTTTAGTCAACAGGAGTTGCAGGCACGCTTGGCTGCCGCTGTGCTCTTTGTACATCTTAATTGTTCCGAGAACTTTGTTAAAGAAAAATTACTATTATAGAACTTAAATTTATTTGTGTGTTAAACTTAAATCATTTTTAAATTACTAGAAACTATCGAAAGCAGTACCATTTCTTTACAGATATCTGGCAACACCAGGAAGCTGTTTAAATATTGCACTGCTTTACACTTGGCGCCTATTTTCATCTTCTGCTCTAACGTAAACAATGAGCGTTTTGCTGGCAGGGCAGACGTTACCATTGACGAAAATTTAGAAGCAGCCCGTGTGCTTTACGCTTCCCCACTTACACTCCCTTCCGTTACTCGTTCCCTAATTGTTAAGTTTTTTCGCTGATGCATAAGTGAACGTGTGTGTGTGCACACGACTCTCTTGTTTGCCTATACACAAATGTACAGTTTTTTCTTATTTTCTTTTGTAAGCCTTGTCATTTATCTGCTGTTTGCTTTGATTTTTATCGCAGCCTCTGCTGATATGGATAATCATCCATAAGCAACGAGTTCTCAGTTGATTCCCAGACTTTCCTTTGTCAAGTTGCTGTTTGAGTTGTGTGTTAATTGTTGATTTTTTTGTTCGTCTTTAAATATGAGGAGAAATGAAGACACGCCAATTGTGACGTAAGTTAAACAGAGGAACAAAAGGGAGCAAAAGAAGTTGTTAAATTGTGCAAATTCTTAAGACTAAAAAAAAAATCTTGGATAAATTAACATAAAGCGTCGGCAAGTCGCCAAATGAGCTGCTGATTTGTTAAATAGGCGTAAATGGGACAGACTGTTGCCAAGGAGCGTGGGATCAGCGGCAACTGTCGCCGCTGCAGGTGTGTATGTGTGTGTGCGAGAGCGGAACGGCAAGGGGAGAGCTTATAGTGCAGGTTACTACGCAGAGTTTTTCTATTTTTCTTTTGCCAGCTTCTCTGTTTTTTTGTTTCTTTCTGTTGCTGCAATTGCGTTGCAAACTTGCAGAGCAAGTAGTTTAGCGCCATTTGCACTTTCCGTAGTAAAAATTACCAAACCTTCTCCCTTCTCCTTCACACGCACACATACACAGCAAACTTATCAACGGGCACATCAAATAGAAGGCCACACACACCCACACGTATATGCATGTGTGTGTATGTGTGTATATGTGTGTGCGCTATTGTCGTGTGCCCAGATGGTAGGCATGGGAAGAGGGGTCGTGGCATTAAGTAGTCGCCGTAGTTTGGTTTAAGTAACAAAACTTCAAATTGAATTTTTCGTTACAGTTTTTCGCTTTAGCACCTATCAAAAAAAAGAACAAACCTTTTCATGTGCTTTTTTATTTCCGCTGCTCATTACGTGCATTCGGTTACAGTGCTTTGATAGACGGATATGGTTGCGCTTACATTGTGTTAAAGTTGAACACCGCACTTGGCAGCTATGAAGCAGCTTAATTCCTTTTTTTGTTTTTATCGTGGCGCCATCTGCAGTAAAAAAAAATCAATACAATCAATAGCATCGCACTATCGGTACTTGATCATTCGATATGCAGCATATAACCATTTCACTCACTCTAATATATACAGGCGCGGCAGCAATTACGGGACGACGCCAACACTGCAGTCTGCGGAGCAAGGCGGCAATGGCAATAACAACAATATGCCGACACCAACGCCCTCGCAGATTTTTTGTTTACATGGCCGATCCAACAACGTTGAAGTCGAGGGTGAGTTTCTATGTAAAAGAGTTATAGAGAAGAGAGCGGCACTTTACGTGTTGATTTTAATCAGCTCCCAACGATTTGTTGTTATTCATAAATTATAAAGTAAACGCAGCAGGCAACTTTATTTTGCAACAAATAATAAATATACTAAAAAAGAGAAAAGAAACAAACTAGTAACGGCAAAATTAGTTTATACGGCATTTTTCGTCCAGCGTATTATTATTATTATTGTGGATGTTCTTGATGAACTTGGTGATTGCTCAGTTTATGTTGGAAAATCGAAAATATTTTGCTTGTTCATTTTGTGTGTTATTACCCGGAAAGCGCGCTAATTGACAGACGTCACGGAAATGGAAATAAATGACGACAGCCGTGTTTATCGACAGACGACGACGAAAACAAAGCCGATGAAGATGTCAAAGTCGCCGGTACGTCTAGAGGAGGTCCATCTGCCTGCTGTCTACGGTGAGAAACAGAGACTCGAATACTCCCCATCCACCATCCACCATCCACTACCCGCCACACCAACACGAATATATGGCAAGAGCCTAGAGATGGGCGCGTGTCAAATAAAGATTGAGTACTAATAATTTAGTGTCGTGCTAGTCGCTATAAAATAATCTCGATTTTAGTTAGTTTTTATCGCATTTTAATTTATATATCAAAGTATATAATTTTGTCGTTAACATTTATGATAAATTATGAGATTCACATTTGTACAATATTAAGTGAAAAATCGTAGACGAACCAAAATAAGTCAGCCAAAAATGTTCGAATTGGCTAGAAATCCCCTAACGCCTTGTCATCAATCAGTTGATGGTTTTCAACTTGGTCGCAAATTTGTGGCAACAGCAGAAGTATCTGTGGTAGCTTGACAGTAATCAAAATTTATGTTGGACCGCTGCTTGACTATTGCCACATGCCATAAATTGCCAAGAACTGGCTCATAACTTACGTGTGACAACGCTGCCAAATAAATGAACGCCTCATTTTTCTATATGCGAAATGGTCAGCGCAAGCTAGAAACAGCTTCCAGCTCCCAGTTTCGATCAAGTCGGCAGTTTAATTTCCTCTTCGATAAGTAAACATGCAGCATGCTGCATGCGGCATGTCCGTGGTTGCGCCGTTTTTCGTTTGGCGTCTGATTGGATTTATTGGTAGGCGAACGACCTTAAATGACATTTACATCACCGTCTAGACGGAGTTGCTGTTGACACCAACCTCGTTCTCCCCGCCAATATCATCAACTGCACAGCAGACGACTCTTGCTTGTTGCCCAATCAGCTAACTACGATAATGAGCCAAACATGTAACTATACAGTTATCGCGACTAACTAGGTGTCCATGCAACACGAGCCAGCTGCGACCATCTCGTGAATCACAATCTGGCAATAATATCAACGACAATATTTATCAATTGCATTCCATCTGTAGTTGTTGGCTTTGCTTGAACTCTTTGCAATGGATTTCCTCAAACTCAACGAGCTTAGGAAGTGTGAATCCAAATTCGCTGAATACCCTGCAGTGTAATGGCTATGAGAAACTATGCGCTAAGCAATTAGTTAATTGAATATTTAATAATACTAAAAAAAAAAATATTTATTCGATCTGAAGAATTTTACTATGTTTTACTTTAAAGACTTAAAAATGCATATATATATTGGTATCTGAATCTTTTCAAAATGATGTAAAAGATTCTCAAGATTAAAAATTATAATTTCTATATTTTTAATTGGATTTTATATAAATGCTTTGATAAATTTACATTTAATGCAATATTCAAAATTTAGAAAAATGTTGTTTAAAAAGTCTTATAAACTAATCCCCTAAACCTATTTTGCTATCTTTTAAAAATCAAATATTCACTCTTCACCACAAAGAAAGGATCACACCTATGAAATTCCAAAGATCCCAGATAATAATTAAATAATATTTTGCTTTTTAATTGATTAATTGATTAAATATCAGCTAGAAAAAATTAATTATTTGTATACTAGCCTTGGGTCGTTTCAAAAGTATTGTAAACTGACCCGCTTATTGTGTTATTCGCTTCTTCAATCAACTTACCAGTTTTCAACTCAAGATTTCAAATAATACTTTTATGGCTGACAGCGTCGTTTCTACTATTAACTCCTCCACTGTTTGAATCCAAGCATCTGCTATATGGCGATTCCAGTCAATATTTTCAATCACCTTCCCCAATATATGTGTTTGTATATAATTATACGGTATGGTAAGGTGTCTTCGAACATTAATAATTTATAGAAAGTGAGTGCGCATTGTTGGCAATCGAGGGAGTTCAATGAATGCCAAGTCAGGCGGCACGCGGACGGCAAACGATGTCTTCCGAGTGGCATGCCACATTTGAACATCTGGAGCTGGCAAACAGGAGGAGCAGCAACAGCAGCAGGACCAAGGTGAACCAATTAAAGATGCAGATGAATCGGAGTTGTTTAAATTGCAAGTATGATGAATTTTATGCAACGATGACGATGACGAAAGAAGCATTACAAAAGAAGCAGCTGCCAGCTGAAGCGAAAAACTGTGTATGTGTGTGGGTGTGTTTTATGGGTGTGTGGGTGTGTTATGGGCTTCATGTGGCATTGGGAATTCGTACCTGTACAGCTGGCCCCAGCCTTGGTTATGCACTGGAATTTAATTTCGCTGGTGGCATTGTTACTGCACATTGTGCAGTAGGAGTTTTTCGAAGACTCTGGCAAGGATTGCGACATAACAGGAGATGGAGGAGGACCAGCAGCAGGAGCAACAGAAGGTGATGTCCTTGTGCTGAATTCAAATGAAGAAACCGCGCAAACGGGCAAACTACAAGCGAACCGTATGCACAATCTCTCCCTGTTTTGTGTGTGTGTGTGTGTGTGTGTGTGTGTGTGCGATTGTGTGTGGGGAATGAACAAAGAAAAACTGCACAACACGAAGGGGCAGTGTGTGAGGATTGGGGCGCGCCCCTGTGGGGGTGGGATGTGTTCAAAAAGAGTGCATATTCTTTGCAGCGGAAATGACAAAGCATGAAATACGGCTGCGACAAATGCAATAAAGTATTTAATAGACTGTTCCTAGCCAAACGAGAAAGAGGAGCGAGCTAGCCTGTCACTGACACCAAAACTGGTTACCCAGGACCAGGACCAGGATCCAGGTCCAAGTCCTCTCATGTGTGTGTATGGGAACCATGGCAAACAGCGTCGGTGGTCATTATTCACGTTGCATGTTAAATAAATTTAAATGCCTGTTTTGTAAATATGTAAACGGCATAACAGATGGCAAAGCGAGCAGGATGCAAAACACACAAAGAATGCGAACAGCAGCACCAAAGGGAGACAGAGAGAGAGAGAGGGATAGAGATGAAGAGAGAGAGAGAGAGAGAGAGAGAGTGCTGTTACGGGTATTGCTTGCAGCGTCCCTGGGGTCAAAATGTTGCATCGCATACGCCGCATGGTCCAGTTTATATATATTTATAACATTCCTGGAGAGAAAGTAAATAAAAAATAAGAAATAAATAAAATTGCATGTAATGGCAAGAAATACAATTTTTAAATTGTCATCACTAGCATTTTCCAGCAAGTGCCCAATTTTTAAGTGATATGCTAAATACCTTGCCACTGTTTTCTTAAGTAGAGTTTGAGCACAGTTTTGTTAAGAAGAGTGCAATATTTAAATTGCAAAATTCAACACAAGCTGATTATAAAAATAATTGTTCATGATGGTTTTTGTTTATTATTTGGTGACCTCTGTTAAAGTTTTAATAGATGGAAATTCCTTTTTCTACATTGATGGAACTGAGGAACTGAATTTAAGAAAACGAAATATATTTATCATATAGCATTTAATATAAATATATTTTATTTATTCCATATAATGATTATAACATATAATTTATAATATATATATATAATAATATTTAAAATTATATCATAATTTTTTGCACTATTTTCGACTTCTTAAATATTGGCTAAACATTTTTTAAATTTAGTAAGAATTTTTTTAAGAATGAATAAAGGGTACATATCTTTGGGGGGGACTCAGAAAGCTGTTCTTTATTTATCTATTTATATTTATATTTATCTAATTTTAAATTTAAATTTGATAATTTTTTTCAAGTTTACTTAATTTTTTTTACAGTTTTAATTTAGATTTTGTTGCAATTACTACTACTAATCCAGATCTTATTTTAAATATAACTTTTAATAATCAAAATAAAACTTAAGTGACATAGTTTTCCTTGACATAGTTTTATTCGGTGTTGTAACACTATTTACTTTGTTTCCTGGTGAACCAATTACTATTATTGATATTATAATACCCTTTATTATTAATAACTTTAATTGTCATCTTTAACTTTTTGTTTATTTGCAGTTCGGGATCACTGTCACCGTGCTCGTAGCGAGGGTGTGGACTTAAAGGCGCGCCGCAAGCTGATCATTGCCAGCATTTTGTGTTTGGTTTTCATGATTGCCGAAATTGTGGGTGGGTTGTGAACACGACTCAGGCAGGAAGGCAGGCAGCTTTCCTTTATTTTTCTTTTTATTTATGTATTGTCCACTGTTGCTGTTTTGCTTGCATTTGCTTTACATTTTAGCATTTTACTTTGATTTTTCTGCTTTGGTTTGTGGCGAATTCCCCCATCTAATCTTGCTCACCTTAGAGAGCTAGAGAACCGAACCAAAAGAAAAGCTTTGGTAAAAAGTCTGTCAAGCAAAGCAGCAGCAGGCAAAAGGAAAAAAAATTAAATAAGAAGGACGACGAGACGATTAAAAACTGAGCACCGGAAGTGCAACAATATGGCGACCGGAAGGGCTTACTGTCTGTCTGTGCCCAACACGCCCAGGGGAAGGTGGGGAGTGGAGTGGGATGTTATACAATAAACATTTAATTTTCAAGCGCAGCAAATGCGAATCTGTCCTTAGTCCTTCCACTCCGCCATAGTCTGGGGCTGTTGCTGTTAATCGTTTTGCAATTACCTACGATGTGCCATTGGTGCCGTTGGCCACATACCTCTCCGCTCCACGCTCCACACTCTCCACCTCCCTCGGCGTCTCACTTGCTCTCTTTGTGTTGTCTCTGGTCCTTTTGCTTTAAATCGAAATTGTTGACTGTCTGAATGCGGCAACTCCCTTTTGCTGTTTTGCTAACCATTTCACGACGGCAGCAGTCGGTCGAAAGTGGCAGAGTGTTAAAGGGTTGGGGAGGGTTGGCAACTTCTTTGTGCCGCCCTATTTCCACAGATTGCAAGTTAATTTTTTTCCTCTTTCTTTTCTTTTTTTCGCATTTATTTACACTTTACACTCTCTAACACACACACAAACACACACACACACACAAACACATATACTCTGTGTCTGTACCTCTGTCCCACAGGTGGCGTGTTATCGAACAGCTTGGCCATTGCAACAGATGCTGCACACTTACTAACCGATTTCGCCAGTTTTATGATCTCACTGTTTGCCATCTGGATTGCCGGACGTCCATCCACGCAACGGTAAGTCTGAGCCACCCAAACACTTGCCGTAAACTGCAAAAGGCAGACAGCAACTCTTATTCGCCTTTTCACAACCGAGGGGAAATCAATAAAACCGTAAACTTTTCTATAATTTTTTTTTGCTTTTGCGTGCTTTTCCAACTACTTTTTGACACGACGCTCAAATTTGGTCTGTTTCCCCATGCGGAACTCGAACTGCACCCAGTAGGTAAACACTTTTTAAATGAACTACCAAAGAGAGCACTCAAATGCTTATTTTTCATGAAGTTGTCTGTACTGATGTGCCTCAGAGAGTTATTTATGTGGATGGCAACAAATAAATTTATAACAATATTTCAGCGAATATTACTTGGAATTATTCAAGCATGTCTCTTTTGCAAAACTTTCAATTCAAATTATTAATGAGATGTGCGTAAATATAATATGACAGTATGAAAGTAATGAAAATTAGTTAATATGATATTCACTAAAAGTTACTTTAAGTTACTTAAAATTTAAACAAAAATAAAAGTAAAATATACCTACAGGCATCATCTTCAAAAGTTCCCAATATTTTGCAAACTTTCGCGTCTAAATTAAATGGAATCTGCTTTCTGTTGAAACTGTTAGTAATTTTTAAAAATATTGTATATTTTGTTTATTTTATATATATTTTTTAGATATAGATTAACTGGGCTTGAATTTAAAATAAATATTTTTGGGGATAAATTATCAGTAATATTTATTTTTATAAATATAACTCAAATATAGCAAGCTTTTGTAAATGTTTAAATTGGTATTTATATAAAAAATAATGTATTTTATAAATCTTAAATTAATATTTTTTTTGTGCTTTTGAACAACCCTAATGTGTTATATAGTTAGAGCATTTCACGAGCCTTTAGAGCGTATTCCAGTAAGACAAGATATTTTGCCAAGTATTTTTTGCATATTCTTTTTCTTTTGGCATAATTTTTTGCCGCTTGGCTGGCTACGTCTGCGTTGCTACGCCAGGTCCCTCTTCGCCTTCGTCTAATTAGGCGCAAAGCCTGTTTCCAAATTTCCACTGCCTGCTGATTGTGTTGGTGCAGTTGCTATTGCTGTTTGTAATTTTGCTGCTTTTGCTGCATACATTTGGCCATTGCACATTTTTCAATTGGTCTTTTGGAACTGCGTGTGCTCCACTCCACCCTGCCACGTGTCTCCTGCCTCCTGTTTCCATTCCCTTTTAAAGAAAATCTATGAAGTGGGTGCTTTGCATCCATCTTGTTCTCGTGCTCGTGCTCGTGCTCGTAATCATTCTCATTCCCGTCCTCGCATTTGCATTCTTGTTCTGGCTCTGGCTCTGGTTCTGGTTCTGGTTCTGGTTGCTCGTTCTCTTCTTGGCTGGTGAGCTGCGCCGCCCGGCACGTTCTGCTCATTCATGCAAAAATCTCACTCACTCGACGACTCGACTCGGCTGCAGCCACAAAGTGAATAATGAAAAACTTTTGCAATTTCAAGCGTGTTGCATGGTAATTTTGTAAATTTTCTGCCGTTGCCTCAGACTTTGTTGTTACTGCTACTATTGCTGCTGCTGCTGCTGCTGCTGCTGCAAGTGAAGCGGCTGGTTAAAAGCCTCAGCACGGTGCGGTGTTCCTGCTCCCAGCTCCTGCTTGCTCCTGCCTGCTTTTGGTGCGGTTCAGAGCCTTGCAGTTGCCATTGCCGTTGCCAAGTTGACAAGCCTAATTTATCAAAACAAAACACATTTGCACAATTGCAAAAGCAAATGCAGCAACGCTGAACATTAAACTATGCACCTTGGTGCGCAATTAGTTAAACTCAAGATCTATAAATTGAGTCCATCAAAACAACAAATTTTAGCAAGCTTACTTTAGAAATAAATTCGGATCCAAATATATATATATAAAGTGATTAAGTAACATGAATTCCTAAATAGATATAATTAGTTAGAATAAGTTTAATTAGTAATAGTATAAGTTACACATTATGAAACATTATTTTTCTAAGAATGATCACAAACAAACCTTTTGGCGTTTTCAGAATTTATATTACTTTTTAAACTTACGAGGATGACTCGAACTCAAGATTCAATATATCTTAGTTGACTAAAGCATACAACAGCTAAACTTATTCCTATTTTCTAAATTGCAGAAAGTATTTTTTTTAAATAGGTGTCCAAAAATGCAATAAATTGCATTTTATTCGTTGATAGAGACACCAAATTTGAATGTATGTTACTTGGAACTCCTCTAAAAGACCGATAAAAATTGTATGCCCACGCCTACTCCCCCTTTTTGAAAGCGAAACACACTTGAAAGCTAGATAATGATGATTTCCTAAATATATGAATTTTTTTCAAAAAAATTAAATTTACCAAGTGCATCCAGTTAATTTATTCCTTTATAATGAGCGACCTTGAAAACTTTTCGTTATTATTCAGTTGGTTTCTTTTGGAAATAAAATGCAACCAAATGAACTGCTAATGTGGGATGTGAGCACTTTTGTTTTTGTTTCTTTGGCTATTTTGTTGCATTTTGGCCAGAATCCAGCCCAGTGTGCCAGCGAATAAGGTGGCAAGTTCGCTGGCAACGCTCCCAGCAGCCAGTTTGCGTTGAGAAACCGACACCAGGGAGTCGGCAGGCGGTCATTAAGCAAATGGCTGCACTTGCAGTTGCAATGCTATACATATATATATAATATATATATATATATATATATGTATATATATGTATAGAAAGCCATACACATTGGCACAATCTGCTGATGGCAAGAAGTGTGCGGGGCTGGGGCAGTGGTCGACGGATTTTTGCTGGAAATTAAATTGTATTATTATGGCGAGACATTCGTTGCTCGCCATTTTTGTTGCACGATGTTGGCTGCCTGTGTGTCGCATTATTTAGGCTGGCAGCCTGCCTGCCACACACAGAGAGGGGCAAGCGACAGGCCGGGCGGGGGGCTTTAGTTGGCAGGCTGGCAAAATTGTTGGCGTTTGTCATTATTTCAATTTTATAACGAGAGTGGCGCCCCTTGCGAACCGCGCTTTAATTGAACCAGCCTCCCTTCCTCGCCTCCCCGTCCAGGTGTTGACTTTGAACCCACCAGAAAAACACAGAATAACATGCCGAACATGCAATGCGCTCATTACATTAGACAACTACAACCCATTCCACTCCACTCCACTCCACTCCACTCCACTCGTGTACAGCCCAACCCAAACCCATACTCATATCCATACCCCTGACCTCCTATTGTCTGTCCTTGCTCCTCCTGCCCGCCTGCCTACTAGCCGAGCTGGGCATTTGGCGCACCCCTTAAAACCCGAGACACTCAAATTAAAATGGCATTTGACAAATTTTTTGGGCGCATTTATCAACTTATGTTAATTTTATGCCGCCCTTTCGCCTCCTTCTTCAGAGAATGTTCATGGAAATTGCATTATCATTTGATTTAATGGTATGATTTTCATGTATATATTTATACTTTTATTTTGGGCATAGTTAGTTATATTATATGCACACCTTATATATATACTCCTACGATTTGACTTGAAATACTTTTCGTATAAATTAGATTTTTTTCAGTGTGTATGTATTGTGTATTAATATAAAAATTAATATTCCCTTTTAGTATAAAACAAATAAAACAAACAAAATAAGAACAACAAACAAACCAACTTTTAAGACGCGAAAAATCATGACTTTTTATTTCTTTATTTACTTTTGTGTTTTTGTTAATTATTAATATGTAGTTTCTATTTTATAAAACAAATTAATTATTGTCAAAAACTTAAAATATACTGAATGTCAATTTGAATATTCAGAAAGTACCAACAAGTTGGACGATAAACTCTAAGTATAATTAAATAAAACTAAATTAAATAAAACCTGATTAAATGTTTAACTTCAACTGCATCAAATTAGTTTTCCTAACTCCATCTTTGCATAAATTGGTTGACACAATCTGAACTTTTCACACAATCTGAACGTATTTCAAAGTTTTAATTCAACTTGATTTTCTATCTTTGACAGAATGTCCTTTGGCTGGTATCGGGCCGAAGTGATTGGTGCAATGGCCTCCGTATTTATGATCTGGGTCATCACTGGCATACTGGTTTGGCTGGCAATTGGACGACTCATTAGTGGGGATTTTGAAGTGAATGCCAAGATCATGCTGATCACATCGGGCCTGGCTATTTTGGTTAATGTCATGTAAGTACCCTTTTTGTGCCCTAGCTGTCCAAATCTCTGGTTCACTGCCTTGTCTGTCCTGTCTGTCTGGCTGTCTGTTTGACTGGTTGCCTGCAGTTTTGGCCCGAGCTCCCTTGGGCAGTTTTCCAATTGCAATTGCCGCAATCAACTTGTCCGGGAATGGGCCAGCAAATGGGTCAACAATGCAACTATCCTGGCACACAGTCAGGCAGCCGGGCTGTCAGCCGGGCATTCCGTACACTAAACATTCCGGCTCCTCGAGCCGTATCCGCCAGTTGTTGCGGTAACTTTCTCCACATTTTAGCGACAACTTTTCTCTGCACACAAGTTTCGAATTTTTTTGCGTCAACAAAAGGCAAAAGCGACGCAAACGATGACTGCAACTACGGCGACGATTTGTGTTGCTTGTGTTTGTGTTGGGCTACTCCCAAGGCGAAGCTCTTCTCCTCTCTTATTTTGGAGAGTTTAATAACTTTGCGATGTGATTTACCTGTCTTAAAAGTTGTAAACTAATTGAATTGAAAGTGGAACGTTTTGCTTCAATATTTTGTTAAGCCGTTTGAAATTGTTTCCTATCAGAAATTTTATAACACTCTTCTCATTTTTCAGGATGCTTTAAAAAATAGTTTCATACTTTCAATTATTTATTGAAATATAAATGAGAAATCTTTTACTTATAATGATGTTAAACAGGCTTAGAAAATATTTGAAAGGCTACGAAAAGTAACTTTTTATTTATTTTATTATAACTTACATTACCTTAACATTTTTGGTATTTATTTTAAAAAAAGTAATTAAAATTAATTAAATCTTTAAAAACATATATCAACATTTTATGGTGGTATTTTTATCAATTTATTGTCTTTAAATTTCATCATTAGCAGTTTTCTGATTTTCATTTGATAACCAAATTATTTAAATATTCCATGGTTGAAAAATTGGGGTACGCACATCAGTTACCAGTGAGTTTTAATGTGTTTTTTTTTGCTTATGGAAAAACGCAGACTTTTATCGATATTTTTTTTTAAGTGGACTTAAAATTTGAACGATAGATAGCAGTTTTCTATTAGACTGTTTTGATGCTCGCCACTCGAAATTGAAATAGTTCGATTAATTGAAATAGAGTGTTTCATGTTCGTCTGATATTTCGAGGCTTGTTTGCTTTTGCTTGTTTTGATTGCGTCGTATGCAGCACCTGCAACTGTAGCTGCCACCTTGCTGTGACCCCCCAAACACCCCACACTACCCCACTCCACTCTCTCCGTATGTTCCCTCCTCTTTCTAGTGCTCGTTCATGTGGATGTCGAAGCATAGTTTTTGGCGCATAAATCGAAACGTTTCAATGCTCCGACTATGCTCCTCCTTGTTTGTGTGTATGTGTGTGTGTGTGTGTATGTGTGTGTGTGTGTGTGTGTGTGTGTGGTACGCCCTTTCGGTCTTCTTCTTTTGGCTGCTATTATTGTTGTTGTTGTTGTTGTTGTTGTTGGTAGTAGCGCAAATTTTCCAGTTGACGTTGGCATTTTCAGTGTTTGCCACTTGAATTGTTTGATTACGTGAATTGATTGTGAAAAACGTGCAGCGGCAGCAACAGCAACTTTTCCAAGTGATTTTTTGCGCGCCGCCAAGGGAAACGAGGGGTCTTGCCAGTTGACCAGCAGGGTCAGCGGACCGGCAAGTTTCGGGCGATGAGTGTGGAGGAAGGGAGGGGAGGTGTGTGTGTGTCATCTTGAGCCATCAACAAGGAAAGTCAAGTCAACGTTGAGGCTTGAGTTGTCCAAACGTGCTGCACATCGAACAGCGATATTAAATGGCCACCTTTTTTGCCGTTATGCGATTTTGAATTCTGTTTCAGCAATTATTTCAGTTGTTATTGTATGTTACCATACAATTGCTGAAGTAAAGGGAAAAACGAGGGGCTATTTAGAGACTAAATTGAAGTTCTTTAACAGGTGATATACAGCTGAGTCCTTAAGACATTATAGATTATAAAAGTTTGGGGTTTTTTTTTTATTTAATTTTGAGCTGCAACAAGTTTGCTGTGATCATCAGAATGCTATTTTCTATAAATGCAGATCATAATTTTCTACTTCTTATACTATTCTTGTTGTTATTGCAAATTATAGAGCAATGCAGATCAGTTGAACTATTGGATCTGCTATCTGTACTAAATTATTCATAAAACTTTCAATCACTGATAGAAATATTAAGCGATTTATATATCACCATGATCACAAATACAAACTGCTTATTTACTGTATAACAAATATATAAATTGTTATTGTTAAATAGAAATCGGAATCTTATTTTATTTGTACACAGCAGTTCTGAATTTATATTTATCACAAATGCATCATCAATTCACCTAAGGATCGTTTTGTGAAGTTGAGCATTTTGTTATATTAACTTTTAATAAATTATTATATAACAACTGATACAAATTTAATTGTCTCTAATTTTATTTTAATTAAAAAAATAAATACATTTCATTATTTAAGTTGAACTGATCTACTTTTCCTTAAAGGTTCCTTTGAATTTTTGAATAAGTATTCGTTCTTTTCCTTTTTAATATCAACACAAATAAAAAGTAAAAGTAAAAAATGCTTGTTAAATTGCTTTATGTATTTATGTAAACAATCAGATCGATTTACTTTAGTTTGTGCAACTTTGCCTTTAAATCTGGTGTTGTGCTTCATTTTACTACAATGTATTTGCATAAACAACTACTCAAAATAGTTATAATTTTGTCATAGAACGCTTTTTGAAGTCTTTTCAGTTAGTTTCATTTAGAAGTTTGCGTGAGTTTTAAGTTCAATTAGCAAAACCCAGCAACTTTTGCGCTCAGCTCTTGTTAGATGGAGCTGAATCCGCTTCGAAACTGCACCTTAAAGCGGCATCCTCGGCGACTCCGCATCGTTAAAAACAGCCATTAGGAGCACACACACACACCACACACACACCACACACACACACACACACACACACACACATCGACCCCCCCCCCCCCCTCTCTCTCTCTCTTTCTTACGCATGGATACAAAAGCGTGGCCAGAACCGTAAATGGCAGGTGGGACATTAGCGTAACCAGGTGAAATATGAGAATGATGATGAGGTGGGTGTGTTGAGGAAAAGTGCAAGGCAGGCGGGTGGCTTGGTGTGGAAGATGCGTAACAAAAAGTGTGGCTACAAAGTGGGTTTTCCACAATTTAGTGCGGCGACACTTTGGGTTAGTTGAGATAATTGAGATTTCAATTTGATGCTGAATTCCGAAGCAAACGCTGATTTGATTGCGTTGACTCAAGATCGACGAAATTCTTTTTGATGCATTATGATGCACTTGGAAACTGGCTAGGTTAGTAGAGAAATGAGATTTCTGCGAAAATTTATAATTTATGATTGGTTTTGATTGAGTATAAATCAGGCCGATCAGTCATCAACAGTGTTTGCTAGAATCTCGTGTAAGATCGTGTTTGTTATTTAATTTTTTAATAGTGGGTCAAATTCTCAAATTTCGAGAAAAAAGATCTTAAAATTAAATTTTCAAGACTAGAATTCTTGACTATTTCGAAGCTAAACGGAGAGTGTTTTTTATTTGCAATATGGATTGGAAAAATGAAAAAAAAATAAAATATTTTATTTTAAAAGTTTAAAATAGATTAAGTAATTTTTGTTTGTGCTAATTTGGTTTACATATAACTCCATAGAAAATATTCGCGGTATTTCTGCATTCCACAATTTAATAATTTTTATTAAAAAATAGATTTGTTCCGATCTATAATCTATATTTATTCTATTGAGCACTTTTAAATAATAATATGTTATTAACTATTTATAGTTGAATAATATACAAAAAATGTAAATTATTTTACATTATATCAATACCAATTGCAAAAAGTGGTTAAATAAACCAAATAGCTTTTAACTTATTAAAGAGTTCAACAGATTCGCAAGTGGAATTAATTAACATTGATTAAAGTCTCTAAAGTGAATCAATGCATGCATTTAAATAATTTTTAGTTTTTATATCAGTCTATGTGTAAATGATAAAAAAAAACTCTTTTTGATATTTGTTTGGTTGATTTTCGCTAGTCGGTTGGTTGGCCAATGGAGGGATAAGGTGCGGGTTAGCACAATACGGGGCAAGTAAATAACAGCACTCGGTTGTAAAAATGCGCATTAAGAGGAGCGTAATAAACGTGGCCCATCGTCGGTTCCATGGGGCGACAGCTTAACGAGCTGCTCAGCCGGTTGACATGCTCCGACATTCCGCCGCACCGAGTGTCCCAGTCACATACGCTCCGAGGGAGCGAGAGGGTTGGGAGTTTACGGTAGGGTATGGGTTGGAGACAGCCCAAGATATTCGCTAATATTTATGTTCCTGTCAATTAAATCAGGACATGTTGCCTGGCCCAAGTTGCCATTGCCATTGCCAGTGCCAGGGAGCTTGCTGCTGCCTGCCTGCCTGATATCCGTCCTTCCGTTCGTCCGTTCGTCTGTCTGTACTGTTTGTCCGTGCTGGTCTTGGTGCTGGTACTGGTGTTGGCGTTGTCATGGCTGCTGTCGTTTGTTGGCCACTAACGAGGCGAGTAAAGATGCCGCAAAATCAAGGGAAATGCTTCATTGCGCGCTACAAATTACAGCGACGCAGTGTGGCACAACAATGGGGCGACAAATGGTTGGAGCGAGACAGATGACTAGGAATCTACCACCAGCAGCAGCAGCAGCACCAACATCAACATCAACAGCAGCAGCAGCAGCAGTCGCAGCAGCAGCAGTCGCAGCAGCAGCAGCAGCAGCAGCATTGGCATTTTTTGCGCTCGAGGACACACACGCAGCGTTTCGCTAAAAGCTGAAAGCAGCGCTTTGGTCGCGTCCTGCGAAATGCCTTGGCAATCGGATGTTCAAAGTCAAAAAGCGTATGTGCTCGGCATTGAATCCAGCTCGCAGGACCTTCATGCAGCCAATGCTTTTTTTCTTCTTCTTTTTGTTGTTGTTGTTGTTGACCGCGTGACGGGTGGTGGCCACAGCTGCAAAGACCATGTGTAAACAACTACACTCGAAAATAAAATGCGACCTCAAATTAACAAAATGTAGATGAAAGAAGCAAAACTTTTCCACATTATACACAGATTTTCATAATGAATTATAGTCAATAATAAACACTTCTTAAATCGACAGTACCAAATAGATTTTTACTTAAATTTTTAATATAAACTTTAGTAGACTAAAACAATTTTTCCTAAATCTACCGAATTTTATTTTCTTACCTACGTTTTCAAATTTTAAACTTACGAAATAAATTTCTTTAAATTAAATACGTGCCCTTTAAATTTAGTGTGCTAACAATAAACTTATCTCAAAATATTTATATTATAGAGAAATATATCTCTTAGTATCAGTAAGTATAAAAGTAAAATCATTCTTCCCAGCTAAATTATATATTAGAAATTGTGAATACAAAATTGCGAAAAATCTACATTGTGATCATCAAATGAATATTTTGGTTATTAGTGAGACACAAACCTTTATTTTGGAAATTAAATGTTTTTTCCAAAATTCAGGTTGATTATTTTTCTGAGTGTGTTAGCAAGCAGCAGGAGAAACAGGACCAACAACAACAACAACTAAACCCACTCTGTACAATTTATTTAGTGCCCATCAACGCGTCGCTCGCTCGAACAGCGACCGAATCCCACCTCCCCCCATTCCCTCCTCTACAACAAAGAAGGGTAGAGCGGTAAAGGTGCTTTATAATATATATAAACATTGAGAGGATATTACAATTTTGTTCTGAGATATGTGACGGATCAGAGGAGAGGTCTTCAATAAGATATATTTTGTTAATTATCGTTCCCTGTTCCAGGTTATCATCCGTAAGACGGAGCAGGATGCATTGAAAATATATATTTATATATATATATAGCTTGTGCTTATCATAATAGCTTCAGTACCGAATGAAAGAGGCGCTCGTGCATTTTTTTTTTTATTACTCCAAGTAAAAAATGATCAGCGTGGGGCTTCTATAAATTACTACCAGAAATTTGTCTGGTTGAGTCCTGTCTTGAAGGGTATGCAATCTTCGGCGCTCCCATGAGGAGCGTCTTTTCTTGGTTTTTCTTGTGTTTCTTTTTGCTGTTTTGACAAATTATGGCCGCATTTGGCGTGCCTGGTCTTAGAAATTGAAAATGAAATTGACTTGTCAGGCTAACAAGCTCAGGTTCAGTAGATACTCTTAACTCTCAAGTGGCCGGAATTCCAACATATAAAAATGAAGAAATACAGTCTTGGAAACAAAATAAAATGAAATGTTTGCAAATGTTATTTGCAATATTTGTATAAAGCTTATTAAATTCAAGCTTCAGCAATTGCACATGAATGAAAAATATTTAAGGGAAACTGATGTGAGAATTAGCAATTAAAATTAAATAAAATAAACTTAATAATTGCGTAAGCTAAATAAAATCAATATTTCCATTTCGAGACTGGACTTTAAGGTTCACTTTCGTGTTAACTGTGTGTACAGAGAGTGCTGTGCATATTGTTATCTGACTGCCTGGTTGATGAACTGTTTCATTTGAGATTTGGGGTATTCACTTTCAATCCCCAGCAGTCATTTGTTTTGATTGCACGCTGGTATCTTTGGGTCAACTGGGCCGTCACGTCAATTAGCCGCAAATCGACATCGTTCACGCCGTCCACATTGCACTGTGCATGTGTGTGGCAGTGACTGTGTGTGTGTGTGTGTGGTTTGTATGTATATGTGTGTCTGTGTCTGTGTATTACCATTGGCCTGTGCGTAATTTATGCCAGTTTATTTATTGATGCCCGGCCTGGAGAGTTGCATTGTTTTCCAAAAATGCCGGCTAAGTGCAGTTGGCGTAGAGCTGCACGCACACATACAATTACACATTCGCACACAAACACACACACACACACACACATATATATATATATATATGAGCCACAACAGTCCAATGGTCGAAGGGGCTTTTGGTCCTTTGGTCTTTTTACCCCAAAAATAGAAAACCCATAAATCTGCAATGTCGGAGCATTTAAAATGAATAAAAAGTCAATGTGCCGAGCTATTAACTGCCTGATGCATGCCATCCACTGAGCTTGCTGATGGGGTTGGAGGGGAAGCGGAGGGGCTATGGGACCATCGCAATATCGCAGCTGGGCAATGTGTGGATTGTGTGGTGGGCTGTGAGGAGGGGGGAACAGTCAATGCAACCGGTCGCCATTTTCAACAATACATTTGTATTTGCATGCAGCGGTGCATCCGGACACACAGCAGCGAGTCGAACGGACGGACGGACGAACGGACGGACGAACGGACGGACGGATCTAGGGATTGGGCGGTCGAGCGGCTCGCACACCTTCCGGTACACAGAGCACTAGTCTATGGCGTTACAGTGTGTCAAATCTAAGGTTTTGTAAAGTTTCGATATAATTGCAAAATTTGATAATTTAAAAATTTACATACAGTCTTGAATTTTAGAAGGTCAACCTTATAACTTAATATATATATATATATATATATATATATATATATATATTCTTATGATGCCAATGTGCACAGTGTGTTTTGGTTGTTTGTTTGACTGTGAGTCGGCTGAAACATTAAAATGCTGAAATAAAATGCCAAACAATGCAAAAGCGTCGGCTGCATTCCAGAAAATAGTTTTTTGTGTGTGGGTTTTTGTTCTTTTTGCTTGTGTTTTTGGTTTGCGGCCGGGCCGGGCCGGGCTCTGTTGGCCGTATAGCTTACAGGCAAGACAGGTGGGTAGAGTTGGGGCTTGTTTGGGCCTAGCTAGGTGGAGGTCGGACTGCAACATTTTCAAGTATATTAAATATTTTTGACAGCGTTTTCAATTTCGATTACCATTTTGACCATTCTTCTCCCTCGCATGCAGCATGGGCGTGCAGCTGCAGCATGGCCACTCCCACGGCCTTGGGGGTGGCACTGGTGGTGGACATGGTCACAGCCACGGCGGATCAAAGAGCAGAAAGAAATCCAAGAAGGTCACAACTCATGTGAATGCCACATCGACGCCCTGCGCCGCCTCGCCGACGAAACGTATTGAAGGCGGCGTCGCCTTCGATCCAGAGGATGCGGAACTTCCTGGCGCTGGGCTGCCCAGCTACTCGTATCAAAATGCCAAGCTGGTGGATCCCGGACTGGATCTGGAAATAGCCGCCGTCCTGGCGGAAACGGCCCCGGGCACCCATCACCATGGAGGCCAGGCGGGCCGCGAAGCAGTCAACATGAATGTGCGGGCCGCTTTCATTCACGTAATTGGGGATGTTATCCAGAGTGTGGGTGTCTTTGTGGCCGCCGGTGTAATCTACTTTTGGCCCGAATACGCAATTGTCGATCCAATTTGCACATTCGTCTTTTCCATTATCGTCCTCTTCACCACATTCACAATTATGAAGGATGCGCTGCTGGTGAGTAAATGGTGAAGATTCACTCAATTTGTGATTAACAATCAATTTTAAATAATATTAAATAATATTTCTGAGGCAGTTTTAACTATATTTAGCTTAGCAAATTGGAAATTTAATTCACTTATCAGGCTAAAAAAACATAAGATTTAGATAGATACTTTCTGAAGAAGCACAATATATTGAATTATTTTCAATTATTTATATGTGAATGTTATCAGAGTTTTTTCCAACAATTTCTAATGCCTGAAAAAGTTTATTTAACAGATATATATATATATATTTATAATCAGAAATAACGCAAATACATCAACTACTACTATTCATATAATTGAAAATCTAGAAAATTATATAATGATTTATAATTATAATAAAAAATTATACTTAATGTGAATGTATCAGTGAAATAGTTTAGTTTTGCCGATGCTATAATTTCTATACTTAAGTTTTTAATATATATTATCATTTTCTTGACGCGCAGACAGTTTAGTTATTAACAAGTTGTACAAATACTTAATTAATTAATACATTAATTTGATTTTCAATTATTTCAATAACTAACAACCTGAACTTCTCTATATATTTAGTGTACAACAAATTAATTTCAATCCAAAGTTAAAACTTAATATTAAATTATGCTCGAGTTCATATTTTGTATTAATTTATGAAATCGATCCATGCCACTGAATACCGTTTCTGTTTTTAAATATAGCCTTCAATTCAACACCAACTTTGTATTGCCTATGCAAATGCAAAAAGTTACTCAATTAATTGGCAACTGCAAAAGAAAATGAAAATTTGATAATGCTGAAGACTATTAAGATTAATGTTAATAAAAATTGGCTATGAAGTTATAAATTTCATTTTTATACTAATTAAAAATGAGCTTTAATAAATATTGAATATTTGACATTTGACAAATATATGTTTGGTTTATTTTTAAAAAATTAGTAATTCATTGTTTTAACTATTAAATATGTTTGGTTTGGTAATAAAGTTGACCACTAAATTTATATTAGTAAATGCTGAAAGTGTAATTTACATTTACTTTATGTTAGAATTAGGATGCCTTAATGGTTTTATTACTGTCAGATTTAGTTAAATACATTTGCATATTGTAATTTTATTGTAAAATATCGTATTTAACTTGGACAAATATTTACAATTGTAATTTAAACGATTATGTTTTTTTTTATTTTATTATTTAGTCTTGTTAGTAGAACATTTAAAATTAGTTTTATATATTAGTGAATGGCATTATTATTATTTTTCATTGGAATATCCGACACCATTTTAGACAAGCTTATTAAGGCCGAAATGCAATATTATATTAATTATATTATGTGTTTGTTCCAGGTGCTGATGGAGGGCACTCCCAACTATATGCACTATGAGGAGGTTCTGCAGATATTCCAGCGCATTGAAGGCGTCGAGCGTGTTCACAATTTACGCATTTGGGCGCTGAGCATTAATAAAGTGGCGCTATCTGTGCATTTGGCCATTGGTAAGTAGCCTCCGGGAATCAACAGCCCAGCGAATATATATGAGGGAGGGGGGGGGTGGTTTTACAATCTACATGTGTTTTCATTTCCCTATCTCTCTCTCACACTCTGTGTGTGTGTGTTTGTGTGTGTGTGTGTACTCTTCATGGTAATTATCCCAATGGATTCACTGATGTTGTTTTTGTTTGTAATGTTGTGTTGTTTGTTGTTTGCTGTTGTTGTTGTTGTCTGTTGTTGTCTGTTGTTTGTTGTCTGTTGGGTTAGCCGCATTGCTTCATGTCCACGGCAAGCGCAAGCAATTAGGTTAATTATTTTTGAAATGGCTTTTTAAGCGTGGCCAATTTCTACTGGGCGACGACCATCAATGTTATCAGCGTTGCTGTATTCGCTAATCGTTGTTCACTTTTAACTAATTTAACCTTTTTTTTATGTTTTGTTCTGTAGGAGCCACAGCCAATGCCAAGCGGATTCTCGACGCGGCTACTTCTGCGGTGCATTTGCGCTACAATTTCTTTGAGACAACCATCCAAATCGAGGACTATACAACCGAAATGGAGAACTGCAACCAGTGCACGGTGCCGGCCAAGTGACAGACATTGGCAAACAACCCAATTTCAGTTCATTCAATTTCATTGCCCAATAACAAATTAGCGCCCAAAGACCTGATCCAAATGCGCATACCATTATCACCATACATTCGATTACAAAAATGTATATGTATCTATTCGATAAGCACCATCCTGCAACCTGCACCAAACCCCTATCCACCCATCCACCCCTGCAATTTAAAGTGTAAACAAATGCTGTGTTTTGGCATCACAGCTCAGTTAGGCCAGACAAGATAACAATCCAAAATATTATTCACCACGTTTTCCGTCACACGTCACATGATTTTAACATTTTGTCATATTTTCAAACACAGTGGTTCAATCTAATTATTTGCATACCACAAATGCAAAATACTTTGAATGGTAAATTAAATTTAATAAACGAAAGTATTTTCTATTACTGTGTTTAAATTGTTTAGGCTTAAGCTGTATTTATTTTTAATAAATATCAGTCAATAATTAATTTATGTTTTTCTTGCTAATCATTTGTGGATATCAATTAAATGATTCAATTACAAAAATATAATAAGTATACATTCCATATAAACAGATACAATATGGATGGATAACATGATACAAATTGAAAGATCAAACTTTATTTTAATTTACTATATTATGCAAACGAACTAGGGTTAAAATATACACTAGCCTTATCTTTATATATATATAGTATATATATATATTACGATATATATGAGTTTCAGCTTTCAGGACATATAGCTATAATTTTAAACTATAGCTTAGTTCAAGGGTATATATATACACAATATAGAAATATGACTGGTTGACATTGTTATCATTATGTGAGTATCAGTAGGAGTATCATCAAACATATATATACATTATTTATCTATAAATATTGGAATAAATTGCTTTAGATTATAGCTGCTTAATTGACTTATAGTCTGTATACAATTATAAGATAGGCGTTATTTGTATAAAAGTCTAGTTTTACCACTTCATTATTATTTATTGAACAATTTTAAATTTTAAAACGCAATCCTTCGCTTGCTTTGCACTGCTTTTGACACCAATGTACCCAGTATCAAAATATTTGTGTATCTGTGCTGAAAACTTTGCAACATTTCGATGCGTTGGCGATATGCAAACACGCATAAAAGTTATTAAGCTGCCGCTGGCGTTGCACAAAAATTTGCATCAGACACGCAGGTAGGCAGAGAGGCAGGCAGGCAGGCAGGCAGAGAGGCAGGGAGGCAGGCAGGTAAACTAGGTGTCCGGCCACAGTAGCCATCTCTATATATATATATATATATACATAACATACCGCTAATGCTAATTTATGAAGCGGGCAGCTAAGCTTGACACATCGACTCTCCAGGCCAACAACCTGACCGAACCTGACCACAATTCCCGTGCATAATTTGGCAATGCGTAAGCGTCAAACGCCGACGATGTCGCCGCTTGAAATTATGTTTGAATTGGTGGCCAACAAACAAGGTTGCCCCCTGCTCGATTTTCCCTAATCGGCGTCAATTTGTTGACAGCTTTGTATGCTTCGAGCGTGCCCGGAGGTGGCAATACCAGCGCAATTCTTAGTCAGCTCCTACACACGCACTCACACAAACACACACAAACATACACACACACACACACAAACACGACCCTTACGAACTTGTTGTCTTGGCCAAAAAACTGCAGTAATCATCATTCAGAGTCAGAGTCGCGGTTAGGGCGGAGAGACCCGGCAAGTCGACGCAGGCGCAGATTAGCAAGTGCTAAAAAGAGAGCGGAATTTTAGGAATTTTGGGAATTTTAGTTCAAGTGAGTGAGAACCACACTCGTTGCGGCTTTCGACTTTGGCTGCCACTTGACCCGCAGTCGACAACTGTGCATCATCGCTGCTTCAGAAATGCATGCCACAACCTCTACACAGACGCAGTCGGGGTCGGGGGGAGCGCTTAGCCTTAAGTTATTAACTGTTAGGGCGGCGTTGGTATCTAACCTTGACCCACACAAATCTAATGCGATGTCCTTTGCAATTAAACACACACACACAGCTCTTCACAGGCATCATTTAATTTGCCTACACAAATATTATATGTTTCAATTAGTCGAAGTCATTAGCCAAATAGATGCCGTTAACACATTTCGGCCAAAGCTCCTAACGGGAGCTCACAGCTAAACTAGGATCAAAAGCAGCCCGCAGCGTGCTTAAGCAATGTGCGTATATACGATGTATGTGTGTGTGTGTGTGTGTGTTAAAATGTTTGTTTACATTTGTGTTTGAGCGCCTAAATACGCAAATCACTCAACAGCTATAACTAATTGAAAGGGAATTATGTAATAAAATATGCTCTTTTAAGCTAGTTATAACTGTATATATATATATATATATATATATATATATATATGTCTAAATATTAATTTGTTATGAATGTTGTTCAGATTGATGATGCATCTACATTTAATTATAATTGTTACTATATTTATTTTATTCAATTCCGAAATATTGGTAGAATGTAATTTTTTCTTTTAATAATTCGCTAGCTGAATTTTCATCAAGTCTCATTAGCTTTGCATTTTTTAAATTAACATTTAATTTTTAATTTAAAAAAAAATAGTTAAAAAAACATATTTAAATTATAACTGATTTTTGATTTAATTTAAGTTATATTAAATAGTGGGAATTCGCTCTGCTGATATGAACCAGGATATGAAATACACAATTATTTTTACTAGCTTTGTAATTAATTACTATTAAGTTAGTTATGCTAATAGGACGCGCCAAGCAAATTCGGTTGCCATGTTGTCCGCTCAATGTTAACTCATCGATGAGACAATTACATGGAAAACCTGACTTCGAAACAATGCGCCAAAAAGTTGAACCCAAAAGCGGACGAACGCTCCTATTGCCGTTTACCCATTCTCCAACCCACTCCACTGCATTCATTCTCCACTCGCACTTTTGCTTTGCTGTTTCTTATCTGCTTGCTTGCTTTGTATCTTAACAACAGTTTCAGCAATGCTTTCAATACCTAACTGCATAGAACCCCAACTGCGCAGTCGAAGTCGACGTATCCGTTGACGTCCAATATCGCCGCTGCTCATTAAAAACTTCCAGGCAGCTCGAACTTTGCACCAGATAAACAACAGCAAAAGCAGCAACAATGGCATCGACAAAAATTGACAAAATTATAAATGCATAAGGAAATTTACTACATCATTTTTACTATTCCCCATTAAAAATGCAATCCAATTTACAAATATTTCAGCGGCGTGGAAAAGTAGAGGTTTTGGAGTATTATTAAAGGAATTGATAATATATGCTTGATGTATATACACCAATCAGATTGATATCCAAGTCTTATTTGAATAGTGTTGAAGTGAATTTGTCCATTTAAGCTCAGTTTTTGCAGCCATTCAGTAATATTAACTGAAGTCATTTTAATTATTTTATAAATTAACAATTTTTTTTTTTTATAAGTACAATATTTTGTGTAATCTTATTAATTGATTTTCATGTGTTTTTTTATTATTTATTTTTCTTATTTGATTTTAGTTGAATAACTCCATTCTCCATTTCGTTACGATAATTTAAAATATTTTATTTTCCTTGGCACTTCAATATATATTCTCCTTTGTACTTTTTATAGCTTTATCTATTGCTTGTTAAATTTGCTTAATCTATGGCTACATTTAAAGCTAAATATTCAGTAAACGCTACGCATGCATTGTACTCTTTGCAATTCCATTCGCAGTGACCTCTGCCCCGCCCGCTTGGCCTTCCAGCTGGTGTCCCTTACAGTTGTCACGGCTTCCTTTTATAGACAAATATTGCGCGCTGGCATGTGCCTGGCGGTCTGGCACTTTCCCCAGCTACATTGGGCCGCGAATACGTTTGTTTTCCGTTTTTCTTCTTTCTTTTTTTCCTTTTTTAATTTTTTATTTTTTTTGTTGTTTTCTCTTTTTTTGACTGCCTGTCCCAAAGGGTTTCTGGCAACTTGCCTGTGGCGCTCTTTGCACTACATGGAAATGTCGCGGCTTTCTGTCTTTCGCTTTTATTTTGCTGATGCTGTTTTTCGTGTTGTTGTTTTTGTTATTTTACATGGCAGTGGTCAGTTACGGGTCTGGGTCCGTGGGTATTCGGTTATATTGAAAAATTTGAATGCTAGTAAAAACTTTTAATTGTCGCTGGTCAACGACGCGTCGACGTTGACGTCGCCGTCGCCGTCGTCGCCCTCACATGTTGGCCAGGACATTTAAATGGCGCCGTTGCCTGTTATTGTTAACAATATTTTTCAATGCAATTTTCCCTTGATTAAAATATGCAATGAAATGTTTTCCGGCATTGTACACTCGATCTACTCTCATTTCTATCTCTCACAAATTATGGCAAAAATTTAATTCTCATGACCAAAAGCGGCTTAAAAAATTTCTGCTTTATTTAATCAGAATGCCAGCTGCTATTTTAATTCTATTTATGTTGGATACTCATTCGTATTTAATTTATTTCTACTAAATATGTTTATTTATAATTCCTGACACAAATAAAAAATTTCAAATTTTTAAACACATTGTCAATGAATTTTCTACAGATGATTAAATAAAATTATTGCCCTTAAATACATTAAAAAAAAATAAATAAATACATTAAATACATTCCCAGCGTTGGAAATCTTGTTTGAATTGCCTGCTAGAGATTCAAGCCAGGATAACATTTTTCGTTTACGCGGGAATTGATTAGGATAAAGAATCAAAGTCGAGTATTTACAAGAATTTCAGAAAAATATTTTTACTTGATTGCACTTTGCAATTTTTTCCGATATAAATAGCAAATTTTTAAAAAATAAGACTCCAGACTCAGATCAAGCCTTCGCCGATAGACCATAATCATCAGTTGCTTTTGCCATATCCTTGCCAAGTTAGTAGCTCTAACTGCATTTTTCGACATTTGATAACGTAGAGCTTATTACTAAGTTATTTAAAGGTCTTTCAGCATGTAAGCTGTGCTGATTAGATGTGATTACTTCTTAACTACATCATTTTAGCTCATTGAATTCACTCTATCCTAGCTACTACTAACTTATTAGAATTCATCTCATTAGTTATCAAGTAATTTCAAAACAAGATGTCAACGGACTTTAGTAAGGCTTTCGACTAAGTAAATATTTCTTTGCGAGTTTACAATTCACATAGTTTATTTTAGAGATTCTTTCTCTAAGTTTGTTTAAATTTCTTTCCTAGTAACAAAAGGAAGTCAATTTGGTCCCTTGTTATTCACATTATTAAGAAATGATCATCCGTGCCTTATTAGTCATTTTCGGGTACTGATATGGTATGTCGATGAAGTAAGACTGTGTCTGTCATCTTCTGACTCTTTTATAGGACAGAGGCTTCTGGCTGACTAAGAAAGTTTTGAGGACTGGTGTCGTATTAATTTATTAAAATAAATAATGTGCAAATTTATGTTTTTACAGACGAATACATATTTCCTTAATGAAAAGCCATTGGGACGCATTTAATGTGTTGATGATTTGGCTATCCTTTTAGATGCCAAGCTTAAATTTGGCAAACATATTTCATTCTCTGCTAATTGAGCCATTGCTGTCCTGGATTTCATTATATTCTTGAATATTGGTCTTGTATATGGTCCGTTAATTACACTCCTCTCTTAATTCAAATTATTATAGCCCATTTAGGAGCCATAATGCACATATTATAAAATTAATAAGCTCTGCTTCTTCTATATTATCTAAAATTTTTATGTTAAGTTATTTATATAGTAAATTGCGATTCCCCTAACCGCATGTTATACGGCGCTCCGTCCCTTTCGGTTTGGTGGATCGTGTGGCACAGTTGGGCCTCTTGAGTATGCTGCCTGTTAGTGCTTCAAGGTGCAAATTAACTTAGATGAAATATGGCAGCTATACATAAATTAAATATGCAACATATTTGCATATATAAATAAAGACTAAACTGAATTATAGGATGAATGCATTTAGCTCTTATATGTTTTCATCGTAAGATTTACTAATAACTTATTAATGTTGAACAATTGCTTCATATATTTGCAATATTTGTATACTGCTTTTACAAATACAATAAGCGTAGAAACAATCAGAAAAATAGAAAACTGTTGGGTTTAAAAATATTTCAAAGTATAAAAACAAATTGCACTTGTCAAGGAAATAATTAAATAAATAATTAATTAAATAATTAAAAGAGTTGATGACCATATTTTAATTGTATTAGGAAATAAATGTATTTTTCAATAACAGCAATTTATAATAGTTGCATCTCAAGCAACTTTCAAGGCAATCAACTTTGATGTTCGTATTTCAATGGAACATTAAAGTTGCTTGCGGTTGGGGTTTGGGGGCGGGTGCCACGCCTCTGGCAATGAATTATGTAGACTTTAACCCGAGTGCTTTTTATCGATGCACCACAGCGCGGCGGGGTCACACCGGGGCCATGAAGACGTTGTCAGCCAAACTCCAACAACAACAACAACAAAAGTATTTTGGGCAAGTTTCTAGTTTCGCTTAGGACAGAAAATAGGAAATGGTACAATAAACACAGAACGCATATAAAAGGACATTTGAGTTCATTTGTTTGGAGCGTTGTGGTGCAGCTGGCGTTGGTGGTGCCGGTGGTGCTGCAGGACGGTGGGCGTGGCGACTTACATTGCTGCATTGTTGGTGCCTTGTTTGTGCCTTGTTTGTTGCCGCCACTTTTGTATTTGTTGTCCTTGTTGTTGTTGTTGTTAAAAACAATGCCACAACGACTACGGTTGTGTGGCAGCGGCACCGAAAAATAGCTGCAGCAAACTTTTGTAAAACTATACAATTGCATAAAATTGTCAAAAATTTATAGGGAATGCGCTTCAGGGATATATGCGAAGGCAACGCAGCCGAGTGCCTAAAAAATGAGCACAGTGCGGGAATTGAATACGAAGAAAAACAAGTAAGAATTCTATAGTCGATGTAGGCGATTTCGACTACGATATACCCTGAACCCAGTTGTTAAAAATATTCAAATTTTATTGGCCATCTTTTACAACGCATATTTTTATTTGCAAGCCCGAACTGATCTCTAATTGGCTGCCTAGAAACACGTTCATATACATAAATACACAAATACATACATATACTCAATTGTACGTAACGGGGCTCTTCACAATACACACAAAAATATATGTACTCATCGATTATCATGCCATCTCTCTCTCTCACACATGCGCTCACATATTCAGGCAGAAAATGCTAATAGAAATAAGATCAATATGAGAATATATTTTTTACCATAACTTGAGTGTTTTTTACCTAATCATGATAATCAATATTATGCATATACATAATTAATTGTTAATTAAAATATTCTGCTTTTAAAATTGTGTATTTTTTCTTTGTATCGGAAACCGAAATGTTTCGATAATCGTGAAACGAAAGCAGTTAATAAACAAACTTGATACGAGAATCTAAATTCAAAATTTCAACTCTATAGCTCTTAAAGTCTCTAAGATCCGCCAATCCATACATACGGACGGACAGACGGACATGGCTATATCGACTCGGGTGTTAATCCTGATAAAGTATATATATACTTTATATATATATATATATATATATATATATATCGGAGATGCTTCCTTTTGTCTGTGTCGGTATACCCTTTTAACCCATTTTCAATGGGTTCAGGGTATAAAAATATGGAAACCTTTTTGATGGCACATAGGCGACTTTAGAAGATTGCTGAAGTCACTTGAGTTATGGTCTGCATGCAATTTCCAGCATTCCATATGTTCTAAATACACTTAGATTTCTTTCTAATATGCAAATAACAAACTTTTAAAAGTTAAATAGTTTCCATTTTATAAAATATGGTTATATATTTTAGCTAATAAATTAACAAATTTATTCACTATTTCTATTTTTTAATCTTTATTCGGTTTTCTTCTAAGATATTATTATTTTAGATTTTTTTTTTTTTTTTTAGACAAAATGTGGGCAAAGTAAAGAATATAATTACTTATATAGATCAGAGCATTTTTTGATCAAAGATTTGTTCATTGAACTAATAAAAGTTGCTCTACGCTAATTGAGAAATAAAGTATTATATTAGCTCATATTAAAATTGAATTTTAATTAAAAATTATGAATATTAAATTAGTATAAACGAGCGTGATAAAATTTGTATATATGAAATAATTGATCTCAATTATACCATATATGTTTTCAGACAGATTATAAGACTTTGCTTAGAAAGCAAAAACAAGTTTTACGTTAAGTTCAAACGGAAATTCCATCAAATTAGTTGCTAAGAAAATAATTCCTTGATTATGCCACGACATTAGTAAAAGTTGTAAAGTTTTAAAGGTTCTTTGCAACACCAAAACTGCAGTGGCTCGCATTACCTGCATGTTCGTGTCTACCACAAATCGCAACTTTTTGTGTAGAGCACATGCGAAACCTGAAAATGAACTAGGACTGCATCGACTACTTGCCCCAACCACCAACCATGCCCCTTAGGCTTTCCAGGTTGCTGCTGCTGGTGTTCGAGCTTAGTCTTAGCCACCGCATATTGTCGCCTAGCTCGCAACTGAAAACGGCTGGTTTGCATGGCCAGCACTTAAAAAAAATACTACCTTTGCATACATATATACACATACATACATTCATATACATACATATATAACACGCCCCACACGTTAAACCAATATTTTGCGGGTAGCCCCGAAGCCATCGCTGTTTAAAGTTATTCAAAGCTTTTCCTGGTTTTTATTTCGATTCGTTTTTATCATACTCTGATACCGATTGTTTCATAGTATATTGGTTTTTCTTATGCTGTCTGTCTGTCTGCAGGAATGCAACTTTGTGTGACATCCTTCGAAATACAAACTTTGAAAAAAAGTTAAAAATTACAGAGATAAAACCACTGGAAGGCTGGGAAATCGATCAAATCGATAAACACAAATCGGTATAGCCACAATTGAATGATTGCAGACACCCAATTTGGTAGGTTTTTGGTGTTGTTCTTTAAAGAGCAAAGGCACCATTTCCTAAGCATTTGAAATGGCCATATCTTTCCCATATTTTTATTTGGAGCCATCAAATTATATATATTATATATATTATATTATATATATTATATATATAATATATATTATATATATATTACTGGTAGCCTATAAAAATCTGTTGTATCCACACCCACACTTGCGCACTTGCGGAAAGTGTAGACCGATAAAATCGTTTATCCCACAACTTTAAAGATTGAATTACCAACTTTTGAGGTAAACTGCATATGCATTTTCAGACAACGCCCACAGACCACGCTGAGTACAGGAACTTTGATTCTATTAGCCTGAAATGCTCATATCTTTCATATTTTGTCTGCTAGGGTCACCAACTTCCCTAAGAGATCGATAGGAATTTGTTTCTCCATGGCCACTCCGGCACCCCAAATCCATACACCTGCTAGTGTATATCGAAAAAATTAAATATCTCAAGCAATTCTTGGCTACATCTTATCAGCTGGAATTACATATGGTCCCAGAGTATCTCGCAGTCGGTTACGCCTGACTGCAGCGATCCAACCTGTATTCTGTATTCAGTTTCCTTTTCTTTTGTTTTGGTTTATTTTTTTAAGTCTACAGTCAGCAGAAAACAATTAAACCGCTCAAGCTACGCTCAGCAACTGTGTCCTGCCCTGCCCCGCCGGCAGTAGCGAAACCCCAAAGAACTGACCACTCAGTTCACTAGCTCATCCCGCATTGACTGGCCGCAGATTTAGCTGTTTTTATTGTGCCCATTGAGGGAAAGCCCGCAGGGGCTGCATGGGTCGGGGGTGTGGCAGCCCCCTTAGCCCGCGAGCACTTTGCAAAGCGCTTTCCCTTTTCCCCCATCCACCTTTTTCCTTTCCTGCTGCACACGATGCGGGCGGGCAATGCAGCTCACCCACCCAAAAACCACACACGCACATAAATTGTGCACCGCTGACGTGGTGTCAACCATACCGTCGCTGCCAGGCACAGGCGTGTGAGAATTCTGGGTGCTGGTCCAAAGGAAACTGCTGCTGCTGCTGCTGCTGCTACTGCTACTGCTGTGAGCGGATTCACTGACTCTGCTCAACTGGCACTCAAAGGCGGTGGGTTGTGTGGTGCACTGGGTGCACTTTGTACAGTGTTCTGTGTGCTGTGTGGTAAGGTCTGGGCATGGGTATGGATATGGTTGGGTGTGGTGCTTTAATGACTTTGTCATAGAGTTGACAGTCTCGAGCGTAAAGCGTGTAACGAGTGGGTGCGACAACACAATATATAACATGTCCAAATTGTCTTTTAAAAGTGGCTCCATTTCTGGCTTCCTTCTTTCCTTGCTTGCTGGGATAATGTCTTAAAGGAGTGTGGAAAGTTGGCTTGTAATATTTTTCCCATTTATTTCATGTATCTCGTTTGAATTCCCTTTCTAAGAATATGTGCTAAAAAATGCCTATCTTTGAATCGGATTTTACTAATCTATCCTATATATATATAGGGAATCGAAAACATGATGATACCTTCGATATCAGGGGATAATCATCTAAAACCAAGATAAAATTTGCAATGACGAGGCTAATTTATATTACCTTAGCTATTTTTTTACTCCTTTGTTAAATGCATATTCTACATATGTTTTGTTATCGCTAAGTTTGATTCCACAAATTAATTCTCATCTTTTGACCAACTATTTCAATCCCATGTATGTGATCTAGTCATTCGATATGGCCGGCTCATATATAATGCCTACTGAAAGATATATGACAAGCTTGGAAATTGCTTTAAAACTGAGGGAGACACGCTGAGGGACATCGTTATATATTAATTCGTAATGATGAACAAGAAAAATTTTATTTATACTTAATTCAAATTTCATACGTTACTTCAAAATTATAACTTTTTAGGGTAAAAATAATACAAACTTTACTTATTAGATATTATCTAATATCTAATCTATAAAGGCAATTACTTTCAAACATGTTTTTATTTATTAAATTCCACATAAAAGAGTGTTTTTTCGAATTTATTTTTACTTAAAAAAAAGGATAATTTAAACCTTTATCTATTTATTTGCTATCATTAAATCTCCCATTAAATCAATAAGCTTTTGTCTGCTTACATTTCTTTCACTTGTTAATCACATATTTTTAGAGTACTTCCGAAAGAGATTTTGTTTACTTTCTATCTGAAAGGTAAGTTATAATGAAAAATTAAGAACTACGTTGATTTATAATAATCTTTCCATTTTTGAATGTTGTTTGCAATTCGTTGACTTCTAGACAAAACTAATAGAAAGTAAGTTTTCATGTTTGTTTCTCATGTGTTTTAACTATAATTATTTACTTTCATTTATTTGCATACACTAATTGCACAAGCACTTCAAGCAACCTGTTTGCCCACATCCAAGGACTTATAATTAAACTTGCATTTCCATTCTCGCACATTATTTTTGTTTTAAATTCATTTGATTAATATCACGCCTCATTTGCTCCTCCAACTCCAACTGGCTGCATGCACAAACTGCTCATTAAAGCCAAATGTATATATATATATATATATATATATCTAAATATAAATGTAGTTCTTATTTGTATCTCTATCTGTATATGTATCTGTATCTGTATCTGTATGTGTATCTATGGTGTCTTTCTAATGAGCTTACATGCCATATTGTAAGTAATTTAAATTGAGCCCACTTGTATGGCGCTTGTGCGCAAAATGAACTCGAAATGCACTTACCATCCTTATCTGCACCTTTCCGTACTCCCCCCCTCAACCCACCCATACCTAACTAGTTTGAATGAATTGTGGACTTAGGGGTTTGTGGTGGTAGAAAGGGTTGTGTGTGGGTGGTGTGTGTGTTGCATGAGTGTGTTGGCTGCTGCCGTCTGCGCTCGTTCAACTAAATGAATAAACTTTTTCCGTGCATACTCTTTCGGCGGTAAATAGTGTTAAAGTTCACACATTTGATTTGTTTTTTTTTTTTGTTTTTTGTTTTTCGTTTTTCGTTTTTGTATTTTGTTTTTTTTGTTATGCTATTTTGCCATTTCTGTTTAACATGGTTTTTGCCACCCAAGCCTTATTTCTCGCTCCACTTGGTGGCTGCTGACTGTTTTTTAGCATTCACACAATTTTTTGACAACATTTGTGTTCCTTTCGCAGAAATAGTTTTTCCATTATGGCATATAGGGGGCGGCTAGGGTTGCGTTTGGGAAAGAGGGAAAGCGGGGGAAATAGGGAAATAGGGAAGGAGGGAAGGAGGGGCCAGGCATCGCATATATAAAGTAACCAAAACAAGTAAAGTGTAAATTAGCTTTTGGCTGTTGTTGACGTTGTTGGTTTGGCTCTCGTTGTGGGTCTCTGGCTGGGCTGCTGTGTTGCAGGCAAAAGTTTGTCATTTGGTTTTAATAAAAACACTTGCGCTCACACACACACACACACACACACACTCAGAATACACTCATACTCGGCATACTCGCTACTCACACTCACACTCACACTCACACTCATACTCATACTCAACTCAAACTCACACTTTCCATGCATTCACACTCTTGCAGCAAGCACTTCATTTGCGCACAACATGAGGGAAAGTTAACTGAAGGACTTTTCGGGTTTCCGAGGGTCTGATAACCCTGTTTATTTTTGGGTCTGCTGCTCTTGACACGCCAACCCAAAAAAAAAAAAGAAGAATATAACCGTTTCTCAAAGTTTATTTAGAAATTAAAATATTGTGCTTGTCAGGCTCAAAAGATGCATCACTGCACTCCAAGTAGCTAGGCAGACTTCTGGCTTATTCGATCCATTTCATTTAGCAATCTTAATAGCATCCTCAAAAAAAAAAAATATCTTTTATATTAAGAGGAGCTAAAAGAATTGCTTTTTTATTTGGCTTAAAGACATTTCATATTTGTTGAATTGTAAATTATTTTTCTTAAGACTGAATAATCAAATTTAATTAGAATTAGTATACAATTTTTTATATTCTGTTATAGAGTACCAAAAGAATAGAAAGTAGTAAAACTGATAGCAAAAAGTGGTCTAGAGGGGCATGAAAATGAAGAGGAAAAATTGAGGTATAAGCAATTACTTAAATTCTCCATCTGATTTTAAAATACAGCAAAATTAAATTATGTTTTTAATATATTATTTAACAAATACCCATGCTTGAAATAGATATATATTAATATAAAAAATAATTTTAAATTGAAGTAACAAGCTAAAACATTAATTAATAATTTACTTTAATATCTCCATATTGACTGATTCGAGTTTTGAAACCTTATTAACACTAAATTTGAGTTGTGCTGCCGCAGTCAAATGATATGCTAATTAATTTTCATAACAAAAGCTATGGGCTGTATCAGGATTTTGCATACTTACGGCCATTAGTCGGTTATAATTGAAATTGCATAATCATAATCCCACTCCAAATCAAAATCGGACAAATCGGACAGTTATGCTGTTGAACTGACAATTAGAGAGACAAGCCAAGAGTTTGTGGGTGGTCAGGGGAAACGGAGTGGTAGACGGCAATATTGGGGTTGGTGTTCAACTTCAGAGGCATACACAAATCACATCTGTAAATAGACAACCAAAAAGACGTCCGACGTTTTGGTCAGTTACAGTTACATCAATTGCCAGACAATCGCACAAACCCACAAGCAACAGTCCAGGCCAGCCGTCCATTCAGGCATGGGAAGACGGAGCATGCCACACAACAATGGACCGGGGAACTGTTAGCCAGACACAAACATATCCAGTTGAAGCGTACAAACTTGTCTTCAATCCCCCTTCACCAACAAACCCCTAACTTACAGTTAGAGTTAAACAAAGTCGGTAGTTGGCGGGCAGCAAATGAAGATTATTATCATTTGGCTGCCAGGCAGCATTCACACTTTGATGTACTCTGTGTATTCACATACACCAAATGCCTATTCATTATAATTGGTGGGCGTGGCTATAATGTGGCTCTTGTTGTGGTCTGTTGTGTTGTGTTGTGTTGTGTTGTATGTTGTATGCCTATTTATTTGCTTGCTCATTGCGCTCTTAAAGGCCTACTCATGTCCGACATGGACATTGAGCAGTATCCACTTCAGTCGATGTGACAAGCGCTAATTAAACAAAGTGCATTTTAGTCTGTTTCTGTTTCTGTTGCTGTTGCTGTTGCTGTTTCTGATTTTATTTTTTAATTCACATTTAAACTGGAAAATTAACAATTGTTTTTTCATGTCGTAATGACAAGTGGCATGCCACACCGTTGGTTAAGTTGGTTTCACTTCTCCAATACGCTGCAGAAATATTGCCATATAGATACATATATAAATGAAGATGCAACAATTACAAATATATTTATCACAAGATACAATTTAATATACTCACATATCGATCAAACAGATTGTTTAATTATGTTTTTTATTTTGTTGTGCAATATAAAATACTAGTTAAAAAAACATTAAAATAATTATCTTTTATAATTATAATATTTAATAGTATGGTAATTAAAATTAATGCTTTATTTAATAGTTATAATTTTATAATTATATACAATTTGAATAAAATATTTAACTTTAAATATTTATTTAGTTTGTTTTGATCACTGTTTATATTGAATTATTTTGCATTTAGCAAGAAGTTACTTATCTGCATAAAATATATCAATTACCCAATCATTGCGAGAACCTTTCTCAAAGGACATTTAATCACATTGCTTGCAACTGTTTCCTTTAAATTGTACGCCTGATTGAAAGTTGCTGCTGTTGCAAGTGCAAAGAGGAAAAACGAATAAGGAATGTAATTTGCATGGGGATGATGCCTCTCAATGATGTGGTATCAACTTAACTAAATGCATATAGACACACACAAAAACCTCACATTTATATTTGCCAGCCAGTGCCTCGAGCCAATGTCTTTCATCTTTCCATTTGACCCAATATGCCCCACACATTTGATGCATGCCCTGCAATTCACATTTGAGCATAGACGAATGTTTGGGCTGCTTGGACATGCAACATTTGCCGATGGGCATCACGCAAAGTGTATAAAAATATTAAACTTGTCCTTTATATGTATATGCATGATGTGGTGTGTTTGTAGTGTGTGTATGTGTGTGTTTGTAGTGTGTGTATGTGTGTGTGTGCGTGTGTGAGTGCTTGTGGGTCCTGAATCCTGGACACATGATGCAGTCAAACCGACAATATGGAGTACATACTTGTGTAAAACAAGTTATTCCATTTTGAGGTTTCTGAATAATTAATGCAACTAAAAATGTTCAGCTCTCGTCCATTTGTTGTTTCCATTAAATTGCATACATTTGAGTGTTTGATATGTGTTGTGGATGTGTGTGTTAGAGATGAGTACAGCTCCATAATCACAATTACATTAGTGATTGGTATCTGAGTTTGAATTTATTATATCAACAATTTGATAGGCTAAATAAAGAGACTTTGATCTTAGATTAAGTGGATGCAATTTGATAAAACTGAATTTATGAATATTGCTGTTAAATTGTTGTTACAGTGTTTGTTGAATGTTGTTATACAGGCATATATATATATATATATATACATATATATACACAAGTTCCTCTTGATTTGATTGTGAAGATATTGTTTTTTTTACTGGAAATGTAACTCTTAAGGAAGCTTTATAGAAATGTAAATCTGTGAAATGTATATAATTTTGTATAATATTTCAAAGAATATCATATATGTATTCTTTAAATAGGTGAATTAAACTAGATTGTATTAATAAAAATTATTTAGTTATATTTTTCGCTAGTGTTAGCTATAATTAAAGTTGCACAATATATGCTATATTAAGTAGTTATGGAAAAATACTTGTATTGAACATGATATAATCCGTAGAAATATATATAGGAATTTCTTATTTTATGCATTACTTCCTTATAAAATATAGTAAAAGTTTTAGCTGCAAAGTAAACTATAAAACTCAGTTAAAATAGCAGGTTTTTCTTGTCACTTATTTCACATCACTATTTTTTTTTTTTTTTTTTGTGTCTCTATGTATATGCAATCGAATATTCGTACTTACACAATTGTGTGAGTGTGTGAATTAAGAGTGTGCAAGTGGGTTTGTTCATGGTACTTATATAAAGCATATTTTTATATATATTAAATTGTATCATTGAGATGCAGCTTACGCAAGTTTCCTTTGTGCAACATTTTCATGCCGAATGCATTTCACTGCGCCTTTTCCTTTGATCAGCAGCCATAAGCAATGCTCGTTGTCATTGTAATAATTTCCATCTCCTTGACAACTTCTGAGTCCTGACAATTCAATTTGATGCCATCGACTGCAAGGAAAGCTGGCAGGCAGCTACTTAAATTTTATGAAGCGTCGATATGACTCAAGCGACTCCATATCCATAAATGCTGTCCAGAGAGAGAGAGAGAGAGCGATAGAGAGAGAGAGAGAGAGAGAGAGAGAGAAGAGAGAGAGAGAGAGAGATAGAGAGAGAGTGAGAGGCAGAGTGAGGAAATTGCCATCAATGCAACTTAATCTCTGTGTCCTACCATGACAAATCGTCCTTATCATTTTACGAACGACAACAAAAAAGAATCAAGTGGAAATGGTTAGGTTCTCGCTGATTGACTAAAAGATACCTCTTAATAACTTCTTAAGTAACTTGAAAGCATACTCTACATTTTTTGTTCGTTAATCGAAATTTTTTTTTTTTTGGCAAGTTAATTCTGAGTAGGGTATGCAATAATTATTAAACTAATTTGATTTAAGCCTATAATCAAATGTTAAAAACATTTTATTTTAATTTTAACTTTTATTTGTTTCTTAATTTTATTTAAATTTATTATTCATGTACACAATAAATTAAGTTCAATGGATGTAAATGGGATTAATATTATTCTTTCTATATAAATAAATTATAAATATTCATAGAAGGCGGGATTTGGATTACTTATTTGAATACCACATTTACTAACTCTAACTCTGATAGGATTTGAGATCATTCCGATGGGTGTTCTTCTTCTTTTTTTTATTATCTAACTCTTTGTCTTTTGACAGAAAGAGGGCAAATCTGTAGAGGTATAATATGGGTCGACTTTTGTTACATTTATTTGCACAACCTCAGCAATTTGTAAGCTTGCAGGGTATATACACAAATATAGAGCAAAAACTGAAGGCAATGTTAAAGTTAAGAAAAAGCAAACAAGCAAGTTATAAAAAAAACACACACAGAAAACACACACCAGTAGAGCAATTCACACGCACAACAAAAACGACAAAAACGACAAAAACAACAACAACAAAATGCTGATAAAAGATGTTTATTTGTTTATGTTTTTGTCTTTTTATGACTTCAATTAACTGCGGACCAGATTCAGGTCCAACTATATTTTTCTATATGGCGCATTCTCTCTATATCTCCTTGTCTGTGAGAGTGAGTCTGTGTGTGTGTGTGTGTGTGTGTAGGAGTGTTGTGTTGTGTGTGTGTGTTTGCGTGTGGATTAAAGATGTTCGTTCATAATTTTTTATCTCTGCTGGCTGCGTGAGCTCAAGTTGTTGTTCCCTGATGATTGTTGTTGTTGCTGTTATTGTTGTTGTTGTTGTCTTTGGCATGCATCATTAGTTAGCTTAATGTAGTGTATAGACAATATGACCACGCCTCCTTGTTGGGGGACCTGCAGGTAGTCAGCTGGGCGGCTGCTGGTCATCGGCAGCAGCAGCAGCAGCAGCAGCAGCTAATACAGGCACCAGTCTCGCAGCTCGAGTGTGTGCGCGTGTGATGTGTGTGTGTGTGTGTAACTATAGATAACAATCACGTTTATTCCAACAAACACACACACACACACACACACACAAACAGACAGACAGAAAAACGGGCAATCAATTGCCAAAATTGAACAGTCTTAACGACTCGTTTGCGAATGCTTCGAAGATAATCGCCGGCAAAAACTGCGCCACTTAGAGCCAATGTATGGCGAACAGTATTCGCCATAATGCCCAATCTTCCGTACATGTATATATTCGTATGCAGCCCCTCCAGCCCCCTTTTAGCCAACCGACGTTTTGTTAGCCCTGGTAACGACTATCCAACTAGGGTCCATTTCTAGGCCGCGGCATCGTAGGAGGCGGCCTTTTGTGTGTTTGACGTTTATGTTAACATGTGTGTTGTCTGCCGATGCGTGTATCTCCCTCTCAGTTCTTGTCAATGCGTGTGTGATTGTGTGTGTGAGTGTGTGTGCGTGTGTGTGTGTGTGTTTATCTGCGGCGTGCGAGAATCCAGTTGAAGGAGCCTTGTTGCCATAGTATTTTCCACCCATCCGCTTTATGATCCGCGCTGCTTATATCTGTCTGTCTGTCTCTGTCTGTCTCTGTCTATCTCTCTCTTTCTCTTTCTCTCTCTGTCTGTCTGTCTGTCTGTCCCTTTGTCTTTCTGTCTCTGTGTTTGTTTGTGTATAGCTCGCGTGGCTGGCACGGTGCTGTCTTTACATGAGCCGAGCCACAGTGCCTCAAATTAAGCGATGAACTGTGTAAATATTTAATTGCCATTTCATATTCACAAATTGAGAAATTCGTTGCTTTTAATTGAAGCAATCGCAGAACTTTTTGATGCATTCAAATTATGTTGGAAGTGCAACTTTCTGGAGGACAATTGAACATATTCATTCAGGTTTCATCTACTAAAAGATATGACATATTTAAAATAATATTATTTTAAAGAACACATTTTTTTTATATGTGTAAAATGTACTCAACAAGTTGAAGAATCATCTTAAGTTATACGAGATATGTCCTTAATCTTATCAAGAATCCATTTTACAAATATAGAAATACTAATTTTCACTTAAAGCTGTCTTCATTTGAAAAAATGTAATTTCCTATTAATAATGTGATTTACTTATAATTTTAATAGAATATTTTTAAGCTTTTGATCCACTGTGCCTTTTGAGGCTTTGTTTAACTTTCTCCGACGTTGGAGCTTTTGTTGCTGTTGTTGTTGTTGTTGCTGTTGTTGCTGTTTTTGTTGTTGTTGTTGGCATTGCCATTGTTGTTATATTACGGTTGTTTCTGTTGCGGGCAAAAGGAGACTGGATGTAGCGACAAGTTCTGCGAGAGGTGTGGAGTGAGGGAGAGCCGTAGGTAGCGGGAACAAGAGTGAGTCTGTTGGTTGGTGGAGGGGGGGGGGGGTGGATAGGGGGTTGTTCGGATAGCGTGCGCCATAAAAAAGCGCTCGAGGTTGTTAAATTGACAACGTTAAACACTTTGTTTGGCATTTTCTGCATTATTAGGCGAAACTGCCGTCTGTCTCTGTAATTGATGCCCCGACAAACACTCGCACCAAAGCCACGCCCCCCCCCCCCCCCCCCCCCACACACACACACAAACACATACACACACACCGTGCTCTCCCACAATCAACGAAGTCACACACACACACACACACACACACACACAGTTCACAGTTATCGCGACCCGAAGACATGAAACAGGCCCGAACACTGATTTAAATGGCTCAAAAGTTAAGTTATCGTAATGCTAAGCGGATTAGCTGCTCGAGAAATGGTGTCTCTCATATGGTTGACATCTTATGGCCAGGACTTATATGTCTTTGTGTGTGTGTGTGTCTGGGTGTGGGTGTTTTGCGAAAGTAGTTGATTTCAGTTGATTTCACTGTCAATTTGAAATGACATTATAATATGGAAAGTTTAAATCCTTTTAAGTGGCTGCTGACGGCCGGAAGTGTCTGTACCGAAGTGAAGCCAAGTGAAGTAAATTGCTGTCCGCTGCTTGTTTTATGCATAAATTCGATTAAATGCCAAAAGGTTAAATCTCAGCCAAACATCCATCCTCCTCGCTCTCCCCACTCCGTCTTATCCTTAAATTAGGCACCAGCGCACGTAAATCTGTTGAATGTCATGTCAAAGGGCACTCAAGACGAGCGGCGGTCGTAAACTTTCAGTCTATCTCTATATATATATATATGAATACATATATATATATATATATATATATATATATATTTTATTTTTATACTCACCCTTCACGTGCAGATCTTTTTACGAGAAGAGGCAAAGGATTATTCAAGTTGCTTGGCACATTGCATAAAAGCAAAAGCGTATTAAAATTGACAATAAAGCGGCTTTTTTTATGTTTATAGTATGCATGAGGGCACACGGTGGGGCACCAGGAGGGGCACCCGGAGAGACACCGGAAGGGTGTGCGGACGTTTTACGTTTCCACGCCACCCGAGCAGATTGTGAAATTCGTTTAAATTTTTTAAAAGCCGTAGCACTTTAAAGCTCGTTATGCATCTTTTAGTGGCCTCAAGAAGGTCCTGTTTATTTGCCACTTAATTTGCTACAGTCTGTTGCAGCTACTGTTGCCCCAGCTGATGCTGCTTCGCATGCTTCCCCAATTGCCGTAGCCACTGGAGTGCAAAATATCCGCTCAACTGCAACTTATAACAATAATCCGCCCCTCCTCCATCACCACCACCTGCAGCACCCCTGCACCTCCATCGCCATCTTCATCTCTCACACATATGCATCAGCACGTGTTTGCCTGTTATTATTGTTGCTCCCGTTAGTGGAGCACCGTACTCAATCCTGTGATTTAACACTCTTCCCATTTAATTTTTTTTCTTTTTCGCCTTAAAGTGATTTCTGATCCTTAATGCCTCCACTTGGGCAACTATGAAATGGGTTTCCTATCCTATTCCTGGCTTACAAATTTACGATCGGGCAATTCTCGTTAATCTTTGACTTGAACTCTTTTTTTTACAGTTAACAATCTATGGAAAATACCTTTTACTGGATGTGTTTGAATCTTTTGTTATAAAAACAATACTACAAATTATTATTATAAATTACTAGATACCTCAAGAACTGTAATTTCTAAATTATTTATTTTCATTTTTATTTTTAAAGTATTTATTACTATTTTTTCGAAATATTAAGTCGCTTCATTTCGAAATATATTTATATTTCGAGATATATTTATGACATCGACTATTAATAATATATTATCGCTTTTCAAATTGCTCACAATTAAAAATTTTAAAGAAAAACAATTTGAATTTTCCTCATTTGCTTTTATCGTTTAACTTTCATTTGAAGTCTGATAAAAGTCGTTTTAATGACAAGAAAAACCGTTTAAAACTTTAAGCCATGTTTTAATGGAGTTCGCACAAATTTCGCTGTGAACTCAATAATTTGCTTATAGAGCATTCGCTGGGTCGTTGCTTTATGGATGTTTACACAATTTTTTGTTTTTGCTTGCACAGTTGTATTTTTGTATGAGTTACGGCAACTTTCAAAGCATAACAATTTCTTCCCACTTGGCTCCAGCGAAGCATAAAAACTTATGACTTGTCTATTCGCTTTATATGTATCTGTGCATATACAGACTGGAAAGCACACACACACACACATACGTTAAAAATGAGCAGAGGCTCGTGCTGCATGTGCCCTGTTGGCGGTGTTGCACTTTGTTTGTTTGTGCCGGTAATATTTCCTTAAATCGAGTAAACAAGTGGAATTCAACAAAGCGGAAACGGAAGCACAATGCGTAGCTGCTTGTGTTGTGAAAGTTACCTACACACAGCCACTCACACACACACACACACACACACACACACACACACACACACACACACATAAACACAGACACAGTCAAACAACACAAGTATCTCATAGAAGATGTTGTCTCAAATATGGTGGCAAATATACTTTGTTGCTCAGCTGGAGCATCTCTTCACATCTTCACATCTTCACATCCTTGCAACACGCTTACATTGGTTCTCCTTGGCTTTCAGTTGTTTTTCTTGGAAATTGCTGTTAAAAATAACAAAGCTCCTTGCGAGTTTCTCGCTTCACGTTGCTTGCCAAGTTGCTTCCTTCCTTTTGGTTGCCTTTTATCTACTATTTCTTGGCGCTCCCTCCTCCTTGCCACTACTGCCACAACTGAGCTTTTCTTGGTGTTTGTCTTAGTTATGTCAGAGTCACTCCGGCTCTAACTGCGTCCAATTGAAATTGAGACGCGACGCACGACAATTGTATTTATTTGCTCTGCTAAATGGCATAATCGAACCCGACATCCCCCCATGTGATGGTTGACAGGCTTTGTGGTGCACAGATTCTCAAAATGCCAACATCAAAAGGAACAAACAAACTATGCACTCACAACAACAACATACACTTATATAACGAACCCAATATTTACCTTATTAGTGCAGACATTCTCAAAAGGTCTCTTATAAAAGATGCCAAGTTAGGCGCTTGACTTGATTTCAAAATATATTTGTTTTTTTTTTTGCCAAAAGATTTGTCCTCTATCAACCAAGCTGAAATTTAATGATAAAAGTCTGTGTTTCAAATGTAACAATATGTCAAATATTAAAAATGTAATTTGTTTGAATATTTAGATATATTTTTTTAATAAATCGCTCTCTTATTTTCAATTTTAATTCACATAGAGAAAATTATTTTACTACTTCAAACTGTCTTTCCAAAATATGTTTATTATAGATGATTATTTCTAAACGAAAAAAGAGTTAATAATATTTTATTCGTTACTCCAATTAAAATGTAATTTACTAACCAATTAAATTCCTGTCTCTAAAATGTACTAATTAACTATTTATTTCAATAACTTAACATAAAAACTTCAAAAAAAAATATGGGTTTTTTAAAACTATTTTAATATTGATATAAAATAACTTGTTTTATTTAAAATATTTGGACTGAAACATGAGTTAAGAATTCGTTTTTTTAGTGAACACCTGCAAATGAGTGGTTTGTTAAGATTCTTAAGCTATGAGGTCCCCAAGTTAACAGATTTTGTGGTTATAAGCGACAACTTCAAAGTCACGTTTGGCAGCAAACTATAAGAGAGGAATTTATTAAATTCCGCTGGGAGGCTCTGGCCTGGCTCTGGCCTGGCTCTTGGCCTGGCTCATGAGCACCACAACATCTTTTGAAAATGCTCCGGAAAATTACGCAGCTGTGTAAAGTTTTTCCGGCATATTCAAGATGTTTGTTTCGCTTTGGTTTTTGTCGCATAGCACAACTCGGAGAGCCAAAACAAAAGTTGAAGCTGCTGCATTTCATATATTAATATATAGCATATATATAATATATATATGTATTGCTTTACTTTAACGTCTTCAAAGACAAAACTTACGCTCAAATTGTTTGTCATCAAATTATGTGGCCAAAAGTTTTTGTTGTTGTTGTTTTTGCTTATTGTGGCTGTTGTTGACCCTTGCCGCAAAAATGGGCATCATTAAAATGCTGTTACCGGACGTACAATGCATCAACCGCTTGACCCCATACTGGACTACCGGACTTTGGCTCCCCCCCCCTGTCAACGCTTTGGGCCCGAACCACAACAGGATTGCTCAGGCATACCCTTTTTTAATTTGCAACATGTCATTGGCAGAAAGACAAGCAAAAAGGACGTGGCACATCGATGAGAGCAGGGCTAACCAAAAGTGAGCAACTTCCCAGCTTCCCAGCTTCCCAACTGAGAAGCTGAGAACCGAGAACCGAGAACTAAGAACTGAGCAACAATCCAGATGAGCAACGCCCAACACACGCTTTGTTGCGCCTTTTGTTGGGCTTTCTGCTTTGGCCGAATACCCGACGCAAAAACCAAAATTAGCAGCCGCAGCAGGAGTACAAAAAAAAATATCCAAAAGGGATATAAAAAAGCGCAGGCAAAACATTCGAGAGAGGGCAAATCAACAACTATTTAAGATGAATAGAAAAGAAATGGCAAAAAAAAATAGCTTTCGAGATGCAAAAATCTACGTGAAATGAAAATAAAAAATGACAGGTTGAGAGGCATCTTGACCCTTTCAAACATTTGCAGAACCTCAAAGAACTATTTGAGAGAAACAGGCATTGTTTGCATTGGAAATTGCCAAATGATACGAAATAATAAAGACAAGAATAACATTTTATTTGAATAGATCTAGTACAAAATTTGATCAGTTAAATACATAATTAAAAATAACATCATTTGTACAATAAACTAAAGTTTACATTTTATTTTTAAAGTTTTAAGTAAAGTTATGTGTATCATAAAGTATTAAATAAAATATATATCAAAGAGGATTAATGAAACTTAGCTGGAATTCAATAGAATAAAGAATTTGGAAAAGTCAATCCAATCACATATTGTGAATGGTATATTTTTTATTGAAATATCACATTATTGTTTGCTTCGAAAGCTGTTCCCTTTACTGCCCCAAATTTGTTGGTCTATTACAATGTTGTCTTTAGCTGATAGGCCTGAAATCTATTATGCCACCCTCGTACATACACAAATACACACACACACAGAGGCACACACACACTCGCTCAAACAATGTGATAGACGATGAAAATAGCAAAAAGTGAATAAGAGGCAGTCTCAGAAGCAGAAGCAGAGGCCGAGGCAGAGGCAGGGAAATTGGGCGTACTACTATGGGTTGCGGGGGTAGGTGGGTCCAGGTTGAGGATGCCCGCCTCGAATGTCATACAAATGACCCATATTAAATTTATTACGGCACAGGGAGCAGCACAATGAAATTCAATAGCTGAAAACCTAATGGCAAACAAACCAAATCGCCGACGCCTTCGACTAATATATACAGTCTATATGCATACATATACATATACATATACATATACATATACATATGTATATCTACATAATGCTTCTGTACAAAGAGCTATACTTAGATACCTTAGAAGTTGGGGATGTGCGCGAGGATTGAGTGATTTTGCTGGCTGTATCAAAAGCAGCTTAAAGACGCTTGTTCGAGTCAACTTTTTGCACTGCTTTTCGTTACACTGCCATTCTGGCAGCTTTTCCAAATTGATTTATAATCCTGCCTCGAATATCCTGAACAAGGGACATCGAGTCGACGCTTGCAAAATATTCCGAGCTGGGTTTCAAAGTTTTTGACGCGTTGTTTTGCTTTTATTTTGTATATCTTTTGCCTTTATTTCATTTTTGTTGCAATTTTTGTAGGAGATTCTTTTCAAAGGAGATTGTAATGAGATTTTTCAATTACTTTCCAATTATATATGCGTTCCAAATAACGAGTGAATTTTCTGTTGCTGCAATACTTTCAGACACTGAGCCAGCCAACCAGCCAACCAGCGACACCGCGACACGTCCTTTGGCTCCATTATGATACAGCTAATTAAGAAACGTGAGACGAATGACAAGTGCTAAAATATTGTTTGCCAGCGCTTAAGGACGAAAGCATTACACACACACACACACACACACACACACGCATAGCAGATGTGAGGATATCAATTAGGTAAGCAGTGATCGACTATGCGATACACTGTTAACAACTTAAAAATTTACTGTTTGTAATTCACTTTTACAAGACTCCATATAATATATTTATTTATTTATATATTGTCTACTAAGATTGGAGTACAATTTTGAAAAAAATTTAAAAATAAAAATAAAATAATAAAAAAAACATTTAGCCTTTTTTTATTTAATAACTTTATTTTGCCATACACAAATACCTAAAAAATACAAATTATATAAAAATTAGATTCCATAAATTATTAATTATGAATCTAAAGATGATCGAAGGAGCTCTAATTCGAAATCAATTTAGTCATTTGATTCTTTTTGGGCTTCTCTAATCTTTGCAAAAAATTTTGCACATTTTTAGAATATTTAAAATCTCAAATAATAATAAATACTTTATATATTGTTTTTAACTATGTTTATATCTACTATTGCTATTGCAAAATTTGCTTTAAATCTTAACTTTAATCAATTACATTTTTATTTGTTATTTTTTTTATATCGACTATTACAAGTCAACTTTGATTAAAAAAATTAAATAAATATACTTCCTCTTAGTCACATATTGCCAAACTGGACATCTTTAAAAATTCGTTGAGTTTTCAGCTTTGTATAGCTCAAATCTCAAACCCTAATTAACTAAGAGATATCCTTTAATTAGGTTTTGCTATGCTTCGTTTTAAAGCATGTTCCAATAAAGAAAATATATAAGTTGAGTTTTGAAGAATGCGCTCGAAATGTATTAATTATCAAGTATACATTGGGATTCGATACTAGCCAATTCCACTCTGATGCAGACATAAATACTGAGAGTTTTGCAATCACAGCCCCTTGATTGGCATTTAAAGCTCTTTAGGAAATCTGTAGTTACTGACTCGCTGGATGGCATGTCAGGGCTGGGCTGGGCTGGGCAGGGCTGGGCTGGGCAGGGCTGGGCTGAGTTGGGCTGGGTTGGGCTGATGGCAAAAATCGAAGTGAAGTGACTACAGTCAGCCACAACTGAGCTTCTTAACGCTGCTTCCAGTCTGACATAATCCATGCAATTGTAAATTTAATAAGAGCTCCGCCACGGGCTCGGCGACGGCTATTCCTGGACGCAGATTATGTGGAGAGCAAAGTGAAATTGAAAGGCAAGTAGTCAAGGCAATTAAGTGAGCCACAAGGGGTGGGAGGGCCAAGAGAAGTGTTGCTTAACTTTAAGTGTGTGTATCGCCCATTGTACTTAGAGGAAAGGAAAGAAACTTTTGAGTCCCACAGTTGTTGAAGTGGCATCCATTTTGGTCTATAAATGAAGGTCGAATAGGGCTGTGAAGTGCCAATGAAGTTCTTTAAGATAAACTTTGCATGGCAACAGAATCGATGTCAGTTGAAATACACATTCAAATTTCGGAATTGAAATAAAGAACTTTTAATGAAATAGTGAATAGTGAAGAAATATATAATCGCGAATAAATTTATAATTTATACAGTTTTTTTCTTATCATATTTGTTATATCTACATTTGTGTTAAATATTTATTATTATTCATATAAATAAAAATAAGCTGATTGAATAAAAACAGTTATTAAAAAAATATATATTATAGAGAAATGACCAGCGAAATATGGATAAACAAACTAAATGCAAAGAAATTTACACACAAATTTTATATATTTAATAAGATTGCATTAAATCAGAATCTTCAAGTGGCAATAAAATAAAATACAATTAAATATTACAACTTTATTTACATTTGTGTTAAATATTTATTTATATTGATATAAATGATTATTTGAAAGCAGTTAATAAAAGGAAATTTATATTAAAAAGCCATTTAAAAATGGATGCAAAATTAAATGAAAAGAAATTTGTGTAATATGATTTAATATGATTGCATTAAATCAAAATCTGGATTAGGAAATAATATATAATTAAATGTTAAGACTTTAATATCACTTTCAGTCCATATATGTATTGTATAGATTAGATATTAAAATTGTTCAGTATATGACAAAAGTATATGCTGAGAGTGCGCACAGAAAGATTGTTGTTGGCCAGATGTTGCAGTGCCACATAAAATGCTGCAGGCAATCTTTGCTGTGGCAATACTTCTCCCCCAGCTGCAGCAGCACGGCGAGAATGTTGCGCAACAGCTGCACGGGAAGCTCGAGGCGCAGCAGATCACAGATGGCGGTGATGACGCCACAGTTCATGAAATAGTCCTGAGCGGAGCGACAGAGATGCAATGCCAAACTGGCCAGTGTCCAGCCGGCAGTAAGACGCACTTGCGCGTTTTGCTCCTGCTTACTGGCGCTTCTCACAATCTTCTTAAATATGCCCAGCTTCATAGCTCCAGCTTAACGCAATGATTATCTATGATGACGCCCAAAAGCTGTAGTACCAGAACACGTTTTTCCGGACTGCCTCCAAGGACCAGACCATGTAGGTGCTTTAGTGTATACCAGTAGTGCGCCTTGTGCCTTCGAGTGGTATTCAGAGATCAGACAGGCTAATCGCAACGCTGGCAGCAGTAGTTCCACCGAAATGCAGAAGCTGTGGCAGCACACCTGCAATCTTGGCAATTGCATTCAATGCTGGACCGGGCACCTTGTAGTGTAGCATCTGATAGAGCAGCCACTTCAGTCCAGCCGGAGACGAGCACATTGCTCAGCAGCGCCAGAAACTAATTTCTGCAGACGCTACGCAAACTCTTCAGTTGCAGCATCTTATGCTGCAACAGGAGCAACTCATTGGCCAGCACCAAACGCTTCACATACACCATGGTGCACGGCGGTTCCTGTAAACGGACAAGCAAACTATTGATTAATCCGCTCTCCAAGCTGACTGCAGAAAGTGTCCATAGTTCCTGCCCGACTGCAGTTGATTGTCCAGTTTTTTAAAGTCGATCATAACTGGAGTATCCATGGAGACGAATCGAGGGAAACATGTTCTAAAAAATATTTTATTTTATTGACTATTATTAACTTTAATGTTGTTTATTTATTTTCTTTAATTGTTTGGGATCTTTTCTTCTTCTGAATTCTCCTTAGTCAAATTTCTATATGTCAGATATTTAATTATAAATGCAATTATTGGAAGGCCTGCTAAGTTAATATTCCAAAAAAAAAAGCGTTGATGTTTTTATTATGTTTTGAAATTTCTGCGACACTTCCCTTGCTCTTATTGACGAATATTTCTGCCTGAAGAAAATATCTTTTAATATCAAAAAATTATTATAAATTGGGGTACATGCGCTGCGAAATATTATATCTATTGTGCCCTTTCTGAGCAAAAGGCTCCTCCACATTTTGCTAGCAGTTTTACAAAACTTGTAAAGTTCGCTGCTATATATATTCTAAGCCAGTTCTTCCCCCTGGAAAAGAATATATATATTTTAATATTTAATTGGGAGCAGTGCTACTAAAACTGTAACATAACATCTCCAACTTTTAGTTTTGACTGCAAAAAGTATCAGAAGTGTGATAATGGATTCGGCGCCAAGTACGTAATTCTGACGCGCTTTTCCACGGTGTATCAGCGGTGAGAGTGTGGAGAATCTGGACGGCATCGACGGCATTCAGGAACAAAGATCACAGTCAGGAACAAAGATGAGCGAAGGCAGAGCAAATGTTAATGGTTCATTGTCGACGGCGATATTCCAAGTTGCAGTTGTAATTTAAATGAGAAGTTTGGAATCTATTAGGAGTGCAATGTGATCTTTGCTCAAAACTTTTACAACACATTAGTTAAGCATTTCTTTAAAAAATTATTTAAAAATGAGAGTAGATTGACAGAATATGAGATCAAATTGTTAGTACGAATTAAAACAAAAATAATGTTTGGTCTAAAATATACATATATCTATCTAATAGTCTAGATGGCGTAGTTGTAGTACCACTCCGGGTATTATTAGCAGCGATCTTTCTCGCTCTCTCGAGAGAGAGTTCTCTCGCTAATCAGTTGCTTCGCATAACTCTGATCGATCGTGTGAATTATTTACTCTCGTTGTTGAGAAAGTTTAGTGGTGGCTTCAAATCTTCATTTCACTTATCTGATTGTGAAAAGGTTTAGCAATTGGCTTCAAGCCCTTAATTAATAAGTCGTTGAAAAGAAGGCTAAGCGTTGGCATCTAGTCTCAATATATACTGAAATTAAACATTATGTTTTTATTGCGTTTTATTGCCAAATAAAGCTATTAAGTAGCTGATAGCTTAAAAATTGATGTCCCCACTTTGATTATTTGGACATATTTGCATACGAAGAGTGGGTTCAATAAATAACAACACAAACACATAAAACAAAACTGATCTATTGCTTTTTACAGCCAAAAGCATAACACTCAAAAAGATAAGGGCAATCCGTTAATCCGTAATCGTCCTTTGAATTGGACCTTCCGTTAACTTCTGTACTGTGCGCATAGAAAACTCTTTTTCTCAGTGGATTTTGTCGTTGACGATAACTTTGCGTATTTGACTAAACTTGATCTGTTGACAATTACTAATTAGAAGCCCCTTTTGCACACTCCACTTTTACTATTTTTAGTATTTGTTGCTTTTAATTTATTTTTAACAAATATATCTTTAAATATCCGATGCCGCAACATTGATCTCAATAACAATTTATAAGCTTTGGCATCGATAGGCAGAGTTGCTTTGATGCCAGAGTTGCTAATTGAGTCACCGTGAATGTTTCTATCAACGCATCATTATTGATCAGCTGTTCTTTACACGCTGATCGTTCTTACAGTCGCGTCCCAAAAAACGTTACAAGTGCGAAACATTCTCATTTTCTGTGAATATTACACAACTACCCAGTATAAGTATCACCACAATTTACCTTCCTTTCTATATATTAATTTTTTTTTATTTCCTGATAGCAGAATATTGTGTCTATCAATAAATATTTATTGAACAAAGAAGAAATTTGAATATATTAATATATAAATTAAAATGTTCAGATTCTAAAACAAAAATTTGCGCCGAATACACTGAATACATTTAAATGCTTAATGACATTCCTATATGATTATTTAACTACGATAATTGAAAGTATGGCAAATCTATGCAAATGAATATTTAATATTTTTATGAATTTGAAAAAATATTCATTGTATTTCTGAGCAAATGGCAGTTATAACGAAAAAAGTTGATGCTACCACAGCGATTTTAAATTTATTTTCCTTTTTATTCGCTTATAACTTGGCAACAACTTTTTGTATGATGTGTGTGTGTGCGTGTGTGTGTGTGTGTGTGTGTGTGTGTGTGTGTGTCTGGGCGTGCATGTATTTCTTGTGGGTGTTGAATTTACATTTCGCAAACTAATTGTATGTAAATATGTCAACTGTGTACCGACGACACCTGCATGCGTAATTGTGTGTGTGGGGTTGTGGTATGTGTGAATGTGCGTGTGTGTGTGTGTGTGTGTGTGCACGTATTTGTATTGCATATTGACAATTTCATAAATGCGGTAACATTTTCAATTAAATATGCGCAACGCCGCAAACACAGCTGCACACCTGCCCCGCCCATCTGTTCACGTTCACGCCTATAACCACTCCCACGCCCAGTCCATCAATTTAACAGTAAGTCGACTGATACATATATAGTCGAATGAATAATATATATATATATATATATATATATATATATATATATGAGTGTGTTTGTGTGCAGGTGTGCAGCTTTTGGTCGGTTACAAATTGCAAATCAATCAATAAATAATTGAAATGAAAATCATTTTGCTGGTTCCAACTTATCTTCCAAACCGCTTCTCTTCTCTTCCCTTCTCTTCTCTTCTCTTCTCTTCTCTTCTCTTCTCTCTGCTGGCAGTGCGTTACGCTTCGATTTGGCAGCGTATGCAAATGGGCAAAATTGTGTACATCTATCACTCGATTCGAATCGGAATCAGAAACGAAAGTGGCAGACAGGCCAGTATATATATATATACACACACACACACACACGCACACACACACTCACACACAGAGCAATCGAGTTGGTGGACTGCAGCGAGAAGGAAAGAGAAAAGAGAATTTCAGAGTCGTGAGTGCGTTTCCAGGTGTGTCGGATTAGTGATGAGACAACTGTTGTACATTTATTGGGATGCATAAGAAAATGTGTTTCTCTAGCTCTCCCATTGGCGATAACTGCAAAAGTGATTTGTTGGGGCAACCGATATTCCCTAAACTGTGATTAGTCTGCAGAAGTCTGTAAGTAAAATAAAATGCACTAGATTTGCATCATATTCAATTGCATTTTTCTCGACTTTACTGAAAAGAGAGATACTTTTGTAAGTTTATTGCAGAGACTTGACTACAAGAAATTTGATTTTATTTTACATTATACTCAAATCGATAAATGGTAATTTAAAAAGGTATTTTGTGTATTTAGTAAATACAATATTTTTAGCTATTTATTTATTAAATATAAAAAATGCAACTATTGCAACTATATTTACCAATAATTTAATAAATTATGAAATTACATATTTTTGAACACATATTAAACGTTTAACTAGCTGGTCACATTTTAGACTAAATATTTAAACGTTCTTTAAAATTTGCCTCACAATGCAAATTATAAATTCAATCATTATTTAAATTGAATCAATCTATTTTAAAAATTTTAAATAATGAATTAAAATTATTTCTTTTTATTATTTTTATCTGCCCAAAATTTAGTTGTTCAATTAATAAATAAGAAAATGAAATATACCATTTTAATTGAAATAATTTAAATTGCATTTAGAATTTTGTATAGTTAATTTAAAAAAGTTTAATGTAGATATGTGTAATTGTTTTAATATAAATATATGTTGCATTAAGAACAATTAATTAACATCTTTTAATTAATAGTATCGCATAAGTTTTAGTTTCATTAGTGTGGTTCAGATAGAGTAGAGTTATTTTATGGGACATCTCTAATGCGAAGTTTAAACACATTTTTTTTGTTGTGTGTTCGTGGGTGTAAGTGTGTGGTTGAATGAGAACGCTTCGTGGGATGGATTCATACAAAATATGTTAAATTACCAATTTCACAAATCTATTTGGCACTTTTTCAATAAAGCGACGACACCCTTAAGCAGATCTCAGTGTGTTTCGCAATTTTTAAATTGAAAATTCGATCAACTTTGTTTAAAAAAAATATATATATAAAAATAGAAGAAGATGATAAAAGCTTAGTCAGGCAGTCTATAGCTATTGCTGAAGCGTCTCCGATTCCCGTTCCTACTCCTATTCCTACTCCTGCTCCTGCTCTAACAGCCCAAGCTGTAGCCACGGGTTAAATTTAATTTCAAAGTTCGCTTTTGTTTTTGGCTGCGCTTCGTTTTTGTCGTTATGCCCAAATCCCGCACAAATCCTTTGAGCTAGCACACGAACAGCTGCTTTGGCCCAGTACTCCGACCAGAACCAGGACGATGATGTTGCTCACATTTGTTGTTCTTGTTGTTGTTGTTGTTGTTGTTTTAAGCGCTTTGGTTGCAGATTTACGCACCAGCAAATCGTAGAATTTATTAGGGATGTGGGTGGTGTTTTGCGCGGGGGCCGAGCGGCGAAATGCGCTGGGCGTGGCGGCATTTTCAATTTTGTTGCTGCACTGCGAGAGGCGTGCCAGTTGGCGAACATTGCGAACGGGACAAAAACCCAAAAACCGTAACCAAACTCTACAAACCCAAAGCCTCAGCCGCTTTTCGCACACCCCACAGGCTCCACAGGCCGGGCCAGCCTGATCTTGATTGCATTTGCCAAATGGCGACACCAAGCTTGCAGACACCCATCCGTCAGTTTGGTGACAATCTAATCAAGCCAAGCGCCCCAAACCGCCCAAGCGGACCAGGAGCCATTCATATGGGTACATAATGGGATCCTTAGTCGATGCAACAAACTCTATATATATATATATATATATATATATATATATTTATATATATATATATATATTTGGCTTCTGCATAAAATGTGTTTGTAAACTTTTTGAATAATTTTTTGAAACTATCAAACTCAGTTTTTTGCTGTTTTAAGCACCTTAACTTTTTGGTTTAATTTTATTAAATGAAATATATTTATATTCATTCAACAGCTTTTTAATAAATCCTCGATCTTATACATAAACTATTAATTCACTTACAAATTCGAATTCGAATTTCAAAAAGTAATCCTTGCAAATGAATTATATATATATATATATATATATATAAATATATATATATATATATATTTGGCTTCTGCATAAAATGTGTTTGTAAACTTTTTGAATAATTTTTTGAAACTATCAAACTCAGTTTTTTGCTGTTTTAAGCACCTTAACTTTTTGGTTTAATTTTATTAAATGAAATATATTTATATTCATTCAACAGCTTTTTAATAAATCCTCGATCTTATACATAAACTATTAATTCACTTACAAATTCGAATTCGAATTTCAAAAAGTAATCCTTGCAAATGAATTAAGGTTTGCTTTAAAATAATTACTCAATGCAAGCTTAATTTTAATACTTTTTCTTTACTTATTTTATTTTATTTGTATTTTTTTATAGATTAAAAATGTATAAATCAAAAATCCCAAAATTTTAAAACATTCAAGAAAACTTTGTAGTTTTTGTTATTTTTAAAATAAAATAATTCTTAATCTATTATCATTTTAAGTATGGAATATAAAGTTAATTATTTAAATTAAAGAGAAAGCTTTAAATTTTCTTAAAATTGAAAAATATTAATTTTTCTTAATTTTAAATTATATTATCAGTCTTTCAGCGGTAATTTATAGTAATAAATATTAGTCTAAATTAAATTAAACAATGTCATTTTAGTTAAGCTTGCTGAACCAATTTGAACTTGCCACAGGGTATCTAGTGCACTGCCACATTTTGTTGCTGTTTTGATTTTTTTCTGTGTAGTTTTTACATTCACTGCAGTGGTAGTTTTATAAAGTGCCAATAGGGAGCCAAAGAGCCAGAGAGTTGTACGCAAAACAAGTGTCACCATAAAATCAATTGCTGCTTGCGCGTGCCGTTTACAGAATTAGATAGAGGAGACGGGAGACGGTTGCAAGTGGAAGTGGGGAGGGGGAAAAAGGATGTTGCAAATAGAGAAACGGATGCATTTGGTACACGTGCTGCACTTCACATGAGTGTTTCAACTGTGGCTTGCAGCTGGTTCGGTCAGTATTTTTTTTTTGTTTTTTTTTTTTTTTTTTTTTTGTTTTGGCAGAGTAGAAATGGCTTGTATGGAAATGAGATATTTTGTGGCTTGTGGCACGCAGGCGTTGGGGCTCGTTCACATTCAAATGCGGTTGAAATCTGCATTAACTATCGCAATTAGTGCAAAATTTCGCATAAATTATGTAAATAATAGTTGTTGAAAAGCATTTACACAATTTGTTGCAAGGTTTGAGTGGTTGTGCAATCTAAATGCTACTTGCCAGATGCATAATGCAATTGAATTTAACATTTTATAATGCGATACTCATACATTCAAGGGTTCATTTTGGGTATTATTGTTCACACATTCATTTTAATTAATTATTTATTATATCTACATTTAATGGCGGATTCTCGAGAAGCTTTTATAATATGCTGAATGAATCAGAAATTAGTATTATAATATTTAATGTATTTGGAAATTGTTAAATTCTTTTTCGTTTTACAATCTTTAAAATCTATCGAGTTTTCTGAAGATAAATAAATATATATATATATATATATATAAATAATTTACTTTAAGTGCTATTTTTAAATATTGTTGAGGTTTGATTAGGATATTATATTTAGTGCAAAGCCAATGAATTATTAAATAAATAATTATATAAGTAATTTTTATTGCTCAAAAAATTCAATTCAATTATGAAATAAAATTTGTTTTTTTAGTTAGGCTATGTAAGAAAGAGCAACTAGTTTTCGGCTTTGTTAGTTGCTTTAAATTCTGCTTGTTTTTGGAATTGTGCAATATTTACATATATTTGTATGTTTAGATATTTTAGGTATTGATTGTCTGTTCGCCGTGTGTTGTTTCACTTGTTTACTGTAAATTCCATTTAAATGAATATATGTGTAATTAAATTTTAATTAGCCCGTCTGTTCTATTGGTATTTATCTATTTCAGTTTAAGCGAATGTTTCAAATAGATCTCTATTAGGTGAACCCACCTGCAAAATAACCAATCATTTAAGCCGCTTTTTTTTGGCTTTTCACTAGATGTGGCCTGTTGTCGGCAACGGTTTTATTGCTAAGGGTAAGAATATTTCCCCATTTTCTTCTCATTCACCATTTATCTGTAATCAATTAATTCATTATTATTCGAGTTCTGCTTTCAAATCCCGCCACTTTGCTTTATTGCATGTTGAAGTTGTTTTTCGTATTTGTTCTACCTTGTTGTAAAAACTGCAGCGGCGGAGCTTGGGGGTTGGAGGACAGTCCTCTGGCCAGGAGAATTCCCATTTACGGGCAGTGCTTTCAGTGCAAAAGCAATGCTAACATGTCGGCAAGTTTTGCAAGGCTACTTTGCCACCCGGTTGCAAGACCACTTATTTTTAGTTCTGCTTCCATTTTTACCTCAGGTCTCACGGGCAGCATTCCAACCAGACAGTCAAGCAACTGGGCCAAATCCTTCAGCATTCATGTGAAGCGCTCTCTTCTCTCAAGGTTCTGTCTCAGCTCTGGTTTTTGCACGAAACTGCAGATACCTGGCACATTTTAGAATACAAATTTAATATGCGACTTAAATAAAAGTCTTGGCTAGTAATTTAAATATACTATTAATTTAAAGCTAATGTTATTATTAAAGTGATGACGATAATACTCTAGCAATTTAATTCGACCCTTATGCAGATTCAGTATTTCAAAGTATTCAACGTATTTTACTTATTTATTTAATGTTGACGGCATAAATGACAAAAAATTGCAAATAAACTTTAATTATTATCTAGAATTAGAAGAGAATAAAGAATTTTGAATTTTAGATTTATAAAATATCGGTAAAGTCATTCAGTCAATTGAATTTATTTATAATTTTAAGTATTAAAAAAATCAGTTAATTTGAACATTTTTTTTAAAAATAGTATTTAAATTGATACGTTTATAAAATAATATGATGATGATGTATTGAAACAATCTTTTATTTTATAAATACTTCAGTCATATAATTAAAAGTGCAATTTTTGCGCTGAACGATTTCAATAAGTTTTTGGAACGCAATTTAAATTGTTAAATAAATAAAAGTATAATTAAATCCAAATATTGTATGTAATAAAGATAAAAATAACGACTAGTCTTATATTATTGGAGAAGTTATTTTACATTTAGAAAATTCATAAAGAGAACATTCAAAAGAAGAAGAAGAACATTTTTACTTGTACTCACAAATAATCTACACGATTATTAGGATAACCCTAAGTAACTCCGGCTTACCTTTCAGCACTCGGTTAATAATCGCTCGGCAGTAAGCCAATCCTTTCATGAGTCGTAGAGGGTTATATTGCCTGGGTAACCTGTACCATATGTGGATGTGAGTAGTCATCGCATGCCATTAAACCTTGGGGGACATACCCCTTCCATCACTTTCTCTTTCTTGCAACATTCGATTGTTGTCTTAAGCGTTTGACTTGATTGTTGAGCTCTAAAAAGCTTTGCGACCACAAAAAAAAAAAAGAGAAAAAACTTTTGCTCCAATCCTATTAATGTCGAAAGCCACTGTATCCATCCTCCTACCACTACCACTCCCACTTGCGCTCCCACTTTCATATTCCACTGCTTTAGTTGCCGCCCACTAATTCAGGAGCACCCTGGAACCACATTTGTTCCTCTTTTCATACGCAATTCGCATTCGCCACATCGAATGTTGTTTTTATTGTCGCGGCTGTTACAATTTTCATTATATTAACCGTTTGCCATGCCCATTTCCATCCTCATCCCCCCCCCCCCCCCTCCTCCTCCAGCCTGCTGTTTGTTCTGCAGTGCGCTTGGTTTTGTTTTTGTTGTTGTTGTTGTTGCTGTTGTTGTCAGTTGTTGTTTGCTGTTTGTTTTTGTGTCCTAATGCCAGCTACTTTTTGCTGATGTTTTACAGCAACGCTGTTGATTCTGCAGTTGCTGCATTTTCTTCATGCCCCCCCACTTCATGCTAAAGTTTTGCGCTTTTGTCGCAAAGAGAAAAGTGAAACTAAAGCAAAAGCAAAGCAATCCAGCTGAGTTGGCTGAATGGCAACCAATTGCCAACTATTTTAGCAGCTTCCTGCGTTGGCACCTTAACAACACCTGTCCCCCTCCCCTCCTGTCTTGTCTTTGACTCTCTCCGCATCAATCAAAGGGCATATGATAGCCCCAAAGTTGAGGCCCAGACATGTGAAAGTAACCAGCGCAGCTCATCGCTGACTCCGCTCAGTTCGGGTCAGGTGAAAGCGGTTTTATAAACCTATAAAATATATATATAAACAAAAACCAAAAAAAGAAACCTCTGCGAACACGCACATAACCTTTTCTCTAAACGATAGAAGAGGGGGGCTGATTTGGGGATTTGGCAGAGGTTGAAAGTCTGGAGCAGGAGTCGAGCTCTGTCAACGGCCTGTTGGCAACCTTTTTAAAGAACATCGAATGCGGGGGTGGAAGAAAAGTTGATCTCTATTTGGATTACCCATGAAGAAGATATTCGCTAAACTGCTTTTATTTTTTGAGAATATACAGAATAAAAAACAAGTACTTATAAAAACAAATTAAAAATAATAATATTACAAACGGTGTTGCATAAAAACTCAGCCTCTTAATTAATAGAAAAAGAATTTCTGAAAAAAAGTTATATTAAAAATATTTAATAATGTAATTCTGTTGGAAATAATAATGAATCTTCATATTTTTACCTATTAATAAAGAACAAAATATAAAAAGTCTTTTGAAAAGCGTTTAGCATATTTAACTAATAAAATAATAGGTACAAAAATGCACATGCTCTAAATCAATAGGAATTTTTCTAGAAAAAAGACAAATTTTTTTAAAAATTGAGGGAAAATTCACTTAAATATAGATATGAACTTTTTTATTAATTTTTTGATTTAAATATTGAAATATGATTTTTAGACCAAATTTTAAAATTAAATAAAAATTACATTTTTACAATATTGTAAACTTTTCTAAGATAATTGTTACCATTTAAAATTGTTCATGCACATAATAATATAATTATGTTTTAATGTATTTAAAATGTATTTTAATATATTTAAAAGAGTTCACAAAATATATGTAATGCATTATTTTTATTATTATTATTTTATTTTTTTAAATATATTTTTCTGTTATATTTGTTTAGTTCTTCTACTTTACAAGCCCACCTCGTTCGAATTTGGGCCTGATTATGTTTGGTTTATGTTATTTCAGGCACATTCAGATTCTCCTCCTCTTCCTCCGTCTCCGTCTCAACCACCGTCTCTGTCTCGATAGTCTCGGACAGAGCTTGGGCTTGCCCTAAAAGATTTATGTGCGTAAATTTCATGCTGACGGCATCAGGTGATTTAACACTTTAGATAACTTGGAACAGTTTATAGTCAAGCCCATCTCTCCATTCACCAACTACCCCAAAGAACAACAACAGCAAAACAAACAAACATGGAAACTTACAGTGACGGAGTGGATAGGTGGATAGGGGTGATGGCGGAGTTCACTGGACAAAAGTTGTATTTTTATTATTTTATTTTATTGCGCTTACATCTTTAAATATGTTTGCTTGCCTTGTTGCCACACAGCTTCTCCCCAAACCTACACAAGTGATTGGAGGAGGCTGTGGGGTTAGCTGTGGAATTGATGCGTCTTTTGGGGTCATAAAAATTACAAAAATTTCCTCGGTCTTTCTGGGCTGATTGTGTGCGATTTGAGAGAATCGGTGCAAGGTCCTTTTTTGCAGATGGCCTGGCGAACGATATAAATTATATTGAGCGCTTTGAATTAGTTTTTTATGTGGCACTCATATAGAGTGAGAAATGAAATTAGATACGTGCGTAGAGTTGCCTAGTCCACTTGTGGACGACTGTGATTCGAGAACCAAGAAAAAAAAAACACCATTAAAATTATTTATATCTCGACCACTTTAAGGATTTTTTTCTATCAACATTAAATGCTTAGCTGGGCTGCATGCATCACACAATGCACCACAAATTGCAATGTTGGAACAGAATCCCTTAGGGGGGGGGTGGGGGGTCATCCCTTGGCCAGTCCTGGCAACCCTGGGCGCACAACTCTGCAATCGAAGCACAACAATGGCGAGCAATTACCACCCACTTCCTCCGCCCCTCCCCCACCAACACACACACACACACACACACACCTATACGAAGAAAAAAAAAAAGGGGGCGGGAGATAAATACAGAAAAATTGAACACGAAAAGGGCAAAGCGCAAAGCGGGAAGTGAGAATAGCGAGAATAACATCGAATTGTTAAGAAACTGCAAACTGTAAATCCATTAAACCACAACAAGATGGGGGAACAGCGACTACGTAAAAAGACAAGCAATGGGTGCGAAAAGTAAAAAAAAAAAACCAAATAAACGAGCAGATAGGTATGGGAGTGGAAGTAGGAGTGGGAGCGAGACAGAAGAAAACTATTTTAAATCGCCTTCGTCGTGGGGAGTCCAGCTGACAAACACAATTGACTGGAAGTTGTTGTACGACCAGTGAGCTTGCACATGTGTGCGTGTGTGGATTAGCTCTTAAGAATTGAGAGCTAACGGCATTTGCTTGGGCAAGCATAAAATATGCAGCAGATTGGCATGCATTCGATTTTAGCACTTTATAATCCCAAACAGGCCAATAGGCTTTACTAGCTTAAGAGCATGTTCTAGTTAATTCTCTTTGTCTCTTCGATTGCTGGAAGTTGTCTTCTAACGCTGGGAGGACAAGAATACGGATCGCACGGATTTGCTGTCTTTCAGCCTAAGAGCTTAATTTAGTTAGTTCCATTTATCACTTTTATCACTTATCTTTCTTTGCAGTTTCCTACGGATCACCTTACACTTAAGAGACACACTGAGAAATAATCTGAAACCACAGGTGCATTCCCTTTGAGGTCCTAAAGGGTCAAATTTGAGAAGATGTAAAAATTGCTAATTAATATAGTGGATACAATTTTACAATACATTAGTTTGTATAAGTAGAAGGAGATTTCATTAGTTAACGTAAACAGTAAATGGATAAGCTCCTTTTATTATATAGTTAACCTTAAATAAATTAAAAAATTTCTTTCTTAAAACTTCGATTTGCTTTTCTGATTTTTAGCGTGTTTCTAAAGTGAAGATTTCTTATTTTAGATTCTATTTTATTTATGTTATTATTAAATACTTTCAATTTATAACATTACATATAAATAAATTATCAGTTAAACTCTAATAAAATTCCCATACAACAAATTTAATTACTTGTTTCTAAATCATTTTTACTTTTTACAAATGTTTTTTTAAGTGGAAAATTACAGGGAAATGTTCAGAAGTTTTTGTTTCTAATTTCTTATTTAGAAAAAATAAAATAAATTCATTTGTTAAAAATATTGAGTTTTTCTAGAACAATTTTCTAAGTTAAGGTGCTTTCGTATGACCAAAAATTAAAGTTTTAAATAATAGATATTTGTTGTCTACATTTGCGTTTTATTTAATATTATAATAACAAATTTAAATTTAAATGCTTTTTTAAATGTTGCTAAAATTGCTTGAAGTTTTCTTAAAGAATGTAACTTTTTTAAATTGGGCATTGAAGTTTTCTTTTTCCAATGCATTTAGCATTCAGACCATGTTTATAATTAAACTTATACAAGTTGTTAACCCACTAATAATTCAATCAATAGCTTAAAGTTTTTTTGCATTTATCCTTAAAGGCAAACCGCAGTGACTTCAACGCCCACAGCCCCATTTATATTCACCCTAACCTCAACTCCCCATTCGATGAGAATGAAAAATTCACCCTTTTGCAGCTTGCCATTAATTTGACTGCTTGGCATCTGCTGCTATCATATCTTAGTATGCGGTTTTAGAGCCACTCTTCTTCCCTTCGGGGATATTCGTTTTGTTCTTCTTAGTCTACTTCCTCGTCTTCTTCTTGCTGGCCACCTTAAAAATTAATTGAAGCATCACTAGCGGCTAATATTGTGTATTAAAAACCAAGCAGCAGAAACAACAAATTGTTGAGCATAAAACATGCAATAGCCACACAAACACAAGCATAAAACTTTATACATATACATTCTAACGGTTTCTTGCTTGGAGTAGGTAGTAGGCGTCTAATAGAGGTGTGCGGTGAGGGTTAAACTTGCAAATTGCCAGAATGCGTTGCCATTTGTCAGTCTTAGTTGTTTGGGGTTCTGAAAATGTTTTACAATAAATTCGACAAACATTTCGGGCTTTCGAGTTTATTAGCTGTCGGCCGGTGCCTGCTGCGGTCAAGGAGCAACGACAACAACAACAACAACAGCAACAAAAATGACCTACGCACACACTAACCACACCCCCTCCAGCCAAACTCCCCCTTTACCAATCTCATTCATTCATCTTCATTGTGAAGCGTCGTCAAATCAGTGTCCGGTTTTTTGAATTTCAGCATTGCCAGCTGCAATTATTTAAGAAGAGCACTCGTACTCATGCTGCGCATGCCTTAGCTCTCTTAAGCTTGTTGGCGCTCTCTTTGCCATGACATTTTAATGCTGCTCACTGCACTTTTGGCACGTTTCCACTGTTCGTTCGTCTGTTGCGCCTAGGACAATGTTTTTCTTATTGTATGCCGTTCGTCTTCTTCGGCTTCGTCGTGCGCTTCGTGGGTGTACTAAAAACAAGTACGAAGCGCACGGCGAAGGTCGTCGGCCATAAAATGCGCATAATGTTTTGCGGATGTGTCAGTACACGTTTGATATTTGGCGCGAGAGTAGCGGCTGTAGTTGCGGCGCAACGGTAGCGGTAGCGTTAACGTAGCTTGTCTGCGACGTATTATTATTTGTCGGCATGGCGAGCTTAAGAAACGTAAATGATGTGCTGGCGTTGCAACTGTAACGGTAAAATCGAATCAAACCGTGTGTTTGTGTGTGTGAATCTTAAGTGTCAAGTGAAGTGCTCATCAAACTGTATCAACATATTTAAATACTAGTAATACTTATATACATACATACATAAATTTATAATTATATATACAAATATATATGCAGCAACTGGATTTGACGGATACGCGTTTTTCGCTTTAAGCAGCTAAATAGGTAACGTAACATAACGTAACGTAAGGACTGATGCTGTCTCTATCTCTGCCCCTTTTTATGAGCTCTTCACTAAAAGTTCAATTTCCTGCGTTGCTTTAATTGAAGCACATCGCACACACACACGCATACACACACACGCACACACACACAGGCTGACTTTGGTCAGTCATTAGTCATTTGCTCATTTCCGCAAACGCAGCCGGACGCACAGCACTTGTCAGCCAATAAACAAGCGACGGCAACGCAGACAAGCAGAACCGTTCGAAGGGTGGGTGTTGGTGGATGGTGGAGGGGGTGGGGGGGTGATTGTGGTTAGGGAGGGGGGGGGTGAAGTCAATCTCTTTGAATGAGAAACGCTTAAATCGAGGCGAGGACATTTTCATGTTGGGCTTTTGTGTGTCTAAGTGTGTGTGTGCATGTGTGTGTGTATGTGTGTGTGCATGTGTGAGGGTGTGCATACAGATATAAAATCTTAGCCTGGCCTTGTCAAATGCAATGATCTATTCTAAATGGACTTTTTTTGTTGTACATCAATTTGGAATGGTTTCTTTGATTTTCTGTGTGTTGCATCTTGAAATGTGGAATTTGCGCAGCGTCTAATTAGAACCAACTTGGACTTGTTTTTTAATATCTTCTGTGGTTGCCTTTGGTTTCATGAACAGAAATAAAAATGTGGCTTTTGTGGCTTTGAGTGTTTTTCAAAGCAAGTGGATAACTCACTTTGTCTATTTTGAAGATTTTCTTTCTGAATGAATACAATATAGAAAAGGCAGACTCTTTGATTAAATTCACATATATATATATATATGTATATATGTATATATATATATATTATTTTTATTTTTAATTTCTTAATTAACGCAAACAGCGAAATACACCAAATTCTTTTTGAGCTTGTTTATATATTAAATATAATTTTATTTTTAATATAAATTTTTTAATATGAAAACTAAGTGAATATTTTATCTTATAAATGATTAATAATTTTATTTTTGCAATAATAAAACTACACCATTCATAGACGCATTTGAATTTTTCTTTCTTCTTTTATGTTCAGTTATAATATTTAAAAACCTTTCCAATATATTAAATACTATTTAAAGAATGTTTCTATATTTAAAGGTTACTTTTGCCTCAAGGTTAAACAAAATATACCTAAACTAAATTATAGGAATCTCCTGTTTAACTTATAAGTGAACTTATATCACTCAGAGTGGCTTCTTAATATCTCTGTCATTTGAGATATATCGTTTTATTTTTTTGTATATTTTTATATTGCCAGGTGTTGAGTCTTCATATCTCTGGGCTTTAACTTATCATCATCGAAAGTGGAACGCTTTTGAACACTGGCAGCTGGATATGTGTCATACATTCATTGCGGAATACAATAAGCGAGGCAAGAACAGCAACAGACATGAGAACAACACACACATACACACACACACACACACACCTACGTACATACAAAAATGCAGAAACGGACACGTTAACAATGGAGGAGTGCCGCCTTCTCCGCCCACTCTCTGCAACTACTCAACCTGTATCGCCATAGAACAGCCCCCTCCCCCCCTCTCTTCCCCCCTCAGCCCTAACACTCTCCCATGTCCACAGCTCTTCTTTTGAGCTAACCCAGTTTGTTGATGTTTCTTCACGGCCTGCCTTGGTGTCGTTATATTTCTTTTTACGGCTTGACTGACTGCCCGCAAAACGACGAAGACAAAACTCAGTTCTAGAATCCAGCCCCCCCCCCCCACCCACCACGACATTTCCTTCAAGCCCCTACGCCTAGCCTGAGAGGAACCCACAAAAAGCAGCAGCGCTTTGATGGAACTTGTTTTTTGTAATTGTTGTTGCTCTCATATTGTTGTTGTTCTTGTTGGGGATACTTTTTCTTTCTTTGCTTCTTTTTTTGTGTTTTCCTTATGAGGAGGAGGATTCCCAAAAAGAATCCCCGTTCTCACAGTTCTAGACAGTTGTTCCTAGGCCCTGGGCCATTGTCACGTAAATCTCTGACTGAAATTAGCCTCGTTGACAAAAATATGCCTGCTTACACATTATTTGTACAAACAAATAGACAGAATACCGTTATGGTTTAGGGTCTATGGAGAGAGAGAGAGAGAGAGAGAGAGGAGGGGTGAGAGGCGGGGGTGTTTTGGTAAGGGACACCATCCAAATTTGCATGGGAACTGCGACAGTTGCTATTGTTGTTGCTCCTTTTGTTGTTGTTGTTGTTGTTGTTGTTGTTGTTGTTATTTAGGAGTTTGGCCTTTGCTCCTTGTTCTTGACAATAGTTTTACGCCCCAAAACTATGTTTTGTTTTATTGATCTGTTTATGCTTTTGGCCTCTGGACAATAGCAAATCGAAATAAAAACGAAAAGAAAAACTATGTAAAACACAGACGAAGATTAAATACACTAACAAATATAGGTTGGGTTAACCTACTTTATTGGTCATAAACAATATTTCTAAAACGGAAGTTTTTTTTTTGTCTATCTGACAAAACTTTCTTTTCTTAATTTCAATTAAATTTTTCTATAATTTATAAAAATTTGTCTAATTTCTGTAACCAAAAATATGTGTTTTAATTTAAAACTAGTTCATAATATCAAAAATTTGTCTTTAAATTACGATTTCCATTTCTACTATTTAAAACATATTTCTAAAAAATAGAAAAAGATTTATTTTTATATTAAGGAATTTTTTTTAATATATAAAAATATGTTTTAAAAACAGAAAAATTCGTAGTTTTTTATTTTATTCTTCATCTGCTCTTAACTAATGGTTCTATTTTGCAACTCCAGGAAAAATATTACAATTCAGATTAGTAATAAAATTAAAGTAACTTCTGTCAGAGTGTGAAAACGATTTCTGGTTGAGTTTGCTTTGACACACCAACAACCCAAATCCCAATGATATAGGTTCAATTCAAACCGTAAAATACCGGCGTAAAAGCAAAAGCTTTTCACAGAAATGGTTACTACGCAGAAAGGCGTGAAAATTATAATAAACAAACATTTTTTATTTGTTGTCTATTATTTTGGGTAAAGCAGGCATCGTCTAGCTTGGCATTGTTTAAGAATTGAGAGTTTGGCCTGGGCGGGTCTATTGCATCTAATTAACATTTCATAAACAAATAAATACAAGCAAATAAATATAAACTGACTGATTGTCTGTCTGCCTGCCAAGCACCCAGCAAAGGACTGTCAGTCAAATCTGTGCATAAACATAGACTTTGATGTCTAGTGGGCGTTTTCTAAAGCCAACAAAAATATCCTGGAAATGATTGAATACCTTTGCCGGCCTACGTAAACGTCAGAACTAGGGTTCTCCGCTGGAATTTCTCATAGCTGCTTAGGCATGAGTAATGTGATGTTTAATCATGTATAAAATATTTACAAAAATTACATACGCATTTGCCCCTTGACTTACGATACAGAATGCTATAAATCCTGGCTTTAAGGCATTTAATGGTAACCATGTGTTAAATTTGATTTTAGAAAGCATTTGAAAATGGGATTGCTTAAATCTTCATAACTATAACTTTTTATATTCATATTTATTGTTGTTGTTTATAGCCTTACAACTGGCCTATACTATTATAGTACAACTATTGCATAATCTTAGCTTAAATATAAAAAAGCTAATTTTACCCAATTAGCCAATATTTTATTTTTTATACAGCAGACTGAACTGAAATTACCTGGACATTTAATATTTCCGCTCAACTTTTGGCTCAATTACTTTATTGACAATTTTCCGTGTATTAGTTTGGCATATGCGACACTCCTTGTCAGATGTCAATATTGAAAGCGAGTCCAGCCAAATAGTTTACATTAAGGCCAACTACAGGCTGACTAACTAACCAAGCGATCAGATGAGTAAGTAGCCATGTCTATCATCCATCAACTTATCTGCTGTCTAGCATTGAATTTTATGTCACACGCTGATTGACATTTAATTACTACTGCTAGTGGAATTATGAGAATGAGTAGGAGAATGATTATGAAAATGAGTAGGAGAACGAGTAGGAGAATGAGTAGGAGAATAAGTATGGGAATAAGTAGGAGAATGAATAGGAGAATGAGAATGAGTATGTGAATGAGAACGAGTAGAACAATGAGTATGAGAATGAGTATAAGAATGAATATGAGAATGAATATGAGAATGAGTATGAGAATGAGTAGAAGAATGAGAATGAGTATGAGATTGAGTAGGAGAACGAGTAGGAAAATGAGTAGGAGAATAAGTATGGGAATAAGTAGGAGAATGAATAGGAGAATGAGAATGAGAATGTGAATGAGAACGAGTAGAACAATGAGTATGAGAATGAGTATAAGAATGAATATGAGAATGAGTATGAGAATGAGTAGAAGAATGAGAATGAGTATGAGAATGAGTAGGAGAATGGGTATGAGAATGAGTAGGAGAATAAGTATGGGAATAAGTAGGAGAATGAATAGGAGAATGAGAATGAGTATGTGAATGAGAATGAGTATGAGAATGGGTAGGAGAACGAGTAGAACAATGAGTATGAGAATGAGTATAAGAATGAATATGAGAATGAGTATGAGAATGAGTAGTAGAATGAGAATGAGTATGAGAATGAGTAGGAGAACGAGTAGGAGAATGAGTAGGAGAATAAGTATGGGAATAAGTAGGAGAATGAGAATGAGTATGTGAATGACTATGTGACGGAGTATGAGTATGAGAATGGGTAGGAGAACGAGTAGGAGAATAAGTATGGGAATAAGTAGGAGAATGAATATGAGAATGAGTATGAGAATGAGTAGAAGAATGAGAATGAGTATGAGAATGAGTAGGAGAATGAGAATGAGTAGGAGAACGAGTAGGAGAATGTGCATGAGAATTAGTATAAGAATGAATATGAGAATGAGTAGAAGAATGAGAATGAGTAGGAGAATGAGAATGAGTATAAGAGTAAGTAGGAGAACGAGTAGAACAATGAGTAGAAGAATGAGTATGAGAATGAGTAGAAGAATGAGTAGAAGAATGAGAATGAGTATGAGAATGAGTAGGAGAATGAGTATGAGAATGAGAATGAGTAGGAGAATGAGAATGAGTAGGAGAATGAGTAGAAGAATGAGTATAAGAATGAGTATGATAATGAGAATAAGTAGGAGAATGAGTATGTGAATGAGAATGAGTAGGAGAACGAGTAGGAGAATGTACATGAGAATGAGTATAAGAATGAATATGAGAATGAGAATAAGTAGGAGAATAAGTAGGAGAATGAGTATGTGAATGAGTAGAAGAATGATTATGAAAATGAGTAGGAGAACGAGTGGGAGAATGAGTAGGAGAATAAGTATGGGAATAAGTAGGAGAATGAATAGGAGAATGAGAATGAGTATGTGAATGAGAATGAGTATGAGAACGAGTAGAACAATGAGTATGAGAATGAGTATAAGAATGAATATGAGAATGAGTATGAGAATGAGTAGGAGAATAAGTATGGGAATAAGTAGGAGAATGAGAATGAGTATGTGAATGACTATGTGACGGAGTATGAGTATGAGAATGAGTAAGTGAATGGGAATGAGTAGGAGAATAAGTAGGAGAATGAGTATGTGAATGAGAATGAGTATGAGAATGAGAATGAGAATAAGTAGGAGAATGAGTATGTGAATGAGTAGAAGAATGAGAATGAGTATGAGAATGAGTAGGAGAATGAGAATGAGTAGGAGAATGAGTAGAAGAATGAGTATAAGAATGAGTATGATAATGAGAATAAGTAGGAGAATGAGTATGTGAATGAGAATGAGTAGGAGAACGAGTAGGAGAATGTGCATGAGAATGAGTATAAGAATGAATATGAGAATGAGAATAAGTAGGAGAATAAGTAGGAGAATGAGTATGTGAATGAGTAGAAGAATGATTATGAAAATGAGTAGGAGAACGAGTAGGAGAATGAGTAGGAGAATAAGTATGGGAATAAGTAGGAGAATGAATAGGAGAATGAGAATGAGTATGTGAATGAGAATGAGTATGAGAACGAGTAGAACAATGAGTATGAGAATGAGTATAAGAATGAATATGAGAATGAGTATGAGAATGATAATGAGTAGGAGAATGAGTAGGAGAATGATTATGAAAATGAGTAGGAGAACGAGTAGGAGAATAAGTATGGGAATAAGTAGGAGAATGAATATGAGAATAAGTATGAGAATGAGTAGAAGAATGAGAATGAGTATGCGAATGAGTAGGAGAATGAGTATGAGAATGAGTAGGAGAATAAGTATGGGAATAAGTAGGAGAATGAATAGGAGAATGAGAATGAGTATGTGAATGAGAATGAGTATGAGAATGGGTAGGAGAACGAGTAGAACAATGAGTATGAGAATGAGTATAAGAATGAATATGAGAATGAGTATGAGAATGAGTAGAAGAATGAGAATGAGTATGAGAATGAGTAGGAGAATGAGTATGAGAATGAGTAGGAGAATAAGTATGGGAATAAGTAGGAGAATGAATAGGAGAATGAGAATGAGTATGTGAATGAGAATGAGTATGAGAATGGGTAGGAGAACGAGTAGAACAATGAGTATGAGAATGAGTATAAGAATGAATATGAGAATGAGTATGAGAATGAGTAGAAGAATGAGAATGAGTATGAGAATGAGTAGGAGAATGAGTATGAGAATGAGTAGGAGAATAAGTATGGGAATAAGTAGGAGAATGATAATGAGTAGGAGAATGAGTAGGGAATGAGTAGGAGAATGAGTATGAGAATGATAATGAGTAGGAGAATGAGTACTTAAGTGAACCCCTTCCTGATTGATTGATGTTTCAAGGGAAGGAAACGATCGTAATTCTTGCATATGCGTTGTATGAGTTAAGTCAGTAAAGCAGAGAAATTTGAGAGTTGGGGAAAACACATGTTTAGTCTGAATAAGAAAATTACAAATCTAATATCCTCGACTTATATAAAAAGCTTAAACTTCTCAATTCTGAGATTTTATCAGTTTTTTTTTTGTGTCATTTTATATATTAGTTTTGGACTGCTACACTTTTAAATTTGCTGCTAATTTTTCTATTTTACTTTTTACCACATTTAAAATCCAGTTTATCAAATCTTAAAAGGAGACTACGAAAACAGATATTTTTAAGCGGCTTTCTTAAAATTGGTTCTGTTTAAAGATAAGTCTGGTAAACGTTATATTTATATCCTATTCCAAATTGTAATAATCGAATTTACAACTAAATTAGAGGATATCACATATCAAATATGGATATTCTAAAAATGATTTTCTCTGTTTTTGCATATGGCAACAAGATGTTTTTGAGTTGGGGCAAGAGTTGTGAAAATTATAATTTGATCGGTATGCATGTGTGTGGGGGGAGTGGGTGGGATGGTCCGGTAAGCACCGCATTTAACCATTATGTCAAGCAAATTTCACAAATTTGTGCGAGATAGAAAAAATAAAATAAATTTGGGAAAACGAATGTTATCCAGATAGTGCAAAGATCCATTTACGTGATGTCGAAAAAGGCAAATAAAAAGCGTTTGCATTTTTATTGAATTCGGCAAAAAAAAGCGTTTCAGGTCGGCGTCGTTGCGTGGCAGCGTGGCAGCGTGGCAGTGTGGCAGCAACCCAAACCGCGTGCCACTCAAAGAGGAGCGGGCGAGAGTTAGACCGACATAAATAAACCTCAACTAAGCCGTGTGTTTTGACATAGATTTCAATTGACATGCTTGTGCAAACAAAAATGGCAGAACGCTAAGGAAGGGAGGATGAAGCTAGGGGTTGGGGCTTGGGGGTTGCGGTTTTTAGGTAGTCTTCTGCTGGTTGGTTTGTTGATGTTGGACTTGAGTAGACACTGCTCGTGGGGCAAGCACAAGCCGCATAAATGTGCGTCAAGGAATTCAAAAACGCTCGACTGAGCCCACATTCACAGCTGCACTCAAACCCATACACTCACATTCACACTCACATTCACACTCGCATTCACATTCACATTTACCTAATGCCCAGCGCTTGGCCATTGATACGCATACAAAGAAAGAGACGAAGACGTAGACGGAGACGGGGACGGGGAATGAGATGAAATGGAGGGTCAAATAAAAATGCAAAATAGTTTGTTATTTAACATATTTGACTGCCGCGCCTTGTGGCAGCCTCTCTGCGTCTGCTTCTTCTTCTTCTTCTTCTTTATGGAAATTGACCCGCCAGACGAAGCGACGCGTCGACGTTGTATAACAAACAGCCACAGGGGGGGGATAAGGCAGGGGGTGGGTGGTGCGGTGCGGTGCTCAAGCATTGCTGCTTACCCCTTTGACAATTCTCTCATTGGCCAAAACACAAACTGGCCTTAAATATCTGGAAAAGCGTCCTTGCAGACATTGCGTTATGTTCTATTAACTGGGCTAGCAAATGGCCAAATTGAAGGGAGCACGAGTAATAGAAAAAATATATATATTGTGTGTTGTGTGTGTACGTGCGTGTGTGAATTTTAGAAAAAAGAAAACAAAAGGCAAGAGTGCTTGACTAGTAGATGCCCTGTAAATCTGAGATTGATTCCCTTTTTTCATTTGCTTTGCTAGAAAAAGTTTATTAAATATGGTTACAAATAGTTATTTACAAAATATGTTTTTAAGGCAAAAAATAATACTTTTTTTTAATGTTTAAAGTAAAAATAATTTGTAGTTTCTTATGCTAAAAAGTTTACATTTAGCTAAATTGGTAAAAGCAAAAATAAACTAACATTTCCATAGTGATCAAAATACATAAATTATAATTATATATTAGGCTAATTGAGAAAGCAATTGTTAAATTTGCAGTATATTTTCCAATTTGAATAGCTTAAGCAAGAATTTAAAAATAAAATATCATTATACACGTCTTAGTAATTATAATGGGAATAAAACCTTAAAAAAAAGGCAAAAGGAAAATAAAGGAAGAGATTCGTTCGTTTCCCTCCATGAATGCCAATTGGTGCAGGTCCAATTTAAAAGGACTTAGTTTTTAATGAAGCGAGCCAAGTAGGATACAAGAGAAACAATAGCATCTGAGAATATGTTGGAAAACTGCGAGATAAAAAATGGACAAATGAGTGAAGAGCAAAGTTTCTTTTCTTTTTTTTTTTTTTTTTTTTTTAGAAAGTTGGGTAAATATCCCTTCAAATTTTGAATACTAAATGGAATTGAATTTAACACGACACACAATTAGAGCAAAAGAGAATACCTAAATTAGGTAGTAGGAAAAGAAAAGAAAACTCAGATTTAAAGCGCTTTGCATAAAATTTATGTGCAATCAGAGTTTTATTGATCTAATCAAGTTGAGTATGCAAGGGGAAAAATAAAATTCAAGCAGACAGAGATAAAATGTGTAAATTGTTCAAATCGAGTAAATAATCGAATGATAAATTAAATTAAATGCAGAAAATGTTTTACTGGAATGTGTTGCAGGCAAATACAAATAAATAAAAACAAGAAAAAGGGAATTTTTATTTATCAATTCAAGTCCATTTTCCTATTGGCCATAAGATTTGTTTTCCATTACAAATCTTAGCACGAATAAGCAAGAAGTCAAATCAAGAAAAACATTCTACGCAAATACGTTGCAGGAATTGCAAAATAAAAAGTTTCTAGATAAAAAACAAAAAGAAGTAAACAATTCATTTCCCTCTATAACCAAGTCGATTTTCTGTTTTCCTATTATTATTATTTGATACTTGTTAAATAAAGAAAAGTTTAACATGTTAATTCTTTAGCACATTGTTTATTTATTTTTATTTTGATTGGGGTGAAGTGGGATCTAGTTAGATCTATGAAAGCGCCTTTCTCAAGCCAAGTTCGTAATCTTTGTCGGGTCCTTTGAGTTTAAGATAAGTTCCTTGGCTTTGGCGATAAGGAATGTTTTCATAATTTCAAGTTTTGCAGAGTTTGCTACTAACTGAAGAGTATTTGAATTGCCTTATTCCCCCTGGCTTTAACTTGCTTAAATCGATTTTGATTAGAGCTGCCTTAAAGCATTTGGTTTATTTGAGACCTGGCCTAGATTAATTGCTGCTTTTTATCTTTTCCTTAGTTGTTTTGTTGTGTCTTCCTGTGCAACAAAACGGGTTCTGGGACTGCTTGTCAGCAGCTTCATTCATTCAATAAGATAAATTCTTAAATGTCAAACGAAACCCTTATTAAATTAATTGCTATTAATATTGGCCCTAATAAATAAGCTGTAGCTTAAATAGATTGAGAAATAAGATAAATTTCTATATGAATTCCAAAACATTATAATTTGGCAGCAAGACATGAAGCCTAATTAAATTGATTTTTTTTTAGCTTTTGAATTTTAGTTATATTTTCCCAATAATGTATCATGTTATATAAATAAAAGGAAATATTTGATTTTAATTTTGGAAAGTCTCAGCTTTAAGCAAACAAATTAGAAATTTCTTTAACCATAGAAAAGACTTGTCCATTTGCGAAAAATACATTCAAATACGCTCTGAAATTGTTAATTAGTTGAACTTTTAAAGCAATTTTATGTTTTACAATCTCTACACCAAAGAGTCAATTCAAAGTTTTATATTGTCAAATGATATTATTTGAGGGAACACCGTGCAAAAACACATGAGCCAATTGAAATTGGCTTAAACTGTACAGTTTACAGTTCAATGGCATTGCCCTTCTAAAGTGTTAAAGCTGTTGTCAGCTATTTGGAACAAATAGCAATTTCTGTTCTTTATTTTTTCCTCTGTCATTTGCATTTGCTCGCTGACTTATGGAATGTCAGCTAATGGGGTTTCCGTACCAAAACGTATTTACCCCATTGCAATGGTCTCCGTCTTTGGCATAGAGGGAAACCAAATCAAATCACATAACATGTCAGCCATTGCCACCAACTAACCAACCAAACAGTCAGTCAGACAGCTAGCCAAGCAATCCACCTGTCAACATACCAACTAAGCAACCCAACAGCCAACAGCCAACAGCCCCGTCGACCAACTAACCAAAGTCATTCCAATCCATGGCTCTTTTTTGTACCCAGCTATGCTAATAACGAGCATTTTCCTTTGCACTACACCTTTTTTCTATACCTTTTTGCTACCTTGCTACGAGCTGCTAGATAGTTATGCAGCTCTTCGCACAACCATTCTGCTATCCCCATTCCCCATTCCCCCTACCCCGCCCCGCATTCCATTCTCCTTCATTTCCATGCGCCGCATTGTATTCTCACTTATGTTATGGTTTCTGGAATACACTTGTGTAGACTGGGTTAAATGGCTTGTTTCTGTTCTTATGCAACTTCGATTTGTATTGCTTCAATATCTTTGAATGGAGACCAAGTCTTGTTTTTTGGCTTCATCTTTCGCTATCATATTTCGAAGTTTTCATAATAATGTCAACTTATTTTGCTTTGCTTACAATATTTAGATTTGATACTAATTAAAAAATTATATTTCATTGTAATTATAAATTATAATATACGATTTTAAAATAAAATAAAATGAAAATTAAATTTGAAATTTGCAAACATTTTCTTATCGAAGAAACGAAAAATAATTTTATTTATAATAAGTTATTTATTTATTTATTATTTTATTAGTGATTCTAAGAAATGGAGTTGTGTGTAAGATATGGATTGAATTTTATATAGGGCAGGTAATCTTCGACCTGTCAAATGTTACTTTATTATTTGCCCGTTTTCAATATTTATTCGTATTCGTACGATTTTGAACGTTGTTTGTTGGCTGTCGTTGTTGTTATTGTTGTTATTGTTGTTATTGTTGTGTTTGTGTTGCTGTTGTCGTCGTTGTCGTCGTCCAATATGTGTCAAATGCAAATTTAAATCTTATTGAAAAAGGGGATTAGGTGACAGCAGCAGAAGCACAGCGCACATACATGGATATGCAGAGGAGGAAAAGCGCGGTTCGGCAGGGGGAGTTTATGCAACAAAGCCACATTTTACCCAGTGTTTTGTGGCATCGAAGATGGGGCAAGAGCAGAGATAGTGATAGTGATAGAGAGCGCAAGAGAGCGGGAGAGAAAAGAGAAAGCAGAAGCAACTGATGGAGATTCCATTGACTTTGTCCAAAACACGCTCTCATTTGCATCGTCGTCTGCAGCTTATGCATATGTATATATATCTATATATATATATTTTCTATATGTTTTGTGTGTGGCAGTATTAAATGGTTTTTTGTGGTTAGTGAATTGCATTCATAGTCGTATCATTTTGGCATCATCTCAACTTAACCAGCTGCCTCGTTTCACTCCCAATCCCCATACACACGTTTCTTCTATAATGGAAATTCTGGAGCAGACCGTAGTCTAATCCCACGGCAACGTTAGACATATCAACAAATGTTCAATAAGATTTTGTACTCCGGCCACACACGAACAATACAAAATCCCCCACAATGCCGGAGCCATACAATTTTTTCACAATTTCAAAATGTTTTATGCTTCCAGATTCCCAACTCCTTTGTGTATCTCTATGTGTGTACGTCTCCTCTATATACACCTCTCTTTCTCTCTCCCTCTCTCTCTCTCTCTCTCTCTCTTCTCTCTCTCTCGCTCTTTGCGGATGTGTGTTTTGAGGATATTCAATATTTCTATCCATGGCATTGTGTATATATTTCAAAGCTTTTGTTATCAATATGTCGACTGCTTATTGAAAATAATATAATATATGTGTGCAAGATTCTTGTATTTGTCTGTGTGTGTGTGATCCGTTCTGTTGTGTGCACATCTTGTAGATACTTTCGGTATCCAGGCGAATGTATCTGTCTCTCTAGCTGTGGATGTGGCTGTAGATGTGGATGTGGATGTGGATGTGGATGTGCACATCGCTTTGTTACCTGTCTGGGCCGGCACTTTGGCATTGATTGCTTGCGTAATTTGAACAACAACAGGCAACAGCTGATGATGATCTTGTCATCTTCATCATCATCATCATCATCAATTGTCATTTTTATACCCTTTAGTCATTTAAAATGTCATAACAGGCACTATTTGCTTTTAAGTTTATTTTCTTTACCGGTGTATGTAACAAAACGCTTAGAAATATTGGGGATATCGTGTTTAATTTTAATTTGTTTCAACTCAAAAGATTTTCTATCTTACGTTTTTTTTTTATCACATTTTATATAAGAAATAAATGAAATTTAAAGATAAAGTGTCCATTTTTTTATTCAATATATATATTTGACTATTTTATGTCGAATGAATTTATTTTTGAGAATATATTATATTAATATATTTTTAACGAAATTTAGTTTGATTTGGTTGATCCAAATAATATAATTATTTGCTTAATAAGCAGAGCAACTGCGTAAGTTTTTTATTAATATGTCATATATTGTCAAATACTTTTTATGACAGTTTTTAAAAATGTTTTTGTATTTAATGAAACACATAATGGTTGATGAAATAACAGGGTGTCTTTAAGTCGAGCACTTTGCATGTCGGCACTTGAGATAAATTATGATATAAAATATATTGTCATGGCTTTGATTAAAATAACACACATGAGCCACAAACACACACACACACACACACACATACCAACACACTGGGAGACTTAGTGGTGCACATATTTATTTATTTGAATTTAGGTAAAGTTTTGCTCTTGTGTCTGTTTGTATTGTGAACCAATTTCAATAATGGCTCACACAATGTTCACATTAATGTATGCATGCCGCAAATACCACTGCACACTTTGGCACATGCAGGACATGCACTGATGTTTGTTCATCTGTATGTGTGTATGTGTGTGTGTGTGTGCTTAGTTGTGTCTGAGATTCGGGTAAATGCCTTGCACGTAGCCACATAAATTGCCAAGTCCAAGACACACTAAGAGCTCTTCTTTGATTCGATACATGCATGTAGAAAATATATATATATATATATTTGCAAGTGTATAAATTGGACAATCGGCGTCTTGGAATTTATGTTGGTCTCTAGTTCGAACGAAGCCAGCAGCTGAATGGAAGCTCGTGCTCTAATTGAAACATGCACGTAAATACATTAAAGCCTAATAGCCCAAAATAATGAAGCTGATTAATTCAATCAGCCAAAATGAGGCGCGCCCACATCGTGGAACAAAGCTGCAAATGTTCAAATGATTCAGCTGCCGTGCAAAGGATATGTTAAGGATGTTGTGTTGTTCAAGCTCACTGCTTTTATGTGTGTTAAATAGTTTAACACGCTAATGTGAATCCATTTCAATGCTAAGAACCATCCTTTGCCTTTGCCACGACACCCCCTCCCCAACGAACCTCTTCTCATCCTTCTCATCGTAGATAAATGAGTGCCTAATGTGCCACCTTCGCATCAAATTGTTGTGAAAATATTTCATGCAATTTTGCCATATGTTTTTTATATGTTTAATGTAGTGAAAAATACTTGGCTAAATTCTTTTGATGAATTGGTTTATTTTTAGCTCGGTTTGAAATTAGGGCAAATTAACCATATTCAGTGATGAAAAATATTGCATTTATTTTGCGTGAAATATGAAATATGTTTTATATGAATTAAGTAACCTATTAAATTACATATTAATTATATAAGTTAATTGCAAAAATATCAATAAAAAATTCATTTTTTATTAAAGTCGAAGTTCACTTTCATAAAATAACAAGTAAATAAATTAAAATTCGGTTGCACAAGCCATTCTATTATTATTACTAATCCGATATTATTAATTATGAGTAAATTACAATAATAATTACATTTCAGAGGTAAAATTATATTATGTAAAAAACAATACCAAAAAACAACATTAAAGTTGGTATTTCAAGCTATGAAATTACTATTATAAGAAAAAAAGGTTGTAATAAATAATGTGGTAAAATTATATTTATTAATTCAATTATGAGAATTTATTGAAGTGGAAATTTAATTACAATTTTAATGCAATAAATAACATTAAGTGCTTTAATTAGATTTGTGATCTATATGTAAAATATATTTACTAATGTTTGGAATTTTCATTATCATTTTAATTTGGTTGTTTATACTTTGATTTGGTCAGTATAACTAAATCGTATTTATATATATATATAAATATATTTATAAATTATTAGGTTACAAACAGGTGTAAATAATAATGAAAGTTAAGTAAATTAAATTTTAAAGTAATTTATATTCATAGCTAAACAAAAATTCCATCTGCGGAAGCATTTTACCCACATAAGTCAGAATTTAAATTCTGTTAGTGAGTAAACAGAAATATTTAATATTGCTGTGCATATAATTCAATCAGAGCTATCGCAAAAACAGTTTAGATTCATCAATCCCATCTCAATCAAATTAAGAAACTGGCGGCAACTAACTGTCTGATTGGGCCATATCGAGATTGAGATGTTGCACTGCATTTAGAGCGAATGTGTGTCGACCTTGACTCTTACCGTTATCTAGTCCATCTATCAAGACAGCGACGTTGTCAAAAGTCACAAGTTGAGTCTACAATTTGAACATGACATTTGTCAGGAGACGAGACGAGACAGGGGAGTCGGGACACGGCAGAGATGAGAAAGAGACAGGGACAGAGAGGGAAGAGGAGACTGGCAGGCGCTGAGATAAAGACAGAAACAGAACGGAATGGCGACATATCAAGTGAACCCTAAATCAAGTTGTAAAGAGGCTGGGCAATGTGTTCAGTGCCTGGCAGCAGCTGTTGATGAAATGCTGGCGACAATAATACCAACAGTTACAGAAAAATAAAAAACACGAAAGCAAACAATTTGGTAAGCAACAAAAACAAAAATATGCAGCTACAAAAAAAAGGTACAAGTCAAAATGAAGATGGGCAGCTGCGAGGCATATGTTTGTAAGGAGAAGTGTGCAGACATATCCACGTACATTCTACATACATATGGACCCATTTACACACACACACACACACACAATCTCACACACACAATCTCACACACAAACATACAGCTATAAAAGTGACAAATGTTAAACGAAATGTAAAGAAAAACTGACAACAGGAAGACGCGACATAATGAAGCATAAAAAGCACATTTTTCAAGACGACTGCGAATGCATAGTGACGGCAAAAATAAAAGCAATGACATCGACAACGAAAACATGTGGAAAATGAAAGCTATTTTCACTATATATCCAATCTTACATACACTTGGAAATCAAATGATAGAAATCTGATTAAGCTGTACGAATTAATACTACTTTCAAAAGTGAATAATTTAAGCAAATTTCCATTAAAATGTCCATTTAAAAATTGCTCAAGAAAAAAGAGATCATCTTAATAATTTTTCTATTGAAATAATTGTATTTAATTTTGTTATTATATGTTAAAAGGCTCGGAAAATTGGAATGGAAACACTAAAAAAGTATCGCCTATTTTTAAAAAGGAAACGTTTTATCTCTCTTATTGAGACATTAAATTTAAATAATTTAATTTGAGAAAACTATTTTTACGGCAAATATTTTCATAAATTTGTTTCGCATTTTAAAGGTTATTTCCTATATCTTATTTTTGTTTTGTTTTTTGAGTGTTCCTTACACCTTATATTTATGAAAGACGAATAATTAAAGTAGATTTTGTTATTTTAAAATCGAATCTTATTACCAATGCTATAAGAACGTAACTTTGCGTAATATTAAAAAATTTAATTTTTAGTCGTCTTCGCTTTGGATTCATTGGATTCACATTCCGAAATCTATTGTGTTTCCCCCACATATCAATGTTGGAACAATTGTGCATTTAATTACCCATATAAGTTTTTTAAATTGTTTTTAAATTTTGTCATAGGATATTTATTGCATTTTATATTCATCTTTTGTATTTTTGTGTGCCCACTGACATAAGTCGACATAAAATTGAATTTAGCCCTGACCTTTTTGTTGTATATTTTCCTTCCCTCTTAATATTTACTGTAATTCTTTGAATTCTTATCACAATATTTCAAAGTCACCCTGCTTTATATATTAAATAACCTTCCATCAACAAAATGATGCCTTTTAGTAGCCACAATAGAATATTTTTATGAAAGTGCAGAAGGCAAACTTGGATTTTCTTTAATTTCTGAAAGGGCCAAACCAAAAATCAAAGCATACCTTGCGGCGCCGACTAACAATATATAGTTATATATAATATATACATATATATAGATATATATTTATATATATTTGGATGTTTCTGTGGTTTCGCGCTCATCATCGCATATTCGAAATAAATTTTCACGCTTGTAATCAATGCGACGCTGACTCCCTTCCCCCTTTTGACGTCTTATGCAAATTGTTGCCCTCGGCTTAGCTCCCTGCCACGCCTCGTAATTGCTAAAAATTTGTGTAAAAACCAAAAGAAAATAATAGGAACAGGAATAAGAATAAGAAAACGACAAACGGCAAACGGCAAACCGAATTTAATTTGTTTTCGCTCGTTTTGTGCGCGCAACTTTTCGTTTTTCGTGTTTTTTGTTCAGATGTTGAATTTCCTTTATATTTTTTTCCTTCGTTTTTTTCCTTCTTTTTCTGACATTTTGTTGTTTCTGCTGTTGTTGTCTAGCTTGTAATATTTATTATCGAATTGTGTAAAAGCAGCAGCAACAAGAACAAACCGGCACAGGACCACATGCCAACGCAGTGCGAGCAATTTCAGAAACTTGACTTTCTCTCTTCCTGTGCGATGTCCTGTAGCGAAAGCTTAACAGTGGGTATGCTAAGTTTTCTTACAACTATAGCAGTTACTTGATTTATCCACATAGTGCAGTTGATTGGTTTTCAAACTCACACATTGAACTTAAATATTGTTCATCTATATTTTATATTATATTAAACTGAATATAATTAAATGCACTGTGAATATAAAAATAATTATAATATATATTCAAATAAATAATAAAATATAATAATGATATGAAATATGTTTAATAATTATACTAGCAATCTTTTATTGGTCTAATATAAATATTTAGTTGTCTATTAAAAAATAATCAATATTTAATCCCTTTAGGATATTTACAAGTCTTGAGACAATATCTTTAGTAATGCCTTGATATCCTGGGTTATTCTGGGTTATTTCAGCTGTCGTCTTAATCTCATTAATGTTGGTTGCAGACTTATTGTGTACGTTTCCTGTGGGATATTTGCACTCAATTAGTAATTTTTAGCCAGAAATTGCAGATATGTTGCAGTCGTGCATACAGAGCAATATCGGGTTTCTTGTCATTTTCTTTGGGACAGGTTCCCCGCATAAGTTGCATTTGTAGCTACCAGTTGTGAGTTCCGCTCTTGGCTTTTTAAAATGTTTGCCAACATTGCCATTGGTATGCACACGCGTGGACCTTGCATAGTTGTGCTCCATCCCCAGGCTCCTCGCTCGACCTCGTCCCCATGGGTGGACTTGGTCCTCGTCGTGGTCCTCATGCTCAAGCTCCAGCTCATTCTCAACGTTCTAGTTGGAGTCGCAGTCAACGCAGTCATCGCTTGTCCTCGACAGGAAGTCTCGCCGGCATATGCCCTGCACGTATTGCCCTTATAAATTGTTGCCAAAATACATATACGAAATATCTACTACTCTGTGCGTGCATGTGTCTATGTGTGTGGATGTGTGTGTGTGTGTGTGTGTGTGTGTGTGTGTGTGTGTGTCTATGGGTGACAGTTGCAATTGTGTTTGTTATTGCAAGTTTTTTGGTATGCACAGGACAATTTTGCTAGCAGTTGAAAACTCAAGCAAACTTTTTGCCTGGCCATGTTAACTGCCAGTCAATACGAATGCGAAACAGATATGGCTTATTTGTGTCGAGTGTGTATTGTTGTTGTTGTTGTTGTTGTTGTTATTATTGTTATTTGAAAAGCCAAGACCTTATGACTTATTCAGATGATGTTGGCCCTCTCCAATTCGGTACACTTCAATTCAGTTCAGTTTTGTTGTATTCTTTTCTGGGCCGACTGTTCCTGTGGCCCTGACTGACGTCATTAATTATATGATGCGTGCGACGTAAAGCCAATAAAATTTACGCATTTAATGAGAAAAGTGCCTCACAAACGTTATACACATACGAGGGGTGCTCCGATACTTTCGACCTAATCTCTTAATCCAGTTTGCTAAAGTTTGGAACGGTGAAGCAAGCGTCGAATTTAATAGATTGCTTAATCTATTTTTTAACAACTTGAAAATTATCTGTTTATTGTTAGCAGAACATGAAAATGTACAAGTTTGACCCTTAATAATAATTAATTCTCTTTAACATGCTGAACTATTTAAACTATGATGTACACAATTAAAATTTACTTAATAATTATTGCCTAATTTTAAAAACTGTTCTATTTATGTCAAGCATTTATCTACTTTTCGTTTAGTTTAAACTTAGAGTTTTATTATGAAAGATTTACTACAAATGTTTATTAACCAACTTGTAAATATTTAAAATTATTGCCTGACTTTAATTTAAAATTTCTTTTAAGGCTATTTAGGCTCATGCACCTGCATATAAATATATATATATATATATATATATATATATGTATATGTGTTTGTATATATTTAAATATATATTTACGCCTGCAGCTATTTAGTTATCCTTTAATGTTACACAGGAATCATGGCTCTTCTTGCAAGTTTAATACGTTAATTAGGTTTATAACAGCACACACATATCATCGATGCGTACTTGGGTCTAGTGGTGCCCCTTCGCCCGCACCTGTGCAGGTATGTGGGTATTTTTCCCCAAGGGAGCCATTGACACACATACCATGAAAATGACTGGGGGCCTTTGGCTGCAGTGTATCAGTGAGGTGGCTGATAAGTCGACACAAGTTTGTCGACTTAGAGTCCCAACTTTTTGCTTTTATTTTGACCCGTTGGCGGGTCAAGTGCTTTGCATAATCAGCAGGCAGCGACGACGGCCCATTTAATGCCCAGTTGGGAACTAAAATCCCCTAAAAACATTTTCACCCAGTGTTTTCATTTTTTTATTTTTTATTTTTCGGTTCTGTGCGTGCCCAGATATTGCCTGAGTCGCTAGCAATTTCCAATTTAATTATACACCTGGACAAAATTTGAATATTCTCTCATAGACGAGTAGAGAAGTGTTTCTACGCACACGCACACGAACACACACAACACACACACACGCACACTCGTGCTCACACACAAATGTTACACAACATGGCATACACTCGTAAATTAAACGCATTAAGATATTTAAATAATGGTTTTTTGCGCTCTGCTTTATATGTCACGTGATTAGCTGGAATCATGCCACAAATTCATAAATTTTGCGTAACACCAACTAAGCTCTCTGCCTCATTTGTGTTGCAGGGCACGAGTGCCATTTCAATTCATAATAAAGCAATCGCGACAAGCCAAGTGCAGATTTCAAGTTTGAATTCACTGGAGAAATTAAATCCAAATCGTGCCAACACTTGACTCACTCTAATTGTAAAGTGCTACTCATATCGCCTAAAATATTTCAAGACTATTTTCTCTTTTTCCTTTACAATATAAATATCGATTTTAATACAATTTCAAATTGAGCAGCAACTTTCTTTTGTTGTTCAGATTTTAATGAATAATTTTTTAAATAATTTATGCATCTTGATATATATATTTTTTAATCCTTTTTCTATCTGTTTCTCTACATCTACATCTCTATCTCTATATCTGCCTCTATTTTTATCTTAATCCCTATGTATATATATATATATATATAGTGACATATCCAGATCATGCAGATCTCTCATGTCCACACTCACTGCGATAACGACAACGCCACGCGCAGATCCCTCATCAGATAATTTCATCAGCCAATAACAAGATAAGACGCAAATGCAGCATAAACAATTTTACCGTAAACAAGATAAGACACAAATGCAGCATAAACAATTTTACTGTAAACAAGATAATTTCATCAGCCAATAATGAAATAAGACGCAAATGCGAGCCTTCATTATCGATTACACCAGTAGCATAAGTAGAGTTACATTTGGTACACCAAACTGAACGGACGTGTTTTGATGAATAAAGAATTATATTTTTAAAATCAAATACCGTAATCAGACATTTAATTATATATATATATATATAGTCTTTCTCTGATGGAACATTATTTCTATTTCATTTTCAATTGCAATAAGACAATCAGCATTCTCCAAATTAAATCTAAATTAAATAATTTTGTTTATTTACTTGTATAGTCTGCAGTTTATAAGGCTGTCATCTCTGATTTAATAAAGTTATATATTCTTGATCAGCATCACTAATCTCATCGTACTTCCTTATTTTTATGTCTGAAAAACATATTTGTTTAGTTGGCTATCAATAATTAAACTTTTTCAATATGCCTTTTATCATGCTTCCCACAAACAATCTTCACTTTTACTAAGATATCCGAGCTAAACTTATCCAATATCATCATATTTGACCACTAGCTCATATTCATATTGGAATACTAGCTCCCTTAGAAAGAATCTGCCAAAAGATGAGATCTTTTATAAAAACATGAATGTTTCTCAGAATATTTAAAACAAACTTATTAATTTTTAACATCGCACATCCAAATCATATAGTTTTCATAGGGACAATCATTAAATTTCTTAAATTTATAATATAATATAAATGAGAGTAATTTAACGATATGCAAAATTTGTCGCGACTAAAAGCAATTTTTTCTTTATTTTATTACCATAACCCAAATAAATAGCTATATTTCAAAAGTTCTCAAGTTTGTAGACTATTATCACCCTCTCCCAGTTTACTGATATAGTTATTATAGCTATATATAACTATATAGCTATTTTCAAAGTTGAAGATTTAGATTGGATTGTTTCTCAAGTCTTTTCCAGACTTTCGACACTCTCTTTAATGGAGTTGCGAAACAATGAAATCTGAATATTCATATGCATTTGATATTTTCGTGCATTAATCTTGGTCGGTTTAAATTTCGTGCCTCTTGTGGCATAAATCTCGACTGGCGGTGAGTTCATTGAAGTGTCGTTTATCGTTTTGCTATTTTGGCAACGCCTTTCACTAACCTCTTGCCCATAAATATGCCAATTTGGGATTCCACCTACCCACGAGGTGCTATACCCTGTCCCCTGTCTCTTGTCCCCTGCCACTCGAGCATCTGCTGCTGCTCCTTGCCCCGTCTGTCGTTTTAGCAAGCCAGTCACTCAGCCGGTGTGGCAGTGAGTCAGTGAGTCAGTGAGTCAGAGTCAGTGCTAAACAATAAAAATAAAATTTATTACTCAAGTTTATGGCAAAGCAATAAATGTATATTTCACTGTGAATATCCTTTAACAGTATCTGTATCTGTTTCCGTTTTTGTAGACTTTTGTGTGTGTGTGTGTGTGTGTGTGTGTGTATGAATATGTTGAGTATTTCATCCATCTATAAATATGAACCAATTCGCACCTAGGCAGGCGTTCAGGCCACATGTGGTGCTGCTCTCCTCGTAGTTGCCTGCTGTTAAAATGATTATGTTGTTGTCCGTGAGTCACTAAACCCCAACACTTAACCACCTCGCAGCACCCGCACACATACACACACACACACATAAGAAGCAGACAACCCTTGATTCAAATCCCATAAAGTTGTCCAACTTGTTGTTGTTGTGATAGTTGCCGTTTATATGGCTGGCAATTGCCGCATCATTAATCTTACTCACGGAAACGGCGCTTAGGTCAAAGTTTTGAGTTTAGGTAATTTATCTTCCAGTTTTGCCGCAATTATGTGCCGAAACGGTAAAAACCTACAACGCAGCTGTGCAACTGCCTCGAACCCACAAGGCAGCACACCTGAAATCCTTAGTTCCGTGCCTTGGACTAGGCAAATGTTGATAGCCACACACACACACACACACACACACACACACACACAGGAGGGGAGGGAGAAAGAGTTCTCCGACAGGTCGCCGAAAGTCCTTTGGTAGCGTCTCGAGTCCCCGCTGTAATAATTCTTTGCCTTAATAATTGAGCAGCAATTTCGCACCCGCGGCACTAAAATTAAATTGAACTGTTTACAAACACATGAATTGCTTATGAGGGACAGCCGAAGCGACAAACTATGCACCACATAGGTGTGGATGAGGGGATGAGGGGATGAGCGTGTCAAGCTGTGTCGTGTCGCAGGCGGGGCGTGACCAATGTGTGTGTGTGTGTGTGTGTGTGTGTGTAATGCTTATCAAGCAAATGACAGTGCACAACTGAAGTTGAGTACGTCAAACAGATGATGACCAAGCAACCCGATCGCACACTGGAACCAGACCTTTTCTAAAAATTAGACTAAACTAAAATTATGAATCAATCTTTAAATCTATTGCACAAATATTATTAACTATTTAAATTTTACAAAATAAATTAACAATTTGTGATTGGTTCCTTAATCATATTGCTTAATTAAATATCACCTGGTATTTACATAATGTCCCAAATATATTAAATAATCAATTACTACAATAAAAAAAATTATATAGTTGTGGTTAAGTGAATAATGAAAGCAGATCTGGTTTGGCTGGTGTATTTAGTTAATTACTTCGTTTTGCATTGAAAATGTTAAGTAGATTCAGCTTAAGGATTTGAGCTTTTGACTTCAATATGCAATTGCAAAATCGATGATTAAAATCAAACAATATTTTTTTGTATTTGTATTGCACTTTTTTGATTATTTAATTGTGCTTTTTCAGCTAGTTTCAGTGTGCAGTGCGGTTGGCCACACAATTAATTGCGTAAACAAAACGCAGTGGCAGAGGGCCAAGAGCCGAGAGCCGAGAGCCGAGAGAAGAGGGCCAAGAGCCGTGAACCGTGAGCAGTGAGCCGAGCATTAAATTATTCAAATCGTCTATAATTACAGCTGGCTGTTGCGCGGCTGACGCGTTTCCAGGCACATTTATCAATTAAATGCGAATGCGGCAAATCCAGCAATTGAAATGGCAACGATGGCAACAACAATTCTGCCACTGGGCAGGGGCAATTAATTTAATAAAAGTTTGTCATAAATAAAGGCAGCAACTTGACAATTATTAAAACGAATTACATGCAAGTTGTGCGACCCTGGCCAAAAGGGCCAAAAGCAATGAGCGAGGCCCATAAAAACAAAAACAAAACAAAATAAAAAAGAAAATTGCAAAAAGGATTTGCAGGCGGGCACAAGCTGGACAAGTGTACAAAACGATATATGAGCCTTTAATTTATGCGTTGACTTATAGACACACACACACACACACACACACGCACGTGTGTATGTGTGTGTGTGTGTGAGTGTGTGTGTGTCCTGCGGGTTTATGAAATACCAAGCGGCTGCTTTTTTGAACTGTTTAATCTCAATTACCAGTGCGAAATATGCAATAAATCTGTTATTGTTTATTTTTTGTTGTTATTGTTGCTGTTGCATATGTTATTGTTGGTGTTGTTGTTGTTGTTGTTGTTGTTGTTGGTGTGCTTACTGTCAGCCGTTTTGGGTTCAAGTGCTGCCGCAGTTGTTTCAAATTGCGCCTCTCGACTCCATTTTTTGTTTCCTTCTTTTTTTACGATTGTTTTCGTGTATTGCGCAATAAAAACAAAAATAATGGCAGCAGTTGAAAAAAGAATATATAAAAACAGAAATATATGTGTACTTACAACAGAATGTGGCAGGAGGTAACATACGCAATTTGTGCTGCGTTTGGGGCATTGTTGTCCACCTACATTGCACCATTAACGGTTTGGCTTTGTGTGTGTTTGTCATCCTTTTTTTTTTTTTATTTTGTTGTGTATACATTTTTTTTTATTTGTATTTTGTTAGGGTAAGTTAAAGCCCTTAAGCACATAATTTCAATTGCTGTACATAACACAAAGGGATTAACTTTGATTTTGACATATGATTTGTCGGTTGGCTCTCTGCTGCCTGTGTGTGCGAGTGTGTCTGTGTGCGAGTGTGTGTACGTGTGTGTGTACGTGTGTGTGTACGTGTGTGTATGTGGCTATAAAAACAATTTCATGCTAGACCTTTGGAATGTGGGCTTTATGCCTTCCATCGTGTAAATTACCAAAGGCAGAACATGAAATTACAAAATCCAGCTCAAATTGCTGAGCCTGCAAGCAGACTTTTTGGTATTTCGTAGACTTTTGTAGCTTTTGTTAGAAAAGCACAAATATCTGTTCGACTGTGGATTTAAAGCCAATTGTGGCCTCAATGACTATGTTGAATTTGATTTTTGATTTACTCACTCGAATAGGCAGATGCAATAGAAACCAGCTTACATGCAATTTGGGCTTCGATTCTATTGTCTTTTGCAAAAATCAAATCTATTTTATTATTGTTTCAGCTCTAAATTGGTTTTCCTTTAGCACTATATAAAAATTGAAATTATTACTCTGAATCCATTTACTTCTAGAAATATATGTTTTTATCTAGGTTAAATATATATAACCGCATAACTCCGACAACAGTTTTTTTGTTGCTTTTAGTATTTAAGAATTTTAATTTTAAGATCGTAGATATTTTTAAAAATAATGGTTTGCTTTTCTAATATTTAAAAATGTTTTTTTCTTTTAATCAGAAATATATTCTTTTGTTAATAATTGTATTTCTGAAATATATAAAAGTCATTTTTATTTAAAGAAGTTTTTGTTTTTAAGATTTATTTCTTATGTTTTGTTTTTACGATATGTGTTGAATTTAATTTAAAAAACACAAACAATTTCTAGTTTTAAAAAACATTTTCATTCCATTCAGATTTTCAATTCAAGTCGTTTTTTTGTGTGTAATTTAAATGAGTAATTGGAAACGCTATTTAAGCTACCTCAAATAATAAAAGCTTATCCTTATTATGCATACATATATAAAGTTAATTTTAATGTCAATCGGAATGGGAATAAACGGGTACTTTACCGCAATCGTGTCATATTATTAATCATTAAATGAATTTATTTTTTCAGCCGTTAATCAGAAGTGCTAATAATTTATGCAACTGTAATTTGCAGAAGCGTCAAATTTGCACATTTAAACGTGTGTGGCATGCAATTATTTGACTTGGCTTACAGGATGTCTGTTAACTATTAACTAATACTGGATAATTTCACATTTTTTTCTGACATGTTCTTAAATTGTTGTTGGCAACAAAAAGGTGCCCAAAATCACTGTCGTCTTCCCATTTGCTTTCAGCACTTTTTGATGGACTGCCAGTGTATAAAGTTGCTATTTGTGAAAAAGCACGCCTGAGAAAAACAAGCTAAAAGCAAAAACAGAACAGTTTCCATGAACTTTGAACCGCTCTTAATTGACTTTGAAGTGCTTTTACGACGATTAACTCGAATGTATCTCACAGATACATGATGCCACGCCGCTGCTGCTTACACCTACGTACCTCCAGGCATTGCACGCCCACCCACCTGTCTATCAGCCAAAGGCGCACACACACACACACACACACACACACACACACACATAGAAATACTTTTTTAAGTTCATTTAAAGTTCTCAGGCGTGTCTGAGCGCCGGCTTTTAAATGTATTCGCCGCGCAGAAGCTGTGCGTTGCCTTCATACAGTCAACAGATTATGGGCGAAATTTAAAGTCTGCATGCTATTACAGACCCACACACACACACACATACATATATGTATGTGTATATGTATGTGCATATTAAAACTTGTACCAGCAACTTACATATGTTATTATCACACAAGCTGGCAAATTTTCACCAGAGCTGCACAACGGCTCCCAAATGTATGCTATTTTTCCATCATTTTTCTTGCTGCGCTGCGCTTTGCCACACTGTGCTGCGCAAAGCTGCGTCGTTGCCCCAACGGACGCTCATCCTTAAATACATTTATTTTAGTGGCTGCTGGTAGGACTGGTTGGCCAGGACCTGCCTGCTGCTTGTTTTGCAGCTCGTTGACATTTCATGTCACTGTGTCCCCGGCATGAAAAATTAAAAGTATAAAAATGATGCAAACCCCAAGCCACGCAGCCAACTTGCTCGACGAGTGACTGAGCGGGGCAAATCGCTGGCATTATATGCGTAATAAAAGCTTGCGGTCGCCCTCCTGCCTCCTGCCTCCTGCCCCCTGCCTCCGGTTGACCTTTTCATGGCACTCTCAAGCTGCCCGAAAGAAAGGACAGTTTATTGTGCTGTTTGCGCTTTGCCAGCTGCTTGCGATACTCTCTACACAATTAGGTGCTCCTCTTGAGGGATCTGCTTTCGTAATTATTAAGAAGAGTTGAAGGAGTAAATCCGACTCATTAGTCTTCATGGAAAACACCATAAGTCTAGATCAAATCTAACAAACTAAATTTATTAGAATTGGTTTTTAAACTTATTTTTATGCGTTTTTAGTGAAATATTTTTACGATAATCAATGTCTAGTTTAAATATAAAAATTTCAATTCTTTCTCCTTTTCTAAATATTTATTAACTGTTAAAAACTATAGTTTCCATAATAAGTAGTAATTTAAATATAAATGAATTTTTATTTGTATGATTACAAGTTGGTATAAATTATTTATACTATGAAATTAAAAAAAATTACAAACTCCACAATTTTTTTTAATCTAATTTACTATCACTATTTAAAGTAAATTTATTTTTTTATTTGTTAATCATAAAATAATGATTTAATATTTAAAGAGTTCACATAACAAGAGCATTCAATAATCGGCTAAAAGGAAACAAATATTTTCATTTTTTATACTTAAAGTTGCCATTCAGAGTGGTAATGGGGTTGTGTATGGGGAGGGGAGAAGTGGAGGCAGTTGGCACCCGCATTGGGGCAACTTGCGGCCTGTGCGTGACAGACGTTTGCTCGCTTGTCACTCGCTGCTTGTTCACTTTCTTTGTTTTAGCCAGTCCATCTCTCTCCCTCTCCCTCTCCCTCTCCCTCTCCCTCTCCCTCTCCCTCTCCCGTCTTCGTCTCCCGTCTCCGCCGACGACACTCCCTTGCTGTCTGCTGTACCTGCTGGCTATGGGTATAGGGTCTGACTGTATGTTTGTCTGTCTGTCTGTCTGTCTGACTGTCAGCCAACAAGTTAGTCATTTGTTGTATCAAAAATAAAACGCAAATAAAAAACTTTTACGACATATTTATCTTTTCTGGTGTATCTCTCGACCGTTCTTCCTGACTTCCCTGACTGACTGTCTGACTGACTGACTTTATCTGCTTGTGTGTGTGTGTGTGTGTGTGTGTGTATGTTGAGCAGAAATATATTTGCAGGTGCATAAATGTTGATAAGACAATAAGGGAAGAAGATGAGACACACAATCTCAGCCACCCAGTGAACTGTGTGATGTATCATTTGGTTTTACATGGTCAGCCCAAATGTTGCAAGAGGCAGATTCGATTTGTCACCATCAACATAATGAAAAACAATCAGGAAAAGTGCCAGACGGCAATTGAAGATTGATATTGATTTTGCTCAGCAAAGCTAAATATAATTTGACCAGACACATAATCTGATGATTAACCAAACAGCATCAAACCCATAAATAATAAAACTTACTAATGGCCTTTTCTGAATAAATCCAAGCATGTAAACTGACAATTAATGAATCACTTTGTGATCAAATTAATGCGAGTCAATTATAATTTGAAAATAAACCAAGTATATAAATATTTGCATGCTAATTTATTCCAAAAATAATTGCCTGAAACTTTATATGTATAAGGCAAATAAATAAATAGTTGCTTCAAATTCTAGTTCAAAGAAGCTGATATTTAATACATATGATTTGACTTGGAATAAATATTGGAAAATAAATAAGAAAAAACGTGACATGCAAAAATATTTATTTTTAGCCAGCAGATTTTTCAGCAATTTGCTTGTAAATAAAATAACAAATAAATATTTCATTCAATTGTGCCTAAGTGCTTTTTCTGCTCTCAGTCAAAAGCAAATGTTTAATGTTTAAAGTAAATTCTCTCTCTCCCTCTCTCTCTCTCTCTCTCTCTCTCTTTCTCTCTCTCACACTATTTTATTATCTCCTATTTCCATCTCTCTTTTTTTATTAAGCGGATTAACATTGAATGACAGCTAGTTTTGCTTTTAGCGTAAACGCTTCCTTGACCCTTGGAGCAAGCTTCTGAATTTTTGCAGGTCCTTTGGCATCATTAGGTTGCATACTTAGGCAACGTGCCCCGCGTTCATCCCTTCCGGACAGTTGCTCCAGGTTGCCTTGGCTGGCGTGCTTCCAAAAAATAGTGACTGCTCCTCAGCTGCATCCTTCGCTTTTCTTGGCAGCCTGCTCGTTGCTGGGGCAGCACAAAGTGGTCATAATACTCATCTGTGGTTTTCGAGGAGTTCTATCTATGATTTTGTGAATTGCTTGCGAATTTGACCTGGCAACTGTTAGTTTCATAATTTCCGTATTGAATCTTTTTTGGTATCGATTTCAGTGGAAGCAATCCGCACATATTGCTCATAATATTCGCCTGCATGATGTGAATTTGGTTGAGAATATATATTAATTTATATATAGAACTATTATTTACCAAGAGTTAATGCAATTTTCTTGTTCTTTAATATTTGCAACTCTTTAGCAGTTTCTTGTGGAGCCATTTAAGTATTATTTATTTTCAACTAACTTTTCCAGAAAGTGCACTTCAACTGTTTTCAGGAATTTATTCTCAAATGTCAGTGAGTTTGATAGATTTTCTCTTGAATAAGAATTGCACTTTTATTTTACACTTTCAGTATATTCTTATAATACTACAGTTTGTGTCTCATGTGAAAACAACAATTTTTAAGTCTCTCAAATTTAAATTAAAATATGCTTAAATACTTTCCCTTTGACTTCCTTTCTACATTAACTCTTTACATATATATATATATATATATATATATATACATATATATAGCATATATTTATATATTTTATTTTGAGCTTCTACAAACCACACTTAATTCGCTTAGTAGCACAGAAAACATATATTTGACTTATCCAAAATTTTAAGCCGACTTAAATAACTACTGCTTGGTACTCATATTACCCCTCCACACCTGCCAATCAGCAGATGGGAATATAACTTAAATATATATATTATATATATATACATTTTTTTTATTGGCTCTAGTTTTATGGGTGCTCGTAGTGTGCGCGGAGGTACCTAAGCAGTCGAAATCTTAAAGCTCAAAAATCGTGCTAATGGGCCGTACTCGTCATCGTCCTCCTCGTCCTCGTCCGCGTCCTCGTCCTCGTCCTCCTCGTCTTCGTTGTCCTTGTCAGTGTTCGTGTCGTCGTCGCTGTCGTCTGGTATGCCAAAGTTTTTATTTGTTATTATATACTTTGGCGTGTCAAATAAACATCACACATCTTCGTACATGAAACATGTTTTATATGCCGACGTTCTGTGCCTTGCAGCGACTGAGCTAGTGTGTGTGTGTGTGTGTGTGTGTTAGTGTGCGCGAGCGTGTGTGTTAACCTCTACGTGCTGTGGTTGCGCACTTTTTTAAGGTTCGAGGCATGGGAATGTGCGAGTGTGCGAGTGTGCGAGTGTGCGAGTCGATGAGTGTGAAAGTCGGAGCTCGTGTGTGACTGCGGCTCATTTGCATGAATTGTCGCAAGCTTTTAGGCGAACTTCACCGTTAGCTCAGCTAAGCTGAGTTGAGTTGAGTTGCGTTGAGTTGCGTTGAGTTGAGGAGTCTCACATGAGGCGACAATGTCGGCACAGTGGCACTAAAACTATTGCAAATTTAGAGTTTAAGTGCGTACCCCAATTAAAATAATTAATAAATGGCAAGTATTATGCAATTTTTATTTCCATAAATAAACTTACTAAGCCAGACTTATCAAACAAAAAAAAAAATAATAAAATAAATGAAAGACTTATGTCAACCCAATAAATAAGAAATCGTTGGACTACATTAAATTACAATTAAGAAATATAAATAAATTGAATGATAATATTATTTTGAAATTAACAGTTTAATTTCTTGAAATATTAGCTATTTGTGACATTAATATTTCTATACCTTTCATAAAATCAACGCCAAAAACATATATAACATTCACAACATAATTCCATTAAGAAAAAAAAAACTGTAAGAATAATATGCGCTGATAGTGGAATCATTTATACTTTCTCAACTATTTCGACCAAGTAACATTCGTGCAATTACATGTACAGTGGCCCAATAGCCTCAAGTGTTTGCATTGCACAAATTTTATCAATAATAATAACGTCATTTAACTTGGTTAAATTAAATTAAATACTTTTTTTTTGTGAAACCTGCAGCTTTTCATCTTTGATGGAGAGATTATATTTAAATCGTTGGCTAACTAGGATAAGAAACAGTTAATGATTGTAATCAACTATAATGACATTTTGCCACACTGTGCCATCGAGTTGCGTCTTCTAATGGGGGCTCCTTATGCTCAGCGGCTGGAGTACCGTTAATTTTATGTCATTCTATTCATTCTAACGTGCGATTTATGCTAAGCAGCGTCAAATAAATAAATGCGTAGACCAAAGTGTCTAACAGAGCCGTCCTAATGAGCGTCTTTATATGCCATGCCCCATTTATTTCAACAGCTCTAACCAGAGTTATAGGCTGCTGTCGGCATTTTAAATATGAACCTTATTTATTTTCCATTTCTACAAATATTTTTTGTTTTGCCAAACAGAAACACGTTCAATTTTTACTCTTTAGTATTGGAAATATATTTTCAGCGAGTATTTATTTTTTTTAATGCAGCGTTGAACCAGGAAACAATTTTAAATCGAGTTGAAATGTTTTTCGCTTATTTTTTAGTGCGATATGTTCTTTAATATGTGCATTTCCATCTGGTTTTTTTGTTTGTGCCTCTCAGTTCATTGTTGTGAAAACAAAATATATCCATTTGTAATATGCTTATAAGGAAATTTCCATTTTAATTTCTTTGCAACTTTAATGTGCCTTTTTTAACTTGTAATTGCATTTATGCATTCAATTTAATGAAAACAAATACAGTTTTATAACTGTATTTAAATTAACCAAAATTTTAGAAATGTTAAATTTTAAATTTTTAATGTTTGCTCTAGTTTGGAGAGCCTAACTGAGAGATATCCAGAACTCTGCAGCTAAATACCAAACTAATTAATTCGCAGCTTTTAGTTTTATAGCAAAATTTCTATGGAAAACTTCACTCAACGGTTAACAAGTGTTCCACTTTTTGCGGCACACCGACTAAAGAGCCTAAAATCAAATTTAGGGCATTGCATGCATTTATTCGCAAGGCCGAACTTAAATCAGCAGCTTGCAACAATCGTGTGCTTCCAATTTTATTCCCAAATGTGTGAAATATGTATATATATTAATATATATATATTTATGAGAGTGCATATTTATATATATATATATATACATTATATATATTACATTAATGATAACACGTTTAAATGCATAATTTTCTTGTTTCTTGTCTTAACATATGTTTGCATCCATAAGATTTCAATGTTTATCTTTATCTAAATTTTTAGGAAATATTTCCTTCCATCGAAAATCGATTTGTGCGTCCAATAATAATAAAGCTAGTTAAATGAGCCTAAAACTCTGCCGTCAACCGAACAAATTGTGGGAAATGTTTATGGGTTTGAAAATTTCTTTTGAGTTCAAGAGTTTAAGTTCTCTCTGTTTTATCTATAAATTTAAAATATTAACAAATGATAATTAAATTTTTGTTTTTATGTTAAGCTGCTTTTCCCAATTTGATTTACAAGTTTAAAAGAAAAATGAAAAATCAGCGAAATCAATTAATTTATCTGTGGAATCTGGTAGAATTTATTTTATGTATTTATTCACTGAATTAAAATGTAATCTTTAAATCCAACTTCTTATTGAAAACGTAATAATAATCATAATTTAATAATCTGTCATATAATTTCTCTCTTGCAGGATGCATCTGTATCTAGCGCTGATATCGTGCCTTGTGTGCACCGCCCACTGCTGGCAATTCGATGGAGGGGGTGCTGGTGCGGCTGCTGTGCGGAGACTGCTGCAGCGCAGCGCTAGAAGCACGCCACGAGTATTGGCACGTGGTCCGCCGCCAGGACGAGGATCGGCCGCGCTGCTCGGCAGCCAGCAGCAGGATGTCCTCTACGCCTGTCCCCTCAACTCGATGTGCCAGTGCGCCGGCCTGCCCAACGAGACGTCCACACTGATTGAGATTAATTGCAACGAGGTGGCACTCTACAAGTTTCCAGGTAAGTTGCGACAGCCGACCAGTAGTAGGCCACCAGCAGCTGTTCTCTCACATATGTTCATGGGTTCCCAGCTGTCAATATGTCACAACAGAAATTGACTAGCTTTTATTTATGTGGTAAATATTTTTTAAGGGTTGACAAATAAATTGCCACCCACAAATTGCTCCACAAGCAGCCAGGCGTAAAAATTGCAGTTGCCAGCTGTCAGTTGCCAATTGCTACTTTTCACTGTTTCTCTCTTTCCCTTTCTTCATTTCCTCTCTCTCTCTCTCTCTCTCTCTCTCTCTCTCAATTTGCTGTGTGTGTGTGTGTGTTGTTTCTTTGTCACTTTGTCTGGTTTGAACGCCTGCAGCGCAATGTAATTTTTTAATGAAGCTTCAAACGGCTTTGTCCTGTGCTCCGAAGACATGCCGACTGCTGCGCTACCCACAACAAAATTAAATCTTACATTTAAGTTTGCCAATTAGTTGTAAAAATAAAGTTTTTCGGTTGCGTCCTCAGCGCCAGCTTCTGCCACAGTTACTGGCACAAACTTTTTAACGATTGTTGTGGCAAATTCAACGCTAATTTTGTAGTTTTTTAAGTAATGAATGACAAGTTTTGTACTCCATTGTCATTTCGTTGCCAATGCGCATTCGTATTGCCAAAATTGAGCCTGCCTCTTCTGTTTCTCTACATATTATTGCTGTCCTATGCCACAAAAATATTCCCATTATCAAAATGCATAAAGTTGCAAAAACCCCAAATACTGTTGACTGCCAAACCACACAAACACGCAAAACAAACCATACAAATTGACAGCACTCACTGGCCAGGCAGCTGTCAGATTTGAGGGTTTGGGGCCATTGAAAAGTTTTCTCCGCATACCATTTCCCTGGGTTTCTGCCCTGCTGTTATCCGCATTGCCAATTTATCTGCCCCAATGTTCAAAGCATTGCAGAAATGTTCTTGCAATATTTGTTTCCTTCTCCATTTTGCTTTATTTTTCTTACAACTTTACATTTATTGAATTTGTGTGTGTAGCTTATTATACAGAATAATTCTTACGATGACTAGCATTGCTTAAACTTTAAATATTATTTGCACTCAAACGAACCGGAATGAAAAGTTTCGTCCATCTGTGTCAGTTATTATATACGGCCGATTTCGACGCTTTGTTCATAAAAATTTTAATGAATCTCTCACGAATTTACTTGGTGTCATTTTTCACTTAACCTTATTGCCAATTCGTAAAAGTTAATATTTCACGTATTTTTAAATGGAACTTTCACTATTTTCAATTTTAATTATCAATTATCAATATATCTCTGGAAATCTGAGGTAGTTCTTAAACTTATTTTACTCCACAAATTCAAGGATTTGACTATTTTATCTCAGTCTTCATCTCTGGCTTTTTAACTTTTGACTTTTCTATTTTCTGGCTACTAAGGTTGATATATTTTGTGCCTGATTTGGTTTTTTTTTCCTATATATATGTACAAATACAATAAATACAATAAGCCATAATTTAACATTTAATTTTATGGTTTTTTCTTTACTTTTTTTTATTTAATTACTCGGTTCTCTATATAATTTAATTTGAGAATTCAACTAGAACTTAACATTTATAAATAACTTTGAAATTGCTTTAGATGTTAATCAATCAATTTTAACTAACGAAATTCTATTAAATAGTGCTTAAATATTCCTAAAGACAACATTTATAAATATTGATTGATCAAAAGATCCTTATTAATAGTCCCTAAAGTGTTTTGTACATAAAAAAAATAATAAGATTTCTACTTAAGAAAATAGTTTTCATTTTAAATTCTTAGCTTTTTAAGTCATTTCAATTTGAATCCTTTCTCTTTTCAATTGTATTTGTGCCATGGAAATTTAGCAAATTTATGCTGTCTGGTCTGGTTTGGTCTGGTCTGGTCTGGTGATGTCCTGCCACTTTATATGTCGGCGATGCTCATTTACAACAATTACAGTCTGCTGCCCTCAAAACATATTCAAACAAATGTCTCACTTGAATGCAATTTATGTCTTCCTCGTCGCTGGGTTGCACTGAAGAAATGCAAAAATCCCCAAAAACTTTTGGCAATTAGCAATTCTAATGTGGAAAAAAGCGGACTGAGGGGTGGGTGGAAAAACACTTTGCTTGACAGTCTGGCTAATTGCGTGCCACGCCCGCAAAAATGGACAACCGCCCTCCCCTGCCAACTAGCCGCATCAGCACCAGCTGTACATTCTGCCATTTCTGGCCAAAGTCATTGGAATGCCTGGCTACAGGACGCAGGACGCTGGGCGCAGGGCACAGGACGAAGGACGAATGCAACACTGCAAACGTTGCATACTTTTCAGCGCATACGCAAGAATACCTAAAAATGTGAAGGAGAAATTATGTGGGAGGGGGACAGGAGTGGGGCAACTGCATTGACGATGACAACGACTTAAAATTCATTAAAAATTCCAAAATTTGTGTTGCCAAAAATATGTGACAGTGGCAGCCAGGCAACCAAATACCCAGCTGCTGCTGGCCAGGCCAAAATCAAATGTGTCCAAAGCGACTAAAAAATAAAAGTTGAGCAAATATTAAATAAAATATAAAAGAAGAAATATTATGTCGAAGGCTTAATACTTTTGCATATGAATTACATAATATACAAATTTCCATTTATTTTTCACAATTAATTTATAGTCTGTTCAAAAAATGACAACGAAGAGGAGAGGAAACAATAGATTTCAATTAGAAGTTTTTTGTATAAAACATTAAATATATATGCTGATTTAAGTAATATTTATATATTTAATTATATCCATATGGGGCATGACTTTAAAATATGGAAACTCTTTCGATTCACGTCAAAATTATAAAAACATAAACAATTTGCTTTCCTTTTGTGAGGAACTTAAATTAATCTTTTCTATTGTGCTATGGCTCGTAAATTATATTTAAGTTCAAATTGTGCAATTTAGATTTATATTTAATGTTTCTGGTCATTTTCACGCTTGGCCAGCGCTGCTGATGCGTCCCCAGGGCATTTGCTCCACATGCAACAGAAGAACAACAGCATCAGAAGCAGTAGCAGTGGCAGTAACAATAGCTTCATATTCGATTCGGGCACAATTTTCATGCTGCAACAATTTCTTAACTGAAATAAAATGAACGAACCGAACCGAACCGAACTGAACTGAACCGAACCGAACCGAGGCGTACCAAACTGAACCGGAGCCAACATCATTCAAGCAAGCGAGAAAAGCAGGCAGTTTGCACAGCTGCCGCATGTTTCCTGCTTTTTGGCTGCCGCCTGCCGCTGCTGTGGCACAGGACACAAAAGTATATGGATATAAATGAAGCTCACACTTTCTCACATTCTTCGTACTTGCCCCGCTGCCTTGCCTTGCCTTGCCTTGCCTTGCCTGGCTGCCTTGCCTGGCTGCCTCGATGAATGCTCGACCAAAACAATAACTTTTCAGCTGACGTAATCTTCATCAGCACATACGTTGCGAGGTCAAAGGGCAGGACAGCAGGCAATGCTGCCTTTGCCATTGCCTTTGCCTTACCGCCGCCTGCTCCCCTACTCCCCTACTCCCCTACTCCACACTCAATGGAGCCTACCAGTTATATAAAAGCACTCAAATTCAAAGTGTGCAACTGTTTGCGAAACGATAGCATTTCGATGAGAAACTGCTATTTGCGCCTGTCAGCCAGACAGCTGGAATTGCTGCAGAAGTAAGAGACTAATTTTGCAGATACCTTTATATTAATTAGTATGTCTTCATGATGGGGAATATTTCCAGATGGTTTTTAGTTCTATGTAATATTATATTTTAACTTACGACTTAAAAATCAACCACAATGTAAATTTAACGACATCTACAAAACTTTTTTAAAGCATAGTAAAACCAGTTTTATAACCAAACTTTCGTTCGTTTACCACCTTTTACGATTTAATTAAATTCGAACTTTGAATCATTATTTTGCAGCAAATGCACCTATATTTTGAATGCATATTTTGTGTAATTATTTAATAGGTAAATTTCATTGATTCATTCACGTGAAATATTTGCATTTGCACAACTATTTATTATGTGGTGGCTGGAACAGAGCACATTTTAGTCATAAACTATAAATACTAGAAGGGATATTATTATTTCATATACTAAGGGAAAAACTGAGAAAATCCATTTGATGAAAATGCATAAATAATTGCTTTCACGTATTTATTTATAGATGAGCAGCACATTTTGCTCAATTTCAGTTGTCACAACGAGCAGCACAATATATTTAAATATTAATATGCAATAGTTTCGGACCACAGCAAATCTTTCCCCCCTGACTGTCCTCCACTCTCACTTTCTTGTTTCTATCGCCGTATGTGCCCCATGCAACATATCCTTGCCACAATACATACATACTTAGCTATGGCTTTCAATGTAGCTTTTGGTAGTTTTTTGTTGTTGTTTATTTTCTTTTTTATTTGCTTGCTTTTGGCAAGTTGAACAAACACTTGCCAAGTGACGCAAACGAATGGCAATGGGCTGGGTGGCAGGGGGGGGGGGGGGGAGGGGTGGTGTTGGGATGTGGACAACGGATGAAAATAGCGACGTTGGCAGCTGAAGTAAATAAATAAATATGCTCACCATTTGTCAGAGAATTGACTTGAGGCCATAAAATACAAGCCAACATACTATGGACATACAACATTGTCCAATGCTGACTAAACAGCGTATACCTACCACATCCCACATCCCACATCCCACCTTGCACCATCCACCATCCACCATCTACCACTCCCTCCCCATCACCCATCCCATTAGGCCTGCTGGCTACAGCTAGAAGTTTATTAACGCCATATGTTGTGTTGTTGTTTGTCCACTCATAACAACAGCAACGGCCGCAATAATAACAACAGCAACAGCAGCTTAGATATGCACACACCTACACCTAAAACTACACACACACACACACACACACACATACACGTGTCGCCTCTCTCCTTGCCAGCTTTGATGCGAGCTGCCGTCATGCATGGCCAATGCGTTTGGCCACGTTTCTTGCCCGTTGCGCGTGTCAACAGGGCGGATGATTAATATTGTATTAATATGCGATATGTAATTAAGATGTAAGCTGTTTGCGTATATCGTCGTTTAGTGCGCGTGCAAAGGTCGATATATATATATTGTTGTCCATGTGTGTGTGTGTGTGTGTGTGTGCGTGTGTGTGTGTGTGTGTGTTTGGGTTTTTAGCCACATCGTATTTCAAGTTAACGCTTTAAGCTGTGGCTTTGAGCTTTGGGCAATGTGTATATAAATAAATTATTATCAAATGTGCCATGAATAAATTATTTTGTTTTAACTGCATTTGCAGAAAATAGCAAATTTAAGTTCAGTTTTAAATCTATTATTAAGCTTTCAATTTCCACAAAATTTGAGACAAATTTGTTTCATATTAAAGTAAAACCTTACTGTCAAACTCACTGTTTGCACACTTGAAAATCTGAATTTTATTTATTTGCTAATTTGCATGACCAATTAATTGCAACCATAAAAAAATCGAATATTTTTCTAAGAACTCCAGCTTAAGCCTAATCTAAATAGCAAATTTCTAGGCACCAATTATTCAATAACAAGAATAAAACAATTTCATTTTATTCGCCTAAAATAAATGGAAAGTTCAAAGGAATTTTCAATAAAATATCGATTTGGTAGACAATCGTTGGCCAATTCACTTATGTACTCTATTTAATTGTTCATTAATTGTTTAAGTGTAGTCAACCGAATTGCTGCTGAAATGTCCATGGCCAAATCAATGACAATCCCAAAAATCTGCCCACGAATTTCGCATTGACTTTAGTCTCGTCCACGGATCACAAACACACATTCACAGATATGCACACATGCATATTGTATTTCCATCAGTTGTACGATAGGACTAAAAAACAATTTTTTGGAATCAATTAAATACTCACTGAATTTGCAGTTTATTGGGTAAAGTAAATTTATTTCGTTCCGGACTAAAATTTGTCAGTTTGGCGTGTTATTATTCTAATTACTATAAGTTAATAATCGATTATCAGCGATTTACCAGAATAGAGAGTAGAACAAAAATGATAGATCGATAAACCCTTCTAGGAAATATATTTTGTTTTTTATAAATATAAATTCCAAACTTCTGCTTTTTCCCTCTTTTCAAAAATGTCATAATAGATTAAAAATTGTGAATTGTAGCACAATTATTATTATTATTAACTGTGTTAATAAATAAGAAAAGTAAAGGAAACTTTTGATAAATAAAATGAATTTTTAGTGCGTGGTTGCACAGCACATTGCGTAATCTTAAATATATATAAATATATATATATATATATAAATATATATATATATAAATATATATATATAGAAATTATAAATTCCATTGTATTCTGTGTTTAAACAGCTGTCAACTCAATATTATTTTTTGGGTATATGATATAGGATATAGGATACATATTTTAAATGTAGAATCAATGAATATTTGTAAGTCTGAATATTCCAACTTACACAAAAAAAAAAAAAAAATGTATTCAATTGTCCTATGGTGCATATCCAATGCATGCAATCGCATCTGAGTGTGTGTGTGTGTGTGTTTGTGTGTGTAGGTATTTTGAAAGTAGTCGGGTAAAACCTGCCAACTAAAAATAGCCCAAAAAGCGAAACAAACAAAAAATACGAGCTAACAACAAACCAAACCAAACGAAGCGAAACCAAGAAAAACGAGAAATGACAATTCACGTAAAAAATTTTCAATTAAAAGTGAAAAGTGCATTTTCATGTTGCACGTCAGTTTTCTTGCCCGCTGCTGCTTTTGCTGCTGTTGCAGTCATTCCTCATCTCGCTACCATATCGTCGACACTCGAAAAAATATTTTTGTCTGTACATGTCTATGTGCGATGAGACTGGTGGCTTTAGGAGTGGCCGACATGTGCCGTTTGCCTAGGCCATAATTTAAGCTGACAGGCATGACATGGAAATTCCCTTTGGAGAGAGCAATTCGTATAATCAGGCTAAGAACACATGGTCACAACCGTCTCCACGGACAACCTGCTGCCGCTCCTCTGAGAGATCCAGAGGCCAAGATACTTCAAATTCGAGACAGAGCGAGAGAGACAGAGAGAAAGAGAACGTTGTCACTGTTGTTAATTAACACATGCTCAACGAATCGAAAATTAATTGCGCAACTCACTTCTCCCCGAGGCCCAAGTCGCAGTTCCAAGGTCCCATTAAAATTACACGGAATCTTTTGCCCTTCGACGGCCAAATGACTGAACGTGTGACGTGTGCTCAAAAACGGCAAAATATATTGAATACATAAAAAAAAAATAAAAAACTCTTATAATAAAAAAAATAGTAAAGCGGCCATTTCAGAATTTAGCTCAACTTTTATTTGCAAAGCTTGCAAAATTTTCACAGACCTTGCAAATAGTTTATGGCTTCATAATTTAACAGAAATATTATGACGTGCTGTATTCTGTATCCCGATCATATTCTGGCAAATTTATTTGCAGAGCTTGCTAAATTTTATTCGAACTCTTAGGTATTCATTTCCACAGACCATGCAAAAAGTTTTTGTCTTAACGAAGACTTACTATACCAACCGAATTGGAGTCCACAGTTAAAATAGATATTAACAAATTCACTGTAATTGCTATAAAAACAAACTCTTTCAAATTATACTACTTTACTTTATTTAAATTCTCAAATTCTATGATTGCCCTACCTTTTTTATACCCTGAACTCATGGAAATTGAGTTAAAAAGGGTTTTCTGCAAATGTATTTAACAGACAGGAGGAAGCATCTGCGACCCCATAAAAAATATATATTCTCAACAGCCGAGTCAATATGTCCACGTCGGTCTATCCGTTTTTCTGCAAGAACACACATTTTATTGATAACTTCGTTTTCCGATAGCAATAATATACACAATTTTAAGGGCAGAATCTTTTAATTAATACATAGCACGCATAAGATCGGATAAGAAACACCTGAGGTATGCTCAAAAATATATTTTCATATTGATATAATTTCTACCAGCATTTTATGTATGCTAGTGCGTGTGTGAGAAAGAGATGGTATGACAATCGATGCGTAAATAGGTTTTTGTGTATATTGTGAAGAGCCCCGTTACGTACCATTGAGTATATGTAAGTATGTAAGATTTTATATATGTGTGTATATGCACGTGTTTCTAGCCAGCCAATGAGGGATCAGTTGGGGCTTGTGAATAAAAATATGCGCTGAGTACCTCTGCTTGGATATGACTGAGGCAGCTCATATCTAGGTGCAAAACTTTTTAATAAGCCAATAAAAAATAAACAAAAAATAAAATAAAAAAAATGAGAATATTTTTGACAACTGAGTTTAGGGTATATATTTGTCGAGATCATTCGACTGCAGCTTTTTTACTTGTTCTTTATTATATTCGTTGCTTTATCTTTTCTAGATTTTACTTAATGTTCTAAAAGTGTTGTGCAATTTTCCTTTGGTCCTCCTCTCCTACGGATGGCAATCAAGTCAAGCGTTCCGAGCGCGCTGTTTGTTTTGGTAAAAATGGCAAGGATGTCACTCTTCGAATATATCTAAAGTGCCTTTTAAATTGTTTTTGTCGCTGCCCTATTATGGTGGAGCGTTCGGGGTTTGGAAAACGGAAAAAGCGCATAAAAATCAAAGTCCTGGCCTCCAGCTTGCTTCGAAATTCTCGTCTCTTTTTCTTGGTTCATTGTGTGGGCCAATGGCTCGCTGATGACCCATTTGCTTTAACGCGCCTGCTATCAAACTGCCAAAACAAAAGCCATCATCGTTAGCCCCAGCAGCGAGTATTGAGTTGGGGCTGTGTTGGGCTGGGGGATTGGAGCTATTCCGCCCGGGTTATGGGAAACGCTTCAAATGCCGTTTAAAATCAATTTGAATGATGAACTGGCGGGCAATACTGGCAGGCAGTGTCACCCCGCTACATCGATATATGCATGTTCACATACATACATGCCACACTCCTTTCACGCTTTTTCACACACGCACTCAATCTCTCATGTGTTTTGTGCTTTGCTTTTAGAATTCATACACAGCAGCGTGCGCTACATCGAAATGTCCAATACACATCTGCAGAGCGTCGACGATGAAACATTTCAGGGACTGCGTCTGAAGACGTTGAAGCTAATCGACAACGAGCTGCAGGACATATCTGAGCGCAGTTTCAGGTGAGTGAAAGTACCAGATGGACAAATTGTCTGAGAGGGGTGCTAAGTGCTAAGGGGTTGCCACTACGTGTACTGACATTTGGGATTAGGGTTTCAACATAAGTGCTGAGCCATGATGATGCACTTTGCTCCCATAACCACACACACACACAAAAATATATCATATATATATATATATATATATATATATATATATATTTATATATATGTATATATTTATTTTCATATATTTTGATGATGCGACAGTTTTTTCAGCGGCCTATTTATATGGCCGCTGAGTGACAGTTTTTCACGGCTTCTGGAAATATTTATACTTTGATACCAAAGACATCGTAGTATATTGTTTTTTGTGCAATGTCTGGCAGTCTATCCATCCATAGAGTGCTACTTCCACTAGGCAGCTGCGAACTCGTTAAAATCGATAAAATCACATTTCTTTAAGAACCGATTATTTTTATGTCCACGCCCACACCTGCTCCCATAATCGCCAATGCCAATATATCTCTCACAAATTTGAAGCTAGAATAACCAAACTTTGAAGGTAATTTTCTGGGTATCCTGGTGACCTTCCCCAAAGATCGACATAGACAGCTTGCAGATCACTCCTACAGCAGCCGCCCCTAGGAGCTTCGGCCCTTGAAATCTGAACTAAGCACTTTTTCCATACTAGTGTCACCAAATTTTGAAAGTATGTTACTTGTCACTCCCACAAGAGTCCGATAGAAAATTGGATGGTAGCACCCGTTACGCCAAAACGATTTTCAAATAATGTTGTACCACTTCCGCCCGCAAATACAAAATCCTCCACAATTTAAGAACTACAGTTACCAAATTCGGAGGGAAGCTTATATCTACCGCAATTTGTATGGCAAACTTGAATAGTTTTTCTTAGGTTTACCCACCCTTTTCTTTGCTACTTGGTATCAGCTGAAGTTACTTATGATATAAAAGTATTTCGCAGTCGGATATGACCGACTGCCACGTTCTTTGTTGTTTTTTGTTGTTGGTATTGTTGTGTGTTTGTGTGTTTGTAGTGGAAGTTCTTTACCCATACACAGACACACACACACACATTAATACGACATATATTTTACAACATAAAACTGCAAGTTGTAAAAAAGGCGTAAAATTAAGTTTAACAAACGACTGGCAAAAGAATCATGGGGCAGGGGCAAGCGCAGGGGTAGGCGCAGGGGCAGGCGAAGGGTAGGTAGAGAAGTGGGATTGTGCAGCGTATGCACTGTTTGGGAGTGTTTCATGCGCCACTCAGGCTGAAAATGCTGGCAGGAAATGCAAACTCACATAGCACACACACTCACACACACATAAGCACACACACTCACTCAGACACACGGCGTGGCAAAAGAAAAACTTTCAAGCGCTATTTGTTTGAGTGTAAATAATCACAAACAAGAATGAAGCAGATGCAATGCGAACAAAAAATAAATTAAATACTATAACGAAAATTTAATGCTCTAGGAAAACAAAAAGCATTTACAGAATACAATGAAATCGCGATAAGCCCATTTTTTTATCCGTGAACAAAAACGTTAATGACATTTATGTGTCGCAATAATTTGTGAATTTTACTTTGTCATATCTATTATTTTCAGTATTTGGATAATGTTAAGAATTATATACTGCTAGAAAACATTGAATTAATAAAAACTGTCCCAAAAATGTTTAAATATGTGCTAACGGAAACTGTTAATATATACATATCGTTGATTTTACAGGCCTTTTAAAGGACATCCATGAAAAAATATTAATTGCTTACTTTTAAGTGAGAACAAGTTTTAAAAATATCCGGAAAATAAGTATCTAATTTATACGACACAGCATAGAATGACAACATATTAAATTATTGTCCTAATACATTCAAGAAAGGAAATACAAAAATAAAATAACTAATTTAAATTGATAGCCAATATTTTAAATCAGTTTAAATTAATTTAACTTATAAAATAATACAAAATGAGTATATAAAATATTTATACATATTTTTGTATTTATTATTATTAATTTATATTTATGGAAATACTGAACATGACAAAGTTATATATATATATATATATATCTGTAGTATTTGAAATTCTATGTTCCATTTTAATAATTGTTTTAAGGATATTATAAATTTTAAACACCAAAGTTATCATATTTAATTAATAGCTGGTGTTGGATGAAGTTTTGTTCATGTTCGGCTATGCCGCTTTATCGTGGTACACAAACAATAATACCCTTCAAAGAAGTATAAACGAGAATCGGGGAAAAACGGACTCAAAATATGCATGTAGTGTTGAACAACGTACACAAGAGCATATTTCGTCAGCTTTTTATGGGCCCACACAAAACGCAAAATACATCACACATCACATCAGACTGCATGTGAACTGTGACTTCCTCTGTCTGCCCCTCGGTCGCTTTCTCCTTCGACCTCCATCACTCGACCGCATTTGGCAGTTGTTTGGTTTTTCGCGCGGTATGAAATGAAACGCGAAAATTTTTTAACGAGCACAAAGAACCAAAACGAGCCACGTTCCCTTGCCAACTTCCAGCCTGCCAGCCTGCCAGCCTGCCAGCCAGCATTTCTGCCAGCCCACCGCAAAAACCAGAAACAGAATCCCTGCTCCGCTGGCTGCTCCTTACGTTTGGCAAAGTTAAATGGACGCACGTTAACAGTTTGTACAGTTTTTAAGACCCTCCCCACAAAAGTAAGCAGATAACGTGCCAGAGCACACAGGGGGTGGTCGGGTGGTTGGGTGGTATCCGGGTTAAGTATGCCGGCAAATAGACACAAACTCACTTGTCATTAACAGGCCACATCTCAACTTAAATCAAACTAATTAATCTGCACAAACCTGGTAAAAGTGTGGTTAAAAATTACCCGACTTTCTACTTTCCCCCACTAATTACCCAGTCTATCCATCATCTATCACTACCCATCTGTGTGTCTCCGTTAATCTCTTCCTAGCAACGTATGCTAATCAAAAAGTTTGTTTAACAGTTGCAAAACTCATCCTCAACTTCAAAATAAAATGGAAAATGCTCATAATAAGCAGAACAAAAAGTCATCTTTAAATATTATATTATATCCCATGCGTGGGCATGAATCTATAAATAAATGTATATATATGAATAAATGCATTATTTAAAGATACTATCGCGTTACAAATTGAGCTTCATTTATCTTTTATACACTTAATGACAATTTCGTATAACAACAATAAGTAAGAATGCGATAGTCGAATAATATCTAAGAGACTAAGAGACACACAGAACCCTGCTACTAAATATATTATTATAATTTTATTTCTCCGTTCCTAAGCGTATGTGGAAGTGCTTTTAATTCATACATGACTAATAGGGGTCAAATGTTTTTATTCATAAGCCACATACACACATACATACAAAGGGCAATTGATAACGGCGCGCTGCATTATACAAAAAAAAAAAAAAAAGAACAATTAAGTTCGCTGTGATTAGCATGTTATCATTTTCTCACACATTCATTATTCTGTATATTAGGAGAACATGATTCGGCATTTACCGATAATATTAAATAAAGTTGATTTGCGCGGGGTATGCAAGAAAACTTCAAATTTACATATCCGACAGAAAAAAGGATCTCCGACGTCATAAGCTATATATATATAAGGTATACCCATATATTTATATACTATGAATCATATTTGTGATTCTCAGAGACTATAAGAGCAATAGACATTAAATTTGAAATATAAGTTCTTGAACATAAAAACATTTTGATACGATATTTTGAAAACTATTAATATCATTTCCGGTATAAAGGTAGGTAAAAAATAAATAATATTTATGTTTCACTACCGATTCTGACATCCATTCGGCAAAAATGCGGGTTCTCTTTCGATTACAGTCGTACCCAAAAATATGTCTCGCATAATGTATTAATCTTTTTCTAGGAGTGACTTAAGTCGTTCATGTCAGAAATGATATTATTTATACATAAGCACAAAACATGTACATATGCACTTGCAGATTATTCAGACAATTTCTAAATATGTTAATATGAGTTACTCACACGCCCATTGGATTATCGGTAATTTCCGAGTGAAGTCGAAAGATTGTTTGGCGTTCAGTTGAGTTTCGATCGCGCTGCTCAACAGTTCGAGAATTAAGTTGAGATATGTACCAAATATATATTGGCAACGGGCGTTCATTATTTCTCTGCTCATTACTTGCGCTGATAACGCACAAAGTTAATGCAGCTGACGAAGTGCTCTTTCCTCACGATATCGACAACTGTAATAGTAAGTGCCAGTGCTGGTTTCGGAATGATGACTCCGGGACTATTTTGGGACCGTCGAATTGTATTGGACTCTGTCTGGATTCATTTACAAAGCCTTGCATCGATTACACACGTTGTACAAAATATAATAACACGTGTAGCTTAAGCTGCTCTGGCATATTTGAGTGCATATCAAAGGATTATAGATTTGCAGCTGATAATAAATCGGAGATAATTTTATGGTTTTTATATGCAGGCTATGCGTTGTGTGCTTTGTTGTGTGTCGCAGTTATTGTTTTTCTTATTGTTAAAACAATTAATCAGATTAGGAAATAAAAATCGTAATGCGCTGATTGTAATTAAACTTAATTAAAGCTACCAAATGTTTAGATGTTTATTTATTTAAGTAAATAGAACGAGTTTGTAATTTATATCGACTAAATAATGTATTGTATAATGTATAAATGTTATATTATAAGCACTAACCATCCACAAATGCATTGAAAAAACCTGTTCATTAAAAATTTACAGTGTAATGTTCTAAAATACACACACATAATTATATTCACTCGGTTGTGTGTGCGGCTTTATTATTGCGTGTGCAGCTTTAATATTCATTTTGCTTTGTTTTATGTATAAATATGAAACTTAGAAATCTAAATCTGTATACGAGGGATTCCCAACTCAAATACTTATGAATGAAAAGTAAACGTAATATTTGTGATTTTTTTTATCAATTCAAATCATAATAAGTTGTCGACATTTGAAGATTTCTTTTTAAGTAAATAACTTATTACTCATAATGTAAATCATCAAGCGAGGTCAGCTCAATATAAATATGTAAGATAGGAAAATATGTTGATAGTCATTCGGTTTAAATCATGTTTTTATTATTCTGATTATAAATTATAATAGTAACAAAGAGTGTAATAATACTAAGATAATAAAAATTCTCAATTATAAATATATAAATCTTTATTATTTTACGCAAAATTCCTAATTCAGTTTCACATGTAATACTTGCACTTTATGTTTGAACTGCCCTCGCTTTGAGCGCTTGCATATGCATGTTTGAGTAACAACGAAGCTGCCATATTTACATGGGAGCCTTTTGATGACAAACGCAGTCGTCACTCACGCACACACGCACTCTTACACACACAAACACACGCAGCATTAAGCGGGCTGGCGACCACAAGAAAAACATCAACAAGAAAAAAACAACAATAACAACAGAGCTGAGCAGGGAGCAACCGGCAAACAGCAAATGGCAACCGAAACGCAAACCGAAAACAGAAAACAAACGTTGTTGTAAGTGTGTGGGTGGAGGTAAAGAAACCAGCAACAATCAAATTGGCAAAAAGAGAGAGAGAGAGAGAGAGAGAGAGAGAGCTGGCTAAAGGAGCCACAAAAATTCGGTTTGCGCTTTGAGTTTGATTCTTCGTCGCATGAGCAGCGACAGCCGCAGTCGTTACAGAAAGCAGTGACGCGGCGTCGCTTAGAGCAGAGGCTGATGCTTGTTTGGAAAACTTCGTGTTTCTCATAATTGAGGTCGCACTTCTTCACATTCTCGCCCTCTCTCTCTTTCGCTCTCTCTCACTCTCCTTTGTGCTTGTATTGCGTGTATATGTAACTATTAATGGAGTGCAGCAGGTGCTGACTATATATGGAAAGAGAAGAGCAGCGGGGGTCAGCGCCAGGGGATTGGTCTCATGGCTTTGTCGTCAGGTTTGTGGTGCGTTAATTAAGTTTAAATATTTGTTTTTTGACTGCGAGTGTGTGTGTGTGTGTGTGTGTGTGTGTGTGTGTGTGTGTGTGTGTGTGTGTGTGTGTGTTGGATATGTCAAAAGGCAGGCAGCAACCTCATCCAAATCCATGGTGGCTTACCAGTTGGACGGTGGGGCACTGGATGGGACCGACCATAAGCTAAGCTTAACCTCAACTTTTTGCAATTTAAAAGTATTTATATATATAAAACATTTAAATATGGATTACTTTGCTTGATGCTTCATTCTAATTTCCTGTCTCTCTCTATCTCTCTCTCTCTCTCTCTCTCTCTCTCTCTCTCTGTTACCACAGCACCATGACGTACTCCTTGATGACACTGGATATATCAGGGAATAAGATGCAGCAGCTGCCGCTGGAGGCACTGCAAAGATTGCACTCGTTGACGCGACTTGTGGCGCAACGGTAAGTGAATTAAATCCCATAAAAAAAGGAACATAATTTTGAGAGCCAGAAAATAATTAATTGTATTCTTACTTATTAAGAATAATTTCCTAAAAGTCTTAAGTAAATCCCTAATATATCAAACTCATCCTATAATTTTTAAAACAAATTCCGTTGTCTTTCCTAAAAAAACGATTTGTATTTTCTTATCTCTAGGCTACATTTTTCTGTTTTAAATTTAACATTTACAAACATTTTATGTAGTTTTAATATGTAAATAATTTAAATTAGAAAAACTAAATGATTTTACGGCGATTCTAACTCGAAACACTTCAAGAGTTGAATGATTGTCCACAGCATTTGGAATCAGACAGTACCAAAACTCTAACAAGAGACCAACTGTCATTAAAACTTTTCTGAATTTTATCAAGGATTAGTTTTAACAAGGGAGAACGTTGCATAAGTTAACCATCTGATTACAAAGAGCAAAGAACAGGGCGGATGTAGCCTAGAAATACCGCCCAAATTTGCCCTTCAAATTGTGGACGTTCTTAGTGACCTACCTGCCAAGTTTGGTAACTGTGGCTCTTAAAAGTTTGGTGACTATATACTTACAAATTGTAGAATATATATGAAGGACATCTCCAACAACCTAACATCCAATTGTGGTGACTGAAGCCTTACAACTCTTGGAGATAGTTTCGGTGCCAAAGTATAAAAATATTATTATTATTATATTTAATTAGTATATTTAAACTTCATTTTTTTAACATTTACATATTTTGCAACAATATCTTCTTCTATATTTTGCTAATTATTTAAGAAATTTATATTTGATGTATTTAGAAATTATATTGAATTAAATTGTCAATTGTTAGTTTTGTATAATTAATATATGACAAATGTAATCTCAATAGACATACATAATTTTTATGCATACATATTATACATATATCTTGTCTCTGAACTTGATCTAAACCCTTAAACGGAATTTGATCAATTTTTGTGTGGGTTTGGATTAGTCGCTGAATTGTTTAATTCTGAGTGATAACATAAATCCTTAACTTTGGTTAAGTTATTGTTATCTTGAAATAAATATAGGAAATTCTCAATTTTCACTAACTTTTAATTTGTTAATTCGTATTTTGTTTTTTAGCAATCACATAACCAGCCTGGATGGCAACTGGGAGGCGCAACATGATACGTTGCGATCCCTGCATTTATCCGGAAATGATATCACAGAGGTGGCGCCAGGTGGCGCTTTCGATACGTTAACACATAACGGTGATAATAACAGTTCACAGCCCAACAGTCTGGCTGCGATTAGTGTGCAGAATGGCTTGGATGGAAGCAATGTGCTGCATTCGGCTAATCCCGGATCTGGAGATCGCTTTGAGCAGATGCAGAAGTTGCTGTGGCTTGACTTGTCCAACAACCGGATAACTCATGTGTCTGCCAACTATTTGCCCCGCTCTCTGGTCACCGTGGATCTGTCCAGCAATCTCCTAAACGTCTTCCCCCACCAGCTGTTCGAGCAGCTGCCAGAGCTGCGGATCGTTAGCCTGCGCGACAATCTCCTGCGCAGCGTCCATGGGAGGGAGAGGGAGAAGGAGCTGCAGTTACGACCACTGCGCATGCATCTGGAGAAGCTCGATCTCGGCCAGAACTGCATTGAGCAGCTCGAGTCGGATTTCTTCCAGCAAAACTACTCGGATGTGCACATACGTGCGCTCAACATGGAACAGAACTACGTCGTCCAGCTGCCGGCGGAGGTGTTCCGGGCCACGGGAATTGTGCATCTTGTGCTAGCATTCAATGCCATCAGTCGTGTGCATCCAGCTGCCTTTGAGGGTCTGACGGATACGCTTGAGTATTTGGACTTGGAGCGCAATCATTTGACCAATGTGCCTGTGGCCATATCCACGCTTCATCGCTTGCGTTACTTATATCTGACCTCCAATCGGATCAATCAGCTCAGCAATTTGCCCAGCCTCACAACAAATCTGAAGGTGCTCAGTCTGAGTGGCAATAATTTCACAATGATTCCCGTCCTGGGACTGAAGAACTACACGCAGCTATCTTATCTGAATATGGGCTACAATTCGATTGCGGACATTCCCGAGGGCATCTTCGCAGTCGATGGTTGGGGCTCCAATTTGCAGACGATTCTCCTGCGGAACAATAAGATAACACACCTGCACCTGGGCTCGTTTACGGGACTCGATCAAATCCAGGAGATAAGTCTGAGCTTCAATGATATAACCATACATCATCCGTTGGTTTTTGAGAACATTTCGCATACGTTGAAAATTTTGGAGCTCTCCTTTGCCGTATTTCCCGCCCGTAGCCTGGAGTCGTTGGATCCCTTGGATGCTTTGCTGCCGCTGTCGCAGCTTATTTGGCTTGGACTGGATAATAACAATTTGAAGACCATTTCCAATGAGTCCTTTGCCCAAATGCGCGAACTGAGCTACATCAATTTGAGCTTCAATCAGCTCAAAACACTGCCGCGCAGCCTCTTTCTGCCCGAGGCGCACGGCCACCTCGTTGAGATTGAGCTCTCCTACAATGCCCTGGAGCGCCTCGAGCCACAAACATTTCACAACCTGGCAGATTTGCAGACACTGAATCTGCAATCGAACCGGTTGCGAAGCATCGGCAGACACGCATTTCACAATCTGGAGTTCCTACGCTATATAGATCTGTCGCATAATCGACTGGGTAACATTTCGCATGGTGCTTTCACTGTGCTCCCCAATCTGGGTGCACTTGATCTGATGCATAATCAGCTGTGTGCGTTGTCCTTGAAGTCCTTTCATTATGTCTCCAATGCGACAACACCGTTGCGCCTTAATCTCAGTCACAATCACATCTCGAGTTTCGATGATGAACTGAGCAGCTATATGTACATATATCAGCTGGACATCAGCCACAATCATATCTCCAAATCGGATAGCTTCACGAATCTGGCCAATACGCTGCGCTTCCTCAATGTGGCACACAACTCCCTGGGTGGCCTGCAGAGTCACGCTTTTGGGGACTTGGAATTCCTGGAGATACTCAATTTGTCGCATAACAATCTCAGCTCGCTGCGCCGGCGCAGTTTTCAGGGCCTGAACAGCCTGCAGGAGCTGGATCTCAGTCACAATCAGCTAGATCAGCTGCAAGTGGAACAGTTCTCTAATCTACGCAAGCTGCGAATCCTGAGGATCTGCTCGAATCGCCTGCGTGCTCTGCCCCGCGAGGTCTTCATGAACACGCGCCTCGAGTTCCTTGATATATCCGATAACCTGCTGAGTGTTTGGCCCGTCCCAGCTTTTACGGACATTGGGTTCACCCTGAGGTCCATACAGATGTCACGGAATAGGTTGGAGTATTTGGATGCATCGATGTTTGTCAACTCACAGTTCCTCTACGACATTAGTCTGGCACGGAATCGCATTACCATCTTGCCGGACAATACGTTTAGCTTCCTCAACAATCTGACCAATCTGGATCTCTCCGAGAATCCGTTAGTTACCACCAATTTGCGGGAGGTCTTTGTGCATACGCCTCGTGTCCGCAAACTGATCCTTCATCACATGGGTCTCTATGTGCTGCCGGCACTGAAGCTACCCCTGCTCTCATATCTGGACGTCAGCGGTAACTATCTGCAGGAGCTATCACCCCTAGGAGCACTGCGTCACCTGCGATACGTGAACGTCTCCCACAACAAGTTGATCAATGCCAGCTGCGCTGTGGAACACCTACCGACCTCGGTGCGAGTTCTGGATCTAGCTCACAATCCGTTGCGTCGGATCACGCTGCACGATCTGCTCAACCTACGACATCTGTCCGAGCTCAACCTGCTGGACGTGAAGGTGGCCAATCCGCAGGCCTTCTCAAAGTTGAGATCCCTACGCAAACTGCATGCCAGCTCGCATGCAAATCTCGGAGATTTGGTCGCCCGCTTGCCGGGCCTGCAGGAGCTTCGCGTCCATTGCGTGGAGTCCAATATTGGTGGCCAACTGCTGCAGAAGCTGGTGAACAACACGAAGTTGCAGCTGGTGGAGCTGTATGGCAGCAATGTACAGACAATCTCACCGGATGCCTTCACGGGTCTCGCACGCAATCAGCATCTGCAGGTGAAGATCTCGCATACTCGCATCTCCGACTTGCCACCCGGAATATTTTATGCGCTGCGCGAGGTGCCCCACCTATCCATCGATATCTCGCACAATCGCATCAACGCGCTGGCAGCCGACAGCTTCTATCCCAACAAGAGCTACTGGGATGCTGTCGGCACGCGCAGCATTATGGGGGGTCTAAGCACTTCGCACAATCCCCTCGAGTGCGAATGTGGATTGGTCTGGTTTGGACACTGGCTGCGACGCTGGCTCCGCGAATCCGCTCAGATCAAAGTCATCCAGAAGGATGACCTCAAGCGCATGGTCCAGGTGAATGCTCAACGTTAGCTTAGTTGCATGCCTCTTATCTATCTGTCTCCTCATTTAAATCTGTATTTTTATTCCTCAATAATTTACCGCAAAAAGTTACCCCTATCGTTTGCCGATATGCGCGTAAGCTTTATATTTTTTCTATTTTTTAATAATCTGAACTGCAGAGAAATATTTGAAACATTTTCAATATAAAAATAATGGAAATTAAATTAAAAGTCAATACTCTATCAAATCAATTTTCACTGTTCTGAGTAAATCTTTATTTACCTTAATTAATAATCATTTTTAGAGAATATACACCAGACCAAGAAATATTTGTACAGTCAAGATTTTTTTCTAAAACTCATATTAAAGTTCAACTTATCCGACCTTTAAATGTTATACGGATTACTTAAAAAGCTGCATCTTACACATTTATATTTTGAAAAAGAAATGCGCACTCAGATCAGATCACCGATTTATTGCTAAGTTCTTTTAACTGACTTATAGCTCCCATAATCGTCAGTTGGTTTTGCCTTATATTTATCCTATTGAATTTTTTGTCAGATACAGAAACTTACTGTTACTTAGTGTTCTTTCTAATGGTGTTTATTTTTTGAGAACCCAATCATAAGTTTGTCAAAAGAATTTGACGATTCCTATATTAATAGAAAATTATATATTTCACCTGTGCTTCATATTCTAGAGCATGGGTCTTGAAAATGGTCTCCCAATTCAGGACAGAATATAATCAGTAAATAATAATATTAGCAGTTAATAAACTGTGCTTTTTCTAATTTTTATACCATTAATTTGCGAATGATCTTCCCAATGTCTTGAAGAATCGGGTCGGGTAAGGCAAGATTGTACGAATAGATATTCGTCTGACTGTATGTATATATTCTGTATTAACTACAGTTACTTTCTATAGTTCCTCAGTTCGATCTGAATACAGCTATAATTGTTTAGTTCTTATATAGACCAGGGGATCAATGTTAAACCCTGCAAAGTTAATGTTTCTCTAGATTATATATGTAATACGATTTATTTTTATCGTGTATTTTGTCTCTAGGCAAATATTCCTCTGCAGTGCCTATAAATATTATATTTACCAAATATATGAACATAAATTATTAGCACAAAAATATTTAGTTAACACAATGTTTAATTTAATCACTTCCCCTTCAACAGCGGGCGCGTGCCAACACATGCCATGATCCAACATCGGGTCGCCATCTGCCCATCTTGGAGATCTTTCCGGAGGATCTGCTGTGCCAGGCCAGTGCATTGAGCAGTTCCGGACAGCGAATCTTTCTTTTGTCGTTTGCGGCGGCGTTAACGTTGCCCCTCTTCACCATATCCCTTTGATGTTGGCTCTAGTTGTGGCTCCTGGAACTGGCCAAGTTGTGAGTTGGCTGCAACGAATGTGGCTGCCCGGTGGATAACGATATGTATGATAATGTATATAGAGTTGAGGATAATATATATGTATGAACTAAACGTAGCCTGAGTTTCGTGGCACACTTGGAATTAGCTAATGAACCCTAACAATAAAGAAAACAGCAAATCGGTTAATGTCCACTCGTAAAATATAAGTTTTATATAAATTAACAATAAATTATGATGACTACGAAATAGCGAGAAAATGTCGCATTTCTTAAGCGCTAAGCGGTCAGGATTTATATTAACTAACTGTAAACTATATTAATATTATTATTTAAATATTCGAAATATTTCCAATGTTATTTGATAGCATCCCTAAACAGTTCCTACTAGACTCATTGCTAAAACTTGCATTTTTGGTTCAATAAACTGTTTTCGATAATATGTTTTACGACTGTCTCTGATTTGTTAATGTATGTGTTCACCATTCGATTACCCATAGCAATTATTTGTTTTATATAATCAATCCTTGAACATCCTCAAAAGACCATTAGGTAATTTAAGAGCACCAATCTGTTACCTAACTGCTTGGCGCTGTGTCTTGGCCAACTTAATTGTACTTGATGCAATTGATTACACAGCCACAAACGAATAAGCCCACATAGACACACACACACACACACACACACACACGCATCAGCGGACATATGATGATTCCTAATAACTGATAAAAGTCACACTCACCCATAAACACACATACACTCGCACAGCCACACCCAAAACCACCACACACACTTCACACAACACACAACTAGAGCGCAGTTTATACACACTTTTGCATCTATAGAATTAATAGAAGGATAAGTTGTTAATAATAGTTTACATGAGGTATAATAAAATAATAATATTTTTAAAAGCTGAAAACGATTCTAGATACAAATATGGAACACAATTTAGCAGCAAGGCCAATAAGTACATTATATATAAATAAATTAATATATATATATATATATATATATATATATATATATATATATATAAAGAAGAATTGGATAGCAATTATAATGGTTTTTTAATGAACGTAGAAACGCCATATTGCACAATTACCACTAATAACAAAAACCAAACGAAAACAAAACAAATTAAAAAATTAAAAACTTATGGACTACTGGAGGGTTTTTAAACTTTATGGCAGTCAATTTAAAAAAAAAAAAAAACATAACAAAACACATATATAAGTACATATCAGTTTTGGCGAAAGTAATATATAAAAGGTCATAATAAAACATAATGAAAAGCGTAAACATTTGCAGAATGTACACACCAAAAATGACAACAAGAAAAACACATGAATACCAATTAAATGGAATAAATTATGAAATACATTTTAAATTTGTTCGACCCAATTGTGTTAAAAAAATGAAAGGGATTTTTTATGTTTGTGTGTTTTTTTTTTGTTACAACAATGACAATCGTGATACTAATTGTAGTTGTTTACACGACGATGATGCAAAATGCACAAGTATAATAATAATATTAAATAAATATATAAACTATTCAATGAAAACAAATGAATAAATCAAATATGATATCCGTGAAACCCAAATTCCAATATTGATTTGGGCTCCACTGCTGCTAGCCATAAAATTTCTACTTTTTTAATTTAACCCGTATTTTTTTCAAACGAATTTCTGTGAAAAATGTGTGTTATTAAAATATCAGATTGTATATAAATATATATAAAGGGAGCGTATTTAAAAAAATATTATAGCATTGCATTATATTTTTTTTTACATTATTTTTTTCTCATTTTCATTTAAATTAAGCCTAACAGCAATTGCTAAATTAAAGTAGTGAAATTAAAAAAACAAAACAAAAAATAAAACCATATCAACATAAAATAAATAAAAATGCTAGAAATATTAACATGGTGTTTTGCGTAATGGAAAAGGTTTAATTAAAAACTTTTTCGATATGGTATTAGTTGACCCAACACCTCCCTCCTCATCAAAGTCAAGTCAGCCTTGGCTCCTACATCGGAATCCCAAACGTTTTCGTTTAGTTGAGCGTTTACGTGTTTTAAATAACAAACACAATGCGCTAAACGAAGCAAATGGGTAAACCGCACAACATACTAACACACACACACACACACACACACACACATATATACCCACCTACCCCAGACAGCCGTGCACCTGTACATCTGATAAAACACTGGGACTGCGGCAAACCTCAGACATTAGCCACAGCCAGCTCCTTGGCAGCTGCTTGGGTTCTGGTTGCGACCCGACCCTTTTGTGCATACATTTTAGTGTTTTGGCCAATGTAACTTGATAATAACGCGGGCAGCCCACAAAGCCAACTGGCAAATAAACTAACCAAAATTATGTGAGGGACGCGCGCACGCCAGGTTGTTCAAGCACCGCCCCTCCAAGCCCTACCAAACACCCGACCCCTTCACCCTGCCAACCAATCCTCAAGTCCTCCCCCTAAACAAGTGTAGCGACAGTCAAAAGGCGACCCTTGGCCAGACTGGCGGGCCATAGCCGTAATTGGATTATCGGCACACTGGAGAGCTCTGACGAGTGCTCTACTTGTGCACTAGATGCACTTGGCTCGGCTCTGATAGCCTGGCTAAAAGAAAAGTAAAAGTGCGGGCTACACAAGTGCTCCAAACTGAAGGGCGATGTTGAGGGCACTCGCTCCATCTATTCGTCTCATTCCTCTCATCTTAAAGTCTTGCAGCAAATTGTGGATTTGCATTTGCATTTAAGACAACTCGCTGAAGCATACTTCTGGGGCAACATCTCTTGTTCGACTTCAAAACAACACTTCTTAGTTGAAAATCAAACAATTTTCCAGCCACATACAATTTTGCTGCTCAGATGAAATCTGCATGTAAATTATTGTAAGAGATTATTTTTGGTATGTTTTAAAAATGAACTCAAAACAAATTCTGGGACAATTTTCTGTTTACATTCATATCAAACAATTTTACTGACAAATTACCCTAACTGTTCTTTTCAACTTTCGAAATGTCAGAATATAAATATATATATATTTTATATGCCACATTTTTGTTTAGTTTAATTAAATCGTTGGCATTTTATTTTAATAACAACAAAAAATCTCGTCCAAGTAAATATAGCAAATGCAAAGTTATTTAAATTTTCTTACATTTTTGTAAGCATTTACAATTTGTCTATGTTCTTAAAGTTTTATGCCAAAAATGTCAACTTATTCATTATTAAGTACATGTTGTGAGAATTTAAGAGGGTGCCAGATTTGTCGCCCGTGTAAAATTGACTCTGAATAAATAAATAATTCAAATTAAGCTTAAAAGTTGCCTTTAGTTGAATTTAATTTAAAATTTGTAGGGTAGAATGTTGAAGGAATGCGCTTCTTTTCAAGCGAATGCTTTGTATTCGTTAATTTTAATTTTTATTTTTTCTTCTTTTTTTTTATTTTGTTTTGTAGGATAACTGAAATTCCTCAGCGTTCTTAGGGATTTCTTCGTATAAATGCAGCTTGAAGCTGTTGGAAGTTGCGCATGGATGGTGGTGCTCGTCTCGGTGGTGCATGTTGCATAGTCGCATGTGTTCTCTCTCTCTCCTCTCTCTCTCTTGGGCCGGAGATTGCATGTCGATGCAACTTAATTGCATTTCAGACAGCGCTGCCAAAACGAGCCGTTTGCCGTTTGCCGTTTCCAGTTTGCAGTTTGCCGTTTGCTGCTTGGCCGTGTTGAGCGGAAGGAAACGCCGCTAAGTACATGTTGTCGGTACAATAGTGTGGAAAGGGGGAAGGGGGAAGGGGGAAGGCGGAAGAGGAGGAATGGACTGGAGCTAGTGGAGCCAGCTGCTGGTGTAAGTAACGCCATTGTTTAACGAACAGCTCAAGGCTTAACTGAAAGCGAAAGCGAGACCAAAAACAAAAGCAATGTGCTCTTGGGCTGTGATGGCTCTCCCGTTGCTTTGGCGTATAAAATGGTGCAGCTTAATAGCCACCAAGGAGCTGCACTCGAGTCGCAGTCGAAGAAGACGGAGCACTAACCGAAAACTAAACGCTACGTTTACGTACGTACGTGCACCTGCCACGCAGACAGACAGACAGACACACACATGACACACAGTGGTGGTGGTGGTAGTGGCTGGCTGGATGGTTGGATGGCTTCCAGTGGATTGCAATGGCTGTCACAGCTACGCCCAAATCCAAATCCGCCCAATTTGCGCAGCACTCGCCACCATTCACCGCCACTCACCATTACTAATGCAGATGCCAACTATCAGCAGTGGCAACAACAACAACAACAACAACAACGAAAGAGTCTAGCAATGTGGTAGTAATGGCAAAAACCGCCGACAAATCTGCTGCATTGCCACTGCCCAGGATTGGACTTTAGGGGCTACGAATGGAGACGAGCTGCGGCGGGAAAGGCAGGCAGATCGGATGAGGATGAGGACCCCTGCTGAACGGATGAGAGACCATCGAGCCGGCTGGTAAACTAACAGAGTGCTTATTTTAACGAAGTTACAACAACTTTTGCAATACAAACAGTAATGCTAGGCAGATTCACACTCGACACAACAGACACACACACACACACCAACACACACACACTCACAGAAGTTGTAAAATAGCATTGCTCCAGAAAGTATGCAACAGTCTGCGAAGGTGTTAAGACAAAAACGAACTTCAAATACTCTCAAATGAAAATAAATTAATTTTTGAAAATTCACATTTTAGCTTAATTAATAGATATTTAGATAAACCTAACAAAAAGATATAATTAAAATAAAAAGTGATACATACATAAAATATAACAAAACTTGAGAAATTCTCTTTTCTAAATGCTAAATGAAGAGAAAACTTGAAGTAACTCTCCCAAAATAGGTGTGGAAGAAGTTCATCGTACACTTTTTAAGATGGAAATAGAAACAGACTATAAATACAGATTTGTTACGTAGATATATAATTTTCATATATCTAAGAGTCCCTGATTTTTATAGAATATATTCTTAGAAATATAAATTATTAATAAATATCTATTGCTGCCTTTGTCATGACGAACCTTGCGAGAAAATTATATTATTTTAAACTTGTGGAATCATATCGGTGAAATCGCAGTGTGTGTGAAGCTGCTGTGCAACTGCTGCCTGAAGTGGCAGAAAGTACAGAAGGGGAAGTCAAGCGTGGAGGGGGGGGGGGGGGAATGGGTAAAGCTTGGGGTCTGTGCACCACTAGAAACTTTACGACATGCAAAAATTGTGAGCAGAGAGCGGATATAATTGTCGGTCTTCTCGTAACTTTGCCGTGGGGAGTAGATTAGTTGATTTGTACGTAGACACACACACACATACATACATACATACATACATACATACATACATAGAGAGTGTATTTGAATGGTTTTCGTATATAACAAACCAACGTTGGCGGCGGCGTCGAGTAAAACGAATCCTCTTAACCAAATGATATGCGCCGAACAATTGTTCGCTGCTGCAGTTTGCATTTGTATCTGTGTTTGCCGAAGGGAGGAGAGAGAGAGACAGACAGTGTGTGTGTGTATGTGTGTATGTGTGTGTGTGTGTTTGGCCAAATGTGTAATGTGGGGCAGTAAGCAATAGTTTGTTGTTGCTGCCGCTGTACTGGGCATTTACTAACTTTTCTACCACATCGCAATTTAATTTTATAGTCGAAAACACACAGTGGCCGCCTCTGTGGCTCAGCGGTTTCTACTGCTGCTCAGTTGTGGCTCAGTCCATACAAAAAAAATAAAAAAAAATAAATCGGAAAAAAAACTCAAAATAAATAAAAGTTGAGCATTTGGCGAGTTTAGCTATCAGTTATTCCCCACCTCATTTAACCACGAACTGCCCTGATTTATGGACAATGCAGGGGCTAAGCAAATCAAAAACTAAATCATAAGCGATTAGCTGACTGGTCGACTACACTGATTAAAACAAATAGACAAACCACTCATCACAGCCACCCCACCATCCCTTCCACCTGCCCCCTTCTAAAAGGGGTCCATCTCAACTCAGTTGCCAAGCGCGGATGCATGACTGAGCAATGCAGATGAAGAGCTCAACAGCTCAATAGATATATATATATATATATATATATACATATATATATATGTGTGTGTGTGTGTGTGTGTGTGTGTGTGATGGGTGAGTGGTTGGCTTGGTGGTGCGTTGCTCTGTGCCGTAATTTGATTTTTTAAGCTTGAGCGAGAAACGTTGCAATTAATTTAACAGAATGCTGAGAGTTCATATGGAAGTAAATGATTAGATCATGAAAAGCTAATTGAAATTGCACAACTTGCACCAGTGGATATGAATGACCTGAGTTTTTAGTGGCAGTAACTGGAATATGGTTTAGATATCGCTACTACCGGCTAACTAATGGCTAACTGAATTTCCAGATTGGTTTCTGTTTTATAACTGGCCAAAATGCGAATCTTATTTTGACGATATTCTCGGTTATATAAATCAATATTGAATCGGAAACAAAATGCTGATGTCGTCGAAAAGAAAAACTATTATTTAATCGAAAATAACTTTGCTGATTTCCTTAAAAAATAATACAGTGAAATATTTTAATATTGGAAGTGTTCACTTTTTATTTGTATAATGTTTTAAATCATGTCACATATTTGAAAGATATTTTAAGATTTTATGTAAACCAGCTTCTATTTTAAATAGTCGACATAATGAGTTCAAAATTTAATATTTCATCTTCAACTTATTAAAACAGATGGCACATATTTGAAATTAAATAAATTAAATTACAAAATTAATAAATATATTTAATTCTAGTTCACCAATAATTCTATTAATTTTACATAAAAAACTACAAATAAAAATTTAATTTCAATCTATTGGCACTATTTATTTTATATATATATATATATATATATAATATGAGTGACAAGAGAAGTTTTCGAGTGAAGGAGAAGCAATGTTGATCCACCAAACCAAACCCACTTGAGCGTAAATTGGATCGAATGTTCATATTCTATGCATTATTAATGCATAGTATAATATCTATAGGTTATTGTAAGTTTCTGTTGCTACCTGACATAGCCACTAATGTGATTTAGGAGGAGGACATCATCGGCAGATGCAGAGTTGCCATGGGGCCGGTCAAATATATTACATTGCTAACCAGATTTGCGAACTAATCAAGTGCAGTGCACAGATATGGCCAAAACATATCACATCGGAGCTGTGAGCAGTGAGCAGTGAGCAGTGAGTAGACTTGTACTCTACACCCAGCTACACCTCCACCCACACATTCATCCCCCCACAGCCACCCACTCTGTATGCTAACGTTGCAACCATTTCAATTTCGAAGCGTTTTCCAGGCATAGATTTGTGCAGCAAACAGCAATAAACCGAACCCAACTACGAATGCGAATTCGAGTCCTCTGCTTTGTATCAATAGTACACCTGGCAGCAACCTCTTCTCCCTTGGACACGCCCATCAAATGACCAACCAGCTCGTTGCTCATTGAAATGGAATCTAATCGGCTTTTGATTTTACAAGTCCTTTTCACAAAGTTTGTCGGTGGCTGCCGTTTTGCTCGATGTGTATATTAGGACATATATATGCAGGTGTACACAGACATATATGTCGATATATATATATATATATATATATATAGATATACCTATGGGTGCTCGCGGTGTGCTACCAACATCCCAACAGCCCCACATTTCCCAGTTGGCAGAGTATCTGTGCGCAGCTCGTTGCCATTTTGCACTCGGCATAAGTATGCAATATCCGTTTCCTTTCGTTACGTTTGTTACAGGCTCGAACTTGACTCCAAACAGTGATGCTTCGCTGCAGGTGGCTGAAAGGGGGAGGGGTGCTGTTAGGACTCAATGACTTCAATGTCAGCCGGTTTTGAGTAGCAGGTGGCAACGAGAACGTTGCTTATTGTAATCAGCATGAGTCAAAGTGCAATTTCTTTACAAAACTTTGACAGTACAACAGCAAATACACAGATTACGAGGGCTGTATCAAAAGTTTCTAAATTTACAGAGATGAAATTCAGCTGTATGATTATTGAAAAATATATATTATATATATATAGTTATCTATGTTTGTCGGATCGTATTTCGATGAAAGATTCACAACATCCAAAAACCAAGCTAAAATCATAAAAATCCACAAAATGGAGTCAGGAAATAATAACAAAGAAACTAATTTCTTGAATAGCTAAAGTTCTCTTTGAAATAATTTTGGACAACCTATATATATCTATATATATATATATCTGCATTTGCAATTATATGTTTAATAATAATAATTACAATTTGAACCATAATTTGTACAGATAATTTTAGTAATTGATTTTTGTACTTTTAGGAATTATTTATTATTATTAAGATTTAAAAGCTTTTGTAATGATTTTCGCTATAATAATTTTACATAAAAATCCCAATAGCTCAAGTATTTCCAAATCACACCTCGCTCAAAGAGACAAGTGCAGAAGATGTCATAGAGAGCTAAGTCTTTTGGCCTATGGCGCTATATAATGTCCAGGAAGTGATAATATCTGAGCGTTCGAAATGCCAAAGAGTTCTCGAATTGAGCCACCACCCGCTGTGCATTCAGTTGGAATTGGGGAGCCCATCGAGACTTGAGTGGAGCTGTAAGAATGTTTAGAATGTTGAATCGTTGAATCGTTGTAGTCGTACTCGATGCAGTCGCCGTCGTTTTGTCATCGTCGTCAGAGAGGAGCAGACTTGGATCGTTGAGAGCTGGTCGGCCTTTTGGTCCTTGGACCACACGTCAATTGCAAAGCGGAAATTGGCGTCTGTCTGGCTGGAAAATGTGTTCTGGCTGCGTAGTTTATTACGTTTGCTGATTGATTTGTCACCTCTTGAACCCGCCTCTCGATGTGCCAGCCAGTCTGGGAGTTACTTGGAGCTGGCATACTCATCCTTGAAACAGCCACAACTAAAGTAAACACAGTGGTTATTTAATATTTAATTGGTTTGCCATAATTACGTAAAAACATTAAAATATCTTTTATTTATGACCGAGTTCCCTCTCGACGATGGCTTACCAAGAGAGAGAGTCACGCTGAGCCGAGTTGAGCTGAGTTGAGTTTAGTTTAGTTTAGTTTCCACTTATTTTGCTCAACAGCAGCACAATTTCGACAGCAATGGGAAACTGTGCTCTATCCCAGCACACACCTCCTGCCAGCACCCTTAGTCCCCTTAGTCCCGCCAAGCGTCCCTTCCCACTTTTATGCATTAAACATTAATTATTTAAAATGTCAGAGCAACTAGGCTAAAACCTGGTTGCGAATGAAAATGAAACGTTTGTGGCTTGGCTTACTTAAGCTTAACAGTTCATTCAGGGGTCGTGTCAAAAATGGAAAGCAGCTTGTTTCCATCAAAAAACTATCACTCAACAAAATTATTAGTAAATTTAGCATAATTATGTTTGAGCATCTCAGTTTATTGTGTGGCTCAAAGAGAATTTTGATAACATTGATAACAAATTTTTTGGCTTCGCAAATTAAAAGATGAGTCGAGCTAAAAATCAAAAACAACTTAATTTCACCTTAGCAAAATCTTATTATTTTACTTACTTCAGATGAGTTTTCCAAGAACCAAAGTAAACTTGTCATATTTGGTCATAATTTATGAAACGTGTGAAAAGCTAGTTAGTCCGTGATAACTAAGTTTACCTTACCCAATTATTATTTAATAATTCCAAGCTTGCGGTTTCCGAACTTGCCTGGTTCTGGGAACAGCACACATGAGCTGGAGCAGGAGTGGGTTCCAAGCTAACCTGGCGTAAAGCAGCTGTGGCATTGAGAGCTGGGCGTTCCCATCAACTCAACAAACTGTATAAATATGCACATGCTACTTCAACTTTTGGTTAGCTCCTCCTGTTACTCCTCCTGTCCGGAACAATGACGAGCGTTATTTTGACTCTGACTCTGAACTCTGAACTCTAAAACGGTGCTGCAGCCACTGCTTCTGCCTCTGCATCAGCTGCTCAGGTGCATTTCTCTTGTTCCCCTCCCTCATCTGCTGCTGCTGCTGCTGCTGCTGCTGATGTCGTCCTTCTCCTCATAACCCAAAACGAAACGAGGTTAATTAATGAATTGTTAATATCATTTGCGACCACACGTCGCCACACACACACACACACACACACATACATATACACATTTATATTACACATGCTGTCCTCACCATACAAATGTATGTATGCTGCAGTCCTTCTGCGTCACAATCCCCAGCCCCTGTCGCAACCTCTTCCCTTGCCCCTACACCTCTGCACCTATCAGCACAATGTTGCCTCCTCTCTGCTAAGCAAACAGTTGAGGCAACGATCTGTGCGCCTTGGCAACTGCAACATAATATTATTATGTTGGCATATGCGGGCGGAGGAGTTCTGTATTATTATTATTATTATTTTTTTTTTTTTTCTCTCTTATATTTTTTTCTTTGCCAACCGCCAGCTGCAATCCAATTTTCAGCTGAGCATTGTGTGTGTGTGTTTGTGTGTGTGTGTGTGTGTGTGTGTGTGTGTGTGTGTGTGTGTGTAGACATGTGCTGCTAAAATAATAAAGCAACACACGCATACACAGCTGTGCTGCGAGTGTGTGTTGCTCATTATTATTAAAATTTGTAGAATTTTCGGGTTGCAACTAAGCTGCATATAAATTCAGCTGCAAGGAGCTCTCGAAAATTTCAAACTGTTGTGTTAAAGGATGCCAGCTAAACGTCTGCTGCTGTTGTTGTTGTTGTTGTTGTTGTTATAGTTATAGGGGCTGTCGTTGTTTTCGTTGGTGCCACATCGTGCTGCACCCATCTACACACCAGCTGCCAGCTGCATAATTCAAAGCGCAACCGCAACTTGACAATTTGCAAGCGTCTGACAGTAGCTGTTTCTGGTGTTGCAAGTGCAGCGGAGGGAGGGTCTGTAAACAATGCCAAGAACTAAAATCTAACCCACTTTTCGCTCATGGACAAACCTCTGGGTAAAAAACTCGAGCGATTTGCAGAGATTATCGCAGACATCTTTAAGCTTAAACTTCATATTTTAGAAAACTTTGCACTACTTTTTGATTAATGATAGTAAATAATATACTCGACAACAAATTCTGACATATATTCAAAACATGTGAATTATTTTAATCCCATTGACAATGTATAAAAACAGTAATATTACATTTTCCAAAAACACAGAAGCAATATACACATTGATGTTCAGTATAAAAAAAGAAGAAATCTAGCAATTTCCCTCTGTTAGTTTTTATAATCTAAACTAAAAGCTAGAAATAAAAAAGTATTAAAATAAGTTATTGAATAATATTTTAAAGACAACTTTATTCGGTTTCTAGATTTTTATCAAAATCTATCGAAAATGATTTCAATTCTCAATTGTATAATTTTAAATAAATGTCGAATCTATCGAACATAATACATACACAATATACAATGTATATTGGATACTTTAATTGATGGTTTTCCTTTACATAACAAAAACACAATCAAAGTCAAAATATATACTTGTTTTTCATTTTGAAATAAAAGTTTAGTATTGAATTAAGTTGCAAAGAAAAGCTGTTCCAATTAGAAGAATCTACTGAGTAATAAATTATTGTGTACATTATTTATTAGTGCAGACTTTTACAAGTTTCCATTAAGGGTATAAGATCAAACATATATTTGTTTTAGTGAATTTTGAGCATTGGGTCAACATGTTATATAATTCACAAACAGATTTTGATATTTAGTCTGCTTTTAGTTCGATACAATAATTTACACAGTTGCTCAATGGAATTATTTTCTTGCATCAGAGTGCCTTTTATTTGCACGTGAGGGAAATATTAATTTCTGAATCACTGACAAACAAATTGAATTAAGTACGTGTCGAAGAAGCGGCCTTTAAGTTTCAACCAAGCACATAGTTTGGAAATTAAAGCAGCCCAAAGCATCTGCTAGCTCCGACTCCAGAGGCGCCTCCTATATGCACTATGGAGCCAGAGCTGAAAATCCATCAACCATAAAATTCGCAGTCAAGCGTACAAAGCGAGACGCTGCAGGCAGCCTCAGGCTGAGGCTGAGGCTGAGGCTGAGGCTGAGGCTGTGGCAAAGGCTGGGGCAAAGGTAGGCAGAGTCGCCTCAGAGAAGCCGAATCGGAGTCAACAGTCCGCAGTCCACAGTCCGCAGTCCACAGTCCGCAGATGGCAGTAGGCAGCATCCACAACCTCAGCAGCCTCCACGAATTGCGGCTGCTTTAAGGCCATTAATCTTCAATGAAAGGCGTTTAATTTATTTGGTTTTAATTTAAATTTTGGCGCTACGATTTATAGGCCAAACTTTGACGTGGTTATTCGAAATGGATCCGATGCATGTTCTTGTTGTCTTATTTGTTGTTGTTATTATTGTTTCTTGTATTTGTCGGTGTTCGGTGTCAGTGTAATTGCTGATGTTGCCGGCTAATTATAATGTGGAACACGCAACGCTCAGTTAAATATACGCACTGTAAATAACTTATTATACCATAATTGAATTGGGTTCGACCTGTTTTGTACTCTACACCACCCAATAAAAAAAATGATAATTATCAATTATATTCAATCAAGCTGACATTTGTCATATTACACTCATACATTAAAGACTGACAGTTGGCTTACGATTGTTAATTCGATATAAAGGTGGCTACAATAATAATCCAACTTGCTAAACAAACACAAATCAAGAAATCTCTCAATTACGGTACTTTTTATCCACTGAAATAATTAAAATAATTCAAAAATGTATCCAGAACAAACAAAATTAATACTAAAAATGGTTTTGAATGATGGAAAATTTATAAGAAATTTAATATGAAATTTGTGCAAGGATAGTTTTAGTGTGGTAATAAATTAAATTATTGCTCGTGTTAAATCGATAATATCTGGTTTGGAATATATATATAGTATATGTGGCCGAGGCCATATATTCCCTATGCTACCCTATTCGTGGGCACTCTATAAATAGATAGCCAGCTACAATCGGGCTCGAAAGCTGCACAAAAGGAAATCCGCCAGTCAGTTGGCCACATTAAGCATACGCCATGTATATATTCATGTATATATGTCTATTTCTGACTGGGTGTGAGGTGGGTGGTGGGTGGTGGGTGAGGGTGTCTGTTTCCGGGCTTATTGTTAGCTTACGTTAAATATAAATATCAATTTCGCTTGGCTTGGCCTATCAAAACTAAATGTGAGCATTGTGCTTTGGTTCGATTGCCAGATCAATTGCCAAAATAAAACCACGTTAGCAACTATGTGTGCGAGGGGTGAGAGGGGTGCGAGGGGTGAGGGTGAGAGGAGGGCTGTTAAGTGGGTACGGCAAGAAGCCGGAAACAATTCGACTGCCCCTCCATCCGCCAATAACAGTGCCCCTAAACGCGCCACAACGCCCTCAAACAAAACACAAGTTGGCGCTGCTTATCTGCAGGCTCGATTTGTGTTTTTATGCGAGAGGGGGGGGGGCGGGAAGGGGGTGCGCGTTGCTGGCAACACACCCACACCCACACCCACACCCACACCCACATAGTCGTCGCCCGTTGGCAGGGCTGCCAAGTTGTTGCATACCCCCGGGGCTACCTCCCCCCAATGAGCCCATCGTTGTGGTTATAATTTTGTGGTCTCTCCCATTTTGCGGTCAACTCCAATTGGGATTTAATTTGTACTTCTTTGTTGTCGTTCGTTCCTATTTTATTGTATGCCATGCCATACCAGTTTCAATAGCAATAGCAATAGCAACAGCAACATGACAACAACAATGTGCCTCCGATGCTTGCCATCATTTTGGTGACTCCCCTCCTCTCTCTCCCTCTCTCTCTCCTTGGGTTTACCCCTAACAACGAGCGCGATTTTAAGTTTGAGCCCCGAACTGAAATTCAATTTTTGTTTGAAAGCACCCACTGTGTATGTGTGTGTGTGTGTGTTTGTGTGTGTTTGTGTGTGTTTGTGTGTGTGTGTGTGTGGGGAAATGCAAGCCGAGTTTATCCACTCGAACTGTTAATGGGCATTTTGTATTTTATTTAATGTGAAAAGTTTTTGTTGAATATTTTTAGACCCCGGCCTGCTCCAACTTGGGGTCCATACTGGTTGCTATCGCTGCTGCTAAATCTCAGAGAGGCCACAGAAAAAGTTTATATTGTAATATTTTAATATTGTTGGCTTGTATTTCAAGCGATTTAATTAGCCATTAGAGTAGGCATTGTGGCTGTTGTTATTCTCATTGTGGTTCTGCTTGTTGTTCCTCCTCAAGATTGCTGCACTTAGAAACAAATTATTCTAAACTCGATCGAAGGGTGGGATTGGAAATAGCTAATCGAGGATAATTGAACAGCTCAGCAGATGCAAGCAAATAAAAATATTAAATGTGATTGAGATGTATTTACTATTTTTTAAACAGTTTGAGATCTGTACGGATAGAAATATATAATGTCCGCTTGAAAAATACTTAAAAAATGCACTCAACAATTTTGTGACCAATTAGAAAAATAATTGCCAATCCTTGAGAGAAATAAGTGTCCTTAATATGTGTTTGCCAACCTGTCAACCTGTGAAAGTTCACCAACAATTTTGACAGCCTAAGGATGACAACATGGCTTAGAGGCATGAAAAAGTTTGGTAGCAGCGGTGGCAAGGAAGTGCCAGAAGGGAAACGAGTGAGTGTTGGTGAATTAAGGGTTAAGGCTGTGGTATCAAAATGCAGCCACGTGTCCCACTTAGTCAAGCTGCCAAAGAGCCAGACAGGGAGGGAGGCAGGGAGGCAGACAGGAAAGCTGGCAGGCAGTCAAGCAAATCAAACATTAACTAGTTTTTGGGTAATCCCGAAAGTTGCCTAGTCTACCACTCCTTCAGCTCCCCTCTGCGCTGACATACAAGCAGCAAATGAACACGCTGAAATTTTAATAAGCCAACCTAAAAGCAAGCAATGGCATTTGCCAGCCAATTTGCAACTGCAGTTGACGAAGACGAAGCGAGGTGCACCAGTAAACGGATGAGGATGTGGATGTGGATGTGGATGAGGATGAGGATGAGGATGAGGCGGATGTGGCCACCTTGTCAACTCTGGCAGCTCTGGCTTTGGCACCCAGGCACAGGCTCAGGCTCAGCTGCTAGGCCCTTTTAATAAGGTGGTAGCCACAAATTTTCGCGACGACTTTGTTGCATGTAGTGCCGGAGAGTACCAAATTAGAAAAGTCGCAAAGAAAGGCAAAGCAAAACACCAGAGAAGTGAAGTGCACATCTGGGAGCAGCAAGAGTTGGCAACTGGTAACTGGTAACTGGTAACTGGCGACTGCGACTGCGACAGCGACGGAAATCAAGTGTCACGTGATACATGCAATGCAACAACCACGTGCGGCAATAAATTGCATGTGCCAGCAGCAACAACAAGAGCTAACTAGCTGTGTGTTTGTGTTTGCATGTGTGTGTGTGTGTGTGTGTGTCTGTTATGCTACTAATTATCTGACGGATTAGCTTAATTGGTAACAAGTGCACTTGCAACCACCACACTTCACAGCGACTCTGCGGCCAACTACTCGAAAGTGGCATTAGCCTACTTTTTGGGGTATCATCCTCTCTCTCTCCCCCCCTTCACTTTCCCTCTCCATCTCTGCATAATTTTTGGGCATAGTATGTCGGTGAGTATAAGTATATATGAGTTTGCATGTATTGCTTGTGTGCAGTATATGGTTAGATGTTGCTGCAACTTAACTTCAGCTTACCAGCTGACTGCCAGTTATAATTTTCAAGTCAAAAGTGCTTAAATACTTTTGCGGTCAGGTCAACATATCGAAACTTGATGAAGAAAGCCACTTGCCACTGCTACTTGCAATAACTTTTGTGCTAACTAATTCTCCTGATTTTACACATTTAGCACTGTTCAGAAAAATATCTGTTATTTAAATAATGCCAATTTTATCTTTCTAGATGATTGACATTTCTAGAAGTATCAGGGATAAGTTTTAGCCAACATTATTTTTGAGTAAATATTTTAAAAAATAATAAATATTAAAAAATAATATAATAAAATCTTAAATTACTTTTGAACAAAATTTTATAGCCAAATTACCTATTGTATAAGAATATTATTTCCTAAACATAATTAAAATTAATTTAAAATATTCGTATTCTATAATTGAGCATTGGGAATATAAATTTGATTTGAAATGCAATTATGAATTCCTCGACTAATTTGTACAATTTTTACTGACCCACAGCAATCACAAACTGGGCTCAATGCAGTCATTTTGGACACGTCGCAGCCTGGCAGCTAACACTAACACTAACACAAACAGAGAGTGTGCCATCTAACATCTTTTGGCAAAAAACTTAATCAACTTGGTCCAAAACAGCAGAGCAGGCAACAAACCTGAGCCGCCGGCTCTGGTTGAGCATTGTGTTTGCAGCACATTTCGAGAGTCTGTTTTACCTGTTCGTTTACTGCTCCTGCTGAGGCAGTTGCATACTCTCATTTTTTGTGTTGGCCGAATTCGTTTATTGACACTTTGTTATGTGCTGCAACTGACAGCAGGGACACATGGGCTGGCCAACTGGCTTCTATTAGTGGTAGTGCCGAAGGTACGAGTATATTAGGCAGAGCTGAGGCGTGTGGCAAGTTTTTCGAACACGACACAAACACGAGCCAAAATCATTGTTTTGCCTCTGACTAAAATTAAAGTTACTTAAAATTAAAAAAATAAAATAAACGAACCAAATAATTAGCAGTTTACTTGTGGAGTTCTTTAAAGAACTCTCGAATTATTTTATCAGCGGACTTTGGAATCTCTTATGGCCTGAGCCTGTCAAGAATTAGAAGGAAACGAGGCACAGCACCAAAGCGAGTTTCACACTTTGTTATTTACAGTTTTTATTTAAAAGCATTTTTCATTCATATTTGCTTAAAATATTTGTTTTTTAAGGAAAAACTTATGCTTATACTATAAAAATATATTGTATATTTACAGAGAAAATGTACAGATAAAAAATGTTTGTTTTATTTATATATGTCGATTTATTTTTGTTTTATATTTTTCCTTAAAAATTTATTGTAAGTTTCCGCTAAATTTCGTGACACGAAAACGGATTCGGCACATGGCCAGCTCAATTGCTGGATAAGTTTCCGTTTAGACGAGCTTTGGCAAATTTCTAACACCGATGCCAGAACTGACATTCATCCACTCCAAAGTGGAAAACATGCATTGCAACTTGAACGAGTTGAACTGCATTCGAAATGCAAATGCTAAGGTTCTGTGGAGAGGCCAGAAGTTGTTGCCTGGAAATATATGCCTCTGGTTTGATGGTTGCCTAGCAATAAGCCAGGCCAAATTAATTGATTGCAATACTTATGATTGATGACACTTTCCAGACAGCGCTTTCAATCATTTATTAACGAATCTGTTGAAGCAGCTTAATGAAAGTTTGCCCAGTCTCACTCTTTCTCTCTCTTTCTCTCTCTTTCCCTCTCTCTCTCTCTCTCTCTTTCTTTCTCTGTTAAATCTTTGTCGAGCACTACATACACAACTATATTTGTGTGTGTGTGTGTTTGTGTGTGTAGATATGGTTATAGATTTTCGTGCCTTGAGCTAACTTTTTCAGGGGCGCTGATTCCTTTATTATTCATGCTCTCTGGTTGGATGTGGACTGGCTTTTCATGCGCTTTGCCTGGCGTTGTGTTTGCAGTTTTCTTTTGCACACGCCATGGCTTAGCATGAATAGTAAATAGCCTCGGGGCAACACCCCTTCCGCACCGCATTCACCCACACGCTCCGAGAACCACCATCACCCACTCCAAGTTGGGTCAATCTGCGTCGTTGTTTCGACGGCTTAGACAGGTCCACTAGAACTCAACTTCCAATTCTATACTGCTCTGTTGGACTCATCTTCTATCTGTCGTTTCTTCCCCAATCTTCTTCGACTCTTCTACTTCTTCATCTTCGGCTTATATTCTCTCTTTTCTGTTTCTTATTGCTCTGCAGCGCATTTGCTTTGATGAAATATTGATTGCGGTTTCACTGAGTTTTCCATCTAATGCTCAACATGCGTATCAGTCTACCCCTACCCCACTGATCCCCCGCTTACCATGTCTACCACTACTACTGCCACTGTCTTTCCTCTTATCATTTCACTCAGTCATTCTGCTAGACTGGTTTGCGGGCTTTTACACAATCAGCAACCTCAACAGCAGGAACAGCAGGAACAGCAGGAACAGCAGGAGAAGCAGGAGCAGCAGCAGGCGCTACAAGTGAAACTGCAACCGCAACTGCAACTTTAACTTCCACTTCCACTTCGAAACTCAACTTCAGTGGCAACTAGCTTAACTATAAATCAACTAATTAAGCCCTCTGCCACCAGGTTGCTCAAAAATACCCAAAAATACTTCACATTTATGACTGATAATTATTTTAATATAGTTTTCAACTGCCATTTTCCAGCTAGTAAAATGTTCAGTTTCAGTTCCCCGTGGGATTGCTTTGAAAATCTTTGAGTTTAATGTTTTTTAATTCATTAAGAATGGGCAAAATGTTCTAAAAGATTTGTGCAAATTTTTTGTTTATAACAAATCTAAAATTCATAAATGCCATTAAAATTAAATTTATATAAATAATAATTTGCACATGTTAACGCTAAACGTAGAGTGTTCAAATATTTCATATTATATTTAATTTTTAAACTGATTATGTTGTCTTTTACCAATATGAGAATAAACTTAAAAAAAAAAAACAATTTTTAAAATAATCTTTTAATAACTGGATGAGAAACGTAGGGAGCTATATTAAGTTAGATTTAGCTAGAAAAACTGATTGCTGTTGTGTCACTCTTTTTTTTTTATTATATAAATATGTTTTTGGGCCATGGTTAAGTGTTAATAATTTGCTATTTTTCAGTATAAATATTTGTTTTATTATTTATTATCCGACACATTTCGATTAGCTTGGGTTTGTAATCCACAGCACTGGTTAATGTTTGTAGTCTAAAGATCATTGAAGCTGTCTTTATTAATTAGTTCAAGGCCCACATAATTTATCACAGTATGTTTACAGGGTATGCGAATAACAAGCACATATTTCACTAAGTATCGCTTAAGCAAATGTAATTAAATATTAAAATCACTTGTTAAATCATTCGCCACTGGGTTATTACACAGACGCGCACATTCAGACAAGCACACAAATTGCTTACCTTTAAGAGTATACCACAAGCACACACAGGCTAACACACACACACACACACACACACACACACAGACACCACAACAACAATGAAAATGATGCGACGCACGCACGCAACGCAGCGTAAAACGCGTGTAACGCTGCAAACAAAAAACCAACATAAAAAAAAATCAGTACCCGGGTGGATTTGACTGCGAGGATTCGAAGGATTCTGCTTCTGTCAGCTGCTGCTGCTGCTGCTGCTTCTGCTGCTGCTTCTGCTGCTGTTGCTGCTGTTGCTGCTGTTGCTGTTGCTGCTGTTGCTGTCAGCTGCTGCAGTAGCTGTAGTAGTTGCTGGCAGGCTTATGTTTTTCGTAGAAGCCAACGTCAATTTCATGCATATTCAGCTGCTGAGCTGCTGAGCTGCTGCGTCGGCTGGGCCCGTTGACTGCTGCTGGGATTTTGCGGCAGTTTCAAATACAAATTGCACTGTTTTTATGACTACAAATGCCTTTTTGTCATCTTTTTTCTTCGTTTTATACCCCGAGCGCTTGAAAAATGTTTTAAAAGGGTATAACGAACTGTTGTGCCAAGGTATGTAGGCAAGCAAAAGCAAATATTTTCAAACTTATCAGGATTATATATATATTCATCACATCACATATCTCAGAGACTATAAGAGCTGAGGCCTCTTCCATGTTCACGATGATCAAGGTAAATTCATTTATTATGTAATAAACTTTCATGGTTCCGAATAAATAAATCTATTCAAAATCTATTAAAAAACAGGGCAGTAAATCGTAATCGTATTGATATTTACCAAAATGTAAAGACTTAATAGCTTATAGGGTATACCGAAGTCGAGATTACTTGATTTTATTATTGTTGCTGTTCGTTCGTTTTACATGTTGTTGTTGCTGTAAACAGCGACAGTTTGAACAAGGGTCTCAACGTTGGCGGCGACACACGAACAGATTTCATTTTAACAGTTTCAGGCAACGTTAATCCCCAATACCCAAATGCAATCGGTTCTCGCTGTCTCTTTCTCTTTTTCTTTGTATGTGCGTGTGTGTGTGTGTGTGTGTGTGTGTGTGTGTGTGTGTCAACCCCAAAGGCCTTAGCCATGGGCAGGGATTTATGGGTAGCATTGGTTCAAATATATAACAACAAAAAAATAAAAAAAGAAAAAAAAAAGAAGCCATATGCACCCTTATAACTGATGTAGTCTGAGCCTGCTCGAAATTCATTTTGAGTTTAACGATTGCAGTGTGTATTTTTGGTTATTAAAAGTTTTGAATATAGTTCAGTCTAAATAACGGAAAAAGGGCAGATTAGTTTCGCTATCCATCAATTTATTATCTTTTTGATGAATTTATGTTGGTAATTCAAAAAAGTTACCTCTTTCGTCGAATAAACGAAGCAAAATATGGTTTCCGAGCTCTAAATTAAATGATTTTAATATGCAATTTTCTTTTAAGTCCACAAATATTTAAAATTTATTAAGTAAAAAAAAAACAACATAAAGGGATTATACAATGCAGTAATTGCATTAGATTATTATTTAATTGATTAATTTAATTAATTACACGAAAACTGAGTGCTCCCAATTAACTTAAAGTGTTGTATTTGTCATCTCAATTCTTCCATTAATTATTTTAATATCATAAGGTTATTCAATATAAAATTAACTATGGAACATAACAGTTTAAAGCATTTGAATTAAATGCATATGTGTTAAATATTTGATTATTACTGACATAGTGCTATCAAGTAGTATCTGGCAGATTCAGATTCACATTCCGAACAGTTTCAATATTGTATTATCTAAGTGCATATCAAAATTGAGACATTTTGCGGCACTTCAATTGACTTTTAATTGCATAAAATTTAATCAACGGCCAATGTGTTTGCTTTTGTTTTCGTTAGTGTTAGTTTCGGTTTTCGAACGCGTCAACACCCAAACAGCTAACATACCAAAATGATTGCTGGCCAAAAGTTGCACAGCTCCGATTAAGATGACAAGCGAACCACAGCAGAGAGTTGCAAACCATTCATAATAATGATAATGTTCGTAATCATGATGTGGATAACGATTATAATAATGATGTAGACAGAAATTGTTGAATCTGCTCAACTGCAACACCATGCAGCTCTTCTGATGGTAATGATGATGGTAATGATGATGATGATGATGATAATGATTATGCTGAATACTGAATGCTGGCATTGGCAATGGCAATGACGATGGTGATGACAATAAATTTATACATACATTGTTTGCAATAGAGATGAGCTAAATATTTTGATTCCACATCTCGGATGAGATAATGATGGCAGAAAAGAGGGAAAAGAATTACAAGTTTTAGATATATTTAATTTAAAATAGGTTTCAATTTGAACTTTCTATTTGTATTTATATATTAATTTATTTTATATATTAGTTTCTAATATATATATATATAATTACACTGTTCATTTTATTATTTTAATATAACTGGTACAAATTATATTTATTATAAATCTTAGTCTGGCCAGTCGAGAAATTAAATAAATAAATAAATATTCAAGTGTATTCGAGTGATTTGTGCAAATCACAGCTTTTCAGAGCAGTCGCACATCTCTAAACTGTCGTTTTGCTTAATTCTACAAACCTCCCCAGAGACCCCCCCCCCTCCCTCTCTTTCATCTTGCTCTTGTGTGCATGTTGCTTGCATTTGCATATTCTCTAATTTGGTTAGTTTGGCAATTGCGGCCGATTTTGCAAAACGGTATTTGCCAGAGGCCACTGGTTTTGGGTATGTGACAACGTCCAACCCTCCTCCTCCTCCTCCTCCTCCGTCAATCCCCTGGCATCCGACATCCGCTCTTGAATGTGCTCACAAGTATTTAGTCTATAACTAGCTGAGTGGTTTGAAGTGTGCGCCCAGTGGCAATGCCACAGAGAAAGACCCATCAGACAGAGACTGTTACCCTTGACAGTGCCCCTGTGCCCCTGTGCCCCCGTGCCACTGTGTCTGTGCCTGTGCCTGTGCCAAGACTCGTGTCGTGTGAATTTGTTTAGTTTGAAGTGGTGCCAAATGGCAGAGGGCAAAGTTTATACATCTTGCTCTCTGATTGGGCCCAGGCTGGCTTGCCTGGCTGTCGGTCGCTCACCTGTTCTGTCTATAAATTGCTCGACTTTGTCGTTGATTTGTGGTTCCCAGTTTCCAATGTGATATATGGTTTTTATTATAACGAAACGTTGCCGAAACGAAGCCGTATCGAGCATTTGCGATGTGCAGTCAGGCCAATCACATTATGAAGGCAACCAATTTTAATTACGACCATTACAACAAAACGCTCGAAAAACCGCAACAACAATTTGAGTAACTACAAAAACAACATTTAATGGGCAAAATGTCAGCTAATGCCTGAGCCAAAAACTCATTTACCAGCGTTAAAGTAATTACAATTTATAGGCCACAAAAATCCGTAACACAACATAAATCCAAATGAACGCGCAATGCGACTACCGCCCACATCCCACATTCCACATTCCACATCCCCATCCCAAGTCCTAAATCCTCCAATCCAATGCCACCCAACCCATCCTTGGGCGTTATGCTACTTGGCCGCATGGAGTTAAAAATTTTAACCACATACAGAAAAGTCACAGAGCAAGCGACACCTGACAACCCCGCTCGCTTCTCCACTCCACTCCAATGTTGCCAATGAGCTCAGCAGAATAAGCAGAATAAAAAAAAAATAATAAAAACATTGCCTACATTTGGGCGCAGCAGTTGGCATTGCAATAACCAACAAAACAAGTAAAATAATATAAATAAATAAAACGCACAATTTGGTGTATGGATTAGATTCAATTGGTCGCAGAAATGCTCTCTCAACAAAATATGTAAGGGAAAAGTAGGGAATTTGATTTATACTCAATAATTTCTCTTAAGCGAAATGTTTGACCATTTTTTTTTTTTAACATAAAAAATACAAAATTTCTTTATAATAATGAATATTACTTTTTTAACAAATTAACTTTAAGTTTGATAAATCAATTACACAATTATTTCAAGTCAATAAAAATAATAAATACTTGCATAATAAATATAATAAAATATTAAGTAAACATTTTATCTGTAGCAACTTTTATCACACAAATTTTAAAATAACATGAACTAATTTAAAATATTCCTAAATGTATGATTATATTATTAAACACGTTATATAAAATTAAGTTCACATAGAAATTCAAAGTTATAAATATGCTTGCAACTTCTTGTAAAAAAATATTACTAAAATATTCGCATATCTTCAACTAAGATATTTATGGAATTTACATTTAAGTATTAAAGTTAGCTCTTAAGAGACACACACCTTATTTAGGCCTTTTTTTTATAGTCACTAGTTACGCATCTTGACTAAATCTTAGTTTACCACGCAGCTAATCTACCCATTTAAGGCAAGTTTAGCAAAATCAAGCCAACTGACAGCAGTTCCAAGGGCAGCTGTTGGATTTTGCCATCGTTTGCTTGTTGCCGGCTCTGCGATAGAGAAAGCGCCAAAGAGAGAGAGAGAGAGAGAGAGAGAGAGAGAGTGGGAAAACGAGAGGAAGAGACAGATCAGATGCCCTGTCAGCCCTTTTGTGACCTGCTTGTGGGTCGGCAATTTAACTATTTATCTGGCAGACGGCAACTGCAAATTGAAGGCTTGTGTTGTTGCCGCGTCCCAGTAAACAAATCAGCCGCTTTAACTGTTTATCTTAGCAAGGATGCAAATTGAAAATTGTATCTGAGAGCCTAATCGACTGTCTACCACCCACTGGGTGTCTATATATAATCGTAGGTTGTAGCTAGAAGATGCTGCTTGTGCTTATGCTCCTTCGCTGCCTTATCTGGTGCTGCCACCTGCACCCACGCCAGGTTGACTGGATTGGATGGCTTTTTTAACGCCTCGTTGCTTGGCGACGACTTTGTGGCAGGGCAGGGGAACGGGACCGCCCGCCGTCAAGCAAACTGCTGCTCGTTGTTCTTGCGCACAGTTGACATGCTCACCGACGACTAGTTTCTAAACTTTTCTTGCCCATTGTTCAAAGTTTGTGCTGGCGAATTCAGAGATTAGTCTTCCACTTGGCTAAATCTGCAGCAGTGGGCAAAAGTTATGGCTATGGCAGGCACCAATGCCTGTTATGGCATAAAGCAAGCGGCCAGTCGACGAACGATACCTGTGCAGTACCCTCCCAAATCCCCCCTCCCCTCCTTTCCCATCGTATCTCTGTCTCTGTCTGTGCCGGGCTTTGCCTTTGGGCCTTCCCTGTATTTGTGTCACTTTATTTGTATTAATGGCACTTGCGCATCCTGCGGCGTGGTTACAATAAGTAATATGATCGAGTGCAGAATGGGGCAACACGCAATGCGCCGTGTCCTGGAATTCGCTACCAACCAGCTAACAATACCACAGTCCCCTCCTCGCACACACGCCCGCCCGCCCACCCTTCCTGACGCTGGTTTTATCAGTCGGCGATTGCATCGCCTTTGCATTGTGCAGCGAGCTGGACCAGACAACGAAATGAATTTTTTAGAAAATCTAAACTTTAGCAAAAACGATTCTCGAATACACTGCAATAACATATTGATTAAAAAATAAAAATTAAATAATTTTTTCAGTTTTCTGCGCAAAATAAGACACACTTGACATAAAACATTTTAAATTTTTATATTAATATTAAGTATAATTATAAATGCTGTATTTGTTTATACTAACTCTAAAAAAAAATAATGACTATAATCACAATATATTAATTAAAGTAATATTTAACGTTTGAATTGAAATGGTTTCCCATTCTTCTGTAAATAGTTCGTATGCCACAAATGGTAGAAAGTACCTCGAATACCACCATCCAAAATGGCAGACGATGCCCAGCAGTGCAATGGATTCAAAGTGCCAGCTGGTAACTGCAACTGCAACTGCTGCTCCTGCTCCTGCTGCTGCTCCTGCTCCTGCTCCAACAGGGATAAGGTAGAGCGGCAGTCGAGCGCAAGGGATTAAACACTCTAGATTTTATTAGATAAAGGCGAGTGAACAGAAAACGAACAAAACATTGTTGTTTTCGTTCGTTCCCATTGCCCCACTTCTTACGCCCACTTGCACCTCCACTTCCACATACATTTCCATTGGCACATTCCCCTCCTGCTGCGCACTTCGCTTATATAATAAATTTGCTGACAAATGCAGGTAGAAAGTTTTGTCAGCCGGAGTTTCCAGCGTGGCATTACTTGTCGAGGCTGTCGAAAAGCCCACAGGCTAATTGCAAACTTTAAGCCAACTCGTATGTCCTTGCTAATGCCAATTGATTCGACACGGATACATTTGCATTAAGTTGTCCGGCATTTCGGGGACAGTTGATTAGACATCATTATCTGGCTTTAATGCAGACACGAATGTCACATTGTGTTCTGTTGTGTTGTATTACAGAGAGGGGTTGTAGAGGGGTTGTCGGGTGGCAGGCAGGCGGCGTTTGCTCAATTTCCTGTCTTGTTTCTGCCTGCATAATATTTTCAGTTAAGTGCGTCAGTTGTGAGAACAAGTGGCTTGAGCTAGTTTTGTTATTGAAATGAGCAACTCCCACATGCACTGAAATCGACTTACATTCATAGAGACAAGTGCAGATAGCTACACAGCTGCACACACACACACACACACACACATACACATACATACACACAGATTTAGACGCGACCAACACTTGCACGCATGCATAAGTTAACAAACATAAACATTTGCTCCGGCACGCTGGTTATAAAATGGCATAACAAGCATCAGCCACAAATGCTTAAACAAGGATAACAAGGATCCAAACTGTAAACAGGGTAGTACAATATTTTACCCTAGAATCTAGAAAATGGAATACGCTTGATTAGAAAGTGTTCTAATGTACCGTTTTTACTTTAACGTTTTAATATTATCAATAACACTTCTTGATTAATAGAATAAAGCGATGAGTTTTCAGAAAAAAAGAGCATTTAAAACGTATTTTTTTTTTCAATATTTTATTTTAAAACATATGTTTATTTTAAATATCCCTCTCAAAACCAAATTAATTTTGCATATCTTAAATAGTATTCGAGGCCGTATTATTATTTACATGACTACCAGCAAAGAAAAAAATATTACTGGTAATATTATCCTTAAAACAATAAATAATCAATTCAATTACACAAATAAAAAAAAAATTATTGCTCTTCTGTCATGTGATGACAATTTTGCCAATTTTGCAACCATTGTCCTGAAAGCGTTAAGTGCAATAAATATTGTTGCATAATTTATCTCGCTTATCACTTATACCACCCGCATGCACAACCAAAATAATATATAGGATATCAGGACCAGAACAAATTCTGCAACTGCATGTTGCCAATGCTCGTGCTGCGGCTGCGGCTGCGGCTGCGGATGCGGATGCGGCTGAGGATGCCATTGCCATTGCGATTGCGATTGCGATTGCGGCTGTGGTTGCCATCATCTTTGTCTTATTACAGAAGCTTTTCTTTTGTGAGCCGCTGTTCGCACCTTAACGAGCTGTTGCGAGCTGGTGCACAAATCTTCTACGTGGCAGCAACACGAAAAACACGAAGAAAAACACAGAAACCTAACACGAATTTCTTTTTGGCTGGGCATGCAATTAAATTGCAGGTTGCGCATTTCGAGGTTGGCGTCGAGCAATTGACAAGCTGCCACTTGAAGGTTGACACGTAACACATATACTAAATTCACAGACATATGCATACATAGATAGACACACTCAAACTTACACTCACACTCACACTCACACTCAGGCACATACAAATACAGTTGAGTGCACATGCAATCAATTAAATTCGTTGTAAATTCACTGGCTTATCTGCCGTAATCAATCTTAATTTTCCACTTGACATGCAGCGCCGAGGCAAAAGGCAACAGAAAACTTGCTACCCCATTCCCTACACCCACACCCACACCCACACCCTCCCCCCATGGCGCTACAGCACCTCGGAGATGTTGGCATACTCCCTTACTTACTTACTTGCATTCTGGGTTCACATTACGTATACGCAATACGAACGCTTTACGCATTTTAAATCAAAATGCATTTCCGGCTGACCCACAAAAAGTATACAAAATACAATTTATTGGCAAAGGAAAAGCATCGAAGCACTTTGAGTTTTCTCTGTGCAAAAGGTATGGTGAATCCGCTGTGCAATCTATCATTGCATTGTGCAACAACAAGAGAAATGTGCTAAGTATTATTAAATTATTCCAAGAAAGGCGAGAATGGAGAGAGATTTCATGAGAGAAGAAGAAGAACTAAATAGGTATCAATTCTGATGTCTGAGATTGATGGAATTATTTATTTTTGTCAATGCAACGCAATAAAAAATGTTTCAAAATTGATTAAACAATAATTTTACAAGCGAGAATTGAATATTGATATAATTAATAGCTGGCAGCCAATTATGTAAACTAATGCGATTACAATTTATTTATTTATCAAAAAACAATAAATATTAATTGAGCGAATACTCGCAAATAATATGCAATTAAATTTACAGATTAAAACTTATTATTCTTCTCTTCGCAAATTTATTCATTCAGGTAATGCTGTCAGGCATCCATCTCCTATTTTTATCAACTTTTAACGATCAGCTAGTGTATATATTATATTCTTCTAATACCATTATCAAGTTATTTTTTAATAAAATCTTGAAATATTTTAAAAGAAAATTATTTACAAAATAGGAATAAAATTATGAATTGTTCAAGATTATATTTTCTTAAATAATCTGTTTATTTTTTGATTTCTTTTTTAGGTATATGTGTAAATTATTTCACTAAAGAAATATAATAGACTTCACTTAAAGTTTTGAATCCAGTAGGGTTTTGTATATATCAAAGCATTTAACTATTTGCATACAAATATTAAGCATATTTATTCAGATTTACAACTATGCTAAGTAAATATTATACAAAGCAGAGATGCAACATTTGAATATAGTCCACAATTTCTTGAGCAGTAGTTTAAATATGACTTTATGCATTCAACGTTTATGTGGGCACAATAATCGCTTATGCAAATGAGGCCATTGAATCCCTCCCTACCTGGGATGGCAAGGGATGTGTTATTCCAATTTGTCTAGTTAGTTCTAGCGTTGACCGCTGCACACTTATCGCACACACACAAACACAAACATTTACAGTTACCGGTAGTATTACTTAATATGTGTAAATTGTGTGGCATCAACTATTATGCATCGTATGTTATCTGTAGCTATCAGAACTACTGTTCCATCTTCAGCTTGCAACATGCTAATGCACACCCCCGCCTTCTACACTGAGAGATCTGTTTTTCTAAATTTTGTGAAACAACGCCAAAAAATGACTTAACTTAAGAATAAATTCTTCAGAATCAGATGACTACATTAGGGACTTAAAATTTGATTTTAGAATCACTGTGACGTTCATTTTATATCTTTCATATCTATAAATTATAATTTTTCAGTGTACTTCTTACTCTCCTGCTTACTTTGGTAACTTTGCCTGCCCGCCAGGTCATGCCTTGAACAATTTATCATTTGAGCATGACGCACGCACAACGAATACGCACACACACCACTTCACACAAACACACACACACATACACACACATACACACACACAGTCATACACACCAGTGCGTTTTGCCATTGAGCTCATCAGAGTCTGCCGCAGGCTAGGGAATTTAACATGCAGTTTATGTTTGCCACAAGATCTATTACAGGAAATTCACATATGCCGAGTACGCAATGGCATGTTGAGGCGTTGGCCAGCCACGCCCCTTCACACCCCTCCAACACAATCGTGCGAGGGGTGAGGGGGAGGGGGGGGGGGTGGAGAGGAAGGCGCACAAATTGCTGTTTGTGGGCATGGCCGCATGCGGCACATCTAAATCGAGCAACAAAACAAAACTTGATTATTTTGTGCGGTCTGTGCGGTCTGGGGTCTCTGTTGAGCGTTGAGTGTTGAACGTGGAGCGTGGAGCGTTGATAAGTTGAGGTTAAGGTTTTCCGACCTCGATGCATAGCCAATGCATTAAATATTGTGAGCCCGAAAGCCCAAAAGCCGCACACTTAACAAATATGACGCCTGCGAATTATGAATGCTGCAACATTTTCCTCATTGTCCACTTCTCAGCTTAGTTTATTGATCGGCCGAGATTAGTTTAAGATCTGCGGCTCCCCCTAATCCAATCTATGTACGCATAGAAAAGTAATTATTTTGTGCTGTCATAAGAAATGAGATATGTTTGCAGCCTTTGAAAATGCATTTAAATTATATTTTATGGATACAACTCTTTGTGCAGCAATAATTAGAATTAAATTAATTTTGTACAAATTATATTTATAATTCAATTTTATTGGTTTTGATTAGTTTCTGGGGAAATGAATCGAACTTAAATATTTAAACTATCACAAAAATTGAGCAATGCAATACTCTTGATTTAGCCTCATACAAAACAAAAAGTCTAAATTATTATATTGCATAATAAGTAGAGGAACTAACTAAATCTTAATGGTTTCTAAATTATATTTATATATTTAAGTTTTATTTCTATTAAATTGATGTTCATATTTAAAACAATTGTGATATGCTGATGCACAAAAATTTGCATATAAATTTCATTTGTAATAGCTTTAATTACTATTAGTGCTGCAAACACAAAACACAAACAAACAGAAACAACAACAACAACAACAATGACAACAACAACAACAACAACAGCAGCAGCAGCAATGTCACTAGGCAATTAAATGAGGAACAGCGCTGTGCGGTTTAGGCTGGAGGAGTGGGAATTGAAGGAGAGGGGAGTAGGGCTTGGGGGGATGACACCCTCAAAATCAGCTCTCAATATAATGCAGCGGAAGCTTTTGTGAAATCCTTACGTCCAACTTTTTAATACGAAAACTTTTGCCGAGTTTAGTATAAAGGCAACAGCAACATGGACAACAACAAAAGCAATTGCAACAGTCACTTGGTGGACTTGTTGTGGGCAAACGACAGCCACAGCTGAAGCGAAAGACCCAGGAACACTAGCCAGCATATTGCATGTCCTCATGTCCGGGACAGAGAAACAGCTCCAGCTCCAGCTCCAGCTCCATCTCCAGCTGCATCCAGTTGCACTTGCAGCTGCAGCTGCAGCTTCAACTCCCAACAACAGGCGACCAAAGCCACTTGAGCAGCAGAGAAAACTAACTTAATCTTGTTTACATTCTATGACGAGTTATGAAAATGAAAGGATTAAGTCAGCCACAACCAAACGCACCAACAAACCAACCAACCAACTAATACACACACACACCCACACACACCCACACACACCCACACACACACACACACAGTCACTAAGAGGCACAAACACTGGGCTGCCACACATGCTTAAGCGGAGCTTGTACAAACAAAACTTACGCATGGAGAACGCTGGAAGAGAATAGTGCTAACAACAACAACAACAACAACAACAACAACAACAGTTCTGGTGGGGCCAGAGTGTAATTTGGCTAGTTCAGAAGCCGAAGCCAATAATGCCCTAGGAAAGGCTTTCATTTCAATCTCGATGGTAGCCAAGTGAAATCAGAGTCGAGCAACCACAGCTAACGATAATTCCAGACTAATATAGATAAAATACAGTTGGTTACATGGGGCAAGCAGTTTGCTTATTTAAACTCAGCTACTTATTCAATTTTAAAGGCAATCCTTTTTTATAGACTCACAAATAGCAAATAAATATAGAATTTTAAGATTTAAAGTCAGTTAATGTGAATAAATCGAGTGGTTAAATAAATACTTAAATTATATTCAAATTTGAATTATGTAAAGAATAATCAATGCATATCAAAAAAAAACTTATTATTATTTTATAAGAAGAACCGATTACATATACCCGGCGGAGGAAATATTTAGAATATAAAAGATAAATAATTTTGATTGAGCAAATGTGATAAGATCTGAATCCATAGATCCAGCAGAATATATTTAATTTTACATCGATAATTATTCATTTGTGAGACGTGACTTAAACTGGTAAACTTCTTGAAGGTAGGTCAAAGTCCCGTTGCATTCCATGTGGTTCGCCTTGGATTGAGCCATGTTTAATATTGTATATAAATGTTTTTCAATGTGTTTTGTTTGCTGAAACTGATGCTGAATTTAACTTTTACTAAGTAAACTTTGTGAAGTATAATTCCAATGGCAACATTGTTGACTTTATGAGTGTGTTTTGCTAGGGTATTTAAGTAGCGAAAACCAACAGAACAGAACAGAACAGAATAAAACAGAAGTAAAGCCACATCCAACAGTACCTGTAATACAGTTAGGTAGTTGTAACTGTGACAGTGACAGTGAGCCACACCCAGCCACACAGTTATTACCGCCTCCTTTTGTTCTGGCAAATTAGTTGCATTTTGAGTTTTATTTCTGGCTTTTGCTGCTACGCGTTGTATTCATTTCATAAAATGCCAAACGAATAACCACAACAACAACAACAACAACAACAACAACCACCCCTAAGCCCTAACCAAAGAATTCTACTGTGCACTAGGTGGCGCCACAGTTTATGCGTTTGTTTATACATTTCTCATTTGTGTGTCAGCCACAATGTTCCGTTAGCTCGGTTTGTTTATTTGTTTACCCTGTTGTCGCCGCCAGTTTTTTCCCCGTAATTTGGAGGTGTAAAGAATATTTAGCATTGCGGTCACCGATACGTGCGCAGCGCATCCATCAATGCCTCTGCCGCGCAATCCCCAACAGCCACCTCACCCTCACCCTCACCCTCACCCTCATCCTCCACTGCACCTGCACCTGCACAACGACCACTGTCCACTCCAAATTTAATTTGCCCAAAGTTGATAAACAGTCGGTGCTTTTGCACAGGAGTCCTGATCAACCAGCGGGCACGATTCGCCATTCGGCATTGTGTGTGCGGGGGGGGGAAGAAGCCTGATCCTGGTCTAAAGTTCGTAAACACTGCATATGAATATTGAATGCGCTCCAGGGCACCTGTCAGCCAGCTAAGCTCATTTTTTGCTTCTATTATCGAAGCTGACTTGAAGATTATTTTAGTCTGCTTTCTCTGGCCAAACTTTTCCTTAAACAGAGACTTGAAACTTGCGCAGATCTCTTGGCTTTTGGAGCTGATTCTTAAAACTATTTTTATATCGAAACCAGGCAAATATTTTCTTAAACTCAATTGTGCACTTATTCAATAATACATTCAGCAGACATTTGAAAAAATATAAATCCTAAGAAAATCGTAAAAAAAAATTTTTCAATTAAATAAATAACAATCAAGCCAAATGGGTGTTTGTATCAGCATTTTTGCCAAGTAAAGCAGAAAATGTTCAAATACATATTAACTTTTCTCTAATCTCAAAATTTAAATTAATTCAATTATTACTCAAGAGGTTCCTGGAACCAAATTGCTTTTCTCATCCATTTACAAATTGTTATAGCTTGCGATCCTCAACAATCTTCTTTTTTACAGTCCTCAAAATTTTTAAGTGAGTGCATTATTCAGCTTTATGCAAAATATATGCATAAATTGTGGTAAGTATTTATTGTTGTTAAATTAAATTTGCCACTTGGCAAGTTTAAAGAGGCACGCAAGGGCCACGTGTTGCATCTGCGGGTCGAACAAGGACATGCGGCATGTTCATGTTTGGCACTATCCACTTGGCAATGCGGAGTTTGTGGCTGTTGGACAAGTTTGTGGTTCAGATTAAATCAGAAATTATATTTTATCTATAATAATTCCATTATTGGAAATATTAATATTATTTTATTCTATTATTAAAGTATTGTATTTTAAAAATAATAAATAAAATTATATATTTCGATTGTCCTGAATGTGTAGCTATATTCTAAATTATATTTAATCTGCTTAAAAAATATATGATGCAGTTCAATGAAAAACCTCAGTGAAAATTGGAAAAAAAATGTATACGAATGAAATTTAAAATATGTTTAATGCTATCTACAAAATGGTTTTTGATAGTATTTTAATCAATAGTTAAACAATTTTAAAAACATGTAATTAAATTTATTTTAAGCATTATTATTATATATATGTATATAGACTTAAATATTGATATATTGCTTTATTATTCTAACCCAAAAACAGTTTCTTCCTTAAATCAACCAGTTTGTCGGTCACAAAATCATTATATATATAGATATGTTTATGTATATATATATATTGAGAGAGGCAATGAACTTTATGTGACAAATGTGACAAATGATTCATTGACCTACAAATTTCTGTTTTAATAAAAAATGTAAATGAAATACCTGTGTATATGGAAACATGTCCATTAAAAATAGATGTGTCGCCGTTATGAAAATGGCAAAACGCGTTTCGCGACAGAACCGTTCTGCATATATATTTCGGATAAGCTGGACCAACTAACTGCCACGCCCTCTCGACACATTTGTGGTTTATAATTTGCGTGCCATTTTTGTTTGTTGATGGACAAAATCAACACATACAACACCAACAAAAGCATCATACAAATAGGCATTGCCAAGATGAGAGGACTCGACTCAGAGATACTCCGTTGGAGGTCCCAAATATTATGGCAAAAAATTGTTGTTTTTTTTCACTTGACCAGGTCGATAAGCTCTGTTATTATGATAAGTCTTATTATAGCCGAATGTGCTTCAGTCGGCAGTGTGGCAGAATTCTGAATAATCCTTTTGTGGCTATTTATTTAATTTGTGCTGGGTATAAAAAAGCAGTTTTCAGCTTGAATTTAAATTAAAATGCAAACGCACTGAACGCAAATTATAATAAATAAATGCGCAAGTATTCATAGACAGACATAAATTTTTAAGTACATATAAATATAAAGTATGCATTTATGAATATATGCATGCACTTTATATAGACAATAAATATTGATTGTACGGTCACGTTAATTTCTGCCAATTATGGCCGCTTTACACCAGCACACACACACACACACAGACTAACACTCTATATCAGACATGTGGTCACACCCACTTGTACACACTTATTTTTTAATAAGTGTGTATTTTGTGTGCACGAAGCACATGTGGCCAACTGAGTGTCGAGCTTTTATTATTTGTTATATTATTATTTATACTTATATACACCTACATGTCCAGATAATTATCGACTTGTAGCCAGCCTGATGTTTAAATGGCCCACTGGGAATTCTCAAACTACTCACAGACATTTTTTAAGCCAGTGAGTAAATTTAAAAAATAAAAAGCTTATATATTAATTATAATACTTTAATTATCAAAACTCTGCACGAAAAACTAATTTAAATTCGAATAATTTAAGAGTATTATTGAGCTAAGATCAGCAATGATATATTCATATCTATATTAAAAATTTACATATTAACTATCTTTCAAACTCTGAACATTTACATGAATTTCAATATAAAATAAAAATGAAGTAAGAGAATAAATACTATGTGCACTGAAATATTGATTTCTGAAGCAGATAGTTTTTCGAAAATCATAATTATTCCAATGGAATTTAATGAAACTTTGAAACTGAAACTGACAGCATTCCAAACCATCGATTCGCAACTCGGTGCGCTTTTTACCCATTTTCCACCATTTACCCATTTTGTACTCTCTTGCAACATGCAGTATGTTATCTTTCATGTGGCATATGTGAAGTAGTTTCGCTTGGTGTATGTATCTTATGTGGCAAAGAGCTTGTTTTCATATCTGGGCTGCGTTTCCTTAAACTTTCCATTGGCATCCGGCGCTGACTACGGGTTTCCCTCGGTTTGCTTGGCTGGCAATTATGAAAGGCAAAATATAAATAGCATTTTTAGCGCTCTGCTGCAAGTTTCTTCATCCAGCAAACTTTGCCAAAAAAAAAATATTTAAAAAAATATATATATGTCAAAGTGAAAAATAGAAAATTAAGGAAACGCAAAGGGAGAAAGGAAGGCGCAATAGAGTGTCTATAGATTTTGTGTACGTTGTAAGATGGGTTACTTATGGTGGTCGGGTGGTGGCGCCGTTTTGCAAATGACAAAAAATTTTAGTGTAATTATCTTTTGAATAATTAAAGAAAAACGTTGGCAAAGCTTAACAAGAAGAAAAGCCCTGCAAAAATAGCACCAAAATTGTGCCAGCAACAGGACCAACACCAGGACGACAAAAACACACCGACACTCAGACACACACACACACACACACACACACTCTCACACACACACAGCATCAGGCGAGGTATCTGATAACTAAAGCTGGAGCTGCTTGTGCCTTGTGCCTTGTGCCACCCACAGCCGGAACATATTTTTAAGTTTCTCGCATCTCCACCATGTCTCCTTTGCCCAACGCCTTAAGCCACCAAAGGGCACCGCCCAGTCACCCAGTCACCCAGTCACCCGGTCGCCCAGATACTTGGCGTTCGAAGCACACGCTCTGTAATTTGCTTCAAGTTATGCTCATTATGCGCCAATTATTTATGTCAAATAAGAAAAAACGCTGCCAAATTTGAATGTACCACGAAAAGCGCAAAGTTTTTTATAGGTCGATTCTACAAGGGAACCCTAAGTGCAGGTGCATTTCCAAAGCTGAAGCATTGACAATGGATTTATTATTTAATATAATTAAATTTAATATATATATATATAAATGTATATCTAAGCTATAATCTTCAGATATAATCTAAAAATATGATATAAATAATATAGAGATATAATTTTAATTTACTTTGGCAAAAATACTATTGTGTAGGTGGATTTTATATGGAAACCCGTAAAACATCTGATTAGGTAAAAACTTGACTGAAAAAGCTTAGTTAAATATAATACGGATACTATAATAAAAGTTACATAAATATCTTCAATTAATTTAATCAATAAAACTTTTCATTACTCTAAAAATATAAATAGGATACCACAATGAAAGACAAAGAAACATCATTAATATATTATATTATATAATAATACTTTTCATAAATTTTGTAAGAGAAGATAATAAAAAATTCTTTATTTTATATATGCAGTAGTACTAAGCACTTAATAATTGAATAGTTTCATTGGAATTATGCAAACTCCATCAATTTATCACAAAATATTCAGTAAATACACTCAATAAAATTTTCATCTGTTTGATGAAACACACAAAATAAGAAATTATTTAATTTGTAATACATTGAATAGGTTTTATCGATAAACCTACATGTCTCCCACTATTTAGAGATCGAAATATGCTAAGTTTTCCTCCGCCACCCCAGGTCCCCGCTTCTAAACATTGTATAAGGCTATATGTTAGAGGTAGTCGCCTTTAAGAATCGATAACACCTGAAGCTATATTTGCCAAAGCCGATATTACGAAAAGTGTAACTCGATAAATCCGCATAACTCCCACAATTTTAAAAATCGACTTGGTAAACTTGGAAGGTAACTTTCTGGTAACCTCGTTCGACGATCGGCATATGCATTTTGAGACCAGGAATTTCGGCCCTAGAAATCGTTAATCATGTCTTCCAAACTGCAACGTTTTCTCTTAATTTTTAACTAGTTTTTAGGATGGCTAATGATGAATAACATTCTTCGCAGAAAATCACAATTGTGTCATCTGTAATTTCATCTAATATTAAAATAGTATAATTCCCTTAACTTAATAGCAATAAAAAAAATAATAAAAGAACATTTAACTCGAAATAAAAAAATATATACTTAATATTTGTAAAAAATGTCTGAAGGACTTCTTGGAAATTTTGCGAACTTTCATCTGAGTGTTTTAAGTGCTAAGGAAATGAAAGGATATGAAACTTTGATGTTTGGAATGCTTGGAAGCTTGATACATATTTTCTTAAGAATACTTCATACACTGTTTATAGTTTGTGTTTAATTTCTCGCTGAGTAATATGGGTTAAGAGGGGCATGGCTTATCTCAGAGTCTGGGGAATTGCCGCCTGTCTCCAGTTACACTCCAGCAGCTGCTGTCTCCGTTTTGGGTCCAGGCAGCCTGCTAGTTGATGTCTTCGCGCGGCCCTGTTGACATGCCATTACTGCAGCTAATTAGAGGAGCGACAGCGGACGGAGAGACTGGAGGAGAGATACTGAGAGAGAAAGGGGAAGAGAGAGAGAGAGCGTCAGTGCCGAAGGAGGAGCGACTGGCGACTGGCGACTGGCGACTGGCGACTCGGTACTGTAGCTGTGTGGTGTTGCCTCGACTTGTCATGTGACATTGTTGACGCCTCGCACGTTACCGTGTTGCTCTGTGTGTGTGTCAGTGTTCTCGCAGTCAGTTACTCAGCCCTGTCAACTTCCTTCCACATCCAGGTCTCATTTGTGCGGCATTTCCGGTACAATGGTGGCACACAATGGCGGGAAGCGCGCACTCGACTTGTTTGTTGGCGACGTTTCGCTTTCCGACGCAACTAAATCATTTGTGGAAAAACCGTCGCCGTTGCCGTCACCAGTCACCAGTCACCAGTTGCCAGTCCCCAGTCTACAGTCCCAAGCCATTTAACTCCTTGGCCCTCGTCCCCTGCTCCCCAGCAGAATCCCATGTCCCAACTCTGTTGACTGCAATTGCAATTGTCTTTCTTTTCAAATAGTTTCGTGTGCTAGCCAGGAGCCAAAAGTTGGCACAGTTAATTCATGAGATTTCACGGTTTATCTCGCCAAGCTAGTAAAAACCATTCCTCAACTGCCACCCCACCCCACCCCACCCCCTTCTATTTCTTACGCTCTCTTTATCTATATCCACCTCTCTTTCTCTCTTTCTCTTTCTATATCTATATCTCGGCACTTGTATGAGTTGTTGTGCGTCTTTTCTGTGCTGCGCATAGTTCACAGTTAATTAGAAAACTATTCAGCGCTTGCCGCTTTATCAACTTTTCAACTATCCGCTAAACTCAACTCAACTCGACTCAACTCGGCTCGACTCCACGCAAGTCGCGAACTCAACTCGATAAAGGAGCATCGTTTAATTATATGTTAGGAGAAAGTTATGTTTTTCCTTAATATATGCATAGAATCGGTCACTTTGTTTCGCTTGCGGCATCTGCTCGCTTCTCTTTGCGATTTCTGCTAACTTTGTTCACTTTTAACAATTCATTTTTTATTGAAAATATCTGAGGGAAATGGATCAGAGATGATTAAGATATCCCCCTTTAAGATTGACTACTTTGGTTCGATCACTAATATAAATGAAGAAATGAAATATCTGTGATTCTGATAATTCCCATTTTGTAACTTGCTTCTAAAATTTGACAAAAATCATACAGAAATCAGTTTCGATCTCCAATATTTAGCTCGAAATACAGCCAGAGAAAAATTGTTTAAGGGAATATAGCAGGTGAAGCCTATTCAACAAGTCTGTTTGATCTATGTCAAAAAGTTTCGCACTATTGCTTAAGATACGTAATACGATTTAGAGAACTTTCGAATGATTATAATGCTACTTTTAATGTATGTATTTCGTCACATTGATGTTGAGCGGTCCTCAGAAATTTTGCGTTGAGTGCCTAAAGTATTTACAAAAAGCTTAACAGTTGCCGGATTTAAAATAATCATATTTACATGATAGGTTGAAAACTTGTTTTAGAACACAGTCACGCTACTTGTCCGTAATGCCCCCATTTAACTTTGGGTATTTCATGAAAGTTGAATAATTTGTAAACAAATTTTACACGCACTTCACAAAAAGTCACCCAATCAATTTTGTTGTTTGTCGTTTCAGCCGCAAAGTGTTTTTTTGGTTGCTTTTTTTATTTCAAGCTGGAATTTATTGCATGCAGCAACTGATTTGATTAGAAACGCCCAATGCTGGTTCCCAGACCGTTCCTGCCCTGGTGGGCAGGGCTCTCCCCTCAGCTCTGATGTGCCCATTGGCTTAGCCATCAGTACAACGCATTTGAGGGCCGCCTGCCCAAAAGCAATCTCTTAATTTGTTTACAAGCTTTGCTTTTGGCTTTCTTTACTGTCTGTTCGCTTGTCCGCCCACGCCTCCCTCCCTGCCTCCACACTGTGCAACCACCCAGCTGTGTGCTAGTTTTGCCGCACTTCTCAAAACCTCAAAAAATATGTAAAAAGCCAAAGACTCGACGTCGACTTTGACTCGTTTGCAGCCAACGTCGAGGCTGGCTGCGTCCGATAGAGATCTTGCTTTTATTTGTTACTTAGCATATTTTCACCTTGAGGGCAAACAATCTCCCACTAGACACAGGCACACCCACAACCACCCCCAACCCCAAACCCACACCCACACACACACACACACACACACACACACCTAGCGCCTAGCAGAGTAATAAATATTTTTTGCAGCGCTCTGCGCCTTAGCTTAAAACATTTTCCTCGTTTTTTGGTTTAGTTTTTTTTTCTTAACCCACCGCAACGCGGCTCAGATTTTGCCCTCCTGATGCACTCGCAATGTGCGCCAGGATACCATAACTTCAGTGTGAGTCTGGAAATAGGTTTTTAGAGGAGTGGAGCGATAAATTTGATTTTTAAATATTTGAATGCAGTAGCTGATCGAAGCCCAACTCCTTTTTAAAGACCATTACAAAGTCTTGATGAATTTCAGCTAAAATATTTTTCAATAAATAAATAAATTAAAAAAAATGTAAAATATTATAAATATTTTCAGCCAATCAACTGGACTTAACTAAATTTATAAGCTATTAATTGAAGCCCATAAATACTCAGATATATTTTCTCAATACTTAGTTCCTCAGTTCCATATCTGACAATTCCTATATTAAAGAGTCAATCCAACACTTGTACGAATCTCCAATCATTCATTTTCCAGGCAGACAACTGTTTTCTTAAGGTTTTCACCCAAGGGTATTCACAGTCTTCTTTTCTTTAGAAAATGCTCATAGATAATATTTTGCTTATAAAATCGTCGGCCGTTGACTTTGGCACACAATATATAAAAATCTATATCTATATTTATTTTTTGTGCTTTTTATATAAGTATATTTATGTATATTTTGAATTTAAATGATTGAATTGCCGTATGCTTGGCTGGGGAAAAGAGAAAGATAAAGAGATAGAGAGAGAAAGAGAAAGAGAAAGAGATAGAGAATATTGTCAGCCATTTGCAAAAATATGAAAATTACCTTTAATATGAAAAGGCAGACAGAAAGTCAAACATTTTTTCCACATTGCCAGGCACTTCCATCTAGATAGGCCCCCTGCAGAGCGATAGGCTTGACAGAGGGCAGATGGGGTCCTGAGGGTAGGCTGTGGGGGGGTGGCAGGGCACACAGACAGACAGTGAGACAGTGAGCAGGCGTTCTATTTTATTTTGCTTTATGCCTTTATATTCTGTTTTGTGTTTACATAAAAGTGAAGTGAGGCAGATTGCGCTCGAGTGCGTTAATCAGCGCTTCTGGGCAGGGATACGGACCACGGACACGGATAAGCACGACGAGCAGTGTGGGTACTGTGGGTCAAGGGGTGGGAGGGGATTGTAGGTGGAACGCGCGTTTTAAATCAACTTCAGCTGGCAACTTTGGGTTGACTTTTTCTCTGTTGCTGTTTGGCTGTTGCTGTTGCTGTTGCTGTTGCTGCTGTTGCTTTTGCTGCTGGTCAGGGTACTGACAAAACAGATTAAACTGATTTCATGCTGGCAAAATCAAAAAATGAACGTGCGGCAATTTACATACTTAAGTTTAGTAGCACCATCCACCACCCACCTTTCATGCCAGCCGACCCTGCGGCACGGGATGCTCTCGAATTTATTGGCCACATGTTTTGGGCTACCTTCGTGAGTTGTACAATTTGCCTTTTGACAATATGTATAAGCATTATACAGAAATTCGTTTGGTTTGTCTTCTTTTTATTTTTGTGGAGGGATTTGAGATTACAAGGAATTTCCGGGGATTCCATTTTAATTGAATTTCTTTCGGTTATTTGTTGTCACCGTTGTTGTTGCTGTTGTTATAGCTACTTTGCATTTTAGACTTACGTATTTTCCGTGCCCCACCTTCAGATAATTAAAATGACCGTAGGCGAGTACACAACAAAAATGTGTACCATCAAATTTGAGGCTGTAAAAAGTTATCTTTTCCTTCGCGACTGTTTTGATTGTTGAGCACAACGAACTGCCTGTTTACACTCGATAATTTCCATAATAAGGCGCAAGCAAAACAACAATAATAATCACATTATAAGAAGCCCTTCCTCCTGGCACACCCCCCCCCCCTCCCCCTCACTGCAGCAGTTCCTCAAGTGGAGCGAAAGAGTGGAAGAGAACAACGAGCGAATGAACGAATAAGAGTAACTGCCGAGTAGACCGAGTTACATTAGAACACTTAAACACTTAGCTGCGCCGAATGCATTTTACCAGCAGCAGCAGCATCAGCAGCAGAATCAGCAGCAGCATAAGCATCAGCAGCAGCATCAGCAGCAGAATCAGCAGCAGAATCAGCAGCAGAATCAGCAGCAGCAGCAGCACGGAAAATGATTGCTTACCTTTCCATTTCCTCATCGCGACAAACACCCCCGCCCCCCATTCAATCCAATCGGCGACTGTAGCTTTTTGCCTGAATTTCTCTTATTCGAGGCACAATCCAGAAATCAATTTCTCGGCGTTTCAAATTACTTTTCATTATTATGTCCTCTTTTTCCATGAACAGATCACTGCTAATTGATTTCCATGAAAATTCAGCACAATTTTTATGATACATATTAATAAGCGTAATTGGAAGACAAATTTATTTTCTTTAATGACAAAAGAAAGTTTGGCTTTGAATTAATTAATTAATTCTGGGTGAAAAGATAAACCAACATAACAAAGACATATTAAAAATCAATTTTTTATTTTTAAACTTGATTAGCATTTTATGAAGCTTTTATAATTAGACTTGTTAATGTATTTATAATATGGTAAATGTGAGACAATTTAATTATGTTCAGAAAAATGAATATTAATCGGAGTCTTTATATTAAATATTAAACAATAAAAAACAATTGCGTCTTAGATAACTTTTGCAGTATTTTCATTATTTATAGTTATAGTTTGCTTTATTTAGTTTATAAATAATATTTAGTTAAAAAAAAAAACAGTGTTTCTAAGAGATATATAATAATATATTTTAATATTTTTTAAGCTGCTTTTAGCTCGATGTTTATGCGTAAAAAACACATTACCTCAAACTTCAAATAGTAAGTTTTAACAGCTATTTCAATTTCTGGAACAGTTGCCAAGAACCATGTATTTGAGAGCTGCAACGCTCTGCTCTGCTCTGTCTGTCTGTATGTGTGTGTGTGTGTGTGTGTGCATTGCAGATTCTTTGTATACTCAGCATGTCTGCTGACTTGTCAGTGCACATGTATGTGTGTGTGTGTGTTTGTGTGTGTGTTTGTGTGCGCTGCTGCTGCATTCGCTCTTGTTATTTTTATTGTAACTCTGATTCGCGCTTTATTGCATTATAATTGAATCTTGAAGCGCACAACTAACGCAGGAAACGTTGCCTGACTGCCCGCCTCATCCGTTTCTCATTTTGTTGCTCCCAACTGCCCCCTTTGCCCCTCCGATGCCTGCGGCAGCTGCAATCCCCATTTCCATTTCGCTTGCCCACAGCTGCTGCACTTAATGCCAAGTGTTTAAAAAAAAAAAAAAAAGAATAATGAAAGAAACGTTGTAATATTTACTCACCACCCTTTCCACGCCCCTTTCCCAGCTCATCGCCTCATCGCCTGCTGCCAGCTGGCCATCTATCTGAGCAGCGAGTCATTGCACCACCCACCGTTCAGCATTCACCATTCACCACTCACCATTCACCATTCACCCATCCTCATCCTCATCCCGGTCTCCGTCGCAGCTCTGCCCGCCGTTCACCGCTCATTTTGCTCATTGCCAGCGAAATGCAATAAAAATTGTTTTCCCATAGAAGGCGCCGAGCTGGCTAAGCAAATGTTGTTGGAAATGAGCTATAAAAACGGGAAATTGTATTTTACAGTAAATTTTGTGCTGCACACAAACTAGCTAAAGTCCTCGATGCCACCACATTCCTGCCCCTGCCACTGCCCCTGCCCCAGCCCCCTCACTATGGGCGTTCTTCCACTTGCACGTCAACGCCTTTCAGCCTTTCATGGGGCTGTCGCAGATAATCCGTTACTGAGTTGGCTTGTCTTGACTTGGCTTGACATTGGCTTTCGGTCGACGTTCCCATCCGTTCTCGTTTCTACTCCCCACCCCACACACCCCACACACCACCCCTCCCCATACAGCTGCATCCCCTCCATTGCCCATTGCCTATCCAGCGTGAACCAGCACGCCCTTGTTTTGGTCTAGGCTACGTCTAACGTGGCTTATAAGCTGCCAATATTAAAATGATGACGAGCTTACAACAACAACAACAACAACAACAAAAATGGAAGGGAAACGGGGCACTGGCAGCATAGACAAAAATGCAATTCATGGTAAAACTGATGTCTCCGACTGAGGCTTTATTTTTCCTAGACTCACTGTACACAAAGTTGAAGCAATGCGAATACTAAAATATTTCCTTACTTGCCTCAAATGATAAAGGATAAGGGGGAGAGAGGAACAGATGAAGAGAGAGACAGACTGCTGAAGAAATAGCCACGACAAATTGGCCAACTTAAAACAGTTGCATTCAGATAGATAGAAATTATTTATTATATATTTGCGATATTGCAATATCATATGATACATATTAATTTCGAATTGCAAAAGTCAATAAAGGTTTATTGAGCTCAGCTAAAAAGTATTCACAAAGTTAAATATCACATATTTGAATTAAAAGTTTCTTAAGCCAAATATTATTCGTGGCTCTGTTGAATATTAGTTTAATTTATTAAGCTTAAGCAGCCTGACAAAATTAATATATATTGATATATTAATATAATTATTACATTAATAGCATATCTTGGACAAAATGGGACGCACTAAGGAAAAACAGGAGACACGATTTAAATATATTTTCTTTAATTGCATTAATTACCTCTTTGAACTACTGAGGCCAAATAAATATTTAATACTAATGGAGGATACTAAAGGAGGAAATCAATGGAATCGAAAAAAGTCTATATCTGTCGTAATTTAAGAGATATAGTAACGAAAGTTGGAAGGTAGAATAATAAGATTGCACTCCCCACACTTCAATTATCCATAAAATATTGTTATATATGGCCAAAAATCGCAACGGATAAAAAAATTGAATTTATATTAAGTTAAAACAAAATTGATAAATTGTAAGTCCTTTTCTACGCAATAAACACATAAAAGAAACTGGTAAGAATCTTCAAGTAGTTTTTTTTAGCTCCAGTTCATATTTTTTGACTCGTTGAGATGTGAAAAAATGTTGTATTTTTATTTGAATTCCTCAACATCAAATACCTTTTGCTCTACTTGCTACAGTTGCAAGCCCCATTTTGCAGCCCTGGCTGAGTGAGACGGGGAAAAAAAAAACATAAATAACTTTGCAGTGTTTGTGCCATTTTGGTTGCCACATTTGAATAAAATATGAATAAAAACCGAAATGCATTTAGTTGGGACAAAGACCAAGAAGGGATTGAGGGTTTTGCGGGTTGGTAGACAGCGTCGCTTGCGCATTGGGTAGGGCACATCATTCGTTTTACTCTATCCCCCCCCCCCCTCTACACACCGCACCGTTTCGGCCAGTTTGTCACCTTTTCGCTTTTGAAAAGGTCTCCCCCTTTCCCACCATCGCTCTAGCATATAGATACGTTAATATTTGCATTCAGTTGTGCCTGACGTCATTCTCGATGCAGTAGCTTCTTCAGGAAATAGATGTTTATTTTTACAGAGAGTCTTATAATTTTGTCTCGAACTGTGTAACTCATTGGAGCACTTCCTCTATGGAATATAGTAAAGTAAATCAATCACTTTATCATATTTTATTTTAATATTATTCTCCTTTTCTCTCTTCTCAACGTTTTTAACTTTTCGTATTACTCATGCCACAAATGCTTAAGATTAAACTATCCAATTTGTTTTGCACCACTATATAATACTCCATGCATTACTAATTATATACTTTACCTAATTTTTTGAAACTATGCATTTAACGTCTGACTTGATTCTACATTTTCTTAAGAGAGACAACAGTTTTTAGCTTACGTTAAATAAATAAATATATAAACGATTTGGTTTCCCTTCTGTCAAGTGTATTAAATCTACGATGTGTCGAAGTTTTCTGTTGGTCCTTGGTTTTATTTTGTCGTGAAAACGTCAACGGCGACTGTGGCATAGACGTCCTGGCTATGCAGGTTGTCCTGGTTGTTTCCGTCTGGAGTTCGCTCTAGCTCAGCGTTCGCTTGGCTTAATTTTGGGCTAAAGAACTGTGCATAAAAAATCGGCGGCGAATTTGCAATTTCAATTTGACTGTGTTTGCTGTCAGCTCTTCTGCCACAACTGCTGCTCCTGCTCCTGCTCCTGTTCCTGTTCCTGTTCCTACTAGTGTGCCTCTGTCGCCTTTATTGGACCTAGAACATGAATTGAGCTTCGCTCTGCTCTCTGCTCTTCCACCTCTCTCTCTCTCTCTCTCTCTCTCTCTTCATTCCTCTATCTTTGTCTCTTTCTCTGTCTCAGTCTCTGTCACTCTCCCGTCCGCTTTCTGCTCCATTGTGGCAGCGTCTTGACAGCCAGTCAGGCGGCTATTTAGGAAGTAATTTTCGCGCTTTCATCGCAACTTCTTCGTTTTTTCTTGTGTGTGTTTTTTTTTGTGTTTTTTTGTGTTTGTCTATCTTGGTGTCTGTGGCTGCTTTTTGGGCACGTTATTCACGTTAGCCCGTTATTTGAGCGGCTTCCTACTGCACGCGCCTTTAATGCATTTTTTAAAAGCCAAATGCGCAAATTGAATGCGCCTCAACCCGACATTGCTGCGGTGTCCTGGCTAGCTCATGGCGCACGTCCGCTTCCCAGGACACTTCCCAGTATGCCAGTAGTAACCATATTTGTGGCTTGGCCACAGCACGGCACGCAGGCATAATTTCTGCACGTTGCACTCAGGCCTAATGAATATTTCAACAGTAATTCTCTCTCTCGTCCATATACAAATACATAATACACATGTTCTACTCAGACTCATCCACACACTGAGCCCCATACTCATCCCCGGAATCATCTAATACTGATCCCCATACTCATCCTCTTCCTTGTGCTCGTTCCCTTTTGGGTAAGTAAATGTGTGTGGATATAGTTCTTTACTGACTGAAGCATCAGTTAAAGGCCTTGCTAACTGAGAATGCAACATTAGACGAGTTTTCATTTGTTTCATTCAAAAATTCGACATGTTTCTGCCTCTGATTTTGAAAGTGACGCAGTGGCACGAAAACTAAATGCTCTAAATATAAAATTTAAAAGAATCAACTTCTTCCTCTGACCATTTTCCCAGAAAAATAATGAAAACACATACAAATACGCATTCGGAACCACACTTTGAGGTTCTTGTTTTGTTTGGTGTGTTGTATATTAAATTTAAATTTTAATTTTCATAATTTGGTAAAATATTCAAAAGAGCAGCATTTAGCATATTGCAATTTTGATTTGGTTTTAATTATTGAAAAATGGGTATGCGTTTAAATAGATATACGGAATAAATGCTCATAATAAATATAAATATACATTTTATATTTGTATTTGGGTATAAATAACAATTTGACGAATATTTCAGATTGTGGTCATTTTATGGCGAACAACTTAAATAATTTAAACTTAGTTTATAAATATAACCACAATTTCCAGTGTGATATATTTGATATATTTATATATATTGAAAATCATCAATTCTTAGTTATCCACAATAATATGCGAACAATTTATTATTTAATATTAAATGAAATATTAATCATTTTGCAATTGTTATAGATTTGTTTTTATGGAAATTTTATTTTTCTACTAAAAAAGTATAGCTTGTATCTGTATTTACTAAGTATCGGATCCGATCAGATTGCATCACTATATAGTATAACTCCCATCAGTCCACTGAACAGTTCTTATATGAAAAACGTTGCATGACTCAGTGTAAATTACCTTTTTATAATAAAATATATACTATAGATTCACTGACAATTTTTGGGAAATGTTAATTTATATTTATAATGAAATTTTGATTAGAGCTTGCTGACTTTGCAAGAGTGTGTATTTTTTTTTGAGTAAAACATGTTATTTATGTAAATAAAAGCAAAATATATAAAAAAAACATTTATTATCGATTTGTTCTCATTTTCATTTAACTTGTAGTTAAAATTGCATCCCACGTCAGAAGATTCTCCTGGCTTGGAGTGCTCAGCACAACTGACCCAAAATGAACTCTTTCGTCGCAACTCAAACTACGAATCCCCCAAGAATCCACCCTTTAATACACAACCCCCCACAAAGCACCCCAGTGACTGGCAACCACAATTTAATCTCTGTGGCATTATGCATCAGCCGTCCCTCCCTGCATCCCGTTCCCGAAGATGCTCAATTGTATGTCTTGAAACCTTCTCAGAGGTCTTTCCCATCGTCTCCTTCTGCCCCAATCCCCTCATTATCACTGTGTATGTGTTATTTTTTCCTGTGCTCCTTTGTTTTTGTTAATAAACTCGCAGGCAGACTAAATTCAAATTACGCACACTTCTTAAGAGAAGGCAAATAAGACGGAGACGGAGACGGAGATGGAGATGGAGACGGACATGGAGATGGCGATGAAGATGGAGATGTAGATGGAGACTAGCACATAGGCGAATACGACGAAGCCGTCATTTCACTTATAGGCGGCTCATTATGTCAGGTCTATATTCATATACGTCTCCCTCCTCCCCCCAACCTGCCCACGTCACAATTGCCGTATGCGTGAGTGAGTTCGAGAAGACGTTGCGAGTGGAGCTTCGACTGGATGACTCCGCCTTTTGACTTGGCCCTGTCGTAACATTTCATCTTTATTTCGGCATTATTCCCATGGCAGCGCTTATTGTTTTGCCGTGAAAATGGCAACGCCAACGGCAACGGCAACGGCAACAAATTAGAAGCGTGTCCAACGCCCGAAACGAACTTATCAGCGGCAGCCAGTTGGCCTAGTCTAATTGGGAATAGTAAGTAGTCAGTTCTTTCCGATTTCTAGAGTGTCATGCGAAAGTCCAATTAACAAATGGACGCAAGACCAAGGTAAGCTACGTCCGGAAACGGTGAAATTCGCACAACTTTAGGATTTCCTCAGTGTTTTGGATTAAATTAAATGATTAATCGCAAAATCATCTAAAATTTCGAACATTAGAAAACACAACTAAGTCAATTTGGTGGATGTATTGCTAAAAGCCTTCTCCAAAGGTTGACCTACGCAGTTTGTTCTATATTTATTTTATTCATTTAAGTTGAAAAATAACTTTATTAAGACTTGTGGATTCTCTTAGCCTAGGTCAAAGCCCATAAGACCGAAAACATAATAAACACTTTAAATGGTAACTGAGAACTGAGGAAACTGATATTTTTTTTAGCTAATTTCGCTTGCAGTTTCTTGTGGAAGCCATTTATCAAATATCACAACCAGCTGAAAGACAAGGCAGGTATTGTGTAAAATGGTGTGTGACACAGCTCAAAATGGTTAAAAGATTAGTGTTGCATAACTGCAAAATTGACAAGCAAAATGTAATGTAGAAAATATTTTAGGCACTTTTAAAAGCGGCAATATTCTTAATATTATTAAGATAAATTAAACAGGTATTCAAAATAACGATACTCAAAATACACACATATACTTTTTTAATTATGTAAAAGCGCACATGGGTTAATATTCCACTTAAGCTCATTTTAGGCTGTCATTTCCTAACAAGATTTCTAAAGATTATCTAATGTAAAGTCCAAATTATATTATTTTTATATTGTTAATGCAAGGATGGAATAACCTATGGAATAACCTATCAGAAAAATTTTAGCAAAGATTAAACATAATAAATATTTATGTATGGTAAAGACCTTTTTATTTCAAGCATTCGACGATCTTTTTGATCTTATGTTAAAATTTAATTTTTCTAGGATCACTCGAATTAATTGTGGATAAAAAACTGGATTTACTCTGTAAATATGAAACCAAGGTAATTTGGATTAAAACATTCCCAGCAAAACAAATTTAATCTATAACCGCCTTTAATTAAAATACAATTTTGTGTTTCATTGCTTTCTTTCTTGTTTATTATTCAGTATAGGCAACGAAATCAAAGGATTCAGCTTTACATAAATTCATCATACAACAGTTGTTTTTTTTTTCTTCAATTTTTCCTTATATTTAGTTTATGTATTCCGTTTTGCTTACAATCATTTTGGTATGTTAATCAGCCAATTTATTAACGTTATGCAAACTATTCGGTTTTGTGTGGAGGCTCGTTTCAAAAGATAGAAAATCAAATTGCTTGCAAAACTTGTGTCTTGTGTGTATTGTCAAGTATAAACGGATAAAATGTTGTGGGCACCAGCTCCTGCTACTTCTTGAGGCCCCAGGCATTGTTGCTGGGCACCGGGACGCGACGCAGACCGGACTCGCGGGCCAGAACCTCCATGACGCTAGTGGCGGGCAACCAGCACTGAAAACAAATTAATTACAATCTCTTAATTATTTTGCCAGTGCATTGCTGCATTGTGTGTTACTTACGCGTTCCTTGTGCGCGGTGGCGACCACGTTGCGATTGGGCTCCTTGTCATAGGAGACGGACTCCAGGCCAAACACTTCGCACAGTTCGTGCACCATTTGACGCTTCTCCCGATTCATCGTGGGGAACGAGTGACTGCGTGACTTTTGCTTGCTCTCCTTGGCCAGCTTGACCAGATCACTGAGCGTTTCGTAGACGCTCTTGGTTAGCACCGGATTGCGTTTGGCAAAACCGCGCATGAATTCCGAGTACTTCGTCAGCGTCTTGAGCTGCGACTCCGGATTCCGAGACTGCAGTCCAATGGCCAAGCGGCGATTGCGCTCCAACAGACGACACTCCTCATTGCAGTCCAAGCTGTAATATAATGGGTGGGATATTAATAAATATTTACATCATATAAATCAAGTATTTATATAAATCATATATCAGACTTTGCTGGTACTGTGTAATTTTATCAACATTTTAATTTCCTTTTTGTAGAACTTAGGAATGGTAAGTTTAAAAAATTTTCCAACTGTTCTCGAAAAAACGCGCTTTGAATTGCAAATGAATTATTGCACAAATCATTAAACATGTGCTTTATGCCAATTGATTAGAATGTAAAGCAGACTGCTCGTTTTGTGATTCGAACTGATCAATAATAATTTCATCAATCAATCATCCTTTACACATTTGGAATAGCTGAAGGACTCGAGCAAAATTAGTAAAAATTTGAATTAAACTTTATATTATCACATAAAAATCATTATTCTAATATTTTGAGACTTTCTATATCAGCCAGTTTCCGTTAAAAATCCATAAGTTGTGTCTGTGAATTTTTTATCGCATTTAATAATAACAATGATCTCTATAGATAAGCACAGATATATGTAGAATGGAGAGATATCTACAGAGGTATTTATATATATAATTAGACTGTGTATCTCTATAGTTTCTTATAATCATTGATAGCCATTTGCTCCCTCATATATATATATTTTATAGATGTGTAAACTTACGTTTTATTGGATTTGTTGTTTTTGGTGGGTGCGAGTATTTCGCTGAGCTCCATGTAGTTGCCGCGCGACATCTCCGCCATGGAGGAGGCCAGTTGGGCAGTGGCAATGCGACTGTGCTCCCGGGCAAGCTCCTGGCAGCTGCGGTTCTGTTTGCGATTGCCGCACTCGCACTGCACTTCGACGAGCTCCTTGCAGGGCGTTTCGGGGCAGGCGCCATCGTGGCAGACAGCGGAACACTTGTGGCCGCACAGCAGACGCGGCTTGGTGCAGTTTTGGCGGCACAGCTCGCCCGGCTGCTGTGGACACTCGCCCTCGTGGCACGGCCGGATGCACTTATGGCGGCCACACGCGAGCTGCTTCGCGCAGGGAAAGCCACAGCTAAAGCTAGCCTGCGAGCAGGGTATCGTCTTGCGCTGCTCGTGATTACCGTGGCACCACTTCGTGGTGAAAATCATGCAGGGCGGACAGGTGGTCGCCGCATGGCAATTGTGCTGCGGCACATGCTCGCAGCCGTGGGTGCGAGAACAGGGCCGCTTGCAGGGCGGCCGCTTTGTGCCACACGGCACCGGTGGGTAGATCACTTCGGCGCCGCATTCGCAGTAGAGCTCCTCGAAGCTGCTGCGATAGCAGGGTGGACAATTGCCGCGATGGCAGGGCTGATCGCACTTGTGCTTGCCGCAGCTCAGCGTCCGGTTGCAGGGCAGTGGGCAGGCGTGATCTATGTCGATGCAACATTCCGCATTGCATTTGTGCTTGCCACAGCTGCGTTTCTTCGTGCAACGACGTTTGCAGCGCGCATCGTCCGCCCGGGTAGATAGCTGGCGGCACTTGATCAGCTGATCCATGTGCCCGCAACGGCATTTGACGGCCGTCTGCTTTTGGCATGGTGGACACTGCCCCAAATGGCATTTGCTGGCACACTGATGAGGATGCGCCGGCTTGCCACAGCGCAGCGTCTTGCTACACGCGCCCTCGCACGTAGGCACCGGATCCAGGCAGCTGCTACGCTGCGTCGGAGGCACAGCCAACTTGCCACAGGGGCAACTAGTGATCTGCTGCGGACTCAGCTTGCAGGGACGACATGCGCCGGCGTGACACGAATCCTTGCACTTGTGATTGCCGCAGGGCAACGGCTTGCCACAGCACTCCTTGCACGAGTAGCTGCGCTTGTCCTGACTCTCCTTGGTGCATAGCACCTCGCGCTGCTGCTTACCACAGTGACAGTGTTGCTCCACCTGCTCCACACACGGCTCACATTTTCCCGCATGGCACAGCTGCTCGCAACGATGCTCGGCGCAATTGAGTGGCTTGTCGCAAGCGGCCTCGCACTGCAACTGCTGCTTAATGGCGCACTGCATTAGCTTGGAGGTGCGTCCGCAGCCACAGCTGCGCAACACGTTCGCCTGGCACGGCGGACACGGACCCGGATGACAGAGCAGGGTGCACGCATGACTGCAGCCCTCGACGCGGCAGCAGAGTTCGCCGCAAGTGTGCGCCAGCTCGTTGCGTGTGAGTGGCGGATTCCTTAGCTTGCCACAGAAGCAGAGATACTCGCGCGGCACCTCTTGTAGCACATTTTGGCAGGCTGGACAACGCCAGCCCTCCGCCGACTTGGAACTGCTCGCCCAGGTGATGGTGCATTTGAGATGCAGCACATGATAGCAGTTCTGGCACGACCACGTGCCATGATGCGCCTTGATCTGCTCCACGCACACCAAGCACTCCAGTCTCCGCTGCTCAATGTCGCGCATTAGCTTCTCCCGCTGCGATAGCTTCTCATTGTCGGGTGCACGGCGAGGGGAGACTTGGTGTTGCAGTTGTTTTTCGGGCTGCTTCTCAGGCGAGGGCTGGCCGCTGTCGTTGCTGTTGTCCAGTTCGTCGGCGGCTCGCGGATAGCCGTTGATGCGATCACGATTGCGATTCCAGTCGTCGCGTCTTTTGTTGCTGCGATGATTGTCGTAGCGCTGCTGCTTCTGCGGCTTTTTGCCACGTTCATACCGATCCTCATGGCGATCCTCGCGATAGTCCTGGCGTCGCTGTTGCTGGCGAGTATTGTTGCTGCCAGCGAGCGGCTTCGTCAAGCCTCGTTGAGCATGGCTGCTGGCAGCCTCATGTGGCGTGTGCTGGGTTGTGGCAGTGTTGCTGTTGTTGCTATTATTGTTATTATTGCTATTGTTGCTGCTGCTACTGTTGGCTTTGCTCGTCGATAGGCTGAGCTTGGCAAAGCTGGGCACAAATTCGGGTGCCGTTGCCTGCAGCTTGGAAGTGCTAAAATTGAAAGCAGCTCCACCGGCAGCAGGTGCAGCAAATGGGTTATTGCCAAAGGTGGAGTACAAATTAGGATTATGTTGGCCAGCCCCATCGCCATTTTGATAGCCAAAACTAGGTGCCGCATATTGCTGCAACATAAAGCGTAATTAGAAACAATTTTAATATATTATATATATAAATATGTAAATCATTTAAATACCCTTGCAGAAATTTGACAGATCTAAATTCAAATGTTTTACTTAATAATCACTTTTCGAATACAACTATTTTTTATGGTTAGGTTAGATAATTATGTTAATAACCATATAATTCAAATAAATATTTATAATTGAAATATTATTATATTTACACTAAATATATTATTATATTAAATATTATTTGTTAAAAAAAAAAAAAGAAACTACATTTTTTTTAGCGTTCGTTGTGCAAACATTAATATGGACACGTTTGTTCCGACTGATCACTTTCAAATCAAAAAAAAACTGAAAGGGTATTTAAAAAAATGTCATGAAGAAATTCACTTACGCCGACGCCGAAGCTGGAGGAGTTGTTGGCAGCGCTACCGCTGCAGCTGGCCGGCGTCAGGCCGAATGCACCGCCACCGCCGCCGCCGCTGCTATACCCAAGATTGGAGCTGTGTAAATTATGCTGCGAGATGAACTGATTGAAGTTAACATAGTTGTTGTTGTTGTTGCTCTGCCCGTTGCAGGCAGCGCCAGAGGTACCGGCTGCGATAGAAGCAGCGTCGACTGAGTCATTATGAGCTGCTACTCCATTTGTTAACTGCTGTTGCTGCGATGGCGGCGGCTGTTGTTGTTGCTGCTGTTGCCAATATTCGGCCATGACAAAGGCTTGATTTGCGCTCAGCGTCTGGCAGCGAGCTACTTTTCCCGTCTCCTATCTTCTCTGCTCTACGTTTCGCTTCTTTTCTTTTCTTTTAGCTGTGCCCACCACGCTAGCGCAAAGTTGATCCAATTTGTCTTGTGTGTATGCCGTGTGTATGCCTCTGCAAGTAAATGCGTTGGGAATATTCAGCGATGGATACGTTAGTTACATTAAATAAATAATATAATAAATATTATAATTTCACACTAAATACTAATAATAATTACACGAGTTTTGTCAATTTGTCTCCGCTCGAAAATGAAAAAAAAGCAACTGCATGGCACACTTAGCGCGAGTGTGCGAATGTGACGACTATATGTTGTGGTGTGAGTGTTGCTGACGTGCAATGTTAACTGTCACGAAAGTAACGAGTCATCCTCTGTAAAGTGTGGAGTAAATCTGGTTGCCTGGGCCAGTAAGATATGTGCTGTTGTCGTACACAGCTCTCTGGCCTGTTAGCAGAGTCAAATTCTATTAAAGTCTTGCATACTAAAATATGTGACAGAACGGCTTTTTGATTTGGGAGCGTCTCATCGGTGCCTTATGTGCCTATCGATATTTAATATATTTAATAACACATGCGATGTATCGCTCGCGCTTTTTTAATAAAAGTAAATGTACTTGTATTAAAATATTTATTATATTCCAATAGCTGCATTAATTAAATATCCTTAGTATACAGATAAATTGCGACAATCATGCCATATAGGCCCAGCACCTCCGCAAATATGAGAACGAGAATCATGCCGATAAAAAGACGGGGTTGCTGAGCCGTATTTCGAACTCCGATATCGCCCACGATTCCGATTGCATAGCCGGATGCAAGTCCACAGAAGCCCACTGACAATCCGGCCGACAGATGCACATATCCCTTGACCACCGAGTACGTCTCGGCAGATTCCAAAACGCCTGCGATTAGCACCGACACAACCAGTCCGTAAATGGCAATGATGCCCGCCATGACAACGGGTATGATCGACTTCATAATCATCTCCGGGCGCATCACGGCAGTTGCGACTATCCCAGTGCCGGAGACAGCCGTTCCATACGCGGCGCCAATCGAAGAGAACACTATAGAGGCAACCACACCCATAACACCGTAGAAGGGGCCGTACGCCGGGAAATAGATGAGCTCTTTTACTTCATCATCCATTTATTATTCTTATTGAATTATTCCTTTTTTTTATTGTAAATGTGTTTCTTCTATTTAACTTAAATCACATACAAATGCAAAGATATCTATATATTTATAAACTAAGTTTCAATATTATATACAGGGTGTGCTACGTTTGAAATTCCAGGAAAATTTTATTTCCACGTCCCATTCTGTTTTTTTTTTTTAAATAAATTTAAATAATTGTTCTCCGCTTAAACTATTTTGTTATTGCAAATTCAATTCAATGCTTTAGACATTTCATCGCACAACTTGGTCACCGAATTATATTATTAAATAGGTTGGATGTTTGTGGAAAAAAAAGATGAGCAAAAAATTACTTTCTTTGTACACTTTTTGAAAATGTAAGTTTTCTGGGTTTGTACGATTATAAGATTCTATTTGTTATTAAGGCATTATGAGTAATTTTACAAAAATTATAAATACCTAATGGGACACACAACGCATTAAGTTTTAGATTATGATTTAACACAGAAAAAAATTGAATCTAAAAACAAGAAATTAACAGATATAATATTGTTCAAAGAATTGTTAACGGAAAAATTAAAATTAAGAATATGAGTTTGAAATTTTAGATGAAGAATAATGAATTAGAAATATTAATTTAAAATTTAAAATATTTGAAGAACAATTTTAGTTTTGTTATGTTTTGAAAAGTTTTGTTTAAAAAAATGTATGCTTGACTTATGGTAAATGTTGGGTTCACTTTTGTACATAATTTAATACTCATTCTTGGGCTTGGTCATATCTCCCTCTGAAACTCCTGTTGTCCCATTCAGATTGCTTAAAATGTTCTCAAATTGCTGAGGAGCGTTTGCTGAGTTGGCGGAAAGGAGGATGAGGCTACAGCAGTTGCAAATGTTGTTGGTGGCATAACAAAACTTGCAGCTGTTGGTAGCACCAGTGATTGCTGCTGTGGTTGCTGCAGTTGCTGCTGGTGCTGCTTGTGTGACATGGGGAATGGCTGAGCGCCATCCAGCGGTCGGTATTGGCACTTCTTGGCATGGGTGCGCATATTGCTGGACTGGGTAAAAGCCTGGTTGCAATTGGGATGTGGACAAACGTAGGGCTTGCAGCCGGTGTGATAATTGAGATGCGTCTTTAGATGATGCTTTTTAGTGAATGCCTTGGGGCAGAGCGGGCAGCTAAATGGCTTAATGCCCGAGTGCAGCCGATGATGGAGCGTCATATTACTGCGATCCGCAAAGGACTTGCCACAAACGGAGCACTGATACGGCTTCTCGCCGCTGTGCGTGCGCATGTGCTGCTTGAGTAGCATCTTGCGGGAGAATCGCTTGCCGCATTCGGCACATTTGTGCGGCTTGACGCCTGTGTGGATGCGTACGTGCATGTTGAAGGCGACACGCTGATTGAAGGACTTGGGACAGTAGGGACATTCGTACTCCTTCCGGTTGCGATGGATCTTCATGTGACTGCTCAGATAGCCCTTATCGTTGAAGGTCTTGCCGCATTCCGGACACTCAGCAGCAAACTCCTTCGTACCACGATGCACGGACAGATGATATTTATAGTTGCGCAGCTGCGAGAATCCTTTGCCACAATCCGAGCACTCGTAGCGGGGCGATTTGTGCGTCTTCTCGTGCGCCTACAGACACATAGGGAGAAATAAGGGGAAAAGGGATATTTATATTTATTTTGTATTTTTATTTTTCCCAGTACTTATAGCCTGAGTTAACTATTTAAGTAACGAATTTTTCAACTAAATGAAATAAAAGCTAATTATAAAATGTAAATATCTTAATTACAATATTTTAAGTGGTTCGTAGGCTAAATATAAATTTCCTAATATGACAATGACAATTAAGTGTTAAATTAAGATTAATTCTATTATTTTAAAATTTAATGGTCCAATTTTGCATTATTATTTTAAATTTCATTATTTATTAAATATTTTATGCCAATATATAAGAATTAATTATTATTAATTAATCCACTTTTATCATTTAAAAAAACAATTTTTTTTGCTATATAATTATTTATTGCTATATTTATTAATAAATATAATATTATATTATTAATATAATTGAAAATAAATTATTATATTTAGATAAATTAAAAATATTACCCTTCCGTGTTTTTCATGTATTTATTTTAATAAAGCTGAGGTTTTATATGCAGCTTTTAAATAATAAAGTATATGCTTTCAGATTTAAACAGCATTAACCCTTCGGGTACATTTGATGAGTGAGACTAATCATCGATATGAATAAAATTCACACAGTTCAAAATTAATACAATTTATCTAATGTTTGTTTAGCTTAATCAATCTTGTATTTATTTACTTGTTTTCTGAATAAAATTTTATTTTGGTTATGTTTATAAAATAAATGTTTTCATCATGATATTACAGTAAAATTAAATACACTCAATGTGTTTAAAGAAATTCAAATAAATGGGGACTCAAGGGGTTAAGCAGATCATTTCGACAACTCTTCTGGCTGGAAGAAAATATGAAATCTGCGACTGCCTATTGGCTAGCGGCCATTTTGTATAGCCGCGCTCTTAACTACGCTCTCTTTCTAATGCTAAGCGTGTGTTTGTGTTTGTGTTGCTCTCTGTGGCTGGCCGCCTGCACCCATGCGTAAAACCAGTTCTCATCTCGTTTTGGGCGCACCATTTTTAACGATCTTCAGCTACCTTCGGCTACCTTATCAGCATTTGCATAGGCAACTTAGCCTGCATCTGCCTCTTTCCCTCTCTCTCTCTCTCTATCTCTCTTTTTCTTTCTTGTCTTGTCTCTTTGGAGTTCATGTGACTAAAGATCCGCCTTTTTGCTTTGGACTCCGCCCATATAATGCCTGGCTTTGGGTCAGATTAAAAACATGTTTGAATTGCAATTTGTTAAGTACAATTGAAGATGAATTTTAGACATTTTCAATTGAATTTCTTTTGAGTTTGCAAAGTGATTTAAGTAAATTGGTTAAAAGTATTTGAATGAATTTCTGATCTTAATAAGTCTTTTGTGCGTGTCGAAATAGTACTTAAAATGCTTTAGATTTACTGGATGCGTATTTTTATCTAAGCATTAAATTTAAAATATTATTTTCTTGTGTGATTTATGTAAAAAACTAAAGAAATTTATTAATATTTACCATGCGTTTGTTTAGTTATACGATGTGGATTGCAGCTAAATCTTTAACATCTAAATCTTTAATAATACTTTTCATAAATACCCATTGGAGTCTTGTAACTAAAAAATACAAGTCAACTTAAAAACTTAACTTAAGACAATTAAGATTGATGATTTAAAAATACATCGCATTTTGACTGATTATGTCACTAGAACATTTTTCAAATCAAACAAATGCGACAAAAGTTTAAATACGACTAAGCCAATTTGTTTAATAATATGTCTGTGCCTTCCCTTAAAATAATATATAGATTTATAATATATATTTATATATAGAGCAAAAATAAACCTAAAACAGATCGCAATATAATCATCAGTATCATAAAGCTATATATAAAATATTGTATGAATAGGTTATCATATAGCTTCCATTGGAACAATCGGTCTGTATAATATATAATTTGTACTATCATGTCATATGCAAAATCGTTACTTGTGACAATTTAAGGAACAATCTTCATATGTGTAAATGAAATTTCCTATTTCGTAATTCTAACTAACTTGAAATTCTATTTAATTAAAAGTCTTTCTCATCCGAAGTTAAGTTATATAAATCTCATTTTCTTACACCATTCTTCTAATAGGAGGAGTCTCTTGAAAGCTACGCTGTGCCTTTGTCTAAATATATCTATTCCATCACTCGATCCCAACTGAGGTGCTTCACTTGCCAACACCTTTCAACTAAACACCTTGCAACTCACCTGCAGTGTTTCGGAGCATCCAAAGACCTTGTCGCAGATGTGACACTTGTAGCTGATCTCCTCAGCTATCGTTGTATTGTTGTTGGTAACTGAATTTGGTAATGCTGGTGTTGTAGTTGCTGTTGTCAGTGCTGTTGTTGGTATCGTGTTCAGGTTGAGATTGGTCACCGTGGTGAATGAGATGTTGGTGGCGCCGCTGTCTGCGCGGCCCAGCCTAGAGCTGCTCGCACTGCTGACCGAAGAAGCCGCCGGCGAAATAAGTGGCGACGGCTTGTAGCCCGCTCCACATTGTCTATAGTAGTCCAGGCATTCCACGCAATCCGCACGGGTGCAGATACTGGGTGCACTCGGTTTGGGCCGTGTCGGACTCTGTCCGTTGATCACATAGGGGGCAAAGTAACGCTTCTGATGCTGATGCTGCTGCTGCTGGTGTTGCTGGTGTTGCTGATAAGGCGAGGTGGGAGGCGTTGTGAAGCCGGCGGCAGCTGCTGCTGCCGCATAGGCAGGCAGCAGGTGTGGAAAGAACTGTGCATAGAATTTGGTTGCGCTGGCCATGGCCAGCAAATCTGGTGGCAACATGGCATAGCCATAACTGGCTGTTGCAGTCTGCGAGGGTAAAACTGCCTGCTGCTGCTGCTGCCGCTGCTGTTGACTGCTTTTCGAGAGATCGAGAATGTTGCCAGCAGCAGCAGCAGCAGCAGCCGTAGCAGCAATCGCTCCTGTCTTCTTCTTCGCTGGGGTATCCTTGCCAACGTTGCCCAGAATGCGACTGATGCTGAAATCGGTTACTTGCTGAGGCGCCTCTGCTGGGGCAGGAGATGCGGCGAGATCGTAGCTGCGTTGCAGCATCGCGTATTTAAAGCCCATGCCACTGCTGCTTCTTCTTCGTGTGGTTTTTTTGGTGTGCGTTGCGGGTGCGTTGTTCATAGACCTAACTGTTGTTTGTGTAGACAACTGTCGCGTTGCGCGTCGAAACACGAAATGTGAGGCAACAAGTGCTGCCAACGGTCCACAACGTCTTTTGGCCAACAGTTTAGCTACATCATTTAATTGGTCAAGAAACGGGTTTTCTCCAGCTGTGATCTCAGCACTTCTCTCTCGCTCCCTCTCTCTCTCTCTCTCTCTCTCTCTCATTCCCTCTCTCTTGCGAAAGAGAGACTCTTGCTCTCTCTCTACCTGGATGCGGAGCCAATTAAGCCGCCCTGACTGTCAGAGTCGCGCCTCCAATTACGAGCGAAGCTGCTGGCCAGGAGAGCTATTTTGGTAGTAGTAGCATTTAACTAGCCACATCTATCATAACGTTTATCAGCACACATCTTGGCTCATTCTCTCTCCCCATCTCTTTCTCTCTTTCGACTCTGTTTCTCTCTCAGTGTCTCTTTATCCAACTCAGATTCCAACGATTTTGTGTGCGTTGTTTTTGTAATTAATTGCGGTAATAAAATGTGCGCATCGTTAAATTTTCAAAATGTATTTTTTCTGTTATTCCTCATGTTGTTCTTGTTGTTGTTCTTGTTGTTGTTGTTGTTCGTTGTTTGCTGTTTGTTGTTATTGCCTTGGGCATGTGTGAATCTTACGCTTATGGACATCCATATCACACGGACCCCCTTAAAGGCGCTTGCCTGTATCTCAACTCATGATGGGTTTGTTGGGGCAGAGACGGAGTATGGGAGGAGAGGTTATGCAAGGAGGTAGTGGCTCAGAGAACTAGGCAACAATGACATAATCAGTTGTCCAGGCTTATGTAATGGCCCCAGCAGGAGCTACTGTGCGTGGCAGTTCTGGTTAGACTATTCCCAACTAAGATTTTAAATTTTAGTTTTGAATAGGAATTTTTTCTTTTTATAATGTTGAATATTACCTAAAGAATTTCATAGAGGTTTGGCTTGGTTAGAGAGGGTTGTTGGCCAACAAGGACAACTGACCATTTATTTTATTGTGTTTGACTACTACATCGTTTTCCTAATTCTGGATGAAAAAAAAGTGAATCAAATTGATTCCAATTAAATGCTTTAATAAATTTATCTTAATCCTATATTTGATAAGGATCTGTACATGCTGCTTCATTTCTTCCCAAATCGTTGTAGGTAGATAATAGATGAATAATAAACAAAAAAAAAATCGTATATAATCAAAGTACAAATTTTTCTTTATAATAATATAAAATAACTTTCACCACACTTATATAATTGTTTTTTTTGTTTTATATATTTTAACATTATTATTCTCATGCATATTTTGCACTTTGCTTCTGTTTTAGTCCAGCAACTATTTAAGCAACTGTTGCAAGTAGCTCAATCGAGTGCAGTCCACATATATTTATACATAAGTGTATATATATACATATATATATATATATATATATATGTCAAGCTTGGCACCGATCTGCACAGCATCAGTAGCATCCATAAAAATGTGCAAAACAAAATGCTCAACTTGATTTGTATGAAACGAAAGAGACATAAATCTGAAGGACATACAAAAAAAAATGCAAGGAACCGCTCGATATATTTGTATGTATGTGTAAATGAAGTCGTGCACATTTACAGAGAGAGAATAAGAGAGAGAAAGAGAGAGGGAGAGCAGCCAATTGCAGAGCATCCAATTAGAGTAGAGATAGCAAGTCTTTCATCTTATGTAAGCAGATCTCGTACACGATTTGTCTCACTGGTTCACTTACAAAGCGATCCAAATCGGTGGCCAACGGTGGCAGTTGAACGTTAACCGATCTGAGAAGATCCTAGACTGATGAATGGGATGGTGCTGTCGACAAGGGTGAGTGAGTGGCCTGATCTGCATAAATTATAATTATCTAAACGAAAACTATGTGCTTCCAGTCGAGAGGCGCAGAGAGTGCAGAGAATGAGATGAAAACTTGTTCATTTATTTCGTGGAATTCCGCACAATGATCATCATTTACATATGCGAGCGAAAGAAACTTTAAATTTTAATTACACTCACTAAATCATCGAGACGACCCAAGCCAAGGTTCTCGAGTTGCCGTATTTTTTGGTCGCATGACTAATGTTTATTAGCTGCTAATGGTTTGTTTTACAAAACCTACGTGGCTCGCTCCGAGCCTGCAGTATGGAGAGTATGGAGCATGGAGTATGGAGCATGGAGTCTGGAGTCTGGAGTCGCCCCAACTACAAACACACACAGAGACAAGACAACAAACTGTTTCACCCGTTGACATTTTGACAAATTCCCAGCTGCTCACTACCGTCATTTCGGTGGGGTTAACCAAAAGGGGAGGGGTGCTTCAAACGGGGCTCCAATGTAAGCTGATACCTATCTCAGATGCTTATATCTTTCCATGTGTGTATGTGTGTGTGTGTGTTTGTCTGCCTTACTGCCATCATCTTTCTCGCTCGCTCTCTCCGTCATTTATGCTGTTCTGTGTTCACACTATTAATTTTCCGCTCGTTTTTCGCCTCACCTGTGTTTTTGGGTTTGATGTGGTCATTGTCATCGCTGCTGCTGCTGCTTCTTCTTTTGCTGTTGTTGTTGTTGTTGTTCTTGCTGTTGTTGTTGCTGTTGTTGTTGCTGTTGTAGATCCATGGGGTGGTCGGCATTTATCAGTTTTTGTGTGCGCTTAAACTCTTTTCACTTTGTTTGAACCTTTAATGTCATGTGTTATCGGTTAATGATCAGCCGTTGCCAAGTGATTTTATGTCAGCGGGTGATCGCCGATCACTTATTGTTCTTTCTTTAATTGCTCTCTCTCTCTCTCTCTCCCCTCTCTCTCCCTCTCTCTCTAGCACTCTGGTGTTTTAATGTGTAGCTTGACAAATGTGTTGATTTGCGAAAAGGTTTTTGACAGTGTGTTGTCTTTAAGTTAATGGACAACTTTCAGCAATAACGAGAATAACTTGATAATTCTTTTGCAAAAAAGGAATTCTGAAGAAATATATATACTAACTATATATATATATATATCTACTACAAATATTCGTAAAATCAGATAATTTAACCATACTGTTTGTTTTTAATCGAACTCTATACTCTTCACATATATTTGGATAAAATATTAAAACTGACGAAACAACTTGCAATACAATGAAATACAATATATTTAATATAAAGAAAGTCTTAATCATTTAGCTCAGCTTTGTGATATATGAGATCCTCATCGACATCGATTAAAAGATTTTCATAGCGGAAAACTTTAACCAAACCCGTAAAGTTGCATTCCTGAAAACCCATGCAAATTCCCCAAGCACCCACAACGGGCAAACAGATTTTTATGTTGTTGTCAACACTGCCATAAAACATGAAAATATTCAAAACATTCATCACCCTGCAAGTTCGAAGTGTATCTGACAATGCGTGCGGAACCATTTAGGAGGTGTTATACTATTGTGTGTGACGTATAATTTATACACATCTGAAAGAGGAAAAAAAACACAAAAACATGTAAACATTAACATACAAGCCAACAAAGCGATATTCATAAATTATATATATATATACAGTTTTAACTATATATAGGTGTCTGAATAGTCTGCTTGGCGAGTCATGTTGTAGATCACAATCATTTCAATTAATTCGAATATAAAATACGAAAATACGCTCGAAATGAGGCAGACAACGGCTTCGCAAAATCAACCGAGTGCTCAAATATATCAAATTTCAATATAAATGAGCCACAAGCATAAATCAAGAGGAACCCCCCAAAGTCAGGAACGATCCACGTTTCGACCAAACGAAAGTGTATAAAAACACAAAACGCACAACACACTAAAATGAACCGAGCACCAAACACAGAAACACAGAAACCGACCAGTCTAAAGTCAATTTTAATGCATCCTAAAAACAACACCCAATATATTTAACGATCTGACGAATAGCTGTCAATTCTTCCACTACTTCGGGCCCAACCCTTCCGTAACACTCAACACGCTCGCCAAGCAACTTTCTTTGCCAGTAAAATGTGATTTATTTTATTTTTACAATTCGACCAACAACAAAAAAAATATATATAATACTAACTTTAATTCGACGTTAATTATGCTAATGAAAACACATTTAGAATGCAAGAATTAAAATCAAATTTTTCAATTTAAATTCGATCGCATCGCATGGACCATTTTTATCGAAAAACACATTTCATTGGAATCGCGAGCAACACTCTAAATATATATACAAGTGCGAGGGAGCTGGCATGCGAGTTAGGATCTCGTTTGCTTATTAAGAAATTTAATGGAGCGCCCCATAAATCCCCCACATACAATGTATGTTAAGATGTCGGTAAACGTAGGCCAGGTTTTAGTATTCCAGTTGTGGTTGTTACTGTTGTTGATGTTGGCGGTGCTCTTGTTGCTTGTGGGCCAGAAAATGAGCGATTAACTACAAATTTGAACTTACATAAAACCTTATGCAGCACTGGAAAAAATTTCTGAAAGTTTGTGACTATTACGTGAATAAAGAAACCTATTAGAATTTAAGAATATAAGCGTTATATGTATGTACAAATATAAATTCTTGGTCACTTAATATTTCGCTAAACTTACATATTTTATGAGTCAAATTATCTTTGGTCCTACAAAGTTTATACCTCTGTCTAAGTCCAGAGTGAAAACTAGTTAAAATTTATTTAATGATTATTTTGTACTGTTAATCATCATATAAACATAACATTTTGTAAAATAATCTTCAGTTTAATAGACACTTAGTTTTATTTCATTAAATTTTGATTTATTTCCACTTTCATAATTCTGATTATCGTTAAAATTTTTTTTTAATATAGACTGTTAAATAAGTTGTTTCTTCTTTCTTACCATTTGTTACAGATGTAGTTAATCGAAAATCGAAACATTTAATTTTCTATTTTCTTATTAAATATCTTCTACATAGAAAATTAGTAATTGAAAATTTTTAGAATATATATTAATATTGACAATACCTCGATAACCATATTATATAGCTCTGATTATAATACACAGATTTCGACAATAAGCAAATAATCTACTAAGGCAAATAAATTTATATATTAAATATAATTTTAAACTAATTATATTAACTTTTTAGTAACTAGTGCAATAGCTTCTAGGTCACAAAATTAATAAATTTCATATAACGGAGTTAAATATTAAATTAAACTTGGAATAATGTCATTATCTAAGTATAAAATAATAATATATATATTTGTAAGCAATTATGTTGAATTTAATTATTTTTTGTTTATTTATTTTTTTATTTTATGTTTTTTTTTTTATGATTGTGTTTGATGATTAAGAGGCTTTAAAACTATATGGCTTTATATTTATAAAAAATTTTACCATATAAAAAAATTATTCTCAGTGTAATGGATCATATGTGTCGATGCAACTTCTCTCGAATACTTATGAAGCAAGGTAAAAGGCTGCCCAAAACTGTTTGTTCTGCTACACTTGAAATGTTTTAATGCTCGCCAAATTTAAATGTGGTACATTCTCAATATTCACACTGGGTATACAAAATGTACGATATGTATATATTTTTTTATTTGAGCCAGCTTTATGTTTGTTTTCCTGCCAGCTGCTGATCAAAATCAATCAAATTGAACTATGTGGCATGCCCCTTCCCCCAACTCTAACTCTTATACTCTCAGACGTCATTCGCCTTCAATGGGGCTACACATTAAGCGATGCTTTTAGTGTCGGTTTATTGTTTTACGTGTTTACTTTAAAGATGCCGCTTGAGCCAACTCGCAAATTTGCATAATTTAATTATGAGTTCTTTCAGTCTATCCGCATGTGTGTGGCAACTGTTTGGGTGGCTCAATCGCGATAAGATATATGACTATTTCTAGGCAATTTATGGATTTTGTATTGTCATACATTTAGAAGTAGTTGTCGCCGATGTCCCCTTAACTTTTCTGAGTAATCCGTTCGCTCCTATATACCTCGTATATATACCTCATGCCACGCACTTACGCTGATCCCAAATAGATGCTCCCAACCAGATAAAATCCAGAATTTTCACACAATTAATGCCAGAATGTATTTTTCATTCACAACAAGTTTTTATGATCGGAGTTTACGAGTTGCTGCCTGTAAAAGGATGCTCCGTCAAGCATTGTGTGATTTTCACTTATCAATTTTCACTTTTTCTTTCCTCTGCTAATCGGTGCTCATAAATCTTTAGAGCAACCCATTCTGCTTTTTCATAACTTTTCGTTTAATAAACTCTAGCGACCGTCGGCCGAGCCACATACTTGCCAGCAAATCCCAAGCAGCCAGTTAACTAATTATCTAAATGACAATTATTATTAAAGTGCGAGTTAGAGGAGCATACAACAAAAAGACAGTTCCTCAAGACATGACACAATGGCCCACAATTATCACAAATGACCATAATTATTATCATCAGATTATAAAAAAGAGCAGTAAATGGCAGTAAAAGGATCATAAAAACACTGTCTCCTCAGTAACATCCGATATATATATTTTTTTAATGATGCCCAGGAAGTGTACGCACTCGGAAAAGCAAAAGAAAAAAAAGAGTCAAGTTCGTATTGCCTGTAAGAGGTAGTTTAAGTGTAAGCACAAACCAAAATTAATTGATATTGCAGTGTACACTCAAAAAAAACATGGTTATAAAGGAGACAAAATGTTGAAGAATTTTTGTTTTTTTATTTATTACATTTTGATTTAATTATTTATATTTAATATATGAACTTGCAATAAAAATGCTAAGATATAAGAAAATAAGAGTTAAAATGTTGTAAATATTAAAAGTCTTTAAGAACACAATTGCATTTTGATAGGATATTTAAATTTATATTTTGTCTTTTATTAATATTGATGAGTAATTAAATCAATAAATTGCCTGAATGCAATGTTTTATTTCAATCTACCAATATATAAATTACATGTTATTTTTTCTTGATTACAATGACAATTTATTCGCTTAGGAAACCAAACTGTTTGAATATTAAATAAATAATCCTAAGTCATTTGGCACACCTAAAAGAAAAACAACTTTTTAAGCAATTATGTTCGAGCTGTGTTGTTTTTTTTTAGCAATGCGATGGCAGTTTAGCCTTGCCATGTGACTGACATGAAAATGCTTTAAGTTTACCTTAAAACAATGATAGAAATGTTGCTTGGATGTGCGTTGTATTTGGTTGGGATTAGAGTTGGGGCGCAGTCAGGTTGAGGCGGACCAACCAACACCTGTCTTCCATTGCGGCGGCATTTGGTTGTTGTTAGCTTGTTCATTAAAAGCTTGGCTTCTGTGTAAAACATTTTTTAATAAATATTATAAAATGGGAGCTGCACAAAAACCAAAATCGTTCACAAGAAAAACAATTAAACTTAACAAAGAAAAAACCAGAGCTACGCAGCTAAAGACCCTAAAAAATGTCAACTGCCGCTCACCGCTCAACTGGCAACTGGCAACTGGCAACCGGCAATAGTTGGGAGTCTGTGGCCTGGGTGCCACATTGGCTACACAGACCTAGAAATCTCGGATCTTGGGGTACACACATTTGACCGACGGCGGTCCCAACTCTTGTCGGTTGTCATAAAACAATTAAGTTTAATTTTGTCACCGTGCCCACCAGATGCCCCCAGCCATGGGCTCCATGGCTCAAATCAGCTCAACTCAGAGGCTGTGAGGCATCAGGCTCAGTGTGCTGCACGTAATTAACGCATGCTTTTTAGTTGTTGGCTGTCGTTGCTGCTGTTTGTTAATTGTGCACCTGTTGCCGCCTTTTCTGTCCATTGCAGTCACATAGACAACAAATTGCATGCCACAGATTCCCAGAGCTGCTTGCGAAATCGGATAATCGGATTTACTTGAATCATTATGCAGTCCAAGGACAACGCAATATTTTCTTATATTTATAGAGAGTTTAAGCTACTCATTTAGAGTTATATAATATCTGTTTGTTAATGGATCATTTTGAACTCTTTTAAAATAATAAATAAATCTTTCGTGTTTTATATTAATTCAGTTTTTCTTTTGATCTCATTTGTTAATATTATTCGAAAATGAAATCCTGTAGCAATATATAGTTCGGCTTTAATTATATATGTGAGATTACGGAGTCACAAGTTAAGCTTTTCTTTTTATAGCTATGCCATATAAATATTGGTATCTAAAATTACCACAATTCCACAGCATTTACAACTGACCCGCGCTTTGCATAATTAAAAGCTGAAAATCGGGGAAATTCGAGCCTAATACAGTTGGTGGCTTTAGTTCCGGCTACTCATGCGGCTCATCTTAAATAACTAAGTCAAACAAATTGAATCATAAAACACAGCACTCGAATATGGTGCTAATTCTACGTCACTCGTGCGATAGACAACCCCAACTCAACAATGATACTGCATTGTCTACAAACAGACCATGGGCTATGTTTATGGGAAAGAAAGAGACAGACAGAGGAGGAGGAGGAGGAGGAGGAGGAGGACCATCAGAGCACCCACAACAAACGGTAGCCTCTTCGATCAAATGAAATATTGCTACACAATATACGTTTTGTGGTCTTTTTATGGTCACGCTAATGAAAATATCTAGGGAGAGGTGAATGGTGAGGGGCAGAGGGGATGGAGATTCCAATACATCTCATTGTTGAGCCAACTAAATACGAACGAATACGGCTGTAAAACATAAATAAATAAATTCGAGACTCGTGACACTTGTAAATTGTTTTAGCAAATCAATAAACCCAATTTCACGGCTGGCACTTCAATCGCATCGCGGCGAGGTATGTGATAATTGACAACTAATTGCGCAAGTCCATTCTCCAACCAGGCAGACGTAGCCAGGACAGCAACCGCTGACGTTCGTCCATCATCAACATTTTCTTGCCCTTTATTTATTGTTTTGTCCGATCCGCAATTTAACGCAGGCGCCCGTGTTTTGTTGCGTTGCGTTGCGTTGCGGTTCGGGTTTGCGGAATTGAATTCTCCCCAGCTGCTGGCCGTCGCCTCTTTGATTGATGGCGAAAATGTAACCGTCACTGGTTACATGTGCCTGCCGACTACTGACTACTGACTACAGCCTGTGCAACTCACCAGGGTACTGATCTGGTCACACAGAGACGAACGGTGGTCCATTCCGGATGTGGTGTGTCGTGAGGATGTTGACGTTTAACTGTTTGTCGCTAATTGGCCGATTTTTGCTTTATGCTACCTTTTGACAAATGACAAACCATCCAATGAGATATTGTCGTACATTTAACTGTCATTTGCTCGACGACCACAAGTCTAATAAACGCGCTGCGCGCTGTGGGGCCAACTATTACCCAGTTGCACTTCCTATATTCCACATAGCGGTAAAAGAGGTAAAACTGCATTTCGAAAATTCCTTAAACTCTCTTTTACTAAATGCTTATCGTAGCAAATTGTAGGTCACATTATGTAATATAAATTGTCGGCTAATATATGAATACTTTTTTTTTCGAAAATTTGGTCAGATATTATTATGAAAGATAAAGTTTCAACTATTATCTATGCTTCGCAAATTTAAATAATCTTCTACCTGTTATTTAGAAAAAATTGTATATTTGGGTTTAAGTTGACATGCGTTCTCATTTGTAAGTTATGTTTATTTCGAATATTCCAATGCTGTTCGAAATTCCATTGTCAATCGAATTCTGACAGCAAACATTTGTACAAAAGCAAATCATGAATGTACCCATGTTTGTGAACAAATAGGTATTTAGTAATTTATAATCCGTTCACCAAACTGGAACCGACTTTTTAAAAGCTGTGAGTAAAATGGAACTTGTTTGACTCATAGTCTAAAAGGCTAGAATAAAGAATGCTTTTATGTGTAATTAAAATTAATTGAATTAAATAGCCACAAAATAAAAAAAATAACCCCTCTATAGAAAAAGCAAATACACACATTGAAAAGTACAAGTTAAGACCAGTTCATAGCTTTTAATAGTTGAACACACAACTAGAGAAAATTTATGAGACACTTTTTGTTTACATTTTGCTTTTACTCTTTTCTGGAGTACTATTATTTCAATACAAAACATATACCAAATAACACATTTAAAATATAAATGTTTTTATTATGCAAAACCAAAAAAAGTGAATACTAAAATTATTTTTTTTTAAATATTATTTATTTTTTTATTGTGAATAATTAAAGACTATATAAACTACTGTTATTTTTAGACTTTTACTTTAATTTTTTTATTTGATTTTGATACGAAATATATAATAAATTAAATTTGTATGAAATACTCATTTTTAAGCAAAAATAGTATATGCATTATTATTTCTTTGACTCTTACAATAATTCTTAGTACAAATATTTATTTCTCATAAATAAATTGTTTAAATATTTGTAATCGTTTCCTTACTAAATAATTTTTTGAGCGATTTTATCCAAATAACAATAATGAAATTAAAAAATGTGTTTATTGAGAAACTAAATAATATTAAAAAAACTACGTTTACTAAGCAGCCGAAAAGTAAGGCCACTAAATGTTCGTTGGAACACTACTAAAACTGTTGTTTCTGGTTATTATTATTTTGTGTGGCATTCGTATAACCAAAACGTCTGATTTGCTGAGTTAAGATCTTCATTTGAAAAGCGCACGCTGAAAATTGTAAGCAATTTTGATGAAAATAATTGGCCAGATGCGAGCTGTGGGCGACAGCCCGATGGGCCGATGGGACGATTGGACGATTGGACGATGACGATCCAATTAAGGCGGCGACAAAATGCGTACGTGTTCATAAATATTGTCAATTAGCGGTGCTTGAGCCCAACGATGGCAGCCGAACGGCTAATTGCGAACGAACCTTGGCTAAGAAACAAACAATCACAAACACACAGGAACAACAAGTTACGCAACGTTGATCGCAGCCACAGGTCGAAGTGACATCGACAGCGACTCATCAATGGATGGATGGGGATTGAGTTACATTTACGAGCTCCAGTTGTGGCACAGTTTGCCCCGTTGGCGGCAGTTTGATTGATCAAACGGTGACAATATGGCACTTACGGGTGCGATCAACCAGCAACAGCTGCTTCCCCTCTCTGCCTCCACCCTCCTCCTCACCACCTCTTTGCAGCATCCTCTCGCTCATTATTTTATAAAGCGTGCGGACTGCATAGCAAAGCGTTGCCATTACCAGCATGCCGCTTGATTAGACCAGCGCATGTCGTCTTCCCTCAAGTGGCCAAGTGGCCACTCTTTGCAATTTTGATGGTCTCCTTAATTCACAGGCATTTTCCATTGGGTGTCGTTCTGTTATTGTGTAATCCTTTAGTTAATTAAATTAATTAAATGAGCGCATTGGCACTTCAGGGATTTCGACAGCGTGTGAGTTATATATGTGGAGAGTGCATAAACTGGAGATCACTTCTAATATTGTGGTTGGGCTAACAATTTGAGAGATTTCTCTAGACCTAGCTGCTTTCAATTAGTCGAATATTAGGCAATACTCGTATGTGTCAAGTTATGAGATTACCAGTACTGCAAAAGATATTGAGCATTTCCACACCCGACATGAAATTTGATATCGATAGAAAGTAGAATAAAGTGTCGCAAAAGTTTACTTCTGTACAATTGTTTGAATCAAAGTACCATTTTGTTACATATGCGTTTAGATTTTTAATTGAAAGACCAGTCTGAAAAGCACAGTAAAAGTTACAATTTACGGACAGAAGTTTTTGGCAAAGTATCACTTTTATATATAAGTTAAATTTTAAACGTAATTCGTTTGTTTCTCAAGCGAAGAGAGGCGTTATAAGATATAGTAGAATATATACATTTTATATATATTCTGGGTTTAAAAACATTATTGATTCAAAACAAGATATCAACAAACAAAAACTTAAATTAAATTAAAAATTTTTAAATGAAACATTTTTAAAAAACAGACCGAATTTATAACATATATCAACTTAAATTTACAAATAAGCAATATAACAGAATTCGATATTTTTCATTACTATTATGAAAGTGTAAATTAAAAATTAAAAATTCTCAGTCAATTAAGTAAATTGTACGTCTAAAAATAAGTCTTATGAGTATCCACTAATAGTAGACAGAGAACCGAGAACCAAGTCGACAACATTACCAAAATATCTGTGAACTAAACAAGGAATACAGGATATTGGGTTGATATGATATTGGATGTCTTAAAAATAACAATCGATGAAGTATCATCACTTGTGATATTTAGAGCCTTCATTTAGTCAGATTTCTCTGTTGCTGATTAATTCCAGTAGTAGTTTAAATGCTAACTGGCCTTAATAACGTGGACCTGATTAAATCTTTTGATTTCATTGGCTAGGCAGCAACTAATTGTTGACTAATTAGAGCACACCCAAGAAGCCAACACATTTGGATCTCTAGGCCAAATCTTGGGGAGCGGCAACAACTTCAAATCACACAGAGCTTCCGTTTAATTTGCTTATTCGAGTAAAGCATCGATCTCATTTAGCCGACATTGTGAGCGGCCTGGGAACTGCTGCCCTAAGTACATTTCGTTTGAAATTTAATTAAAAGATATCATTTGACCTTTAAACGTTTCATTCTCAAACGGTAGACCCAATCCACAGGTGGCACATTAAACCGATTTCTCAGCTACTTTTCGACTACTGCATGGGCAGTCAGTGCGCAGTCAGTGAGTCAGTCAGTCAGTCAGTGAGTCTGTCGGTTTTATGATCGCTGCGGATGAACGAAAATTTAAATTATAAAGCATTTAAAGAGCACAAATAACAAACAAAATTAACAAATTAAACAATCGAAAAATAACTTATATGAATATCAGATACCCTTTATTTAAATTGAGTCTCCTAGTTGATCTACCAGAAATGCAGAATGTTTTTTGTGTATTTTTAAATACTTACTTTGTTTGACTGGATGTGTTTCTTATATTATTCAATTTGTCTATATATATAGTACTTTGAATCTATAACAAATCTTATGTTTCTTATATACTCAAGAAGATCTGAAATAGCCACTCTGGACACTGAGAAACTTTTGAACGATTTTGTATAAATATTTTTATAATTTGTTAATGGGTACACAGAATATTAAAATACAACAAACAAAGGCAACAATTGCCGTTGAAACGGCAACTTGTATGGCCAAGCTCAGATGTGGTGGTGGGGTGGCTGGTAAGGAAGGTAATTAAATGTAATTAATTTTCACATGCCACAAAATTAAATGCATTTAAATCTCAGCTCAAGTGCGGAGAGTGTGAGCTTTATAAATAGCGAATGGTTTAATAGCCCGACGTTTGTTAAAAGCGATTTAAAAAGTTTCATTAAGATAAAAACAAAAAAACACTAACAATAACAATAACACAAACGCTTCGTATATGAGCAATATAACAACAACAGTAAGAAATAAGAGTTATTGCAATTTAAATTTTTACTTCAAGTCAGGTTAATAAACCATGGGTCGCGTCGACTAAAAACAAAATTTACTTTAAGACAGCATTTGGGCCATTTACCGTTGCGCCCTCGAGGCGTGGCCACGTTTCATTTTTGGGGGCAACACTAGTTGGCAGTTTGCTGTTGTTGCTACTAAAACTAATGCCTTAGATGATGCTGTGGCTATATACGATCATCGTCATAATATTGCTATCTCGCTCACTCGCTCGCTTAACGACCACAAAATTCAACGGAAAAAATGGCGTTTAACTGTAACTGGGCAATGTGAAACATTTTCGGGTCAGGTGCTGCCAACGAGATTTCACCAAACAGCCAACAAACAGCCCCACAGTTTTCATTATCTTACGGTAATATCGCCCATAAAGCTCTGACTTTAGTTGCTTTTGATGTTTCACCATCACCATCAGCATCATCCTCATCATCATCATGATGATGATGATCATTTGGTCAGCCTTAGGTCATCATATGCTGATCTCTAGACCCATATGTATGTACATTCATATGGCAACTTCAGCTCGTTATGGTTTCCTACATGGCATGTCATTGCTTGGCCTGCTCGGTCGCCTTTTGCTGTTTCTTTTTTTTTCTTTTTTTTTTTTTGGTGTTACTTTTCGTTTGGTTATTGCGCAGATTTATCTTAGAGTTTACTCTTTTGATTGGTCCGTTGTGTATAGTTTTTTGGTTTCTTCTTTTCTTTTTTTTTTTTTTAATTGCCCGTCGTTTGTTTTGGTGGGTCAACCTTTTGTTGCAATTTCCGGTGAACTTAAAATAAATTTGCCATTTGTGTCGGCTGACATCAAATAAAATCCAGAGATCCGCTGGGAAGAACGTAAATCTATGGCATTTATGTCGAAGGAATACGATTTTGTGAAAGTGTGCAATTGTAAATGTATTATTGTAAAATTTACTAGTCATATTTTACCGAAATACGAAAATTATCCTTATCTTGTGGTAATAAACTAATAACTTAACTTCGAATTAATATGTAATTTTTAAAATTTTGATGTTTTTCATTTAAAAATTTAAACTAATTTATAACTTTTACTTCATTACGTAACTCGAAGTTAGAAAAATTGGATACAAAAATTGTGATTATATTTGATTATTTTGAATAAATTAATAAAATGAAAACAAGTACAACTTTGAAAATATTTACTATTATTATGAAAACATTCTTTAGTGTTTTTCATAATTATTTTTAAAAACCAGAATAATATTTTATTCTTCAAAACTTCTTTTTATGGCAATTTTCTCAATTTAGCTGCGATTTCTTTCTACCGTGAACAAAAGTAAATATATTAATAAATCTGATGTATCTTGGACCTGCAGTATAATTCCGATGCTCAAAACGGAGAACTGTTTTTAATTGTCAACTCAATGCGATGGAACTGTGAATAATGTCAGCTTATTAAAATGAGGCATTGTACGTTGAAGCATCCATGGGTCAAGGATAATGATTATGGGCCAGTTAAAAATTTCCCAGAGGGTACCCACAACAACAAATTGATTTCGCACGCACTACGACAACTTTTTAATCATTACGTTTAAATCTAATAGAGCAGTAAGTATCGTAGTACGACTGAGTGCATATGTCTGAGGAAGTGTTCATTTATTATCTGTTGCTGTTCTTATTATTTTTGTGCAACAACATTTCTCATTTTGTTTTATAGTCAAGCAGAATATGCTTCAGGTGGGGTGGGAAGGTGAATGCGAACACAAGGGTCAAACTTGCACACTTGAGGCACTCTCATCAACAGGAACAGCAACACATGTCATTGTTACAGGTGAGTTGTCCGCCTGCCTGCTGATTTAAATATGTTGATAACTCGACGCGATCTCTGCTGCAGCCCGTTCAGTGCCAGGCAATGCCAGGCAATGCCCCCAAATCCAGTCACAGTGCCCGATTCCAGCTCCAGCCCGATTCTACCTCGAGCGCCTGACAAAACGCACTCCGCACGTACCGCTAATTAGCTCGCGCTTTAAAGCCCCCAACTGCCAGGCGGGTAAGCGCACGAGTCGACGTCCATTAAAAAAATAAAAAATGCATATGTATATGTAGTGGTAAGTACGTAGACATACATATATAATGCACATTACGGGATGAGTTAGTGCGTCCACTGAGCGGTTGACTCAGTGACATGCTTGCTATACCAGTGACAGATACTTGCCACATGCGCTGTTTATTTCAAAAAATATTTAAAATAATCTATGATCAATATAGCGAGTACATGAAAAATCTGGTTCTTTGGGTATCTGAATCTATAATATAAATTGGACTTTTCAAAATACATTCTCGTAAAATCGTTAAATATCTTAAGCTGATTGCATTGTAATTTGTTAGGGATATAATTCCATATAATAATAAGTTATTACCACAAGATTAAATAAACTTTGTAAAGTTAATTATAAAGAATATTTATAATTGTCATTTTATGATATATCTTAAATGATATTGTGACAGTTAGTTACAAGCGTATACATGAAGCGTAAATAAATTAAAAAATATCATTACTCGATTTGAATAATATATTTCTTTTGTTATAATATTGCTTTCTTGCCACAATTAATCTCATTACTCGAGGTTCCATTATTTTTGAAATCCACATGTATTTTTATCTTAAATTGTATTCTCATACCTTATGCATACCATAACATCATCGTCCACACACATTAGACTTTAATCAGCAATGCTTTGACAATATTGAAATTTTGGCTTAAATGTTTTCCGTAATCTAAGCATCGTTCGCTACTCAGTCACTATAACTTTATTTAAGCTCAAGAATTTCATTTTCATTTGGAATGTGTACTTATCAAAATATATATTTTGTTATTGTGACACATCTTAGCACCTCCTCAAAATATACTGCAGTTTCCTGAGTTGATAAGCTGTTCTGTAAGATAAATAAACAGCCGAAAAGAAGACAACATAAAAAGTTTTTTCAAATATTTTGTCAAATATATTACTTAATTCGTTTTTTATACATTTTTCTGTTTTCAACACAAAGTTATATATAATTTAAAATATTTTGTATTTTGTGTAAATTTCTCATTGACACTTAAATGCTAAATATTATGTACAAATATCCATCGGTAGAGTTTTGTGTGTGTTTCTGTGTGGTTTGTATGTCTTTTTGTATGTGTACAGCCTAAATACTATAAATACTTGTGATTTGCTCAATAAGTAAACAAATTAAAAATAGTTATACAAAGCTTTATGCAACATTTTTACTGTATTCGAATTCTTGTAAATATAGATTTATTTCCACTTTGATGCGAGTACGGCGATTTATCCTTGTAATATTCCCGACTTTATCTCTCCTCTCACGTTTTCTGTTATTGTAAATATAAATAAATGGAAGGAACAATGGACGACATATGCGAACACAATTTTGTCGTTGTATCAGTGAGTGTGTGTGTGTGTGTGTGTGTGTGTGTGTGTGTGTGTACTGCAATGGGTATCGAAAGCAAATACACATTAGAGTATTTGAATGAATTGTCAAAATGACTTGGATTAGGAATCATATTATACCAAGTAGAAGTACGCAAGATAAAAAAATACTCATTGCAGCACACTTTTTTAGTACGTATTTTTTTTTTAATTATTAATAATATGTAATCACTTACAGGCAACATAAATGCAAAACGTAACATCAACTTTTAACAAATTGTTTTTATATATTTTGTTTTTGTTTTTAACTTTTTAGCTATATGCTAATAACATTAACTACTCGAAAAACATTTAACGACTAAAACGCTAAATAAAATTCGTTTTGTATTTCACTTGACTAACATTTATGCGATTTGCGAGTTCGATGTGATTTTAGCCATTTAATGAAATATTTTTTTTAATGGTTTTTTACTTGTCGGTAAATAGTTGTTATTGTGAGTGATTATTACTAAATATGTATAGGTTATTTAGTTGCTTCCAACTCTGGACAAGACACACATTCAGCAAATTGCTCCTATCATCAATTTTGGTTATGGTTCTGCTTAGTTTTCTTCAGAGAAGTTTATTTAAAACTGGATCAGATGAGGTTGTGCTTAGAAAAAACTATTTACAATGTGCGCTGGGGTTAGATACGTTTTTTGTTTTCGTTTTTTGTATTTAGTTAATCTTAGTTATCCGTGTGATAATGTTGCTGTTGCTGCTGCTGGTGTTGCTGCTGCTGATGTTGCTGCTGTTGATGTTGATACAGAGAAGATGTTGCTTGTGCCGATGAGGTCGATGTTGTTGCTGTTGTTGCAGCCTTGATCGCTGGCATAATATCCTCAATTTGAATTAGATGTTCGATGGGTATTAATGATAATTCACCGCCCACGGGCTGGGGCATGGGCAGCTTGGCCAGAGCCTTAAAATACAAATAAAACAAGTATTTAGGGTATATTGAAGTCGTGTCAACCCATTTCGTCTACCTTGGCATGCTCTACGGCAATGGTCGCCGCCTTTTCTGCCTCCCGCTGTCTTCGCTCCTTCAGCTTGAGTGAGAATATGGCCACAGAGCGAGCGCTTTTGACCAGCTTCTGTTTGAGCCGAGATTTCTTGGCCGCAAGTTCAGCAGCTGGAGAGAAAATATTTGTGAAATTAATTAAAGGACAATTTTGTTTGGGCAATTAGTTAGACTCACCCTTTGTCTCGTCGTCTGCACTGCCGGATGCAGCAGATGATGTGGATGCAGTGACAGCAGCCGCAGCAGCAGCAGCTGCTTGTGCCTGTTCCTGATCCCTTTCTCGTTCCCGTTCCCGTTCCCGTTCTCGTTCCCGTTCCCGTTCCCTTTCACGTTCCTCCTTTGCCAGCTTTTGCTGCTGTTTGTGGGATGAACCCGATGAGGAATTTGATAGAGCGCCCACGCTGGGTCGAGACTGTGAATTACTGATGCCGATGCTGGTGCCACTGGGACTAAAAACGCTACCCCCGCCGCCAGATGAGGATGATGATGAGGCAACAATATGATGTTGTTGCTGCTGCTGTGAGGCTGGTGGTGTGGCCAACATCATGCTGCTCGTTGCGCCCGTTTTAAGCGCCACATTGCTCCATGATGGCGCTGGCTTTAGAATATCGGTGTTGTCTGCTGCACTGCTGCCGAGCTCCTTGTGATTAGATATTAGAGGGGTATAGAGAATTAATTAAAAAGTGCTGCAAGCTATCAGGATGCATACTACACACAAACACACACTGACACACACTTAAAGCTTGTTACATGCACTGGTTAATAATGAGTTTGTAGGTGTGTTTAAAGCCAGCGTGAGATTGGTTATATATATATATATATGACTGAAATCAAGCGATTGCCATGCCAAGAAGTTTGAGCCTTTAATATGATTGTTCAGATGCCTCAATCGATCTTGGCTAAACACAGAACGCAGCCTTAATTACAAGGCAAACATTTAAATTGAATACATTACGAGCATTATAAATCAACATTTGTATATATATATATATATATATATATATCTATATATAGTAGGTGTCAAAACCCACATCGAGCACACATCGATTAACACATATTTAATAGGGGTTTACGTCAATCATCTCCCGACTACCTTGGCAATACAATCTATGCTTCTATGCAAGCTCGTATTATCGTTGACCTTTAACCGGGACATCCATTCAGGTCCGTGCAGTTTAATGTGTAGTTTGTCCTTTAAACAGGATAATAAATGTTAGAGTAACTTCTCGATCGGTTTGATTATGTGTGTGTACTGGTCAATGTTTTATGTATCCTATCCAATTATATAACTCTAAATCACTCTTATAGCTTTTAAGATGTTTTTTTTTTCGAATAAAGTCTGGTGGTAAAGGTGTTTTTTTAGAGGACTACTCTTATGTTAAGTAAAATTTGCCCAATATTGTAAAATATTATTAAAATTATAAATATAACATTACTTGTACCCCTTGAAAATATTCAATTATGGTCAAGCATTGAAAGAAACATTTTTGCTGTTAGGTGCACATAATTATTATATTTATAATTTTTCAACCATTTTTTAATTATTTTATTTTGTTTCATTTTGTGCAAAACCAAATTGGTGTTCTTTCAACGGAATAGTTCAGCTTTTATATAGAGTTGGGACGCAAATGAGGTATCATTTTTTAAATTAACATTCTACGAAACTACTCACAGATGATGCCACAAATATAACAATTGGTATTTTGTGGAATAGGTGTCAAAGTGAAAAATACTAGCTGGGTTTGTATTTCATATTTGTTTTTATATAACTAGAGAAAATATGAAATAGAGATTTTAATCTATGTCTTACGCTCATCTGCAATTGTGATGCACTCTCCGCGGATATTTTACGCGTCTTGTTGTACGGCGGAATCTCTGGGATTTTAGTTGTCTGTTGTTGTTGTTGTTGTTGTTGTTGCTGCTGTTGCTGCTGCTGGTGGGTTGACTGTTGTTGTAGTTGCTGTAGTTGCAACTGACGCATCGATGCACGCTGTGGACTGCTGCCTGTGCTGCTGCCAGTGTGATCAGCCGAATCGCTAGATCTCTTACGGAACGGGGGTATATCCTGTATAAGCATCGACTGCATTCGCAGCTGAGCGTAGCTGGCAGCTGCTGAGTCTAGAGCAAGTGCGCTAGCTGAAGCGCTGTAAGGTGGCAAATGAGCAAGCGAGACATAAAATAGATCAAAATATAATGTGATTTGTTTGAAATTGAAAGGTTGGAGCAAAAAGTAACGGGTATTCCAGTAATCCAATTTCCCATTCGATTACATATTATTTCTTGTTCCTGCATATTATTTTTAAACTTTTCAAGTATGAAAGTCATTAGAAATATCAATCAATAATATACAAAACATTAATTATTGGAATTGCTGGAATACCCTGACGTGACATAATATTCATAACTATATATACGAAAATTATATATATATTTTATAAGTAGAAGCGACTTGTAAAGTTACGAGCTTTGCCAATGGAAGAAAGTTTTTGCATCACAAATTTAGATTTTCGGAAAGCGAAAAGAAGAACAACACACAGCAAAAAACGAGAACAATTATCGGTTTTATATTCAGATACATGTGTACATATAACAGTGTTTGAATATACTACTAAAGTTGCAACAAAAGCAATATAAATAATGCTCTGATATTTCTACAGCTATTTCTCTTGCAAATCAGAGCAAAAACTTCGGCTTTCTGCTATTGCAAAGTATCAAAGTAAAACGATAAATAGCATTTTCAATCACTGTGTGAACATCTAAGAATATATCTGCAATAATAGATTGGTGTAGACTAGATTTACCCGCTAGGCAGCTGTTGGTGTTGCATTCTTTGGCTGTGGGATGAAAGAGCGCTCAAATTGCGCACCGAACATCCAAGAAATGGTGGTATTTCCGGTATGAAGAATTGCGATTTTTGTCTACAACTTTTACAAGCACTGGTACAAGATTTTTTGTTGAAAAAAATATAAAAGCAATTTGTGTGGGCAAAGTATACATATATATATATATAATAAAAAAAAACAGTGCCCATTATACAATAGAATTTTATAAGAATGAAATTATTTAACTAAACAAGAATTGTTGGAAATTAATTCGTGAACTTTGAAAGTGCTTCCGAGATGCACACATGTGTGTGTGTGTGGCGTGTGTTTGTCGTTTGTGTGTGGCTTGTGTGTGTAGCGCATGTGTGTGCTTTTGTTTTGTGTGTGTGTCTGTGTGTGTGTGTGTTTAATTGAGTTGGCGTGTGCAAAATAACTTAGGCTGTGCTAAATTTATATTTTATACTAATTTGCTGTTGCCTCACCCATTGCCATCCAGATGCAAGCTGGTTAGCGAGGCGCCACCGTGGGGCGGTGTCGATTCATGCAGCGGTCGAATGAGTATTGTGCTCGTCTGCAATATTTTTAATAATATGTGAAAATTAATCACTTTCATTGCATATAATTTACACGCACCTGCGAAGGAGGCGAATCCGGCGAGGAGTCACGACTCTCATAAATATTAACGTCTGCCTCAATGCTACTCCGCCCGTAGCTGGCGGCCAGCTCGTGGCCATAGAGCAGCATATTCTCGACCAGCTGACTTTCCATAGATTGATCGTGTGTGGTGTTCGAGCCCGTGTCCTCTTGTTCCGGCTGTGTGGATGTGGTTGATGGCGGTGTCGGCGGTGTGGGACGTGGCGAGGTTCCCTTGCACTGCATCTCACGACGACAGTGCTCGGCTCGAGCTATCTCCGCCGCCAGCCAAGAGGGCAGCTCCGGCAGCAGCCATGTCAACGCCTGTCGCAGTCCCAGCATGATGTGCTGCAAAAAAAACAAAAAAACAACTGTTATTTTAGGCAATAAATCTCTCAACCGATTGTTCCTACGCGGAATATAGCTCGATAATAGTGAGTTTGCTTCAGATATATAGCTATGCAAAAACTGTATTTTGTATATGAAATCATGATTGAGCCTACAGAAAAAATGAATTCAATATTTAATTTGAAAGTGAGGGACTAGTTGGGATAGAAAAAGAAAAAAGGTTTAGCGATTCTAATTAAGAATAAAAATACTTCATGCGATTGCACAATTCTTCTTCAATAAATTACAAAGTTTTTGACAACATTATAATATCCTCTGGCTAATGCGGAGAAACCAGAGATCACACTTACCTCCAGTGTAACTATCAATATAATAGTCTGCGCAGTTGAAAGACCTGGCCACAGGCGGGATACCTGACCAGATAAACCAATCAGGGCACAGTTCACAATTACAGCGGCCAGGGAAAGGATGCTCAAAGCATTCTGCCAGGTGCCAATGTTGGCCACACGCTGTCCAAACGGACGCTGATGCACATGGGCCAGCTTGAATGCATCCGAGCGAATCTCCATTAGGTTGTTAATCAGCGCACAAATGCCAGCCAGTGGAAAGGCTGCCGAGAAGAGGACCACATAGCCCATCTGCACCAGCATCTCCAAGTGGTCTGAGAAGGTTCCATCGTACTGCAAGACAGAAAAAACTTTTAATATATACACGAAGTGGCCAAAAGCGAATTAAAGTTTTCCATAGTACAACAAAAAATCATTAATTACAAAATATTAAGAACAATTATTGAATTCTGCACTGACTATTAAAAAAATAGTGTAAGAATCTAATTTATGATAAAATTGTAAATTAACCTTAAATCTCAGTTTGAAATGCATATGCAATGTTTACAATATAAAATTTCTAATTTTTTATTTCATACGTAAAACTCACAATTTGCATTTGGCATATTTGAAGAAACCATTCTGAATTTTATAATCTAGAGACTATGGCCACTCGTACTGAAATGCGATTTTGTAAGTTCAAATCTAACTAAATCTAATTAGTCGAACTAAAAGTTGTTTACTGGTTTGTCTTCAGATTTCATGTAATTTGCATAATTTAATTTTTTTTATCTTAAGTGTTTTTGGCATCGTTGAAGAAACCATTGTGAATTGCTTATTTTGGCTCATGTTTTTAATAGATTATCGCAGCTTTTATTTTTTGATTTCTTGATATTTTCCAATAGCTATTACCTTATAAAATGAGCTCTCAATCTCAGCCTGACCAATGTTCCGTTTGCTTGTGGCATGTTGCTGATGCTGCTGCTGCGGCTCTTGTTGGGCCTGTGTTGTGGATGTGGCAGCAGCTGCCTCATCCTTAAGTTTCTGCTCGGCGGTGGCCAGTTCCTCGGCCAGACTGCGATTGACATTTTGTGTCGGACTAAGGGCGCCCCACATATTGAAGCTCAATTTGGCCAGCTTCCATTGCTCCAAGAAATATGGAATGGCCGATTCACGCAAGTTGCCAATGATTTGGCGGGAGATTAGCAGGCCAGCCAGTTGCTAAGCAAAAATAAAGTGCAAAGAGTTAAAATAATAATAATTAAAATAATATGCATAGAATATTTTGTGCAAACCTCTTTTAGCTTATCCTCATCCCGCAAATAAAATGCAATGTAGAAGAGCGATAGAAACGAGTTGACAAATTGAAAGAGGGCCACTTTGGCTATCAAATGGTTTTCATACTTCGATTGCAGTCGATAATTTTCTATAGAGCATATAAATATTTATAGATTAATTATCCTAGTTATCCTGTTGTTAGATTATGTCATACCTCGATCGTTAAGCCAAACGGCCAGTTTGAAATATGCCTCGTCCATTAAGGTAATCGCACCAGCCAAAAACACTTTGGGAATCACACTCAGACAGCACAGAACACTCTCCTCCGGGAGCTTGGAGTCCCACCAATCCTACAACGTACAAAAACAAATAAAATTAACGAATGCATATTTACACAAATTAACTAATTTATATACAGAAAGAAGAGAAATGAGGTGGTAGTAAAATGGTGCACCTTGTCAATTTGAGCACATTAACCAAACGTAAATCGACAGTTTTACTGGTTGCCCCAACACATTTAATAGCATTTGATTTTGCCAGCAAGTCAATTATTATACACGCACTATATTTCAGCTCTGATTACATTAAGATATTTCCGGTGTGAAGTGGTTGGATAAAGGGCCAGGATGGTGGGGGCCTGTTAAACGTTTTGTGTACAATGGCTGAGAGCTCGAACTGAGATATCCAGTCTCCGGAGTAAACTCGAAATCATTAAAGGATATTTCAATTGCAAACAAAAGTCATGCAATTATCAGACTATGATATACCCTTTAACTTTAAGCAAACAGCAGCCATCTGATTCTGCTTTTCTCCGCATTATAATTATCATTTCTAATTTTATACAACTTGTTTTGTAACTCAATTTATTTTTTTGAATACCTTTATTGAATGATATGGATTTTTTTTATTTATTTACTATACAATATTATACTTAAAAAAAAAGAAGATTATTTTTGTGATTTTAATCACAACACAATTTTTCAAGTATTTTATCTCTCAGGATGTCAAAGATATTCCATTGTTTAAAATGTAATCCACATGAATATGCCTTACAGCGCCCAATTTTTGCTGGGTATTTTAACAACAGAAAACTCATTGTCCACCAGCGGGAGCCCATTTTGTGGCGCACAGTAACAAAAGCAGTTTGCGCTTTTTAATCCTCCACTGCTGCAGGGTGTGTGTGTGTGTGTGTGTGTGTGTGTATGTGTTTGTGTACATATATGTGTGTGTCGGTCGCTTTTGTGTTATTGCATCATTTTCAACTTAATTAGCCGCTTGTTTTGGGCTAAGGTAGTCTCGGCACATTTGCAAGCTGAATTGCATAATTTCCGCAACTCTTTGTCATAAGCAGCACATCACAAAGGAGAGGATATAATGAATGATTTTAAGTGCAAAGTGTTTGTAGAATTATAATTATGGTGCATATGGGATAAACTAATATTTGCAACGAAAGCAGCTATTGTTTGGCCAAAGTGCCAAATCAGCATATCAATATTACTGTATCTACTAGATTTTTAAGAAAAAATAAATAAAGAAATGTATAAAAAACAAAAAAAAAATTAACTATTGCTTAAAAGCTCCTTTAATTTGTTACGCATTTGAAATTGTTAACTCTTCTTGTACATATGTAGTTATAAATTTAAATTTATTTATTAAGACTTTAAACATGTTTATCAGGCTTTATCAACTATATATAATTGTATATAAAACTATACTTTTCTTAGGTGTGCTACTAGTTACCATATTAGCATGTGTTGCCATTATATTTTTTTTTTAACTTTATACCCACCACATAAGTTAACAGCGAATTTATATTTTAGGTTTTTGCCATTAGAAGCTGAAGAGCTGCGCATTAAAACTAAACCTAGAATTTAGTTAGCTTGACTTGTCACAATTACTTAACTCTTTTAAAACACTAAGCAACCGGCTGAACATGATACAAAAATAGCGACACACACTTACCACATACATACCACACACACACACACACACACACACCCCACACGCAGCAGACAGATCTGTCACAAGTAAGCTTTTTTTTAAGCCAAAATGCATTGTTTGTGTTCCAGTTTTTAGGTCCTCCTTTTATACCCTGAAAGGGTATAAGGATTTTCTGCAAGAGAGTGTGAATGGCATTTGGAAGCATCTTCCATATATATATTCTTAAGCAATATCGCAAATCTCCCAGATACCCAGTGATTGTATTTAATTTTGTCGTTAACTGCCCTCGTTTTGCGAATATTCCGTCTTTGAATAAATACATAATACTACATTAAAAAACTAAAAATGTCATTAAAATTAGATAGTAAAAAACATATTCATCTCATTATTATCAGCAGGCGAACGCATTTCTTGTCAGTAAGTTTTTTTCTGAGTCTTCAGTTAATTTCACGCATTTAATTTTAATTGGAAAATTGTACAATAAAATAGTTAATCTTCTATAGTTAACAGGGTATAAAGCAGTCGGGCGTACTCAACTGCAAAATTGTTGCTTGTTTCAATTAAGACGGGTTATACGCAATGGAACAGCAAAAGAATGCATGAAAAAGGCAGCAGCATAATAATGTCATTGTAAAGCCAGGTTATGGATAGTCCAAGTTGGTCGGACTTAGTCCTTGAACTAACGGGAAATGAAATGTATCCCTAGCTCTTTTATACAATTCTACTTGCCAAGAATCCATTTTCTATTCACTAATTGTTATAAAACAATTTGTATACAACATTGTCTATTTTATTATTGTTAAACAGCTTAAGCAGTTTGTTATACTGTCCCGGTTACTCAAGAATATAATACAACCCATATAATACAACCCATACTAAATATAATATACAACAAAGTCCTATTTTATTTTTTCTTTGAGTGTCTTTAATTGTTTTATTGTTTGAAATTGCTCCTAATTTAGGAGGTTGAAATGGGATACTGCCTAAATAATTGATGTGGCACTTTGTTGGCATTATCTTTTGTTCTATTTGTGAATATTGTTGACTCTGGTATTCGGTTGTTATCGTTGTTGTTTTTCTTAGCATTCAATTATGCCTAAAATATGGTGATTGTCAAGCAAGGCGTTGCCCATTTTTTCAATCTATGCTTTTGGTTTGATTTCGTATTACTTTCGGCCTCCTGAATTTTGGGACTCCCGTGCCAAGGTATATCAACGCCAACGCCGCTGGCTATTTTCTGAGAATTTTAATCAATGCCAGCTAAAAATTCTTTCTTGACTGTTTGTGTGTTTTTGCCTAAATAAGTTCTATTTTAAATTGTTGGCCAAAAGGCATGCCAAAAACGCCACGCCAATGGGTATATATAAAGTTTTAATAAAAACTCACACAACCAAACACAAATTGAAAGTAACTTAGCTATTTTTAACACATTGTAATGAAGTTAATCAGCACCAAATTATTACCTTTTTTACGTAATTCAATAGTTTAAAGGTTATTTTTCCAAGTTATTTTCTACACTAAAAGGCTTTTAAAAGGTTTACACTCAAAAATTTGTCAACCCTGCTTGGAACAACTAAAAGAAACCAACTAATTGTAAAACAACTATTTTTAAATCGATTAAATAAAATTACATAGGCTTAACTATTTCCAAAAACCTTTGAGCTATTTTAGTTTGTTAGCAATCATTTAAAAATTAAGTTAACTGTGGTTCAAAAACTGTATATTGTTTTACAAAAAAATCGATTCTTTATCTAATAATAACCACAAACATCGCCGTACTTAGAAGACAGACTGACATGGATAAAACGACTTAACAAATAATATTTTATGGTGTTAAATATGCTAAAAACTCGATTTGTTTTTTCTATGTCGTCCATCTAGCCGTACATTATTATTATTATTTATCGGGGGTCTTGTGCACTGCGATCTAATAGATCTATTGTGCCCCCTTCTGAGCTTAAAGCTCTTCCAGCAACCCCAGTTCCTGAACGAAAGTCAGGATCTTTGATGGATCGAGGGCTGCCATGTCTTTGACATTCATAACAAGCATCCCTAGGATGCTGCATCTTTTCCTGGCAAGGGCGATGCATTCTGTTAGGATGTGAGTTGAAGACTCCTCCTCGACTTCACAAAACCTACATTGGCTGTTGTTACAGATACCCATTTTGGACAGGTGGCTTCTTAGTCTACAATGTCCTGTCAATAGACCGACAAGTATCCTTAGCCTATTCCTGACCATGGATATTACATGCTTAAATCGTTTATGATTATAGCCGCCCAAAAGACATTTGGCCTGTCGGAGTCCTGGTGCTTCCTCCCAGCTCCGCAGTCTCCTTTGTCTTTCCTCGTTTCTGAGTTGCAGCCGTATTGTGTGTTTACCTATGCCACAAAACGGTTCGGGTCCTACAAGGGGCCTCTCTGCACCCATTCTCGCTTGCTCATCCGCTGCTTCGTTCCCTGCTATTTCCCTGTGCCCGGGGACCCATCTTTGAGTGAGTCTATTGTGAGCCCCGAGTTGGTCAAGCTTGGAACGTACCTCTTGGACTAATTTTGAGGTTACCTTCGTCCCATTTATAGCATTTATTGCTGCTATACTATCGGATAGGATAGATATATCCGCGTTCCGATATTTGCGATTTAGATGAAATATCTAGCCGTACATACAAAGTGGATTCAAATTTATACAAAAGTTATCCCCTTAAAACCATTTGTTAAAAACAATAGGTTAATGGACATTGATAACATGATAGCTAGTTTTTACTGATCTTTAAAGTGAGATAAAAAAATACATTTTTTATACTAGTACGAGTAATTATAATAATAAAAGTTAAAAATGAATAAAAACCTTGTGCAAATTATACATGCATTGAGCAATTCCTTTATCGGGTATGTTATGATGATCCAGCCAATCCTGCGGAAAAGAACAAAAAAACAAACGAAGAAAGAACGAAAGGAAATAAAAGAATTCAATGAGGCGTGAAGTATGATAAAAAACAGTTTTCATTTCATTTGACTTTGTTGCAAAGAAAAGTAAAATAAAATACAACAAATAATAAAGAAAACGAACCAATAAGCACAAAAATCAAAGAGGTGCGCATAGAAAAAGTAAAATGCAGCAGAGTAAGCGGCAGCCGGAAAATGAGTGTGAATGTGTGGCAGTGTGTGTGCGAGTGTGCGACTGTGTGGCAACTAATGTGTGAATGTGCTTGTTAAAGTATGCGTGTGCTCAGAAGAGTGTAAAGGCAATAGCAAAAGCAAACACGCTAACGAAATGCGAATGGAAACCGTTAAGCAAATTGACAAACACACCTCAAATACACACATTGAATGGCATTAAACTTGACACACACACACACACATACACTCGTTCTCAAATTATGCCACTCATCGAGGGAATTGAAATTGGTTTGGGTATTATTAGTCATAAAAAACCATATTAATTATACGCACTGTATACTAATCGTGCAATTCCACAAGGGAATTATCGGAGTTTCCCTTGCCATTATCTAATGGCATACTATTACTATTACCTAACGATGATTTTACCCCGATACTTTAAGACATTTGATGCTGATAAATTGCGCAAATTAAATTAACACTTAAACATTGCCAAAAACGCTTTATTTCCTAAAGTGAATAATTTAAGTTTGACATAGTTTTATTTATCTATATAAAAAAGGGATTTCCTCTAACAAAATAAATAATAACCGATTTTAATTTAATATATAATGAATTAATTGACTTCTAGAGAGCAACTAGGAATTCCTGAATTTAAAGTTATATATTATAATTTCTTTTTAATTTTATTAAGATTTAGTCTTTTTTTCTGTTTTGACTTATATTAGTCGACATTAATTTAATAAATTCAGAACTTATCAATAAATAAATATTTAGTAAGAACATTTGAGGCGTTAATTTATTTCATCGTTGGCATAAAAACAAAGTTACCGAAAATTTAATACATGCTAATAAAAAAAACTTGTCTCTCTGAATAAACCAAAGATGTTTTCCATTTTAGCTCACCTGGAATCGCAGCATGAGGAACATCACAGCAAACACCACGCAGAGACAAAGTCCAATCACTGGAAAACTGACCAAATAACGAAAGGCGCGACGCTGCCAGGCTGGTGCCTCCTTGGGCTCCAATCGACCCGTCACATTGTTCTCCTCCAGCGGTCCCTAATAAAAATAAACAGAAGATTGAGGCGTTAGCCAAGTAAACCAACATTGAGTAAGGATGGAGCATTACTCACTTTATAGAGCGGCCTGGGCGGTTCGAGTAGCTCTGGTGGTGTGGACAGTGTGCCCCAGCGAAAGGCCAGCTCCACGGAATACCGCTTCCAAGCCTCCAAATACAGAGATGCCCAGGCTACATTAAACAGAGAGAACAGCACATGGCCCATATCCTGGGCAGTTTGACCCTTCCCCCACAGTATGCAATAGAGAATGGTGCCAAAGACAGCCGGCACGCCCAGAGCACAAGTGTAGTGACCCAGCCAGGCAAAGTAGAGCGCTACCTTAACTCCAAAGTATGCGGCTATATCATCTGAAAACGGAACAGATCATATGTCAAGTACAAAACTATATATAGGATAAGGGGCTGACATCGAAATCTTTTCAAACTAAATTATAAAACAATTCAAATTGTGTTTTTTCTTTGGGTTGTAGAAGCTTTCGATTTATTCGAACAAAAAAAAATGTATTAAATATGTTTTTTATTACACTTTTTTTTTGTTTGTTTGTTGCTATTTAAATAAGGATGAATATTACAGTTCATTATTCAATGTCAACATGCTCGATGACATCGTCGATTTCCAATTTTAAGAGTATATTTTAAAAAACTTGCTTGGCTGAAAAACTTACTGGCGAACAAATGCTTAAAAACACATTTTAAGTCTTCAATATGAATATAAAACTGGCATATTAAATTCTCGAGAGATTTATATGTCAACCCAAATAAAATAAAATGCATCAACTCACCGAGTGGCTGTGGGGCAAAGATCCGCTTGACCCAGTGCGTTTGCAGCTGGGTCAGGGAGCGTGTCTCGTGCAGCGGAAAGACCTGTGTGATTAGACCCGACTCCTGCCAAGCGGCCACAATGCTCTGACCCTCGGCAACAGCGGCGCGTCCCTGCAGCGCATCAATGTCGCTGCAGCCGGCGCGTAATCCCTGCAGCACCTGCAGCACCAGCCACTGTCGCTCCTGTGAGGTAAACAACGCCGTGCTGCCCACATCGCCACGCAGCTGCTGGAAGCAGTGACTCTCGCGGGTGGTAAACTCACGCAGTGCCCCGCCCAAATCTGGGCGTAGACGTTTCGGCAGGCGGGCTTCCTCAGCGGCTTTGAAGAGGCTGCATGAATTTAATTTATTTTTAAATTATTTCTATACTATTTGCTATATACATATTAAGGCCTGTTCCAAAACTTTATCATTTACTTCGTACCCTGGAATTACTTACACATTGACTGGTGCACTGACATAGAAGGCATTGCGTCTGGAGCTCTCGTGCGCCTTGACTTGAACTAGGAGGCCCAGACCGGCTGGTGGCTGAGAGCGTATGCGGGCCAGAAGCCAGCGAAGCGCCTCATCTGGCGCATCCTCGGGAAACTCAATGACCACGTCGCATTGTGTCGGTATTTTGTTGAGCCAAAGGCGACGCGGCGTCATCAAATGACCCGCGTAGGGCACTTTGCGGCGTAGGTGGCGGGAAGCTGGAAAGACAATTTAAAATTAAATTAAATTAAATTAAAAAGTGCATTAAAGGGTCCACAGCTTTAGCACATCCGATTATTTGTACTATAATCTTATGTACTATGTCTTATATCTTATTGATGTACAAATTATTTCATTATTTATTCCTTATTTTTTATTATTTATCCCTTATTATTTACTTATGGATTATTTCGTAAAAACCTACAGGTAACCTTGTATTTATTATTCTTCAAGTTAAAATACCGAAAGTCACTTAGCTGCAATTCGAATTGTACAGATACCAATTTGCCCTGGAAAACCATATAAAATATAATATAATAAATAATTAACAATAACATCCAGATGTGAATCATAAAGAGGTTAAAGAAGGTATTGATAAATTCTTTCCGAAGAAATATGAATAGAAATATATATAATCAGCACATTCTAAACGATCAAGTGGCTTATCATAGGGAAAATAGTTATTTAAAAAGAATTAAGATATATTAAACAGTTAAGATATTAAACTGAAAAAACTATCTTAAATGCTAAATTTGGAAATCAATACACTTACTAAGCCAGTTTCAGGCTATAGAAAACTCCATCCGCATAGTAAAATAAAAAATAAATGCAAATTTATTTTGCTTTTTCCCCCGTTTGCAAATACTTCGGAGGCAGCATGGCCAAATGGCGCTTGCAGAAACTGTTTTTAATACAGGTATTAAAAATTCCATTAGACTATCAGGTACAGATACAGATATATATATATATATATATATATATATATAGTATACACATATGTGTATATTAAAGTCACAGATTTCTTGTGATTCCAAGTTAGTTTAAGCGACACAGAATATAGAGACAGAAAAGAGTGAGAAAGAGAAAGAGGGAAAGCGAAAGAGAGATATAGAGAGAGAGAGAGAGAGAGATATAGATAAAGACGTCATCTTTGTTCTGATAAACAGCTTGTATGAGAGAAAGTTGCGGAATGCGAAAATCGCTTTTAATTATTTATGGACATCCTATGCAGTTTCTGTTTCAAGCAATGATTGGCATCCACATGATGTACTTGGTTTAAATGCAACACAAAAAGCCACAAAACAAGCAGATTTGTGTAGCACAATTGTATTGCATAACCAACGGCCAAATACAGGTACAAGTACAGGTACAGGAAACGGAAAGGGACACAGCAAATAAACACACAAACACAAGGGTAAATGCAAAGACCGTAAAAATTTACCACAACTTTTAATTAGAGGTGGTGGCAACCAACAGCGATGACAAAGCGAAAAAATAACAACCAGTACACACACAGAAAATGGGCAGGAAACTTGAAAACTGCCGCCGAAACAGGAAAATGTGAAAAGCGATGATAACAGAAAAAACACAGCACAAAAAATGACTAATGACAACAGCAAAAGTCTCAACACGCAAATGCCAAGTGGCGTGGTGAAGAAAGGTGAATTTTGGTCTCTGATATCTGCAGCCCCATTTGCCAGATGTGCGAAGAAGCTATTAATTATATAGCTAAGTCAAGGCCTGCTCCGAAATTGATAGCAAATGGGCAACCTGCAGCCAAGTCGCAATTCTACTTCAATTTTCTTATCAGCAGCTTTTCTTCGATACTTAATACTTTATTTTTAAGTGAAGCACAGCTTAATAACATAATTAAGTTGCAAGTATTATTATATGATTAACAATATCAATAGCTAATCAAAGTTGATAATTCAATAACCAGGGGTTTCATTTAAATTGTTTACCCAAGGGGCAGTCTACACTAAATCGAACCCAAAACAAGTCCAGCACAAAAGATTTTCAAAAGCCGACGGCATTGAGTAATTGTAAATTTCAATTTCAATTGTAATCATTTATATAACAACATGATACAAATAGATTAAGATATCCAATATCAAAATATATTTGAAACTCATTAGGCAAGGCAAGAGAGAGAGAGAGCAAGAACAGAAGAGAGAAATGGAGAGAGAAAGTGGGAGAGAGTACACAAAATCTGTAGACAGACACAACACAGATTAATAGATATATTTTTGTATATACGAGTATATATATATATATATTTATATATGCGTAATGCCAGTTGGCAAATAAATCTTAGATGGAAACTGTTTAAATTTATTGCAGGCTGCATAGCAAATGAGCTGTAAATTTGTAGTTTAAGCCAATGCGCAAATTGTTGATGCAAATTTTAAGCCAATAAATCCCAAAACATGCCATTTTAATATGCTGTTCGCACAAGGTCCTTTAACCCAAAGGCAGCCAGCATTTCATTGGCATCACGAGCCGCACGCTTCGCTCATAAAATCCAGACAATGAATAAAGGCATCACACACACACACACACACACACCACAAATACACACACCACACATCTTTGCGACGGCTTTCAGCTGCCCAATTGTTGTGTTAAGCAATATGCTTAAAAGTTTCATTGATTAGTCAATTGAAGAGTTTCATAATATATAATTCTTAAAAACTTAAGATTAATGTCTTAACCAATGCATCTCAAACATAATATTTAATAACCTCCGCAATGCTCTTATTTATTTTATTTGTCTAATTTTTCTATTGAGAATAGATTTTATTTAAGTGCAGTAACAAATATTTCAAAACGGATAACCTTTGTTTTACTATTTGCAGAAGAGCTTAAGCATAATTAAATCATAAGTTAAAAACGAGGTATAATTTGATGTAATTAGGAAAACCAATGCATTGCAATGTAATTCAAACTAGGGAAATATATTTAATATCAAAACTGCACAATTTATTATACCACAGTAAACACAAACTACACTTGAATTAAATCAGCACCAGCTGGATCTGTCCTACATCACAAATAGGAAAAAGAGCGAAAACTGCGTGCTGGAAACTGTGTCCTGAATAACTAATGAAAGCATTGAAGCAGAAGCCCTCCCGGCTGGAAATCGGGAGTGAGCACCGCAATTTGTAAGCCTTGCGTAACCCCGAAAGCCACTGATTACCCACCAGCCCAAACACCCCCCAGCAAATGACTCAAATTTAATCAGTTGCTGCAGCAACAATCAACTTTAGTTCCTGTAATTGCCCGAGTCGTGAGCACATTATTTCTACTTGAGACCGATTATGTTTTAATTAGACTGTGCTGACGACACTGAAGAGCCGCCAAAATGGGCAAAAGAAACTCATTAGTAATCGGGCACTTTACGCAATGTTACCCAAAATCCGCTTAATTAAAATCTGTTTCGGCGCTGTTAAAGCTGGAAAATAAATTCTCTTTTTCCTTATTTGTGACACTTATTGATATTAGCAACTGATTAGTTACCCTTAATATGTTAAATTCAGTTTCCTAGAAAGTGTAAACTTTTTATACTCCACTATATGGTTCCGGGGCACGTGTCAATTGTAAAAAAATTGCAGAACTTAAGAGGAAATATATGAGAAATAATTAACTACTTAGAATGTGAAACTTACAATGTTGATTAGTATTAGTGTATATTATAAAATTATATTTATAAAATATGTGTTTCTGCCGAGTCTTCCCAAAACAGCGTAAAAATATTACTTTTGGATTTTAACAGTTCCGTTAAATTGTATTTTATTGCCTTATTGTTCTTAAGTTTTATGATAAGTCTTACTAGGAAGCAAAGCGAAAAATATGTTGTGGTAAATTATTAAAGTTTATCAATATTTCGAAAACTTTTTATTCAATACAAATAACACATTCAACCAAAGATTATCATAAGTGTAATTTATATTCACATGCAACAGGAAAGTCCACTATTCAGAGCTTCAAATTTAAGACATTATATTTTCATATTTATTATTTTAAAAAATAGGTTGTCTACTTATGAGTTTTAAGCTTTTTATAAATGGCAGTTTTTAATAGCAAATATTTTCTTTAACTAACAGTGGGCTGCCAACCAATTATGATTTTACCTGATAATGTTTTATATGTACATATGACAGTTAAACAGACTCAACTACATTCCCGATATACACAAGCGTGCCACAAGTCCGACCACCACACACCCACTCCGAGTATGATGTTGAATACTTGACATTGCACGCCTTAACTGTCCCCTGTACTGCCCCCCTGTACTGTCCCATTCACAAATGTAATTAATTTTTGCTGACCAAGCGTTAGTCCTTCCTGGTCCTCGTTGTGCTCTGTATGGAACAGTGGGTGTATATCGACAAGAGGCGTGAATTTCAGGTTGCTACACAGTGAGGGAATTACACATTAATCTTTTGTAGAGGTCAGTGCATCAATAAAAATGTGCCATTTAAGGACTATGGTTGTAGGTCACAGGCTCCAGACTCCGCTTGACTGGACAACCTACATCAATTTGTCAATTGGCTTTATGTCAAAAAAGTCGTAGATTTTTTCAAAACATCCTAATAATTTAATAGGTCCTTACTTACTTACTCACGACAATGATTGAGCAAATATGATTAAATAAATTTAAAGAGTAAAACCTAGAAATCAATGAGAGAACCACCGTAGAACCCATAGTACCTACATAATACCTATTTTTTGCTCCAATTCATACATTTAGTTTCATAGCTCAAGACTATTCAAGATTAACATAATCTTTAGATTTGAAGTTAAGTTTTTAAAGACCATTAAATTTTAATATAATGTAAAAATGCCTCAATAATTTGTTTGCTTATAATTTATCTTTTCACTATTATCTTTTTAATAATTTTTTTAAAGTAAAAAACTAGCGGACATCTTATTTTTTCACCAGACAAGCACTGCCAATATATGCTGACATTTATAAGCATAAACACGGATTTCAGCTTAATCTCTCAATATTTGACGTTATCCCCACTACCAATTTTAGCTCATCGCAATAAACTCACTTGAAAATAAAGTTTTCTAGCTTAAAATTCACCAAGCAGGACAAAACTTTGGCGACGTTCGCCCGACCATTTTGCATTTTGTGCAAAAGAATCTTCATTGCCACGTTATTTCTACACTTTCAACGCTCTGACAACTAATACCACTCAAAGTGTCAAAGTGCCGAGCGGGTTGGCAGCAGATACTGAAGAGTATAGTGGGGGAATAGTGGGAGTAAGTGAGGAAGGTCATCATATATAGGTTTAAAAGAGACGATGGCGACTCTTGAGAAAATGCAGTCTATTTTTTGATTGAATCTGAATATATAATATATAATTGAAGTGCACAATTGAAAATCTAAGTGAAAGCAACGAAAGCGGAAAGAATTCTAAACGGATATTTATTAAATTTATGATAATGGCCCAAAAGTTAAACAAACTATTAATACATTTGCGGCAAGAGGTTTAAGCAAAGAAATATTTAACAGTAACGTCAGTAAATCTGGCAAAGTAGTTAGCCAAAATAGATGGAAAGCGCTCAAAAGAAATGTCAACCGATGCTGAACTGAAGTCTTCCCTGAAGAGCGCTTGAAAAACTTAATGAGCGCTGACATCAGCAAGATGCAAAAGTTGTTGCAATAAGCAAGCAGTTAGTTCCACAGGGGTGGGGCAGGGGCAGCTAAGTCGTTGCATTTAAAGCCCAAAGGCAATCTGCTGGCGAAATCTTAAACGATTTGGCAGCAGTTTGTTTCGATGTCGTTGGCAGAAATACCAAAAAAAAACTGATGGGGCAAGTAAAAGAGAATGACGTAAAATCTATAAAAGGACACTTGAGCCTCGAACTTGAAATAAATTATTAATTTATATAATCTATATGGAATTCAATCTTGGACTTTTTCTTTTAAATTCTTTGATTTTTATGTAACGAAATCAAAGTTTTGCTAACACATCTGAAGATAGAAGCAGTTCTGAGCTTGAAATATATATTAATAATAATTTGCAAATAAAGTTAAACGGTTTATTTATTAATTATAAATAATAATTATTAATTATTTTTAATTTTATTTATTTATTCATTAAATGCAATTATCAATAAGCGGCACAGATAAAACGAATTTTGTCAATAATCAATCTGCCAAAGATACGGTCAATTGATTGCTCTATCGCCACAAAAGTAGAGTTATGTTAGTCCAATTATGTTTGTCAACTGTTCACAAAGTTGGCTTTTTGGCTGCAACCTGTCAAGTGGCAGTTGGAAAAACATAATAGCCACTTTACTGTCAGTTTTCGGCATTTGTAAAACAAAACGCAAATCATTTGAGTACATTTAAGTACAAGCGCTGTCTACTTTTCACATATCTGTCATATTAAGTATACGCACAACATTGAGTCTGGTTGGGGAGTGTGTGTGTGTGTGTGTGTGTGTGCATAGGAGGTGTGGTGTATGTGGTCGTTGGAGCACAAGTTTGTCGGCTTAGTCGTCAACATGACTTGTTTTGCACACCTTTAGACATAACAACACAAAATTGATGTTAATATCATTTGTTGATGGTAAATTAAAATATTAGAGACTGAAACTTTTGTTGATTTATTGTTTAATTCGTTTAAAATCCTAAAGTTCTCAACTAAATAATATTCGACACCCACACACACACCCACACACACACACACACGCACTTACAAACTCAATTTTCCTCTCCTGCTGCTTTAAGCATGTCCTTGGCTCGCTAGCTGTCAGTTGTTTCCTGTTGGCTTCGTCCTTGTATTAATTTGATTTTCATAATAAATGCAATATAGAGCAAGATTTATTATTTAATTTACGCACATAATTTGTAATTATGTCTAAACATTTACTCAACCTGACAGCTAAACCTGCTGGACGGGTCGTCGTCCCATCTCAGCCAACAATGGCATTAAGCCCATTAGCAAATCAGCGTGTTTAAACAGTGATAAGATCGGAAAAACATGAAGAACCTTAATGAGATGATATTTTATTTAATATTGACAGGCTAACTGATTATCAGTATAGTAAAAAATGTTAGTAAAGTGAAATATTTTGGACGAAAAAAGGCATTTATTTGGACTTTTATTTATGATTTTATAAATGAATATCTGTAATTTAAATAAGTGGAACAGTGCCAGGTACTTCAGAAACAGTGATGCATAAGGGATTTAGAAAAATCTGAATAAGAGCAAAAACTAGAATAATAACAGACTTTCTGGGAAGACATTGCTCAAAAATCTTCACAATCTAATAATATAAGGCTCTGTGTTGAAGATTACGAGACTCCAGAACGTTTTTAAGAGGATTGCTCCGCTAAAAGTAGACTAAGACACACCGCTGCTTGCAAACTAAATACCAGTCAAAAAAAGGACTCTAAGACCAATTAAAATCATGGCAATAATCAAGAAGTTTAACTCAATTAAAAGGAAGAGGCTCAGTAGACCAAGGATCGCAGTATACACTCTTTACTGCAAGAATAATAATAAATGGGAGTTGTCCTGGGTAAAAGCGTGTCTTCTTTGAAAAAAATTAATTAATATTTGCAAATCGAGTCGAGCAAATAAAATTATACAAATATTTAAATATTTTTTGATCATATAAATCTTTCCTTGAACAATTCATTTATCTTTATATCCTAATTACTGAGAACATCAGAGATAGTCAACTCTTTTACACTTGTCTCCTAGAAAGCTAAATTAACATGCCTTCGAATGTGTGATTAATTACTTTTACGAGTCATTTAACACAGCTGCCCCAAAATGGGGCAAGTTGTTAGACTCACAGTTATGAGCTTGTTAGCAGCGCCCACATACAGCAATTGAGATAAAAACAACAACAATAACATGATTGATTGCCACTTTTAATGGCCACACAGAGTGACAACAGTAACAGGAACAGTAACAAATGGAGCTGAGCAGCAAAATTAGTTGACCGGATAGAAAAAAATGCGTTGTGGTCCAGCCACAAAACTGCTATACGCAGATCACAGTCAGGGCTCATTAGTGTGGCAAACATGGCCACCCCTCCTCTCCTGGAATGCCACTGCTGGAAGCCTGTGTCAGAGGCATTTGATTATCTAATAACTGGCGGGGCACCGATAAAGGATTGTCCAGATTGGATAATTTGTTGGCGGATAACGAGTCAAGCAGGCTATGAATCATGCTTAACAGCAGATCATAGAAAGGATGCACACAATTGATATGTTGACTCGTAAAAAAAAAAAAGTAAAAGGATGCGATTCGACTACGGGGAACAAAGTGACTGAAGTACCCACAACAACAAAGAGCACTCAAGGACCAGTTTCGTGAGTGTGTATATATTCGTATATTTAAAAAAATACTAAACATTTTTAAAAAAAAAAACTTAAAATATAGTTGCATTACAGCTTTATTGTAATCTTGTTGCTTTTACATGTTGCCATAAGAGAATATCAGAAATTCTTCCCGAGTATTTCGTGAAAGTTGAAATTATTTATCAATTATTGCAGTAAGGTTATGAAAAGTATCTAGCTAACAACAGATTTTTTGAAGAAAGGCAAGCGTTGGTTTTAAAACATTTTTAATAAATTATTAAAAATTTATGTTTAAATGCAAAATATAAATGAAAACTCTTATTTATTAATGATAACAATTAAGCCCAATGATCAATAAATAAAGTTTTATAATCACATGAAAATAAGTTATTAATAAAAAATTAATTTATAAACATTAATGTAAACGATAAGACATTAGAGTGTTTTTAAATATCTACAAATTGTTTTTCCTTGTTCATTGAAATTTAACATTATAAATAATTTCTACCCATTGTATAAGGAGCACATTAAAACTATCTGTCAACGGATCTTTTTGTATGGATTTCTGCATGAAATATGATTTCATGCAACTCGAATTAATTGAATTGATTAATTGGCTTTAGTATCGATTTAAAAGTGGGGAACATCAATTGCAATCCGGCTGATGGGAAATGACAAGCTGCATACACAAATGTATGGTATGAAATTTGTCAGAAAAAGCGACCAAAATTCAATTATATTAATGGTAAGGACCACAAGGACGATAATGTTGAAAATAATGATGATGATGATGATGATGATGATGATGGTGAGAACGGCAACGCAGTCGCATGGAGTCGCATGATGAATGTCAAAGCATTTTCCAGTGCAAGGAGGCGAATCGAGTGTGGTTGTGGCAATGCCATTTTTATGTCTAGCTCAGAGCAAGTAAAATATATCAAAATAATTTGAAATAATGGCCTGCTCTTAGGAGTGCACAGCTTGTGATAAATTGTAACTTTAAACAGAAATATTCAGACATCAGTCCGTATCTCAAACTGATTTTAATACCCAGAAAAGTGCCATCTGAATTGGAAGGTTATGAAAGCAAAAATTTAACACCTTCACAATTAATCAGATAAAATAAAAAAAAATAAATTAAGACCAGAACTGGAATTCTCTATAGCGTTTATATTTATTGACTTTTTCACATTCATTGGACTGACAAACAGATTGAAAATATATATATTCTTAGGAGTAGATGCCTGTTGAATACATTTACACAAACCCTCTTCATATATTTTCAATGATTTCAGGGTATAATAACAATTCCTGAATCCCTGAGCTTGGATATGCTTTAAGATGTAACAGCTTGGCACGTTCGCATTGATTTTTCCATTTGCCCCAACTTTGCAAGCGCAACTGCCGCGCCACATTGAGTGGTGTGGAAAGGGGTAAGAAGCAGAGAGTAACCAATATGGCTTGCTGCCAAGTCCAAAAACGAGGCAGCAAGCCTTGTGTTCTTTTACTACTTCGAGGCATATCTTTTATTTCTTTTCTTTCCTTTTTTAGTTTTTTTTTTAGTTTTGTTTTGGCAATTGTCGGGCCAACTGCAATGGGCATGGCTACCGCTACAGACAGATGGTCATGAGGAGAGCGGAGGAGCGGTAACATCCTTTGGTACTTTCTTTTGTCCGCCGGACATAGGCATAAAAGTACAACAATCTGAATATGCCCATGGAAAATGCAGATTGATCGTCGTAGATTGAACAAAAGAATATTTTACTTTAGTTGAAATCAAATGGGGTTAGACCGGTTTTCAGTTCTGCAGTGGTTTGAGCCACATATCCAAATAGTTTGTGGGCAGAAAATTCTTGCACTCAGTTAACATATAAATAGTTGAATAGATAGCTGAATAAATGAAAATTGGAGCACAGGTTGGGGCAACCAAAATAGTTACAAAAAATGAATACCCTTTAACAGTCAAAAATAATAACAAAACATTTAAACAATTTAAACTAAACTACAAATAAATTTCTTCATTATAATATTACATTTTTATTTTTTTAATTAAAACTTTATGAGGATAACTTTAATTTATTTATTTATTTTCTGTTTTTGGCTACCTGTCGCTAGTTGTCATATTAGTCTAATTTATACATACTCGGAAAATCTAAATAAAATTTTGCAAAATTTATAATCTAAGCAACTTTAAAATTTATTAAAGATTGAGTTATATGTGAGGGTTGCATTTGCAGCGATGCTAATCAGTGGGGAATTAAAACAGGACATGTTTATGACACACTCGAGAAGTGTCGACTTAAACCAATCGCATTACTAGTCAATCAGAAGTGTAAATCAAAACACTCACACACTTGTGGCCATATAACTAGGGAACTTCTTTTCGTTTTTGAAAATGAAATATACTTTCAGGATGCAAAGCATCAAATACATACATTTTCGTTTGAACAACTATTTACAAATTATTGTTTAAATATTTATTGTATTACTTTTAATAGTTATTTGAAAAAATACATACAATAAAATATGTGATCATTTAATTGGGGATATTCCCTACGCGATTGTAAATGAAAGCCATTTTAGAGATAAAAATTTTAACAACAAAAACTAAAATGTGTTTATATTTTTCTTGATTAAAAAACAGTTTCCAAAATTATTTTACAATTTATAAATAATAGAAAAGAACTGTATTCGAATTTTCTTTCATAGAACAAATTTAATTTTCTTATACCATGAATAATAATCAGGTTTATGAGTTATCAAACGTACTAAGGTTTATTTTGTTAACGAATTAAACAAGAAGTAATCAATTTATAAAATTAAAGTGCAGCTGTCGCAAATATTAATTATGCATGAAGTTCTTGATATTTCAAAGCTGTCACTAATTATATGAGCCCAACTGTATACACGAAGATACGAATGTATATATGTATCTTCCATATGTATCCCACTGTTGAGCATAAGCCAAACCGAAATTAAGCTGCTCTCAATGCCTCCGGCTGATTCTGCTGATGAAGATGATGCCGATGATGATTATTATGATTATCACATATTGCCATTGGGTGGGCTGGGAAGGTGTATGAAAACAATATTGCACCTATAAACAGTCTATTTAGCATCTGACTGAGCAGATTGTACGGTTCCCGCCAAAGAAAAAGTTTTGTTCATCAAATTTAACAGTAGATACCAAAAAAAAAAAAAAAAAAAAAAAAACGACAACAAGGCAGCAGCAGGTGCAGACTAACCACAGACTAACCTCAACAGCATACTAGATTTGGTTAGGCATTTGCATATCTTAAATATTTACCGGTTCCTTGTCGAACAATGAGCACAACTTTTTATTGCCGACACATTTGCGGCCTTTGTTGATATATAGAACAATGCTCAATCTTTCATCAAGTTGAGTTGTGTAAAGACAATTTACCTCTGGGCTGCGTGTGGGTATACATAATATACAAAATTGACTGCACTTACAAAAGTGGGCCTTCATTTTTTTAAATTATCTAGTTTTACAAAATAATTTATATGTATAAAAATAATTAATTAATTTCTTTAAAATAAAAAGGTTTTTGCTTTATTTTTTGATAATATTTATTTGTTAGAAATATAAAAGAAAAGCAAATTTTAGCCTATCTAAATATAGAAATTTGAGTACACAAACAAAGGAAAATCACTCTGGAAACTAAAATGTTTTTAATTGTTAAAATTTTGGCCCATTACCGAAAATTCAGATTTTTAAAAGTAAGTTCCACAAACAAAAGATTCATACTAAATCATCCCACATATTTTACACCATCGTTGGTAGTTTCAAATGCCAATCAATATTTGTCGCATTTTATATATACATTTTTAATATAAAATAATGGAAAGTTCCCGGTTAATTTGAGAAAGTTTTACAGCTACAGCTTCTGTATCCAACACGTAAAAATCAAACAGTATTTTTTTAAAATTACTCTTGCTGAAGTGGATCATTTACTTCATTTATATTATTTTTGCTTTACATATTTCCATAAGCCAAAATACGATTTTATACGCTTCATAATGAAGGAATGTCTGTGAATTATTTATGTATGTATGAATGTGTGCTGTAAGCCAAAAACCCTCAAAATAAAAAAATATTTGCATACAAGTTCTGACTGGATGAGACTGGGTTAAAGAAAATCTTTTAAGCTATGCAAATTTTAGCAATTTTAATATTTTATAGTCTTCTGAAACACGTCTGGAACAGAAATCACATAATGGGTGTAAACAGAAAATGTACCACACAGCAATTTATCGAAGTTAATTTTTAACTGAGACTTAAACTGTAGACTGAATTTGGCAGCGAGAGTCAAAGTTGTGACCACAATCTAGTTGCTTAATTATTTATTATAATATTTCAATTATCTAACTAACTAAACTATAATATACCTGAGCCTTTTAATAAATATACAATTTTCTTTTTTCTTACAGCTTAAAGTAAATAACTAACATAATTTAACACCAATTGAGACGGGTATTTTCTTTTTATTGATTGTAATGCAAAGATTGACATATAATCGACAGATCAGAGTTTACTATAAGTTGTGGTTAAGCATCGCAAATTATGTTTTCGCTCGTAAGAAGGGCAACAAATATGAGAGCACTAAAAAATAAATATGTTGGACATGTGTAATAAAACATAAACACATATATATGTCTGTGTCTGTATCTGTGTCTGCACCTTGTTGAGCCAAAAGTGCTTTAGACAAAGCCATTAATCTAAACTAAAGAGTGTCTATATAAACATTGATTCTGCGAAATTTGTCGCAGTCAAGTGAGAGTAACCTCAAAAAAATGAAATCGAAAATGTAAAAAAAAACTCAATAGCAATTTCATCCATTACATAACTATTTATACACTAGCGCTGTAAAAAAAAAAAAAAAAATTTTTTTAATCAAATCCTTAACTAAAAAAAAAAGAGTAGTAGTTTTTTATTTTCAATCACAGAAAATATATACATAATTACGTTTTTTCATTGATCGCAATTAATCAGAAATAAAAGTTTATAGAGCAATTACTAAAATGTTAAAAAATATATAATAAAAATAAATAGAGCAATCACTGAAATGTTTAATAAATATACAATAAAGTCAACTATTTGCCTATTTTTAATATTTATACAGCAAAGTTATAAAAATAATCAAGAGCTACAGACAAATACTCTGTTATATAATAATATAAATAATAGTAGATACACATCATTGGCAGACATGGTATAAACGTAATCACAAATAAGGCAAAGAGGTTAATAATGGAGGAGCTGAAAGCAATCCATAGAGCGACCTTTTCACAGCTATGGGCCTTTGGGCGACTACTCGATTGATGACTTGGACGGCTGACAACAAAAACTATCAAAATAAGGACAAAAACAAAAAAGCGATAGTTGGATAATCAACGCGATGGTGGACGAGAGGGGAAGGGGTGCAGCAACGACAGTCATGGTAAATGGAGTTCATGTTAATCAGAACGAAATGTAGAACAAGTAAAAGTCTACGAGTTGGAGAAGCCCAAGCGATTCCCTTAAAGGCCGCAGACATCATGGCAGTCATAAAATCGATAAACGTCCCCCATTCCGCGCACACTTTTGAGACACCCACGTTTGTCCAATTCCCAGCAAAAACTTTAAAAATTTCACGCCACTTCTACGCACGCGATGCAATTTCTTTCCTTCATCCGTCAGACCCATATTTCTAAAATTTGGCACACCCAAGATATATAGTATATATAAATCACTTATTTATATATAACCACAGGGAAATCATATGGAAAAATATGTTTCTAAAAATTAGAAGTACACAGTATATATTTTGAAAAAATTAAATGCTATATTGGCGGTTTTTAGTTTTAAAATTAAATTAATAAACTTTCTAAATTGTTGGCAAAAAAAATCTTTAAATAAAACTAATTTCAAATTTTTTGAAAAATATACCCTGGAAATAAGAAGAAAAATTCATTGTTTTTAAAGACATACAACTTTCCAGTTAAAAAATGTACTTTCTCAATAAAATAACAAGTTAAATAAAGAAAAAAAAACAGCACTGCTTTTCATAAAAAAAAATGTTCTCTCTCTTTTCTATCGGAGATTTGTTTCAATAGATGTTTATGTAATAGAAAATTATTCTGTGCTGATGTAAAAGCAAATAGTAAATCCAAATAGACTTACAGAAAAATTAACAATTTTCTTATATAATGTATTTTAATATTTACGATTCTACTGTCTACTTTTATTTATATAAATTATTTGTGATTATTAATTTTTCTACTTTTGTGTAATTTATGCTGGCTCTCAAGTTCTTTAATAAAGCCCATTTTTGCCAAAGAGAATATAAAAAAAAACTTTTTCTATATAAAATCTTTGTTATTATTATTTTTTTTCTCTTTTGTATGCAGAAACCTTTTTTTATATTCAAATTATTAAATATGTGTTATTACCTTAAAATTAAAGATTTATTGAAAACAAAAAATTAAAACCGAAGAAACCAAGTCCCTAACTATGTGCTGTGTGTGTTTGTACACAGAATTCTTGTCCACTTCGGTTTTATTGGATGTGTTGACTATACTGGTTTGTAGGGTGCGTGGCAAGGGGAGGGACAGCCAAGTAGATACTGCTAATGAGGTATGTCTCAGCTCTAATTTGAGTCTTGTCTGCATCGGTTCCAACTTATATACATTCCACATATATAAACACTCTGTATTCAGGGTGACATTCCGATAGGAATCGGAATAAGTACATTAATGCAGCATTTATTTTCAAGATTAAGTTGATAGTTGAACTGATATTAGTTCCGAGAAAAACCTAAGCAATTCGAAACAAAGTAAAAGAAGAATATCATAATGGGCGATATATGTATAAACTTTTTGGAACTTTCTAGCTTATATTTTTATGTTTATTCATGTTCATATCGGAAACTCTACCAAAATTTCTATCCTACATCGGAATCGAATCGAAACTCGTTTCGGATTGACATCCTGTCTACACAACCTGTTATTTCAATTTCTACACATTTTGTTCATTAGCGAATGTGTTTACCAGTGTTAGTTAATAATATTTGAACAAGTAAAATAATATTGGGGACACCAGTCTGGCACGCACAGCGACTACGAAAAGTTATCCTAGTTTCCAGAAGTCATTTAGTTAAAGCCAAGTAGTAATAGGATAATGGCCAACCCTTAAGCTGCCACTACTTCAGCCAAGTCGTAAATTTAATATGGTCTTTTCAATGCAAAGATATTGTATTCGTATGACTTAGACAGAAAATGAAAAAGGCACGCAAAGGAGTCACAGAGTGTACCCATAAGAAGGCAAATGAAATTAATTAACTAACTAACAGTAAGCGGGAAAAAAATAACATTGGGAATAAAGCTAATTAAGTGTCTGACGATCGAAAAGTTCTGGTGATGAAGCTATTTTAATAGGCGTAAGTCAACCAAAACTGGAGTGGTTAAAAGTGCATTTTGAATGCACCCCTTCGACGGAGGAGAATGCTAGGATGCCAGGATGCAAACTGAATAATTCAAAGCCAGCTTTCAGTGGCAACATTTCTGGGGCGATGACAGCCACCGCTGCAGCATAATGGGGCAGGCTGACAGCTACATCACAAAAGCAGCAACAAGAATACCAGATCAGGCGGCAGAGTACAGTTGGTTTTATTTGGCCAACATTCTGAAAGCAACAACTACAATCATACCTACAGACAGAAGAGTAGGGGAAACCCGTCAATCTAAAAAACATTTTAGGGTAATTTGATAGTTGCTGCAGAAGCCCATCCAAAGCAAACATTTAAAAATTTTGTTCTCTGTGGCACGCCAAAGTTAAAATACCCTCGCTGACCTGTTCACATTCAAAAACCAACCAAAGTTAGCTTTAAGGAATGTAAAAAAATAAAATAATAACCCCAATCATAATTGCTTAGCACACTTATTGAATATTGGTTTATATCTCTATTTTGACAGTTGAAAGTTAAAGCTTCCTAATTGTTCAATAAACTCATTAGAGTCTATAAATCCCTAATCATAATTGCATTAGAATCTTTTAAGAAATGAAGCAGGCAAATTTTAAAAACGAAGAATATTGAAATTTGGTCATTAGCTTTAACTGCTTTGATAAGGTTTAGCCTCATTAGAATCCAAAGCCTAACGGCAGTTTGGTCATAGTTAAATTTAAGCAATAATAAATTATTTTAAAATTGCCAACTGTGAATGCCCAAAAGTTATTGACAATTTGGATGGCAAATAGCCCCGCCTATGCTTTTAGTGCACTGACAATTGAATGCCTAAAATTCGATGGGGCCAAATGTCGATTTTGTTTACAAACAACTTTCATCTACTTTGAAGACAAAAGGACAATATAGATATATAAGGGTAGAAGGGTATTAAATATATGTTTGTATATATGTATGTGTGGATGTGTACATTTATCTAGATGGCTTACCGTTCTCGATGGTCTCCTTGGCACAGGATATTATTTTGCCTTTGCGTCGTCGTAAATTCGATTCGAAATTGTTATCCTCGCTGAAGTCATCGTCTCGCACCGTAGTCTCTGTTGCTGTTGGAAGAGCAGTTCCTCCTTCGTTATTGCCGACTGTTGTTGTTGCAGAATCTGGCACATCCTCGGAGGACTGACGCTCCGCATATCCTCGACCGCCAGCACCGCCGCCGTGCATTAAACTATCGAAACTTTGGCTCATTGTGTGCAAAAATAAAAAAAATCTATTTTTTTTGTTGCTTCTTTTATTTAAATGTGTTTTGTTTTCCGTTTGGCTTCGGTTCACTTTATTTATTAGTTTTGTTGACAAATTGCTTTTTAAAAATATTTAAAATTGTATTGCGGAATCGGAAGCCTGTTAAAACTGTCTGTTAAAAAAAAGATCGATCACAATTACTGATTTAAATTTAATATTAATCACTAGTAACTAATCGCTAAACAAAATAGACAGTAGAAACAAAAAATTTCATAAAATTTCAAGGGAAACAATGTGCAATTCCAATTAAACATTTTTAACAAATAAAACTAAAAACAACATAACTATCAAAATGGAAGAGTTTTGCCGGCCAGTTGCTGGGTGGTTGGGTTTGAGGGGTTATAGTTTTTCAAGTTATTGGATCCTTAAGGCTAGCACACACACCCCCAAACCACCCCTTCGTCATCAACCCCACGAAACGGGTTCACGATTTTTTTTTTTTTTTGCTGAGCAAGTTGCTTACTTTGTTTTTATTTGTCTGCAGTTCTAAGCCGCGTTAAAACAGTAGCAGCCAAGGCAACAACAACAACAACTGGTTTTACTGAAATAGCGTCGACTTATTTCATAATCGCTTAGTAGCGATTAAGGTTAAGATAATTTTACAAAATATCCGATTAACACTTCATATTTAGTTTATACAGCATACTTTTGAGCGCGTCAATTTTAAATGAACGCAATTGCCCAATTTGAGTTTTAATTCAATTAAATTATTAAATACCCCAAAAAATTTGTTGTAACAATTAATTAATTGCGCACTCAATGCAAAAGCGTTTGCACATTGGAAAATGCCGTCAGAGACTAAAATGTCACGCAAGTCGCAAGACGAATTTCAACATAGCTGCTGAGAGAGCGTGGTGAGTTTATCATTTATCGATTTTGTAATGCGCGTGTGTGTGTTAAGCGACATTTTCGTTGCTTGTTGTTTATTTTCATACGCGCCTTTAGAACTAGCTGCGTAGCATGTCTGAGCTGAGCAGAGCAGAGCATCGTTTTAAGGGAGCGGTGCAAGCAGGCATGCAAAAAGCCGGCAGACAAAGGCGCAGAGAGCGTAAACAGAAAGAGAAAAGCAACACACACACGCCCGCTACATACCCACAAACACACACACAATTAAAATGGCAAGTTTTTAAAATGCTGGCAGCAGTTTAAAGAGCAAACATATGATTATATTTTTAAAGCTTATTTGAGTCTTTCACTGTTTGTGCCCAATCAAAGAGATTTTAGATGCTGATCAGAGAAGTGTAATAAAAACACTCTTTATTTTTCAAAACTGAATAACAACAAATTGCGATCTCAAATATTAAAAATGTATGTGAGGTCAAATATGTTCTCTAGTCACAAATTGTTATTGTCAAACATGTTTTTTTATTAATCATTGATATTGATTATTTATAACAATTTAACGAAAATCAAATAAGTTTATATAATCTAATATTATACAATAATATTATATTTAAATGAATTTAATCCCAATTCTCTACCGACTCCAAGTTTACAGCAGTTCCGGTATCACACTACGTATAAAAATAGAACAAGGGGATAAATAACCAGCAATTGAATACCAAGTACAGTAGTCGCTCGAAAAAAGAACCATTGATTGATTTTATAGTATTATACTTAAAAGTTTACATGTGTAGATATATTAAATAGATTTTTAAAGAAAAACAGTCTCTTTAAATAAAGTTTTTCAATTTATGTGAGTTCTACTAATCGGGCGACCATTGTAATTATTGATTACTTTGACTCATTTTTCGGAAAACTTACACCAGCGCGAACATCAACGCCGCCAAACTGAGAGTCGAGGTAGCTGCCTCCGTCGCCCATTTCCTGTAGGAAATCTGGCACTTCTTGTGAGGAGCCCTGAAGTATTTTTATTAAATCAGGTGCAATCGCACGATCGTGATCGGGATCAAAGAATGAGGTGGCCCGACCACTATTGCCCACACGTCCGGTACGACCAATGCGATGCACATAATCATCGACAATCTTGGGCATGTCATAGTTAATGACATGCTTAACATTTTTAATGTCTGGCGCAGTGGAGGAGACACAAAATCAGTTAGTGAATTTAAATCAGATATATTAATAGGTAAGATAAGAATAAGAATAAAGATAAGAATACAATGTGAACTGACCAAGCCCGCGGGCAGCCACCGAGGTGGCAATGAGCACCTTCATGTGGCCAGTCCTAAAGTCGCGCAAGGCCTGCTCACGTTGACTCTGCAGACGATCGCCATGGATGGAGGTGGTCGGGAATTCCGTTTCCGACAGAAACGAGGCCAGAAAATCAGCACCTCGCTTCGTCTCCACAAAGACAATGGTGCCTTCGGCGCCCTCTCGTAATATGTCCTACATAAACAGAACTCAAATATATTAGTTCATAGAAATCGAAATAAAACAATAGTAACAGATTATGAAATGATATATAACAAATTGAGACGTATTTCTCATTGTCACAGGACCATCAAATGGCATCAGATATTAGATTGTGAATGTATATGCTAAATTAACATTGACAGAAAAACACAAAAACAATAATAAATATACATAACAAGATAACTGCTATCGGAACAATAGCTCGAAAAATGAATTCTAAGCTGTGGACTCTAGACATAGGCATCCATGTCGCCTACGATGCAACAGTATAACTAAAAAATGTAATAATTGTAAAATATTGAGTTATGAGCAAGACTTAAAAAACTAAACTATTAAAATAGAAAATTAAAGCTATAAAGTCTGATCTAAACTAAGATATATCAATAATCAGCTATATATAGCTGCTATATATCTGCATATATATATATATATATATATATCTGATATATAGATATAGGTGATATTGCAATAAGAGCCGAAATACATAAAAATCAGAAAAAATAAGACATTTAATTAAAGTATCTGTACCATTAGCTTGGAGCGTTTGTTAAATTTGTTGACCTCGTGCACGGTCTGCTGCACGTCGGAGCAAGCACCGCCGACAGCGCCAATGGTGACGAATACATAATTTTTTAAGAATTCACCGGCCATGCGCTGTATCTCCTCCGGGAATGTGGCGGAGAACATTAGAGTCTGATGTTCAGGACGCATTGTCTGATGCTGCATAATCTTGCGCATGCTGTCGGCAAAGCCCATGTCCAGCATGCGATCGGCCTCGTCAAGGACGATGAAGCGTGTCGCCTCGAAAGTGACGAATGTGCGGTTCACAAAGTCGAGGAGGCGACCCGGAGTGGCAATCAGCAGGTGGCAGCCCTTGGTGATGCACTCGTTCTGATATTTAAAGGAAGTGCCGCCATAAACAATGCTTATCTTCAGATACGTGGTGTACGCAAACTTTCTGGCCTCGTTGAAGATCTGGATGGCGAGCTCACGTGTGGGCGACACAATCACCCCCTGCGGTTTACCAATCTCCAGGGTGTCAACCACGTCCAGCATGTTGCAGATCATCGGTAGCAGAAAAGCGGCCGTTTTGCCCGAGCCAGTCTGTGCACAGGCCATCAGATCACGTCCCTCGTCAATCACAGGAATTGATACCTTCTGAATGGGCGTGGGCACTTTATAGCCCGACTTGATCACATTGTCCAGCACAATGCCGCGCAATGGGGAGTTCTCAAAGCCTTTAATCGGCTTTGGCACGTTCTCGCCAGTCACCTGGACAATGAATTCTTTAGAGAAATCGGTATTTGATTTAGTTGCTATGCGCTTACCTTGACGGGAATGTTGTCGTATTTGGAGAAGTTGATGCCCGATGAGATGCCGGTGCTAAATATCTCGGTTTCATCATTGGTCGGTTCGGGCGGTATATAGAACTCCCTTGCTTTTTTCTCGCCATCCTCTCCGCCGTCATCGTTGTGGTTATTGTTATTATTCAAGTCGTTATCGTCGCGTTGGCGACGCTCCCCTCCCTTGAATCCACCGCTTCGCCCACCACCACGACGATGATCACCTGTGGGATTTGGAATCGAAATATGAAAGAAATTACGAAAAAAAAAAAATATATTTCAAATATTCAAATTTGAAGTGCCTAGCTCCTAAAACATTAAAGGATTTAAGATATGTGACATCGTTTTAATGATTATATTTTTATTCATTTTTTGATGTTTATTACATTTTTTTGTGTTTGGAATAATATACCTACGCCAATATACAAGCAATAAAAATATGTAATTCAAAATTGATTTCAAGGCAATACACATTTTATGACCAGTCTCTATAACAATCATAATCGCAATAAAATGGGACAAAAATATAATTATTTATTAAAAAAATATGCAAATGAGATAAAATATATTAATAAAAACATTGAATTAATTGATATAAATTTACATAAAACTGTGTTTCAAATATAAAATTCACAAATATTAATTTTATAAAATTTCAAGTATTTCCGATTAATGCTTTCTACAAATATTAATTATATACACAAATCGCTAATTCTAAAACCTACATTGTTAGTAGCTGCGAAAACTATTTTTAGAGGGAATTAATACTGACATGAAATGTATTCCATAAACAATGTAGTAGGGGTTTAAATTCACGTTTTCTACAGATTATTATATTATAATTATATGTTAAATGGCTATGGAAACTGAAGAAATTTAAATTATTTTGTATACCCAAGTAATCAATTAATATATATTAATCATAAAAATTATTAAACCAACATTTTATACACCAATTGTTAGGAGTTACAAAAACTATAAAGGACATTTTTTCCATAAAAATTTTTGTTCAAATGTTTTCTAAAAATTATGCATAAAGCAACTAAAACAACTTAAAGAAAACTAAAAAAAATAATTATTATTTAGGCAATTAATATATACATATAAGTTAATCTTTTAAATATGAAGAGTATTACCAATTATTCTTAGGTCAATTAAAAATTATAAAATAATAAAGAAAATTGTTTTCAAACATTAATTTAAAATAATTACATTGAAATATCTTAAGGCAAAACTAAAAGTAAATATATTTGAACAGTTTAAAAATCGATCCCATAAGCAAATGTTATTTATCCACTATGTTTAAATCAGTTACAAATTAAAAAAAAAAAAACACCTTGAAACTTCTTTTTAAAAATTAAGGTAAAATTATTAAATTGAAATATTTTTAGGAAATACTAACAAATATTTGTTGGCAATTACGAAAACTATTTTTACAATAATATCCCATATTGCCTGGCAGGCGTTTCAATTGAACATGTTCTATAAATTATACATAAATGATATCCATCAACTATGTTTAAATCAATTACAACTTTAAAATTCCTTTTAAAAATTAATTTAAAATTATTAAGTTGATATATTTTTAGAAAAAAAGTAGCGAATATCAGTTAACATTATCCCATAATGCCTAACAGGCATTTCAAATGAATATTTTCTATAAATTTTATATAAATTCTAGAACTATATCAACCAAATAAGCTCAAAGAAGAGATGCAAATCGAGCATCATTGCTAAGACTAACGATATTTGCCGCCTTCAAATCGAGGAGCACTCGGAAGGCAATCGCCGCCTCCATGCGAGTCTTAATGAAGTCATTGGACCGCATGTCCAATCTGGGCTGCATGATGAGTGCTCCAATCAGGTCATGGATGACGCGTCGCTTAATCTCGGGCATATCCAATATAATTTTTGGATCATACGTATATTGGGCGGGCATTGAAATATATCGAATGCTGCTATCCTCCGCGTTGCTATGGCTTAAATCGCCTTCGGTGTCATCATCATTAAAATTATTTGTTCGTTGGACGAGTGATGAGAGGCGACGATTGCACTGGCGATCTTCCTGCTGCTGCTTATCACTCAGTTGCTTCTGGTGGTCGACCATCAATCGTAGCATATCCTTGTGCTGCACTATATAGCTGAGATCTTCCGAAAAGCGATCAGATCGATCTGTACAGTGCTGCTGCTGCTGTTGTGCCTGCTGCAAGGAATGTTCCTCCTCCTCATTAATTGAGTTGGCCTGAACTACGTCTCTGGTATTATGAAATTCATTGGGCGCAGTATTTGCTGCTAGTTGCCCGGCAAAACTGCCTGGTTGAAAAATATATTCAATTGACATCACTATCGGCCTTTCCGGCAGCTCATTTCGGCTCGTCGTGGACAATGCTGCAGGCGTTGCTGTTGGTTCCATAATGCCCTGTACAGTTGATTCCATCATTTGATCCGCCTTTGGCATATCTTCAACTACGGCTGCCGTCGCTTGTGGCATTGCTAATGTTGGCTCCTCCTGATTCCAGGCGGCATGGTAAAGATTGGATAAAAAATCGAGCGTAATTTCGTCATTGCTTGGTGGCTCAGCAGCCTCTATGTGCTCGGGATCAGTCCGCGCTCCTGCTGCTGTTTCTGCTCCATCTCCTGCCGTTGCTTCCCGTGCTGGTGCTCGACGTCTCTGTCGACGCATGCGCCTTGGCCGCTGCACTGACGACAACGGACTTTCGGCATAATTTAAAATAGCTTCACGTGATCGAAAAATAGAGCTCCAATCACGCTGCAACGGTCGAATCGTTTGAGATGTCATCAGGTTATTAGAAGAAACATTCGGAGCATCCACTGCTGCTGCTGCTGCACCAACTGCTTCTTCCGGCAACGATTCTTGGCTCAACTCAAGCACACGTCCCATTGTTGGATGTCTTTCACTTTGTCGCTGCAATTGGAGCTGCTCCTCATCGATTGCCGGCAATTGGACGCGATACGATGTTAGTGGCGTCGATGCGTGCGGCGCACGTGGCCTCCACACCAGCGACGTTAATGAATTGTATTCCAGAGTACTTTGCTCAACTGTTTCCGTCATTGGCGTTGGCATTGCAATTGGCACTTGTGCAATGGCCTCCACATCCTGTGGGAATGCAGGCAGCGGCGGCATCGTAGCCATCCGCAAGTCTTCGTCCGTTAAACTGCCTTCCTGGTTGCCGACATACGTTGTCGGCATGGATGGTAGGCGGCTGTAAATTGTGTGAGTGTTTTGTAACTGTTTGCAAAATAAAATGTTATCGTCGTCAGCAGATAGAGAATCGGGAAATAAAAATGGTGTCTAATTAGTTAAACAAACATATCACATTTCAATAGATGATGGCGGTTCGGCTTCGGATGATGAAACGTTAGCTCTAAAGCTGTGGCATATATAGGCATAAAGGCATTAAAAAGACTAGCTTTTAAATTCGACAAACATATTCAGTTTTAATCGATTTCTGAATATCGATAAGTAGTAAAATAAGTACGATTTCCATCAAATGAAGAAAAATTGAATTCTAATAAAAAAAAGGCTTAAAGTCAAAAATAAATTGGGTCAAGGAAATCACTTCACGGCTGAGAATAGAAAGGTTAAGTGTAATCGCTGAGAAAAGGAGGATATATATCATTTGGACGAAAAATGCTCTCAAAAAGCGTATTGGTTGACTGATGGATTGATTTTGATCAAAGATTCACACCAAGTGAAAAGCAACACATATTTTGTATATAATAGATGCGTATTAAAAAGGTTTCAAATTAACGTCAAAAACAAATTTTAAAAAATTAAAATATTCCGTGTGTTTTTGTAGTGTGTTTCAACAGAAAACTAACTGCCAACAAATCGAATGCAAGCAACAGAAGAATAGAAGAAGGTAAGTAAAAGAAAAGGCAAGAGAGATGAGATAGGAAATAGGGGTAAGATTACTGGTTATATATATATATATATATACAGAGAAAGAGAGAGTTGAGTTGTGCATACCCATCACTGCTGGTGTTGTGTTGCCTGTTGCAGAGAGGAGGTGTTGTTGCAGAGAGGCTGGCATTTGAATTTAACATCCTCAGCTGATCCGGAGTATTCTCATCCAATGTATGCTGCTGTTGCTGGCGCAGTGGATTATAAAACAAGCTGCTTGTTGCGTCCTGCTGTTGCTGTTGCAGCTGCTGCTGCTGCTGTTGTTCTTGTTTGTCGACTGTTGCCAGAAATGAAAATTGCCTTGCTTTTGGTTGTCTGGCACACAACAAGACCGCCGCCAACCCGCTGCTCGAAGATAGTTGGGGCAATTGCAGCTCCTCTTGCAAATCACTTGGCATACAAGAGCGCATTTTACGCATTTCGCGCAAACGTATAAAATTCTCCGTTAGAAAACGTGCGGGAAATTTTTGTTCTCGAGGAATTGCTGTTGGTGATTCCATTTGAGGCGGCATCACATTGCCACCACTTAGCACATAAATATTAGCAGCAGTTCGCAATAGATTTCGAAAGCGTTCAGCATTAACATTTTCTCTTTGCTCTGGTATGGAAATTCTTGATCTTTGCATTTTTGTTGTCGTTGTTATTGTTGTTTTTGTTGTTAACATAATTGTTGCTGTTGTAGTTGCAGCAGTTGTTGTCAGCTCTGGACCTGGCACAACACATGTGGCATTAATCAAGCTTAGTTGAAGAGACTGGTCAAGTCGCTGGAGTTCCGCATACAAATGGTGCTGCTTCTGCATCTGTTCACCATCGATATCGGCGAGCAACTGATTCACCTCTGCCATGACACGATCCGAGCTTTCAACGGCCTGTCGTAGTGCTATCAATCCCTGCTTCTTCTGCTTACGCTGCGTCTCCATCTGCGTCTCCCACTCGCTGTTCACCAACTGACCAAAAGAGGTCAGCAGATAGTCGCGCTGTTCCCGCAACTTGACCAGTGGCTGCTCGCTCATTTTATGGGGATCGTCAAGTTGCTCAACAAATGCCAGTACGGTTTCCGCATCGTGGCTCGTCGGCACTCGCAGTCCGCAGCATTGTAGCTGTTGTGCCACTGTTGTTATATAATTGTGTGTGGGACGTAGGGAGGACGATACAAGAAGTAGAACTCCATTCACTTAACAACACATATATATAAATATATATACATAAATAGTTACGTGGCATGCAGAGGATGTGTAAACAGTACAAGACACAATATTAAATTTACAAATTTACAACGATAGACCTTTTTTTTTTACTCATTTGGCTTAATTACAAGCTACATATTAACTTAAATGTAATTTGTAGTGCTTACAGTTGCAAATCTGATTTTAGAGTCCGGAACTAGAGAGAAAAGCTAAGGATTAAAGTTGTACCCTCCTATAATTGGAGAACACCAAAATCTATCTGCTCACATCTAAATTGTATTCCGATTTATGATAATTTATTTTATTTATTTTATTGCTTTTTTGCTTGTATATTTCGAAAGTTCTCCAGTAACCAGTAACTTTTTTTTTTTTTTTTATTAATGAAGGCTTACCGTCCTCTGGATTGTCACCCCAGCCTCCTTCATCATCGTCGCGACGTCCGTAATTGCCACCGCCTTCTCCTCTATCCCGGCGTCCATGATAGCCACCTCCACCGCCACCGCCAACACCTCTGCCTGCTTCGTCATTCTCACGACGGCCGCAATAATTGGCATCACCACCGCCATGATTTTCGTCAACGCGACGTCCGCGATAGCCAGTACCGCCACCTCCTTCTGCCTCATTCAAATGTTGACCATAACGGTCGCCAACACCCACGATCTGTAGTTCGTAATTGATTGTAGTCGGCTCAAGCTAAGAAATTCCGTTAATTAAATTATATTGGTTTGTTAGCTTACCTTATTCTTCCAGTTAGACATGTTGTTCTCGTAGTTTTCTCTTTACTGCAAATAGGAGAGAAAACGTGTGAAATGCACATTTAAGAGACACCTCGTAATTGCTTAGCGCCTAAAAATTTAAAAAATAACGCTTAAGCGGCAACTCTGGCAGTGCCTTGAACACAGCGGACATTTGTGTTTTGCCATTCACTGCGAATAGCGAAAAGACGCAAAACGAGCACGCACGCACGCATGTTAATGTTGCGGCGCAGCAACTCTGTTAAAGTGAAAAACGTGAGTTGCTCTGTTCTGTGTATGTATACACAGCATGCTTGCCTGCTTGTGCTTGGTTTTTTCGCCTTGCCTTCTCTGATAGAACACATGTGCGCTTGAGTAGTATATGTATATGTATATGTGCATGTTTGTGTGTAGCAGCCAAAGCAGAAACGCAGAAAATTAAGGTTAGAGCGCAGCCAGGCAACCAGACGACGAAAAAATAGCAAAAAGCAAATACTAAAAAAAACGTATTTCTTCTATTCCCACTCATACGCACGCACGCATACGCTGCCACACACACACACTAACAAAAATACAGGCGCAGCAGCAGCGACGAAAACACACACGAGTTTTTTTTCTGACAGAAACTCTTTGAAATTCTGTGTGTGGTTTTCGCATAGAAACCGTCGTGTGTGGAAAAATCAATTTGGTAAATAAATTGTTGTAAAAAGAGGCGGAGGAGTAGCTGCAGCAGAAACATGGATAGTGCCGGTAAAAATCGTTATGAACTTTTGTTCATGGAAGACGATGTTAGCGATCCATTAGATAATCTTGTCGCGGCCAAGAAGAAGCAGCAGCCAGCAACTGTCACCGCAGCATCAGCGACCACAAAAACGGCGCCAACTGCGAAGGCACCAAAAGCAGCAGCAGTAGCCACAACCACGAAGAAGCCAAATCAAGCCGAAAAGGAAAACAAACCAGGTGCACTCAACAAGAACGATGGCAAGAAAAATAATGCAACTGGCGGCAACACCAACAACAATGACAAATTTAACAACAACAAGCAAGGTGGGGCTGCTGCTCGGAGTGCTGGCGGCGCCGCTGCGGGCAAAACACGTGAAACTGGTCAAGGGCAGCAGCAGCAACAACAACGCAATGTCAATTTTCGTCAACAGAACGGTGGTGGCGGTAGCAGCAGTGGTGGGGAGGTAACGCGCGAGCAGCGCAACAATCGTCGCAACGTGCGCGAAAATGGCGCTCCAGGTGGCAACTCTGGCAACGCTGCCGATGGCAATCCTCGACCATATCGGAACACAGGCGGCGGCTTTGGCAATAACGGTGATCGTCCACCGCGTCAGAATCGGAATTTCGAGGGAGGCAATCGCAAACGGGAATTTGATCGTCAATCGGGCTCAGACAAAACTGGTGAGTATATATATATAATAATATATACCTAACCCCAAAAACAACTGACTAACCAATAACAAAAATGAATTACTTCTAGAATCGCTGTTGAAATTTTCATTCTCTTTAATATCAAAAAAATATTAACAAAAAAAAAGCGAGGCAAAAATGAGGCACAAACTAAATTAAACGCACATTTCTGTTTTTTCAATATGTTGTATAGAAATATGTTTAAAAATAGTTTGCTTCTTCTTCAGAACCTCCCCCCTCCCATCAGGTACCCTATTATGTGTATGTGTGGAGGCCCACTCATTTTTCCACACCATGGAACAACATTATTATGATGATAATGACGGGTGACACATTGTATGTGTGTACCAGTCCGCCCCGTTTACTACTTATCATTATAGTTGGGAATTATATCCTATGTGTGGTTAGGTTACCAACAAAGCCACAAAAAGTTGTGAAGTTGCTGAGCATATTTCCTTTTTAACTCATGCGATAAACTGACTCATTTTACTTCGAGATCTACACATTTTTAAAGCATTTTACAATAAAGTAGCACTTTACAACTTTTAGGTTTTCTCTTTATCTAAATCTTTTGCTCGCACAATATTCCAAAACTTTTAAGTTTCATTGGCTACTTAACTTTGCGGCTCGCCAAAAAATAAAGTAAAAGATTTTAATTCATTTCTACAAATAGTTAAAATTTACAATAAAAGTTGAAGTCTGTTGTCCGCTCCTTAAAAGGGAGGCTGAAAATTTAATAAGAATTTAGAGCTTCATTAAAGTTAATATTTAATTATTAATTAAAATATTGAAAATGCAAACACAGGTGTTAAAGCTGTTGACAAACGCGACGGAGCTGGCGCCCACAACTGGGGATCTGTTAAAGAGGCCATTGATGATGTGAACAAGAGCAGCGAGGCCGGCGGTGGCGAGACAAATGCGACTAACAACAACAACAACACTGCTACTGAAGGTGGCAACAAGACCGACGAATCTGGAAATGAGCAATCGGGCGAGCAGCAGCCACCTGCAGAGGAGGAGACCAAAGAGCTGACCCTGGATGAATGGAAAGCGCAGCAACAGCAGCGCATTAAACCCAAGTTCAACATACGCAAAGCAGGCGAAGGTGGGTACAAATAGATGATAAAAGAGACGAATTCAAGTAATCATGATCTGGCAATGCTTCTTTTAGGCGAGGACACGTCGCAATGGAAGAAAATGATTGTGCTGACCAACACCAAGAAGAAGGAGAACGAAAGCGAAGAGGAACTTGAATACGATCCTGCCATGTATCCGCAGCGCGTCGGCCGCCAGCAACGCGTACTTGACATTCAATTCAATTTCAATGATGGTCGTCGCGGCGGCGGTGGCGGTTTTGGTGGACGCGGACGTGGCGGACCCCGTGGTGCTGGCGGCGGACCACGCAACGAGGGAAATCGCGGACAACAAGGTGGTCACAGCGGCGGCGGCGGCAGCAGCGGCGGTGGCGCCACCCATGCTAATGTCGAAGGTGGCAGCAATGTTGTCGGCGGCGGTGGACCAGCTGCCCGTGCCGAGGGCGGCAATCGGCCGCCAATTGAGCGTCGTGGATTGGGCGGCGGCATCGGAGGCGGACATGCTGGCAAGCGTTTTGGCAATGAGCGGCAACAGAATGCTGCACCCAAGGTCAACGATGAGATCCAGTTCCCCACGCTCGCCTAAGCAAAGACACATAGTTGAAAGATGAAAAAGGAGAGATGGGGGAGGAGGCGCGCTTCGCTGCTGCTGCTGTTTGTTGCAGTCGCCGGGAGTGCATTCAATTTTAGAGTTTGGTGTCTGTATTTGGAGAAGAAGAATCAGGTTACCAATGTCACCCACAAACACACTCACACCCACACATCAATTGAGAACTGTAAGCGGTTGCAGCGCAGCCATAGCCAAAAGCAACAAAACAAAATTCAACAACAATAACAATAATAATTGAGAAAAATAAAATTTATAAACATACATATAATAAATATTATTAAAAAATAATAACGAGAGAAAAACAAAAAACCAAACTGTAAATCTAAGGAAAAGCAATTTAGAGCAAAAAAAAAACTCAAGAAAAAAAAGTAAGAGCAAAGTTTCTAATTCTATAAATGAACACATTGTAAAAATTTGTTGGGTCTCTCTTTTAATTTCTTTCTTCATTTACTATCTTAACACCAAGTCAATCAAAAGTCATTTAAAATCACACACATACATAAATATATATACGTACAATATATAAACATCTAAAAGGTACAGTCCGTTTTCCAGTGACAAAATGAGATATCAAAAATACAAAATAGAAAAACATCACGAAGAGTTGCTGAGTTTCTTATTTATGGAGGCAGTTTTTAAAAGCGCATTTTCATTAGCTACTCACATTCACACACACACACACGCATACTAAACTTACATATATTTTTGTTAAACATTTTTATATGCATAGCCTCATATAAAAATGCATTTTTTTTAATTTTTACTGTGTTACAATTTTATTTTACAAATTAATAAATGAACAAAAGGAAAAAATATATACACAAAGGCAAAAAAAACTCAGTAGAGAAGAAAAATACAAAAGGAATATTAAGTGTTGAAATCTTGTAATTGTGTTTCTTAAAAAAAATAAAAACTATATATATATAATAAATATATATACATATATCGCTTTGATGCAAATTCTATTACATTAAATATAAAGCAAATTATGTGCATCATTTAAATAAATTTAATCGCAACACACACACACACTGAAAAAAAAAAACAATTTAAACTTAAGCATTATTAAAAAAAAAAATTAAAAAATTTAAATTAACTATTGGAGCAAAAAAAAAAATATATTTATATATATATGAAAACCTTATTAAGTAGAGTTATACAAAAACACAGGCGCGACTTATGATCAAATCAGTTGGGAAAACCGCTTACCAAAATACAAATGCGAAATATTCAGCAGTAAATAAAAAAAAACCAAAATCTGTATGCCCTGTAAAATTAAAAGCTTTTACAATTAAATATGTATATTATATACAAACATACATAAGTATGAGTAAAAACGTTGGTATTGATGAACAAACAAAACAAAACTGAAATTAAATGGCAACAAAATTTTACGACTAAACCACTTAGAAAAGAACAAATCTAAAAACAAACAGAAAAGTATATTAAAAACAAATACAACATACATTTTTTGACTAATATTGTATTGTATTTTGACCCAAAGAATGGAACAAAACAAACTCAATTCAACAAAACGTTGGGAAAACTCGTTTAAAAAAAAAAAACAAAAACAAAAATTTGATAAAAATAAAGAAAAACAAAAAAAAAGTGGTGTTTCATTAAAAGAATAATCATAAATAATTGAATTAGTCAAGAACAATTTGAATGCATATAAACACAATTCACTTAGTTAAAGGCAAATTAATGAGTAGAATATTAATTTGGCCGCCCATTTTTGACTATAGGGGTACGCCAGTGTGACCGCACCAAATAATTTCCAAATTGTACATAAAATATACTAAAATGTTAAAATTGGCATTTAACATTTTAAAAAAAGATGTTAAAATCGAAGTAGAAAATAAAAAGTAAAACAGTTTCTGTAATGTTAATAAAAACAATAACGAAAATTTAACACTATTGTTTTAAATAAAATATAAAAATATATATTCTTATTACAATCAGGTTATTTAAAATACACTGTGATACTAATAGAAATTACCTGATAAATTTAAAAATTTAAACAGTATTATGGTTTTTTGTTATTTTATTGCTTGTTTTATTTATGAGTGCAAATAGATCGAGCAAATCTAAACATTATTAAAATTTTAGGTCATTTACCAAAAACGAAATTTTTTTATTCACAATTGCTGCATTTCTTTGTCACTCACCTTTAAATTGGTATTTCGGTAATCCTTAAAACAAAAGCCGAAAGCGTCCAAGCTCGATGACTGAAAAATCGGAATGAAGTTGTTAGAAAATTACGAAAGTGGATAGAAAAGAATCGAGGACAATTCTCGCGATTCTGTGATTCTAAGGTTGTCACCTATTTTCGATACAAGCTAAATTCTAATTTTGAAGTAAACACAGCCAATTGGTGTGTATAGTGACGCTTGTACAGGTAACGGTTAAAAGCAAGTCAGAAGCCACACGAAAGGTGGGTATAGAAAGGAAATGAAGATAACTCTTGTCAAATTAATTTTATGAAGTGCAATGTACATGATACATACTCATTAACTTATTTAATGCACATATGTATATATATATAAATATATAAGTCTATTTATCTATTCATCTTGAAATCTTTTTAAGACACCTTGCATTAAATTGATTTAAACATTTTAAAATTATTTTACTTCACATGCCTCAAGAGCACTTTATTCTACTCACCGAAAAGGGAACTCTTAATTGTTTTTTTTTTTTCACAAAAGACACTCAAAGAGTTTAATTAATAAACAAACTGCGCGATGCTTGATATTTAAAACTTGAAGTAGTAAATGGCTACCGGAAAATGTCAGAGTACGTCAATGTGACCGTAGACTTAAGCATGCAAAAATACGCAAAATGGTAAACGCCAAATGCCAGTGTTAAGTTAAGAGCCATTAACTAGAACTAGATCAGAACTGAACGACGCAACTCCTGAGAATACATAAAAGAAAAATTAGTAAACAACATTTATTGGAGGGAAATTAATGTAATTGTCCATTTATGCCTAATTTGTTCTAGCAATTGCCTAAGACTCAAAATCAAAACACACCCAAAACTCAACAAACATAACCTCTTGTGTTCTCTCACTGTTCTCCACTCAGCGAGCGGCTGTCAAAATGAGCGTCGAGGACGAAGTGTTCCGCATCCAAAGGAAAATCGGAAAAATATCCACGTCCAGCGATGGAGCCGTGAGTAAAACAATGAAGTAAATCAATTGATGTAAATAATAACTAGTAAATGTGTGTTTATTTTGTGTAGGGACAGGAGCAGGCGCTGGACTTACTGAAGGCGCTGCAAACGCTGAACATTAATCTGGAAATATTAACAAAGACGCGCATCGGGATGACGGTAAATGAGCTGCGCAAAAGCAGCAAAGATGACGAAGTCATCGCACTGGCCAAAACGCTCATCAAGAACTGGAAGCGATTCCTGGCCAGCCCAGCGCCACCAGCCGCCGCCGGTACCCAGACGCCCAAAGAGAGCGGAAGCACTGCCGCCAAGGAAAGTGGAGGCGCCTCGAGCAAGGAGAGTGGCGGCGCGGCCAGCAACAACAATAAATCATCAAGTGCCGGCAAATCAAATTCATTGTCCAACAAGGAGAAGTCATCGAGTGGCAGCAACGCCTCGTCAACTGTAAAGGATAAGCGCGAGGAGAAGAAATCGTCATCATCATCGTCGTCGACGTCGTCGGCATCCTCGGCACAGACCACATTCCCATCGGGTGGCGGTGGTGGCATGAAGGATGCAGTGCGTCTTAAGTGCCGCGAAATGCTGACGACGGCCCTAAAGATGGGCGAAGTGCCTGACGGCTGTGCGGAGCCGGAGGAAATGGCCGCCGAACTGGAGGATGCCATCTATATGGAGTTCAAGAATACGGATATGAAGTATAAGAATCGGATTCGATCGCGAGTCGCCAATCTGAAGGATCCAAAGAATCCCGGGCTGCGTGGCAATTTCATGTGCGGCGCCGTCTCGGCCAAGCAGCTGGCCAAAATGACGCCCGAGGAGATGGCCAGCGATGAGATGAAGAAGCTTCGCGAGAAGTTTGTCAAGGAAGCGATCAACGATGCACAACTAGCCACAGTGCAAGGCACCAAAACCGATCTCCTCAAGTGTGGCAAGTGCAAAAAGCGCAACTGCACCTACAACCAACTCCAGACTAGATCCGCCGACGAACCGATGACCACTTTTGTCATGTGCAATGAGTGCGGCAATCGTTGGAAGTTCTGCTAAAAGAAAAACAAAAACTATTTCCCTTTATCCCCTTCCACTCCAAGCACACAAACCCACACACACACATTTAAGCAATACATTTTGTAATTGTATGCATGTATTCACACACTGACCACCTAAATTACAAAAAAAATTTAATAATAAAACAAAAAGAAAGGAAAAGTAAAAAAAATTTGTTCATCTGTCTTAAGTTTGTGATAATGTTGATTTTGTTATTCTTGAACCACTGTAAACTGGTACAGTATGCACGCGGAACAGAGTTGCCAACTACTCGTAACAATATATTTAGACTACAGAATTACTATTCAAATTTAGTAATTAAAATATCTATAAATTTGTGCCAATTAATTGCTGCTTACAGTTAATTTCGTTAACTAAATCATTGTATATATTACAATTTGTTAGTTTAATAAGTTGGCAGTTCCTATAATGAAATCACCTGCGTGACGTCAGAAACAATAGCAGTTAAGAATTTGGTCACATTTTGCCAGGAATAGTGTGATTTGGAAGCATTTGGTCACACTGCCGGCAGTCCACAATTTCTGCTTGCGACGATCGGTTGTGTTCGGTTGTTATTTCGGTGGCTGAGGTAACTACCGTTAAAAGAAGCAGTGAGAAAAAGAAAAAAAAATCAACTAGCAACAAATTAGCCTGTTTAGTTTGCCAACCGCCAATGTGTACTTAACGGCTGACGCGTCTCCAAAGTGGCAATTAAATTAAAGTTCAAGTTAAAAGTCCAAACGGCCATTGTCAGTTAACCTGTTGCGCACTGCACTCGATGGTGCGTGACCTATTTATGTAACCTGTTTTTAAATAATATACCGCTTCAGTCTCGCTCCCAAGCTACAAGTTTCGGGACTTGGACTGGAACTTGAACTGGAACTGAAACTGAGACTGGGACTTGAACTGACTGGAAGTGAGCAAAGTGTTAATCAAATGTTAGCAGCTAAATTTAATGCCGCAAAAGTGTTTTATTATCGAGCGCTGTTAAAACAGTCAAAAACACTCTGCTAACTAGAAAAATGAGTGCATTCACCCTGCAAGCCACAATCTGTCTGTAGGTGTGTGTGTGTGTGTGAAACTAGAAAAGTGCGCTGAAAATCTAATAAGAGAATCATTGTTAGCCAAGGGCGTAGTTATTTTTTGTTTGAAAGGGTCACAAGTGAAACTGACACCCATCTTTATTATTATTATTACTTTTTTTTTATTACTTTATGTGTGTGTCAACAGATGAGCTGAAACGTGGCTGCATTGTGGCTAAAACCTCTCTGACCAAATAATGTTTAGCTACGCTTCAGGTTTCGTTGTCTAGAACGGTACTAATACACTTACACACACTCACACACACATACATAAATACGCATACAAGCGCACCTGTTCAAGAGAGAGCGAGAGGGAGAGACCGTTGTTTGTGAAGAGCGGCTCAAATTGCATTCATATTCCCTCTTTCTCTCGCTCTCTCTCCCTGTCTTCGGCCTGTTCGCACACATTCAATTAATAGCCAAAGATAAAAAAGCCTTGAGCTTGCGCTTAAGCCTATGCCAGAATTCTATTCACCAACAACAATAATAACAACAGCAGTAAAAACAACATCATTTGCTCAGCAGGTTTGTTGCACAACGGGATATCTTTCAGCTTTTGCTGCAGTCGAAAAACCCTTTTCAAGAAAAAGCTTTGTGTGTTTGTTTATTTTTTTTTTGCGTCTGTAAAATAGTTATTATTGTTGTTGTGCAGCTTTCGCGACTTTTCAGCCGCAGCCAAAGTGACGGCGACTTTCTGTTTGTTTGGTGAAACTTTTTTTTAAGGTCGGCATCGGCATAATAATAAAAACTAAATAAAAAAAAAGCTGAAAAAAACAACAAACGGAAAACTGAACGCGCTCGGTTTATATCTGTATAAATAGACAGATTTCAAAAGAGAAGCTAAAAGTGTTCTCTTAACATACACACATAAAAGGCGCTCTCTTAATGTCAAAGTAGAAGAAGAAGTATAAGAAAAAAGGAAATCATTTATGAAGTATGCAGATACATAGATATTATATTTAAAGCGTAATTTACGTGGCAACGCTGCACGAACTTTCACTAATGACTCTAGGTGAACTCTCACACACTACATATACAATTCATACAAACATACACAACGCTACACACTCACAACACACACACACACAGTTGCACGTGCTAAAATGCGTTGATCCAAATTCCCAATAAGATTAGTGCAGATTTTACTACTGTTTAATTTTTGCATGGCTTTTGTCTCAAACGGCTAATCAGACAGATATATACAATTGCAACGTGCCTAAAATGAGTAATGTTGCTTATGCGTTCATTGATGATAATGTTAATTTTAAGTTTGTTAATTTTTTGTCGCTGCTTATCAGCGCTGTTTGCTGATAACATTATTAGGCAACACGTATTTTAAATACGTTTGGGCCGAACTCTAAAATTCTCTATCTTGCTCTCTTCATCTATTTATAACGTGTGTGTGGATGGTGTGGAGGGGGTGATATTAAGTGCATCGTATTTTGATCAGCAGAGCGGAACCAAGCTGGTAAATGTGCTTTATATTTCTGTTTATATATAAATATATCTAAATAGAAGCATATATGTATATGCAGAGGGATGTATGTGTGTGCTGCTTTAGTTGTTCCGTCTGTCTGCAAATACACACTTACTCACACACACCTCAATTACATATGTGTTTGGATGTCAGTTGTTAAAGACGCCTCCAACTTAGTTAGCTAAACGCTCGCATCAGCTTTTATTTTTTAGTACAATGAAATTAATACCCTTAAATATTTAAAATATGTACAAATATATTTAAATTCTCTACTATTTACAGAAATTGATCGATAATTAATATGGCTTTTTTAATGCATAAATCCAGAATTTATTTCTATGACATTTTTCACTGTTGACATACCATTTAAAATAACCGAATTCCCTAAACAATTAAAAAATACTTTAAGTTAATTGTAATGAGTTCGATATGTATATATGTCTTTGATCAGAAGGCAATTTGTGCAATCAATTAACATTATATCAATTTATATTAAATATCAATTGCAAGCTTCTATATTCAAAATCGATTTGTCTTCAAATTAGCGATAATGATTGTTATCGATAAATTGCATAATGGTTACACATAATTGAATAATTTCTACATTATTACAATGGTTTTAAGGTATAATAAGCGGAATCAAAATTGCGAAATGTCCGATTAAAACTCAGAATCGATTCGGTTTGATGTACTGCAAATAAAAATGATTTTAAAATTTAGTATCAGATTAAAATTTGAAACTTTAAATCGTGTAAAAAGCACACTAACATATGTGTGTACATTTGCATGTGTGTATATTATACACTGTATATGTATTTAACAATTTCTATGAAAAACAAACGAATCTCATGCAACAGTTTTCCATCAGTTTTCTGATCGATTTAGTTCTAGAATGCCATTCTGATACCAATGGAATCGAACTATTAAAAACAATAAATACCAATTGACTCAAGATACAACTCGTACGAGAGCTTAAGATGGTAATGTTTTCCAAATGCATTTGGGCCAAACATTTCTATGGCCTTATCGAAGCGCTTAGTTCGCCGTATAAGCAATGAAAGTAAATATTTTCAATGAAAACAAATCGCAAAATGAGAAGAAAACAAAAAAAATTGCATTTGCATAACAAACCCAATGTTGAACCAAGTTCTAATTTGGAATAAAAAAATAATAATAATAGAGAATTGACAACAGTTATTAAAAGTGAAATTGTACGTTTGCCTTTTTTTGTATGTGAAAAGGTTTTTGGTTCGATTCGATTATCGACTGTCAACAAATCAAAGAAGTTTTTGGTGTTTGGATTTTGAATTTTGGAATCCGTTTAAAACCAACGAAAGTATGAAAAAAGAAGATAGAAAGGCCACACAAAGACGAACTTGTCGCAGTCAAGTGTTAAATGGTTGCCAAAAAAAAAAGAAAAGAAATGAGGAAATGGGGAGCTGAAGACGATAATAAACAAACAAATGGCGACGGCGACAACTTGTAGATTCTTTCCATTTACCGTAAACTTCACCTTAATTTTTTCTCTCTTCTTTTTAATAGTTGTTTTCTATAGCCGGTTTTAAGCGCTTGCAGCAATGGTTATAATGTTGTTATTGCTGTTGTTGTTACTGCTGTTTGCTTGTTGTGACTTATAAAGAGCGTCTACTCTTCTTCTTGTTCTCGTTCAACAGCCTGACAAGCCTTGATATTGGATGCCAGAGAGTCAGGAACAGTAAATGAAGGAGGACGAATATGGTGATTGTAACACGTGTAAGTAAAGAGCACACCCGATAAGTGTAAGAGAGCGTATAAGAGATCTAGTTACATATGTATGTATGCATTCGATCTCTTGCGAGAGCCATGAAAACTATGTGGCACATAAAAAACGACAATCGGAAGTTCACACACATTTGCATAAGTTTGCGTGTATTGTCTTGCTTAATACTCTGTTCCTATTAGGTATAATAGAGATTTTAACATTTTTGTTCTTGCTCCAACTTGATCACAAATTTTAATGTGTAATTAGTAATTTATAATAATTGTCCAAATTTCTTCGGCTGTTGGTTATCAATTACCCCATGGTTTAAGAATATTAAAATAACATTCGTGATCTAATGAGCATCTGTCAGTCGAGCAACCCCAACTTCTTTTACTCATACATAGAAACATGCAAAGGTATGTGTGGATAGCTCCCATGCCTCGCATATCTATCTGGGGTCTGTCCCCGGTTGCTTTTTTTTGCGATACGCTCAACTGATTCTTACACACCAAAAAAAGACAACAAAAAACTACAACGCAAAGTTTTATGGCAGTCGTGAAAACGTCCATGGCAACCCCATGACTAGTAACTGGAATGTCAAATTGTAACCACTTGTTTTTCCATTCACACACACACACACACTCGCACACACACATTTGCATTTAACAGGGTGACTACATCTGGATTGAACCCGCATCGGGACGGGAATTCGATGTGGCCATTGGAGCACGTGTCATCTCCGCGGAGGGTCGTCGCATCCAGGTGCGAGACGATGATGGTGACGAAGTGTGGCTGGCGCCAGAGCGTCGCATCAAGGCGATGCATGCCTCATCTGTTCAGGGTGTGGAGGATATGATATCGCTAGGTGATCTGCACGAGGCGGGCATCTTACGTAATCTGCTCATACGTTACAAGGAGAATCTGATATATGTACGTAATTCAATTCAATTGTATTCGCATTTCAATTAGAATAAGTAAATTTGTCTTTAAATTGAATACATTATTGCAATCTAAAAGTATGTTTGCAACTAAACCCAGTTTTCTTTTAAAATACAAGTAATTAAATTTTGCACATATTTAAACAACATACTTTTAAGAATATTTATTTATTTTTTTACTTGAAACTAAACGCCCACAGAACTTGCAACGCATACTTTAAAAGGATTTTTTATTTTGTTATAATTTGAAAGTTTATTAAATGGACTCCATCTCTCTAATAAATCGTTGTAAGAATGTGATTTACAATATATATACTAAAAACGGAAGCAGCGCAATGTAAATTTAAGTCTGACTGCTTGGTTAAATACTCTCTAGTTTTGTACAGAAGTTATAAGGGTTGCTTTCATTTGCAGACGTACACTGGGTCCATCTTGGTCGCCGTCAATCCGTATCAGATACTGCCCATCTATACGGGTGATCAGATCAAGCTGTACAAGGAGCGAAAAATTGGCGAGCTGCCGCCGCACATTTTTGCAATTGGAGACAATGCATATGCGCATATGAAACGCTATCGCCAGGATCAGTGCATTGTGATATCTGGCGAGTCGGGCGCTGGCAAAACGGAGAGTACAAAACTGATTTTGCAATACTTGGCTGCGATCAGCGGCAAGCATTCGTGGATCGAACAGCAAATCCTGGAGGCGAATCCCATTTTAGAGGCATTTGGCAATGCCAAAACGATACGCAACGATAATTCATCGAGGTGAGTAAACTGACAGCAGCAACCAGCTTATTCAAATGTTTTCTGATTTATTGTTTCACATTTGTCAGATTCGGCAAATACATTGATATACACTTCAGCGCCAATGGGGTGATCGAGGGCGCCAAGATCGAGCAATATCTGTTGGAGAAGTCGCGCATTGTGTCGCAGAATCACAGCGAGCGCAATTACCATGTCTTCTACTGCATACTGGCGGGTCTTTCCGCCGATGAGAAAAGCCGTCTCGAGCTGGGCGCAGCTGCCGACTACAAGTGAGTTAACCATTCATTTCGATTGAAATCAGTTTCTTTTGGGTTTAGTTTTAAATATTATTCTCCGATCTTATTGGCCAAAAGATTGTAACATTTATAAAATGTATAAAACGGATTGTTTGAAAGAAGAGGCAAAAAGAAAATTGTATTTTTGATTGAGACAATTTAATTTTTTGAAATAGTTCGTTAAAGAAAAAGTTTCATTTTCTTTAAATGTAAAAAGCTAATTTTTAAAAGTGTATGGTTTGAAAGAAATTGCTTTTATTTCTATTATGCTTCTTTCAAAGTGAATGTAGATTTTTAAAAAATACTTAATTTCTTTCGTTAACTCATTAATTTGACATATATAATAATTATTAGTAAGCTGTTAATCTTGTAGTAAACAAAAAATAAGTTAAATTAAACTAGTAAAAATGTTATCAATTATTTATTTATATTTTTTGAAAATTGTTCTACAGATACTTGACGGGCGGGAATAGCATAACGTGCGAGGGACGCGACGATGCCGCTGAATTCTCTGATATACGATCGGCGATGAAGGTGCTGCTGTTCTCGGACCAGGAGATCTGGGAGATAATCAAGCTGCTGGCGGCTCTGTTGCATTGCGGCAATATTAAGTACAAGGCCACCGTTGTGGATAATCTGGATGCAACGGAAATTCCGGAACACATCAATGTGGAGCGTGTCGCCGGACTACTCGGCCTGCCTATACAGCCGCTGATCGATGCCCTGACACGTCGCACACTGTTCGCCCATGGCGAGACTGTCGTCTCTACACTGTCCCGAGATCAGTCCGTCGATGTGCGCGACGCATTCGTCAAGGGCATCTATGGGCGACTGTTTGTGCATATTGTGCGTAAAATCAATACGGCTATCTTTAAGCCGAGAGCGACGTCGCGCAATGCGATCGGTGTGCTGGATATCTTTGGGTTTGAGAACTTCGATCAGAATAGCTTTGAGCAGTTCTGCATTAACTATGCAAACGAAAATCTGCAGCAGTTCTTTGTCCAGCACATCTTTAAGCTGGAGCAGGAAGAATATAATCACGAGGCGATCAACTGGCAGCACATTGAGTTTGTCGACAATCAGGACGCGCTTGATTTGATTGCTATCAAGCAGCTTAATATAATGGCACTGATCGACGAGGAGGCACGCTTTCCCAAGGGCACCGATCAGACAATGCTCGCCAAGCTGCACAAGACCCACGGCGCACACAAGAACTATCTGAAGCCCAAATCGGATATCAATACCAGTTTTGGTCTCAATCATTTTGCCGGCGTCGTTTTCTATGATACACGCGGTTTTCTCGACAAGAATCGCGACACGTTCAGTCCGGATTTGTTGCATTTGGTTAGCCAGAGTGGCAATAAGTTCTTGCGTCAAATCTTTTCCCAGGACATTGAGATGGGTGCGGAGACGCGCAAACGCACCCCAACACTCTCGACACAATTCCGCAAGAGTCTCGACGCACTGATGAAAACACTGAGCAGCTGCCAGCCGTTCTTCATTCGATGCATTAAGCCCAACGAGCTGAAGAAACCGATGATGTTCGATCGTGGTCTATGCTGCCGCCAGCTGCGCTACTCGGGCATGATGGAGACCATTCGGATACGACGTGCTGGCTATCCCATCCGTCATGGCTTTCGTGAGTTCGTCGAACGATATCGTTTCCTTATTTCTGGTGTGCCGCCTGCACATCGCACCGATTGCCTGGCGGCCACAACTCGCATTTGCGCCATGGTCTTGGGTAAATCCGATTATCAGCTGGGCCACACCAAGGTCTTTCTAAAGGATGCCCACGACCTGTATTTGGAGCAAGAGCGTGATCGTGTCCTCACACGCAAAATCCTAATCCTGCAGCGCAGCATACGCGGCTGGGTGTACAGGCGTCGTTATCTGCGCCTCCGCGCCGCCGCCATCAGTGTGCAGCGCGTGTGGAAGGGGTATGCGCAGCGCAAGCGTTATCGCAGCATGCGTGTGGGCTACATGCGGCTGCAGGCCCTGATCCGATCGCGTGTCCTCTCGCATCGCTTTCGCCACTTGCGCGGCCATATTGTGGGGCTGCAGGCACACGCGCGCGGCTATTTGGTGCGCCGTGAATACGGCCACAAGATGTGGGCGGTGATCAAGATACAGTCGCATGTGCGTCGCATGATCGCTGTGCGGCGTTATCGCAAGCTGCGGCTGGAGCACAAACAGTTTGCCGAGGTGTTGCAGCTGCGCAAACTGGAGGAGCAGGAGCTGTTGCATCGCGGTAATAAGCATGCCCGTGAAATTGCCGAGCAACACTATCGGGATCGATTGCATGAGTTGGAGCGACGGGAGCTGCAAGAGCAGCTCGAAGATCGACGGCGCGTTGAGGTCAAAATGAATATTATTAATGATGCGGCCAGAAAGCAGGAGGAGCCCGTCGACGACGGCAAACTGGTGGAGGCCATGTTCGATTTTCTGCCCGATTCGAGCAGTGATGCACCGACACCGCATGGCGGACGAGAGACGTCCGTATTTAATGATCTGCCGCATGCGCAGGCCGTAAATCAGGAGGACATCATTGCACCGATGCACATCTCGGAGGATGAGGAGGATCTGTCCGAATATAAATTTCAAAAATTTGCGGCCACTTATTTTCAGGGCAATGTCAATCATCAGTATGCCAAGAAGGCGCTGAAGCATCCACTGTTGCCGCTCCATACGCAAGGCGATCAGCTGGCCGCCCAGGCGCTCTGGATAACCATACTACGATTTACTGGCGATATGCAGGAGCCCAAATATCACACCATGGATCGCATGGACACCACATCCGTCATGTCCAAGGTGACGGCAACGCTCGGACGAAATTTCATCAGAAGCAAGGTGAGCTTAAAATCCAAATAAATAAGAAAACAGAAAGAATGTATAATTTGACTTTGGTACGATTTTGACACAGGAATTCCAGGAGGCTCAACTGATGGGTCTCGACCCGGAGGCGTTCCTCAAACAGAAGCCGCGCTCGATTCGTCACAAGCTCGTCTCGCTGACGCTGAAGAGAAAGAACAAACTGGGCGAGGATGTGCGCCGGCGACTGCAGGATGATGAATACACCGCCGATAGCTATCAGTCATGGCTGCAGTCGCGTCCGACATCGAATCTGGAGAAGCTGCACTTCATCATTGGCCATGGTATATTGCGGGCAGAGTTGCGCGACGAGATCTACTGCCAGATATGCAAGCAGCTAACCAATAATCCATTAAAATCATCGCATGCCCGCGGCTGGATATTGTTGTCACTATGCGTCGGCTGCTTTGCACCATCGGAGAAGTTCGTCAATTATCTGAGGGCATTCATTCGAGAGGGACCACCCGGCTATGCGCCGTATTGTGAGGAGCGTCTGAAGCGGACATTCAACAATGGCACACGGAACCAGCCGCCGTCATGGCTGGAGTTGCAGGCGACCAAATCGAAGAAGCCCATCATGTTGCCCATCACATTTATGGATGGCAATACAAAGACATTGCTGGCGGATTCCGCGACAACGGCGCGAGAATTGTGCAATCAGCTATCGGATAAGATAACGCTCAAGGATCAATTTGGCTTCTCGTTATATATTGCACTATTCGATAAGGTCAGCTCGCTGGGCAGCGGCGGAGATCATGTGATGGATGCGATATCACAGTGCGAACAGTATGCAAAGGAACAAGGCGCCCAGGAGCGCAATGCTCCGTGGCGTCTCTTCTTTCGCAAGGAGATATTTGCGCCCTGGCATGAGCCAACCAACGATCAAGTGGCCACAAATCTCATCTATCAGCAGGTTGTGCGCGGCGTTAAATTCGGCGAGTATCGTTGCGACAAGGAGGAGGATCTGGCCATGATAGCGGCACAACAGTATTTCATCGAATACGCCACGGATATGTCCATGGAGCGATTGTTTACGCTCTTGCCCAACTTTATACCCGATTTCTGTCTCAGCGGCATAGATAAGGCCATCGAGCGATGGGCAGCTCTGGTACTGCAGGCCTACAAGAAGTCCTACTACGTAAAGGATAAGATAGCTCCGCTCAAGATCAAAGAGGACATTGTCAGCTATGCCAAATATAAGTGGCCACTGCTCTTCTCACGCTTCTATGAAGCGTATCGCAATTCGGGTCCTAATTTGCCCAAGAACGATGTTATCATAGCAGTCAACTGGACGGGAGTTTACGTTGTGGACGATCAGGAGCAGGTGCTGCTCGAGCTCAGCTTTCCAGAGATAACAGCCGTTTCCAGCCAGAAGACCAACAAGGTCTTTACCCAGACATTTAGCCTGTCCACGGTACGCGGCGAGGAGTTCACATTCCAAAGTCCCAACGCGGAGGATATACGCGACCTGGTCGTCTACTTTTTAGACGGCCTCAAGAAACGGTAAGTGGCAATATTTATATTTATATTTATATTTATATTTATATTTATATATATATTTATATTTATATTTATATTTATATTTATATTTATATTTATATTTATATTTATATTTATATTTATATTTATATTTATATTTATATTTATATTTATATTTATATTTATATTTATATTTATATTTATATTTATATTTATATTTATATTTATATTTATATTTATATTTATATTTATATTTATATTTATATTTATATTTATATTTATATTTATATTTATATTTATATTTATATTTATATTTATATTTATATTTATATTTATATTTATATTTATATTTATATTTATATTTATATTTATATTTATATTTATATTTATATTTATATTTATATTTATATTTATATTTATATTTATATTTATATTTATATTTATATTTATATTTATATTTATATTTATATTTATATTTATATTTATATTTATATTTATATTTATATTTATATTTATATTTATATTTATATTTATATTTATATTTATATTTATATATATATTTATATTTATATTTATATTTATATTTATATTTATATTTATATTTATATTTATATTTATATTTATATTTATATTTATATTTATATTTATATTTATATTTATATTTATATTTATATTTATATTTATATTTATATTTATATTTATATTTATATTTATATTTATATTTATATTTATATTTATATTTATATTTATATTTATATTTATATTTATATTTATATTTATATTTATATTTATATTTATATTTATATTTATATTTATATTTATATTTATATTTATATTTATATTTATATTTATATTTATATTTATATTTATATTTATATTTATATTTATATTTATATTTATATTTATATTTATATTTATTTATTATTTATTTTTATTTGTATCAACAATTAACTCTTGCAGATCAAAATATGTGATTGCCCTGCAGGATTATCGTGCGCCTTCGGACGGCACCAGTTTTCTATCATTTTTTAAGGGCGATCTGATCATACTGGAGGACGAATCATGCGGCGAGTCGGTGCTGAACAATGGGTGGTGCATTGGACGCTGCGATAGGTCCCAGGAGCGCGGCGATTTTCCTGCCGAGACGGTGTATGTATTGCCAACGTTGAGTAAACCGCCTCAGGACATTTTGGCCTTGTTTAACATTGAGGAGGCGCATCATGGCCGGCGACTCAGCATGGCATCCAATGGAGGCGCGGTGGAGCCGCGCGATCGTCCGCACACGCTTATGGAATATGCCCTGGATCATTTCCGTTTGCCTCCCAAGCGCACCATGTCCAAGACACTGACCCTCAGCTCTAAACGCAGCGAGGAACTGTGGCGGTATGCCAGGGATCCGATTAAGGCGCCGCTGCTGCGCAAGCTGCAGAGCAAGGAGGAGCTGGTCGAGGAGGCGTGCTTCGCCTTTGCTGCCATACTTAAATATATGGGCGATCTGCCATCAAAGCGTCCGCGCATGGGCAACGAGATAACCGATCACATCTTCGACGGTCCGCTCAAGCATGAGATATTGCGCGACGAGATCTATTGCCAGCTGATGAAGCAGCTAACTGACAATCGCAATCGCATGTCCGAAGAGCGAGGCTGGGAGCTGATGTGGCTGGCAACGGGTCTGTTTGCCTGCTCGCAGGGCCTGTTGAAGGAGCTGTTGATGTTTCTACGGACGCGTCGCCATCCCATCTCACAGGATTCAATGCATCGTCTGCAAAAGACCATTCGACATGGACAGCGCAAATATCCGCCGCATCAGGTAGAGGTCGAGGCCATACAGCACAAGACAACGCAGATCTTTCACAAGGTCTATTTTCCGGACGACACCGACGAAGCGTTCGAAGTGGACTCGTCCACGCGCGCCAAGGACTTTTGCAACAACATCTCACAGCGCCTCTCGCTGCGCACCAGCGAGGGCTTCTCGCTGTTCGTGAAGATCGCCGATAAGGTAATTTCAGTGCCGGAGGGCGATTTCTTCTTTGATTTTGTCCGCCATCTGACCGACTGGATAAAGAAGGCGCGACCCATACGCGACGGCGCCAATCCGCAGTTTACCTATCAGGTGTTCTTCATGAAGAAACTGTGGACGAATACGGTGCCAGGCAAAGATCGCAATGCCGATCTCATCTTTCACTATCACCAGGAGCTGCCAAAGTTATTGCGCGGCTATCACAAATGCTCTCGCGAGGAGGCCGCCAAGCTGGCCGCTCTCGTCTTTCGCGTTCGCTTTGGCGAGAACAAACAGGAGCTGCAGGCCATACCGTAAGTGATGCAATGTCAAATGTCCAGTTGTACATCCTGTACACATTAAATTGTTATCCCATTATCACTTTCAGGCAAATGCTGCGCGAACTGATACCGTCTGATATTATGAAGATGCAGAGCACAAGCGAATGGAAGCGTTCCATTGTAGCATCTTATAATCAGGATGGTGGCATGAGCTCCGAGGATGCCAAAGTAGCATTTCTGAAGATCGTATACAGGTGTGTGTGTGTGTCTGTGCTTGTGTCAGTTTGCAAGTGTAATTAATAATATTTTTCTAATATCAAATACACATATTAATAGATGGCCAACATTTGGCTCTGCATTCTTTGAGGTGAAGCAAACCACCGAGCCAAACTATCCGGAAATGTTGCTTATTGCCATTAACAAGCATGGCGTGAGTCTCATCCATCCTGTAACAAAGGTGTGTCAAAAAATGTGAACCTTAAAAAAATAAATAAATATATATGTATAAAAATAATGCAATTGCAGGATATACTGATTACGCATCCTTTTACGCGCATCTCGAACTGGTCATCGGGCAACACGTACTTCCACATGACCATCGGGAATCTGGTGCGTGGCTCGAAGCTTCTGTGCGAAACATCGCTGGGTTATAAGATGGACGATCTGCTGACGTCTTATATATCGTTAATGCTGACCAATATGAACAAGAATCGAACCATACGAGCCAACTAGTAAACATATCTATATATAAACGGACACACACACACACACACATATATATACACATATATATATATATATATATATTATATATATTTCTAATTATAATATATAAATGCAATAATTATATAACTAGTACTCATAGTTAATTACCTATTTTGCATTCCACGACCCGAACCCTCGACTACCCTTCCCCCGAGATCCACTGCCGCACTCCATATTGGCTTGCTTAACTATAAATTGTACCAAACCAATTTTTATATTTATATTATGCCTTTCTTTTGTAAAAATTCGCAAACTTTTGTTTTTAGTATTTTATGGCACCGTTCCGTTTACTTAAATTATTAATTAAGCAGGTCAATTAGAAGGTCTTACATATGAGTAAATGAGTAAATAATTGATAAGCTTTATATCAAATCATTTTGCAAACTGTATAACTTTCCGTATATCTCAACTGCATATCTGTTCTGATTACTTTTTGTATCAAATACATATAAATGTTCAATTATTTAATAAATTATATACATACTTATATAAACCGTTTATTTTAACATTATATTCTCATAATATAGACAACTCAAACATAAGTATGTACATATATATATAAATACGAATGTTTGTTAAGGCAATTTTCATAGTCCAACATTCTCGAATTCAGCAGAGTTCAACTGAAATTCATTTATTAATGTATAATTCATAGTTTTTACTAGCTAACTTCACGGTGTACCTTCGGGGTATACCTATTAGTACAAAGCTTACCAAAAACTAATTGCTTAGTTCTATTTGTATATTTCGGCAGTAGGTTGCTTCTCCAAAGGCTTTTAATAAACTTTTTAAATTGGTTGCACACTTAATTTATTTCATTATTTATAAATTTTAATCATAAATGAAAGTTAAGTTTCGTTTCAAGTAATCACACATCTTTTGGTGATAGGTTGAATACTAACAATATAATAATCTGTGCAGGGAGCACTCAATATGTCCACAATTTCTTGCATAAAGGGGCGTTTCTGGACATCTTTATCCCCGCACCTCTATATCAGATTATGAATGTATTCGGGGATTACAGCATCAATAGGTGGCCGTAGATCTACACGAACTATTGTTAATTATTTCTTTTGGACTCTATAGATGTACATACCCTTATAGACAATTTTATCTTGTACATTTTTAATACCAAATTTATTGATATCATCCTCGTATGGCTTCTTACGCATCATAACTTCCCAGATCGTAATGCCCATGCTATACACATCACAATTCTCAGTATATTTTTCGCCATTGAAAACCTGTGCGTAGTAAACGTTCAAACCGTTATACCTGACAAAATATATATGACAATATAGAGTTATAGTAACCTCGGGTGCCATGTACAAAAAAGTGCATGTACCTTTTGTCATATTGGTTTGCACATTTCGCACTAGGCTAAAATCACACATTTTTAGATTCATTCGTTGGCCGTCAAGTAACATATTGAGGGGTTTCACGTCCCGATGGATGTAGCCATTCACTGAAAACGCACGAAGGTAGGCCAACACCTAGAAATAATTTATATATATATATATATATATATATAAGTAGGTATAACCTGCGCTGCCTGGTATAACCACTGAACGCCATCCGCACTGGAATTTTGAATGCGGCTTTCGTGCATAAGGCGCCACACGGATCCGCCAGCCATGTACTCCATAACCAAGTAGGTGTTCACGTTGAAACTCGAAACACCAAATAGTTTGACGCTGTTTCCATGACCGTTGACCATTTCGTGTTACTTCACCTCGTTCATAATTTCAATCTCCTTGATAATGTTCCCTATTATTTTTTTAATAGCTACATCATCGCCCTTGCATTTTCCAAAGACAACTCCACCGCCACCCGCTCCAATTTTCTTCAAAAATTTCCTTTTGAACATGGTGGAAATTCAGTTTGTATATAAAAAGTCGATCGGTTACTTCATCGAACAATCTAGAATCTGGAAGTTCACTACGCAGCGTCCTCAAAAATATTTAACATTCACCGTGAAAATGCAAATAAATCCAAAGTAATATTTAACTATATGTTTTTAAAACATACAATATTTATGCCAATTTTTAAAAAGACAAAGATCCATTGAATAAATGACGTATATTTAGTATTTTTCAGGTAAGGTCATAATTGCAAAACAATTCGTAAGAAAATTTAAATTATTTGATTATATGAATAAAACAATTAAATGTAGAAAATATAATAAATTCAATTCATTTAATAATAAGTTGTTACTTCTCATTAAAATAACCCGCGCAGTTCCACTTTGGCTACAGTCAATATGCGGTGTTATCGTATAGTATATTATATAAGTATAAGTATTGAAATATTTAAATATTTTTATATATTGTGTGATATAGGTTAGACTTAGGTATAAACATATATATGCATTTATAAATTTATGAAGGAATATATTTTGAAAATTGTTACTGTTCTTTAATGAACATCGAACGGCCGTTGCCGATGTTTGAAGTTCTTATATATATATATTTATACCATGGACCCAAAGGGTATAATAGACAGATGGATGCATCTCCGACCAAAAAAATGTATATATTCTTGAATAGGATCAACAGCCGAGTCGATATATCCATATCCGTCAATCCGTCTGTATGTATAGACTATAAGAGTAAGAGACTTTCTCGTATATCCGGTGCAGATCATATTTGCTTTATTTTATCGATAAATGCCTCCGTTTCTCGATTTATCGATCGTCATATTTCGATTTCCTGCAGAATATCGGTAGTATATTGGTTTTGAGCAATGTCCATCATTTTATCTGTCCGCCTGTATGAACGCAACTTTCGAGTTAGAGAATTGAATCTTAGAACATTTGCTGATCTGTGTCAGACAAAGTGCAAAAATTGGATCGCTACGTACACTAGGCGGCTAAGAAATCTATAAAATCGATTTTCACAAATAACCAAATTATTTTGGTACGTTGTTGGCGATGGCCTTCAATGATCGGCATTTGCCACACCCACCGCAGCCCACAAGCCCCTTAAACATTTTTAATACCTATATCTTTTGCAGGTTTTTGAGAAAATTTGTAAGGTATATATAGTCGAAGCTTCTTTTATGAACAGAAACAAATTTTTTGGAAACTCCCACAGATGCGTCCCAACATCGCCCATGCCGATATTTCGTAAATTGCTAGAAACACTCTTCAAAAATACAAGACAAATTTTTTGAGACACGCCCACTTCTACCTCAAAAATAATAACTTTTCAGCCTGTTTTCAGCCACGCTCACTTCGGCCCTCAAAGTCTAAATCTTTTAATTAGAAAGGTTCATCCACCCAGTTCTCTGCTTTCAGTTATCAGCCGGTATAACGTATGGTGTCAATGTATTTCGCAATAAGGATCAGCTCGGCATTGTGAAAGCCTGCTCACATTTGGGTGCAAAAGTTTTTAAAAATATATTTGGCAATAATATTAAAATATATTTAACAGCTGTGTTAAGGCTATATCTGAATCGAGCTCGCTCGACTAGAGCTTTCTTACTTATCATTCTCACTAGCATATCGTTATGATTAATTGTACTAACCCAGGCAATAAAAGCAAAACGGTACATTTTATAATTGAATTAGAATCGTCTCTGCAGTGTATCGATACTCTGGTTTTGAATCCCAACAATTTGTTAGGAAAAATGATATCACTCTATGGTGGTCGATCTCCGCTATATGGTCTTTGAACCAGTGCATGTCGATTCGGATTCCACAAGTGATAAAAGCCTTTGGCAAAAATAAAAGTGGATAAGACTATTGATATTTACCTCTGGTGACATATAACCATGCATACAAGGCTCTTGAGTCATTTGAGACACCAAATTAGTCACAGTGCTTTGTTGGTTGTAATTGAATACGTGCTGGACTTGCAGATGTGTATTGGGTATCAACTGTGAAATTTGGTAAAAATGGGTAAAAAGCGAATTATTGTTTTGTGGAAATGGCAGAAGGAAGTATCTTCGACCTCAAAAAGAATATCAGCCGAGTCGCTATAGCCATGTCCGCCTGTATGTATGGACACGCGGATCTCAGAGGCTATAAGAGCTGCAGACTTTAAATTTGGAATATTGGTTTAGTATATTCGGCGCAGAACTAATTTGCTTAATTTTTTGTTATCGATTTCAAATAGCAATGCATAACTGATCAACTGCCCAAAATTTCAAGATCAGATAAGAAAAAATCTAAATTAACGATAAAAATATATTCTCATTTTGTTCTCATTTCGACCAGCAGCCGCAAGCCTTTTCTGTATGCATATAAATAAGCGAGCGCATGTGTGAGAAAGAGATGGTACGATAATCGATGAGAGCGTAAATATGTTTTTGTGTGTATTCTGAAGAGCCCCGTTACGCACAATGGAGTGAACATATGTATGTCTGTATGTATTTATATGCACGTGTTTCTAGCCATCCAATCATTGGGATCAGTTCGGGTTTTTAAATAAAAATATGCGCGGCACTCCTTTTTTTTACTCTTCAGTCTTTTTGCATGCTATAGGAAATGACTTAGCCTGCTCGTATTTGGTGCAAAACTTTTTTTTAAAAAATAAATCTGTTAACAACTGCGTATAGGGTATATTGTAGTCGAGATTAATCGAATACAGCATTTTTACTTGTTTCTAAAGTGAGAGTGCTTTCTATAAAAATGAGTAAGCTTGCTCACATTTGGGTGCAAAACTATTTATTGAAAAATTGGCCAAGAAAAAGTAGAATATGTTTAATAACTGGGTTCAAGGTATATCGTAGTCGAGCTCACTCGACTACAGATTTCTTACTTGTTTTCCATATATGTTTGTTTGTATGAAATTGAATAAAAATGATATATTCTGGATTAAGACACTGTTGATTCTGAACTGTGATCATAGTAAAAAATAGAGCGCCGCTGAACGATGATAGAAAAATAACTCCGATGTTTTTAAATTATTTTTGTAAAGTTATTTCCTGCTGGAATTCTTATTTAACTTTCTGGTTAGAAGAAAGTAAGTAATCTAAAGAGGGATTAATTTTTTAAGGATTGATTTTCAAATCACGAAATATGTGAAACTTACTCCTGAACATTCATCGAAGGACGCTTTGACATTTCTTGATTCCAAAAATTTTAATCAATTGTCGTAATGCAATTTTCTTACATCAGTTATGTCCGGTCGTTCACCTGAAAGAGTTACAATGTTAAAAGTACTTGAGGCAAAATGCAGGTAGTTTTCACATTCTGTATAACAACAATTGGACAAACTTTTCAAATGTAATGGAAAGGATTTTTAAATATATCATTCATTTGGAATAGAATATACGTCAGCTGGTGTATTCGTCTGAAGGCCTCCAAAACTGAATATTGCGCTCTTTTACACCAACCAAGAAGTTGTGCAGGGATCCACACTTTGAAACTGTATACGGTATAGTTTTGAGAATTACAATTGATGCGAACCAATAAATTTCAGAACTCTATTCGTTCAGATTCATTTAACTTATTAGTCCTTTATGTTGCATATGCGTTTTGTTTCACTGTAATTATCTTACCTGAATCAGAGCGACAAAAATTGTAATCAGTATTGAGTTTACCATTAACTAATTTAGATTTGTTTTCTGTTCAGGGCAAAAACGTAATAATTGTTAAATAGGAGTTGTACAATACATTTGTTGTTAATCAAACAAGGAAAGTTATCACCAAGCTGAATGCATATAAGCACACAAACATGAGCAAAAGGATCCATCCATTAAAGAGTTGTCATCGCTGAATGCTCTAGTTGCTCCTCATCTCATATACCATGAGTATACATTCATCAAAAAAACCATGTATAATATTGAATAATATTTTAGAATTGCTTAGTTTCACTTAATGTTTATTTTATATTTTTATAATTATGGTAAATCTTTCTAGCTAAGCTATTTTTTTTTTGCTTATTTTGCTAATAATATAGTCTAATAAATATAGTCTATTCAAGTGCAAAAATAAGTAAGTGTTTTAAATTCCGTGTTTTATAATTTTTGTTTATTTATAATTTCTTAATTATTAATAACGGCACAGTCCGGGGGAATAATCAGGCATCAGTGTAATACCAATTTTTCATATATTAATTTCCAATTCACGTATTTGTTAGTACGTTGATAATGTACACAGATCCTCTTCATCATACTTATATTCAAGATTCAGTTCCATCTTTATTGTTAAAAATGTTTGTTAAATATGTTGGATTTCTTTGTGATACAAAACTAAGCTCCATATGTTTATAATAAATAAGGAAAAGTGTGTTCTTGGGTTCATCAAGCGTTGGGCGAAAAATTTGAATGTCCCTTTCACAACAAACTTTGGTCTCCTTTTTAAGAAAACTACCAAGATCAGCTTGAGTTCGTTCAAAGGCACATCCTTTTCTAAGAGTTAAGAGTGGACTTTAGCTAGGATCACAATGTTCGTTTAAGGTATCAAAGTATACAAACTTTGGACCCCAATTGGCCCACATTAGATAAATAAATAAATATAATTTAAAGTTGCAGTGATTTTTCTAAATTTATAGCTTGAACATTTTAGAAAATACACAAGACAATCACTTGAGGACGTGGCAAATTTAGCTCCCACGTCAAATTTAAACAATGTTTGACGCAATCATAGACAAAGATATATTCCAGACTTTAAGTCTTTTTGAAGAAAAATATATTCTTGATTAGCTTGGTTCATTAGTTTCTCCTTAGAGAACAATTTAGCATGTATTATATTAATGAATTAATTTCTGTTTGTATTTAAGCAAGTACATTTCGGTGTATAAAATTGTTTTCATGGCTTAGACAAGGTTTCTTGTGGTTGTTAGCACATTTCAATAAATTTAAGAGAAGTACCAAAATGTTGAGATTAAGTTGCAAAATTTCTCGTAAAGGGTTTTTTTTTTTAAAGATATTTGTAGAGCTTGTAAGTAATTGGCTAAATTATATATGTATGTGTCTTTATTAATATAATAAAGCGTTTGATAGTTGTACTATAATTGCATGCAAACCCTTTAGACTCCCACACAACCGGCTGACGATTCCCACGCATTGTGTGGCTAGAATTTTTAAAGCGTGTGAAAAACAGCAGCCGGCTTAGAAGTCAAGACTGCGATTTTTTTTAAAGATAATTTGTGCAGCGGGAGCTCCTGAGAACTTTTTGAAAATATTCACTCCCCCCCTTTCACCCATGGAGTGTAACGACCACAATTACCAAGACACCCAACACAAGTCACCTGTCCAACTAGACGGAGCGAGGGACAAAAATTATGCTCTCGAAATTCTGAAAGTTCATTAAAAATGCAACTAATTTCAAATTCAGCGTCTTATAAGATGTGGCCTTAAGAAGTCGGAGTTCCAATTACAAAACTTGGTGGTGGTTTTTTTCTTCTTGTTGGTTTTACTACTCTAGCCCTTCTGGTTTCGCGTATCTTGCACGCAACGCAAAGGCGATGACGCCGCCAAGTTTGTCGTTTGTGTCTTTCGTTTGCCATCGAAATATTCCCATCAACTTGGGGGTGAGTTGCACTTGTTGCTTGCCTGCTTCGCTGACTCTGATAAGACTTGAGTCTCAGCCTCACAAATTCTAATAAAAAAATCCCTCACAGAGTGTTCATGTCGGAAGTGCTGAACTAGAAAACACCCTGTCGTCGGGGCTTTTAGAATAAACTTGTAGAATAATATATATATATATATATATATTAGCCCTTAACAACCTATATAAAGTAAGCATAAGAAACAGATATAACTTATGAGACATGTATAAATCTATTATATAGTTGAAACGGTAGTTTAACTGTCGGTTTACTTTAAATGGACATTTAATTTTTCTGATTCTATAATAATTTTATAGAAATTAATTTATTTTAGTAAAATATTTTAAATTTCTTGTACAAATTGTATAAAAAGTATTTGAACCTGTTTTGAAATGACCAAAAGCACATTTTGTGTAAGTTTAGCACAAATTAATGATGCCGCTTTATCCACTTTTATGGATGTAGGGTATCAAGAGAAATTCTCAAGTTCGACGCTGTCATTAGTTTGGCGATCCAAACGGAAGCGGTATAATTAATGCAAAGCTGCGATTGTTAATTTGTAAATCTGTAAAACAACAATAACAGCAAAATCAACAGGTAGTCTGACAAATAATGCATAAATATTAAACAAAGATAGTAAAAAAATAAAAAAAAAAACAGTTCACAGCTTTGGACGCTTTTTGGGGCTGTGCGAAAATTCTGTTCCTTCAGCTCCAAACGGAAACAATGCGGCATATATAAATATATATATGTATATGTATCTGGTATACATATATCTTGACTTTGCGTTTTTCGTAATGGCAACTAAAAATTCAAATCGACCAACCAACTGTAATTAAAGTTGGAGAGGCAGCCCACCGTGGGAAGTGCTGCACTTGTTTTGTTTTGTCTTAAAAATGTTTCACACGACATGGCAACATTTTCTCATGACGATTTAAATGGACTATTCGCCTTGACAAGGGGTTGGTGGTGGTGGGTGAGTGCCACCTTCTTCGCCTTCTCCTTTTCCAGCAGGTAGGTCATTTAAAGTCAAGAAAAGTAAATGTTAGAAATCATACTAAAATTATGGTCTGACATATTTTACGCTCGTTATTTGTATTTATTTAAGTTTAGTGTTTATCTTAGGCTTAAAAAACTTTTGCTTATTCTGTTATCTTACAAAATTATACGAACATACACGAATTCACATATATGTATTTCTATATATATATATATATATATATATATATATATATATATGGTCTAGCGCTGCACTTTTGTCCTCAATCACCTCAAGTAAATTCAGCGAGAAACTTTTTTAAATTCTTCAAACAGTTTGCCTTGAATTGAAGCTTTATAAATTGGAATGTTTTACAAGATATTTGGCCACCGATTGCAGCATATACATATAAATTTATAATTATTTATAAAATATATATGTGTGATTTACTTAAGGCATGGGTACACATTGGCCACAGCACACACATTAAATGTTCCATATACTATATACATATTCAACTAGATAACTAGAGTTATAGTTAATTTTTTTTTTAATGTCAGTGAGCTCTTTCGAGTTATGTACAATTATGTCTTGGATTTATACATCTATTGGTACTGGCTAGCACTAAGAAAAGAAATATTGGAATTGGGATTCGTTTTGTTCGCCTCACATTTAGCGAGTTGGCTTCTAAAAAAAATGCTTGTTGGGTGAGATTTGGGTGTATGTTTTGAATAATGCAAATCTTACAAACTAAGGATGTAGTATGTTCAAACTAAATATGTGCTAGAAGAGCTTTAAATTACTTGGCATAAATAAATGTATGTGGAATTGCAAATAAAAGCCATAGTCCCGCACTCAAGACAAGCCGCTCCCATGACTATTCCATTGCACTTCCGAGATGGAGGGCAGTGTTTGATGCGACTGCTGCTGCAAGCTCTGCTGCAAGCTGGAACCACTTGCTGGCGAGTTGCTGTTGTTGTTGCTATTATTGTTATTGTTACTATTATTGTTGTTACTGATGCTTGTGATGTTGTTGTTGTTGTGACGCGTACGCATTACATCCTCAGCCTGGTTACAATGCGACCTCGGTCCCGGCTCAGGCGTATAGGTGAATGTAAGGCCTGTGGCATAAATGATGCCATCATTGCGCACAAGCGAAATTGGCACCTGTGTCGGCTGACGCACCTGCACCAAATTGAAGAATAAAAGAACACAAAACGGAGAACTTAGTTAAGCAACCTTTTGCACAGAATTCAAATTGGTTTTTCACAACTCACCCAGAGCCATTCGCCACGAAACTGTGAGATTTCGGGCACAACACAGAGCAGTGTTTCCGTGCATCGATACATGGTTTCGGCTTCAACATCGCCAAACCACACCTGCAAATGTGGCGTAAAGTTGTCACCACTCAGCTCCAGCATGGCCACATCACCGCCTCCATTTAGATTCAGTGAGTTCACAATCGGCACTGGAGTAACCGGTGATCTAAAGAGAGATCAGGCCAAGTAACGTTTTTGAATAAGAAATATTTATTATTATATGTTATTTATTGGGGCACTTACGCAACGGGTCCCATGCCTTCGTAGAACTGATATTCGGCTTTGTCCGTGGATATGATTGTCCAGCAGGCACCATCGTTGATCATTTCCTTGTTGGGCTCCTTGGGACAGGGTGTGGCCTGAAACTGTATGATCTTCTCTTGAGACAGGCACAAGTACATGCGATCCGTGTCCTTCATGTAAAAGGCGCACTTGTGCAGCTGCGAGACCGGATCATCGGCCTCCAGCAGTGCCATCTGTTTGTCCACCTTCCGTATGATTAGGCGCGGCAGTGCCATGCCCGTTACGGAACACACCAGCTTAACGGTAGCGCCATAGTGTATATAGCCATCGCGCACCTGAAACTCCTCCGACTCCGATTCGTTATCGTCGAGCAGATGTATCGTAAAGGCGCCCCATTGTGTCGATGAGGCATGAAAATGTCCATTCTCTACATGCAGATAACGGGTGGATACGGTTTGGGAGCGCAGGCGATTAAAGAGGGCAACATTTGTGCCGCTGGCTATGCACAGATCGGCGTTCTTCAGCGATTGCTTCTTTTTGGACGGCTTCGAGATGACTTTAATGCGCTTGGAGTTGAAAACGCCAATGTCATGGCCATTGCCATAGAACATTTTCACCGATAGCATGAAATGCTTGCGCTTATCTGAATCGGATATGAAGAGCGTCTTTGCGGCACAATACTGCTTGCCATTGAGATCCAGCTGCTGCATATCCTGATCGCTGCTGCCAATCCCAATGAATGCGCACAGTTGTGCCCCCTGCTCGCCCTCGCCCTGCTGCAGCATCTCCTCGTACCGTCGCCGCCAGCCGCTGCCAAATAGATAGATGCAGGGCGGTGGACAAAAGAAACGCTTCTCATTGCCATACGATTTCTGTGCAACCTGAAAGTAAAGCAAAGTAATCAGTTGTATTATGTACTCATATTAACATATACTAGTAATAATAATAATTATAAATAATCATTGCTTCGATTATCGACAACAGATAAATCGTAACAAATTGTAACCGCAGCAGGGCAGCTGTTAAATTTTCATATAATTAATTTCAATTATTTTATTGTGGCCGCCGTTTGCTTAATTTGCGTGCACTCAAGTGTGAAGGATGCGATGCCTGGACGGCGGCCGCCGCTTGAAGATAGCCGCGACAAACCGCAGCAAACGCCCCACTGGAGCTGGAGCAGCAATTGACAATTGGAATTGGAATTGTGAGCGTAGCCCACACATTGATTGATCTATAATGCCACAGGTCTTACCTATCCATCTATCCAGTCCATATACAAAAAAAATAAGCATATAAAATTACTTATATACAACACTAAAATTTGTACATTTGAATTAAACATAGACAGTTTATTTAAATATACTTACACATTTAAACTGGTATATTATTTATTATGTTTAATTTAAGGCTTTAATTTTGATATTCCTGATAATTGCACATTTAATTCAATATACAAATATTGATTCCTGATTGCTCTACTCATAAGTTAAATAGCCTTTTTGCTGGTTCTAGGACAAGATTTGTTTTGGGCTTAAAACTCATTCAATACATATTAAAAAATTAAATTAATTATTTATAATAATAATTTATTTCACCAACGTTGCTTTCTCAAAAACTATATTTTGATTGATGTTTCAGCTACGAATAATTTTCATCATATGATTAGAAATTTTTCTATTACTTTTATATATTTTATTATTTGTTTTATATTGTATGAACTGAGTAAATGACAAGTACAGCAGAATATATTGGTGCATTTTCTGCAGAAAAAGTTGGAAATGATTCAAGAAGAAAAATATACTTGAAACCAATGTCATTAAAACATCAAAAATATTTGATACAAGTGCTGAATATTAAAATGCATTGCACCCGTTTTTTTGTTATAATTATTTAAGTTCCTTCATTACAATTAAGAAATAAATTAAATATATATAAATAAATATCTATTTATATATATATATATATATATATATATATATATATTGATTGATTGTCAATTGAATATATAGAGCTGTGACGTCACACACTCTTACATTTCTTTTGGTCATTTTGCGATAAGTTTACCTTGGCGTGCAGTATAACGATGACCATATCGTTGCGCTCCCGCATATATTTCTCCATGGCATCGCGCGTCAGCTTCTTCTCCTCGATTTGAGAACGGTATGGACCTGCACCTGGGACAGCAACCGGTAGCATGGATAGCTGCATTTGTTGTTGTTGTTGTTGTTGCTGCTGCTGCTGTTGTTGTTGTTGATGGTGCACTTGTAGCTGCTGTTGTTGTTGCTGCTGTTGTTGCGGCGGCGCACTGCCCAGTCCAAAGTGCGGCATATCCTGACTGTGACTGTGTCCGTGCAGCTGACTGCTGACCTCTAAGGAATTGATATTGCTATTTCTTCCTGCTGCTGCTGCGACTGCGTTCTCGTAGACAATGGCGGGCGGTGCGGCGGCAACGGCGTTTAAATTAAATTGGCTGTAGCTCTTCATTTATGCACATGCTGTTTAAATGCAAAGGCGCTGTTTATATTTGTTTTGTTTTTTGTATTATTTGGCAAATTGTTTAACACTTTGGCACTTCTTCTTGCCCCGCTTGAAGAATTGTGTGTGTGTGTGTATTTTATTTGAAGTCTTTGTATCCTGACACACAGCAGAAGAGAAGAGCACAACACGCAGCAGCAGCTGTCGTTTCTCACGGATTCGCTTTCGATGTTGATGTTTTGAGTGTGTTTTTCTTTTTTTCGTACGTCAGAGTACCCGGCTGGCCACAACTAACATGTGCAGTTTGGGGAGCGCGACTGCAAATACGACTGAAGCGCGCTGCGGCTAGCTGTTGTTTAAACTGGCAACTAAACTCTGCTAACCGATTTATAAAATAAATAAAACCAAACCGACCGACCCCACTAGCAGCAGCTACCAAACAAACTAGGGTTGTTATCGTATCGATACGACCAGCTAAGCAACTATCGATGTTTAATCTATACCAAACGATATATATGCATGGAAACAGACTATAGAAGATAACATTTGCACACGTAACTATCGATTAAGTGACGTCAGGTCTAAAATTAAAGTATTTAATTATGTTATCTATTTTTAAGTATGTCTTCTTTAAAATGTATCGCTTGTAGCAAACTCACGAATTCTTTTGGTGAGTAGGCAAAGTCTGAATCTGGCATCGCAAAGCAAGTTGGCAGTTCGCAATCAGCTTACAAGCGAGTTGGCAGGCACATTGTTTGCGTGCGCTTCAAAATTCATTAGTAATTCCAGAATCAACTGCAGTGATGAAACAATTCGAAGGCATGCAAAAGTCCCTGTACATATGGACTGATAGCGGTGAGCTGGACCAGCGTGTCCAAACGCTTAAAGAATCAACCGGCGGCGAGGTGGCTGTTGAAAATGTCCATCGCCTTTCCATTTGTAAGTATTGTTTTTTGAGAAAAAGAGTGAGTCAGCATGTTAATTACCAATTGCTCGCATTTTAGCCTCTTACGCGAACTCAAGTTTCGACCTGATTGTGATCGAATGCGCCCAGTTGACTGACAATTATGTAAAACTGTTGCACATGCTAAAGCCTAGCGGAAAACTCCACCTAATTGCCTACATTGGGTCCTCAGCGAGTCTGTTGCAAGAAATCAAGTTGTCAGGTTTCATTAATTGCGCTGAGAATACCGCAGCCAATACACTGACTGCCGAGAAGCCTGGCTACGAGACGGGCTCCTCGGCCCGCTTGTCCTTTGCAAAGAAAGCAGCTGGCGTGAATGTGTGGAAGATCAGTGGCGACGATGAGGAGCTCATCGACGAAGAGGAACTGCTAGATGAGGTTGACAAGCAAAAACCAGATCCGTCCGGTCTGCGTGTCTGCAGCACAACTGGCAAGCGTAAGGCGTGCAAAAACTGCTCCTGCGGCCTGGCCGAGGAGCTCGATAGCGAGAAGACAACCAATTCGACCAACACCGAGAATGCTAAATCAAGCTGTGGCAATGTATGTATTACGGCTTTCCTTAATACCTTAAAATATTACTATTGAAAATTCCTAGATAACCTTTCCCAGTGCCCAGTTATAACTAACACAACTACGATTAGCGAGAGTACCTAAAATACATTTTTTTGTTATGTGGAAGAATTATAATTATTTACAATTCGAATCTATATTTATTTTCAAGCGACCCACTTTAAATTCAGATTCTATAACTCTGTTTTTTTCTTTTGTTTGCAGTGCTATTTGGGCGATGCGTTCAGATGCTCGACTTGTCCTTATATGGGCATGCCGGCCTTCAAACCGGGCGAGAAGGTTCAGCTGGCTGACAATCTGCTCAAATCGGATATTTAGACTGGACATACACACAATAATCATGCAAACCGGGTAGACTTTCACATTTTTATTGGGGGGAAAATAATAGTTTCATATATGTAAATAGAATATGCATTAAAAATAATAAATTGGGCACAATTAACGCCTCACAGTTCGCATGGTGTGCCCCGGATAAGGTCACGATTCTTGCCAGTCAATATGCGATAGTTTACGGCCGTGTGATCCAGTTCCTTGTACAGATACGTGGGCATTCTATCGGACAGCACCCAGAGGGAACCAGTAGAGTCGATTTTCAAGTCATTGGGAAATACCAAAGTGTGCGAATCGGAATCGATTAGTCCCTGTGTATCGGCCATATACGGACGCTTCACATTCCAGCAGGCGATGGCATCCTTGTTGACCTGCGTATAGAATAATACGCCTGTCTCCTTGTCGAACACCTCAGCCGTTGACTGTCCGTTCATGCCGCGATCACCGACGAGCTTGAAATCATAATAGGATTCGCCGCCATTCACATGACTCTGGTTTTGCAGGACCCGATTGGAGACCTTGAACTCTTTGGTGCTGGCCAGTGCGTGAAAATATATGTCCTTGGTATTATCGGGCTGCAAAGGGCCAACGGCCATGCCGAAAACACCATCCGTCCACTGGAAATTGACGCCGCCAACATTGAAATCACCTTGTAGCGGATCAAAGTGGAAATAGTTGTGCTTGACGCGATACGACTTATTGTCGCGCAGGGAATAGACAACCACACCATAGGCACCCAGATCTGGCACATATGCAAACGCGTCATTGCACTGATCCCGCTCCACATCGACAACCTGAAAATTATATATTTATGTAAGAAATCTGCACGTCAACTGTATTAACCAAACAAACGCACTATGTTGGCATAGAAAGTGTCCTCCTTGCTCTGATCTGCGGGTATGGCATAGCGAAGCAACAGCTGATCCGTTTTTAGATCGAACACCAATATGGAACTGGGTGTTATCTGCTTGGGATTGCCCAGAATGTCGGCGAGTCCGGTGTCCAGCACCCAAAGGCGATCGCAGCTATCGACATGAATGCGGAACGTGGATATTATGGTTGCATTATCCATTAACTGTACTTTCTCATCCTTTGCCTTATCCGCATCCAGGCGACCACCGGCGGGTGTCTTGTGCTCTTGGGGCTTCACATCAATTGGCAGCTTATTGGCCTCCCAGCTGGGATAGGGACGCAGCTTTGGTGATTTCTCCGTGGTCGAAAGATCAAGATAGTTCAATGTTGCCGCAACGCCAGCCTTCCATCTATAAATGATATGAGGTATGAATATAAAGGATTTTATATAGGTAACTGTCTGGCTTAGAACCGGAACTATGACTAGTTGCCTTTTTTTTTAAGCTAACCAGTTTTATGTATGGTTTTGCTGTTAGCAATTGGGCCTAAAATTCATAACAGACGAATCTCTATATATTTATTCTAATAGATGGCTAAAATATCGAGTTATTGCCAACGATTCATTAATAAACATATTTAGGTAAACATATTTTTCAACTTATCTTTGTCATCAATGATAAACATATTAATAAAGTATTTCTATTGTTCGGACAAGTAAATCACCAAGCATCGATGACGTCATATATTAAATGTCGCTTCCAACTAGCCGAATTTCAGAATACAAATGTATTGTAAAAAGTATATAAAGTTATTTTAGAAAAGATATTTGGTTAGTTTTCCATGTCACTGTTTTGCTATGGCATTAATCAAATTGCTGTCAAATTTGCATAACAGTAATTAATTATTATATTTTAATTGTGCACTGAGAGCGAATGAGAGCAACACCAGCAAATAACCACTGATTAACCGGTTTTCATCTTGGCCACAATGGGTTTTTCGCAAGCCCCGCTTACACTATTCAAAATAATTAACGACAAAATTGTCGAAGTCAATTGCAATTTTTGGCTTTTGCTGCCGCGTCACCTTACCTTGGCACAGTGACAAAGATTTTGTTTTCCCAGCGCTCTATGCCGAGCGGCAGATTGTTTGCCTCGATGTAGTGGCCAGTGCGTTTGGCCTCCGCTTCGGCCTCGGCGCTGGGCCAGTCGAAGGTCAGCTGCTTCCACGAGAATCGTTCCTCCAGTTTGGCATCAATGGTTAAGAAGCAGCCGCAGCTGATAAGGCACAAAGCCAGTATTTTGATTGAGCGCATAATGTTTGATATTTTTCCGTTGCTGTGGCACCGTTCGTTCCGTTTGAGCCGAGCTCGTCTACTGCCTGACTTGAGCTTTGCTTGAAGCTTAATATGCTGACGAAAGTTAAAAGCTTTGCCAAGCTCTCACAGGGCAGTCGTCGAAGCTCCAGGCAGCTGTTTTTTTTTTCTGTGGGTGGTAATGCCACATTAGCATAGCCGGAAGGGAAAAGCGATCGCGTATAAATAAATTGTTATGGATCGCTTTAAAAAAATTTATATTTACTGCATTCATTTAACATCCACTGATTGCAACTTCGGCACAGAGACCATTTGGGATGTGAGTAAGCAGCCACTTCAATTGCAAACTAGTTTGCGGCTTAAACAAGTTGGAAACATGGAAAACTACTAGTAAAAGTTAACAGAAAGCCGGTTCCTGTGTGTCTGCTGAATATGTTAAGCCCCAATCGAAGGGGCTCAACATTCTAGCTACATCTTTTGTGAGTAAAGCTATAGATAAGCAACTTGCAACTCTACTCAAAACTGTTGGGCAATTATTCCATTATAGATTCAAGCGACAACTAATCGAATTGAAATAAGTTCATTTATGTAAAGCGATATGAACTCGTGCATGTCATTCAAAAATGTAAATGCTCATACAAATAAAAAAAAAAACAATTAATTAAAAATAAACAAAATTATTCAGGAGCAAAGAGAAGAGTTAATAATTCCATAAATCAGTGATAAAGACTAATGTTAATCTCGCATATAAAGTTTGATATATGCATAAAACGGTGTCCGGTGTCAAAGCTATGTAAATTGTTATTAAAACGAGATACATTCTCATTTGTATACCACACAATTAAATTATTATTTTTTTTGTTTTTGTTTGGTTTATTCAGTAAAATTCTCATATTCCGTTAATTAGACTTTAAATTAATTCGTTAATGTTACTTTCATAAGAACATACCGATTTTTTTGTTTCATATTGCTACATTTTTGTTTTTCATTTTGCGACTTCATTAACAATATGTTTTGGGAAATTAATATGAATTTGGTTTATTTACTCGTATTTATACAACAATTAGCTTTGCTAAAGTGTTACTTAATTTACTTATTTACTTCTCTGGGTTGTGGGCTGTAGATTAGTTTGGTTATTAGTTGTGGTTGTGATTTTGATGGGAAAGCAAAAAGATCCGAATTACTTAATTAAACATTTGATTTTTTACTTTTGTTTTGTGAGTAAAAGTTGCAACTGTCCCTTAGTTGTTAGCTTAACACGCTATATACAATATAAGTACATGTTTCAAGTTACAGCTACCCTAACAGCATTCCCTATATACGAATTACAATCCAATTAAACTACAATTCCAACGACCCTTAACATTAATAAATGTGTTTGCTTTTTATTTTTATTTTCCTTCATGTTTTATTTACTAGAGATGTCATTTTTGCAATGTGTAAATTTACTTATGGCATTCATCCATTAATTATAGACTTATATATAAATATGTAGATGTATACATGTATTTTATGGATAAAGAATGCCTGTGTGTGTGTGTGTGTGTGTGTGTTAGTGAGTGTGTGTATAGTTTTATTTCATTTAACGGCTTAGAATTTAAAGTCTTTCATTTCGTAGGAATTTGATGTTGTCTATGTGTTTATATTACTTCATCTTTTATAGCACTTTTCGTGATGGATTAGAGTGATTGAGTGTAAAAATGGTAAAAATGGATTGAATTCGATTTAATATATAAATTTAAGTGTAGGAGAATGCTCTTAAATAGTTTTTCAGTTTTCGTTTTCCTTTACATTAGTTTTTATTTTATTTTTTCTTGTGATTTTTCTCATTTTAATAATTTCAATTCCTATTTAAATAACGATGCATTTTTTTTCACAATATGCACTATTTTCGGCTTGTTTGCTTTGTGTATATATGTGTGTATATATATTTATAATTTTATAAATGCAATTTTAGAACTTACAGTATGTTCAAAAATTTTCCTTTGCTTTCAAATGTATCTCTCATCATTTGTATAACAGTACATAAAAAATTAAAATGTTGATTGAGCACGTACGCCCCCGGCCCATACCCCCACAAAATAGATTAGTTCATATACATATTATATATTAACTTTTGATACTACACTAGACTATGCTATGTTTATTATTTATCTAAGATTTGCTATGCTTTCCATTCGATTTGTGCTACTTACGACTCACAGAAATTTAAACTAATAAAACTTTACTTTCGAGTGCATAATATATATGTGTGTATGTGTGTGTATGTATGATGTAGGTGTATTTGGGTAAGTATTGGAATTATTGGACAGGACTCCAAAAATGTATACACACACGTATACACTCGGTCTATACAAAATCTAACACTAACTTAGGCTAAACTACGTGTTTAAGAGGCCAAACTTTATAGGAGTCTGTTACTGGAGTCTAGGAGCTCGTATTGCAACGGCATTGGTCAGGATCAGTGTCCTGGGTTAAAAGAAACAAAGTTAATTAAAAACTAAGTATATGAAATGGGAAAGGCCGCCTTGAGAAACATTTCTGTGTCCGTGTGTGTGTGTGGGTGTGTGTGTGTGTGTGCTTTAGCTTTAGAAGATAGCGCTGAGCAAAATAGGTTTATAGAAAATACTCGTTATACAAGAAGAACATATGTACTAACACAACAATTTGTTTTTCTTTTCATTTTAAAAATTACGAACTTTAACATGATTACTTTCATAATTTGCTATTTGTTTCTTCATAATGACTTGACTATGTTTGTTTTGTGTGTTCAACTTTAAAGCCTAACATTTTTGTTTAGTTCACATTCTAATATCGTTAATTAATTAATTGTATTAAGTTAAAAGTATTTCGTTTTATTAATATAAATACTTGCTAAACACGTTTAAGGTACAATACATTTTTCAGTTAATCTACAAAATTGCTGCTACCAATTCTTGTATTTAGCTCAGCTTAAAGTTGATACAAAGTTTATTAAGTACATACAATATTTATTAAGTGTTTATTTAGCATATTTTTTATTTTTGTATAATTCACCTATCACGCAAAGGAAATTGACAAGTTTTTTCATGTACGGTGCTCATGAGTATCTGAAAGAAAATCAATATTGTGAATTTCGTCAATTAAATGTCTTAATATTTTTAAATCCAACAATACACTTTTCGCCCTAAGCGAAAAGCTTCCAATAGATCGATTACGATTTGCAGTGAGTATCGAGATTTTAGCGATGATCGCTTGTACTATTGTGAACGCATACCTTAGCGACAAATAACAATCGATAAGAATGTGTATGATCTGGCCGTGTAACGGCTCTGTTAAATGTAAGAACCGTTACTGTACAAATGAGTGCGCGTTTTTGTGCTTATGAAAATCACAGATAAATTTGTCTTTTGCAAACAGAAAAACATTTCAGTAAACACATAAATGAAAATAACCTTTTAACTCCAACATGCTCAATCGAATTTCTCAATGCCTGCAAAAATGGCTAAAATCTCTAATAAAAAGAAATAGTTTGGATTACTTGGATTACTTGGATTACTATAAAAAGCTTACAACAACACCTATTTTTCCCTATCAATGTTAAAGGACAAACTCACCTTGTGTGATTGCGAGTGAGGCCACAGGCGTCGTATGCGCAGAGGCATTTGCGTTAATGATAGAAGCAGTCTGCTGCTGGATTGCCAACGAGGTTGTTGCTATGCCGATGGCACCGGCTCCAGATGCTCCATTCAGTTCTGTGCTTTTGATGTTGACGTCCCGCTCGACCAGTCGTTGCCGTAGAACTCGTATCTTTTCTTCTTTCTGTTCAGTGAATATAAAACAAAATATAAAAGTTGCCACTTATATTACCTTTTTGTAACCTTCAAAAGAATATTATAATTTAGGCGAGATTTATATTGATAGGAAATATCTTTGATTTCTGGTAATATTTTATGTGTGAGTCGACGCGATCGGACCACCATGTTATACTGCTGCCAAAAAAAAATTGCAGTCAAAAGATAACTACTTATTTGAATAACTTTTTGCTCAATATTTACACTTATCCCTATCAGTTTCACATATCATATATCTTTGGTAAATTTAGGATTGGTATTCGTCTTTCTTACCTGGGTTATCAATCGTTGTAGTTCCTCATTTTCTGTTACCAGTTTTTGATAGCGTTCCTCATCCTCCTTCGATATTGCCGAGTCCGGATTGTACTTTGATTCGGCCTTATCCTTTGGATGTCGAATGACCTCAATGACCTATGACCAATTTTTAGATTAGTTTAAGGTCCATGATATGCTATGAAACTTATGCATTTACCTTTGGCACAAATATCAGCAGCATGCTTAGGAAACAGCAGAATATCACAGCTAGTGCAACAAAGGCGAAAGACGCGTCCTGCTGCGATGCAATGACCATGCCCACAGGCGCCGTTATCAGGCAGAGCACAACCACATTATAGATGCTCATGCCCACATAGCGGGAGTCATTGATCTGTTTCACTTTAATGGAACGCGTCTCGTATGCCAAGAACAGTCCGAATACAAGTATTAGACCCTTCACCCCATAAACGAGTCCTGAAAGAATAAATGGAACACAGCATATATAAACGATCATACTAAATTAAAATAAACACACCTAAGTTATTTTTAATTTAAATCCATAACTACGCCATTTAAATTTAAGATATACTTTAATTAAATTAGCAAAGGTATTTTTAAACTTGTTCAACATATATTTGTCCTACCACCGACTAATTCGCAATAATTTAATAATTTACAAACCAACATTTTTTCTACTCACTTTTTAATTGAATTTACTTTGAAATTTCCAATATTTTTAAACTTATAAAATTATTAGGTTTAAAATGTTAAAGTTACGTGAATATAATAAATAAATACCTATATGTGATCAAAACTATGTGTTGTGAAAAATCGAATAATACAGCTAAATGCTATATAAAATAATATTATATATATATTCTGATTCATACCTAACCACATGGAATTGCGTTCACTTTCACAATGCTCAAGCTCTGGACGTATTTTAATATCATCAGTTGTAGATACTGGATCTTCGAGTGGGAATGTTTCGAGTATACGCTGCAGCGGATCAAAGATCTGCCAAGACAGCAATATCACTAAATCTATTGATAAGAGCCCCGAAACCATGGTGTATAGCTTCCAAGGTTCCACTTTTTTCTGTAAAAAAAGTAAAAGATAAGTAAAGTAACTGTTAAATCTGGATCTGTTAAGATGGATTGGACGGGAAATTCTTACCTTTGGGTCAGTTTTTGCTTTTGTTGTAAATCGGTGCACACGCCAGACTTTGCTGAACATAGCACCATATGCTAGTGTAAAACCGGTGGATAATAGCCAAGCTCGTGCCTGACAAATCTGAGCGAAGTCAATTTATTATATATATATATATTGGAGGATATTTGTATATAAACATTTAATACCTTTGGATATTCATCCGGACTGACAAAGCGTCCGTCCATTCCCAGTAAGATGACTGATATAAGGCAGATGATGACGCCAATTAGCATAATGGTATTGCAAACAGGATGTGAGGATTGTATTACTCTAGAATAGAAATAGGACGTATTTAAATATTGCGTATGACTTGTGTATTTTTAGTATGGGTTATTTATTTAGTTACTCACCTTCTATGCTTGTTCCATATGTTGAAGATGATCAGAGCAAAGGCCACGAAAATGCCGCAGCTGGAGATAGTGCACATGCAGACGAATAACGGTAAAGATACAGTGCGAAGCACATGGGTAACAATTGTACGATCCTGCGGCACCTGATTTTATAAATAAATAAAAAGCGAAACAGCAAGATAGTTTTCAATTAGCAATGAGCCCAATAAATAAGCTAACGATTGTCTAGTGTAAAAAATGTTGTAGCATCAACATTTTGATATTTTTAAAAATATTAATTTGTATTCCCTGATGTATTGATCAAAAGTCTGGCAGCATAAAAAAAAAGTTGTACCCCAATCAGTACACTTAAAAACACTTGTTATTAAAATCTAAAATTTTATATTTGAAATACATAGTATTTTCAAACAAACATAATGAAAGGAAAAATGTTCACTTCCGTAATCAGAATAAAGAAAATGTTTCATAGTAATTAATGTTTGCCAAGAAATATGATTTTCTTATTGTTCAATTTGATATCGGTCACTCCAATTCTTAGTAACAAATCGAGGAGTAATCATTTCGCCCCAACTTGGTTCTGACCACAACTTGAATATGCTCATATGGTTTTGTGCGAAAGCTAAGCAGACGCTTGACCTTGAGGAAAATGAACGGATTTTCCGTGTCAAAGCCGAAATTATTGTCCTCCTGACAGGGCCCGAATCGTTCAATTTGACCTTTTGCACGGCCTTGTTTTAACAAAAATTCCTTCAGTTTCTTGCGCCTGGTCTGCACATCTGTGAAATTATCTGGATTAAATTCAATCAGCTTGTGTGCGTGCTTTCTGGCAACAGGTGCAAAACTTAGATTTGGCTGCGTCTCCTTGCCTTGTTGATTCGATCCGTTAGATGGTGAAAAATTGCCAAAGTCTATCGAATGGAAAATGACATTCGCAATCTGGATAATATCGCCGATATTGGCTTTCCAGTGTATAACTCTTGTACTCAGTATTTAGGGACTCTCTATTTATCATTAAAAACTCATCAACTCCATCGATGCAGCCACATCTCGACTGGGTACTGAAATCTCTGTTATCTTTATTTCATGAGGTTTTAGATTCTTCTGTTTCCGCTGCTACAACGGTGGTTAGACGACATTATAATAACATCCTTTTATTTTAAATCTATTTAAATTGTGCTGCTTTCAAAAATAAATTTAGAAATTCCTATTATGGTTACCTTGCCACCAATCCATTGCTCCGTATTTAGCCAGGTTAGATTGTCAAGCTGAGTGTCGTAATAGCCCAGCTTTTCGTATTTTCCTTTTACCATTTGTTCGATCTGAGTGAGCGCTATACGATCGCCCTGAGAGCTGAATGCAACCACGCCCTGTAAAAGTATATACATAAATATATATAACTAGTTTTATAGTACATAATAATGATTTGCTCTGATCTTACCGATACGCCCAAGAACTGTGTTGAATTCATCGCCGAATAGATGTCATCAGCTATTTCTTTGTCCGTATAGGTGAAATCTCGTAGCGATTTATTGCGTGATGTTAGACGTTCCATTGTCTTGTTGAATGCCAGAGCAACGCTCCACACAGCGTCATAGGCCAGCGGCGCCTCTTGGTAGCCCTCGGGATAGCGATCGTGATTAATGTCATATCCCTCCTCGATGAGTGCATGATTCAGTCGATGTCTGTTTTCAAAAGTAATTATTAACATAATTTTAAGATCGAAGTATTTGAACTGTGCTTACCGAAACTCCTCAGCCGTCATGCCGGATATTGTTGTCTGATTGTTTTGGTTCCACATGAGTGCCTCTGTGGTTAAATGCCCCTCGGCAGCTATACGCATTTGCTCCACTGTGCATGTGATGCCCTCGTTCTCCAGATTCGCCTCATACCAATTATCCTCGTACCAGCCTGTCCATTAAGTTCATAAAAGTTAATCGACTATATATCTCAATACTATTAATCATTATCATACATTCCATATTTATGTTGTCTTTATAATTGAACTGCCCTATTAGTCCTTACACACTGTTTGTCAAATATTTCATTGAGGCTTGTGCTTATTTGCGAAAATGGAAATGCTCTTCGTTTTCCGAAATCGGATAAGCTTTCCATTTTGGCAATAGACTATTCAATTAATTAAAATTAATTTTTTTTAATATATAACATTATATTATAAACTAAAAATATATGGTCTATGGATCATATTTATTAATAATCTTAGCTCAATGGGAAATATTGTTAGATTTTTGAAATGATGTTTTTTTTTTGAGAATTACAAAACCCTTACCAATGAAGAACCAGACATGGGCACGTCCATATAGCTGCTGTTTGTACATCTCGCAGAGAACCCGTCTCGCTGCTACCACATAAAAGAGTCCCACAATAATCCGGGCATCCTGGCGTCTTAAATTGCGTACTGCGTCTGTTGGATCGGATAGAAATGATTGTCTTGTTACGATTTCGACGCCCGCCTCCATACAGCGATTCTCGAGATCTTCCACAGTCTACACAGTGAAGAGGTGAATTATTTGAAATGTGGATTTGTTGACGAGTTACGAATAGAGTAATACCTACCGATATGAATACCTCCTCGGCCTGCTGAAGAATGGCCACGCGAGACCAGCCGAACTTCTTCATTAGCTTGATGCGAGTTGGATTGTGCACCGTAGCCGAGGGATGTGTGCGAAATAGTGTTGGAAAACGCTTGCGATCGGATAAAGCGGGACTTGAAGCGCCATAACATAGCTATAGTGTGGGTAAATCCAGTAAAATAAATACATTTACATATATAAATGTGATTTATTTTGTGTTTTCCACTTTGCTTACCACAATTAAGTTCCACATTTTGGCTGCCTCTGCCACAGTGGTGCACACAGTGCTGCAACCCGCAAGCAGCATCAACTTTTGTGGCTTATTATATAGTAGATTGTACATCACACTGGCGCCCAAACCGGGCTCGCACTGTACCATGAAATGAGAAACTGAATTATAAACGTGTACAAAAGCCATTTGGCAAATGGCATGACCCAGTTTGTCTGCTGCCAGTAAAGGACTCTTCAATGCTGGTTTGCATAATAAAATTAAAATAATGTTGGCAACGCCAATCTTGCCACAAAATACGCATTAGTCAACCTCAAGACTCCATTTAAATCTAATATGTATTGATTTGTAGTTTTGTTTTACAAACATGTTATAAAGTTTTATTTCGTTAAGCAATCAGTTCACGTCAAATAATAATCGGGTTTGTAAGGGAACTAGAAATGTTTTTCTTTTGTTTCTTTTAATGGACTTTGTTTATTTAAAAATATTTCACATGGAAACGTTTTAGAATGTTTTCAAACTTTAGTAAAACAAACTTAACATAACAAAGGTATGAATATACAAGAATGAATTATAAAATAATAACGAATTAAGTTTCTTATTTTCTTTGAATTATACCAAAAAATAATCAATATATTAAATGGAATGAAATAACTTATATAATTAATGTAGATATCGGAAGTTGTTTTTAAAGGTATATGACTATATTGAGGAAAATATATCAACTTCAGACTACCATATAAAATAACTCTGTTGAAAGCTGACTTATTATATAAACAAATTATTTGATACCTGAAAACAGAATTTTAAATTTAAAAAGTTGTGCCTAAGGCTCTTTTAAAGATAGAATGAAGTTGAAAGTTCCGCAACTAATAAACAATTAAAAATATTATAACGAGTCAACTTTTAAGTCTCTTCATATTTTTCTTGATACAATGAATAATTAATGTTTTTTAGATGAATTGCCAGTCGTTTGTCAGTATCAACTGGCACTTTAGCATTAAGCATGCACTCATTTGCATTCACTTCATGATGATTCATTAATTTTTGCCTCTAATGAAAAACTCATTTACGCTTTGTTTAAGTTGACTTTGCGTGTAAACAACTTTTGTAATTGCTTGGCTTCGTGTCCAGTAGCATTGTTTTCCCTTTTACATGCATATATATATATATATATATACATAAAATATATATATTTATTTTGTTCTTTTATATATTTTCCTGTACAGGGCATTACCAGTTGTAATATTGCAGAATATAAATCCGGGGCTCGCCGCATTATGAGCGCACTTGTTTAATCGTTTCGGTGTGTGTGCGAGCTCTTTTCTAGGGACAATTCACACATCAAAGTAGGTCAAGCAAAAGGCAGAGGCAACAGCAACAGCAACAGCAGCAGCAATGGCAACGGCAACGGCAACGGCAACGGCAACGGCAGAAGCAAAGCCAAAGCCAGCGGCAAGAATTGCGTGCGACCTCAGCCTCTGTCGCTTGTTGCCATTTTGTCATGAGATAGATGATAATGATGGGCATGTGGCTCGTAGGTGGTGCACAGAGATGCCAACTAATTATGCAGTATTTAACGGAAGCTGTTTGCCTAAGCCAGCGACGCTAGACAGCATAGTCCCCAGTTAGTTGGAGTCCATATTCTTAAACTGAACTTAATTCAAGCAGTTCTCAACACGCTCCCCATATACCATCAAAATGTTTACACACATGTGTAGGTATGTATACATGTGCCTGGTCAGGATTGTCTGTCAGCCTTGAATGGAAATAAAATGAAACTGAAATGATGGGCTGAGCGCGACAAAGTGACCTCATTCAAAACTCAAAACAAGTTGTTAAGCTTTCGCTCACTTAAAACTAATGAGCTACGCCTATAAATAGACGCCACTTCAGATACGGACAAACAACAACACACACACACACAGTGAACCGAAATGTAACTGTAACTGTAACTGTAACTGTAACTGTACACGTAAATGTGAATGTAACTGTTAATGGAAGTCTAGGGTTAGTCCCATCCCTTTTCTAAATTCATAAGCATAACAGCTCGGTCGCCAGGAGCATTGATAAAATTTCGTGCAAGCCTCCGACTAGCCATTAATTATGACATACGACATTTATGCGAGTAAATAAACAAACATATATATAAATATATATATACATACATACATACATTGTCAAGTTATAGGGCATTCTCGCAACCATTTTCACCCAAATTCAAACCAATTTGAGGAGCTAAAAAAATGTTTTCTAAAATAAAAGCCACTTAAAGAAAATAATCTGGTAACAGCAAATCCCGACTGAATTCAAAATATATATTATATAAAATATTATTATAGAATTAAAAAAAAAACTAAACATGAACGGAAAACAGCATAAAATCTATTTAAATTATGAAATTAATTCACAAAATGAACAATTTGAGTAAGTGTTTTATAAGAGTAATGGTGTTTAATTATTAAAAGCAAACACAATTTATAAATTACTATAAGTAATATATATAATAATATCCTATACAAACAGCACAGAATAAATAATTCATCTTATATATGTAACTTCAACTTATCGATTTTACTGAGCTCGGCTGAGAATGTTACACATTAAGAACAATGCCAAATGAAGGACACATCTTAAATACAATTATTTTTTAGATCAACATAACCAAGCAGTACATATTCGTTTTATGTTGGGTATTAAATAAACTATATTGAGATTTATTAGGAGACTTAATGAAAATGAAATGCGTTGATAACAATAAAATGTGGTTCCAAATTAAGTTGAAATTGATTTGAAGAACACTTACGACTAATACCCTTTATACCCTTTATGCGCAATATAACAAAAGCATAATAAAACGCTACTGTATGTCACCCCCTAGAGAAATATGCTAATGAATGCCAAGTAACGCCCCCACCCCACCCAATCTACCCAAAAACGTAGCAACCGACGAAAGCGACAAAACGGAAAACGCTCGCAAAAACAAAACGCAAAAGCGAAACAAAATAAGTGGCACCCAAGGGGTCGAAACTAGTCGCACTTACAACATACGATGTATCAACGTATCAACGTATTTACTGGGTTGCTGTTACTAGTTGTTACTGAGTCATGTCTCTCTGTCTCTCTGTCTCTCTGTCTTTTTGTCTGTCTGGATCAGCTTATCATATAAATGGTGACATTTGATACTGAACGTGTATGAACAAATATGAACTCACCTCGCTGTCATTGCTGTGCAGGATGAGCTTGAAGCCTGGCAGCAGATTTGGCTCCTTGTTGACATCTTCCAATGCCAGTCTTGCTGCCGGCATGCACGCCTGCCCACCCTGCCATCCTCCCTTGCCGGCAATTGGAAATATGCCGCCAATGTGCAGCTCATCCGGCTTGCCGGCCTCGCTGCCCTCCAGCTGCGGTGTGCCGATCAAACAAAGCAAAAATATCCAAAACGTAACAGCACCATCACTTGTCATATCCTGCAGAAAAATGTTCAAATGTGATTACCGCATCACAAATCCAAATTTCATATACAAATACAAATACATTTACAAATCCAAATACAAATACAAATAGAAAATCAAACAAAACGACCAAACAGCGAAATGGCGACACGGAAAACGGATAACGGGAAATGAGAAACACAAACGTGCCTTAAGCACCGTTTTATGTGTCCAGCGCAATTTTTTTTACGACTCGCTTCGGATATGTTTTTAGCCAACGCGAGCAATTTTCTGCACTCCACGCTTGAAAGGTTGGGCCCCATTTGGAAACGTACATGTTTCCACCGGATTGGTTGTCCTTATTCGTTCAACTCATTTAGAAGGATATCTGTGTAGGTTTGCCGGCTAAGCACAGTTGATGTTAACTGAGATATTATTTTATTTAAATTTTCATTTTAAATAACAAATAATAACCGCACTTTAGATAAACGTTTGCACATTATGAATTTTTAATGTGATTTCAATTTAATAGATTTTTAATTTATAATTGATTATTGCTTTTAATTAGTTTTAATTCTACAAAAAATTTTGCTTAAAAAGTTTTTTGACAAATACGATACTTTTTCAATTGAATGCTGAAATTATTGTCAGCCGATGACTGCATAAAATGTTTTTATGCAAATTGAGGATGCAAAACCCCTAATAGTAAGTTTTATAAACTTTGAAATCGTTTAAGGTCAGAACTCGACACAGGTACAAATTATCTATATTGCTTTAGAGTATCACAAAGTTGTTTGCATCTTTTTGTAGGCACTTAAGTAAGATTGATTTATATGCGAGCAAGCTCGTTTAAACTTTTTTTTTAGAAGTTCTTTGAAAATTACAGCATTTTGTGCAGCTTCGCATAACATTTGTTTCTTAAGAAATTGACGTGCGTTCAAAAACCTATTGACCTAAATCAAAAATAACAGTTTAGATAGAATTAGATGTAACCCAAAATGTTTTTTTAACTCTAGTGCCATTAAACATAGATTCATATCAGTTGCTTATTTTTAATATACCATAACTAAGAACCATGAATATAATAAAAATATACTGCTTTCTACAATTATTTTTAATAACGCAGAATCACAGCAAGTTTTTTATTATTCTTAGCAGCCAATTTTTATTCGAATATTTTTGTCTATTTGCTGCTTTCTTCTCTTTTCTTTACCTGCCGATATGCTCTAGTTTATTTAAAGGTCAACGTAAGTAAATACCAAATTTCGTTTGCCCTTAAATAGTTCTGATTTGATTGCGAGTATACTAATTTCGTGTTGATTTAGAAGCTTTTAAGCTCTTGTTCAACTGACAGTTAGGACAACAAATAAATAAATAATTAGATTCTATTTCGATTCACATATTTTTCTTTTCCCTGTGTCTGGTGCTCGCTCGTCTCCACACATTCTCCCCACATTCAGCAAGGTCATTTTGTTTGGCGTTTGGTTTTATAGCTTTAACCTCAGCGCAGGCACCGCACTACACACTCAGCTCGTTCTAAACTTTAGCCAAGCGATTGCTTATGAAAAGCACAAAAAAAAGAAGAAGAAAAAAAAACAGAATAACTGTTTTTCCACAGTCGGCTGCTGTCGAATCAGCTTGGCGAGGCTACGCTCATTGTGCGCTCGTATGCGTGTATGCGTGTATGCGTTTGTGTGTGTGTGGGTGTGTGTGTGGGCGTGTGTGTCTGTGTGCGAGGTAGATACACATAGGCGCACAAATACGCTTGTTCGATATATAAGCGCTGTGGTTTTTGAATGGCAGAGCGCTCAAAGGTAGGCAACATTCATCTCACAGCTCGAGTTCAATGTTTGCCCTCAAATGTAGGCAACATTATTTTCACAGCTAGAGTTTCAATGCGCATTAAAAGTCTTCTTTCTGTTGTACTCCATTCACAACTCCCATAGCGATAGTGAGGGAGAGAGAGAGAGACAGAGAAAGATAAAGAGAGTTTGAAGCTTGTTGTCAAGTGTTCGAAGCGTGACAGCACACATTATTGTACCAGACACAGTCACAGACACGTGCCCATAAATGTAGGCAGTATTTGTTTTGCGCATCATTCAACGCGCGCCCCCAAATGCAGGCAACATATTAATTTGCGCGGCGATTATCGCCACTGCTGCGACTAAAGCGTTCATCAAGCAGCAATCTGCGGCAGCCGCATCACTTTGACACCTTGTGCGAAAAATGGAGCGAAGTTGTTGTTGATGCTGTTGTTGCTATTTTGTGCCTGGCTGGCTGCTGGTGGGCAACTTCCGCTGACCTAGTTTCAGGCACACATACACGCGTTAAATAATTACGCGAGCAGTGCGCGTATGTGTTGACTGTGAGACCACTTTTTTGCCACTTAAGCACTTCGGTGCATCAACCAACCAAGCCAGCAGCCAGGCTTATCCGCATTCCTCCCCTGCCTTGCCCGCCTGCCCTTTCGCTTCACATCAGTTCAGTTTACAGATAGGTTGATTTCGTATTTCAGTTACTTACTTTGCGTATGCCGTACAAAAAATGTGATGCGATTTGGTTGATTGCTGCTGATGCTGCCTGAGCCGGCGCTTCGATTGTTTCATAAGACAATGACTAAGACTGTTTTGGGGGCCAATACTCAATGTTTGTTGTTACTGTTGTTACTGCCTTGCTGTTGGTGTTGTTGTTGTTGTTGTTGCTGCTGGCGTTGTTGTTTTGTTTGATGACTGCGCATTACAATCGATAATCCCATGCACAAATGCAGCTCAGCGCAACGGCATTCGCGCAAATCCATTTTAATGAAATGCCGTAAGCCGCACAGATTATCCCTTAAATGCTGATTATTTGTTTCTCTAGCACAATTTGTTGCTGCACTGCTGCTGCTGGTCCTGCTTCTGCACTTCAAAATAACACAACAACAACAGCCGACAAGGCGTGGAGCTTTACAAACAAATTTAAAAAAAGGAAAAAAAAACTAAAAGCTTCAAATTGAATTTTAAATTTTTATCAGCTGCGTTTTTTTATTCCACTTTTTCAGACTTTTTTCTTCAGCCTTTGCTCTTGCTTGGAGCTGAATAACTTATTTTCAAGTATGTTTTAGTTGAATTTTGTATTTGAAATTGGTTGTATGCTTTGATTTTTGTTTTTGTTAAACTTTTTCAGTGAAATTGCACGTGTTTGGAAACATTTCTTAATTTATCGCACATACACATACACAAATTTGGTTGTAATAGGCTTGGCTTGTTTTATACACAAAATTTTTGTAAAAAACTTTTTCGCATTGTATTTGGGGGCGAGGCGCGCTGCTTTGTGTTCGGTGCGTTCCACATGTATCCGACGACTGGAACTCCATGACTGACATTCGCATACATCGACGACATTGGCTTGGGCTAGCGCCAAACACAGAAAACAGGCAGTCAGCCAGCGAGCCAGCCAGCAAGCCAGGCAGAGTGAGCTTTTTCTACTGAGCACAAGCTTTTCGTATGGAGCGACTGGAAAGCGTCGCTGCCTGAAGTCTGCTGCTTGCTGCTTGCTTGTCTACCGCTGGCCTTCCAGCTGGGCAAATGCGTGAGTGTTGGTAAAGTTTGATTTTTAGTGGGCGCGAAGTTGATAACTGTCAATTGTGTGTGCACCGTAATTATGACTTAAGGCCACTCTTGGCCACTCGACGCCCAGCGTTGGCCGGCATTTTGCGCTCTTGGCTTAAGTTTAGTTTGTCAAATGGCCGCAAAAAAAGAAAAAAATCAAATCATAATAGAAAAAAAATGAAAAAAAGAATTTTATGCAGCCAAGGACGATTAGCTTCAACTTATGGCCAATGTCAGGCGGTGTTTGTTTTGAAAGCGAAAGCCATTATTATTGGCCTGGCCTGGCCTGGCCTGGGCCTGGCATTGCATGCCAAAGTTTTTGGGGTCGTAATACAGTCAAACATGCAAACACGCACGGGGGCCACACAAGTGTTTCCGCTGCCAGGCACACACACGAACATGGGGCAAGGTGAGGTCCTTGTCATTTAACTCACTTGCCGAGTTGACCTTTTGTCGTGTGTGCAATTTGCAACAAAAAAGAACAACAACGGGACAATACGAAAACAAGAAAACAACTTTATGGGTTGCCAGCTAATACCCGCAAATGCCACGCCTTGAGTCAAAACGAAAATGGCCCTCAAATCGGTCGGACCTCACCCTGTGCGCGACCACTTGAATGTTTGGCGAGCTTATCAAGGCTCAAACTTATTGAATTTTAAATCAATACATTTCCGGATAAGCCAATTAGTTTACCTAATTGCACTGAATAAATCATGGTCATTTGCACAACTACACTGCCCGACGTAAGTAAACGCACCCAAACGCAATTCAAGTAAATTAAAGAAATTTACTTCAAAAAGAATTACCTTTCTGCATAGGAAATAAATGAAATTGCTACTCAAACCATAAAATATTTACCCGAACTTTTTTAAAGAGTCAGATTAAAGAATGGATGGGCAGGAATAAACTAGTCTTGTAGGGTGCGAGAAATTTGTAACGGTCTCTATATCTATATATATATATATATATATATATATATATACCTGCTGAAATTTGTAACGTGCTCTATATGTATATTCTTGTTTTATCTATCCAAACTAGTTTTGAAACTATCTGGATGCATTTTTGGCACTTATTCACCTTTTTGCTGCAGGCAGGAGGGCTACACTTTTTTGAAATAACTACAAAAAATGATTTAGAACGTAAAAAAATAACAATATTTTGAAATCAGGATTAAAACATATACTGGACTTTAGACTATTATACACATATATTTATTATACAAAACAATATATAATTATATATATATATCAGAACTCATTCAATACATTTATTGAATTTAGTTTAAAAGTTTAGAAATTACTCCGATAAGGGCTATATAATAAATTATCTGAAATAGCTATCGACAATAATCGTTTCGCATATAACCAGGTTTAATATGGTATTTCTTCTATTGAGAGATTAAAAAAATAATATTAATATTTTAGTTATTATTCTTTCAATTTCGTATATTGAATTTCTTAACGTTTTTTTTTTTAAAGAATGTGCCACTATTAAAGGGTTTCGTCTTACTAACGGTGTGAGAACAAGTTATTCAATTTTAAAAATATTTTATGCGTTTTCACTTTTTTACAAAAGTGTTGTAGAAGGGAAAAATTAGTTTAAATATAGATTGAGGATGCTTTTTGGAACTTAAGTTACGGAACTTTGAAAATTTCACTGGAAGGTGGATAAAACTTTACCCCGCTCATTTAAGAGAATTTTTGTCTGATTGGGTTTTGCAGATCAGTTTCATACTCATTATTTGTTTAACAGATTATTAGAAATTCACACAAAGTTAAGTAAGTGGGTCAGAAATAAATAGTAAAATTAAAACTTTGGCTGGACGAGTGTAAATTTAATTTAATTTATTTAATTATTACTTGTGTTCGTCGAATAACTCATTTAGTTGTTGAAAATGATCGGAAGCTGTTGTTGTTATTGTTAAGAATATCAATTGTTTATATCAATCATGAATAAAAGAATCACTCATGAGCATTGGCAGGCAAAGTTCAAGTTGTCTTTTGGCCAAGAAGCACAAAAGATTAACATGCGCTCAGCTCGGATCGGCTTAGTCTTGTAGTCTTTGCACATACACACACATTTACACACCCACATACAAATGCGCATACACATACATATATACAGACACAATCACTTACACACACACAGAGACACACACAATCGCATATCTTTTTAAATTGTTGCACGCCTCGTTTCAGGACAGCGCCCCCTTTAGCGCTCACCCTGGGGGCAATCCTTGTTAAGAGTTTAGCATAGCGAAAGGGAGCCTGAGGGGGATGGGCGTGGGGGGATGGTAGTTGGTAGGGGTTTTGGCCGTGTAACAAAGGCAAATGCCTGGCATGCGTTTTTCACATTGTTCCATGCGGTTGAATAAACACAAGCCGTTACAAACACACACACAATCACTTATGCATTTTATGAGCTGCACACACACACACATATACACTTAAAGAGCCATACACATACAGAAACACACACACACACTCACAGAGAGAGAGAGACACTTATTCGCTCGCTTGCCTCGACAGGCTTACAAAATAAACATTGCGGTGTGTATTTTGTTTGTACACACTGCGTAAACGTAATGTAAGGCCACTCTTCTTTACCTACCCACCTGGCTGACGACTGTCAGTGGCCAACGACACACACAAAGAATATATACACATATACACACACACATATACACTCACATACACACTCACATACACACTCTATACACACACTGCACGTAACGTAGTCCATGCAGCAGAGCTCAGCAGCCCGGCAAACCATTGTGGCAAAATGATTTAACCCGTATCCGACTTGCTGTCAACTACAGTTAAGCTATCTGTTTATTCATATAAGTTGGGGAAGATATTACCTCAAAATTAGTAAAATACAGTCCAACTTCTGAATATCTGCAAATTGCTTATATCTTCTCGATACTTCGATGTCAAGCAAAGACGAACCATTCGGACTAAACAGAGACTCATTGTATATAAGTTCACTAGAGAGAGATAATCGACTGTAAAGAGACTCATAATCATAAAGTTAAAATATAAATTTGAAAAGTTTTTCCATTCCCTATTGAAAATTGTTGCTTTGCATATAAAAATGTTCTTTTCTCATCAATTTTTAATCTCAAAATTGGTGGATTTTTTGAAGAGTTTTGACTTTTGCCTTTAATAATTCAAATATTATGGTCCTATTTACTTAATTAATATTTGTTTATATTAAATTTTTAAATTTTTTAATTTACTTCGAGGGAGCCGAAATTTTAATTTACTCGTTTCGAATTGCGGATAAATTCCATCAAACTTTATGCATTGTTATTAACAGCTTGAGCTTTTCATTTCAGTGAAAATGTTGATGTGTGTGGTTAGCAGTTGGGTTAAAAGTGAACTAATTTGCATAGACCGCATGGAACAATGCGCAGGCAGCTGCACGAGGAGTTAACAAAAAGATTCATTAGGGCCAATCAGTGCAAAGCGCGTCGGGCCGAGGGGAAGCAGGTGACAGGACGGCAATAAGGAGGGGTTGGGTTGAACGTATGTAAATATGTAAATATGTATGTGTATTTGTAAACAGTTTTGTTGTTTGCCTTCTAAATACGCACGTTCTACTTTAAACAAAGCGTGGCTCACAAAAACATACACGCACACAGATATGCAGGCACACACACGTGCTGGTCTGTTGTAAACAACTTATGCTTGTGTATGTGTGTGTGTGTGTGTGTATGTGTGTGCAAAACAAATTTCAACTTTACGCCCAAAGTTTATTTTTATGAGCAAAACTTTAAATAATGAAATTATCTGACAAGAACTTGAAGATGGGCAAAGCATAACACAAAGAGCAACAAACGAACGGAGAAAGAGACAAAGACAGGGAGAGAGATAGAGAGCTTGTGAAAAAAGAGCAGAGCCAGAGCAAAAGAAAGTTATGCGTCTGTGTGAGATCTTTGTCTCTCTCTCTCTCACACATACATACATAAGTTGATGTTCGCTAGCTTTTCCACAAAAAAGAAAAATCCAATCATTGGGCGTGCACAAGTTACGCACTCATTTAATTTTCCCAAATACTACCTTCATTTGTACCTCCGCGTTTCGTTATCAAATATTTATTTACACTTGAGCTATAATAATTCATTGATGCATTGAATGCCAGGCACAGGCTCGTACATTTGCCTTAATCGGTCTTGGGCACGACCCGGCAACGTAAACGTCAGGACTAACCTTTAGCCGTTGTCCTTCAACGGCGCCGTCGCTGTGAAAGCAACAGCTGTGCGCGCTCTCTCACGCTCTCTTTCCCTCCCTTTCTCTCGCTCTCTCTGTCTACATATTCCCTGTCTTTCCACAGAGCTTTCGACTTCCAGTTTCGAATTAGTGGCCAGAAAGCTTCGTTATCAAAGCTGCACAAACGTAAAGAGAAAATTGTAGGTATTGTCAAAACTGAGAGGGCTTCTTGATAAATTTTTCTTTTTTAAGTAAACCTCAAGCTCAAGAGGCAGAGGCAAAATAAGAATAATAAATAAGGTGATAAGGATGACTATGTATATAGTTTTTGAATAATGGCAGTAAAAAGCATTTGTCTAATAAGGTTTGACGAACAATATGGTTTTTCTTAATTTTCACATTTTAAGCAACAACTATGACCAACATATATTTCTAAACAAGTACGATCGGCTATCTTAGACATGCCATTGCCGTCCCCTCAACATTTATATAAATCATGAACGATCCTATATATATATAAATTCTATATATAATATAATTATTTGTCAAGGTGATAGTTTGGTTAGGATGATAGTACCAAAAATAAGTATTACGCAAGAGTTTATCTTCCAACAGATTGCTACCATCAGGGCTTAATTATACTTGAGTCCGATATGAAAAATGTTTTCTTTTTAAGTTAAGAGCGTAGTTATTACGTTAATATACGCCTTGTATTATTATATTATATTTTATTCATGTAATACCATCTACCAGTGTATACAAAATATGTGAATTTGTAAAAATTTCAACTACAATTTTTGTTTTCCCAATTTGGTTATATTACGATAAAAGACTTTTAATACACTGTTGAACTTATCCAAATAAAAAAAAATATTTTTATCATGCAGAGTATGTTGTAAAGAAATTGTAAATGGATGTAAATGGAGCATCAGTCATTGAACTCGAAGATAGGCTTGCCGTTGGCGTCCCAGCTATTTTTGCACTTTTTGAATGCACAAACCAGATAAAGAGCTGCAAAATATATATGAAGAGAATAGGTTAATAGGTCGCAGTAATAGTACAAATTTCACTGCTCGTTCGAAATACAACATTTACAATACAAAAATTAATGAAATTAATAATAAAATAAGAAATTCGAATTTAAAATTATTAATAATTATAAAAGCATTCCAAATTTAATTATGCATGTCTGTAAATTGTAATTATCGAGCGATCACTGTACCTAGATTTGTACTCACTTGTTGCCTCCCATTCGGATTTGGAGAGCGTACCTAAAGGTCGGCCGCGCTGTGTGCCAAAGGTTTTTGCAACATGCATAAACTGCTCATCGTTGGCACAACGATTGGCCTGAACAGACTCCAGGCCGGACATGCGCTGGAGCAGCTGGCGGCCCTGGGGCAGCGTCTCCTTGTAATAATCTGCAAATGTGTTGCGCCGGATCAACTGCAGGCCGTGCTTGCGACCCAGTTTAACCAGCGTGGGGAAATGCACCAGAAACTCGGGACAGTCGACAACGCCCTCCAGATGGAACTGATACTTGGCACCGAACAGCGGCGGCGCCTCTGTCACCATATCTTCCTCAAACTCAATGCTGTAGACATCGTTGCCGAAACGCCGGGCATCGGGACCGACGGCTCTCTGTCTCCGCATGATCTCATATGCATCCGGAATGGTGGCTATAAAATATCCACCCGGCTGCAGGCACTCGGCTGCGTTGCGCATCATGCAGTCGGCCTGGCTGAGGGACTCGAAGCAGTAGTGGAACGCAAACTGGCACGACACCAGATTCAGTTGCAGCGATGCATCCTTGTAGCGTTCGCGTAGACGCACCATTGTTGAATCGCAGGCAAAGAATTCGGCAGTGAATTTGTGGCCAAATTTCGATTTCTCGGCACGCTGCAGTATATCCTGATAGCGACGCTGGCATTGCTCCACCGACACCTCCGCAATGTCAGTGCAAATCAAATGTGAAATAAGCGCCTTGTCCCACTTGAGCAGATCGCCCCCCTTCCCGCAACACATGTCCAGCACACGGAGAGCATCGCCGACTCGCTTCTGATTCTTAATTAACGCCATATACTCACTGATCAGCTGGCTCTTGATCCAGTTGTTGAAGTTGCGCATAAAATAGATTTTCGATTTGTGACGCTCCCTTCGCCCGGCCTCCTTCAGCTCATTGTAATGATTAGCCACCACATGTGTGTTGGCGGCACCGCTGCCCTCAGCTTCTGCATCAGGTTCTGTGTCAGCCGCTGAGTCTCTGTCAGGCTGGACATTCGCTGAAAGTGATTTGTCTACTTTCCTTGTGACATTGTCTTCGCTTTCCTCGTCGTCGGATAGTTTACTCCGTGCAAAATCTTCATCCGCTGTATTTGGTTCATATCTTCTGCTCATTTTTTATTATTTATTCACAATGCGATTAACGCGTTTACCGCTTAATTGTGAAAAGTCTGTCCGCGGCACTAACCGAACAGCTGTTTTAAAATCAATCTTTTGCTTATCGATAAGACAACTCTGCTCGATTAACAATAAGCGTATGAGCAAGACTTAGTGACGACAACAGCTCACTTATATGAGTTGTAAGAAATTGTGACGTCAGTGGAAGAGGCGTTCATTCGTTTTAGTAACCTTATCTGACTCACTTGTTTCACATGTGGTAAAAGGCAGATTTTAAATGCATTTTCGTGCATTAAACAGCGCTCTTTTTAAGCAATTCATTAAAAATAAATACAATAGCCGCAGCATGGCCTGCAGCAGGTACGAGTATGTGAAAGGATACGAACAGGACGACAGAATATTGCCAAATGTTTGGATTGTGATACGCATAGACGGAAAAAAGTTTCACAAATTTGCCAATTCGCACAAATTTGAAAAACCCAACGATGAAAATGGTAAACAGTATTAAAATTATCACACATAAATTGTAGTAAGATGCTTCTTTCAACGAGTGCAGCGCTGAATGTGATGAATGCCGCTGCCATTGGCGTAATGCAGGAGTTCCGGGACATTGTGCTGAGCTATGGCCAGAGCGATGAGTACTCGTTTGTGTTCCGCAAGGATACGGACGCATTTAAGCGTCGCGCTGCCAAGCTGTTAACGTATGTGACGAGCCTCTTTTCCACCAGTTATGTGATGAGTTGGCCCAAGTGGATGCAACAACCGCTGACCTATGCGCCCTGTTTCGATGGCAGGATCATCCTCTATCCATCGGATGAGAATCTGCGCGATTATCTAAGTTGGCGTCAGGCCGACGTGCATGTCAACAATCTGTACAATACGGCGTTCTGGAAACTGGTGCTGGAGTCCGGTTTGAGCAATCAGCAGGCAGAGCAGCGCCTGCGTGGCACACTCTCAGCGGATAAGAATGAGCTGCTATACCAGGAGTTCGGCATCAACTACAACAATATGCCGGCTATGTATCGCAAGGGCACAATTCTGCTGCGCAAACGTGTGCTCCAGTCTGGGCATGATGAACAGGAGAAAGGCAGGCAGGCAATAGTACCACTTCATGAGGATCTGATTGGCGCTGAGTTCTGGCGGAAGCACACAGAAATCCTAGGCAAATATGTGCCGGGCAAGCAGCAGCTGATAGATGAGCAAAGTTTACCCAAGCTGCTGGAGCAGCAGCTAAGGGATCAGTTGGAGAAGGCCACAATTAGCTGAGGCATTTTTTTACTTATGGCAATAGTTTAATTAGAATTACTACAAAATTACATTAAGCCCAAATTAAAATTGAGCCCGTTGAACTATATATCGATCAGTAGTCATCGTCGTCATCATCATCGTCATCCTCACTGGGCTTGCTCACAGAGCTTCCCTCCTGCTTTTGCAGCAGCTGCTGCTGATGTTGGGGTCGTTGTTGGATTAGGGCATTGCTCTGTTGGACGGCTGCTGCCTGCATGCTCATCCATTGTTGTTGCTCCTCGCGTGCTTGCTCTTCGCGTGCGCGGGCAAATAGCTCCTGTTGCTGGCGCAGCAGTTCCTCCTCTGGTATACCCAGATTCTCCAGACGTGTGCTTTGGCGTCGTCGTTTCGCGGCGACCTCTTTGCAATCGTTGAGCACGGCCTCCGCCTCTTGTTTGTAGTCGTGGAAGTCGAGGCGGTCGAGTGCCTCTAGCACATGCTCGGCATTAATTGTTTTCTTGCTTCGCTCATTGCACACCTCATTTGCCTCGGAGCTGATCAGGTGTATGAATTCGGAGCAGCAGTTGAGAATCAGTTCACGACTTTCGTTCGCAACGCGCACCGTGGGTACCAGTTCTTTGATTATTTTGTTAATGCTGGCGCGTGGCAGTGTTAGCTCATCGTCCTCGGCACTGGGAGGCAGCAGCTCCTCTTGGGGATTAGACATTGCGAGCACGAAAATGTAAACAAAACGCAAGAAACGAAACGAAAATAATAAACAACGATGCTGCTAGGGCTGATTAACCAATATCGATATATCGATTAGTATATTTATATGGTAAGCATTGGTATTTTTTATGATGTTTGAAGCAAACCCTGCAGCTGTCGTTAAGTTAGTGCTGGTAAACGCCAAGAAAAATCGATAGGCACATTTTGTTTAATGCAAAGTAAACAAAATTTATAATTATTGCAAAACTTTTTTAGCATTATGGGCGACTACGATTCGGATGATGAAAAGTCGCAAGTGGAGAAGCTGCGTTACACGAAAGTGCCGCGCGGCATGTTTGTCAGCGGCTGGGATGACGATGCCGACGAACTAATCGAGGGAGACAAAAATCCACAGGGTAAAAAGGCGACTCGCCATAATTTAAATAATAGCTAAATATTGTAATTGTAGCTAGCCTCGACCGCATGATATTATGGGCTGTCAACGAAAACCGCATAAGCGAGGTTCGTGAAGTACTCCAGCTAGATGCGGAGATGGTGAATGCCAGGGACAACGATGGATATTCCCCACTGCATCGCGCCTGCTACAACAATTTTGTGGACATAGCCAGGCTGCTGCTGCAGCATCAGGCAAATCCCAATGCACGCACGGAACTCGGCTGGACACCTTTGCATTCCGCCTGCAAGTGGAACAATGCCGACTGCGCACAGCTGCTGCTGCAATTTGGTGCTGACATCAATGCCGAATCTGATGGCCAACAGACACCATTGCACATCACGGCGACTGTTTCCAATTGCCGCAATACGGCAACTGTGCTGCTCCTGGACCGGAATATTAAGGCACGTAAGCAGAACAACTCGGAAGAGACAGCAGATGTCATTGCTCGTCGCACCGGTCTGAGCTATGTAGTCTTTGAGATCGGCCACGAGGCCTACGACTGTGCGACCGGACTGATTGATTAGTTGACAAGTCTTTTGTTTTTCGCATTTAATAATAATACTTAATGTTAGTTGAAATGTTGCTATTCTCATTTGTTCAACTGGCTGGTGCTGGGGTGCGCACAAAGTGCTCGTAAAATGACTTTGTATAGTTGACCATCTCGTCCTGCATAGCAGCGGGCACAAAGTAGGGATTACCTTGTCCGCCCTCAATGCTGCCTTTTGCCGTATATCGCATGTAGCTAGACACAGTTGTCTCCGGCGGAAGCACAGCCCCGTCCTCGATAACACAGCAATCCTTCAAAGTGCAGCGACGGCCCTAAGAAATTTAAAGTTTATTAACAGAGGAATAACAATTTGGCTGTTTGTAAAAACTTGTATCCCACTCACAATAATGGCATTCTTGCCAATATAGACAAAGGAGCCAATTATGGCCGCCGAGACGACGGCGCCCTCGCCAATGAACACATGATCGCCAATGTGCATGGGAAAGAAAGCGATGCCTTTGCTGAATTGCTTGTAGGGCGGTCTTATTACAGAATTTTTGCTTATCACACAATATCGTCCCGTTCGTACATTGGCCAGATCGCCACGAATGATGGCACCACTCTGCACAATCACCTTGCCGTTGAGCACAATGTTCTGGGAGCCGCAGAGAACCGTTTGACGGCTCACTTTATTCCCGGAGGCCTGTAAACAAGTAAATGGAAAGTGAATGAGTGATGAGGTCATCTTAGGGGGCTAGTTGTAAAGCGACAATAGTACAATAGATATGGGTATTTGGCACTACCCACCGTTTCAACATATTCATCTTTGCTGTAGTATGTGTCCGCTATTTCCATTATATTAACTAATTAGGAAACGAATTTCTTTATTTCTGCCAGTTTAGTTTGCGTTTTCAGCACAGCTGTTTCGATAATTATGCTATCGATATTTATGCTGTTGGCGCTGCCAACTTCTCTTGGCTAGCCTGCTACTGTTCACGAAAATCTGACTGCTACAAGACTTTTTGCATTGCATTGTACAAATTTCATATGGATTTCTGCATATTTAAATTAGTAATTGCTTAGCTAATTAAGCGCACATCATTGCTTGCTTATTGCTTACTTTTGTAGTTACTATATGCGGGTGCTCTTAGCAATTGCAGGTGTTTAGCCCATGTTAACCCTGAACTTTGCATGCGGTTGGCAAACGTAAGCATTGATTGGACCAACAATTATGCTGTACATTCTTGTTCTTCTTGTTGCTTATTGCTTTTGCTGTTAGCTACAGCTGCTGCAATTTGATTAGATCGTTTCTTAATAATTATGCAAAGTAGAATAATATCTATAAAAATAACTGTCTGCTGAGTTCCACAGTATTATTTTTTATTTGTACATGTGACTTAGTTTCCGCCTATATAAAATACAAAATGTTAATATTTAATTTAAGTACATATTAACACTATAAACTACAATTAAAGTTTTTTTTTTTTTTTGAATGCACATACAAATTTATTTTAAACATAATTTAATTTTGTACACTTTAATATTATTGACATATTATATAAAAAAGTATCACACAGCGAGTTTAATATATTTTTAAGTGGCATTCAACAATGCTATGTTGTATGCCTCACACATCAAATGATGTTCCAATTAAATTGCTGTATTTTTTATAAAATCGGGTCTGCCCGGCTTGTTGATGGACTGGCCTTCGACTCGGACTCGGCACGCTCGAACGCCCATGGGCCCTCATCGTGTTGGCCACAATCGCTAATTGGCAGGCATGCAGCCTTTAATGTCTGGTTCTGTGCATGCACAGAACACTCATAACCATATTTATGGAAATTCATTATTATGATGTGCCCACCTCAATTAATGCTATATACAACTTATTACTTGCTGCGTATGCGGCCAGCATGTAAATGAATTGGTTGCTTTCCATTTTTGTTTCAAGCCATTAGATATTTAACTTGGTCGACCTTACCAATAATTCATTTGACCAAATGGCCGGCTGACCATCTGAACTTTTGGCTAATTTATTACAATGAAAAAACAAAAAACAACTGAGCAATTACCAACTGAAATTGAAACTAAATCTTTGTAGAAAAGCCGTCCGTTGAAGGCTTTGGGGTGTTGCACCTTTGGCCTAAGGTTAATAAACTTCAACTTGAAACCACCAGCTAAAGGTTAGAAGAGCTGCTCATGTTTAGTTAATAATTGAAAAATGTATACGCAACAGCAACAGCAGCTGAATCACATGCAGTACAAACAAGCAAACAAACAAACAATTGAACAAATGATCAAACAAACAATCAAATGATTTAAATTTGTTCTTTTTTTTATTGTGGTGTTATGCAAAAAACTTGTGATATTCCGTATTTCTATTTATTCATATTTTATTTATCTTTGATTACATATTAACAATAAACAAACAAAAATTTTGGTCACAAAAAAAAGATTTATTTAAAATGAATAAATTATTTTATTTATACATGTCATGTATGATTTGTTGAAATATCAAAGGCATTTTAAATATTCATATTAATTAAAACAATGTAAAACATGTAATAATGTAATAACAATATGGGGTAAACAGTGATATAGAGAAATAGCTAGAGAAATATCGAGAGATGGATATTAATATATACAACAAGTTGAAATGATAAGAAATTACGCACAAAGAAGAAGACAAAAAGAGATCGAGTAATTTTAATAAAATATTAGTTAAAACAGAATTTCACTCTTTTTCAAATATTATTCAATTCTGGCTCATAATTTGGCTGCCTCACGCTGAACTTGACCATGCCGTACCAAGCATTGATAGATGAGAATCTCCAACTAGTGGCATCTATGTAAATATTTACAATGCTACCTCAACGATGGCCTTGATGATAGCGCTGGTTTTTGTTGGTGTAGGTTTTCCATATAATTGAATGCCCAAAAAGCTAATCAAGATTTAAACACACGCAATGCGCATCCGCATAGGCAGACCGTCCAATTCTTCCAATCTCACGATCTGTTTGCCAGATTATTATTACTAATATTTTGTTTTTATTGTAGTCAGCGCGTGCGCAGCTTAAGTTTGTTTGTTTTTATTGTTTTAGTTGTTGATTTTGAACGTTTTAATCGTTTCTCAAGTTGTGTTGAGGCGAAAACTCAAGTGCGCCAAGGGGCAAATAAAAAACAATCAAAAAAATTCCAGAAAATATCATAAATAATCACATAATTAATAAAGTGAAACAATGCCTTAGAGATATATTTATATATAACGACATCAGCTCATGTCGCTTTGCGAACAATGCGAAAATAAGCAAATACATTAAATGCATTTATTTTTTCGTAATTGCAACTAAAAATGTATAAATATGTTTCATTGAATTCTATTGCGCACAAGGTGAGGTGTGATAGTCCGGGGGGTTGAGGGGAATTAGAAGGGGCAAACGAGGCAGACAACAATTGCATAATATTTTCACTTTTTTGCATGCAAGCAAACAAGTTTTTTGCTCAAGTCTTTTGTTTTAATTCAGCAGCGAATTGACAGAAGCCAAATTTATTATAGAATGTCCGAATATTGACATTATAAGAACAGCAACAGATTGAGATCTTTATAATTCGTAGGAAATATGTAAAGCTATTAAAGATTTAAAATATTTTGAACTATAATTATAAAAAAGTGTTACTTAAATGTTGGAGTAGTTAATTTAGTTAAGTATTTTGCAAAACTTATATTGATAATATCAATTTTTAATTAAAGAAAGTATGAGGCATCTTCCTTTATGATAGCTTGTGAAAAATAGAATTCGTATATTTTATATTTTTATATTGTTCTGAAATGTATTTGTATTAACTTGCGCAACTGACATGCTATTCGAAATCAACGTTTGATGCCTATATCTTATGAAATGGACTAATAAACTAGATTAGCAACTGGTAATCACATAACTCCACCATGGCCACATTTCCGACGCCCCACAAGTGCCTCACAATTTCAAAGCTCAGGCGGGGCAATTAGCCGAGAACCGCCCAAGTTGTGTGCCGCTTGTCACAATCAACCAAAGTCGACAGCGAATGAAAAACCTACAAATATAAAAATTAAGCAAAAAGAGTGAAGCGAGTGAATATTAAAAATTAATTAAACAAAATTTGCTACTAATGTAAGAAACAATATAAAACACATTTAACGTGCACTTGACCTTGGTCGGGCGTTGAGCGAACAGGGCAAAACAAGCGCAAGTCAAACCAAAACAAGATGGGAAAATCAACAGCCGAACACCGAATCACGCATACCCTAATTATGCTAAATATCATTTAAGAATATACTTTTTTATTCACTTGATAATGTTTTTGATTTTATTTAATATTTTCGAACTAAACATAATACTAACAAAATCTTATGTTTTCATATACCACATATGTGCGATTTTATAATTGGAATTAATTTGTTTACTCCGTATTATATTTAATTAAAAACAACATTCAAATATAATACACAATATCATTGCACATTTTTTATTTACAACTTAAAGACTTAAAAAAAAAAAAATTGTGATTTGTAAAAGTCTTGGTAAATAGTAAATTTAATTTATTAATATGCACTACATAAAAATAATGCCAAAAATAAATAAATATTTTAACTTTTGCTACAAATATCTTCATCACTTAAACCACTTACAGAATTAAATTAAATCGAACCACTTTTATTAACAACGTTTATAAGCGTATTTTTTTTTTATAGCATAGAGCATGCTCTTTGGGGTGGTCAGTCTCAAGGGGTACATGGCACATGCTTGTGGTAGTGCCAGGGGGTGAAGGGGGGAATGGTAGTAGATTGTAGACTGTCCTCGTCGCATGCATGCCGCGTAATTCGCTGGCAATAACAGTTGATTTTGATTTCGATTTTGATTTCGATTGCGAGCTTTATTTACTGTCGCTACTTGAACTTCATGAATTTAATTTGTGTGCGTAGTAGTCGACAAAATATTTAACGAGCTGTGGCCCAAGGCGATCTCGACACGACGCCGCTTACATCGCGAATACGTAATATTTTATACATTTATGACGTGGCACATTGCGTGTAATTGACATTCGCACCGATTACTTCCTAATTCGGTGGTCGAAACTGATTCAGAGGCTGATCAACTTTGTTCGTTTGGTTTTGTTTTTATTTATTTTTTTTAATAATTTGAAATTTACAATATATCTTTTGGCTTTGAGTCAGCTTAACTTAAAATAAATTATATTGAATTTTTTAAATTGAATTATTCTTTGTAATCATTATATATATATGCTATACATGCATAAATAATGAAAATAATTATTAGTCATTTTAGCATAATTATTATTCTTAAGTCAAGCATTGCAGTATGAATATAAATCGTATATTGGAATAAATTTACACATTGATAAAAAATATGGTTTTCTAGTCAGAGCTCCTTGACCTTTAACAATTTATTTCTGCCCTCGCTTAAAACACACGAAGTGCGCAGAGAAATTCCATGAATATTGAATAGATATTAATTTTAATGTTCGTAGTTCCTCTTATCCGAATCGTTTCGGAAGCCACGCTTCGTATTGCAAAATTGTTTTCCAATTAAGCACCCACCATGAGCAAGTAACTAACAACTTCCTAGCCAAATGCGGTGCACACTTCGGGCCAACCTTCGGGCCAGTTGGCCATAATAAGCCGGGCCAATGCTCCACATAAATGGTAGCTATTTTGTGAGCTGCCAACCGAAGAACGTGTGTGTGTGTGTGTGTGTGGCTGAAAGTGTGTTTTAAGTATAAAACCTGACACATTTGCAACTTCATTGTCAATCATTGTCAATCAGATATTCGGCCACCCAGGCAACCACAAACATCACTTCGACAATGACACTGAGAGCGTCTAAGAAACCTTTAAAGTTCACTCAACTTCATAACTTAAGAGATTTAATTGATGTAGATATTGGGCTTATTTAACAAACATTTGACAACTTATACCCATGCAAAATTGAAAATGTACCATTGATAAATAAAATTTCTCTTCTCCATTATTGTAAATTATTTTGCATGCTAATAAATATATTATGAAAATTTAAATATGTTAAAAAAATATATATTTAATTTATTAACTAAGGTAATAGCAATAATATTTATTCAAAACTACGAATAAATATTGGACTTCTCTTAGAAACGTTTACAGGGTAACTGCTAATTGATCAGTTGTTACTGGCCCATTCTAATTTGTTAATTAACGCTTATCAAAGTCGTTGAAATGGCCAAGGCAAGGAAGTCAAACTTTAGCACATTTAATCTCATAATTCGCAAAAGGTTCAATTGACGGCCTGCCAAAATAGAAACGAGACCCCGCCCAAAAAAATTGCGTAACACCCTCTTCGAGGCTGTTCATCAGTCTTGCCCCTGGCATACATATGCCAAAAAAGTCCGAAAAATAATAAATACTATTTTCAGGTTCAAAACTATTAGCGTACGCTTGCCAAGTCAATAAACCGATCAAAATTGGAACAATCTGCATGCGCGTTAAACAAATGAAATAATCAATAAAAAATACTCTGGTATTTATTTTTATATTATTATTATATTTTTAAATACACTTGCTAAGAGTTGAACAATTTTATATCGTATTGTATGCATATTCTAGAAAGGACAATTATTTCATATATGTTATCAATAAGTTAATTTATATATTATTTACAAAGTGTACATAACATCTTCCCCAGCTATATATTGTATATATATTTATCTCATTGACCTCTTGTTTTTAATGTTTAAGTCAACCTTTAAACTGGTTCCAACTTGATAAAATATGTCATTAGTTAACTCTGATCATAATTTATCTTCGAAAATAGGTAATTACATCTGTAAGAGTATTAAAACTTCGCCAGTTTCTAGTTAACAGTTATCTTCCATTTGTGCTGTTTTTGTTTTAGTTTTTTATTTTATGACAGCTGACAACTGTTGCCTACCGTTTTATACACGATGTAGTTTTTTATCTTTTGTTTGCTATTTGGGGCCACTTGTCGTGTGGCTTCTATCGATCGAATCACATTCGCATTTGTCGATGCCGCATGCAAAGTCAGCCTCGGGGCATGGTTAGTGGCAATAATGTTTTAATTAGCAGTGCGAAGCACGGAGTGGAGCTAAGGTCAATTCTATAAGACGACCACGCCCCGTTGAGCATTATGATACAAGCATTGCTATCATCATTATTACTTCAAATAATAATTATAATCAGGCAGTTGGATGTGCATTCAATTCCAGTTTCACGCTACAACTCTGCGCATTTATTATTAGTTTTAATTTGTAGTTGTGCGACGTTAAGCGCGCACATTAACAATAAGCCTAACGAAAGGAAAATCTTAACAAACATCCGCAGCACAGCTCAGCAGTCTAATGGAACGCCTCAGTGAGCAGTTACTCCCCTCCAACTCCCATCCAACACACTATAGTTATACTAGTGATGAGTGCGTGTCTCGAGATTTTAACCTATTCAACCAATTGTGGCTTAAATACCTCTCTTTTAAATTCTACTATAAGCTATTTAAGTACGTTTTTTTTTATTTATTTATTGCATGTCGACTAAAAGCAATTTATTATTTTTTATTAAAATTAAATTCGAAACTTCTTTGAAATTGCAAATCAAAAGTCAAAAATTTATATTTCTTTAATTAGAGTATTCAAAATGATTACTGTTATACTCTGATATTTAAATGAAACTTTTAAAAGTTAGTCATTTTTTTAAATTAAAACCGTATATTTATCCGATGATTTCGATTTAAGGAAATCAAATCAATTATCTAATCTTTAAGCTAATTTACACATTTAAGTTTTTTTTTGTAATAAAGGATAAAAAAAATGTCTTTGAAATTAGGAATACATGTTTAAGTGCTTAAATTATAAATTTTTGATAATATGTCTTTTTATAATTTAAATATGACTTTTTACTGGGTTCAGGTCAAAAGCTTATATTTTTTATATAAACTAGATTTTAAATGTAAATATAACTTTCTAATAATATTATAAGAATAAGTTGTTTAAGTGGTTAAACAAAAAATAAGAAAAATATATATATATATTTAATTAATCAGTATAAAAACCATAAACAACACGAGCTCATCACTAATGGGCAACCATAAAAATCTCGTATATATTGTCGTTGTTTGATTCTGTGAATATCTCCTGCTTGCAATTCTATAATACAATCGTTAGTTAGTTCTTGAACCCGGGGGCTTGAATGGAGTATACAGCCTTAAATAATCTGTGCTACTCGATTATTATATTTGTGTAGAATCTCGACATGAGGAAGCAATTTGGGTCGCTTTTGTGTGGCCGTAATTAGTGAACTCATATTAAATGCATGTGCGAGGGAGAAGGCATTTCAGATCATTAAATATATACAAATTTTGAATATATGAAGATTAGAATTCAGACCTGCTGTTGGGGGGACTGAAAAGCATCCAGCGATCTATAATTACTTGACGAGAATAAACCTTGAACAACGTTAAGGGAAATATTTATAGCTAGTTATTAAGATTTTTAATAGAAACTGAAAGCCTAAAAACACTTAATATATTTTATGGGAGACGCGAGTTTTTATTTTAAAACGCAAAATATCTGTCTTTTGGGCACTTTTTTTTGTTTGTAAAACTTATTCGCCGGCTTCAATGCCAAGTCTTAAAACTTTTAATTCTGACAGAATTTACAGGCATAGCTGTTGTACTCGATTGTCAGACTCGACTGGCTAAACTATATATATTTTATGCATATGTGATTATTTAGAAAATATTTGCATATTTGTATTATGTATCTTGCTATTTTATTTAGAATTCGAAGCCAGCTGAGCCAATTAATAACCATAGTCGATACAGTACATTTGCATATATAGCAATAACACTCAATAACACTTTAACACAATTACCAACATTTTCTCATATCAGTTATTATTTCCATTACAATTACACGTTGCTTTTTCCCAACTGCCCCGGTGACTGATTCAACATTCACCTTGAACTTGAGTAAAGTGCATTCGTCACTTTAAAATATAATTAAGTGGCTCGATCTCTTTCCCTATTTTTGTTTGAGTGCTCTGCTTCTTTGATTCGCAGTTGTTGTTGCTGAGTTGCGTGTGTGTGTGTGTGTTTTATTCAGCTTCTGGATATAAGTTAGTTGAGTCAGTCGGAACAGTTGGCGCGTGTGATGAATGCTGAAATTAAACACGTATCTTTATTTGTGTACACATTGTATATTCCATATATCTTTTCTGGCTATTAGTTATGGGCTCGGTGCGGTGGACCAACGACCGTCCTCGGCATGTTTTGTGCGCATTCCCAGTGAGCAAAACACTGGCGTCACAGTCGTTTGGCATTTGTTTATTTTTTTTTTCTCTACCCTGTTTTTATCGGCTTATAATGAAGTCCGGTAGCAGATTTTGCGTAGCTCAGAAGTTTATTTTTCCTTAGTGTTTGCTTGATTCATTTGATTTTATTTGATTAGTGCACATCATTTCTTATGTATATAACAATCTTTATAAAATGGCATTCTGCGTTTAAGTTACTTTTTTTGTATCAATCCGTTAAACTGGACCCAGTTCCTATCCAGTTCGTCCAGTCTCTCCATTTACTCTTCTGCTTCTTCTGAGTCAGTCACTGACCGTCACGACCTTGTGAGCCAATTTAGTTAAATTATATTTTGTGGTAGCAGCTGCTAACTTCTTTATTAACTTGTATTTGTTTTATTTTATTTTTTTGAATGGACTGGCGGCTTTTATTATTGATTATTGGAGTTTAATAAGTTTTATGCTGTCTCAAGGTGATAATTTTGCATAAAAAAGGTGATAGAACAAAAGACTTAGGTAACGAACTTGACGCCTAATATTCTATACTTTTATGATGGACACATGTCTTTTAAATTAAGTAATTTACATAAATTCTGTAGAACACTGCTATGAATTTAGTTAGATGTCATCTGTATATCATCATATTTAAATTATAAACGATTGAAACCAGTATAATAAATCATCTAACCAGAATTATCAGCTGATAAGGAGATGTTTATAAACATATTTTATTATTATTACTTTAAATAAATAAGTAAATATAAATAAAATAATTTAACTAAGTATAAAACCAATGTAGAGAAAAATAATGTAGTCAGCGCAAAAATCTCACTTAAAATTATAAAAAGTCGTTATCAAATATTAAGCATTAACGTATCTTTTCAATTAAAAAGTCGTTATCAAATATTAAGCATTAACGTATCTTTTCAATTAAAATCTTATTCATACATTTTTTAGTTTTGACTAAAAAAATAAATTAGTAACATACATCGTAAAATTTAAAGAAATTTTGCTTTAAAATTTGTTAATTCTGAGTATGTATTCATATTTATAATAATAATATTTAATAATATTTTAAGACCGATATATTAAAACTGATAATTAAAACCTTAATGTCAATGATTTTTAGCTTGTTTAACTAACAAATATACATTTGCTCATATATATTTAAGATTTAAGATATTTATATATGTGGGATCAGCAACTTCACATATACTTAAGCTACTAAAGTATGAACCATACGACTTCTGTGTTTTATGGCTAATTTGGCACATAATAAAAATTGCATCATACGGTTTGAAAGCATCAACAGTGGCTGTTGAGTGTCTGTTCTGGCTGCTTTCGTGTTTGCCTGCGAAAATTTGCGACTGTTGTCAAGATCTTAAACGACATATGTAGATATCTCCATTTAAAGATCTGAGCACATATCAAAGAATACTGTTTCGGCGGCGTTGCACGGTAGTCGGCACTAAAAATGCAATTAGTAAATAAAATATTAATTACATGCAATGCACACAAGCAGCGGTTAATTCGATGCTAATTCAATTACCAGTCTCCGAATTATCAACGAAAAGCATCAATATTTATTTTTTTTTCTTGCATTTTTTAAATTGACAATTGCTGTGCGATATTTATTTTGTTGTATTTGATTTTTATTTAGTTTTAATTAATTGCAATATCTAGCCTTGCTTATAAGAATTGTATTGAGTGTAAGGTCGTCGTCTCAAAGTGAGCCAGTTTTTTCAACTGCCACCTAAATGATTAAATAGTCTGGCAAGGTCCCAGCACCAGGAGCAGCCCTCGTCTCTGGTCCACTTTTTTTTAAGGTTCTTTCTCGAGTATTAGGCTAGATCTTGTATTCATACTCACTTTGGTTGGTTGCAGTGCTGAAAGCTTTTTGAGTTGCCAAAAAGCTTTTGTCGGCGCTCTCCACAAAATTTGATCTCTCGTGCTCGTGCCCGCTCTCCGTGCGTGTTTTGTCTTGCGCTCAACGCTTAACGACACTCAGTTAGCCAACGACAGGCGTTCGATGCGGACGCGGTTCGAGCAAGTAAGAACAACAACGTGACGCGAACGCTGTGCACAGGCGCAGCCAACTGTTACGTATCACGTACATTAAAAGTGTGCTTTTTTCGACATGTTGGTCGTAAAGTAAAATTTCAAATAGCAAATAAACTAGCAAAATTCGGTAAACAAAATTAGAAAAGATTGCTTTTATCTCAAACAAAAAATCGACTGCAATATAGCGGTACAACAATCTGTGCTTCTCTTTCTAGTTATTTGTATTTATGTCTTCGTCGTTGTCTTCGTTTATCCGTTTCTCGCTCTGTGTTTTTGATTACCATAAATGCCTTAATTTAAATTTAATAAATGTGTGAGAAAATTATTGGGCACCAAAATGTGTGCAATGAAAATTTTCCATAAAAAAAATTAAACATATATATGTAATCGTTGCTAACAAAAAAGCTAAACGACAAACAAAAAAATAAAAAAGACCATTTAAACGTATTTTGCAATTGTTGCTGCTTTTGCTTGCACAAGTTTATGGTTTAAAATTTAGTTTTTATAAAATGTAATAAAAATGTGAAACTAAAAATGTTAATGCATATAGAAATAATAAAAATGCAAAAACGTCATTTATTTATCTATGCATAAAACATGCACCTCTCAAGAATTATAAAATTAAAAACTCATAAGAAAAGAGGAAATAATGGATAGAATTTTTAAGCTACTTGTTCCCTATATGCGTGAATCTCTCTCTCCCGCTAAAACAGCTGTAAAGTTTACATGCATTTTTTTCGTATGCACGTTTTCCCTCTGCGTTTGAGTCATTGTCGCTTACTCAACGCGCGCTCATTTCTTTGTTTTGAGAGGGTGGTGGGGAGCGTAAGTGCCTGCGTTTTGTATATTTTACCGTTTTGTTTTTTGGCTCTCTGTGTATATATTTATCGAGAGTTTGACGACACAGACGCATTTCTGTTGTTGCTTTTGTTTCTTCTTTTTCTTTACTTTACGTTATTTTCGAGGTGTAATTTTCGGTTACTTCATCTGGTGTTTATTTCCTATATGCTGCGAGCGCACATGTAACTGTAACTGATCCACGCCGAAACTGACCAGCGCAAAAAGTGCACCAAAGCGAAAAGCCAAAAACTATCCGCACAAGCAACAAAAATCGCACAAAAAGCCGGTTGAAGGCGACTCTTACATATTTACACGCACCAGCGCTCATTGAACACACACATACAGCAACAACAAAAACAACATAAAAACAAGCTGCAAACAGAAAGCAAAAGCAGCACGACACAAAAACCTGTAACGCTGGCAGCGACGTCGACAGACATTTGCACTACGTCGCGTTGATTATGTCAATTTCATGTTTACTTCATTTCCTCAACTATAAGAGCGGCAGCAACCAGAAGGGGAGAGCAAACAGTAATTTCACTTTCGTTGGACTTGAAAAGCTGCAGTTCGGCGAGAGTGTGAGAGAGAGCGACAGCGTTAGCAGGTTTGCTACCAACTGCATTGGTTGCTGCTACTGCTTTTCTTGGTGGCTTACTGGGGCGTTGCTGATGCTTTTTTGTTGTTTTTGTTTTTTCGCTTTTGCTTTGCTCTGGCATCGCATAGTTTCGGTTTCATTTTGTAACTGTAATGCTTGTGCCATTGTAGTAGTTGTAGTCTGCTGTTTGACAGTCGCATGCAAAGCTTTTTATTTTGGTTTCTTTGTAAAGTCGTTATGTAGTAAATAACGTAATAACGTAATGCGCTTTAAGATTTCCACATGCAATGCGCGGACGCGTTTAACGTTTTGGTGCCAAGTCCAGCGTCGACGTCAGCAGCAGAGCAGTTGCATTGTTATTGTTGTTGTTAAGCAATCAAGTTAATAATAACAGCTCCTGCAACAACTATGCGAAGGTCAGCAGCAGCAGCAGCAACAACAACCTCAACAACAACAAATTAGGCGCCCCAATAAGATTTTGATTTTACGTTTTTACATATGTTTCACGTATGTTCTACAATTAGTATTTTTGTGCTTTGCACGTTGTCAGTTTTTGAAAAATTCTAATTATAAATGAAACAATTTATTACCGGGTTTTAAAAATAAAATGCACTTTGGGTGCAAAGTCAGGCGTCGTTGGCTACAAATCAAACCGGTTTACAGCACCACCATAAACAGCAACAACAAAAGTAGCCATTCGGTGGGTGCAACAAAAAAAAAACAACAGAGTTTTAACGATTCAAATATAATGTTTTAAAAAATCAAATGTTTATAAATAGACGATGCTTTCGCAAACATATGTTAAAAGCTGTGAAAACAATAAGTTAAACTTACAAAAAAAAAAAAAATTAATAAAATAAAACATTTAAAGAAATATGGGACCAACAAATTAATAATTTTGTGTGCAAAATTTCGCAATTTATGATTCTCCCCTGTGTTTAATTCCATTTGTGTTTGTTTGTGTGACGTGCTTCATCAATCAAGTGTAATCGATTAATCAATTTTTTATAATAAATGCAAAATTTTGTAGTCATTGCTTAGCGGCTGCTGCTTTTTTTCATTTAAAATTAAACGACAATTTAAATTGGATATAAAAACAACAATTAACAAACAGAAAGAAAATTATATGCAGCATTTTCTCTGACAAGTTTGGTAAGAGAAATTTGCTAAATTTTATAAAGTAAATAAGATTAGCAAGATATATTGTTCTTATGTGATAAATTGATTAAGCCAAGAGTAGCCAAAAACTTAGTAAGAACACTTATAAGCTGCTCGGTATAGAATAAGCAAAATTATTTTTCTAAATGTCAATCTGTCAAGATATTGCTTCATTAAATCTCTCTTAGCGGTATAGACAGGCCCCTTGGGGCATGTTGACTTTCACAAAGCCAGAACTTGTATTCACTGCTTGGGAAAAACCCTGTTGCGCAGATACACTTAAATACACTTAAACAATGCTCAAAGACTGAATTCACTCACTTACATCCGCGTGCCAATTTGTCTCAATATATGGCGTATGTGTAATTCTCATTTACTATTCCCTGTACAGTTCTTGTGAAATCGGGTGTGATACAAAAATTTTTATGGATTTGTCTTAAGGCTTTTACTACTCTTTTTCTTAAATATCTTCTTTTTATTTTGTATTGCTTACTCAACTGAACAAACTAGATATTACAAAATTCCATTTTTGTGATTTAACAACCCTATAACAAGCAGCTGATAGAGAACTAAGATCTTTGTAAATCATCCGCTTCTCAAACTTCCATAGATTTTTGATTTACACTTGTTTTTTTTTTTAAAAACTTGAACTTGAACCGGATAGCTACACAAGTTAGTATCTGTCTCTTTTGAATTTGTCTTTGACTTTCTCTATCATCTGTACAGTTTTGGTTTAGTAACATATTTAACTCGCCTCATTCAAACTTAAGCTTAAGATAGACTTCATATATTTATATACTGTATTTGTATTTGTTTTGTTTTTTTCTTATACAACAAATAGCATTTGAGAAGCTTTAATATGTTTGGTCTTTGTCCAAACTTTAAACTAAATACAAGTTTTTATAATCTTTAGTATCATTTTCTTAGACATCGAATTTAACGAAACAACGCCTTGTCGTTAACATTTTAATGGTTCTAATGCGATAAACTTAAAAACTGGTTTCTTTAAACTCGAATATCTTCAAGTTCCACTTAGTCAGCTGTTGTAGTTTATAAACTTACTAATCAGCTTTACTATACACGCATTTTGGCTAGGGTATTTACATATTCGTCACGCTCATCCTATCATTAATTTTCAGTTATTTTATTTGATCGACACTTAATTATAACTTTTGGCTACGTCATTTCAGCAACAGCTGATGATTATTTCCATTTGCTTGTGTTGTTTTGAATCCGGTTCTAAATCTTTCTGGTTTTTTATTTAAATTTTTTTTTCTAACTCGAATTTCTAATTTTTAACAAGTTGTGTCGACTGCTGAAAATTAAATTCCTTTGTTGGACTTCTTTTTTTTTTTTGCCAGCTTGTTAAATTTTTGTTTTTATTTTATTAGGTATTATCTGCACTCTTCCGGTTAGGTGGGGGTATTAAAAGCCGTCTAAGATTTGGGTTGCTCGCTGTTTATCCAACTAATTAAGCGCTTGGTTCGGTTGCATTGAGCTGCCTTCTCCTTGCTGCCATTTGTCGGCTGCCAGTTGTCTGCTGCCTGCTGCCTGTCACTTGTCTATAATTGAGTCTCACAGTCTTCTTTTCAGTATCTATCTGGAGCCTAAACGCTTAGTCACGAACCGAACTGAACTGAACTGAACTGAACCGAGGCGCAAAATTGCAAATCTACTTGTCAGCTGGCAAACTGACAGCTAGCATCAATGCCTTTGCATACCCTTTCTCAAATAAATATCAAACTATTTCTAACTGGAGTTTTAAATGAGGCATATCTAATCAATAATCTGATCAACATCAGATTAACTAATATATTAGCTAACTGACATATTGATCAAAACTTATCGGCATTTAAGGAATTAAATATTTATTTTCTTATATTTTGTAGCATATATATCGGTTGCAAGAGTATTTAAAATTCAGCATCAAACATTAAAATCTTCTTTCATGTTTATTTTATATTATTAATATTTTTTTCGAAAAGTAGTTAGTCGTCTCTGCCCACGATAAGTTCGGCTGCATTTCATTAGTTTTTGGTCTTGGCTTAATTAAGCATCGTTTTATAAGCACGCATATGAAGTATGCAAATCTTATATTTGTGTATTTTATTTTTATTTTTTAATTGAGTCTCAAAGTCTTCAAATAATATAGCGAAAAATTGCGCAGACATTTCAATTTATATGGTAATTTTTCTATTTATAACATTTTTTTTTTTAGATACCACCTATATACATATATCTAGCATGAAGGGCTGGTTCGATGCATTTCGAGACGATGGCGGTCCAACGCTTTATTCCTTCTCAAATCGCACTCCCGTCACCGGGGATGTATCCATTGTGGCCGTATCTGTGCTATTTGCCACATTTTATGTGGCATTTCTGGTCATATTTCCGGGTGTACGAAAACAGGTGAGTTCAATAAGTTCATTAACAATTTAAACGAATTATGGGCCAATTATTACTTTCTTGATTCTATTTGGGATTTTAACTACAAATGACAAGATTTAATTCAAAAACAATTTTAAGACTAGGAACTGAAAACACCGCGAACAGCATCAAGCTTAAATTGTTTTAGTAAAGATTATATTTTAACCTTATAAACGTTGTAATTAAGAGACCGGGACACCAAAGGTTCGGTTATTGACATATGCTTGTCAAACTTTATTATTCAAAAAGGGCATTCTTCTTTAAAAATACAGTAATTTATCACAATAAAGATTTAATAAATTTACTTGACTGCTGGTTTGAAAAGTGTGAAGATATGTATGTAACCTTTGACCAAAAAAAAAAGTTGCTTAAATTCGATTTTTTAGTTATTGTAGTTTAGATTAGATTGGAATTTTAGAAAATAGTAAATTGAATTATTCACCCAAATTGCTTTACGAGTATTTATTAAACCTGCTGTGCAGGAAATTCACACAAGTTTTTAACTGTCTGAACTTTTTTGAAACTTGGTTGAATCAACTATTGATTTCTCCAAACAGTTAATATGCTTATGTCAAGGATTTTGAGTATTGCTAAAAAGTTGAGCATTACAATGCCAAAGGAACCTGTTCTAAATGCTGGTGTAGCATATGTATTTACTCGCTTAATGCTTCTATTTCACTTACCAAATTACGTTTTAATTAACTTAATGGTATCTTGGGCTGGTCTGGTCTCTGTTGTGTAGAACGTGTTTTTAGTTAAGTTCTCACGCTGCTGCCGCCTCGTGTGCGTCTCGTTATTAGACTGTAATGAACTGTAATCATAATTGGCAGCACGTATTCAATAGATGTCAGATATAAATCTATAACCGGTTTGTTGGGCGCGCCCTTTTCCCTCTCTCTCTCTCTCACACACACACACACACACACACACACACCATCTTTCTCTGTATTAGTTATTGAGCCACCTAGCTTGGTCAATTGAGTGACTTATTCAATTAGCGCTCAACCTCTTTGGCCATAACTGGCTTTATAATGCTTACGTCTTATATAATTGGAATTACCAACTGGCTAACAGCAGACACACACACACACACACATACACACACACAAATGCAGTGCCAAGGCAATCAAATGCGTATATCATATCATAATAATCATCCATCACAATTTAAATTTACATTTCAATTTCATTTTCAATTCACAGAAGTTCACAACATTCTCAACGGTCACACTCAGCCTTTTTGTGGGTCTAGTCATACTGAGTGAGTACCCGATGGCCTTATGAATATAAATATGTATGCTATTTGCATAGTGCCATTAGATTTTAATTCATTTTCGTTCTCAACTTGCAGTCACCCGATTGGGCTCCGCATGGCATGTGGCACATGCAACCATCATTGCACCATACAAAGCCTTCTCACGCGAAAAGCTGCCCGCCCGCATCGGCACCCACATTGGCCTCATGCATGTCAATGTAACACTCACAGGTGAGCTCACAGCAAATAATTTAAATATTTTATTTATATATATATATATATGTATACGATCCCTTTATAAAACATTTGACACATCCACGAGTTTTTGATTGTAGTTTTTTTTATCAATTTAAAAATGGACAAAACCAAAGAAAATAGAAATTAAATAGTATTTAAATTAGCTGGCTTAAACGAAACTTTAACTTTATTTAATCACATGGTTTTCTATTTGTTTTATTTTGTTTAAATCGAAGCTTTCCAAAAAAGCGAAAGTGACATTTAGATTAAACTAAAAAATATTTTATTATTTTTATGTATAAAATATATATATATAATAATAATATAATAATAATATAATAAAAAAAAGCCCAAAACTTAATTAATTGTTACAGAAAGATAAATAATTAAGTATTTTATTTTGGCATTGTATTTTTCATCAATTCGAGATAAGAAAGCACTTTGATTGCCTTAGTTATCTGAAGCCTATTTCTACCCTATAAATGGTTTAAGAGGGTATTATGGTTTTGTGCATATAAAGCATGTAACTGAACCTTAAGTATATGAATTCTTGATCAGAATCAAAAGCCAAGAATATTCAGCTATGTCTGTCTGCTCGTCTGTCCGAACATGCGGATCTTAGAACAGCTAAAGAGATTTGGACAAACTTCATCGATATTTTATTAAACACAGCCAAATTATTGATCTAGACTTATACTAATATCGAGTTTATTTCGACTAAAACATTTTTAATTGATCTATATTATTATTTTTCAAATCCAATTGATGAAACATTTATTAAATATAGCAAAAACTCTTAGGAGAAATTATATAGTAACTCAATGATTTTTTTTTTGTGACTCAATAAATACATATTTCTATTTATGTATATTTATTATGTTTTGTTAACATTGCTGAACTAAGCTCAGGCTGTTGAATCACACACCCGTATTTGCAGTAACTGCAACAATTACAGTAACAACAAAAACAATAACCCCCATCTTACGACTTCCAAGCGATCCGCCCCCTTTTCGTGCTGTTGATTGAATAGCGGCTGTGGCCTGTTGACTGTTGACTGTTTTATGATTACGAATCTACATAATATCAAAAAGAGTTTTTTTTATGTGTGCTTTGCTGCTGCTGAAGTTGTTGTCGATGTTGTTGTCGTGCCCCTTTGGCAGCTGATGCCAAGCGGAAGATAAGCGACTCCAAAGAGCGGCATGAAAATGTCGCAAGCTCCAACGATTGAGCAATTTTCGTTAAAGATTTTGATCTGCAGTCAAAAAGATTTTAATTAAATTTTCGGTTAGGGAATCGCGCAAATGAACTTCAGTTGCAGTTTGGCCTTTTGTCTAAGCCCGGCTAATTGATTTGCCTCTGTGGAAGTCGTTAAAACAATTAATGAATGTGTGTATTTTAAACAAACTTTGCCCATTGGGGAGGGAAGTGACGTCAGCAGTGCCCCTTTTGAATTTGTGTGCTGTATGACTATGGCCAAGTGGTAAGTGGCAAGTGGTAAGTCAAGCTGCATGTCACGTTTCCCTCACAGACAACACCAACACCAACAACATAAAGCAACTAACAACTAGCAACAACAACAACCACAACAATCGAATGAAATGCCACTCAACACCTGCGGAAATATTCGCACAAGTGACTGCTGACGCGCTGCCTCTCAACTGTGTCTATACTTAGATACAAATACACACACACATAATATATACATAAATATATATATATTATTATATATAAACATATATGTATATATTGATGTAGTGCATAGTACTCAAATACGTACTCGTATTTGTTTGTTTGCTTCACTCACTCAATCGCACATTTGTTCATTCATTCATTGATGCATGCACTCGACACGGCAAGACTAAAAAAGAAACACAAGCAAGAAAATACAATAGAAAAGGTGAAATGTGCTTGTGTTGTTCGAGCTGCCGCAGTAAATCAATTGAAATGCCAAACCAGTCGAGGCATTCGGTGTAATCCTAGCCAAATGTTACACCAACAAGTCAGCCAAGAGCTGCCACAGCTTAAACTTCACTTATAACAATAAATTTACGGACATAATGTGCAGTTATTCAGCTAACCGAAGCCTAAATGCGCTATTCAAATTTCGACATAGATCTGACTATCTGAATTAGGATATATATATGCGTAGTTATAATGTACTAAAAAACGTGTTTATATTCATACAGCTGTGCTCAAAATAATAGTCGTGAAACATGTCATGTTTTTTGTTCAACAACAATTTTAAAATGATTTTTGACATGACTTTTTTTTTTCAATTAATCAATACTAAAGATAAATATACATTGGAAAAGTAAGATTAAAAAAAATTATTCTGAAAATGTATAAATAATAAGTCCGTTAAAATAATAGTAGTGGATGAATAGTAATGTTTACGAGATCGCCCTAAGAATTAATAATATTTCTTAAAACTATATATAGGAACACAATGACAATAAGTTCTTTGTACGTTATTTTACCACTTAAATTTTAGGTTGTATTAATAAATCGATACATCGTTTTTAAGATCGCCCTATGCTTTACCTTCTCTCTTTAGATATATAATATGCAGTTAATTAACTAAGCTTGAATGCACTATAATATTTGATTTATTTAATTATAAATAGTCATATAGATTGTTTTATATGCGGTTCAGAATTAAAAGAGCTTAGAGATTTTGTTAGGACAATTTCGATAGATATAAATAAATATTAACAGATAATTTATTATAAGGATATATTTATATTTATATGACATAAGTGATTCGTTTTTAAATGGTTAGTTATTCAAAAAGTATTCACACATTTGCATTTGCATTTACAAATTTGATATATAAAATATATTTAAACTTATAAGGCATCATAGCCAAAATGTATTTTATGCTTTTGCAATTACAATTAAGCAAATACCAACTTTACTTGAATTCGTTTGGACTCTTTTGCATTTAGTTATAACTGTCTGTCTGTGTTTTTTTTTCGCGAGACGAAAAGCTCTTTGGCTCTTAACTGCAAGCAATCTGGCTGGCCAGCGATTATGTCGGTTACCATATTGGTTTTTGGCTTTTACAGACCTTACCCCTATCTCCTGCCCCTAACACCTAGCTCCTCTTCGCTCTTTGATGTTTCAGTAGCAGTTTTACAAACTGACGCTGCCAAAGTGCTTCATGTTCATTTGAAATCGCTTTAGTTGTCGCATTGTTGTTGCGCTCGTCGAAGTTGCTGTTGTTGTTTTTGTTGTGTGTGTGTGTGTGTTTGTTTGTTTGTTTGTGATGTGCACGGTGTACTTGTGGGCTGGTGTCCGCTTGTGGGCGTTGCTTGCCAAAAGGGTAAACATAGTTGCTTAAATTGACTGGCAAAAGGCACCAATAACTGTTGAAGTATGTGTTTTTGTAGTCTTTGTAAAATTTTGTTTATACCTTTTTGGAGTATTTGAATATGATAATTACGAATGTCAATTTGTGGCAGGATGATTGTATTGAGTAGTTCAGCATAGTCCAACACAGACAACGAATTGAAACCAAATTCAAACTTGTAATTGAAGTGTTTTGAATCAATGTCAAATTAAAGTTTTTATTCACACAAAATATCAAATGTCTTGGGTGTAATAATTGGGACTGGTGCTCAAACATTATTACTGCCATTATAATAATCACTATACTATCAATGATGATGATAATTATTACGCTGTTGTTAATTATGATGATGATGATGTTGTTGGTATTTATAAATTGCAGCCAATTTGTTTGGCACTTTGCCAAAAGTTTCATTTCAAACTGCACTTTGTGCTATATGATCATGATATTGAAGCTCCATGGTTATACCATATATAATTGGATTGCACTTCGTGCTGGGATTATTTTTTTTTTTGTGGGCGTGCGTCACGCTCCATATGCTGCCACATTTATTTAGCTAGGGGGAGTCTCAGCACTCGAATTTAATAGCGCACCTGGCCTTAATGCTGCTGCATTGGCTGCAATCAATATTTCAGACCTTATATAGCCATTATATAGTCAGCTATTGGTAATGCGCTGTGAGATGCCAATAACAAATCAAAATGACTAAGCAAACAAGTTTTCTTTTTTTATTTGACTTCTAACTGATAAATTACAATGCATTAAAATGGGCAATGTATGTTGTCTGATGTTAATGAAACTCTATGCAACTTTGATTGAAGTTAATTTAAAAATAAAATACAGCTATACTAAAGATTTTATAATTAAAAAAGATAAAATTCTTTTAACGTATTTTTCTATTAAACTCTTATTATCTTAAATTCAATTATTATTTTTGGTACTGTTTTTTGTTAAGATTGAAGTTAATTTAATGAACTTATATATTTATACATCGTACATCTTATTACTATAACATAGTTATTATATTTATTAGTTTCTTCTTTTGAATTGGGTTTTTTTAATTGCAACTATTTACTATTTATTTAATAAATTAAAATTACCTATACTTATGACCCAAATATCAAGTTTCGCATTTACTTAAAGTCTTTTTACTAATTTATGTTCCTAATAATACAATAAATTACAATATACTGACATGAATACATGTATTTTGTTTCACGGGATTAAATCTTTCTTTTAGAATTTAAGAGAGCAGAAAGTCGATGTTGTAAATAATAATTATATATTTATATTTATTTAAATTATATTAATTGGTTCCTTATCTTATTTGCAAAATGTGTACAAATTGTCAAACTAAAATTTATATAAAATTATTATTCAAATTTGGTGTGTACAAATTTACTTTTGTATTGCATATATTTCGACAATTGCAAAGTTATTTTTGATGTACGTCAAGTTCTATTTGTGAGTTTGTATTGTGATTTTGCAATTTTTGGACATGCGACACTCGTGGTTTGTCAAACTGATGACAGATGCGGAACATTCAGTTATTTCTACACACAACGGTGTGGCAGGGTAAACAATTTTAGATTTTTTTTGTTGCTGTGTCGTGTGCCTTTTGCTATATTGTCAAAATAATTATTAATTCATATTTGCCGTTGATGCCAAATTATATGAGTTGTGAGTGAAACGCCGCACCGCTTACTTGCCCCTTCTGTGTTCCATTTGCTTGCCACTTTGCGTGGCTGAAATCTGCATAATCATCACTTAAAATTATGAAAAGTCATAGCCTAAAAAAATAGACATATATTTATTCAACCTTTTTTGTTACTAAGCGTACGTCATTGTTGCTATTGTTATTGTTATTGTTGTTGTTGTTGTACTGTGCTTAAGCGCGAGCTGCTTCGTTATGTCAGCTTCAAGCATCAAGTAGGAAAATATCAATTTTGTTTGTGCAGATATTGTAATTTTTATTTCTTTTTTTTTTGTATTATCTGTTTAATTTATGTAGGTCCAAGTTTCAGGAAGTTTTTATACCCTAAACCCATTGAAAATGCTAAAAGGTATTATGGTTTTGTGCAATTGTATGTAACAGGCAAATGGATGCATCCCCAACCCCATAAATTATATATTCTTGATCAGGATTAACTGCCGTGTCGATATAGCCATGACCGTCTAAAGAAATTTGGGATATAGGTTCTCGTATATCCGCATTTTAAAGGCAGAATTATCTAATTAACACTGTATGCATATAAATAAGCGAGCGCATGTGTGAGAATGTATGTATGTAAGTATTTATGTATGTATGTAAGTATATATGTATTTATTTATGTATGTATGTATATGCAAGTGTTTTTAGCCAGCCATTTGTGGATCGGTTTGGGCTTGTGAATAAAAATATCCGATTTTTTTTTTCTTTCTAGTATAAAAAATGACAGCCTGCTCATATGGCGAATTTTCCAATAAAATTACAATATTATTAACAACAATGTTCAGGGTACATCGTAGTCGAGATTACTCGAATTCAGTATTCTTTCTTGTTTTTATTCTTTTTGGAACTTTTATTTATAATAATAGCTTCAAGTATACGAAATGACTTTGTTCTTTTCATCTTAGAAGGGAATTCACTGCATGTTTTAAAAAGCTAATACGAATTTTACCACAGTGCAAATTCTTAAAAATGTTCTAAAATATCTTAAGCAATTAGGGAAATTATAAAAAGTATATTTAATTATTAGATTAGATTAAATAATTTAATTCTCAATCTAGAAAGTAAATATCATAATCTAGTTAAAATTCTTAAATTACGAATTTAAAAAGTAGATTTGTAACATTCATTTTAGAATTGAATGATTATTGTAGATAAAGGAATAAATAGAAATTACATTTACGGTTATATGTACAAAATAATAAAAAATTTCATTTGTAATTACATTCATACACAAAATAATGATATCAATGGAGAAATAGTTTCTTTAATTCGATCAATATTGAAATGTAATTTAAATGTTTAAACTGTGAATTAAATATATATTCGATAAGACTTTTCAAAAATAAACAGCGTACATAAAAAGATTGAATTACTAAGTGCTAAAATTTGAGAATATTGTGTTGATAAATTTGAAAAAATGTATTAAAATTCCCGCGGTTTGATTAGTATCATTTCCCACACGTATGAGTATCCGCTTATAAAATGTATCAAATGTATGGCCAGTATTTAATACAGACCGAAATTGGTCAAGTATCAACCGAAGTTCAATACTGTTTTTATTTGCCATATAGTTATGTTTTTTGTTTTTGTTGTTTGACATAAATTGTCAAATCAGCCGCATGAAAACTGTTAACGACAATTTAAAAATGGCCTTAAACTCGGCTCAAGGTTGAATTTCAAACACGAAAAATGCGTGCAAAGAGGAAAAACCAAAAAAAGAATGAATATTTATCGAATCGGAACAAGAATGCGTTGTGTGTCTATGCAGCGTCTGCGATCGATCATAAAAGTCATTAAACTGTTGACTTGATATGATTTCCCAGTTGGTGGCTGATTGAAAATCAACACGTTTGTTTCTCTTTTGTTGACGCATGTGTTTTGTGCGTGGAACCGGTTCAATTTGTTGATTGACTTAGAATGCCTGTTATTGGCTCGTCGGCTGCAGATCAAAGCTTTGATAATGCAGATATTGATCAGTTGTGAAGGGCAAGTCAATAATATAAGACACGTGAAAGGTATTTAAGAAAGGCAGCGGATATCGTTTGGATAGAGTTTGTAATAAGAAAAAGAAAAGAAACAGATTGCTCGACTTGGTGTTACTCTGCAGCTCAAATTCCAGAGTAACTCCAAGTTATTCTATTTCAGAACGAATTTCGGTCTTTTTCGGATAAATTTTCAATGATTTCTCGTTCTACTCCAACACATAAATGTAAGAAACTGAAAGTGAAGCTATCGTCTATGCTAATCTATGTAAATCTGGTTCGTGCAGTGGTCAATTTATAAAATAAGTTTTTAATTCAAATGTAAAGAAATAGCATAAAAAAACTTAAAGTAAGTAAGAATAGTCTAGAGAGGCACAAATGTTTTTGGAAAAGATTTAAGTAAGAGCTGTTTTAATTTAAATATATTAAAATTGTATATTTGTACTTTAATTGGTTAATTTCTTACTTTAACTAAATTTTTCAAACCATTATTAATCCTAAAGATACCTGCAAAAATGTTAAATCACAATTTTTGTATTACTTCTTATCGAGTTTTCATTTATTGAAATTTAATTAATAATTTGTGGAACGCAATGAGATTGAAATCTAAATGGCTGCAGGCTCTTACACAATCATCTAATTCAACGGTTCATTTGACAGGCGCACTGGCCACAACGCCTTGCAACTACTTAGTAGCAACAACAAAAAAAAAAAACAATAACAACGATTACACTTTTTAGCACTTTGCCTCAAGAGCAACAGCAATAACAAATTGTGCAACTTTAGCAGTTATTTAATGCAATTGAAAAATCGCTTCCTGTCGCAGCCGGAAATTGTTGCAGCTGCTGCAAGTGCGTCAAAGTGACGGCCATGTGGCGTATGCGTAACGTATTTAAGTGCAATGCACACCGCGCCTCCTCCTCCTTCTCCTTGCAGCCCACGCTGCACGCTGTTCGCACTTGCAATTCATTGTCAATGGCTCGACGCTAACGCGAGCTAACCTTACATAACTGCAGCAACAGTAACAACAACAACAACAACAACAACAACAACAACAACAACAACAACAACAACAACAACAACAACAACAACAACAACAACAACAACAACAACAACAACAATTACTACTAGTAAGCACCAAGTCAAGTCAAGAGTGAGCGGCTCTTAAAGTGCAACAACAACAACAACAACAAAATCGCATAATCAATTGCAGTCGGTGTGCAACAAAAATAACAACAACAACATCAGAAAATGTGTGCATTTTTTGTTAACATTCGTCAACATTTTCCGGTTTACCACACAGTGCACGCGCTTTTGGGCCAGCTGACAATTATGTATGTGTTTTTATTGCGAGGGTCAATGCACATGTTCCAGAAACCCAACCCATGTTGTGATTTTTATATATATTAATACTTTATAACAAATTAGAAATACTTTTTATTAATTAATTTTAGGAAAATAAAGATTTGGGCTTTTAGTATATATAAATGTAAAAAATACCCACTCTCTTATCTTTGCCAAGCTATATTTATATATATTCACTTGACCGCATTTTCTATTTGTAGATTTTGAGAAAATTGAATTTTGAATGTGAAAAGTTTTTGAATAAATACTACCGATCGTTTGAAATACGTAAATTAAATTTTAATATTTAGTTGAAAGGAATGAAAGTTGAAAGAATTCTGTTAATACTAATTAGACCGTAAATTCGATAATTATTTATAACAAAAGGAGTATATTTATTATTAATATTTAACGCACTTAATTAATAAACTAATTAAGCCATCCTCTTAGCTATGTATTCATTTTCATATTTTTATTCTCTCTTAACTAGTTTGACACACAATTTGCATAATTTATCGACATTATTTTTGTGTGTTTTGTACGAATAAACAACTTTAGCAATAAGATTCCGCATTTGCGAGGCGCTCCTTTATAGAATCAAACACTCTGTAGTCGTTGAAAATATTTATAAAAAGTTTATTTACCCATTTTATATCTGCAAATGCGAAAGACTTAAAATATATGCGACCTTTCAAAGCAACATATTTATTTAAATTTTTCTTGCTTTAAATTCTCTGCCCACATTGGTATTAATTCTGATATCATATTAGCTAATGTAAGCCATTAATCTTATTGTTTCTAATTTTCGGCTTGACTTTGTTGTTCGTGTTAATTTTCTAACAGTTAAACGGGGTCTGCATCATCGAAATCTCGCATGATATATTATTATTAAGTTTGTTGATTCGCTTCTTGTTCGCTGCGGAGGCGCGCACGTTGCCAATGTGTCTGCCACTGACAAAACATAATATGCACAGAAGACAAACTTAAAACAACACAAAACAAAGAATAATCCAAAAAAAAAAGTAAAAACAACAACAGTAAATAAAACACAGAAATAGGCACGACGAGAGACGATCTCTTCTGGCGGCGTTTTAAAGTAAAAGGCGAAGAATTCTTCTTCTTCTGTTTTTTTATAATTTGAAAGTCAACAAGAAAACGTAAGAGAATGCTTCATTGGGCATAAATACCGTTGAATATATATATATATATATATATATATATAAACGATGACTCAAGTGAGTTGAAAGCAAGAATTCGAGTTAATCTTAGTCATATGTGATAACTAAATATGCTTTGCATCTATATATGACAAAATTATGAAGTATAATTCCATTCATTTCGATTGTGTCAGTCACAAGTTGGAACCAAATTGGAAACCACATTTTAGTACTAAAACATTCATGGGTCTTTCGCTTCTTAAATTTGAATTTTTATTTCCGAAAAACTACATTGATTATACATTTTGTTGTTTGGAATTGCTTGGCATGGTAATTATCTTCATTATCAGCTTTGCGTCTATATTCAACTTTAAATTAAAAAATATTTTAAATAAATTTACAGACTTTAGCAAAATTGTGGCTTTGAAATAGTTGCTGTGTTTAAACTATTTTTTTTTTAAATAATTATGTAATCAAAGAAGGAAAATGCAGATGAAGGAAATAATTTTATTTTGATTAGTTTTGAATATCTCTCCCACACAATTATAGATTAAAATTAAATCGCTTTTAACTGCGTAACATTAATATTAACTAATATTAATATCTCGCACAATCTATATTTTACAGCCATTCCGATTGGCAACTGGACACCGCCTGATATTGACTACAACGAACGATTTACTTGGGAGGGGGCCAACGATATGAGCGCTAACTATCGACTGGCCTTACAGCGGGGTCTGCCCTTTCCCATTCTCACCGTGGCCGAGTATTTTAGTCTGGGCCGCGAAGGCTTCTCCTGGGGTGGCCAATATCGCGCCGCTGGCTACTTTGCCAGCATTATGCTGTGGGCTTCGCTGGCCTCCTGGCTGCTGATGAACCTGCTGCTGCTGGCGGTGCCGCGTTACGGCGCCTACCTCAAAGCCCTAACCGGTGCCCTGCTCGTCTGCACCGCCATTGGCTACCACTGCCTGTTGCCACAGCGACCCCTCTGCATATTCCTAGAAGGTGGTCGCCTCGAGTTCCACTTTGGCTGGTGCTACTGGCTGGTCCTTGTCGCGGGTGAGTTAATTTTCATGAAATGGACATTTTACTTAGATACCAAGCTTATAGAGAGACATGTTCGATTCCATAAATAATATATATGTATCAGGTTGATAGATAGATGACTAGTTATAGCTATGTCCGCCTATCTTAGATTATATCTGTAAGTTGACGATCATTTGTATGAAAAACATAATATTTCACTCACTTGTTATAATGAAGAAATGCCGTTCTTAACTGATTTTAAAAAGCTAGACAACCGCTCATACGAAATCTATATAACCTTTAAGCTCCCGGAATAGTCTAACTTGCTGCCCTAATTTGCCTAGGAGATTAGGAACAATGAGACCGTTTTTCTCCTGCTCGGGCCTTGCCTGATTCTTTCTGACTGACGTACCAGAACGAGCCAAGATTGTTTATACGTCAAAACTAAATTATATCTTTTTGCTTACTTTACATTATTTGCAACAATTGAGCTCTTTCTCTCGATCGATATCCTTGCTGCAAGTTATGATATATTCATAGTATTATCTCATTAGTTGCTTGGTACAATAGTCCGGTTGAACCCTATTCAAAACTCGGAGCAAACTCAAAATATTTTCATGCTTCTTTAAACATATCCTAATATATATAGGTATGTATGACCAGGTGCTCTTAGTTTAGTTTACCATAATAAATAAATTTAATTACGTAGCTTTTAATATGTGTTTTGTTTTGTGTTTTTTTTATAGGCATTTTGTGTTTTATTGTCGGCGTGCTGATCTCGATAATTGATCTGGTGTGGCCGCACACGTTCTCCACAGTGCTGGAGGTATACTATGGCACACCTTATGATCGTCATGTTATCCTGGAAGAGTCGAGCGATGTGCGGTACCGGAAACCGCGCAATAGTCGCGGCCTTGAGGATCCACCTGGATTGGGATCAAGGATTTTGCGACGTCTCAGCTCTAAGGCGCGTGACATGCAGGGCGGCACGGTGCCGCGGCGTGGCAGTCCAGCTGGCGTCTCGAGCAGTGGCGTCGAGAACAAGGCCTTCCAGGGCGATGCGCCCAAGAGTCCGTGGCGTCATCCTTTCCGCCGTTCGCAGCAGCTACAACAGCAGCAACTTTCGCAATCGCACACGCTGCGCAACTCACATTCGCAGCTGCAACTGCACCAGCAGCAGACACAGCAGCCGCATCAGCATCATCATCAGCAGCAGCTGCAGTTTTTGGGCGGCGGCGGTCCCATTGTGACGCATCCCATGCACCACATGCAGCGCACCATGTCGCAGGACTCCGGCTCCAGCATTGCCTCGGCGACAGTCCAAATTTCGCCGTTGCATAAGCATGCGATGGCCCGAATGTTGCCGTGAGTTAAATATACACAAATCAAATTATATATATATATATATATTGTGAATCCCATTAAAATCGACTCTTAATTTTGGTTACAGTAATCCGCCAGTGGAACGTATACGCGACATGGATCACTGGTAGAGACCGGCGTCTGCATGGCGATAATGAAAGCCTCGAGGGCTTCCCAACGAATTCTTGACAATTCAAACTCTTATGGACAACACCAAGCAAACAAACAAACAAACAAAAAAGAACGCTACAAAACAATTTGTGATAACTTTTTAATTTAAACAAAAACAAAAAAAAAATATACAAAAGAAAACATAAATTTTTTTAAAAAATAATTGACAACATCGCATAATTTACCTGACGTACTTATAAAAATTTGCTAAATGTAATTCACTTTAGTTTAATTAAATTATTTTAAATGTTTAAGTTAAACAAAATTTATTGTAAACTGTGACGTCATGTTGTCACTTGTGATACGATTAATCTACCACACGACGGACACAGATTAGTGTTCATTTTAGATATTGATTTGAATTAATTCTATTCTAAAATGAATTCCATGCCAGAATATGTAACGATTAGCTTAACGATATATTGTATAATGCATATAAACTATGTTTTTTTTTTAAGCTGTGACGATGTTCTAAATATATATTGAAACAAGTGAAAAATTCCGAACTTTGTCTAAATACAATCCAACAAAAAAACTTGAAAGCCTTATAATATTTAATATGGAATATATATGAATTTCAGACAAAACCAATTTGGAATAAAAATGTTTATATTTAATATCACTGTTGGATGCAAAGGGAACTACTGATTTGAACCATGATTAATCTATTTTATTAACAACTTTATTCCCGACCAAAACAAAAACGGTTGTCGGATTTTTTCAAACTCTAACTCAGACAATCGATAGTTAATTTATCGATATTTACTACGATTGCAATTTTGTGCTTACATAACAGAGTTATGTAAAGTAGCTATAAAAGCGGATTATTTACGACGATGTAATAAAATTTTTGACTTGTTTGGTTAGCCTTCTTTAAATTGTTTCCTGCCTATAAATATATTTTACTTTATACCTTCAATAATGAGTAAAATACATTTAATCATAATTTCTTATTACGCACTCTTATTAAAATTTTAATTTAATTTTTGCATATTTAGACAATAATAATCTCAATCCTATCACTAACTGATAATCTCTTAGGTTTTATTTAGACTTGATGTTACTACTTAAAGGAAATTATGACTTTATCAGTTAATTAACTGATATGATTAGATGCAATTGTTTTGATTATTTTGGTATTATTGTTAATAGCTGAACTTGTAAAACTTGTAAATACTAACTAATTTTATCTTATAAATGGTTTTTATGTGACTGAATCAAGTTTTTTGTTGTAATAGAAAATCAAAGAATAACTTACAAAGAAGATTCCGTAAATAACTTTTGTTATTAAATGTTTTTTTTAACTTGATATGGATTTTCATACTCTGATACCGAAAGTGAAAAGGTGGATGGACCCCAAAAGCGATAAATAACTATATCTCTGAAATTTAAGAACTATAGTTAGAAAAATTCTCCAATATATTTTTAGATACGTTCATACTGCCCCTAAATTCTCAAAAGTCTATTTCTAGTTACCAAACTTGAAAGGTAGTCTTTTAGGAACCTCCTCTAATATTTTTATACCATTCGCAATATTAAGGGCCATCTTGGAAGACAGATTACTAGAAACCTCTGTCAAAGAGTGGTATTTCTTATCTACACACTGTTTTGTGGCACCACCTATCAGATGGTATAACTTATCATAGTTTTCTCTAGTTAATTTTTTTGTTTTCTTTTTATGTTTTTTATAGGCAATGCAAAAAAGTCTTATTACATTTGATCAATGCAGATTTCGATTCGGGGCAAGAAGTTATTAAAACTCTCCTCAACCTCCTTGGTGGCATCGTAGAAACAGGCTTCCGTATCGGCCGGCAGCTTGGCGATCAGTTTCAGGGTGGTGTTTATCTTGCGGGTTAGTTTCATCATGGCTTTGAACAGACCCCAGAAACAGTTGAACGACGTCGTCTTGCCATCCTCTTCGTCGGCGCAAATCGTGCTGTTTAAATGTAAAATCTCGTTGCAGATTTCGATGATGCTCTTGCAGTTCTTCACAATTTTCGCTACATCTTTGGGCACAGCCGTGCCACAGGCTTCGATGGCATCCACGTAATTAGTGGCCGCAGTCATAACATTGATTACCTCCTTGATGGTGCAATTGACACCCTGAACCGTGGTCAATGCCTTCTTCAGAGCCTTCTCCACACTCTTCACCCAGCCGTCATCGCCAAACGGCTGCGCCTCCTCGTTTCCCAGTGAATAGGTAGCTCTTGCCTAAAAATTATATATAAATTAAAGTTCAAAACATTTGTAATAATTCCAATTCCATGTCTAGAGTTCCACCTACATCTATGCTCAGCTGCCATCCGCCCGAGACGAGCACCAACAAGCAAAGGGTAATAATTCTCATATCGAGTGTTTCGCGTTGAATGTGTGACTAGCTTCGATGGTTCCTCACTTTTAAGGAACTGGCTTATCTATCTGAAGCTACTGGCTATCAGTCAAGTGTTTTTATTGATACGATAAATACTTATTTTTGGTATAATTATTGATTAGATTACATATAAAATTTAATAAAGCATTTTTTTAGTATATATATATATATATATTATATGTCGAATATTTATATCAATATTAAATAAATAGTAGCTGGATATATATGAAAGTTGAACAGGGAAGCATATATAGATCCAAAAAGATTATCTTTCTTGATTAGAACTTACAGCCGAGTCGGTCTGTTCTGATATCAGAGACAACAAGTTCTTGAGTTCATATTTAAAAATCAAATCAAAAATATTTTATCAAACGTCGTCGTTCCAGACAAAACAAATATTTAATTGGATTTGTATTTTTATTATACATTTCATAATATTGTTTATCTATAAAAAATTCATGTTTATCAGCTAAGAAACTCGGGAGATAATCGCTTAGTTATTTTACAAATTACATACTCACACACATATACATATAGTTTAGATGAGTTGAGTACTAGGTCTAGGTCTAGGTCTAGGTCTAGGTCTAGGTCTAAGTCTAGGTCTAGGTCTAGGTCTAGGTCTAGGTCTAGGTCTAGGTCTAGGTCTAGGTCTAGGTCTAGGTCTAGGTCTAGGTCTAGGTCTAGGTCTAGGTCTAGGTCTAGGTCTAGGTCTAGGTCTAGGTCTAGGTCTAGGTCTAGGTCTAGGTCTAGGTCTAGGTCTAGGTCTAGGTCTAGGTCTAGGTCTAGGTCTAGGTCTAGGTCTAGGTCTAGGTCCAGGTCCAGGTCTAGGTCTAGGTCTAGGTCTAGGTCTAGGTCTAGGTCTAGGTCTAGGTCTAGGTCTAGGTCTAGGTCTAGGTCTAGGTCTAGGTCTAGGTCTAGGTCTAGGTCTAGGTCTAGGTCTAGGTCTAGGTCTAGGTCTAGGTCTAGGTCTAGGTCTAGGTCTAGGTCTAGGTCTAGGTCTAGGTCTAGGTCTAGGTCTAGGTCTAGGTCTAGGTCTAGGTCTAGGTCTAGGTCTAGGTCTAGGTCTAGGTCTAGGTCTAGGTCTAGGTCTAGGTCTAGGTCTAGGTCTAGGTCTAGGTCTAGGTCTAGGTCTAGGTCTAGGTCTAGGTCTAGGTCTAGGTCTAGGTCTAGGTCTAGGTCTAGGTCTAGGTCTAGGTCTAGGTCTAGGTCTAGGTCTAGGTCTAGGTCTAGGTCCAGGTCTAGGTCTAGGAATATGTCTATCACAGAGAAAAGAGTAAATTGTAAATAAATACCAGATAGCGATGGATGGAGAATCAATATATTTACTGTAGGATTACTCAGAGTGTGGTTCCATGCCCAACATATTGTTTGATGTGGAACACCTCGATAACTTAGTAGATTATGCTTTCAAGGTAGTCTTATTCATTTTGTTACTGCTTCTTTTGCTTTCATCTATTTTTAAGGTGTCAATATATCTAAATATCCTGTTGTTTTGATAATCTTCAAATATTGCGTTCTTTGGCAATTTTAAAAGTTGAAAATCGAATTAACAAAATTTTAAAATTATATTATTCACATTCATGGATGTTTTTTTTTATTCATAAGAGTGCACAGAAGGCTAACATTTGATTTTTTGTGACTAATAATTTTATTAACTATCAGCACTGAGCTACTCGGCCTCTAAGACAGTCGACAGCTAATCTTGAGAATAACAGTTAAAATAGTAAATTGAAATACACTATAAAAATTTCAGAAAAATCGGTTTGCCTCTACTTTTCAGTATTGTTTTGTATTATTAAGAATGAAGGTAATTTAAAAGGTTTATTGTTGGAAAATAAAAAAGACTCATTTTTGGATATTTTTTTTTTATATTAAGATACTATTACGAAGTTATACCATTAATCATAATTAAATATAGCTTACAAGCAAAGATAAAGTTTTTTAAAAGACGAGCAGGTTTCAAAAACTGGATAGTTATTGTGATTAGCGAAATAAAGTGAATTTATATATATTGAAAGCAAAATCCCCCCTCTCTCTCTCTCTCTTCCTCTTTCTCTATCACTCTCTTTGTTTCATGTAGAAGAGCAGATGATTTCGTGCAGAATTTTGTTGTCCTTCGTATATCGAATATTCGGTATATAAATCAATTATATTCAAGCGTGTGCAAATAAATAAAAGCAAATAAAATGTACTTCATATGCACAACTATAAATAGACAGTTATATTGCCAGAGAGAGAGACACATACACACAACACACACACATGCATACAGATACAGCTTTGCTGCTTTTGCACGCTTTTTGCTTTAGACTCAGAAATCAAGATTTATGACATTTTTATTATAAAAGCGAGCGTCGTTTGTTGTGGGCGGCTGTAAAAATAGTATGCAGGACTAAAAAAAAAAAATAAGAATGTTCCAGCCAGCTACATCTACAGCAGCACCAGCAGCATGGAAGAGAACGGAAGGGTGGGGAGGGGATGGGTTGCGAAGGGTAGGTTGGGTAGGTATTCCCTGCTGACTTCAAAAATATGCAGCCAGGCGCATCATGGCATTATTGCGAAAACGAAACGGAGACTGAGAAAGTCGACTCCTTGGGCTCCAGTTGCTGAGCTGAGCTGAGCTGATGCAACGCCGCATGCAACGGAAGGCGCATAATTCAAACAAAACAGCAGGCCAGGCATTAGTTGGTGGCCAGGGGCTGATAAGGAGCAGGGGCACATGGATTGGGGGTTGGGCTGGTTTTTTGGCAGTTAGCATTCGGCATTTGGAATGCTGAAATCTGAAATCTGAGTGCAAAACCTTTGGGCGCGTTTTTGATATAAACAAATTGCAGCGCCTTTTATTTATGATATTTATTTATTCTTCTTCTTCTTTTTCTGTTATGTTCGTGCTGCTTGTTCTTGATATGGGCTTCTGTCGTTTGTCGTTTGTTCTGCTATTTGCCAACAACTGCTGCAATTTTTGGCTCGTTTCTCGTTTTTTGTTTCTGGTTGTTGTTCTCCTCGGCAGCTTCAATAAATCTGTTGATAAATTTGCCAAAAATAAGAAATAAATGTATTTACTCCTTTTGCGCTTTAGAACTGAATTGGAGATTCGTATTATTGATTTCAAGTCAAAATTATCGCTTTTTCTACAAGGTTTTTACTTATTTAATTATTTTATTTGATATTAAATATTAAATAATAGACCAAATTCCTGTAATTGCAGTCAATATTTATAAGCTAATCGTTTTCAAATGGGTAAAAGGCAGAAGGAAGCATCTGCGACCCCATAAACTATATTTTCTCAATCGGCATACATATGTGTTCAAGAATGAACATGAGACGCTGCAAAGCTCAGCTAATTGTTAATGGCAAAATGTCATATAGAGACGACTTTTAAATGGCTGCACTTAAAGCTCAGCTGTTATTTATAAACATCACATTCTTTGAATAATAAACCTCACATGGATTCGCCCGACAAACGCTGCAAAGCTCAGCTAGTTTAAGAATAAACATCACATGGAGTCGCCATACAAGCGACTCCGTTAATATAAATAAACATAATATGAGGTCGCCTTACAAGCGGCTTCATATGTACTTAGGTTTAAGATTTTGGTATAAAATAAAGATATGCTCATCAGAGCAAACAGTTCGATTCTAAACGTCGTCTTTCACACATATGTCTGTATAGACACATGGATCACAGAGTTTTAGTGATCTAGATACTTCAAATTTTACATAAAATATTGTAAATATATAATTTGTATTACTTTTGTATTTTTCGGTTTTGACTTATTATAGTTAACATCAAATAAATATATTCCATTCACAGCTCAAGTTTATTTCATTTACAACTTATTTTCTGGACTGCTAAGTCCTTTAAAGCTAATTTCAGTGTATTTGAATGGATTTTTTTTATGAAGAAGAACAAAGATTGATAATACTTAAAGGTGCACATCGCTAAAAACACATAAATCCAATAACTTAAATGATAGAGACACCTGATTTAATTTATTACTGATTAATTTCTTTAATAAAATTTGTAAGGATTATTACAGGAAGCACTTGTAATAAGAATAAGCTCAATTAATTGGATAATTTTACACTTAATCTTATCATTTTATTTTACATATTGTATTTTGATTTCAAATTAGATTATTGAAGTTTTTATTTAATTTGTCGATACAAATGTTATATAAACTTAAAAAATGTATATCACTTCTGGTTTTGTGAGTACTCTTATTATTCTTTAAATACTATAAATATGTATAATAGTTACCTAATAATTCAAGTTATAATTTATTTTTAAATTCTTATACTAAGTGCTGTCGACGGATATAAGTCGAGATTAAATAAATAAGTAATTTAATATGATCATAAATATATATTTTTCTTAGGATTAAGATCTTTGTTGTTTTGCTCTAAAAAACTTTTCAATAATATAATTCAAGTGAAGCAATATGAGTAAAAATAGCTTTCGATTTTAAAAGATGTAAATAAAAAATTGAAAAAATCAATTGGGATTTGACATGAAAAGAAAGTATGTTTTGCAGTAATTAAATTTAGGTTTAAAGACTTATTTAGAATAAATAATATATAGTAAAAATATAATGAATTTACTGCAAGTGTTGCTTAAACAGAGTAATCCATCTCTTAATCCGGTAGGATTTCTATTTTTTATTTAGTCAAAAATGTGGCTGCTCTTTGAATTCCATTAAGAAGACGGCATCAATTTGCATCGATCACTTCACTGGCAATATGTCCAAAGGCAAAAGCAAAACGCGAGACAAAAAGGGATAGAAAATAAATAAATGGGATATAAGCAAAAGAAATACAGGATAAAATGGCGAGTGTCATGGAAAATAAGATAAATTCCAAAGGCAGCTGCGCTAACGAGCGTCTTCTTCTTCTCCATTTTCTTCTTAGCAGCAGCTGGCAGGTGGATGGATGGATGAGGGGTGTGCACTGCTTGCTGCAATTTTTTCGTTGTTTAGCATTGTTGTCGAAACTCTGCTGAGTAATGCGTGAGCCAGAGCCAGAGAGAGAGAGAGAGAGAGAGAGAGAGAGAGAGAGAGAGGGAGAGGGAGAGGGAGAGACTGGCTGGTTGGTGGAAAGTTGACGGCACTTTTGGCTTTTCGCTTAATACAAATGAAAATGGATGAGCTACTAAATGTTGTCAGCGTTGTTTCCTGCGCTGTTGTTGCACTGTGCGCATTGACTGCATTGAATGAAATGCGAGTTGCTGCAAACAAGCTAACAACAAGCAACCCACACCCCTCACACACCCGGACACTGTTTAACCTCTGCAATCTTTCTTAGCTGTAAATTTTCTTTTGCATTCCTTCTTCCCAGCTTGTTTTGTGCTTGTCCATTCTCGATACTCTCCCGTCCTTTTCCCCCTTCCCACTGCCAATGTGATTGTCATTGTTTTTATGCCATTTATTTATTTAAGGCAATTTCGTTGAGTGTGTTTGAGTATTTTGTTGCAATTCGTTTTCGGGTTTTTTTTCTCAGCTACTTTCCTTTGGAATACCCTGTAATTGAAGCAATATTGTCGTTTGGTTTAACTGATTTTAAGCTGGAATGCGGTGAATGTTTCTACAAAATAATGCAAATAATAATAATGATAATAACAATAATTTAATGATATTAACAATAAAAATAAAACTAATAATAGTTATTATAATAATATCAATGGTAATAAAAATAATATTGTTAATACTAATAGTGATAATAATAATAGTAGTAACTAGAATAGTAATTTTAAACATATTAATAATATTATTACTAATTTAAAGAGTGATAATAATAATGGTAGTAAATTTAATTTTAAAAAGAGAGAATTCTGCATTCGGGAAGTCTCAAGAATTGCATTTATAGTTTGAGTTTGTTTTATTTGTTGTAGCCATTTTGTCTTTTTAGCAGCTCCTCTGACAAACTTGATGACAATTTGTACTTTGAGTGATTGCATTGACTGCATGTGAAGTGAGGGAGAGAGAGAGAGAGAGAGTGAGAGTAAGGCAATAAGCAGCTCACTTGATAGACGTGCACACACGCACACACACACACACACACACAATCATGCAATATGTCAACAAATGCAAATATTTATGCATTTGAGTATGTGTGTTCAGTGTTGAGCAATGTTCTAGTTAATTGCCCAACATTTGAGTGGAAGACACTTTGCAAGTATATTCCAGAAAGTTAATATGCAAGTCATGTTTCTGTGCAATCGATGACAATTTGCAGATTGAAAAATATGCTCATAATAAAAATTGTAAATAATATTGTAAGAATAAAATAATAACATATACAATCAATGTGTTTTAAAGTAAAACTATAAAAATGATTGAAAAGAGATATCAAAGAGTCGTTATTATATATTAATTGTGGTTTTTTTTTGTTTATATCGCAATGTTAACATAAATCTTAAGCTATTTAACAGCACTTGTTAACATAGCAATATCTGAGACACATACCATTTATACCTATTTGAAGTGCTCTCTTATACATGCAAAATTCGCACATAGATGGCGCTGATGCGGTCTGTTTTTAGCAGAGCAAAAAGAAAAGCCCGAGAAAACTAATATCTCTGTCTCTATCTCTTTCGAGATTTTATTGAAAATTAATCAATGCACCGATCTGCCCAAAATAAATTGATTCAATTTTAATACTCTATGACTTACCTCTGTTTGCGCTACTCCTTTTTGCTACTCTTATATGCTGCTCTTATATTATACTCCAATGTTTACATAATTTTTGGCGAATTTCCGTTATTTGATTTTCAGCTGATTGATCTCCTGTTGCTGCTGCTGCTTCTATTCTGTTAAAAAGCCGAAAGCTTTCGTTGCTCAGAGCTCTCTCTATCCGTCTTCCTCTCGTGCCACACTCATTCGTATTCAGCAATGCAAAGTTCGGCTTCGATTTCGTTTCGGTTTCGTGTCTCGTTTTCCCTCGTGGTTGTCCTTCGTGTAGCGTCGCCGCCAGGCGAATGGCAAACGAAGCGTTCGTAGAGTATTGCCGCTTTAGTTGAAGCTCAGCCGTCGGAGTGTTTTGTACGTATGCAAAAATGCAGACGCTTGTCTCGCGCACAATTCGCGTTCGGTAATTCGGCGAAACGACGTTATATACTTAAATCAAGTCAAAATAAAATTAAACAGTATTCGAATCGATTGCAATAAGTACAAAGTGTTAAATAAAGCACCAAATTTTAGAGATGGTGTAAAAAATTACTATGTTGTTAAACGACCCACTATCAATTAGTGACTGACAAAATTGTATGATATTTATTTTAACTTTAAAACGCGCGTGGCGAACAAACACAAGAAACGGTAAATGTGTGCTTTGAGCGTTTTTTTCTACGCAATGCTTGAGTACTTCTAACGCCCTCTGTTGACGGTTGGACTAAAGTTAAAAAGTCACAGCGACTCTTTTCGCTTTGTCCCTCTGTCCATTCCCCCCTCACGCATATGCAATGGTATTAATTGTTTTGCTCTCCTTTTTTGGCATACATTAGTAGTGTAAACAACAACAACAACAACAACTATTGCAAGTGTTTTTAGTGACTTGAAAGTGTGTGTATCAGTGCGTGTGTTTTTGTGTCTGCTCATTGGTCACGTGGCCAAAAAGTTGTTGGTGGCCATGTTTTGTGAACACCCGAACCACTGTGCGTGACACAGTTCAGCAAAGCAACCAAAAAAAAAAAACAAAAACAAAGTATAATAAAAACAACAACAAATTAAGGATTATCACTGTGACCAGGTCAAAAATTCACAATTTGTTCTCCAGGTAATTTGGTTCTACTCTTCTTCTTCCACTTCTTCTTCGTTAAAGCGTCGCTTTTAATTTTTTTCCAGTAGTCGTAAAATTCTTGCGGTTTTAAGCTCTCGTCTGTCTGCACCAGTTTCTCCTTCTCCCACCCACCTTCTTTAAAAGTTACCCCCTCCCCGGGAGGAGACTCCCCAACTTTCTCTTGCTCGTGTCGATTGCCGTAACTTAAAATGCGGCAACTGACTGCCAAAAAGTTGGAAAAACTTTTGCCTAAAGTTTATTTAGTTGTTTTATTATTTGTTTTTTTTTTTTTTCATTTTTTGTTTCTGTTTTTGTTCTCTACACTTCTGTTGGCCAGTGGAAAGAGGAAGAGGGCAGGTTTTTTTGGCTTAAAACATAATTTAAATACCCTTTTTTAACCATTATTATTATTTACTCAGTGTTAAAACTATAAATATCGGGTTGGAAATGTTTTGTTCTATTTCTCAGAGTTTTCTACTGTTTGCTTACTGATTTTTGGTATTACCTTTAAATTTGTATTTTAATGATAATATTTAGTTACCTAATTATGCACTAAATATTCCTCTTTTTAACATTAAAAATCTAACAATGCTTTATCTCACATATTTATCCCCGGAAGTATTTATACCTTTAATTAAATGACCAATATAAACATATTTCACGGACATTTTGGAAGATTTTTTTTATTATGAATTTAACATATTTAGCTATCTCATCTTTTTTCCCTATCTCTTTCTCTATCTCTTCTTATTTTTAGTTCACTACTACTATTAGAATTTGATAGCTAGACTTTTTTTTTCTGTGTTTCGCCAATATTTGCAACAATTGTTGTCCCATTTTTTTTTTTAATACATTATTTAATATTATTTAAAAAACTATAATTTATTTGAATATCACATTTTCAAATTAAAATAAAATTAAACTTTAAAATTTTTCAAATTAATTTTTTTTTAATTTTAGGGTAACTGTAAATTCTAAAGTTTGAAATTAGAGCTTCTAAAAACTATCACCTGCAAAAAACACGTCAATTTTTAATTTTTAAAATGACCGCTATTAAATTATAATGGCATTAAAAAGAAATGACAAAATGGCTGGTTTATAAACGCTATTAAATTATAATGTCATTAGGAAATTAAATTCAAAATCTTATGTTTGTAAACTTTATCTAGACTACATGCAAAAAATAAATCAATTATTATTTTAAATAAATTCAAAATTATGTTTGTGAACTGTATTTAATATTTAAGTATAAAAGTAAAGCAATTATCATGGTTTATATTTATGTTATTTTTGTTGCCGCCTTTTTTAAGGTATCCAAAAGTCACTTGACAATTTAATAAATTTGTGGGGCGTGGCAGCTGTGCCAACAGATGCCCATTCTGTGTCTGCTGTTAGACTTGCTTTACTTGGCGCATAGTTAAAGTTAATGTAAATAAATTAGTTAAATAAATAGAAAAGGCAACAGCAGCAGCAGAAGTCTGCTTAAAAATTTGACAATTGAAATATGCAAATGAGGCTAAAGCTAAAATAGCACTTGGACAGTTTGTTGGATTCAAATGGCCAAGTATACAGGCAGCCAACCAATTGGCCAAAGCACGCACGAACAGGCCAAAAACATGAGCGCTGTTGCACAGCTCGGTGGAGGGGAGAAGGGAGGGATTAGATATCGGGGGTTGAGAGTTGGTTGGGGTGGTTTAGATACTTTTACAAAATTCGAATGCTGCATTTTTGATAAGCCGCTTGTGTCGTCAAATGTCCACAAAATTTTGACAATTTCCCCACACACACACATATACACGACTTAAGCCTGCTCCTGGGGAGGCAAGTATTGGAGTGGGGGAAGGGGAAGGGGAGAGATAGCGAGTTGGGCCGATTGCGGTGTGTTTTGCGTGATGTGTGCCAAACAATTGTTGAAATTTATAGCGAAAAGCCAATTATGCCTGGCAGCTGAACAGACAGCTAGTTGAGGGTTGTCAAAGGATTTTGAAACTGAAAACGTGAAGTTGTTCAAACATATACATATATATATATATGTATATATGTATGTTTATCTACACGTATATGTTTTTCATTGGCTTATCGGAGTGCTGAGCAAGCCGAAAAACCAATTTGCGTGAGTTCGTACTTCAAAAAGGGCATTAAGCAACAAAACGCATAAACAAAAGTTGCGTATACGCTGCGTTAACCGTTGACGGGTTAATGTGATTTTAATGTACTTTTTAGAACACCCGCCCAACCACCAACACCCCGACTACCCAGCAAGTCTTGTGTGTGTTTTTATGTGTGTACTCTTGGTGTTTGTGGTGTTTGTGTGTGTGTGTGTACATTGCTCTATCAAAGTTTCCCGCAATTCCACATTAATACTGGAATGTGCACTCTTTTTTTGTACACTTTTAATAACCTTTGCAAATATGAAGTCCTATTTGAACAGCAGTAAGTTGTGAAAAATTCATATTCGTTTCTATATATGCTCTACATTTATATTCCATTATTTTCAATATATAAAATGAAGTACGAAATTTGTTCTATCATAATATTTAGTTAGAGCATAAAATTTAATAATGCCCACTTTACCTTTTTATAACGTTAGATAAATTTATTTACATAATTTACCATTTTTTTCTTTTATTTTTGTATAATTTAATGTATTTGAAGTTTATTTTGTTATTTTCTGAAATTAACTAACTTTCAATTTAAAAAAAAAAACAAATAAATGGTAATTTATAAAAATATATTTTGTTATAGTTTTAAATTCAAGTTTAATTCTAAAAATTCAGCTAAGTTATTTAAAGTTATTTACTTATTTATATTTATCTAAATCAAATGCGTTTTATGAAATTTATAAAAACATTATTTATTTAATTTATGTTAATCAGGATATGATAATCTGGTTTTTTATTTGAAACTTATTTGATATAAAACGAATTAAACTTGGCAACAAAATATAATAAAAAAATCTTACTGAAAATGTAATCAAAATGATCTCCGACTGAACAAAAAACCCGCACCAACACGCGAAGTTCGAGGAAGGAAGAGTCAGGATATTTTTGGTGTTTGCGTGCTATGTGTGTGTGTCTGTGGTTGCCTCAACAACAATGGTGGACAAAATATTGCTCGCTTTTGAAATCAATCTTCCTAATGACCGACAGCCAGTCAGGCAGGCAGGCAGGCAGGCAGGCAGGCAGGCAACAACAATAACCAAGGGGCGTGGCAGGTGGCGGGTGTAAGAGATGGGAGCTGTGCTTGGCGGGGTAGAGTAGTAGCTGTAGACACGTGCGCTTGCGTTTTTACGCTCAAGTATCTGGCAATTGTAACGGTAATCGATCTGAGCAACAGCAACACCCACAACAATAACAACAACAAATGTAGCGGTTAGCATGAGTCTGCGAAAAATAGCAACTACAACAGTAAAAGGGGAAAAATCAACAACCAACAAAACAAGCAAAAGCAACAATCCGTCAGGCCACATTAAACATGAGCAGTCTGTGGAGTAGGTTATTTATATATATATTAACCAGGCTTAGCTACTTCAGAAAATGCCAATAAGCGGGGCCCGTCAATTGCAATTGTGTTGAATTAAATTTTTATTGTGCTTGAATTTGAAATATTTGTTTCAATTTAAAAAACGCGAAAATATGAACGTAGTTTTCAAGAACAACTTTTTGTTAGGCATATTCGATTTCTACTCAATGTTCCTGACATGGATGGAAAAACAACAATATCAGAAAGGGGGTCCAACCGGATGCCTTAATAAATTTCGCAAATTTGATTGATCCATGATTTCCCAACTGAGATAGGTCGCTTAGAAAAGCTGCTCCCATGGTTCTTCAATTGTTCTGTAAATACTTGTTATACCTCATCCTTGCATTTTCAGCATGAGTCTTCGTAGGGGAATCTATTGTCATGAGTGTTGGCTAATTAGTGGCTAGCTAATGGGCGTATGATCTGTTTACTGTTTGTGCTTTAGTGTGCTATACTTTGCTCCATTCATGTCAGTTGAGATGCATTATTTATGTCGATTTCAGATATATATTATATACAAACAACTTCACTATACCAATCCAGGGGCTTATGATATACATTCCCAGGTGTTTATATATGTCCTAATTAGGAAGTAGCGGAACAAAAGTAGTTGCAACACAAGCTGACTAATATCCAGTTAAATATTAAAGGACGAATAGATTTTATATATTTTAATAATTATTAATAGCTGTTTAAATTTGGTGTACTTCAATTAACAACCGTTCCCCTTTTTCTTGCTCCTCTTTCTAAATTATTAAATAATCAACGATTATTTGTCTTGGTATGATTGACATTTTCTTTGGATTACTTTTCATTTTTAATCTACCTGATATTTTATATTCAATATTATTTTAATTTTAATTTCAAACAATTTATTTTTAACTTTTTTATTTAACATTTAACATTTCGTGTATTGTCCGCAGTTAAAAAAAAAACGTTATAAGAATACACATTTTATTATATTTAATAAACTATCAACAATTCAAAAGTGACTCTTTTATTTTAATTTCGCTGACCGCTCCAAAAAAAACAAGAGTATGATTATAATTATAAATAGAGTTCGATTGACATCGTTGGCTCTGTAGATTGGAAACTATTCGTAAACTGACAAATTCTGGCTAATTAGTGATATGTATTTAACTGTCTACTCTTTTCATGTACTTCATTTAAATTATTATCGTAATAAAAAAATGTTTCTCTTTATTCTTCATATAATTACCCCTAACGTTTAAAATTTATTTATTTATCTTAACAGTTTGTTATAAATTAAATAAGGAGGACAACGATGTTTTCAGTTTCAAATGTTTGACATATTTTTTTTTTACTTTTATTATATTCTTTAGAAAATCCTGTTTTTGTATTCATTTTCAATAATTATTTCTTTCAATTAAATTTTTCTTTAACTTTTGACGTTTAATGTATATCTGATTGATCTAATATTAATATGAATATGAAAAATGTTTATGCAAAAAAAACATACATATATAAATATATATATATATCTATATATATATATAAATATATATAGTTAGAAAACAATGTCCGCACACGTCTTGAACAACGAAGAGATTCCGTTTCTTTTGGCCATAATGTAACAAAAGTAATTTGCCACAGTCATCAGTTTACCGTTACTTTTATATGACACTTGCAGATTTCAGTTACTTGATCCTTTGGGTTTGTTGTTCTTCTGTGCCTCAATGTTTCTTGTGCATTTAGCACATCTGCAATGACGAGCGCCTGTTATATTAACGAAATGAAACATTATGCTTCAAATATACTCATTGGGTGGCCCTTTTATGAGGTAAGTTTGTTCAACTGGAACTGCTGCTCTGTACGAAACTGCAAAGTGTGGGGGGGAGTACGGGGAGTGTTGCCCAGAGCTCGGAACTCATCTCGTATTTTGGCTTATCTGCAAGTTTGATGGATTCTTATCCTTTGGCCTCTCACTCGGTTTCAGGGCTGCTTTCCCCCCATTTGCCCTCCACTTGCCACCGTTTGCCTTTGCTTGCTTATGTATTTTTATTATTATGCTTCTTCTCTCTTTCGCTCGCTCCTTCTGCTTAAGGTTTGTGCTGTGTTTCTTTGCTGCATTTATATATATGTACATATTATTTATACATATATATTTATATATATATATATATATATATATATATATATATATTGTTATTTTACTTGTGTTTTTTTGTGTGTGTTTTTATTATGGCAGCAGATACACGCAGTATATTTATTGTGCTTGTATTTTCATTTTGGCTATTTTGCGTCTCTGTCTCTGTATATATCTCTATCTCTTTCTACTTCTTGTCTTCAGCTGTGGCATTTATTTATATTCGTTTCCTGCGTTTTTGCCGCTTCTTGTTGTCGGCGCATTTATAAATATAAATGAGTTTTGCTCGATGAAGGTTAAATTGAAATTTACTTTGTGCACAGCAATGGGTTCTTTTTTAAAAGAAGCTGCCACGATACGCATTCATATTAATATGTGTATGGGTGTGTGTATGTATGTGTGTGTGTGTGTGTGTAGGTAAGTGCCACGTGATGGAAAGCTGCTGAAAACTTTTAGACCTCTGCATTTCCGCCTTTATGACTTTCCTTACTGCTCACACACAGAATCTCCATCTCCCTCTCTCTCTCTCTCTCTCTCTCTCTGACTCCTTCTTTTTTGTGGTTTCATTTTAATTTTGATAAGCAAATGCGGCACATCCCTTTTTTCAGCAACTGCTTCTTCTTCTTCATTTTCTGGGTGTGAAAAGTTTGTTTGCCTGGCTGCTTTTTGTTTGGCTTCATCATTTGTCAAAAAAGGCAAAAGGAATTCTTCAAATTGAATATTTGCATAAGTTTATTGAAACAGGCAGTCAGACAAACAACTCTTGGCTAACCTCATTTTAAATCATGATGTATGCAGCGGAGAGAGTTATCTGCCGAAGAGGGAGCGGCAGGTAGAGAAGTGCAACACTCTTTTTATGTGGCATCTGTTTGATTTGCTGTACTTGATATCGAAAGCTTTCTTCTGATTGATTCCATTCACTAAATAAATTTACCTTTTCATTTTTATATTTTTATAATTTAATTAAATATTCAAAGAATGCCTCTTGCTTTACACATATTAGAAATAAAGAATCTATAAACCATATTATATATTAATATACACATTTTATTGAATATTAAATAAAATTAGAGATTTTCTTTAGTATTTTCTGTGTGAAACTGTTTGTGAATTTAGTTAGTTGTGAACAAAAAGCGCAATATTAAATAGTTATTTATTTAATATTTTGGTACAAGTATACTTAATAAACATTTGAATTAAATATTTAGCAAACATATGTTTGCTGTGATGCTTAAATTAAACTTAAACGAATTTTAAATAAATCTCTTATTTTCGTTTTACATAACATTACGACTTGTACTCTTTTAACTATTTATATATATACTAAAATGAGCAGTTTATTTAATTATTATGAATTATTGCCCTTAATAGATTTTCCTTTATACTTGTGAATGTGTCCACAGGATATGCGTAATAACTTTTGCTGACTGTCATTTCGCAAGTAAATGCGAAATTTGGTTCCATAATAAAAACGCTTTCATTTCATTTGGCCAAGACCGCGATTGCCCAACATACTTACAATAAGTAAGGTCAATAAATAAGCGAGTACTCAACCAATAGCGTTTACTTGGAACAGCAGCTGAATGCATATATATGTGTGTGTGTGTGTGTGTGATGTATGTGTATGTGTGTTGACAACATATGTATATAGTCGGGGGCTTAAGCGCTGGCTATAAGTCAAGCTTGCGTCCACATTGGGCAGTGTCCACGGTTCGAATGGAACGATAAATCTCATCGACACTAAAAATCAGATATGCGTTATAAGTCCAGACACCATGCGGCAAGTTATGCCAAGGGGAGAGGGGTAGAGTGGTGTTGTAATGCCATTTATATGTCGCCATTAATGTCGTGTTATGAAAGTAATTTTCTTAAATTCGCATATTAAACGTTTTGGCCATTAATAATGGACAGCCATCCACAGAAGTTGTAGAAGGGCAGCTTGTAAGTGTGTGTATGTCTGTGTGTGTGTGTGTGTGTGTGTGTGTGTGTGTGTGTATGTGGAGGGGGCAGTTATAATAAAAGCAGCAAAGTGGAAGGAGCTGAAGTGGGAGAGAGAGAGAAGCGAAAATAACAAACATGAAAATGCTGTGCATGTTCCAAATGATCGCTTCAATAACCACAAAAACCATAAGAAACAGCCAGAAACAGCCAGAAACGAGCCAGAAACGAGCCAGCAGCGAGCAGCGAGTGAATGAATAAATGAATAACGCCCCCGGAATGATGTTACCAAACTGCATGGATGCCATGATGGACTACAAAACAGAGAGACGCATACACACAGACACACATTCACACACACACACACACACAGCCGCTTTGGCACATGATAAAAATTTATTTAGACCAAATAGAAAAGAATGAGACTAGCGGGAATAATAAACTACAACTGAGTTGTGCCTTCGCTTCAGGTTCAGCTTCGGCTTCTGCTTCTGCTTCTGCTTCAGATTCTGCTCTGGTTAAGTTAAGTTCTTGGCGAGCAGCAGGAAATGCCGTGGCAGCTATTGACGGGCCATTGTCCAGAGTGGTAAAACAAAACACACACACAAACAAACACAGTCATATATGTATATAGTATATGAGTGCATGTCCGTTGCGATTCCTAGACAAGAGACCATTGCAGAAGCTGACTGACTGACTGACTGACTGACTGACTGACTGGGATTGCCTTCATGCTATGAAATGTGTCTATCAAATGTTGCCTATTTTCATTTCATTTTATGCCTTGTGGGTCAAATCAAAGGGTAGAACAGGAACAATGCATATGTTGTATTGTACATTCGAATAAAAATTGTTAAAATTTGTTTCATTAATTTTTATAAATATATTTGTTGAATAACTAAATATTTCAGTTAATTATTTTCAATCAAAAATGTTACAATATAATAATATTTATTATTTTAATTTTGCATATTATTTATAATTTTATTTAAATTATGTTTTACTTTTTTCTATTTTTCTGAGTATATTGATATTATTAGAAATTAAAAAATTTGAGAATTTTATTAGTTATTAATTAAAAAACGTAGTCTTATTTTGGAAAGTTTTTCTCAGATATAATTTTATAGTACTTATTTCATATATCTTGGAATATTTTATGCAATTTCCTACGTGTTTGTTTAAAGGGCATCCAGAGATCGTTCATAGCCATTGTTAAATTAATTTTGCATTGCTTGGACGTGGACCCCTTTCCTGTTGCTGTTTGAATGTTTGTCTATTGGTCGTTGGGTCTGTTGGTCGCTCGCTCGGCCGACGTTTCCGTTTCCGGCGCCTGTACGCCATGTTGATTTTGCCTGGTTCGTTTTTGCTGCTGCTGCTGCTGCTGCTGCTGTTGTTGCTTTGTTTGTTTTGTGCTTTTTGTGTGTTTGTTCTCTGGGTTAATGTGCGCACTCGACTGTGCGCAAATTGCTCAAGTGTTACTGAAGTTGTCCATTCATTTTTTGTTATTCTCATATTGTGCGATATTTAAAAACCTAAACAAATTTCTCATAATTGCCGTCGCACCATTAGTTTTATCATCATTATCATTATTATCTGGGGCATTATTATTGCTCTCACATTGTCACCTTCCCATTGTTCGCCATTGCCTTCGCTTATCTGGTGGCCATTTGGTCGCTTATTGCGATGTCTTACATTTTTATCATTATTAACGCCTCCCTTTACACCCATCATTCCCGACGCCACTATTCGCTATATCAGAAACCCAACCCAACCGAAACTCAACCCCAATATTAACCTCCTTACATCCCCACCCAATTCTATTTTCAGTGACGACACTCGGCGGGCACGTTGACAAAATGACAATAGAAACAGAAGTGGCAGCATCTGAAAACACCAGTTTTAGCGTTTCGAATTCGAGATGCTCTTTTAGGTCAACTGATAAATGGGGAACTCAATCTTCTGCATTGTTTAATTGTTTAAAGCAATTTGAATCAAACATTAAAATTACCGATTACCGATTTCACATCTCCCTAAAAAGAAAATTTAATTTATATTATTTTTAAAAGTAAACATAATCTCATCAAGTAATAAAAGATGTAATTCATGTAAATATTTTACCTTATCATTTTTCTTTTAACATTCTGGCCCTTTAACAAGTTCGTCTTGGCCTTAAGCTATTAGAGTTCGCTAAGGAAATAAAAAAGGTCAGGTAAAACTTAAAGTTGCCCATTTTGCGTTTCTATTGATTTGCTGGCGACTTTTCTTATTTCTTTGCCTTCTTCCCAGCTACCCATCCACCCATCCACCCATCCACACAACTCATTCAGAATTTTATCTATTTGCGTAGACTGCGAACCTTTTGTCCCTTTTGGCATGAGTTGTATCTGTTGCAAGCTGCTTTGGTATCAGCTTTTGTGTATATTTATTAGCGCTGCCTTTCTCTTGTCAACATTTCTTTTACCTTTCCTTACCTTTGCCATTTACGTTTCCTCTTTTTCCTTTTTTGTTGTCATATTTGTTGTCAGCTTCATTTTGTATTTGCAAATCATCATTATTATTTGCATCTGAGTATTTTTATAGATTCCTTTCTTTTGTCCTAGCTCAAAAAAAGATACAAAGTGCGTTTTGCCTTTATTTCACGAATTTTTGTCTCTTCTCATGCTGATTGAAAATGTGTAAATAGAGTATAATTAAGTTGTGCAACAACGTGTAACGAGCAGAAAGAAACACCTTCGAAAACTTAAAGTAAATATATATTCAACTTACAAGTCGATCTGTCTGTTTGTTGTCCTAAAGACCGATAACTTTCTTCGTTTCCCTATTTTATATTTTGATTAGCAATTTGAAACATTGATCTTTCTTATCGGATTTATTTATAACTTTACATGATATTTTTCAGCTTTAGGCTCGCAGTTTTCCAGAGTGATCACAGGGTATCTCGTAGTCGGCACCATTTTTACTTGTCTTTTTGTTGTTTGCCACATTTTGTACCTTAATTTTTATGTTAGTTATTTTCATTTTCTTTTTTTTTACTTTGGATATTTTTTGTGGACCCATTCGTAGCATCCCCTTAGAATTTCCTTAGCTCACGGCAACATTTTTTTTATCGAACGCTGGCAATCTACTGGCGGGGCAGTGGTGGAGGGTGGCTAAAGGGAGCTAAGGGACTCGCCGGAAATTGTAAATTTTTGTTTGTTGCCACTGCCGTCGCTTCTGCTGTTCCTGCTGCTGCGTCGTGGTTTTATCTGTGTAGCTTCGACTTTGGAATTGCGAATGGCATTGGAAGCCATACAATAAACGGCTGCTTCTGCTGCTGCTTCTGCTGCCGCTGCTTCTGCTGCTGCTGCTGACTGCGAGTTTTAAGTTACATTGAATACTCGCAAACCCCTGTGGAAATATCGTTGAGTTTATTGTGTGCGTTGGATATGGAAACGACGAATGAAATTCTCAGTGCTCATCACTCAATAGAATACTGAATTCGGCACAACTTGAATGTAACAAATGTCTATAACGTTCGGCTCAATTGTAATAGAATTGTGTGGCATGGGAAATTATGAATATTTGATGTTGAAGTACAAAAACTCTGCGACAAAGTTTTTTTAACTGCTTCTTCACTATATTGGAATATCATGATGATTGATTTTGACATTGATTTAAGATACATTTCAATATTTAACTAAGAAAATGGCTTATTCTTTATTTACACAAAACACAGCTCAAATCTTAATGATCCAAATCTTTGTTTTCCCAAATGTTCAGGCATAAAATATATATAAGTATATTTTCTGGCATAAGCCACAATTGGATTTTATCTACTATCTAACCGCTCATGCCAGCTGAGGCACATTTCTTTTATCAAATTTTTGAAATAGGAATGTAAAAACCATTTTCAACAACTTGACAAACTGAACACTTACTTAAAAATTTGTTCTACTCCAATGGGGATTGCCTGAGAAGCAGCACAGCTGTGTGTGTTTGTGTGTGTGTGTGTGTGTGTGTGTGTTTGTAAGTGTGAGTGGGCGTATCTCGCCTTACAACTCGATAATTGCGGCTTCAATTTGACTTTAAGAAAAACTTGAACAACTTTTTAACTAGCTACCCCCTCGAATAAGTTTTCAACGCACTCACAACTGATGGCATTTTTTCTCTCTGTTCTGCTTACTTACAGCTGCTGACTGCGCGGCGCCATCAAAATGTGCTTTCACTAGGCAGGAGCTGTAGCTGCGGCAGGTGGAGCACTGGGGGAGAGAAGTATAAACTGGCTAACAGAAGAACGGAGCCAAACTACAGCGTCTGCAACTGGCGAAATCTGCAAACCAAATCCAACTTAAGTCACATCAAATTAAAATCAACAAGCGGCGAACAAAAAATATAGAAGAAAGGGCCAACTGCTGCTTTTGGCCAACAGAAATTACAAGAAAAACAAAAAGAAAAAAAAACACGAAAAAAGAAGAAGACATAGAAAAAGTATATACTATAATCTCGAGAAAGGGCAGCGCATGAAAATGAAGTGCAATAAAAGTCAAATGGCCACGTTAACAATGTGGAAAATTTTTATGGCCCTGCTGGCCGTGGCGTTCGTAATGCCGGTCACATTAGCGCACCAGCACTCCATGCTCGGTGGAGGATCTGCAGGTGGTGGCGGCGGGAACGGTGGTGGTGGTGGTGCTGCAGGACACGGCGGTGCCATGGGCATGGGCGGGTCTGGACTTGGCTCTGGACTCGGCAAAGATGCACACGGTAAGTTTATTCTCTTCATTTCTTTCAACTATTTTCTAGTTTTTGTTGCTGTTGTTCCTGTTTCCTGATTATTTTTAATGGGCGTCCAGCGTTGTGGCCCTAGGCTCCTTTGGCTGTGCGGCACTTCGCCAATAAATAAATTTAAATATTTAACTAACTCGCATTCGGAGTAAGCCGAAAACTTTAACACCTCGTTGCTAGCCGGAAAAATGCTTGCAACTTGCAAGTGGAGCATGTGGCACGAGTCTCTGTGCCTCCCATGGTGCTGGCACGGCACGTGTCCGGCCATTTATGATTTCATTTCGCTTCGTTGCACTCAGAGCGCTTTTATCGCACCACCAGTTCGACCCAAACTCTCCAAACGCTTATGGAATTTATAAAGGCATCACAGCGAGCCACCAAACTGGATTAAACTAGTGACGCTATCACTATAATTCCTCTAGCATCAAATGCATTTGGGATGTTTATTTAAATCTTTGTTCAATTATCACACCAGTAGAACTAGCTAGATACTGGGAAAGACCCAGTTAAACCATTTGTCTAAAGTTTAGGATTATTGTGGAAGTATGTTCGTGTTAAAGTGAAATATATCAGAAGAAGTTAACCCCAAAATGCTATTAATAATTATTATAAATCTTATAGCATAAATTCACTACCAACACATTCCCCTAGGAAAAAACTATCAGAATATTTCACATTTATAAAGTGATATGAATGGTAATCAATTATTAAAACATATAAACTTATAATTTAATTTATGATTTTGTTTTTATATTTTTTAATATGTCTTAATTGATTTCCTTTTTAATTTTTATCTTGTTTCATATTTAGTGGATTGTTTACAGAAAAATTGTTTATCGCCTTTCTTTTAATTTAATTTATTGTTCTTTAATTCATTTAAAGTCGGACACTAATACTTTAATACTGTTATTTGAATGATTTATTAATTGGCAATATCCTGAAGAAACTGTGTTACTTTTATTCATATTATTGCCAGCTGGTGACTGTACCAGTTGATCTCGTTGTGCTGATGTAAAAATTAAATCAAACTATTTGAGGAGCATTAATTAAAAATATTTGATCATTCTTAGCTTTGTAAGAGTTGCTGATTCTCTGTTTAAGTAATAAATTGCTTTCTAAATAAATTGTTTGCCTGACAAAGTTGATTGGTTAAAAAGCGCCAAAACAGCAAAAGGCAACTTGATTGAAAAGTAGTTGGCCAACTGGCGGAGGCTAGTTTAGCATAGAGAGGGGAAAAGTTGTAGAGGAGGGGGGATACAATGGCTCTGGTGGCTTTAAGCTCTGCAGTCCCCTCTCTCTCTCTTTCTCTTTTCTCTATATATTTCCATCTCTCAGGTAACTTTTAGCAGAACACTTTGCACATGTTTTCAAGTCGATGCGAGCTATTTGACAAAAATGCCAGGCCAAAAGCTGGGCTATTTATTATGCTTGGCACTTTGGGATACACACCCACACACACACACACACACACACACACACACACACACACAAGCACACACATAGATAGAAGTGGGCAACTGCGTAAATCATTTCCACTTTATGCGCTCTGTAAGCCAGACAATGTCAACAACAACCTGCAAAGACAGAGACAGAGACAGAGGCAGAGGCAGAGGAAGCTGAGTGTGGGGCAAGAGCAGCAAGAGACAAGCATTATAACGCATTAAAAAGTAGCTGCAGAGATGAAAGAAGAAGATTTTACGGGGTGCACGGTGGCAATGTGCAGCAAGCGACAATCTCTTTTGCCAGCCAAAAACTTTGGCCGTTTAGAAAAGTGTCAAGCATTTTATCACACGAAGCAAAATACACAGCAACAACAACAACAACAACAACCATAACAACAAAAACAAGAGCAGCGAGAGATGAGGCGAGTAAGCAACGAGTACCGTAATGCATTGCAGCTAAGCAGCCGTTAAAAAGTATGCAACGTAACGGTAAACAGCGACTGACTTACAGACTGCATGACTGCATGACTGGCTGACTGAATGACAGGCTGACTGAATGACTGGTGGAGTGAGTGACTCAGTGACTCAGTGACTGAGTGAGTGGCCATTTGCTAAGTTTGTCCGCACAAGCCGAAAAACTTGTCAACATGTTGAGTGCAGCAGTTGGCTGTCGCTCTGGGCACACCGCAGTTGCCCGCACAAACTTTGTGCCAAGCATAAAACCAAACAAAATACTCAAAAAAAAAAAACAATAACAAAAAAAAAAACTACTTAAAATGAATCAGTTGAGATTTGAGAGTTAAGAGTGTTCGTCAGCGAGGTGCCCTACACAACTGCACCCACTAATGATTATCTACTGAAATATAAATATTAATAGAATGTTTGCAATTTGCTCTTATCGATCAGTAATTTTATTAAACACATAATGTTTTCTTTAATCTAGTTGTAAGATCTAGATATAGATCGAAAGAAATATGTTAAAAAACTTCAGTTGCTTTGAGTGGCTACAGGGTATTCACAAAAAAAGTAAAACTAATAAGAAGAAAAAAACAAACATAAAAAAACTGTCATCAAAAATGAGAGCGTGTTTTTTATTTGTTCACTGGTAGCATTTTTTTTTTTTCGTTTTTGTGGTTTTAGTTGGTGAGTGAATTGTTGGTTTTGCCACATATATAACAAAGAGCAGCAGCAACAACATTTTTAGAACTGGCTAATTGCATTTGAGATCCACAAATAAATCAAAACTAAATAAAATAACTTTAAAGTTTTCAAGAAATCTTGGAATTTATTTTCAATTCGTTAAGTTTGCTTTGTTTTGCTTAACAGGTGTCGGGTTATAACTGTACATTTTTGGGTAAATCTTGGCGCCAAACTGTGGCAAAGACGAAGCCTGTCCTAATAGCTAATAAAATGAGTTGACGTTGGAGCTGTTGACGAATTTTCACTGAATTTTTAATTACCGCTGAGATGAATTGACAAGCGGTTGGCAGGTGTTTCATGTTGCCCATCTGCTGCCTTAATTAATTTAGACGGAAGGGAAAGAAACTGAAAATGAAAGAGTGAAAGAGATTTGCGTTGAGAGGGAGGAAAGTTATCTTCCTCCAGGCTATTGTTAAATGACAACAGATGCGTCGTCAAATTAATAGGGCTGTGAAGTGTGTCGACCTGAAAGTATCTGTAATTAGCTACTTTTAATACTCTTTTCAAGAGTATGTAAATTGAAGGTAATTTATGTTATAATTTGATTTTCTCAACTCACGAATTTTGATTATCTCTATTACTTTGGAAAACTACGCAAAAAAATGAAGAGAAATTTGGTTTTGCTCTTTAATGTATGTGATTGGGGAAGTATGCAAAATGCAAAATAAAATAAATAAATATCCAAAATAAATGCAAATAAATTTGTACTGAGTGTTTCAATCACTTTCAAGAGAAAAATGCCAATAGTCTGATTAAGCTATAAATTAAATACATTTTTTTAAGTTTTAAAAAGAAATCGCTTTAATATACCATATTTATAAATAATTTATTTTTAAGAACCCGTAAAAAAGAAAAGTTCTGCTGAAATATTTTTTTATCTGATTACCTATTAATAAGTTATCCAAGCCGGAAAAGTACGGCAATTACATGTTGTAAATTTTAAGGAGTGTCATTCAGTCGATCATTGAAAACAGCTGGATAATATAATTTCCGACATTATTATGGCCATTGCAGAGTTGGCGTGTCGAGACAAAAAGCAAATTACTTTGCTTATCTGCACAATTTACGTGCCGACGCACAAAGGACACTGTCCGCAGGTCCTTTTGTCCTTTTGTGTGCAGTGACGCTGCTGCGCTGCATTTTTGGCGACGCGCAGCTCTTTGGAATTTGGCGTGAACAACATTAAATGCAGCGCGTGCCACAAATTCAAAGGCTTCAAAGCTTTTGCTTTAAAACAAAAGCCCTTTTGCCCCGAAAATGCGAAAAACAAGAAACGTAAAACGGCTCGAAGCCAGTCGACTCTGCCACAAGGATGCGAGCACCGTTATAAAGGACGCATCGCTGCAGCCGTTAGAAAAGCGCAGCTTGTTACCCAAAATCCATACAAAATGAAAGTATTCCGCCTTATAAATAAACATATATATTTATATATACATATATATGTATGTATTTCCTTTATTTTTATTGTACGAGGGGTTCCGCGCTGTGCCAGGCATAGAAATAGCAACTTATTGAGTGTGTGTGTGTGTGTGTGTGTGTGTGTGTGTGTGTGCCTAAAAACATGTTACAAAATTCTAAAGAGCCAACTGAAACGAGTTGCCAACTTCTGCCGTTGGCATCTGCGCCGTTGAGGCTAGGCCGAGGAGTGTGAGGGGTACGGGGTGCGGTGAGGTGGGGTGGCTGGTAGCAAGAGTTGCCAGGCCCGCATTTCTGTGACTTTCATGTACCATAAATTATTTTATGTTATTATTACCTACAACATGTAACGGATTGAGGAAAAGGGACCAAGTTGGGGACGACGACAAGCAACAAGCAAATGGTAAATTTTACTTTTATTGCCATTACATTGACATCGTCTGTGTGTATGTGTGTCTGTGTGTATGTGTGTTTGTGTGCGCATTGTTTTTAATTATATTTAAGAATAAAAATGTGAAATTAATAAAACACAGTGAGTAACGTAAACTGAAAAAAAAACAATACATATATTATATTATCCGTTATATAAAATCTATAATAAGATATGAGATCATATATATATATATATATTTAAATCTTAATCAGCCAGTGCAGAAAACTGTGTTGTTCGATTTGAAAAAATTTAATTTAATCAACTTTATTCAATTTAATTTTAGTAAATTGACTGAAAAAAAAGTAACCTTAACCTTTGAAATTCTTCTTACTTTAGCGACATAGATTTTAATAGTATATTCTGATAGTGTCATTTTAAAAATGATTTTAAACTCCAGAATTTTTCCAAGTAAAATTGATTAAAAATGTTGAAAATATATGTTCTTCCCAGGGTGTTTTAAATGCACCTAATTTGTTTTAAGATTTAACATATATTTTATAGTGTTCATAAATAATTTTTAATTAATTTAAAAAAATATATGATTTATGGCAATTTTTCTTAGGCAGACAACAGCTGAACTCCAAAGTGGCAGTCGACAGAGCAAATATTTTGTCTAAAAACAACGGTTTGAAATTCTAATATTTGGAAAAAGTTTCTGTAGTTGAGAAATATATTTTCTTTGGTAAATTAAGAAATTATAACTAAAACAAGAAATACCTTCTAGTATTCAGTGAACTTTTTTGATAGAACTGTTGACAATTGGTAAGCTGACAAATAATTTCATTAATAATAATTACAGAATATACAAATAGCTGAAAAGAAAAATAAATAAAATAAAATGAATACCATTAATCTTTATAATTATGTGACCCTTGAGCCAGTCCTGACAGTTGTACATATTTGTTAAGATTTCATTTGTATAATTAATCGAACTGTCTTGGCTTTGGTAATTTGAAGTAAAATTGTGGTCAATTAACTTTTACGTTCACAATTCTTTCTAATGAAGCAGTGATAAAAACCAGCAATTATAATCGAATTTATAGGCAGGAATTGAAAAATATGCCGCGCCCCATCGAAACTCTGGTTGAGGCCAATAATTTGTTATGGTCTCAGCCCAAATAAAACCGTAATATCAATTGAGTAACAGGAAATGTTGTTGCGGCTCAGACGGTCAACCCTTTTGTTGATTATTCGTGTTCGCCGCGTTCATTTGTGTGTGTGTGTGTTTTTTTTTTCATTTTGGTGTTTTGTTATTTTTGTTTTTAATTAATATTTATGACTGGCAGCAACATCAGAAAGTGGCATTAATATCCACCACTCACATAAATTTAAGCAGCGAGTCAATGCACCTGGATGTGGAGCTCAGTTCGAGGACTAAGGCTTGGAGCGGTTCCCGTGTCGTGCGGACTAGTGATTATGTAATAATTAACTGTACATTAACTATTTGTAACCATGAAATTCCACACAATTCCACACCAGCTCACGTGGCCACAAGCCGAAAAAAAAACCGAAGGAAATATAAAAAAGGGGAAAAAACATACGATTAAATATTTGTACTTAGTTTTCTGACACGATAGCAAAAGCAAACAAAAGTTTAGCCAGTCATCACGTAACCGTTGTTAAAATACCCTCTAACCAGATGCATATAGCCAATATCACATAGAAAATATTAATAGGTACATATCTTTGTATTTATTTAGTTCATAACTGTTGCTCTGAATAATTTTGGTGCCACACTACGAGTACCTTACACAAGTTGCATGTGAATCAGCTTCAGAGCAAATATTTATGTTTAATTTTTGGCACAATTTTTACTCAGCGTAAGAAGAAAAATAAGCAGCTGCCCACATTGCGTATACGCAATGGCTATTGGAATGTGCTGCTGTGGTTGTGTGTATGTGTGTGCGTGGGCAACTATAACAATAAATCTTATTTATATGTTTTTGTGCGATTTTTATGAGTTGATATTTGATATGAGAATATTATTGCCTGCCGGTAGGAGGAGGGTGGATTGCCAAATAGTTTAAATAAATGGGCGCACATGAAAATAATGCTATAAAATCGAAATACAGGCGGGAACGGAAGTGGCAAGCGCCCTGGTCACGCTTAGCACTCCAAATATGTTACCAAAAAAAAAAAAAAAGAGAAAGGGAGAAAATTTCTCTAATCTAATTTAAGCTGCCATTAGTGTTTAACACTCGGCCAGGCCCACAATTTCTGGTGGGGGCCAAGTGCCGCCCGACTCTCCAACAACTACATCAATCAAAGGCTACGCAACGCAGTTTGCATGCCCCAATGGAAGGGGGAGGGGGTGTGCTGGGGAACGCGGGGCATGCGGTGTATGTGCGTGCCTTCAGAGCGCGTTCGCTGCGCTATTTCAGTTAAGGACTTGTTCCAAACAGACGCCGCTGCCTTCAGCGCATTCCAAAACTGAGCAAGTGCCCAAAAGTAGGCATTGAATACCTCGAGGCTCATCCATTTGTGGCAGAGTCGAAACATGCAACTATTTACGGCCAGCAGTTGTGTTGCGCAATGAGTGATGTTGCAGATCTATCATTGTTTCCACTGGAACTGCTAAACAGCACTGAATCATGCAACAATTTAGCAAAACTTAATAAGCCGAAATTTAGCATGAACATTTTACATTGTTTGTTGGTTGATCAATCATGAGCAAATTGCACTCGAAATCGGGATATATATTTAGAATTTACATAGTATTTTCAATCTTTACTCTTTTTCAAGGTTTAAGTAAATTCACATTATGCATTAACAACTTTATTTTCAAAACTATATATATAAAATTATAATTTATAATGAAATGCAGCGATAATTATACTAGGAAGGGAGCAATCTATATATGTATATATATATATATCTATATAATATCTTAATTTAAGAGCAACATTATTGTATGCCAAGAAAGCCCCTTAACTTTTCAACTTTTAACTTTACTTTAGCGGTTTTAATTACAAAAGTAAGTGCAAAGCAATCAGAATCTGTGAAAACAGCTTGAAATTTTATCTTTTGTTTAAACGAGGGGAGCAGAGAGGGACGTAAGTGAACTAACTAGGGTAAAAGAGGGTAAAAGAGGGAGGGTATTTGTCAATTGCAACACTTTCATCGATTGTCTGCGAATCGCGTTTTATGTTTACAAACATTTTCAGCCTTTGTCGTAAGCGGATACCAAGTTTTGACGGCTCATGATTTGACTTTAAAAGTTGGTTAAGTGAGGGAAGGAGAGTGCATGTGGAATGGGTGGTGGGTGGGGGTGTTTATCGGGGGATGATTTCTTATAAAATACTTTGAAGTAATTGATTTTTAAACTTGACACCTTGCGCTAAGCGGCTTAGGGATGGAAACACGCGACCCTTAAGACCTGTCCCTGCCCCACACTGCTGAAGCTATTATTATGTCTGATGTCTGAAGGCCCCCACTGATTCTGTTTTACTATATTTTCTAATACCCTGTACTCAATCTAACATGAAGTGATTATATGAACAGCTATAACTTAATTGCTTATCAATCTACGGAACATATTGTGCAGTAAGTAAAGGACTGACAGCAGGGTACCTCCCAGTCGCGCAGACTCCACTAGAGCTAAATGATTCAAATGACCAGATGTTGAATTTTTAGTTGCCGTTATGTGACACGGCTCATTAGAGGATTTTGAGGAATGCAATTTGGATTCGCATTTGTAGGCGGTTGGGTTTATGTGTATTTGATTACAAAGTGCCTTATGCAGCTGAAGCAGAGTGTACGCAATTTAAATGGGATTTTCTGGTGAGGCTGTGTTGCAATTAGAATTAAGTGCGTTACTCAACACTGCGAGCTGTGAGCAAATATGAACAGCAAAATGCTTTTAATTTATTGCGACACTAATATACATTAATGTCTTGGCCAACTTCAAAGGCGCTGCGCTGCCAGCAGCAGGTCAAAGCAACGGCCCCAAAAGGACACCTCTAACCCTAGACTCCGGCACAGAGCCAGGAGCAGACTCAACCAGACAATTAAAAGTCCATGGCCCAGAGAAATGTTAATGACATTTCGCGCCAGGCAACCAACCACTTGGACAGCTCTGAAAGGAGCCAAAGAGCCACTGAGTAAGTGAGTAGCTGGTGGCAACAAGGGGTGAAGGGGTGAAGGGGTGAAGGGAGCTTAAGTCGCGGCAGTCTGCACAAATTTGAAACTACCGTAATTTGCATATTTTAAGTTGACTTTTATTGCATTAAAAATGGCAGTGGCTTTGCCATTTTGGCCGCAGCTGTAAACCTTCCGTTGAGCACCAAGCTCCCACTTCCACAATGGGCTGCTAAGGCATTGCCAAACTAACCCATCTCCCTGCACTGTGGTTAAAAATGGAATCAAATATCGAAAGTCAAATCTCTGCGTAATTCTATTTGACAGCTGCTCGAAGCTAATAAGCCAAAAAATCATTTAAAATCTCGACTTTTGCCTTCTTGGCTTAATTTTAATTTAACCCAATGAATCTTTCTCAGCGCTCGTATAATTTTGTGTTTCTATACATAATAGATTTGTCTTCCAATATTTTAGGAGATAAATAGAGAAAAAGCTACCATTTAACAAAAGCTTCTCTTAACCAATAATTACACACACCAGAAAAGGCTAAAGAAATGCCGCCTGTTTGATCTATTTTTGGAATGCCGATATAAGTTAGAGTCAGATTTAATTTCGATTTGATGATGGTTTGCTATAAAATCTGTTATAATTTCTGATTAGCTGGATATTAATTGTCAAGTTGCAGACATGTTTTGTGCCACTGTTCATCAGTTTAGTGCGGCAACTGCTGTCGTCTGCTGGCTCCTCTGCTTGTTTGCCTTGGCCGCATGTAAAACTAGTAGAAGACAGATTACAAAAATACAATTAAAATGTTTTAGTGAAAATTAACTGCAGTTTAAATAAAATGCTACGTTGGCCGGAAAAGCATAGCATAGTATGGCAAAAGTGTCTATCGCCCTTGCTACCCCTATTTCCCCCTCTGCCCCTGGATCTCTGCAGCCTCGAGCCGTTGCTTGTTTTCTTTAGTGGTTTTAGTGGTTAAGGGTTTTACGTTAAGTATACGCACGATGTGCGCTGTCAAGTTTCGAGGTGGCAGCAGCAAGAGTCGAGTAGTTTTAGCCGCTGCAGTCGAAACTGTTTGCTCAAGGTGTGGCTTGACGTGGATTTTGCAATTTGTTAGACTTCTCTTGGTCTGTTGCGTCTCCTGCCTTCTGCCTTCTGCCTCCTGCCTTCTCTCTCTTGTCTCTTCAACGTCAACTGGTGCCGCTTGGACGCAGTCACCAACAACAACAACAACAACAACAACAACAACAACATCATAATCATTATCGTCATCATTAGCAACAACATTAAGAGCAGCTGCTTGTCTATATTGTGGATGTTCTTGCAGTTGTTGTTTGCGGCTGGCCTACAAAATTAATTGAAAACAACAAAAAAAGGTGTTCCCAGGCACACCGAAGATTACATACCCTTGCAGACCTACATTAATTTAGACGCAGATGTTTTCTTCTGTGCATCACAAAATATACCACAATATTGAAACACTCTCTGCAAGAGTTTAAGCTAACACATACACACACACACACACACACAAACACACACACACACACACACACTCCAGCGGCGGTTTGAAAAAGGTTTAGTTTAAATAATGTACGTGCATCTCCGAGGCTATATTACCAGCTAAATGGGCTTCGCTTCGAGCAGTTTGGGCCATATCTGGGATTCAGGTGTTGTCAGTCGCTGCGGATTAGTCGATTAGATATTCTGGTGTCTTTTGCTCTGGTCATTTATTGAGTCGACTCATGTCGCCTTAAGCGAACCAAACAGCTTAGCAACTACTCAAAATTGCCTCTTTTTATGGCAACGAGTAAAGTATTTGTATTTGAATGATATTTGTATATGGATCAATAGTTGTAATCGTAATATGCTAATATCTATATATGTGATTGATATTAAGAGTGAGTAAATATAAATATCTGGAATTGCAGGGTCATTGAATATATATTTTATGAATTTTAACAAGAAAATTATATATCATTTTTAGTTTACTTATTTAACTTATTTCTTAGAAATTTAGTGCACAGCTTAAATGACATTTTTCAATTTAAATATTGATAAGTCATTTAAAAAAAGTTTTTAATTATGTCAAATTTCTTTGCATCGAGTTACACAATTTAGAAATCTTAAGAATAGAGAAATTTAATTTCAATAGTTTCCACAAATTCCATATTCTGAATTCAGAAATCATTTGATATGTAGCATGTAAAACTAAGCAGAACATGAATTCAGATTTTAAACTTGTTAGATTTTAAGAGTGATGAAGTCAAATCTTGTTTTAAAAGTTTTTCTGTAAAACGAACAAGAATTTATTATTCATTCGATGGCCAAAACTTGTTGGCAAGGTTTATATATATATATATATATAAGGAAATCCATAAAATATTTTTACTCTCGCCCCATTACGCAGAATCCACTTGATGAAACTGAACTCTTTGATCTAAAAACGCACACAAACACCCACAGATAACTCAATACAAATGCCAATGCCTTTTGGGTGGCCAGAAATTGGGCACGCCCACTATAAATAGCCCATAAAAATGAATCGTTGCCTACTTTTCAGGGCAGCTGTAAAATATATATTCGCAAATGATGAAACTTTAAATTCAAAGGCGAAGCCAACATAAAGCTGGTTTACATACATTTTTAATAAAGTTTTTCAGATAGAAACTGTTATTTTTAGCCAGACATCGAGATGGAAGAGAACTAGAAGCACGAGGCTGGGGAGCAGCAGCAGGAACAGTAGCAGCATCAGCAGAAGCGGATAAAATATGACATTTATAGCGCCCAAATACGTAAAAGTTGAACGCACCCGTTGAGAAACAGCCACAGGAGCCGCAGGAGCCACAGGAGCAGCGGCACTTTGAATTTTATGTGGCTTATATAAGTACTGCTTGAGGGTAGCAAATCACAGGGGTTTGGAAGGGAAGGATGTGGTGAGGTGAGGTGGGAGGGTGCGATAAGTCTAACCCCAGCTCAGCGGGTGCAAAACGCAAATGGCGTCGGTTTTGATTGAGGTTTCTATTGAAAAAGATGGGTGATGGGTGATGGGTGATGGGTGAGTGGATGCATTAGATTGGCAGCTGCTGACTTCTCTGGGGTTGCGTTTGTTCAAGTTTCTGGCAGTTTTGGTGGAATAATGTAAAACATTTTTAAAATTATATAATGTACATGAGCTGAGGGTGTTCAGCACAATATATTGAACCAGGTATACCTCTGTTTTATATCCTTCTTAGAAATTGTTATATGTATTGAAAAATATGTGAAATGGAACTACTTTTAATTAATTATAATTGTATTCTGGAGAGCACAGTTGGCACATATACATATATAAATATAATAAAATAAAAAAAACATAGATGAAATAAATAAAATATTAATATCAAACTATTCAATCCAAAACGGCACATAACTTATAGACTAACTATCAACTCAATCGATAAAATACATATGAATAAGCTTAGGCAATTCTATGAATATAAATATCAAGGACATCAAGGACACATTGAATCCTTACACAAATGGTAGACTAAGCAGTCTGTTTGCCTTACAGCACTTGGCAAATGTAAATTACACATGAACACATGAATGGCACAAGGCTAGAATAATATTTAAGACACACACAATCACACACACACACACACACACACACACATACATACATATATATGTAAATATATTTGCACATGTATACACTAGGCAACACCTTCTAATCAAGCAAAGAGCTTAAAATAAAGTAAAGCAAAGAATGAAATGAAAGATATTATGAAATTTCAAACACACCCTCAAAAAGACCACACACACACATACACACACACACACACACACACACACACATGTCAGCGAGACAAGACAGAAAAAATATTACACACATAACTGTCAAGCAGCGCTAGGGGTAACCAACTGTCCCTCACCCCATCCCTCACCCCATCCCTCACCCCCAGGGTCCCTTTCATCCCACTTTGTGCGTGCTTGTTAATGAAATGTTTGCCTTTCGCATTTAGTTACGCTGCGTTAGACACTTTTGCTTATTAGTGTAAAGCGCAACTTAAACGCTGAAAGACTGTCAGAAAGAGACAGAAAGAGATGCAGATAGAGATAGAGAGAGGGAGAGGCAGGAAACAAGATAGGCAGACAGACAGGCAGACAGACAGACAGACAGACAGACAGACAAATAGACAGAAAGCCGGCAGGCAGGCAGGCATACAAAAGCATCGCCTAGACATGGCAAGGACTGTCGAGAGAAGATGTCCTTGTCTTATTATTAGAAGAAGACATGGCAAACAATTACACCCCCCCCCCCTCCCCACCCCCTCCACCCGCACACCCCCTGGCTGAAGGCAGTCAAGGTTAAAGGTTAGAAACGTGGTTGCCTTCAATTTTGGATTAGAGTTTTCGACTAACACACACACATATGCAAATGACTGCCTTTTCCGTTCCCTTCACTCTATCCACTATACTTTTGCCAGCCCAGCTGATAACTTTTTTGGGGCAATTAAAAAATTAAATTGTGCATATGTCACGTAGGAAATGGGCGTCCCTTTAGACAGGCTAAACGGCGCCAGGCAGCCAAGCAACCAGGCAGCCAGCCCGACTTCTTGCCTTTTTAAGTTTAATTGGATTTTGAACACAGCTCTGCGAGGCGAGCCTTGACAACAATAATGTTTAATTGAGCACACACACAATCTCTATTACACACGTACACACACACACACACACACACTTGCACACAATGGACCAATTGTTGCCAAAGTTACAAAGGATTTCTTGTTAATATATACAAATACCAAATTCGAATGTGGGCCTTTTAGGCATCCACGTGAATTTTAGCAGGCTTTTACATTATAATAGTATAACATATATATTCTACTCTAAGTAGGCAAAAATTGTAAACTTATGAATGTTATATTTTGATTAGTGATTCAAAACTGATTAAAGTTTAAGACTAAGTTGCCATCTGATTCAGGTTAATTACTTTGGATCAAATAATTATTAATGATACTAAAAGTTTCTGAATGAAAATCGTTTTCTGATCCCATGACATATAGTTTAAGGCTATAATAGTTTTGTGAAAATGTATGTAACATGTAGAAGGAAGCGTCCCATAAAAGATAAATATATTCTTAAGACGGCCAAGACTGTTAACCCATTTACGGTGTCATTCCGTCTGTATGAACAGTCGAATTTAAAAATAGAGATAGGTTCTTGTAACGATACATTTCGATTTACGATAGAAATAAATAAATTAACTGCATATACACATTATTGATAAACTACATAAATTTTATATAGATCGGTTAAGTAACAACGACGATGTGATCGAAAATAAATTCTGACATTGATCTCTTAATCTTAAGTATAAAATATATTTTTCTAGTTGATAAGTTCACTTTGTTCGTATATTCCATGTGTAATGTGAGACTTTTATAAATAGTTTGCGATATGATATTTGATATACTAAAAGTGTCAAATGGCGAATTCCCATAATTATTATCCCAAAAATATGTGTCAACACAACACTCCCCCTCCCGCCCCGTAAACCCTATTCGCGCTAATATAACTTTCAGTCTGGCAAACAAAATGGCACAAAAGTGTTTGCATAGCGTCAAAGTAAAATATTTTATCGACACGCACATCCCGACGTAATTCCAAGCACAGCTCCCGCACCCTTGGCCTTGTCTTGACTTGATTCGCATGTTAACAACGAGCAGTTGGTAAAAAGAAAAATACAATATACATATATATATATGCATACAACACATATATATGCATATATATATATATATATATATATATATATATTGTGTTTTATCTTTAGACTTAACCTTTGTGTGACAAAAGCTTTTAATATGCAAATGACTAAATGAGCAGCCCTGTCGAGCAGTTTAAGACTCCCATTCCCAGTGAAGGTTTTGGTTGTTGGTATGCGAAATGTGCCTTGGTCAATTGGTACATTTGCACATTTCATTAACGCGACCAGTTTAACATGACCTGCCAGCCCCAGCCCCAGCCCCATCCCCAGCCCCATCCCCAGCCCCAGGCCCAGTCTCAACTCAACTCCTCTCTACTCTTAACTAGCTGACGCAGCTGGAAAGGACCTTGCTTTGATGTTCTTGCTTTAACTTCAGCAAATGGGCTATATGGAAATTCCTTAAATATGTAAGGCTTCTCTTATGTGTATGTGTGCTTGTGTATGTGTGTGTGTGTGTGTGGGGTTGTGTGTGCATGGTTCGCTTACACACTTCAACACACTTATTCATGCACATTTGCATATCATTATGTGTATTTGGGCCAAGCCAAGCCAAAACCAAAGCCACCAACACCAACAGCACCAGCAGCCCAATTCCCATAGTTTTCTAGCTGTTCTCACACGTTTTTGTTTGCTTGCTTCTCTCTCTCTCTTTCCCTCTCTCTCAATCGTTCTCTCTCTTTGATTTTACCTTTCTCTTTTTCTCATGCTCACTCATAACACCTAGATTTAAGATTATGAGCTGGGTGAGTTTGTGGCTCGCCGCTAAAACATGTTCGGTATGTCAGTTAGTTAGTAAATCTGTCTGTAGGCCAAGTTAGCAGTCACACTGAGCGCGCAGGTGTTGTTTTGGGTTATTAACTTGGCATTCCAGCAGGTGACTTAGGTTGACTTAAAGACTTGACGGCCCTTAACGTATTGGCCACATTGTTGACGTTCCGTTGAGAGTTCCTGGAAAAGTGCTTCATAAAATCTCAACATTTTCAGCTACATTTGCATTTTATAAATGTTTCTCTTATTTATTTTTTTTATCAGTTTATTTTTAAATATTCTTAACTTTAAGAAGTATTTCATTATTCAGTGAATATTTAGTGAAAATTTATATATATGCTTAAATTTGATCGGAATGAGCTTTGTGGCACGGGGTTATGAAATATATTATTATTATTCATAATTCAATTTTATAATTATATGTATAAACATTAAATGGTAGATCGGTCTTTTCTGCAAATTATTAATTTAAAATATAAATTTAATTTTTCAGAATTTTCCTTTTTTTTACATGCGTTTTTATTGATTACTTTATTATTAACTATCGTAATCTGTATAATCGCTATGTGGTAACGCCTTATTTACCATAACTAGAACTATTCACCAAAAAAAACCATATAAATTATATTGAATAGCGAAAGTCACATTGATATCAACGAGAAAACTCTGATAGAAAGATTAATAACAATCATTGACAAATTTACCACGACAGATTATCTCAGCTCTGACAAAACCATCTTTATGTCTTAATTAGATACTACACAATCTTAATCTAATCTATACAAGTCTGCTATTTTTCAATATTTTCAATTTTAAACTGATCAACTTAATCTCTTCATAATGTCATTAAAAAATAACCAGGTCACAAACTGAGTCGCTTAGCAAAACAAAATACGAATTATGAACAATAATTATGAAAATTATATTGATATGTGACAACACAATTAGAGGATTCTCTTTTCATATTTATTATAGAGATTCTAATAATATTGAAACTAATTCGTACTAACTTTATTTGAATTATTATAATTAGTATTCATTAGGCATTCTACTCTGATAAATCTAACAAAAGCAACTATTTTTTTATTGAATTAAAGTTTGTGGCTGGCGGACTAATAAGGGCGCTTTGCCATTTCAATGCTGATGTGTGCCACATTTGCCACAATTGTTGTCAGCTAAAGCTATTTCAATGCCATACACACCCACACACACACGAGCGGACACCCACACGGCTACACCCACACACATGTACATGTATTCTATGCGGCTGAGCCGACTTAACAGGCCGCAACAATCGGTGGCAGCTGCTGCCAGTTGAGGATGCTTAGCTCAGCATAACATAGCGATATATATATATATATATATACATATATTTATATATATATATATATATATATATATATATATCCATATACTGTATGAACATGTACATTGAGTAAACACATAAAGTTCAATATCTGCGCCTCCACGTCGACCCCACGTCGACCCCACGTCGCCTCCTCTCTGCTGGCAGCTGTGAGCTGTGTTGATATGATGAGCGATTTTAACACTTGTGCGATGACATTTTTAAAGCAAAATGTTGCAACATTCAACCTATTTTTATATGGCCAACAACAGCAGCAGCAACACAGTCAATGTGTAGTTATGACATTTGCCCATTGCGGCTTATGGCAACTTGGTGGCAACAGTAAAACGAAATAGAGCAACAATGTTGAGGGTAAGCTATGGGTTAGGAAGTTGGATTGAAACCAAGTCATTTTTTATACCAGCTGTGGTATACACTATGATTTTTGAAATTATGTTTTCCTTGAATAAAATACGTAGCATTAGCAATTTATGCAGCTGTCAACCTAACTTACAATGAATTACACATAAAATAAAAAAAAGTGAATATGCAAATATATTATTAAATAATAAAATTACGCTTTTAATAGGTGGGTTTCAACTCTTCATAAATTGAGTTTCTAAATATTTTGCGATTTTATTATATTTAACGGGGGCGTCGCAAGATTAACAATTATTTTAATTAAATAACTGGTATTTGTCTTTGCATATTAATAATAAGACAACTAGTTAAAATAAAATACATAAGAGAGAGAGTCACATATTCGAGAGTGAAATAAATGTTGGTGTTGTGGAATTAGGTTATAAGTTTAGTTACATATTTAGGATATTGAGGTAAGCTGCTATATACGAATGTTCGCATTGAAATTGAAACAATTGAATTGAAGTATTATATACTGAAGTAAATATGCTTGCCTCTGTCTGTCAGACTCAGATGGGGTGTTGTTTACGTACTCGCCTAGCTGGGTTAGGGTATTTCAAATAGTAATCAAATATAAATGCTACTATTTCATTGTTATTTGTTGGCGTTGTTGTTGTTGGCGCTGCTGCGTGTTGATCCAAAAGCCACATAACCAACTGGCAATGACATTTGACAGACACACCCTTACACACAAGTACACACATACACACAAGTACACACATACACACACACACTCATACATGTGGGGTACAGCTTGTGTACACTCGCTCACATAAGTATACATACATTGATAAGCGCGTGTTTACATTTACACTGGGGAACCACCGAAAACGAAAACGAAAACGAGGCACACAAAATGTTATTTATATATAATAAAAAAAGTAGAAAAATCAAGTAAAGAAAACGACAGAAAAGATAGCAAGCTATATTATTTTGTTGATGTTGTTTTGCTGGTTTATGCTGTGTGTCCTTGGGGGACTTGGCGATAGTCCTGTAGAAATATCATACACGTTGATTTGCAGCTCGCATTGAAACGAACGGTAATGGAGCGCATGGTTTCGCGCAACTGGGCGTATGCTTCATATTTACAACCACACACACACACACACAAAGACACAAACACACAAACACGCACACACAATCAGTTTTAATTTATTTGCATGCCCTGCTGCAATAACTAGGTCGGAATCCTTTTAAAATCTGCCACGCCGAGCAAACGAAATGTAATTTAAATTTAATTAGCTCAACCCGAAGCGAACTCGAGAGTAAAATGCAACGCGGGGTACAGCGGGTGAATATTTGTCAGTGCAATAATTCTTGAAAAGAGAACAAAAAAGGCAAAATGAAAGAAATTAAGGAAAGCGATGCGTCGATTCCAAGAAATAATTACAATACTTAATATTTATCAGCGTGCTGCGAGCTGTGAGGAGCGATATGGCCTTCGACATGTATATATTTATATATATATATGTATATATATATTATTTATATATGCTTAAATCTGCTTCGCACTCGCTGTCGGATGCAGTGCTCATTCTCACTACGTAATTGGATGAGCATTAGCAAAGCCAACACAGGCAGCTTCCTCACTCGACAACATATGAGAAAGCAGGAAATGATATAGTCAACAGAGGTCACGGCACTAATACGACTAAAACTACCAACGAGTCGGCTTAGTGCAAGAATAAGCAGGACAGCAGACAAGAGAGTGGGACGGGATGAAGTGACTGGCACGGTCAGAGTCCATAAAGCGGCATACACATGAGACAACGGCTAACGAGGTCAATTGTAAGTTATTTCCTTCTCCTCCTCAGTGAGAACAACAAAGAGCAGCTGGGAAAAAATAGACAAGTACGTAGAATCTCGTGGAGCAGACCAGGAAATAGCCAGCATGAATATCATTAATGGCTAAGGAGAACGTTAAAGGTTTTTATGCCTGCGACCACAAAAGACAGAGCTCACTGTAGTGGAGTATGCAGAACAGCAGAACAGCAGAACAAATCAGAATTAGTCTCTATTATACAAACATTTAGATGTTGTATCCTAGGAAAAGATGTTTCAAGCTCGGACCACATAAAATCTCTTTAACCTCCAAGGATTTTCTCATTCGTTCAGGAATTAGGTTTGATGGAAGTGTTATAGGCTCAGAAGGGCTGACAATATATGTAAGAAGTCGAAGTGAATGTGTCCAGCCAATAATAATATTTTTCGTATATATAGAAACATCATGAAATTACAAAATTATTTCATTGATTCACACATTTGCTCATTATTGATATATTTATTTAGTATCGACCGAGAAAATACATAACGTCTAAAATAATATTACTTCAAATAAAATACAATTTATTGCTTATGGATTTTAACTTTAAACTTAAATTGCAAGTAGAAAACAATTTTAATTATGCTCTATGTAGGTATAATATTATGAAACAAATATCAAATAAATTATTATTTACTCTACAATTTATACTTTAATTTAATATTTAAGAAATCTGAATTTTATTCTACTTTTAATTAATTTAAAGAATTCATAACAAAATTTCCAAACAATGTTTATCAACTTTAAAACCACCTTGTTATAATTAAATTCTTAACTAAATTCTATGCAGACGTCCATTGATCTACATTAATTTGATATTCATGTGTGGTTAATTTGGCGTATAAAATGTGTGCATTGGTTGCATTGGGATGCAGCCATTATAATCAAAGTACCACCTCAGCTGTTATTTTTCGAAATATATCAACATATTCATGCCACAATTAATGTATGCACAATAACTTACGCTCTTGCATGTCTAACGAGACCCATTTAAAATGCTATCAACCGAAATGCATTATAAAATCCAACAATAAATAAACTAAAAAGAAAAAAAAAGCAAAAAATTAAATTGTTAAAATATGCGAAATTGTGTCACCTAATTTTACAACAGCTCTCAGACACGCATCATTGCACAGACAGACACACAGACATACACACACACACACACACACACATTCTCTCTGTCAAACAATTACGCATACGTCAGGTATGCCAGTGTGCAATACAAATATGCAGATATAGAAAAATGTGTGCTAAGCATCCAAAACAACAACAACTGAGAATTTTTTTCACTTTTATTTTTGGTTTTGTTCTGCACCTAAAGCGAGTTTCAGTCTTGCTTTCAATGCACTTTTCCCCGTTCGCCCCTCTCTGTTGGCGCTCTTTTCACCGCTTCCGCTGTGGGGCACACAGACTGCGAAACAATTGTTTGCATATTTCATAATTCATAAGTTTTCGGGTTCAAATAATATGAATATTCAGCAAAAGAAGGAAAGAAGAAAGCAAATGCATCAAATATTAAAAAATAAAAAATAAATGTCTGCAAAATCGTTACACGCCGTCCCACTCCCCCTTACAGTTTGTTGGTATGCATATTCTCAAACTGTCAGGTTTAATATCACTCGATTCTCACATTTCTCCCTCGCGCAGTCTCTCTCTCTCTCTCTCACTCTCTCTCTCTCTCTCTCTCTCTCTGTGTGTGGCCCAAATACTGACTTGTGCAGCCAAAAATGTAAAATGAAAATTGTCCTTTATTTTATGTTATTTGATTTGATTCTTTAAAGTTTCGATTGCATAAATTTGGGTCAATGTATATGATCTTTTATTTTGTGCAGGGTTTTACATAGCTCTTAGGCCTCACCCCTCACCCCTCACCACCTCAACACAGTTTTACAGAGCTCTTCTTATAGCTTTTTGTCTCCTGACGACAAACAAACGACAGGCAACAATGCACGGACAAAAGCACAACAGAGCCGCTCGGGGACCTAAAGGACATACTACGTGCTTTGTATGATTCAATAGTGTGGCTCACACACACACACACACACACACACACACACAAACACACATACGAGAAACCGAAAAACTTTTATTTTATGCAAAATAGTTATGTGTTTTTCGATGCACTATCTACAATGTACACAACTCTTCTTATTGTTGTATCTTGTTGGATTTCCACGCCTGTTTTTTTCTATATTTTTTTTTTTGTTGACTGTTGCCTGGTATTGATTTTTTCATTTTTAGGTCGCACAAGTTGTGGGTAGCGGAAGCTGTGAGGTAGCTTGGAATTTGGTAGAGTTGGCAACACACTTACACACACATCCATACACGCATACATTCAAACTTAATGAAGCCGTTTTGGGGCTAGATTTATGGCCACCGACGTGGCTTTAACACGCTGTTTGTTCTAACTAAATGCAATCCTATTCTAGAGTTTTACAGCTTCACAAATCGCATTCACTTAAATGTTGCAAAAAAAAAATCCCAAACACAATAGCAATATATATGTAACAGGTCACTTGTGTAGTAATAAAACGAAAACATAACATCTGTAAATTACTTAAGATATGATATCGATATCTATCGATACTGCTTGTGTGATCACCAACTTGAAGCAGAATTGATTAATCATTGTGAATAAATTAAAGTGAGCGGACGTGTGTATAAAAGAAATATTATTTAGTTTTTACTGCTACATATTTTAAATATTAATTTCTAATTTACATATAATAAATTATTTTAAAATAAATATATTGCTTGGAAGGTTTAATTTGGCAAAATCTTAGGTTGCCATAAAAATGTTAAATTTGGTAATTGATATATTCGCATGCCTCGCAATTTTAATGAAAATGTATATAAAAATTTTAATTTGTATTTTAATTCTGAATCATAGATCATAGTTCTAAGTGTTGTGCACATTCTGACTTCCACATCAGAGTTTAACTTGATTAAATATTAACCCTCGGCGCATAACATTTAAGTTGGCAACATTTTATATTCCCGCAGGACAAATAAATTGAATGTTGTGCTACCAGAACCCACACACACACACACACACACACACACACACAAACACACACATAAAAACTTACACAGTCTAGCCAAGTATAGAGTTGAGTTTTTATTTGATATTTAGCTGCTGTGGAAAATGGAAGCTTTCAGCATATTATGCTGTCATTTAAAACAAATTCAATATTCGCATCGCTTTGCCAGCAACATGGTCAACACCTCTGAACTTTTTGACTGTTTTGCATAAAATTGAGGCAGCTCTACTGTAAGCCAGGAGCAGGAAAACAGCAACAGCTACAATAGCAATAGCAACTTTTATATAGCCTTGCCACAAAAGTTCAGTGGGTCAGTTCAGGGGTTCAGGGGTTGCTGGCAGTGGGTTCAGCTGTGCACAGATTTCGCATTTTTGTTACTTTATTATAAAACTGGGCTTATTTGTCTGCTTGCCTGCTGCCTGCTGCCTGCTGCCTGTTGCCTGCTCCCTGCTGGAATTGCTGACATTATCCTTCCAGCGACTGTTGCATTTGAACCTCATTGTATGCTAAACTCAAGTTTATCCCCTGCCTTGTCAGTTTCTTGTTTTCTGCTTATTGATTGTAATCTCATCTCGGCCAACTCTCTAGGGCCTGCAGCAAGCCAACAAGCAAGACAACAAAAAAATAAAAATAAATAGAAATTATTGCTGAGTCCTTTGACTTTTGGCTTCTGCTAGTTGCTGATGCCCTGCAGCGATACATGGGCAAATGTGGATAATATATTCATTCGAAATTCACATGTTACGAGTGAAATTAAAAAGTTGTACTGGCAAAAGCTTTAATGTTTTTGTATGCGATATCTGAAACGTGAAAACAATATAACAAACTTGCATATAATAAATGCTATTCAAATGAAATGATCAAAATAATGTTAATATTTCAATTAATTATGTGAGTTATTTTTACACATGTTAATTTAAATACCAACTGTAGTAGGAAGCACAGAACAACAAAATTCGTTCAGTTTTATATTTTTTGTTGTATTTTTCTCAATTGAATTTTGTCGCTTTTAGGACTTGTATTTAACTCAGCCGCATGAGGTTTATCCCTTTTTGCACACCTCTCTGTCAATTTAATGGAATTTGATTATTTTTGTGAGCATTATGTGATACCGAATCGTTTTAGCAAGCAACACTTTTACATCAACTGTTTTGTCGTAGTTTTTTGTGATATTATATTATTTGGTTTAGTTGTGGTTATTGCCTTCCTATGGCCATATCAAATTTAGTTTTAATTCAGTTCTTGTGTTTTAATATTTGAAACCAATTTTATTTCGTTGGCATCTAAAATTTTGCCATTTTTGTTCCCAGCCAATCTGCTGGTCTTGTTTTACCAAACTAAAATTTATTTCATTTTGAAATGCAAAACATAAAACATGAAAATGTTGTGAATTTTTTATGCTCGTTTGTGGTTTAATTTTAGTTTGCTAAATTCAATTTCCAATATCAAAGACGAGGAATAAAATTCAATTATGGTTTTTTAAATTGTGAAGTAAATTAAGCTCATTTATGTTAATCTTAGTTAATAAATGACGATTTCATCATTCACCAATAGCAAATACAAGATAATTTTTAAAAATATGACCTCAAAAACTTTTTAAAACAAAAAAATTTTAATTAAATAAATAAAAGTTTTAAAGACCGACACTTAAAAATTGTACAAATATGCTGATGTGCCAAAAACTAAACTTTATATAGCTGCCGCAATCATAAATTTTTATTTAACGAAACAAAAGTATAACAAAAGTATATAGAAATATTCCTAATTATGAAGAATAAGATAAGATAACATAAGATAAATAATTTATTAATAATTGTCATAATAATTAGCTATATATAAAACAGCGTGCAGATGCAAACGGCCGTTAAATTAACCGCCCAGCTAATGATTAATTTTGTGTGGCATACCCTAAGGGTCTTGTTTGTGCACCCGAAATGATTCTTATAATTCGCAGGTAGTTTAAGCAGGCAAACAATCGATACCCGGGAGAAAATGACGAACTTCAGTCCGAGTTGCTCTGCCGGCGCCAGCTGCTAGATACTACTCAAAGCTTTGTGTCTAGTGCCCCATATTGGCGCACTTTAGTCGGCTGTCTTTTGTGCAGCTCTTACACTTCCAAGTGTTGTCCACGACGCGTCGTGAGCTGTATCGCTGCTCGCACATTTTTCGGCGAACAATTTTTGAGCAGCGATACAGCTCTCGGCGCGTGGCAGACCAAACTTGGAAATCAAAGAGCTGCACCAGCGAATTGTTTGCGTAAAAAATGGTTTGAATATCCTATTCTTCGGTGATGGGCTCCTCGGCAATTAGCTCCTCGAAGGTGGGCTCCATCCTCTGTCCCTCCTCAGTGATGTCAACCACCTCGATGACGTCCTTTTCTATTATTTGCTTTTTGATGCGCTGCGCCTCCTCCGCCTCCTCCGCCTCCTCCGCCTCCTCCGCCTCATCCCCAATTTTCCGCTTCTCTCCAGAAAGAATGTTCACCAGTTCTAGAAAGACATCCGTGTCTTCTGGATCCACAATAGCTGCTGCTCTGCCAGGGATCGGCCACGGCATGAGCACTTCCAAATGAAGGTTCATGGGGTTCTCGTCACCCATGTATGTCGATTGACATGTTATTTTTGTATGAGACAGCTCTAACCAAGACACTCTTTTATATCCCTGATTCCCTGCACCGAGTGCATTTCATGTTGTGCTCAGAATATTAATTTTTTTTTTAATTCCTTTACATTTATTTGTAATATATTGATAGTAAACACACGTTTGTTTTTTAGGTCTTTTGTATTTTTTCTTTTATTAGATAATAGTGTAGAAGTTAAACTGCTGAAATTGCATCATCACAAGCAGACATCTGCTTAGTGGTATAATGTTTTGAATTTTCGACATACATTTTAAATAATTGTATCAAATTATTTAAGTTACATTTACTATTCATCATTGTATCAATGCACTTTGCTTTTTGTCCTTTGACAAATTTTGAATTAATATCAAAAACAGAAATATTTATATAACTAGTATTCTTATCACATCTTCTATTTAAAGCTCTGAAACAATCAAATTGAGTGCAAGAGAGTTTAAGAGCTGTCGTAACGAAAACTATTTAATAATCTATTAATAATTTAATATAAATATATATAATATATATAATATATACGTACACTAACAAGATTGCAACTTCACTTCCCTTATCTATGTTTTGCGTACATACATTTTAAACAGGTTAAATTCATTGATAACACGAAACAGTGTGTCGGAATTCAATTAATCGAATTATTTATTCATAATATGTATAGATACATTTTGTACAATAATTTGGATTTTATTTTAATATTTTTGTAGAACTGTGTCCAATTTATCCAAAGCATCTGTCCGATCCGCGAAACCAGCATATGCCAAATTGTTAAAGGCCCTAATTAGTTCCTGCTCGCTTTGTTTGGTAGCATCGCTTAGCTCTTGTATCTTTGGACTGGTAATTACCGTAAACAATTGTAACTCTCTGCTCACTTTCTTTAGCGAATTGTTGGTTAGATCATCCATAGAATTATGTGTATAATGTGCTAAGAGCGCTTTTATTTGCTGCACGTTTAACTTTTCGAACGAAAGAATTCTCCAGAAACCCTTTTGAAGAGATTCCAGTTCCTCATCAGATACGTTGCCTCTCTCAAGTAGATTTTTTGCTCGGCTTAAAACGTGAATTTGAACTTGTTGTATTTCGGACTCGTCTGCCACCCGAGCATTCACAATAGCTTCACTTAGATCAATAATAGCCTCCACGGGGAGCTGCATTAATCTATTTTTCGTATTTTCGAACTCCTCTTTAACTATAGCTATAAGATTTCGATCTTTCAAAGTCAGTGCATGCACACGGCTCTGAAAAAGAGGTTTCAAATATTAATATATATTTATGTTTATAAATAAAACTAAAATTTACTTACAAATACTGCCAATATAATTGCAAAATAATGCACATATCGCATCTTTCAAAAGTGTTTTTATAGACTGATGAAAATAATTATTGACTCGTAGCTTATAAATGATTTCATTATGGCATATTAGCATTGGCAGATGCAATTTTTATATTAACTTTTGGCATACTCTGCATATGCATGAAGAAATGTTATATCGCTTAAGAAAAACTACTAAATTACAAATATCCATATTTTAAAAATCTACAAACTTTATATTTGTTGATTTGTGTTATTTTAAAAATGTTTACTAATGTGAAATTGAATAATGTGAGATTGAATATTTAATCTAGTTTAAGGGCATCCAGTAGCAACATTGCATTATTTAACTTTCAAATGTAATTCGAGTGACGTAGATGTTCATTGGGAATTTCTATACAGATTATAATGTCAATATACATAGATGCCATATATATAGTAAAATGAAGGTAAATAAAAATTTTATACTTTAATACCGAATGTATTGCAGTATATTGGTTTTGTGCAATGTCGACCTGTTAGTGGTAACTCTCCTATAAGAAAAATGAACTGTAGATTACTAAAATCGAGTTAAACGATCAGTATATCTTGCCCAGATCCACCATGCTCCTTGTTACGTGTTATCTGCTTGTATTATTTATGGTAACAAAGTATTGCACAGTGGGTTTCACCCGGCTGGTTACAAATATATTTTGTAATTGCTAAAAATATTAGTACGGAAATTAATTAAATTTATTCAATATATAATCAAAATATTTTGAACATTAAAAGATTAAAAAACTTACGAGGTCACATTAAAATTTATTTAATAACTTTTTAAAATCAGTGTTTTGCATTAATATTTATTAATTACTTTTAAATGACTATTTTCAATATGCATCTTAAGCTGCTTTCTTGCGATGAATAACTTCAAACAATAGAGTTGAAACATACTTCTCTCGTACCTAATGACAAATCTTTTCAAACCACACAACTTCAACACACACACACACCTACACTCAGGGAGTAAATTATATATACATGTACACATTTGAGAATTATTTCAATGTGTACTTAATGAATGCACAACGCAGTGTTTTCCCAGCGGTCTTCGTAAATATTTTCACCACTAATGAGCCCGAAGATTAATCGCAAAGTGTCACACACATCCAGATAGAGTGAGTGAGAGTGAGAGAGAGAGTGAGAGAGAGAGAGAGAGAGAGAGATCATGTGGGAGTTTTGTGACATGTAATTGTCAGCGAAATATTTTTACACGAAATAAACGAATATCATGTGAAACTCATGAGGGGTTGGGCTGATTGGGGGTGATGATGATGGTTATGGCGCGTTGTAATAGCTTACGTTAGTATAAATTGTATGGTTATGCTAATTGGAGGCCACAAGACGCTCCGGCAATTACATAAGCGTGGCAACAACTTCAACAGAAGCGGAGCCCAGTAGCCGTACTTAAATATCAATTAAAATGCTTTACCAAAAAAATGAGTTCTACTGTACAGTGAAGACGAGTAAGTCTGCATTCCATGCATACATATAAACTTTTCCAGTGTTGTACAGTTGGACAACACTAATGTCGCAGCAGCACAAATTCCATTTAAGTTTTCCATTTCAAAGTGCATGAACAATGCTCATGGGGATGGGGAAAATGCAGTTACTGGGAATTTGGAGGCGATAACAGAGTGCGATGAATGCGAATGGTGTGTGTGTCTCCGTCTCTCTCACACACTCTACCTCTCTCTCTCGCGCTCTGCAGGTTAACCCCAGAGAGAACAATTTCACTGAATGTAAAAAGTAACAAAAATTAGAATTATATATTAAGAAGCTTGATCGGGCGATTGGTTGACATTATCCATAAATTTTAAGTACATAATCAGATTATACAGTTTAAAATGTTATCATTTGTGAAATTACGTGTGAAATTCGAATACTGTATTCGATTCTATTGCATTTCAAAAGTTTTAATTTGAAAATTATCCTTTCAACTTTATTTCGATTTATGATCTTGTCTTTTTCTGATTTTACTTCTATTTATGTCTTTTGCCGTAAATTTTAGATATTCTCGTATTTTATTTCCAATATACGCACTTTAACAATTATAGGGTTAAATCATGTGAACATGAAGACAATAAATCGACAGCCTTATCTACATATCTGTCAGTGCGTGTGTGGATGTGTATGTGGCAGCTTGGTTTTCTACTTTTATTTTGTGCATCAAACGGCGTCAGGTCGAAAGCAAAGCCAAAGCCAGCAGCCAGCAGCCAGCAGCCAAAGCCAAAGCTAAGGCCAAAGGTGTTGGGAGCGGAGCAGAGTCTGGTTAGAAATGGTTTGGGTTGGCATGAAGCCAATCAAGGCATTCAAAGAGAGCATATTTAAATAGCTTTTAACATGCACGAGCTCTCGAGCAGTCGAGCAGTCGAGCTGTCGACCTGTCGTGGCTGTTGTAGTTAAGTGAAGGCCAACCAAAGGCGACACAAAAATGCAACCAAAAACCGAGCACGAAACTTAGGTTGTAACAGAAACACATTTTTCAAAGTGCTTGCTCACAGGGAAGAAGGGAGGCATGCGGGAATTTTGTAGTCATCTTAAAGTCGTTTACTAATGCAGTCAACATAATGCATCTTTACCTTTGGCTTTTTTTTGCATTGGCATTTTTTTTGGTAAGCCCCTTTACGGAAGACAGCCAACTGGCTAAAACTGTGGTACAAACTTCAATTTTAAGTGCAAATTTAATATTGGAGTTGGCCATTGAAAACAACCACTAAAATACTGTTCGCCAAATGAGCTTTTTTCGATCTTTAGTGCTGCATCATGTTTTCTAGCTAATAAAAATCTTTCAACAAAAAACATAATTAACTAGCTGCTGGATCAAAATGCTGAATAGTTTTTAGATTTTTAGATTTTTTCTATACATTAAATACACCCAAATAAAGATGCAAACAACCTCATAGCGAGAATTAGCAGAATTAGTACGGGTGAATCAATCTGTTAATCTTTAACAGAGGAAAATTACAAGTAGGCAACATAATTACATGGTTACAAACTGAGTTAGCGCCATCTATCGGATGGTGAGCTTTCAATACTCATGATCTTAGCGTTACTTGCAGTGCGCACATAAGCTGGCGCCATCTACCGCAAAGTACTTTTGGAGCCTATTAGTGAGATAATATATTAAACATATATTTAAAATAGTTGGACTTTGAATAACAACCGGGTCAAGTCAAAAAATCATTACATTACATAAACGACGGAGATAAACAATAACCGCAGATCAAAATAAATATTTTGCAATCAGATCTATGGAAACTAGTATATGGGCGCAAAACAAAGAGAAAAAGCAATCAGGTGATGGAGAATATGGCAAATAAAATGTGAAAAAAGGGAATTTGTCATACAGAATGAAATAAATTATAATTTGTAGGAGACTCATTTTATTTATTATTTTATGAAAATAATAAAGCGCAGGGTGAGTGGTTATTTTATTTATTTCATATTTTATAAGCACAGTTCCTCGCACACCCATTTCCATTCAAACTCCGAATAGTGCATGTTAAGCGTAGTTTATTACAATTGTTTTCGCTGTATTTTACGCTGCATTGTGTAAGTTGCTAAATGCTATGAAAATGTTAAGATTATGTTAATTACAGTTGTTATCGATCTTCATTTGCAATGTATGTTATGCTGCATTGTGTTAGTTTCTAAATGCTATGAACTGTTAAGCTTAGGTTAATTACAGTTGTTATCGATCTCTATTTGTAGTGTATGTTACGCTGATTTGAGTAAGTTGCTTAATGTCTATCTAACAATATTTGTATGGCACTTTGGCGCTCTGTGTGGTTATGCGGTCTATTAATTTAAATGCTGACACATCTGTTGAACACCAAAATGAACTATTTCTCTGGATGTTATGGCTTTCAAAATAATTCGTAAAATTATTCTGTGACTTCAAATATTTTAAATAATTGAAATTTTTTTTTTTATTGTTATACAACACATCCAATTTAAGCTAATTAATAAGCAAAAAGCTTAGTTTATGTTATAAGCCCTCAAAGAACCGATCGAGCAATGTATCATTGACCAGGCCAAAGATCCATTGCTGTCGCACATTATTCTCTTGGCAAGAATTGGTGCACACTTTTGCCACATTGTTCTCCACAAAGGCCTCCATACATTGTTCGCCGTGCAGGCGGTGAACTATCCAATATTTCTCGCGATCGTAATACCAAAACTGATTGCCACCCTGATTATGGCAGCTCCACATCCAAATGGTGGCGTTCGGTTGAGTATCATGCACGTCCAGACACTCATGATCAATGCGTCGTAGCTCGCGTTGCATGCTGAGCACCCAGTTCTGAGAATCCTGGGGAGATTGTTTATTCTCAGCACAAGAAAACATGCCCACCGCATTATTCGAGCCCTGGCCCATGCTGTCCAGACAGTACTTCGGATAGGCAACGCTCTGTATAGCACCCGATGCATAGGGTGGCGGTTCAACGGGAGGAAACAGAACAAGGAAATCGGGCGCCACTTTTTTCATGAACCAGTCAAAGGATTTGCACTGCAATCTATCTCGCACTGCACGCTGTCGAGTCAAATCGCCAGTATCAATGTTGTCATAGGTTGTCCGATCCCGCCGATACACATGCTCCTTGTACTCATCCATCCAGACCTCGGCGACGCGTTTGTGATTCTATCAAATATTGTGTTACATTGATTAAAAGAAAGTCAACTAAATAATTACCCTTGCCACAAAGTTGTAATTATACGGATTGGGCCGGGGATCCATTTGACCTCGAAAGATGTGGGCGACACGGGAGCAGGGAACATCGAGCAGCATTCCCCCGCACATCCAGATCTTGAAGCTCAGTTCATACTGTTCGCCCCCCCAAATTTGAAGACCATCATCATAGCCACCGAGATCCCAGAAGAATTTGCTGGCAATGGCAAATAGGCCGCCCATCATCACTGGACTGCGATACGGCAGAGATTTGTCCACACTATCCTCGGGCAGCACCGGCAGCTGTTTGTAGTAGAAACGCCAATCGAAACCACCACGACTGCCCTCCTGATAACCTCCATTATACGCGAAGTTGTTGTGATCAATGATGTCCACAATGGGGCAGGTGCTTATCTTATTGTTGATGGAAATGGGCTCCAAAAGCGGCGGCAACTGTAAAAAGATTAAAGCTTGTTTGCTTTGCTTATTGTTTCTTTATCCTGTTTTTGTTTTAAGCCTCCTTCTGCTCATAAAGACTGGCTTACCCAATTGTAGTTGACCTCAATGTGTGAGTCAAAGAAGACCATGACTTCACCCGTAGACACCTTGGCACCAGCTAGACGTGCACCAATAAGGCCACGTCGCTCGGGGTTGTGAACCACGTCTACTAGATGGGGCCATTGTTGGGCCACATAGTCGTCCAACTGTTGCTTTAGTGACTCCCATTCGCTGCCATCGTCGACGAGCACAATCTGCTGGAGCAGCTCCGCCGGAGTGCGATTGACGATGCTGTAAACGGTGCGCAGAAGCGTCTGAAAGTGTTCGTTGTAGAAGATGATGACTACGCTTACACTGGGAAGCTGGGCCAGGTATTTGCGCGACTTGCATCTGCCCCAGGGAAAGGACAAAATTGTAAAATTATTTTAAAATATTTTAGCAAGAAATCCTACTTACTCTTCGCGTCGCACATCCGGGATCGATCGATTCACTGAGATTCTGTCTGAGATGTACCCATTGAAGCCATTCCTTGGGTATTCCTTCTGCTCAAGCTCTTTCTCAGCTGCATCCTCAATCTGGACGGGCAGTCCGTGCTCCCCAAATCCGACTCTCAGCTTGTCCGCCTCCATTGCCTTGTAGTCGTGCCAATCTCTGCGCTCTCCCACTGGCGTTGGCAGCGTAAACATTTTGACCAGCTCAGTCTTCTCTATTTGTGGCTCACTTGGTAAGCGATCACGTACCGAATTCCGATCCTGAAAGGGGGGTCTGGCATTTCGACGTGTTGGCGGCACATTTGCCGCACGGAAAGGCAGCGTGATGGGATCGCCATTTATATCCAAATCGCTCTCGTCCGGCTCATTTGTTGAACTCAGACGCTTCTCGACGATCAATGTGGTTACTAGCGAGATGAAGGCTATGACAAAGATCAGGAATATTATCTTGCGCAACAGGCGCTTCACTTGACGCTTTTTAATGGCCATGGCAGGAACGTCTTGTAGCCGTCAGTTTTGGTTTGAGAATGGTTTCATGCTTCCAACTTGTTGAACTGGTTTCACTTGCAATGCGTGGCAAGATGAATGTCCATTAATTTAATTGCCATTTAGTTGTGTGATAAGCGTGAAATGGTGTCGGGCACCTTCATTTTGCTTATTCTGTACATCATTCTGCAATATCAATCAGAGCTATCAGTTTTCGTGCCTTGGCCCAGCGACTCAAATCACAAACTCTTTTCAAATTCCGCTCACCCGCTCAAGTTCAGCGCGAGTGATTCTCACGCCGACTGATAATGCTGATAAGGTTTCGTTCCACATTTTCTTGCAACATTGACAATGCCATAATGAAGACAGAACTGTTATCTTGGACACGTCGAACATTACATACCCTTCTAGATCGGAGTTAATCTACTGAAATTTTAGTCTAGACTTTGAAATATTATTAATTTTTTTGTTCGTTTTTAACCAATTTTATTTAAAAGTTTTATATTTCTGATGCGAAGACAATATTCAAAATTATTGTATTTATATTGTTTCAGCATTGATTACATTTAGATCAAGTCCACATTCGCTGTGTGTGTAAGTTAAATTTGTTCTTTTGTTATTTTTTTTTTATTTTTCTTCTTTGAAATTTAAGAGAGTGAAATTTGTAAGCATAAATTAAAAATTAATATACTCCAGAATTCTTGCCAAAAAAGGCCCCATGAGTCCATCATAAATGGCACGTTTATCGACCCTTTTGGAACTGACACCCCAGCAAAGTACCTGTGTAATTTTGTTTAATTATTAGATTAATTGTTCAATTAGAAATGGTAATTATATTAGTCTTAATTTTATTCAGCGACTTTAATTAGTTAAACCAAACTAAAAATGTGTCTAACTAAATTACAAGCCCTCAAAGAACCGATCGAGCAATGTATCATTGACCAGGCCAAAGATCCATTGCTGTCGCACATTATTCTCTTGGCAAGAATTGGTGCACACTTTTGCCACATTGTTCTCCACAAAGGCCTCCATACATTGTTTTCCGTTAAGGCGATGAACAATCCAATATTTCTCGCGATCGTAATACCAAAACTGATTGCCACCCTGATTATGGCAGCTCCACATCCAAATGGTGGCGTTCGGTTGAGTATCATGCACGTCCAGACACTCATGATCAATGCGTCGTAGCTCGCGTTGCATGCTGAGCACCCAGTTCTGAGAATCCTGGGGAGATTGTTTATTCTCAGCACAAGAAAACATGCCCACCGCATTATTCGAGCCCTGGCCCATGCTGTCCAGACAGTACTTCGGATAGGCAACGCTCTGTATAGCACCCGATGCATAGGGTGGCGGTTCAACGGGAGGAAACAGAACAAGGAAATCGGGCGCCACTTTTTTCATGAACCAGTCAAAGGATTTGCACTGCAATCTATCTCGCACTGCACGCTGTCGAGTCAAATCGCCAGTATCAATGTTGTCATAGGTTGTCCGATCCCGCCGATACACATGCTCCTTGTACTCATCCATCCAGACCTCGGCGACGCGTTTGTGATTCTATCAAATATTGTGTTACATTGATTAAAAGAAAGTCAACTAAATAATTACCCTTGCCACAAAGTTGTAATTATACGGATTGGGCCGGGGATCCATTTGACCTCGAAAGATGTGGGCGACACGGGAGCAGGGAACATCGAGCAGCATTCCCCCGCACATCCAGATCTTGAAGCTCAGTTCATACTGTTCGCCCCCCCAAATTTGAAGACCATCATCATAGCCACCGAGATCCCAGAAGAATTTGCTGGCAATGGCAAATAGGCCGCCCATCATCACTGGACTGCGATACGGCAGAGATTTGTCCACACTATCCTCGGGCAGCACCGGCAGCTGTTTGTAGTAGAAACGCCAATCGAAACCACCACGACTGCCCTCCTGATAACCTCCATTATACGCGAAGTTGTTGTGATCAATGATGTCCACAATGGGGCAGGTGCTTATCTTATTGTTGATGGAAATGGGCTCCAAAAGCGGCGGCAACTGTAAAAAGATTAAAGCTTGTTTGCTTTGCTTATTGTTTCTTTATCCTGTTTTTGTTTTAAGCCTCCTTCTGCTCATAAAGACTGGCTTACCCAATTGTAGTTGACCTCAATGTGTGAGTCAAAGAAGACCATGACTTCACCCGTAGACACCTTGGCACCAGCTAGACGTGCACCAATAAGGCCACGTCGCTCGGGGTTGTGAACCACGTCTACTAGATGGGGCCATTGTTGGGCCACATAGTCGTCCAACTGTTGCTTTAGTGACTCCCATTCGCTGCCATCGTCGACGAGCACAATCTGCTGGAGCAGCTCCGCCGGAGTGCGATTGACGATGCTGTAAACGGTGCGCAGAAGCGTCTGAAAGTGTTCGTTGTAGAAGATGATGACTACGCTTACACTGGGAAGCTGGGCCAGGTATTTGCGCGACTTGCATCTGCCCCAGGGAAAGGACAAAATTGTAAAATTATTTTAAAATATTTTAGCAAGAAATCCTACTTACTCTTCGCGTCGCACATCCGGGATCGATCGATTCACTGAGATTCTGTCTGAGATGTACCCATTGAAGCCATTCCTTGGGTATTCCTTCTGCTCAAGCTCTTTCTCAGCTGCATCCTCAATCTGGACGGGCAGTCCGTGCTCCCCAAATCCGACTCTCAGCTTGTCCGCCTCCATTGCCTTGTAGTCGTGCCAATCTCTGCGCTCTCCCACTGGCGTTGGCAGCGTAAACATTTTGACCAGCTCAGTCTTCTCTATTTGTGGCTCACTTGGTAAGCGATCACGTACCGAATTCCGGTCCTGAAAGGGTGGTCTGGCATTTCGACGTGTTGGCGGCACATTTGCCGCACGGAATGGCGGCGTGATGGGATCGCCATTTATATCCAAATTGTTCTCGTCCTGCTCATTAGTTGAATTTAGAATCTTCTCAATGATCAATGTGGTTAGCAGGGATGCAAAGGTAATGATTAATATCAGTAATGTGATCTTGCGCAACAGGCGCTTCACTTGACGCTTATACGGAGCCAGGGCCAGCAATTTCTGCAGCTGAGAGGCTTCGATTTGTTTGGTTGTCTTTTGGGTTACAGCAACACTTTGAATCTGTGACGGATGCCAAAAGTGTTAAGTGTTAAATCGACTTAATTTTGCTTATTTTGTATATATTTATCAAATATAAATAAATAAATAAAACTAATAAATTCTTAGCTTTTGCTATGTTTCACTTACCCGCTTCAAGTTCATCGTGAGTTCTTTTGGCTATCTCAATATGGGGTCTAATCGTATTTCGCCGTGCTGATAATGTTTTTGTTCCAATGATTCTAGCAACCCAAATTATACTAAAGTAAAATTTTTAATTTTAAAAAAACCTATGTATTCTGTATATTATATTTAATATTACAGTTGAAGATAATTCTCGCTATATATCGCTTAGATAAAAACATTTTATTTGTTTGGTACGTAGACCCCATATGATCTGGGTTCGTACTTCCCAACACATATTGCAAACAGTTTAAACTCTGCTCTTGGCAGCTGTGTCCATATCTCTGTACGAACAATTCTAAGCAAATACACATCCAACAAACAATTGTTTGGCATTCAACGCACATTTATTATACAGCGCTGCATATTCGCTATAAATTTACACCAAATTTCGACGCATTGTGGCAATAAAATGACATTTTTCATATTTTCACATAAAGTCAATGGCAAAAACGTTGCCATGAAGTACCCAACTAGGGCTATGTTAGGGGTAACATATTTTATGGCCTTTACTTTTATGTGACATGACATTTTATCAACGCAGGCAACTTTTATTTAGACACTCAGGTTTAGAAATTTTTATATACGAAAAACTTTGGCTTATCTAAATTTATAATTGGCTGTGGAATTTGTGCTTCTAAAAGTATCGTAAAAGTATGATTTAGAAGCACAATTTAATTTTATATAACCTATTTCGCACTTATTAAATATTTTCATTTTCAGAGGGTATTTAAGAAAACAGCAACCATAATTTTAGTTTTGAGTGTTTCAACTGCCAATATGTTGTCGAGGCTGAAAGTGCAGCCAGCTATAAAAGCCACAAAAATAACAAATATTGCGAGAAAGAGAGAGCTGTGCATATAAATAGACACATATTACTGCAATAATTTTACTTTTTCAAAAAAAAAAAAAAAAAACCCATTCAGAGATATTTGAATGCAAATATATTTTCATAAATGTCCAATAAGCTATTTTGTTTTATTAAATTCAAATTAAATATTTGTGGTACTTTCAGTCATTTATCATGTTAATCAGCTTTCCTAACTTTCAAAAATAATTCGGTATAAATAGTTTATTCTAACCTTTAAAGTTTGGTTACTTTGTCGGAACTGGAGTGTGGCCACGCATCCATTTATTTGCTATCGATCTTGTGTATTAAATTCGGAAAATAAGTATAATATTATGATCTACGTTTTAAGTTTGGTGCTTGTCTCTTTTTAAAGATATGACATTCAGTTAAATCGATTATTGGCGATATACCATCGTTATCTACTCTGTATAGACCCCACAAATTTATAGATTTGTATCTATCTAACCTTAAACCACTTAAAAAATTGAAATGCATGTAGAAAAAATTAAAACGATATTTACATATTTATAAATTCAAAAAGTTTTTATTTTTTATTTCCCCCAAAAATATAACAAGCTGAAGCTTAGTAAATTGTTTGGAATAACGCACATTTTGATTATGCTTGGCTTTCAGGCTTGTTTTCAAACAGATTTTGTGCGAAAAGGGCTTAAATACGTCGTGCTCGCTCAAGCTGGTCGTTGTCCCACTAGGATTGGATGTGCGAATGGTGGGCGAAATGGAGGGCGTGGCTTAAAAGTATTTCGCAGGCATTTGCACATGCATAATAAATATATAAAGCGTGCTCTAAGCAGCGTGTTTGTAATTACGCTAAAATTAAGCCGGCATCAACATTTAATTGCGAAAAGCCCCAGACTGCAGCTGCAGAAGGCTTTGTTTATACATATACGTATATATATGTATATGTATTTGTATATATATATATATATGGATGAGAGAACGGCCACGCATGCCAAAAAGGAGCCAGCATTTAATTAACAAATTTTACGCATTTATTTTCTATTTTCATGTGAACACCCCAAATCGGGCAACGATGCTGACCACCAACCAACATAAACCGTGACAACAATTTGCTTGGCCCCCCAAAATAAAATGGCGGCGACTTTGTGCCACCACAAACAATACAAACAACAACAACAACAACACCTAATGGCAAACACATCCACAAACCACAATCGGTACAGTGAAAACGAAGGACATTGATGCCGTCGAGGGTAAATCAGTGTCGCTACCATGCCCCATTGCCGAGCCCCTCCATGATGTTTATATGGTCTTATGGTTTCGTGATAATGCGGGAATACCCTTATATAGGTAAGTAATGTCTCTATCTTTCTCACTCTCTTCTTATAATATTCGTCTGTATTGGTGCGTGGGGACTGCCTCATTTGGCTTATCGTCTCTCTCTCTCTCTCTCTCTCTCTCTCTCTATCTCTCTCTCTCTCTAAGTGTGTTTTTCTCTTTTTATACGAATTTAATTAAATGCAAACGAGCCTCTGAGAGCATCTGCCCTTTAAATTTTTCGGCTCAACGTCGCATATAAATATGCTAGAATATTTTTGGATATACCCTATAAAATGTGTTCATAATTAGCTATTTATAAAATAAAAGCTGATAGACACCTTACATTTTTTGATGTAAAGTAAATTATATATAAAATACAAATAATTAATTTTTTATTAGCTGGCATAGACATTTCACGGAATGAATAAATTCGATCTTAAGTCTCACGTTTTAAATACAAAATGATCATTTTTTTTTAATAAAGTGCATCATTTCAATATTAATTTTCAAATTTTGAATCAAATGAAGCGAGTAATATATATATATATATATATATATATTTGTAATTTAAATAAACAATGAAAAGCGCATACAAATTTAATATCAGCATCAGTAGTAAATCATATCTCAGGTTATGAAAAATGTGAATAAATTTCATCACAGGGTATTTTCATACATATCTTTATGCATTTGAAGTAATTAAAGTTGTGCTGTGTGTGTGTGTGTGTGTATGTTTTTTTTATTTTATGTTTTTTGCACCTGACTGCCAACTGATAAGTGGGCCTTTTGTTTGGATGTGTTCTTCAACTTTTGCGTGTGTTTTTGTTGTCACACAGTAAATTAAGTTAATTATGTTTATCTAATTTACTAATTAACCTCAGACGAAAGCCGCAAGAATTATGTGGATAAATGACTTTAAATGTCTCTTACATGTATGGACTCGGAATTAAGCTGCTGCTAAGCTTGCGGCCAGTTTGTTGTTGCTTGGCCAACAACATTATTCAGGCTGGTCAAAAGCACCTTCATGAACTATTACTGTAAGGTGTATGAGGCAAGACTGGACAACTCTGTATGGGGGGGGGGGGGGGTTCGAAAATAGTCTCGGGGGGTGTGAGCCAACAGAATTAACTCCTAATTTAATACGCATTTAAAAATCACTATATGCATTTTTTTTTTGTGAAATGTGTCTACATAGAATACTGAAAACAAAAATATATGTTTAACTTTATTTATTTTTTACCTTATTAATATGTGTATGTTTATTTCTAAACAAGTAATGAAAACTTTGCAGGTAGAAGCATTTTTTTTATTGATGTGATTTTACTTAATTTTGTAGTGCAGTTAATAAACTTGGTATAAGAAGCGTAATGAAGTCTCAATCAGAGTAACAAATAACCACATATTAAATATTATGAATATATATTATATTTTGTATTTAAATATATTTTATTTACATAATTTCCAAATTGCAAGCTAATTTCTCAGTACAAAAGCCTAACTGTTTTAATTAATATAAAAAGGTTAAGTCGAGCAATGATTCCTAGTAGAAAAACTAATCTGACCAAATAAATATGATCAAGAACGGAAAACTATTTTGTTTTATTTATACTAAAATGTATCATTGGAAAATGTATCATTCCAAATAAATCATGATCCTTGACCGGTTCTGATTCCCTGGATTGGATATGGATGATATGACAAATTATTGTTAAAATTTTGCAGTTACAAGTTGAGGGAAGAGATAATTATGAGATTAAAACTTCTGTGCTTATTGGTTGCTTATTGTTTAATTGTAAATAGATTTAAAGCCATCTTGTGATTTTATAGCTCTCTTATCTTTAAAAATCTGACATCTAATATGCAAAAGCAATTATGGATGTTAATATTGCCTTGGCTTACCCAAATCAGCTCTTTCTCTGCAGCATCCTTAACTTAGACGGGCAGTCTTTGGTCCATTTTGAAGGCTTTTAAATTGATTGAAGGCTTTTAAATTACGGCGTTAAATTGCTAATATATATATATATCCAAATTTCTCTAGAGCGGACAACTTGGACAAAAGCCATTTGTCTTTATTAAGTGGCGATCCCAAAGATCTAAGATCTATAATTTGTAGAACAGGTGCTTCACTCATCATTCTCCATATGAATGAAAGATATTAGTTTCGTGCCTTGTCAAAATTAATCCACCCGAGAAACAAATACTTAGCTATAAACTTATTTGATTATTTTGATTTAAAAAACAAAAGTATAAGTTCCACTTATCACGTTTGATATTACATCTGCAGCAAATTCCTGCCATATATTTCAGATGTTAAGTTCTGCTACCAATTTAACTAGAGAATAATATTTATTTTTGTTGCCCGTTGAACCTCTCTTACCTCACATGTTGCACAGTTCACAATCTGCCGGTGACAGCTGTGTTTAACAATTCTAAGCAAATTCATATCCCACAAACAATTGTTTGCTGTAGCCAATATTTATTATGCAGCGCTGCATATTCGTAAAAACCATTTCAAAAAATTTCAATTCATTCTTTTAATAAAATAACAGTTTTTATATTTTATTCCTTCTTCGCTGAGGGCTCTTTTTCCAAACCACTTAAATTATGAATCACATTAAAGGTAATCCATGCATTTTCCTAAACCTAAAGTTGAATATATAATATTGGTTGTATAAAGTGGTAATACACATAATTTAAGAGACCTACATATGCTAAAGTAAAATAAGGTATTTTAAAGTCAGCACAATCTCAATTTAAGGAAGCAAGCCCGGTTGTTTTAACCTTTAACCTTTTAAAGAACAGAAGCAATCAAACTTAAAAATGGCAACCACAGTCCATGAATGATTTTCTTAGGACTTTTGGCCATTTTCATTACACTCAATTTGCATGGGTTCACATAACATATTATTTGGCTATATACATTTATGCATGGGCCCCAAAGAACAGTTATTAAGCTTAACCAACACTCGCCCCACACAGGCCGCCTCCCCTCTCTTGCCACCCAATAGTATTTCACTTTCTCTTGCCTCAGGCTCTGCACCCAAGTGCAACAGTTTTTTTTTATTATTTTCATACATATTTTTAGTTTTTAATTAAAATGGCAGCGCAGTGGGTTACACAAAATTAGGTTAACGTTGCCTTCATTTTCTCTCTCTCTCTCTCACACTCACACACACACACACACACACACACACACAAACACACACACACTTTCTGTCTCCATCGTTCTCCTGCTTGCCTTGCGTTGCACTTAAGTTGGCGCCCGCTCGGCACGCAGCAATTAAGTTGTTGCATTTTGCGACGCTGACGCAGACGTCGACGTCGACGTTGAGGCAAGCGCGGGCAGCATTTGCCGTTGGTTGCCCGCATAAATTATTGCGTGTTGCATACAAAAGGGCGCTTAACGCGCCACTTGCCGCAACGGCTCACGAAAAGTGGCTGCTACAATAACAACAACAAACACAATGGGCCCCGCACCCTTGACTTCTCTCCTCCCACAACTCAACGCCGCTGCGAACTTTGCTCCACAAGTCTTTAAACAACTGCTGTCAGAAATTGAGAAACAATCAAAGTGCTCTCAGGGGATTTCAATGCAGTACTTATACTATATAGAAACTATTATAAATATCCTTCAGAAAATGTATGTTTAAGTAATTTAAATTTATTAATCGATTTATTCAACAATATTTACACTTTGCAAAAGTAAATAATTGATAGGCACCTTTGATATGAAAATATTTAACATATTAAATGAAAAGTAAATAGTTAGCCAGGTCTAAATAACTTTTTAGGACAGCCATTTGCTGGATTATAGAATGAAAACACTTTAATATAGTAAAAGAACTGAATTTGTTAGCCCTTTTGCTTAATACAGAAATAATATACAAATGTTATATATGGACCAACTTCTAGATATGTTTTTGGCGGCTATAAACCATACGATTTTTTATCTAAGCAAGTTTTATTTTAAAGCTATGCGGATTCTCTAAAATGTTATTAATAAATAAGAAATGGAATTAATTCTATTATATAAATTATTAAATTATTATTATTTATTAGAGGCTTCATACACTGCAACCTTGATTCATATATTGTGCTCCATTCTGAGTTTCTATTCTTATGATTTTATCTATTTTATCCATCTTTTTCAAGCCAAGACGACATAATACTCGAATAATAGGCAAATTATAAAATTTGATGAGTTTGTGTTTAACAAAATTGCTTGCATTTCGATTGAACCAAATCACTTAGTATATAATATAAATTCCGCTTGAGACCAAAAAATTCATACTATTTGTTCAATGTTTGTATTTATTACTTTGTTACTTGATATGTGTCTCAGATTCTATGTTTCCCGAACTGATTCGATTTGAAGGAATGCTTGTTTAGAAACCAAATAGGACTGAATGAATGTGGGTTGAATGTGGATGAAGATCTTAAGCAAGTTATAGTTTCAAGCGAAACATTGCCAGTAACATTTATAGCCAGCTTAATGGTGCCCCACTGCAAAGCGAACTGCAGCTCTTAGCATTTAGCCAGGTCTGAATGGTGTTATGGTTATGGCCTTTTGTGTATTTGCGTTAGTATTGCAGCTGTTAGGTGAAACTTGGCGCATTCACTGCACTTCAGCAAAATAAGAAAAAGGAATTTTAAACAAATTTTTGTCAGCGAGCCCATAAACTTAATTTTGGCAACCAGTCCGCGGAGTAGTTTTTATTTTGGTCTGGGCCACATCTTGTCTAATGAACAGGTAAAACTTGATGAGGATAATTTTCGAACGCAATTTTAAAATATATAATAAAATAAACACGAGCTGTAAATTATGTTGCCTCTGGATTTCATTAGTTTTTGCTGTGTTATCTCAACTTGATATAATTTCGACTCATTGAAATATTTATAAGATTGCATAATTATTCTTAGCAGAAATTTATTTAAGCTCTCTTTCTCTCTCTCTTTCTCTCTCTCTCTATCTCTTTCTCTGTTTTACTTTCAGCTTTGATGTGCGCGATAATATGGCCATTGAGCAGCCCCGACATTGGTCAGCTCCAGAAGTTTTTGGCTCACGTGCCAAATTCCATTTTGACTCTCAGCCAGCAACCTTGGAAATTAAGGTAAGATTTCAAATGGTTTCCCCTAACAAAAACACACACACAGTCGCAGTGTGTGTGTGTGTGTGTGTGTGCAAGCACTTCACGACCTCAACTTTAATCAAATCCTTAAACTTTCATTAAATTTGAGTAAACTCGAAGAAAGTGCAGAAAACGCAATGAATAAAAAAATAAAGGCACCCAGTTGAACAAAATAAATCAATTTGAAATTCAAACAAAATTGCTTAAATTTTAAATAATTCAATCGAACATTTTGCGTGCAGCGGAAATAAATTAAGTAAATTGCCAAATATCGAAAAATGCTGGAACAGAATATATTCCAAAACTAACAAAACATGCCTAGTTTTTTTTGTTGTTAAATTTTTGCCAAAATTCTCGAATTCATTGCAAGTGCTTTCAATTTGCTGAAAATGGCAACTGGAATTGCGAATGCGTGTCAAAAAAATTAAGTAAACGGATGTGGCCAACATATTGCAAAAAAAAGGCGAAAAAGAAGAAGAGGCAAATACATATTGGTAGCAAATGGAATGCTAAATAACTGTAGAAGGCTACGGCTTCCACAACTCAGACTGAGACAGAGACTGCGACGTTGACGGCGACGGCGACTGCGACTGCGGCTGAGGCATTGCGAAAACAAATTTAGATATCAAAAGTTGTTAAATTGCCTCGCGCACGCGAAATGTTTATTAATGTCTTGCATGTTTACAGATAACTTGATTTACCGTTATTGTCATGCAATGCACACACACACACACACACACACACACACACACACACACACACACACACCACACACACCCACGTGTGTGTACACACAGTGTGGCAGATACTTGAACTAACGCCTCGCCGCGCAGACAGACTTGACTTTTAAAGGGCAAGTTGGCTTGGATCCGCGTTCGAGTTACATCGCCTGTTGTGGGAATCCTTGGACAATTTCCAGTTTGTAGCAAGCTGTGGGGGTTCTTCTGTCTGCACGTTAACGAGGTGCATGTAGCACACACACACACACACACACACACACACTCACAGACACACGCGCATTTGAAAATGGATGTGAAGTGCACACGCAGAGGCAGGCCAAACATTTACATGAATTTGCCACTCGCGGTTGCATCGACTTCATAATGCCAGCCAGGCACATATATTTGCCACCTATATATATGTATATATATTTATATACATATGTAACCCTGTATGAATTATGAGCGACCAATTAAGTTGACCTTATAAATTAATTTTAAGTGCCTTTCAATTGTCTGACAATTTACATATATAGGCAGTTATATAATATGCATTTGATTTAAATGCTATTAGATTTATTGCTTGCCTATTACTGCCAAACAGTTCAATGCACAACTTACAAATATTCAAGTATATAATTATTATATTGAACATAAGACTAGGCAAATTGCAATATCTGTTAATTACTGAACACATTAATTTACTTATAATGTGTTTCAGAGCTATTTATTACTCTATATGTTATATAGAAGATATTTATTTATATATACTTTATATATAATAATGCTGGATAAATATAAAGTCGGCAATTAAATAATAAACAAATGTACAAACTTATCTGTTATTTATGTTTATCCATTTTTATTGTTATTGAATTTGAAATATTATTAATTCTATGGAAATGTAAACTTTAATTGTTCCACTTTGGTTGAGTAAAATGATTAATCACTAAACTAAACTGTGAGAAACTTGTTTGGCATCATATCGAAATTATCATCTGGCAAATGACACGTTGAAATCTTCATAAAAGAACAAATAGCCAAATTGGCAACTGCTTAGCCACAATGAACTGAGCCGAGAGTGAACTGATGGCTACAACAACTTGGTCGCATAATTGCCTGGCTAACGATTCCATATGTCTACATACAAGTTGGCCACACAGCTCAGACCACAGAGTTGTAGGACTTAGGTGACATGCAATAATTGAATGTTACATGGACTGAGACGAGACTCGAATGTTTAGTGGGTGTTGGTGTCCTTTTCGTGTGTGTTTGCGTGTGTGTTTATGTGTGTGTGTGGGTATGCTAATCATCTGTTTCCTTTCACACACTCCCACACAATCCAATAATATACAACGGTTATGATATTTTACAGGATATCAAACGCCATGATCAAGGCATTTACCGTTGTCGTGTGGATTTTCGCACAGCTCAAACGCAAAGCTTCCGTTTCAATTTGTCAGTAATAAGTGAGTATCGAAAATGCTAAATCTATACATATATACCTATAGCTATACCTATACCTATACCTATACCTATACCTATACCTATCTGTCTTTTTGTTACTGTCGTTTCTAGTACTTCCGGAGCAGCCCCTCATTCTGGATAGATGGGGTCGTCAACTAAATGGCACACAATTGGGTCCCAAGCAGGAGGGCGACGATATTGTTATCACTTGTCGTGTGGTGGGCGGTAAGTAAATCCCCAACTAGCTAACTTAACCCTATTGCAACATTCCTCTAACCAACACACCCCCTCTGTACCATCCAATATTTTTTGCTATTGCCACACACATGGCTATATCCGTTCGACCGGCTAGACAATTTCCTGTTAATTTCCTTAAAAGCTTTTGCCGAATAAACAACAGAGAGCAACAGAAAAAGAAAGAGAGAAAAATGCTCAATAGCAAAAACACTAAACAAAAAAAAAAAAAAAACAAAAAAAGAAGAAAATAAAGGGAAAACCTCAAGCCGCACTTTGACCGAAAATGAAAATATCACAAAGTTTGCTTTGGTTTTCTTTTGCGCTAGCTTGACTTTTTAATTTGCACTCCCAGTCCCCCTGTATCCCTCTACTATCCCTACACACACACACACACATGTATATATAGACCCATGCATATGTGTATAACTATTGTTTTTCTTTTATCATACTGCATTTCATAGGGCGACCACAACCACAGGTCCGCTGGCTCGTAAATGGACTACTTGTCGACAATCAAAACGAGCACAATTCCGGCGATGTTATCGAGAATCGACTGTTGTGGCCATCGGTGCAGCGGAACGATTTGAATTCCGTATTCACATGTCAGGCATTGAATACGCAATTGGATAAGCCCAAGGAGAAGAGCTTCATACTCGATATGCACCGTAAGTCCCCCTTCCCCCTACCCAATCCCCTAAATAAATTGCTACTTATTTACTTGCTTGACCTGAAAAAACAAAACAGGCTCAACTCAACTCAATTTCGATTTCGATTTTGATTTCGGTTCGTTCTGTCGCCAAAGTTAGGTTATGTGTGGTGGAAATCACCGTTAATTAAATTTATATAGACAATCAGAGTGCAGGATATGGGTAAGCAACTAGCATGTTCTACAAACATAAACATTTCGGATTGAATAATTTCTATGATAAGACATACCTGATATTGTTGGCCTTAAATACCACTCATGGCTCACAGCATAACTCGCTTTGTAATTATATGTTTACAAAAATGGGGGCGTTACTTCCAACAATAACCTCCATTTCGCTCCATTTCAATTGAACTCTTGCGGAGTTGACTCCGCAAAAACAGCAACTACAATGTTGGTACGGTCATTAAACGTCATTATTTAAGTTCTATATGCCGCAGGCCTCTCAGAGGTGTTGAAACGGCTTTTAGCCCTCAGAAATATCAAGTTTTTAAAAAGTTACAAGCATCAAGCTGGGCATACTAAATAGTGAGTTTTTTTTTAAAGTTATTTTTTTACACAGTTTACTGGTCTAGTTAAAAAACGAAACTAAAATGCAATCGATAAAATGTATTCGAAAGTTTTATTGAAAATCGTGAAGGTGTTTCAAATTGAATTTTCGAAAAAAACAACATAATATAAAAATGTTCCGTTGTTCAGATTTATCCATCGTTTTATTTATGATGTATAATATTAAAAAACTGACTAATGTGATTGCTCTTGTTCTGTCCACAGTAAAACCATTAACCGTAAAAATTCTGGAGCCACCCAGTTCAATGATTGCCGATCGACGCTATGAAGTCACGTGCGAATCTTCGGGCTCCCGTCCCAATGCCATAATCACTTGGTATAAGGGAAAACGTCAACTGCGACGCACAAAAGTGAGTAGGGGACACATGCGAGAGAGGGGAGAGCGGACTGGGAGAGGGACCAGCAGACAGTCGAAGGTGACATCCACTCCGATGGACTCGCACATGACCGCAATTGACGTAACTTGCCCAACACACACACACACACACACATCAACTCGATAAGTTATTGTGTTTGCACAGTCATGTCACACACATAAACACACACACACACACGCACACACACAAACACAACAAACCGTTGCTCGTAAGTCTTTAGCAGGGTTTGCTGGGCAGTAGAGAAAGAAAAAGAGAGTTGGCAACACCCACTTGTTGTCCCTGGGTGTGGCTAACACTCGCCACTCGCCACTCGCCTTCCGGCACACTCTTCGCTCTTCGCTCTTCGCACTGTACTCCACACTTACCGTTAGAATAAACACAGATAATGTGATATAAACTCCACAATATACAATCCCCCACACCGCCCACTAACATATTCAGACATCCCTTTGGGCTTTTTATTCTATTTGCCGCGCTTTTCCTTAGCTGCTGTTTTTTTTTTTTGTTTTTTGTTTGCTGTTGTTTTGCTTTTGTTTTTTGTTTCAACTTTATACAAATTTATGGGAGTTTTAGCGCAATTTTGTTGCAATTCATTTTTGCACCGATCCGTTGTCGCCGCCCCTCACTATCCCAACTCCAAGTTGAGTCCCGCTCCGGAACAGAAGACTGTTGTTGTTTATGTCCATTTCTGTCCGCCTTCCACATACACACACACACATACACACATACACACATGCACACATACTTAGCTACATAAATACATATATGCATTTACTGGCTTATGCATTCCGTCGCTGATTGCTTTGCCGTTTGTAGCTACACTCCTTTAAAGACCGGAAATGTTTTTCAGTAGTTTTTCACGTTGCATAAAGTTGCCGTAATGCGGCAAAATGTCTGCCCAATCCACAGTCCCCCAACAGCCCACACACCAGACACTCAGCCACCCAGTCAGATAGTCAGACAGTCAGACATTCAGGCAGTCGGGCAGCCAGACAGACTGGCCTTTGGATATGTTCAACATGCCTTTTGGTGCCTTAGTTTCCCTCTAATGTGTGGGTGTCGTGGGTGCCACTAGTATTGCCAGACATGTGGATATTCCGAGTATAAGCTGGAGCCTAGAACACTTCAAATGGGGCACAACATTAATTAACGCTGGGGGCCAACGACACACCAAACTGAGCCGAGTTTCTCGTTACGAATTGCAGCTAATGAGTGTAACCCAGAGGAGAGCAAGTGCATCAACATGTTATTCCCAAAACTATTCTAAGCAATATTTAAGCAAGTAACAATTTGATGACAATTTCATATGACAAATATTTGCGAGAAAAGTGAGCATAAAAAGTATTTTTGTGTAGAAACTATAAAAGAAATCTCGACGTCTATATCTATTATTCAAATATATATTTAGAGAATATATGCTCCTACGAAAGGCCAGTTCCTAAACTAGCATAATCTCAGAAAAAAATCGGCCTGGATTGGGAAAATTTTCATTATTTTTCCACCTTATCAACCTTATTATTAATAAAATATTCTTTGTTTTCTTAATTTTCTAAGTTTTCCATTTCTGGTAGCTTATGAATTCATGTAATTTAATTTGAAAAACTTAAGATATTAATGGAATTTGAACTCGGAACCTTTCGTTAAACCTCTAGGCAGTTATAGAGCAGTTTTCTTGTTTCAAATTGAATTTATTTTTTAAATAAGGGATTGCGTTTTTTACTTTTTATGTAGATTACGGATGTTTTTCCTATTTTTATTTTCCTATTACTATTATTTTTTATTTCGATTTATTTTCATAACATTTGGTTATTATTTTAAACTCTAGGGATTTGTCTGACTTACTTTCTTTATCGTGATCTATATGGTTAATTTGCTGCATACAATTTAATTTGTTAAAATTCTCAATACTGGTTGTTATCCCCTGTGAATTTAGTGTTTGTTTTGTTTTATTCATCTAAGTTGGTTATCTGAATATCTACTTTTTGCTGTTGGTAGTTTTGCAAAATTAGGTTGCTACGATGGTTAGCTGAGCAAGCCACCAACTGTTCGCCTGTTCGCCAGTTCGCCAGTTCGCCATTCAACACCTACGAACGATAACACTTAAAATCGAAACACTATCACTCACACCTCCACTAAGAAGTGTTCTCCTCTCCGTTCCTAGGGAATGCTTTTTGTGTGCATATTTCACGCCTTTTACATTCGCTTAACACACACTCTGTTAAAAATGAACAATTTTATGACCCGCTCAACTAACGGCAAGAATTACGACTACAAAGCACAACTAATTATGTGCTGTTGTTGTACTTGTTGTAGTTGTTGCAGTTGTTGTTGTTGTTGTAGTTGTTGCTGCCTTTGCTTGTCGCTATAAAATTTATAATACCCACACAAGTCACATAAAACCCAAAGTATGCAGCAATAAATTTTAAATTGCAAACATAAAATATTTCGACAAATTTGCAAAAAAAAAAAGAAGCGCACACACTCACACTTTCAAACACACACACACACACACACATACACGGACACACAAAGAGAAGAAAGAACGATACGAAGAACTGAGCCTCAGGACACTTTCGAAGAGGAAAGTGTAGAAAGTGGCGATTGTGGATCGGGAGGGTGGGGGGATTCTCACTTGTCTGGGGCCGAAACTTAATTAATGCAGAAACACATTTTCCAGGACGACATATCAAAGAACTCGACACGCTCAGAGCTGAGCTTTGTGCCCACCACAGACGACGATGGCAAATCGATAACATGCCGTGCGGAAAATCCAAATGTGAACGGCCTCTATTTGGAGACCATGTGGAAATTGAATGTCGTTTGTAAGTATTACAAATTGTGTTTAAGTCTAAAATATATACATACATACATATAACTGCCATGTATATACTTAGCTAAAAATATAAAAATAAAAGTAAGAAAACGCAACAGCAAAAATAAGCATTTGCCGACAGCTAGCAAAAGGTAGACAGCCAGCTAAATTTATTACGTCGGCGATGTCGACGTCGCCGCTGAAAGCCTTTAAAATGCAAATAAATCAAAGACAAATGACAAATTGTGAATAATTTGCCATGGGCCAGAAGGCAGCTGCCGTCCTTTGCTGCCCCTCTGCCCCTCTGTCCTTCTGCCCCTCTGCCTCTTCCACCTAGCCATTGCTCCCGGTCGCGGGCAACGCCGCAGCGCCCAATTGAAATATGTCGGCTAACAAAATGTATGGCAACCGCTTAAATTAAATGAAGCACTTTTTGTGTACGTTGCCATCAAAACTCCTTCAGAATAGAACAACAAAAAAATTAAAACAACCAAACAACAGTTCAAAGTAGGTAGAACTGTAACTCTATAAATGGCAGAGTTTTGAGAACATTTTTCAAATTTATCTTAAGAAAAACTTAAAGTTTTTATCCTAAATATTTGACTTCACTATATATCTTTCTTGTCTTCAGTTAAGACCTTTGCTTTAATTTTGAATATTTATTTTTGTTGAATATTTATTTTTCAGAGCAATTTCACTTTGAATGTCATAAAATCCAACGAACTTACTTCCAGTTCGTATTTTCGAAAACTATGTTATTGTATTTTGTCACATTTTGGTCTTCAATTAAATATTTCAAATTAAAGTCTAAGATCTAATTGTTATTTGAAATATTATTTGGAATTAATAATTAAATATAAATAATTTACAATACTGAATAGAATAATGTTCATCGGCTATTAATTGGGATTAGTTTGGAGATGAAAAGCAAATGTATTGAATATGTTTCCAAAAATGTACAGTTACTTTAAACTGATGATAACAAAAGCTTTGGCTATATTTGAGTCGCGGTCAAACTCATTACCATGGCCAAAATACAAATACCAACATTAACAAAATTTTTTGGGCAAATTGAATGGGTCAATAGCCGCAAAGTAAGTACTGCGGACATCGTAAAGTGCCAAAGTCACCGTTGAGTTTACTGTTGCTTGGCGTTACGTATACGTCCCGTTTGCGGCTGTAAATGTATTTTATTATTTCGACTGTTTGTACATTGTGCAAACATGCACACACACACACACACACACTCAATTGCACTCACACTCACATATGCATGTCTGTGTGTGTGTGTGTGTGTGTGTGTGTGCATATGCCGCACATCACGTAATGTTTTTTCTTTGCTTTTCACTTGCTCAAATATTAAATTTTTACTGCAATCTGCTGACGTACCGAAAGAAGAGAAAACACAAATACGTTGAAGAAAATACACAGAGAGAAAAAGCATGCTGCTGCTTAGGTTTTACGTTACAAAAATAAAAAAATAAGGTGTTATTATTATATTTTTATGCTCCACACATACTTGCTGGCTTCATATTTTATACTTTGGAATATTATTTTTTATTTGTTTGTTTTGCTTCTTCCTCGTCCATTTTGCCTACGCCCTTTGCTACACTGACGGAAATAAACTTTATGATCGTCACGTACCGCAACATTTTCATTATCATACATGCACACATACATTAATGTATGTATTTCGGTGCTGCAGGCAAACGCTTGACTTTAACCAAAGTTTCAAAAAAAAAAAAAACAAAATGTACCATAAAAATTATGCTTTTTAATTTGAGCATGTGTAATACCCTAAAGACATTTTGGGCCTGGCCTTGGGCTGACATATACCCAAATAAAATGATTATGCCGTGGATTCGTTAAGTTGTTCATATGAGAACTTACGTCTATCTCAAAAGAGCAGCTTTGAAAAATTGTAATAACTTTTCTAATTTTTTTACAACAATTTTCCAGCTTCACCAATGTTTTTTTTAAGTTAATTATTGATGTAATCATATCATAACATATATATTTAATACGTATTTAATACATATTAATTAAAATTATATGGAATAAAACTTTCAAAATGAATGGCAGTTTCACATAGAATTTTAACTTTTTGCATTTTAAAGGTATATGAAAATTATTTAATAATATTTAATAAAGTATTCAGCAAAAAGGAAATGTAATTACATATTCTATGAGTAATTGTCATTTCATTTTAAATTTATTTATTCTATATTGAAGTATTTTTTTCTTATAACAAAAAATGAAACTGCTCATATTAGATGTTTTTTTTTACACATTTGTTCGAATTCTTACTAATTTTTAAGTTTTTTTTTTTTTTGATTTTGTTAATAGTTTTCTCCATAGCGTATTTTATGTTCGCCTATGGCCATTTCAATTATATTTTGGTGTTTTTAATTTAAACACACATGGCAAATATGTTCTGCATCGTTTCACATTTGTTTCGTTGTTTTGCTGTTTTGTCCTTCTTGTTGTCCTTTGTGTAGGATATCTCTATTCAGCATCATGGGTGAGTTATTATGCCAACTTCGTTTTGGATTCTTAGGCACGGCATTTGGCAAGGCCATTTGGCATACTTTATGGCAACGAAGGGGGGTGGATGGGGCACAGTAGCTGCTGCATTCCTTGCGTATAATTTTGTTTATGTGTGCGTATGTGACACGCTCGTTTTAAAATTTATAATGTGGCCCCGGCGTACAGGGAAGCAGGACAACAACATCGAAGGAACACGCAGTACAATCACAGACCTAGAGAGAGTCCCACGAGCGCATTACACACACACACACACACACGCTGTCTACTGCAATGTCTGTGGTGGGTAAGTGTGTGTGAGTGTGTGTGCGTGCATGCCCCTTGGCCGTTGTTTATGACTGGGCTACATTGGCGCTTGTGCTGTGTGCGTGCCTGGCATTTTCAACATCAAAAAAACAGCAAAAGTTTCGCGACATTTTTCTCAATGCCGCAATCCAAGTTGAAATTTTTGAAAGTGGACACACAATGGAGCATAGTAATAGGGCTTATAAATATATATACATATATATATATATATATACAATGTATATATATACGATAGATGATGTATACGCCAGCCAACCACTTATTATTGTAGCTCAAGCTGACATTAAATCTATGAAAATCATAATTCACAGTTTTAGGATTAGATTGATATAAATATATATATATATAAAATTTAAGACAAATCTTTAGTTTTATTTTTTTTTTAATGCAAACAAACATATCTAACATTAAGCAATACAAACTGAATAGAAGAGAATAGTTAACCAAATTCTTCATTATTGAATATCTTTGAGCAATTAATATTTTATAATTATCTTGTTGAATTTGGTGAATTGTGAATGGAAAATACAATTTTTTTGAGTTTTGCTACCTCTCAGATAGGTTATCATATATTATCAAAAGGCTGACCCTTAGTAATAATTAAATAAAATATGTATAAAAATATATATTAAACATATCTTAAACAAATTTTGTATTAAAAATTAAAACTTTAATAACACACTTCACACTAGCAACTCAAATATTTATTGAGTTCTGATAGTTCCTAAAAGATACGTTTTAAGACATAAAAACTAATCCGCTTAATCACAGAGCAGCATTTATCAAATTATGTTTTACTTCAAAACTTGAATTTGCACGTAAATTACTCCAGATATATATATATATATATATATATATATATATATTAGAAAAACTGGATCGATGGCCGCCCCAAAATATGGTGTGTGTGTGCTGGGAGTGTGTGTGTGTGTGTGTGTGTGTGTGTGGGTAGCCGCATATATTTTTGGGGCGATTTCAGCTGTTGGCAGTTTGGGTTGCTAGCGGTAAATGATAATCACAAAATGTGGCCCGCAACATGTGTGCGGAAATACAGCGACGCGACTTTTGGCGCAAGACTTTTTGCACGGGGGGTTCTCTTGGAGCACTTTTGCTGATTGGCGGGGCGACTGTTGTCTGCTGCCAAGTTAGACCTTTTTGGGACGGGCCGGGCCGGGCCGGGCCGGGCAATCGGGAATGGGGCAGAGTGGGAAAGGGTAAAGCAAACTTTGCGAGGCCATTCTAAAGTGAGCAAACTTTTGGCCTCGCTCGTCGACGTCGTCGTCGTCATCGTCATCGTCATCGTAGTTGTTGTCGACGTGGTCGTAGTTGTAGTCGTCTAACTCTTGACTGGCGCCGTTTGGCTTTAGCCGCCAATAACTCAACAATATTAAGGTTAGCACGTGCGTCCTCCCCTCAACGTCCTGTGTGCTGTGTTTGTCCCAAAGTTTGTGGCTCGTTAAGCAAATTCAAACGACTTAAGCGGCAACACATGTTCACAAGCAGCGCCAAACCAGCTTTTAACTTTGAAGCCAGTCAGCTAATGCTGTGGAGCTGGTGCGATCCAAGTTTCTACTTATTACCAGTTCCCATTAGATTTCTGTTCCCATAACTCTTCGTTGAGGTGCCTGTCGTTGCAGCAAATCGCCCATATCTGACAGCCATTATTAAACCAAATAGATCACTCCACTTATTGTTGCAGCTGATGAGGAAGGACACATAAAAACTAGCTTCTCATATTGGGATTAATCTGTCGTCTTAAGTTTTGAACAACGAATAGTAGTAATAATAGTATAATAAATGAATTGAACATTTGTCTACACAGTCAAAATCGAAATTATATAAATTCTGATTAAATAAATTAAATTTAAGTAAAGTCTCGTTAAGGTAATAATCAAGCAATAATGTATTTGTGGTAAAAAGTATTTTAAATATTTAATTCTAGTTACAAATAATATTCAATTATTTAATAAACCTAATCTAATGTCGCGATTTACACGTAATTTTCAATTCATTGCAGATCCCCCATTGGTTACACTGCGTCTGGGTTCCACACTGTCACCGGATGATATCAAGGAAGGCGACGATGTTTACTTCGAGTGTCACGTACAATCGAATCCTCAATGGCGGAAGCTGCTGTGGTTACATAATGTAGGTCGCGTCAAGTCAGCTGGAAGCGAGCTTCTGTTGCACAACCATACCTGCCCCTGCAACCCGGTCTACTGTCATATCTGCCGCCAAGCACACACTAAAACCCCAAAAGCCAAAAACACAAATCCCAATTGACAACGGCGGCATCAGCAACTGGATACCCAGGTCGTCCTGCGTCTACTCTTGGGCCGGCTCGGCTGTCTGCTTGGCTGTCTTCCATTCATTTCTGTTTAAGTGTCAATAACATTGGCGAGTTGCGTATGCTCCCAATTTCAGCTTCCGCTCCTCCGCCGCTCCTCCTCCCCTTGGATTGAGGTTTCATTGCGCTGCATTTGCGCATTTCAATTCATTTCACACCAAGAATGGCAGTCGGTTTGGGCAGGACAAATGATTCTGTGCATTCTAATCTCCAATGTACGGTTGTGGGAAGCAAAATAGTTTCGTAATTTGGGGCATTGATTTTGCGGTAGCTGTCGCAGTAATAGTCGCTGTCTCTCAATTAATCGGGGAAGAGCACAGGCCAAGTCTGGCACTCAGCACGGACACCTCCTGCATCCAGCTCTCAGCATCCCCCGCTACTTCTTGTTGTGTATAAAATAAAATTAATTATTGTTTTTAACTGTTTAATGCAGAGTTTTATCTAATTTTGAACGACTAAATACTTTCCCATTTTGCAGGGCATTCACTTGGAGCACAACACCTCGGCTCGCGTTATCCGCTCCAATCAGAGTCTTGTCCTGCAGAAGATAACCAAACACTACGCCGGAAACTATGCATGCAGCGCCATCAATGATGAGGGCGAAACGGTCAGCAACCAATTACCTCTGCGGGTTAAATGTGAGTAAACAAACACAAAACGTATAATTAATGCAAATAGAGTTACCCAAAATAATCAGTTGTGTTCAATATAATTAGTCAAACTTGTGTTAATAATAACTGAGAATTAAGTAATAACTCTTGAAGAAAAATAATCTATTTCAGAGGAGTAGGTTGTCCTAAAAGTCTCTTTTTACTTCACTGAAAAATAAACTGGAAAAGCTTTACTGAACTATAACCTGATTGAGAGTAAATAAATTTTATAAGTTGAAAATGCTTCCATTTGCCTATAATATTTTTCCACAAAATCTTTAAAACCTTTATATGAAATGCTATGAAATTAGAAGAAGAGAAGAGGAAAAACAGCATTGTTATTATTTTGACCGCAGCTGTGAGCGATTTTTTTGAGTGCACTCGGCAAGTTGCACAGCGACTGCTGTTGTCCTGATGATGCAGCGAGTTTTGTGTTTAGTGTGCATCAGTTGGCATTACGAGCAATACGGCTGGCACTTGGCTTGAATGCATCATCTATCTGGCTGTGGGGAGAGATAGTCGAGTGAAGCCCAGCCAAACACAACACAAATCCCGTCTCCCCTTATCCCCTTATCCCATACAGCCCCCCCCCCGCCCCATTCGCATGTTTCCTTATCATAAAGTCAGACAGCGACGTTGTCAAGCTTCATTCCTCTCTCTCTCTCCTTCTCTCTTTCTTTGCCTCATTTGATGTATTGCATTTTTCTTTCCCCATTTATTTTTTTATGTTCTCTCCTTTTGCCACGCGCTTGGTCCTTTTCATTTCACAAGATGAGCTGGAGCTCTAGTTGTGGCGCAGTTGCAAGTCAAGGCTGTGAAAATATTTTTCATTCCGCTTTTTGCATAAATACAACATTTTGCCAACTCACACTCACACTGTCCCCCCCCCCCCCCCCCCCTTTGCCATCTCGCTTCTTATCTGGCGAATCCAGTCGCTTTTCATATGCTTGCCACATGCGCTGCATCATATTTCATTGCTGCTGCTGCTGCTGCTGCTGCTGTTGCTGTTGCTGCAGTTGCAGCTGCTGTGGAATTATGCATCAATTTAACAGGCCGCGAAATGCTGCCAACTCTTTGGCTGCTGCTTATTTCTCAGAAGGAGCTCTCAGAGGCAGCTGAGCTTAAATTAAAGCAATTTGACAAGCTCCTCTGCTCTCTGATGATCGCTCTCATCATGTGCTCTGTAGCCGAATTTAGCTGGTAGTTGCCTCTTAGCCTCTTAGCGATACACATGTTTCAACAACACACATTTCAAAATTCTCACTTTAAGTCTCAAGTGCTTACTCCTTGCCTCTCCCCTTCGTACAGCTAGAATGACGCATTGCTGTTGGCCATAAATTGAATGGCTTGAATTTTACTCAGCGCGCTAAACATTTTCAGTCTCAAGTTTAATACTTGAAGACTGCTTAAAGCAAAAAAAAAAAAAAAGAAATAGGAATAAAACAATTCTCACAAAAATAAATAATGCTAGAAGAAAAACAATGAGTAAATACCAAAACTATTTTTACACTCTTTTGCAAAATTAAATTCTTCAATTTCTAACATTTTAGAAATATTAGAAATAACATCAATGAATTTTATATTCTGGTCTTTAAACACTAAAACAGATTAATATTGAGCAAGCATTTTTATTTGGACTTATTCCAATTAGAAATTAATAATTTATAAAGAAAATATTGATTGACTGAATTAGTATATTCAGGAACTATGGTTGTTTGTGATTAAGTTTAAGCCTAATCAATCTAATTATTAGTGGCCCGAATAAATAACTATATTTATCTTTTGTGTATAACCAATTTTGTACAATTATAATCTAGGCCAACTTCTACAGACCATTTTCTATAAATCCAAATTGAAGGCAAACGTCTTTCTTTGCCTGATTCGAATTCGTTTACGTAACCTTTTCCAACTTGCCACTTTTTGTTTGATGTCATTCAACTTTGTTGTTTGCACAACAAAGAGCAACAAGTGGCATTCGAGGGCCGTCTCAAGTGCTGCCTAATTAGCTGACGACTGATCAAACAGCCCTCGTGAACTGGCAATTTAAACAAGCAACACAACCGAACAAAAAGTTGAAGAAAGCGGGGGTTGACTGTACGATGAACGCTGAAGGACTGTTTTTGGCTAATTAATTACGCCCTTTTGTAAATTTTTAACACAAACAATTCATCACAAACTCAACTTGGCTAACTTGGCATTAGCAGCGTTTGGTTTGCAGGTTTGTGTGTGTGGTGGTGCTTGTGCTGGTGGGGGTGGGGGTGTGGGTGTGGGTGGGGAAGGGGGCGTCATGTTGACGAGAACGTAATGCGAAATTGCGTATACGCCACACATGCTGTCAGCTAATAATCCTTTAACATTTATGAAAGCCTTATTTACCTGCGAGTACTAAATCATGTTGCCACATTAATTAATTTCAAGTAAACAAGAAAGTCGCGTCGCCACTCAACGATTTACCTTGTTGCCACTGCCACTGCCACTGCCATTGCCATTACCATTGCCTTTGACACTGACTGACTGCCTCAGCTACCTCCTCTCTCTCTCTCTCTCTCTCTCTCTCTCTCTCTCTCACACGTTCCGGAAGTGAGCCTACGCTAACAGATGACTGGGCCACCCTCCTGTCGAAATCACTTTCGTCGTTTGCCTCGTTCTCAACGCCCCAGCAACTCTCTTATAAACAACCAAATGCGATGCCTCATTTTTCACCGTTTTCTCCCCTCTCCCTCTCCCTCTCTCTCTCTCTCTCCCCATCTCTCTTTTTTTTCTCTATAATTGCCCAGCTGTGGTAAGCCTGCAGCGATAGATATAAATGTTAATAGAATAAAAGATTTATTGTATTAATGTTTTTTTCATATATTTTTTTGATTGAATCAAAACCCAAATATTTAACTTCAAATGCTGAATAAGCGTAAGGTCAAAGGAATAAAATATATTTCATAACGGAGATATAAACATTTGCTTTGAAATTTTAAGTGCTGGGCTGGGTTAATTATCTGAAATCTTAAATTGTATTTGATTTAACGTTACATATATCAAAACATCACGTTTAACTATAACGCCAGATTACGTTTTTCAAATAGAACAAATCTCCTGAGCCCAGGTGCAGCAAAAGTTGGTATTATTGGTATAATTTATGAAGCATCCACCAATCCCAAATGCCTTATTCTGAAATAGTGCTTCAATACTCGGATAGGGATTTGAATTTTATATATAAGGATTGTATTAAAGATAAATTTCAACTTTAGTTTTTATACAATTTGTAGCCTAATTGCTTGAGAGTATTTTTCATTTAATATGCTTAACCGATTAATTGTATTTTCTTTAATTTTTCTCCATTTCTTTAGACACTCCTGTTTGCAAGCACACGGATCGAGTTATACTAATTGGAGCCTCGAAGGATGAGACTGTTGAGGTCATATGCGAAATACAAGCGGATCCGCCTCCACGGTAAGAGCCAACACAAAAGAAACCATTACAAACAAAAATAGGTGGTGACAGGCCCCTTTCGTCCCTTGTAAGCGTTTCCCCTTTGCTGTTGTTGGCAATTGCTTCCGGTTTCCTGTTGAATGGAAGTTTGCTAAATTGACAAATGACTGTAATTGAATGTGTGTGTGTGTGTGTGTGTGTGTGTTTGTATGTGTATGTGTGCGTAACGGAAAATGCTATTTATATGTTAGGAAATGCGCAAAAATTCAACAAATTTTGATTTGCCGGCACTTCAAAGAGTCGCCTCAATCCACATCCTCGATTTGAGCACTTTAATTTATATATTTTAAATGTGCAGCTGGTGCTGCTGCTAAGGGATTCTGGGGGAAAATTTTATTCCTGTGTGTGTGTGTGTGGTTGTCCGTGTGTGTGTGTGTGTGTACATGTGTTCACTGCTGGACTTTGTTAATTCACATTGCCACATTTGCTCCACTTTAATGTTTTTTTAATGAGCCAACTCCCGCCGCACATCCAGCCCAGCGACTTTATGCTTTTCTCTCTCTTTCTTTTTCTCTCTCTTTCTTTCTCTCGCGCTTTCTATCTGAGTGGCTGTCCAGCTGGCTTGTCTCGTATTTAATTTCAATTTTTTTGTTATTTTTTTTTTTTGCTTGCTGTTGTTGTTATTGTCTGTGGCTGCGTCTTGAGTTGACGCTTTATGCTAAAATAATTAATCATTAGCTGGCACAAAATATGCACGTTGTTGCCGCTGGCAGCGCAGCTGCGTCGTGTAATTGTTGTGGTAGCAAAGTGAGGGGCGAGGCAGAGCGTAGGGGCGGCCCCACCGAAGGCGTTGCTCAGCGTGAACATTAAAAAGCTGCTGCTGCTGCTGCTGCGACTGCCTGCTTTGAAGCGGTGGGGGAATAGGAGCCACAAGCTGGTACGGGGGCGGTTTCAAGTTAATTTATCAGCATTTAACTGCTTGACAGCGGTGCTAGATATTTTTTGCTTTTGATTTTCGTATTTTTGTTCGCTTTTCAATTAAAGTATCATGTTGCGAAAAATGCAAATCAATTACTGCTTGCGCCATTAAAGTATTAAAAAAATTAAGTGAAAAATCTGGTAAATTATTGGATGAAAATAGAAGTGAAACAACGATCAATTTACACTTCGGAATAATAAATTAATTTTAAAAGCAGCTAAACAAATTTAATAAATTTTAAAAATTTTGTACTTTTTGTGGCTTTAACTTAGACATGACTTACCAATAGATAATTTCATACATAAATTTCTATTATTTAAAAACAAAAAAATAACTAAATTCTAATCCATTTGCGTAATTTTTAAACTGATTTTTTATTAGCAGAGAATTATTGATTTCTTTAAATTAACACGCAATTTTATAACGCGTTTGTTTTACTTAATGTTATTGCCATATATGTTGGCACATTTATGTGTATTATTTATTTATCAGTATTTTCAATTTACTGTAGGCAGCAAGAAAACGAACGCGGCCAACCGAATGTGCCAGAAATAATTAACCTTTTAATAGGCTTTACGTGTGCGAGAGAACTTGACTCTTTAGCCCTGCCAGTTGATTGTTGGACTGTGACGTCATGTGTGTGTGTGTGTGTGTCCGGGTGTGTATGCGGCTGTGTGTGCGAGTGTGTGTGCGGGTGTGGCTGCTTGTTTGTGGGCTTTACCTTGTTTAACCTTTAATATTTTAACGAGCTGTTTTAAAAATTTAAAACTTTCCAAACATGTCTCACTTGCTGCCTGTCTCTGGGCCGATATGCCTTTCGTCTGGACTGATGTTTCTGCCTTCTGCACGCGCTTCCTTCTGACAACGTAACTGTCAAAATGTCAACGCAACGCAACGCAAACAACAACAAACGGCAACCATAAAAAAACATAAAAAAAATAAAAAAAATAAAAAAATGATAAAACAACAAAAATGTGCAGAACATTCCGCTGGAAATTCAACAATTCGGGTGAAACTCTGGACGTGGGCAGCGAACGATTCAGCGTGAATGGAAGCCGCAGCATTTTAAAGTACACTCCGGTCACAGATCAGGTAAATAACTACGCCCAACCAATTAAGCGACACACAGCGCCGCCAGCAAAGTCACTCCACATACATATGCATTTATGTACTTTCAGGATTACGGAACACTATCCTGCTGGGCGGCCAACGAGGTGGGCACCCAACAGCAGCCCTGCCTCTTTCAAGTGGTTTTAGCAGGTAAACTCACAGAAGACTTATCCATTTTAATGAGTACTCATCCCATGGTTAACGATGTACACAACCACTTTGGTTATCCATTCATTTAATATAATATACAATTATCTTGTTGTTACACGCTTTAATGAGGAAAAAAAAATAATGACGATTACTATTTTTATTTGAAGTAAAGTTCTTTAATAACAAAGATACGATAGTAATTCAAATTATCAATAAATATATAATTTAGCTAAGTACGACTTTTAATGATTATTCTTTTTATTAAGTACTCACTGTCAAATAGTCATGAGTCATTAGTTAATAACATTTTCAAGGACATAATTTAATATTCTAGTAATTGAATTATACACGATTCAATCATTAATCATTTATTAAATCAAGTTAGACAATCTCAAATAAAACAAGGAATTTGAATGACTTTTTTATGTTAACATTCATTTTACTTTGAGACATTTCCTCATTAAAATTATGTGTGTGCAAATATATCATTTATTTTACTATTATGATTTTTGTTTTATAGTAGTAAATTGCACTCACAAAGAGAAAGCCTTTTTCTTTTTTTTTCAAATTTAACAATTACTTCACCAATGAATTTGTTTCTCTTTTCTTTTTTATTTTATAATTAGTTGTTTTTTAGTAGAAATAATAATAATTTATAAGTTAATCTTTGGCATATAAATGTCTGCCAGATTTAAGTGTATGAAAGAATAACTTTAAATGAACTGTTCAACTGTCTGTTTATCTGTGTATGTTTGTCAATTAACCTCAACAAGTTAAGGACACATGCAAACACTCAAAATGGCTTTCTCAGATAGCCTTAAAAAAACAGGCAACTTCCATGTTTATTCCAACAAAAAAAAGTAAATTAAAAAAATGCAAACGTTTAAATCTCTCTCTCTCTCTCTCTCTCTCTCTTTCTCTCTGTCACTCTCTGTCGCTATTGCGCTTTTTCTTCTCTTCCTGCAAAAATTGGACAACATAAATCCGATTCTGATCTCGTTTCCCATCTACACACACAAACACACACACACACACACACTCGCACATCAACACACAGCTTTGCCCAATTGCGTCAGCAATTGCAGCATCTTCAATCGGACTGAACTAAATGTTGACATACAATGCATACCCGGATATGATGGCGGCCTGCCCCAAATATTTGTACTCGAAATGTTTTCAACACGCACCGGCATTACCAGGTAAGCATATTAAACAACTACATATACGATATAATCCGAAAACTGGACCCACACACACCTAATCGGATTATATTTGTTGGGGAAGTTAGTTTAGCCTTCAGTCTCAGATTGTCAGCATATGCCAAATATTACCTTTGGTTAACCAAACAGAATAGTTAAATTTAGTGTTCGTGATTTGGATTTCAGCTGTTAATAATTAAAAATATAATCTCATTAGTAAAGTGCGATTCAATTTACATATATATATATATATATATATATCTATATATATATTGATAAGGGGTATGGATAAATGAATTAAAGGCGATTCAAATAATAATTTGAACTTATTGTGCTTCATACATACATAATATTCAGTGTGTTAAAGTGCACGTATGTACATAATGTTAACATGCATTTACATACATATTTATGTTCACAAACCCACACACATCCACACACACACGCACACACATTCTGAAGTAAACATCTACAATCTGCATTTGACAGCTGCCTTAAGGGAAGATACCAGCAGAATAATATTCAATATCAGTTTCACTCGGACTCTGATAGTCAGACTACCTGTGATTCTGTGTGTTTGTGTGTGTGTGTGTGTGTGTGTGTGTGTGCGTAACTCATAAGCATAATGGTGGTATTCTGCACACTCGTTGAGCGGGGGGGTGCGTAATTAGGCGTGAAAGAGGACGCTTCAGGCCAAGTTTCTGTTGTCTGCCCGTAATAAAATTACAGGCGCAAATCAACCATTTATATGCATGTCAAATGAGTGTTTAAAAAATGCGCATTTTATTTGGGGCCCGAACACGAACCCAGAACCCAAAATCAAATCTTATTCATATGTACCCATAATATTATGCTACCCGCATTGTATAAATTTGGCAAGAAAGGAAAACCAGCAACCTTTAATAAATATTACTTATTAATACATTGTTCAGACCCAGGGGAGAACACTTGGCAGTTGTCTCCAAAAATCGAATAAATAAAAAAATATATAATAATATCAAAGGACCCTCATTCAAAAAGATTGCGCCAAAACGCAACAAACGTCGTCATCAATGCTCAAAGTGTTTGTTAAACCAAATGGCAACTGGGGAATAAGAAATCAGAAAACGCCTTGGCATGGCGAACTTCAAATACTCTACTTTTTAGCAAAAATATAACTACTATAATTTGATAACATAGTCTTTCTGAGAGACTAGTTCGGATAATAGTAAGATAGGTTTTTGGTAAAAGTGTTGCATATTAGAGCAAAGAATTCAAATGTTTAGAGAAAGGGCATCTTAAGGCTGAAAAAATGATGTTAAATTTATAAAGAGATTGAACCCTAATATTTTAGAGCTTGGAACACCAGAAACAAAAAGCGAACGATAGACAAGAGACAAGAGACAAGAGACAAGAGACAGGAGACGAAAGACAAGTAAAAGCCGCAACATGGCAAAAGGCATCAAATTTAAATTGAGGTCATGATTGGAGAAATGCTTCGGTTTTGTTTGAGTTGAGCTTGAGTTTGAGCTTGAGGTGGGGTTGGGATTGGGATTGGGATTGGGGTTGGGTCCATATACCAAGGCGGAAATACAAAAGGCGTAAGCTGTCAAATATACGAATATTTTAGAAAAATGGGTTTTGTGGCAAGCTGACATTTGATTGCACATGATTAAAGGCTCAGCGCTATTGATTTGGCATGCTGATTTACTATGCAATACAAATAAATATTATAATATTCTGCGGTCCCTCTATTTTCGTTGTTATTTTTTTCTTTTTCTTAGATTTAATCTGACCAATGCGGAGGAGGCACTCTTCTCACTAGAGAATCTGGATACGCTCACCTCGATGATGATGCAGGAAAACAACTCGCTGAAACTCCGCATTTACTCCTACAATCAAAAGGGACGCAGTGCGGCATATCTGTTGCCCGATTTCATAATTGGTTCAACAGCTTACAAGACAGGTGAGTGGCACACACACACACACACACACACACACACACACCGTCGTACGCATAAACACACACACACACATTTGGCTATAGCAGGATAGGCTTGATTGATGGATGGAAATTGTAGGGATGCTGCTTGCACTTGACACATGAAGTCTGGCACTGAGAGCAGCCTTGGGCCACCCTCTTGCCACACCCCACATCCTTGCATACATCTGTTTTTCACAGATTTCATGTTTTAATCCCAAGACAGGACCTCATACTTGGCTTGACTTCCACATCTTTCACATATGGTGGCGACACTTGACAGGTACCAGAGTCATCTGCAGTACTTACATAATCAACATGCCTCTCGCTGTTGCAAGATTCATGTGTGTAAATTTACTTTCTGACGTGCCACCTGTTTTGCAGCATCGCATATTAATTGACACATTAATTTTACTCAGCTCAACAAATCTACAAAATGTAGTTATTACAAATACAAATGTGAGACAATAATCGCACTCAATGGTTTTAAATAAATCCAAAATCTGAAATATATATTAGTATTTATTTTGATGCCACCAATCCATTAATTTCTCCTTATGTATATAATAATATAATAAAACTATTATTTTGTTTACTTTTCAATCTGAGATTACGATCAGAAAATATATTAAGAATGTTCTCAAAACTAAGTTTGAGATTTCTCCCTTTTAAAATAGAATTTGTTTACCAATCTAATCATAGTTCTGAATAATTTAAATATAAGAGTATATATATTTATGAGTAATTCACGCAGTTGCTGAATATTTTTAGAAATAAACTCATGATTTCTTTTTCTGATTCTTCCCATTTGCATATCGTTAACACAACGCGCCTAAAAATAAAAAAAATAAAACTGTCAAACAACAAAACCCAAACACAATCTCAACGTAATCCAACAATCGTTATATATGTGGAATATTTGCGATGTGTGATGACAATCTATCTAAAACCGACGGCAACGTTGGTGATTTATGACTGTCGATTGTCAACCTGTAATTACGGCAATAACCGATGACAACAACAACGATAACAATTTCAGACGACGATGTAACTCTGGCCCTGTCGCCGGTGATTGTTGGCAGTGTTCTGACCATCATAATCATTGGGGTGGCCATCGCGATACGAATATTTGTGGTAACATTTGTGCACAATTTGCGACGTAATCGGCAGCATGGCAACAAGGCGACAGCTGCGGGTGTCGTGGTCCAAGCCGGCGATGTCTTTAAGGTGAGTGCATCCATTTGGCCCCCATTACTTTCCCCTCGTCTTCCTTCAGAGATTGAAATCCAATTAACAATGTTTCTTGCAACATTTTGCAGGGCGGCAACCTGGAGAAACCGCGCTGGCAACATACTGATATAAAAACGAAATCTTCGGAGGATTTGGTTGAAGATGAACGTGATCCAGATGTTATTCCCTCACAATATGGTAAGTCATAACTTAGAAGTTAAAAGAGAAAATATCTGATTAAATCTCTAAGTTATCGATGACCAATGGTTATACAAAGAAAATAAAAAATCAATTATTAATATTAAAGTGCAGCAAGAATATAAATTGAATTAATTTCTTTCTTTTTTAACTTAAATTTAACAGAAGTAGAACCTTTTTGGTCTCAGACTATTTAGATTTCAACACGACAATAAATAAAAGATAATCATGAGAGCTTTTGAGATATATGTTTGGAGTATTTAATTTGTATTATTCGAATAAATTTTCTTCCTGTTGTGTGGTTTTTCACAACACGCACATTGAACACTTAACTTTAATCAAATTTTATGGTAACTGTTCTGACATTTACTTTCATGTGTCTTGCTTTCGTGCATCGCCGCTTCCTGCTGTCCGGGTGGCCCGTAATCGTAATCAATCTCATCCACACAATCCACCAACAATACATGCGAACCCCAACCAATCCAATTCGAACCCCACCGAACCGCACCAAACCAAATGAAACCATTCCAATATAATCCAATCAACGGATACAATTTTCTTTTAATCGTAAATATTTTTAACGATGGCATCCGCCAATCTAAAACGCAACCGCATCATCGCCTGGCCACCGGACTCTCACTCTCTTGGTCTCCCACTTGGACACTCATCAATAAATTTCAATCACACAGTTGGCGGCAGCAGCGCGGGCAGCAGTGGCAGCAACGCCTCCAATGTGGGCAGCACCACTGCAGGCACAGCCACCGGCAGCAGCACATCGACAGCGGTTGCCACAGCTGTGCCCCCAACGGACCGCGATGCTCATCCGTTTTCCACTGTTGCAACAGCCTCAGCAGCGACGCCATCCGGCGTTGGACTCGTTGGCAGCATTTCCAAATGGTCACCCAATGGCAATGTAAGTACGCCTCCACAATCTAGTTTTTAAGATGAGCCACAAAGAGTATAATTATTTTTTTAAATTTTTTTTTTTTTGTGTCTCACTTATAAACTAAAGAAGAAAAAGAAGAAATGTAAATAATTATTAGATTTTATTACAAGCATAATCGCGTAATGTGCATATCCCTTTTATATTATCTTTCTTAATCTTAATTTCTATATATTATTTTCGTTTTACTTAGCTTAACCATTTTCATATTCCATATTTAAATTATGTTTGTCTTGGCTCGCCTTTCCTTTAAAGTTAATCCTAACTAAAATTATTAATTTTATATATAACTTGCATCATTTTTAATTTAATTTAAATTTTATATGTAATTTTTAATTGTGTTCCAAGTTCAAACCACATAAAATAAAAATATGATAAATTATTTTTTTTATATTTTCAACCGAAATTTTTAAATATATAAATTATCTATTCATTTCGATTACATAATTAAAACAAAATTATGACTAATTTTTTTACCAGGCTATTTCTATATTTCTGTGTGCATGAATTTTACAATTTCTTCAACTTCAGTAGTTGTAAGTGAAAGATATAAAAGTATAAACACTATCAAACGTTATGAAACATAATTAAAAAAGACTTACCCAGGCTGAAAAGTAGGTTTTTTTGGTCGAGTGGGTAGAGTAATAAATAAATTTACATTTGCATTGCCAGATGATTGGGGTTCTTTTTTCTAGCCACGTTGACAATTTCCATGTTTTCCTTCTTTAAATATTTTTTTGACCTGTTTTTTTTCCTTTTATCTGGTATTCCGTTTTTCACACTAAAACCAATCAAATGCCGAAATTGCAAAATTGCTAAACAAAATTCTGGGTAACCACAGCACGGGTCTCAAATTCCAATTTGAATCGAAAACCCGCAAAACCCGCAGAACCCGCAAACACACAAAACCCAAAGCATACCAAAGGGGTGTTTATTAAAAAAAGCTTTTAAACTGTCAGAGCGCACGTCTTGTGGCAGGATTGCTCTCCGACCAGCAGCAGTTATAAATAAAGCCAATGGCTAAATCCGAGTATAATGTGGCAAGCACTTTTGTATTGCAACGGGCCAATATCCACCATCAAAGACTGATTCCACAGCCACATTCAGCGAGAAGGTAATTGCAAGATTCCTTTTTTTTTTCATTTTAAGGGCAATACATCATGTCGAGCTACCCATAATCAATCAATATTTTCAGTATTTATATTGCTCAACATTCGTCTACTGCTATGGGTAACAAGCCTTGTGGATGGTAGGGGAGGGGAGGGAAGGGGGTGAATGTTCGTATTCTGTGTACTTAAATCAGTTCACGGTGATTGAATGTGCAACATGTGTGTGCCTCACGTTGCATATGGAGAGATTAAGGAAACAACTGAGATACTTAAACCAATTTAAAAAATTACTTAAATTTAAATTCAAAAATAAATGAAAAAAATAACTGCCTTTTTTTATTAATTAATTAATATTAGCAGAAATAAAAAATAAATATATAAATTGGAATACCCTACATAAAAAAGTCGGAATAAATTTATATAATATAATAAGATAAGAATGCTCAAAATATTATAATACTAAGTTTGATTCATAATTTTAATTCTACGCTAATTAAATGTTGGACAGCAGAATAATGCTTTCGAAAAAATAGAACAAAATATTTACATATATTTACAATTATAATTTTTGCAAATGAATAAATTAGATTCTCGACACCATTCATATTTTATTTGGTGTATAATTCGTGTCTGTTTTGAATTATAAAATCCAGCTCGGAGCATCTGTTGCCATTTGGCATTATTGAAATTAGAGATTATTTGTGGATTTTACGACTATAGTCGAGATGCCTGGTTTTAGCATAAGCTGTTCCGAGTGCTATTGGGAAGACTCTCCAAGCCGAATGCAGACACAGTTTAATTTAATATTTGTATATCATACATATATTTCGTTGAACTCCCAAAATCCAACCGCATAAGCCAATCCATAGATGTACAATGAAAAATGCTAATTAACAAAATGTAAAAAAACACATAAAATACTTTAAAAATAAAAATAAAAATTCTTCGAGTGTGGCGGTTTTTGAAATTGCCTAGTTGGGCGAAGGATAATTCCAGTGCATATCGAAATGAAATTTGGTGCGCTGATTTTAATTAGATTTAAATCAGAATCAGGCAGTGGGTGCAGACCGTCGAGCGTAGACCGAAACCGGAGTTGTAGCTGCAGCTGTATCCGTGGTCAGTGTCTGACTTAACTCAATTCGTTCATTAAATAATTTGAAATATTGGCAAACATAACACAAACAGGCAAAACTTCGCATCCACGCATGGTCAAAATCTGCAGCTCGCTTCACAACAATTGCTATCTGAAATGCAATTCAGCAATTCTTAATTGCATCGAGAGATTTTCAATTAGGATTTTAATTTTAACTGGCCGAAAAATACATTTGGCCCGCTATTGCGATGTTGCCTTAAATTTCACAGAGCGATTGAAATAATCCGCTTTAATACATATGTTTTTTTTATTTACCTTGTTATAAACTTTCAAAGGACCCGAATAAATCTATAATTTAGATTTACATTTAACGATTTTTACAAATGAATTACGTTCTAAATATAATTTAAAAATGCAAACAATTAAATTAATAAAATTTGATTAAATTTTTATTTAAAAAAAAAAACAGTTTTAACTTTTATATATATACACACATATATGTATATAATATATGTGATGACTTATCTTAAATTGATGTGCATTTATAAAATTATTTTTAAATAAATTTCTACCTGATTTTGATTAAATTTTTAATTTAAAAAACTTCTTTACTCGTCGACTGGCTAAATTTAAAATAAAATCGAATTTCAATTATAACATAAATTTCTTACTCCAATCTGAAATTTTGGTTATCTGAAAACTTCCAGCTGAGTGGATTTAATGCGTTTGCATATGTTTACAGGCACCGGCCACGACGACTACGGCACTGTCGTCCGGCGATCCTTCCAACCCGCCGATCACCTACAATCAGATTAGCTCGCAGCGGGCGCAGCTGCTCGCCGCTGTCGCTGCCGTTGGTGGCGGGTGCAGCAGCACCGTTATTTCGCCTAGCAGCAGCATAATGGGCAGCCTTGGTGTTGGTGGTGCTGGTAAGCCGCTGACACTGGGTATGGGCGGCAACATCATTGGCTCGCCCACATCGCTCTCGTCGACGGCGACGTTGGCGGCACATCTGCAGCCGGCGCACAGCAGCGGCGTTGGCACATTGCCGCCCGGATTGGGCAGCGGCGGTGGCTACATAATGAATGCCTATACCAGTGGCAGTAGCAGTGGCAGGCTGCATCACCCGACGGGTCACACGGCCACCCTCAATCGTCATCACCATCATCAGCAACAGCAGCAGCAGCACCATCATCATCACACGCAGCAGCAGCCTCACCATCATCATCAGCCCGGATCGGGCTCAAGTCTGTTGCTGGGCAGCGTGGGCAGCGTTATGGGCGTGGGTGTTACCTCGACAACAACCACGTCGTGCAACTCGTCGCAGGACTTGGACGACAACATCAACATAAATGCAATTAAGGATTGCCTAATGACGCAACGCGTGCCCGAAAGCTGTGTCTAAGTTCAAAAAATCATTGTCTAAACTTGGAAACTAATATAGCTCTAAACTAAAACCCATATATATATATATATATATATAGCTAGATCTAGCATAGACTAGATCAACATCTAAACCTTGCGTATATGTTTGTAGCTGAATGTACACATATACATGCATTAATATATATATATATATATATATATATATATTTGAAAGTTGAATTCCCGTTAAGGTGTTGTGCATTACTAAATTCGATTCAAGATGACAACTTGCATATCTTCTGTATCTAGATTTCCAGACATATCCATTTCTATATCAAGTGAGAAATCATATCACATACCAGCTGAAACATAGCTCTTTAAAATGATCAATACTCAACGATAAGCTATCGATAACTTCTGACAGGTTAAATACAGTAGTTCATTAAACACCGAAATTGTCCGAAAACCAATCTAAATGTATCTACTAGAGATGAATAACACTTAACGATAATTATCGGTAGTAGAAAGATAACTGAAGAGTGGGCAACATATCATAGCATTCACAGAAGTAAATCGATTAGAATTCAAAAACCATCACCGTGGTGATAAATAGTTCATCCATGAATTGTCGATGACGATTAAAGGACAAATAATTCTGATTTTAATTCCATTTAATGACGGAAGGCTTTTTGCATAGCATCACAATACAAATATATTGTGTAGAGGTAGAAAACACTCAACAAGCGAATAAGAAGATAACGTCAAATTATCGATAACATTTGAAGTTCTTCTTGTCCAATAATGCAGCTAAACCCACAAGTAAAGTATTGTCGCTTATCCCAATTCCTGAATAAAATGAGATATTGAACAATTTAAATATTTTGAAAATGTAAAGCAAAGTAACGTCTATTTAGAAAATCCTTCAAACTTTCATATGTTTAAATCATAAGAATACCAATACATAAAAGTTAATTATAAAAAAAACCAGTATAATAATTAAGATTAAGGCAACTTCAAAAAGACTCTGAATTTTAGTAGCAAAATTTAATTTGTAGCAAAAATGTTCCAAAAACAAAGAAAAACAAATTATAACAGAGATTGTAGACATTTAAATAAACATGGTCGAGTTGTAAATAAATAAATATATATATTCATAGACATTAAAGTTGTATAAAGCAAATGTTTTTAGTCTACGATTTTTGTTGTATATGTATGTATGTATATTTAATTTTTGACGAACTGCAAACTTCGGATGAAGATCAGAAGCTAAGTTGTGTGTGAGTAGCCCGATCCAAATCGGGAATGTCCTGCATAGTAAGAGTAATTCTATAATAGTACAGTTAATGCAAATTGTTAGAGCGCATTGCGCTTAAGCAGAATTTAATGACAGAGTTTAGTTAAAAATGTGTTAGGCTATTAAAATCGATGCATAAATAATGATAAATCAATTAACTAAGTCATAGAAATTGTGACACAAAATAAGAATATTAAGAAAATGGTAAAATAAAAATAATTAATTATTACAGAATTTGTGTGATCTTTCTGACAACGGTTTCGAATTTGATTTGTAGATGATGTAGACGATTTCCATATCCGATTTAAATGTGTTTGCTTTATACATTCACTTATATTTAGGGTAAGTACTGGATAATTTGAATGTTCAAATATTGGGGGCAAAACAGTAGTTTAAATTCTGCAACTATCGGCTATGGAACTGACAATATAAAGATATTTTATTTCTATTGTGTTTATTTATTACTTTCATATAGTTTGTTAGGCTTAACCAATTAAAACCGGTGCTCAAATACGAACCCATCTCTGGTGGTTTACACTTGCAACCACAGTTGCCACAGTTTTACAGTTAGCCAACATTCACTTGATAAGCCACAAAAGCTGTACGGGGGAAAAAACTATTTTAAATTTCATATGCGGCCCCAACTCGGCTCATTAGCAAATCAAATTTATACAGTATACAAGAGATATTTCTGGCAACTCAGCAGCAATCAGGCTGACACCCGAAAGTCACCCGAAAATCACCGAGCCACACGGCCACCCAATGGTTGACCAGATGAAACTTTGGACTGAAGCAAAATTGACAGGAAAAGTGAAACTTGCCTTTGATTTGTGGGCGTGGTATGTAAAAATACTTCTGTGGACAAGTTTTGGGATTCATTTGAGATTCGGATAATTGGAAACCGCGCTGACAGCTGCTCCAACCACCAAAACTGGACCAAAGTCCAAATGTCCATTTTTAATGTGGGTCACACACATACAAGAAGTATGTGTATGTGTTTGGTAGTATTAATTTCCAATTCCATCTCCACATTTCAGCATGTGAAGCAACCTGGTAAATACTATTATCCACCTTTGGTTTTATTTGGTTTCTTAAGGATTGTAAAAATACGGATACTTAATAAACGATTAGAAGCGGTTTGAAATTGGTTTTTCTTTAACACATTTGTCAAAATGCAAGTATTAAAATATTTTTAAATTAATATTTATTTGTTTATTGAAAGAAAATGCAAATAGAGAAGAGACCGACCTGAAAAAGTACACAAAAAATTAATTAGGTCGATATTTCCCAAAGCGTAATTTGATAAAACCACAAATCTCTCACAAATCTCACAATTATAAAATATTACCAAATATTTAATGAATAATACTAGGATCCTTAACTATAAATGTTCCACGCCCTTTCCCGCCCCCAAAATCCTATATTTATAGTAATTTTAGATTATTTGAAGACTCCTGCAAATATCGGTATTTTGAGGCTACACCTTCCTGCTTATTGTTTCAGGGTATATCGCAGTCGGATACACACGAATGCAACGTTGTCAATTGTATTTTTTTTAGTGTAAAGGAAAACTAATTTTTCTGGCCGATCTACACTACATGGATAGACTTCAAGCGGCTCTGAAGATTATTATCTGTTCAGAGTGTGAACTGGCACATGTTGGCCAATTAAGCTGTCAATCGAGACTCGGGCAACCTTAGGTGGCTTCAATGTTCCATTTCTAGATACATATTTCTATTACCCATTCCAGGCAGCGCAGCACTTCAATTCACTTCCGTTACAGTTTTGCTTACTTCCGTTTGCACATTTACGCCACTGGCATCGCGAGCATTCGCAGCCTAATAGAAAACTGTTCACACGTGCCGCAAATTACACTGTTTGAAAGCCTAACCGTCCACCCCACCCACCTGACCCACCTGACCCACACAACCAACCAACGACCCACCCAATACTGGCCAGACTGAGCCCAGCAGACCCAAAACACAATCAGCCACAGACAGTCCGTGCGGTCAATAAATGTAAATAAAATGGACGCTGCCGCCTACCCAAAGGGCACGCCCCATTTGTTGTTGGATGATGGTATCAGAGCAAAAAGTGGCCAACACAAACAACAAAACGAAACTTTAATAAAAACTGCATGGCGAATATTGTAACGAAATTATGCAGGTAATTTATGTATTTGTTGTTGTTGTTGTTGTTGTTGCTGTTGTTGACGCTTTTGCAGCTGGTTCGCATTTTTCCATTTATTGATTTTCACGTGTGAAAATTAAATTTCCATTCCAAGTTACTCCGGTCCGAACATAAAGTTTTGTTAGACGCGATTAGCAGCTGGAGTCTCGCCCCTCCTCACTCAATCCTGCGCCCTGTTGGCCCAAAATTGAATAAAAGCGCGCTGTGTAAATCAGCGGCTCAATAAAATCTAATAGTCCCGGGCAGATTGCGGCTCGGCACGCACCCAAAGCTCAGTGAAATCCTGAAACGCAGGAACTTTGTGTACGAGCACATAAATTAACGCGGACGACTCTGGTGACTGGAACTTTTGGGAGAACAAGGACGTGAATGTCCTTGACAGCGGCAACCTTATAAAAACAAGCGCGGAAACTAAACGAAAGAAAAATATTTCTGATTAGACGAACCATTCATGCTCTTGAACTATATCTGAAATTGAGGTGAATAGATCTTTATTTTTTCAAATATAAAATATCGGAAGCTAAATTCACCATAAGCTTATATATTATATATAATATAATATATATACTAAACTATTTAATATATTCATAATAGAATCTTCCGATCTTAAAAGTAAAATATATTAGACTGGAAGTTTTTAGTCAAAATTCTTAGTATTAATTACAATTATAATGAAACCAATTGAGTTAAGATAGTATTTAAATAATAGCCAAGCACTATCAGTCTTCATTTGGCAAGCATGAGAAGATTACCGATCGATGGTGAAAATGTCAGGCTTGACAAACTTCATAAGAAGTTTCCAAGATCCTTTTTGGCGAGGGCACAGACCAACAGAAGCCATTTGGCAAATTAACTAATGACCCCATATTAGGTGCTAGGCATCTTAGCGGGGCCGAAACGTCGACGGGAGAGGGAAAGGAATTGTTGCCGGCGCGTTTGTTTAATTGTCGTGCGACCAACCCGCTTTTTGCTTGTTTTAATGAGTCAATTTAAATTCCAATTTCGATTGTGGGACACACTCAGCCTTCAGCCTTTAGCGTTCAGCGTTCAGCATTCACCGCTCTCAGCTGGCCTGATTGCCCGACTGCGGCCAAATCGATGTTCATTAACAGAAGGCGGTGCCACGCCCCACACCCCTCGCCCCTCGCCACACGCCACACTCCACACTCCAAACTGTTGGGGTTTTTGTCGGTCGCATTGTCAACGCAATTAGATGAAGTTTTCAAGTTAATATTGGTATTTGTTTTAGCATTCAAATGATTTAAAACGTGCGTAAAGTGTTCAAGACTGAACATGCAACGCAGCAGGCTCAGCTATTGTTTAATGACAGAAAACACAAAGCTTCGCCTTACAACAAATGGAGTAGTAGTATTTAGATTTGAGATTTTTGTATAAATAAAGGAATGCTCGTCAGAGCAAATGAGTTCGATTCTAAACTCATCGTCTCATCGTGTTGACTACAACCTAAACGTGTTTCATGCATAAGGCCTATAAAATGGTCAAAAGATAAATTTAAACAATCAAGTAAGTGACACCTTTCATGATATTTTATTTAATTTTTAATTAAAAACTGACCACAATTTTTGTTGAATAGGTTAACGAACGAAACATGAGCATTTTCAATACCCTGTCCTCATTAAACTTACCAAAGTGGGTAAGCGAGACTTCTGAAACATTGTATGACAACATATTTGACTTGTGGGATGTGTTTTAAATCAAACTTAATTTATTTATTTTATGCTCAGTATTTTATTATTTTTTATTTCAAATTTCTTACTCAAATGTTAGTTTCCTAAAATTTTATTCATAATTTTCATATAAATTTATTCATAATTCATAAAATTAGTTCTTACTACAAGTAATGAAATGGAAACACAACAAAAGCTGTGACACAAGCAAATATTTATTAAATATTTATTTAAATTCTTTAAATAAAAAATACCTTAACGAGTTGATACGGTTTGAACAGTTTAAAAATAGATACACAACTCAACTAAAATTATAAAACGAAACTGAAAAATCTTATACACCATTTAAAATATATCATCTTCAAATCTACACAAAATAAAGCTACATAAATTTATACATAAATATGAAAACCTCAATTTAATATATAATCCTATTATTTATATAAATATTTTAAATCTCATCATAATTATATGTGGTCTTCATATTTTATTATTTGTTTATTATTCTTTATTTATTTATTTTCTATATTCACCACATTATGAATATTATGAATAAATTATGTATTATATAGTTATTTATGTTATTTATATACGAGAATTATTTAGAGATTTGAAGAGGGTATATCCTAGTCGCACGTTGGCTTTATATATTCTCATTTTTAGTGGTTGCCTTTTATGTATTAAACAGCTTTAATTAAAACATGTGCGTTTTATTATTTGATTTATTAAAAGCAAATGACGGCCAACAGGAACAGCTAAAAAAACACATGTGTAATTGCATATTTGAACTCAATTAACCGGCGATTTGAACGCTCAAATTTATTAAGCGGTGTTGTGGGTGGTGCTGGTGGTGCTGGTGGTGCTGGTGGTGTGTTACCAAAAGACCAAACTGTCAAAGTGGCAGAGACGGAAGGGAACGGGGAGAGGCAATTGTGAGCCATAAATTCCCTTCTACGCACTCAGTCAACTTGACCCCGTCCATGAATATGGCGATAAAGACGAGGATATGAACGGAAACGGAGGCGAGAACGAGGAAGAGGGTGAGGATGAGGATGAGAACGACAAGGATATTTTGTGGAGCGCAGCGCTGCATGAAATGAAATTTAGCGCAACGGTCTGTTTCCATATGCTTTTTTATGCCGGCCGAAACAATTTATGGCTAAGCGCGCATGTTGGCCTAAACATATACATATATAAACATATATAAAGCTTGCATGCATATAAATGTATTCGTATATATTTTATATATGCATGCATGTCCCAGTAAAAAATCGTTACATAGAAACACGTCAATAAATTACGTACCCCAAGACTTAGACTTAACCAAGTTGAACTAATGGCAGCTCCTAAAACCCACTCAACTCAACAACAACACAGCCCATAAGCAGTTAGAAATCCGATTCTTATATGTACAAAAAATGTGGATACCCTAGGGTAATCTACATATGACACAAGTAGGATAATGAAGTTGAGTTTGGATAAGCCCAAGAAACAAACACTTTGCCACGCAGCTGATCTGCATATATAAAGCAATTATAACTATTGAAAAAAATAATTAAGTCTCTTGAATAATATTAGGATAATTTATAATAAATAGATACAGAAACCAAAACGATTCCTGGAATAAATATACCCAAACAGTATGCAAAAGCTGTGCTAGAAAAACAAGAAATATAAATTTAAATTCTGTGCCAACATGCAGCAGAACATTTAGACACTCGTAGTGCTTATAAAGGGGTAAGGATGTAGTTGGAAAGGGGGTGTGGAGTGGGGGGGGGGGGAGAAAGGGAAAAGGCTTAGCAATTTACGCGAAAACGCGACAACATCAGAAACAACAACAATAATTCGTAAGTGCATGCATGAGTGCTGATTAGAATGCCTCAATTAAAATAATTTGAAATGACAGACACGGTTAAGAGGATCTAAAAAAAGAGAGCGAGAGAGAAATACAGAAACACCGAGAGAGAGAGAGAGAGAGAGAGAGAGAGAGAGAGAGAGGGGAGAGCGAAAGATTGTAAAGAATCGAAATGTTTGGCTTATTGACGGGCGCACAGATTGACAGGCATGACGAGGGGCAACTGGCACGCCCCCAAAGACCAATTTTTGTAGCTCCCACTTCATTGCTCATACACACAGACAGACACACACACACACACACACACGAGGGGATTGGATTTCCGTTTCGAACATATTAAAAACTTTACAATTTTGCAATGTAGTCAAGTTTAATTTTTTGGTTGAGTTCATGCGAAAATTGCAAAAATCATATTCCAACTGTTTGGCAAGCCATCAAAGGTATGGACAGCATCAGGGTGCAAATGGCAAGGGGGCTTGCAACTGGAGGGATCGGCCCTGCCACCAGCAGCAAAGGTTGTAGACGGACAGAACGAAATGACAGAAAAAGAAACGTTAAATGAAATCTGAATTTTGTCAAAAGTGTTGCCAGGTGGGTCAGAGAGTGCAACATGTGTGTGTTGCATGTGCCCCCCCCCCCCCACCCAACCCATCTAGATTTATTTGAATTGAAAATTGAAAATGTTCGATAAACAGTGAAGATATAATTTTCCTCACACACTGCTGGCTATTGTTGGTTGAGAACATCCCTAATCCACAGTAACCAACCCGTTCTCAGCACCCCAAAGACTTGCTTTAAGTACGCGAATCTTTCTCTTCTTTTTTTTTCTTTTTCTGTGGTATCTGTTTCTTTTTAATGTCTTATCTACGTGGGCTGCCTTTTCAAATTAAGCAACAAATTTAACACAAAACACACGCGCAGTGCATAAAACCCAAGCAACTCGCAAAAAATAAATAAAAAAAATAACAAAAAAAAAAAAACGGAAGGAATGAAATGAACACAAAACGAAATAAAAAAGAAAATACTCTTAACCGTTACCATCTACCCGTTTCCATAAGACCCTGACAGAAGCCCCAGCAGGAGTCATAATTATACTCGACCCATTGTGACTCTGCACGCGGCGCGCAAAACATTTTTTGTAATTATCTCTCTAAAACTGAAAAAAATCCTACAAAGCGGAAACATTTACAACAAAAAAATTATGCAAATGGTATAGAAAAAAACTCAGATAGTCTGCGCTTAAATACTCTTTCAATTACAACAAACGAACAGAAATATTGAGTGAAATTGAAAGAATTTTCAATATCAAATATTAATTTATTATTATTAATATTCAAATTATATTTGATGACGTACTTTGAGCATGCCCATTTTACCCTTACATCTACAATATAAAATCTACATATTAAATTAAGTAATATATAAATAAATTATTATAATATCTAATGTGATTATTTAGTTAAAGCTTTCGTGCTCTAAATTTGATTTCCTGTTGCTTTACTTATATAATCTAGTACATATTGTCCATTTGGTTAGAGTATGGCATGGAAATGGAGTTTCTTCAGTGCACGTGTTGCACGTGGAGCTGGGAAGTGTGGCAGAAATGAATGCACCTCATTCCTTACCTCTCTCACCTCATCCTGGCTTACAGTGTATATGCGTGTGTAATTAGCAGAAAATGAAGTTTTGTCAGTTTTTTTTTTTATTTATTTAATTTAATGCGTGCCAACTACTTTGTTGCAATTCGGTTTTGTTTCAACAAGTTGGTGTGAATGGCTAAGAAGAGTATCTACTGGACTCTAGAAAATAACGTTTCTCTAATTGCAGCATTAAAATTATAATGCATTAATAAAATAAGTTGAATCAGATTTAAGAAGAATTACCTAAATTTACAATGGGAAAAAACAATTGACTTTTGATTCAACATAAATTTTTTTAAATAAATCTGTTTACTTAAATAATCAAAAAATAACATGCATTGTAGATTAATTAACAGTGAACAGTGAAAACTAAAAAATATTATCTCAAGAAATTCACTTCACTTCGAGGTAGACAAGATTAAAGTCTGTGCAGAGCATTTGTCGAGTGATGAGCAAGTTTTACACGAAGCTATAATTTGAAGTCCTTTGGAGTCGTACCTGCCATTTAACAAGTGAAATAAAGCATGGGACAAGTGGCTGGCAAGTGGGAAGAAGAAGAAGTGGGATGTGGGAAGTGGGAAGTGGGCGGGCCGTCACGTCGAAAAGAGGCGTGGCTTGCAACATTGTGAGTTTATGGGTCAACGGTTTCGCTGCACTTATTGCGCTTATTGTTATGGTTAGTGTTAGAGCTGTTACGGGTTGAGGGAATAGCGATAATAAAGCAAACATATGATGACAGTGACATAGTCGCTGGGCTTGTAAGCAACAAACACAGAAACTACATCAGCTACAAAACGACAACAAAGTTTTTCCGCCTGCAGCGAGCAGGCAGCCAATAAAGTCAAGAACACAGTCATGAAAAACGTTGCCAAAAATAAAGAGAGAGAGAAAGAGAGAGAGAGAGAGAGTGAGGCAGTTGTAAGTACATGTGACTCTCTGTGTGTGTGTGTGTGTGTGTGTGTGTGTGTGTATGTATGTCTGCGTGCGTGTGTTGTATGTTATTATTATTTTTACTGCAAGGCATTCGCATAAAGGACATAATCATATTTTTCATCAAAGTCAGCAATGGCGATAAAAACTACAACAAAAGCGCACACCGAGAACAATAATACAAGCCACTATATGAAGCTGTGTGTGTGAGTGTGTGTTAGTGTGTGTGTGAGTGTGTGTTAGTGTGTGAATGTTAGGCATTGTCTGTCTCCCTCTGATCCGCAGCATATCCATTCTGCAGTTGCTGTCAACATTTTTCATATCATAAACACTTTTAGTGTTGATATTACCAACAATAACTTTTACCCAACACACACACACACACACACATAGAGTGTGGTTTGACACGCCTCCCTGTCGCGTTATTGTGGGAGTCTCGTCCTTTATTTTGCCTTTGACACGCTTCACCTTTTTTTTTTTTTTTGCCCCACATTGTCGCACATCGGCCTTGTAAGCAGAAGAAGGCGCTTTCCCTGCTGGCTGTCTGAGTGTGTGTATAGGTTAGTGTGTGTGTGTCGATGCCAGTGCGTGAATAGTGTGCGTGTGTGTGTCTGTTTTAATATATACACATACATGTTTAGAAAGTTAAACCTTGAGAAACGCTGACCAACTACTTGAAACACATTCGAAAGCAGCTTTAAAGTGAATTTTTTGTTTTGTTTTTCATTTATTATTTTTATTGCTTTTGATGGCTCAGAGGATTCCATTATTTTGATGACTGCAAAGTTAAAGTGTTATCAATATTATAATTCATTAAATATTACATTTGTTATGTATTCAGTTTTTATTTATTTCAGCAAATTTCAATATCAATTTGATTAGCTCAGTTTTTCTTATGGGACATTCGTAATTAAAAATTAATATAAGTTTTCAGAGCTGGTTCCTTATGTAATATGTTATTGTCATTGATATTGGAAAACTAATTGAAATCTGAATTGCTAAATCATTTTCTACCCGAATTGTGCACAATTTTAACTTAAGCATTTGGCATATCATATTTTTCAATAAAAATCATTTAAGGCCAGAATGAAATGCTGACAAGAGCTTAAACTTAAGAGGCTTACAAATTTACAAGTAAATATTTGATGTGTAAATAGCCAAGCAGCAGGCTGTCGAAAGACAAAGACTTCGATCGAATTTCGTCTCGTTGACCACAGCAACTAATAACCGAGCCCAAGACATCATATCAGTCTCGAGACTATTCCAACCGCAGGACATGCCATTGAGGTGGTTGTCTTGGCAACAGGATGAATCGCCTACTCAGTGGATATTCTTGCAACCCCACCCCCACCCCCACCAACCCACACACATACACACACAATTAAGTGTGGTGTATCTGGGAATCTGTAGCTATTTTGGTTGTGCTCAAGTCGCCTTCTCCTTAGTTATCTTTGTACAAAGATGACATTTGTGTTGAAACAGGCAAATTAGTATTTATTGCCTTTTGCTTCTGTTTCTGACATATTATTTTATTTGTTTAATTAATTTACAAAAAACAGAAGAACAACAAGGGACCACATAACAAAATCATCAACAACAACAACAACAACTACAACAACGACAGATGCTCCCACCCCCCTAGGACCTCTTCCTTTTATGTCATATGGCATATGGCAGCTGTAATAAATAAGCGTCTAGCAACAGATAACCGAAGACATTCCATATAAGGAGCTGCTTCGACCCACCCGAAATGGTGAGGCTCGTAAATTTTATGTGTAGTTTGGGTTGATTTAATGACCATTTTCCCTACGCTCAGCCGACGATTTCCCCCCTTAACTGTCCACATAATTAAATCAACTAAATATTTAACGGCACATTTATTTAGCTTTGCTTCGTCCAGCGTCCTTGACCATTTGCCAGGATTTTTATTACATTTGCTGTGGCATTAAGTGGTCGAGAGTTCAAGTTCCACATTCCATTTAAGTCCATTTTCTTGGCCAGTATGTCCAGCACCCATAAATTAGCAATGGCTGGCCGAAATTGTCTTAAGTAAATCATGTGGCAACGTCAAGGAATGCCGCGCCCACTGCCCACTGCCCACCTCCCCCAAACCCCAACCCCAAGGACGCATTCTGGCCCGTTTTGGCTCACTCTCCTGTCTTTGGTATTTAATTTCCTTTGTTTGGCTTTCGCTCAATAATTATGAAGTGTTGATTTGATAAACGCCTTAAGATCCGACAAAATTAACTGCATGTATATTAACACAGTTTAAATATATCTACACTGAGATAAAAATTAAATAACGTACAAATTTTAAATATATAAGTACACTTTTTTCCATCTGTGTATTTATCCTTATTTTAAACACCTAACATTTTAATTGAATTATGATTTTTCAGTTTTAAATAGAAACGATCAAACTAATGTTTTTCCACGTAGTAAAAGTATTATTACTAAGATAATATATATATATATATATATATATATATAAATATAAAATATGCGTTTTATTATGTTCTTCACATATATGAAATATAACTGCTTTGAGAATAATAAATCGATTGACTTAAAGCTTGCGATTGAGATATATCCGATACAACATAAAGTAAACACAACAAGGGCGGAATGCAGAACACAGAATATTATTTCAAACTACTCAAATTTAATTATCAGATTAATTGCATTTTACAAGGATATATTTTGCTAGGCTTGCCTAAAATAAATATTATTTCTTGTTTAATATTATCTATTTTGAAATTGTTAACATTTTTCACTGCCTGCATTTCAATTGCTGTTTTGTGTCTAATAATAACTATAGCCATGCCAAATAGAGTTTTCAAATTACACCCGATTAGAGATGGGAAACTGTTTGCTCTGATGGACTGGAGGACATTTTCTGAAGGCCATTTGCTGCACTGTTCCACACACTGTGTGATTTCTGGTTGGATTTATTTCACGGCACATTTAATATGGGCACGCGCTCGACGACACAGCGAGAAAATACTTGGCGATGCGACTGACAGCTTTGAGAACAATTCGAAGACAGTCAAGAAAATTGTGTTTTTTTTTTGTGGGCTATCATGTAATTTGTTTAATTTTAAGTAGCTGTACGGGCACTATTTGGCTTGTCCGTGGGTTTCTCCAGTTGTCAATACGTATAATCGCAAAACAAGGGATCATTTTCCTATTCCCCCAGCTCACTTATCAACTGTCCAGAGAGTTGTTGTCGTTGTTGCTGTTGTTGCTGTTGTTGCTGGCATGGCCATAAAAATCAAAAGAGCATAAAAATACATTTGAGAACACAGCGAGTTCTGTTTGTTGTTTGTTTTTGCCTATGGCCCTTGGCGTATTTGCCTTAAGTGCTCATTTCAATGTCGCCAAGTGTCAGTCGCCAAGACGTGGTTTGCAGCAGCCCAAGGACCAAACGGTACTAGCCATGGCCCAGGAAATTGGCAATGTCAAAGCCAAGAAGACGAGGAGGAAAAAAAAAACAGAAAGCAAACGAGGAGACGAGGAGATGAGGAGACGAGGAGACGAGGAGACGGCTACGTCCAAAAGTGAATTAAAATAAATTTGCTAGCGGGGATTTGGGGATTTGTTGTGCTGTGCATTTTTAGTATAACACTAAGGACACCCTCGCCCTGACACCCAGGGCTGGGCACAACTGTCCCTCAAGTGATTTAGAATAGTTGCTCGAGTCAACGCATTATGAGCAAACAATCAAATATTTGGCAGTTTGAATATTAGAGTATTAAGCCTGAAGTCAATTGAATTGCACCACAATTACCAATTATTTGAATATTTATTTTACTTCCTGTGACAAGCTATATAAAATTGGCAACTGAATTATCGCATTCAATGGTTGTAAGAAATAAACTGAACATATGAAAAAGTGTAGGTATTCTTAAAGCGTCGCAAAGTATTATTTTTATATATAATAAATAAATATTTTTTATACATAAATGTTAAAATATTTGGGTATATTTTAATTTGCAAATACATTTCTTTTATTTATTTAACTAAACTGCTCTCAAATTAAGATGATTATTAATAATATCTTTTTTTCATTAATTCAATTGCCAGCCCTGATTTCTCTAAAAACCCTCCACGTTCCACGTTTTTTAAAAAACGTATCCGTAATAATAATTTGCTGTTTTTGTGCCTCTGGCTATTATTTCAATAAGAGAAGAAGAGAGAAGATTGCAGGGAAGAAAATGAGGCAGGGACTAAGCCGGTGGCCTTGTTATCGGCTCTGGTTGTTTGTCTATTGACATAAGCATAAGGCATTTATATAATTGTTATATCAAATATCAGACATTGTTGAAAACACACTTTAAACGCTCAAAATGCCATCAAATTGATGGCTTTAAAATTAGCGTAAAGTTGGCGCCAGGACAGACCCCCAACGCAGATCCAGCGAAAGTGAAATGGGCAAAATGCGATCTTAAAATGAGGGGTGGTGGATGGGGGATGGGGGATACGGTGGTGGGGAGAATGTGCGGTTCCAAATGGGCGGCTACGCGAATGCTTGGGAAGTGCCCCGTCGCATTGATAATGACGGTATGGTGGATTGTGTTTTGGGGGTTTTTCGGGTGCTGCTTTTGGCCCAGTTTACAAAACTTTACAATTAGATTTGCGCGCGGCTGAGCTGTCTTAAGACCCTTCGGTCAGAACGTGAGTCTCCCCTCTGTTCGCCTCCCCACCACCACCCTCCACACACACACACACACACCCAGCCAGTGATTTATTGGCACATTGTTGGTTTGTTGTGGCTTGAACATAAATCAAGTAAATATGTTGCGACTCCGTAAAGAAATTCAACAAATTACACAATGACTTTAATGTAAGAAAAATGCAAAAAAAAAATGCAAAAAAAAAGAAGAAAAAAACAGGAAGTCGCAGCAACTAAAATAATTTTAAGCCTTCTTTTTCGATTTTATGTTCTTTGTTTTGGCTTGTCCTAATGATTACAACATAATCCAATTTTCATTACGTTTACATCAATTCAAGAAGATAAATGAAATGTTCAAATAATGAGACCAGAACTGGGACCATTTTACGTAAACCCTTTTTGTTTTGCACCAGGCCCTGACGTTTTTAACATTAACCAAATTTTGTGTGAGACGAGCTTAACTTCTCTAACGACAAATGGGTATAAGGACTTATTAAATGAGTTGGCCAAGACCAAAGAGCAGGGAATGGAAATGGGAATAATAAATGAAAACCTAAAGGAGAAGAATAATTGGCAATTTTACAAATGTTCTTATAGACTTCAAGCAAAGAACTCAAGTTAATTTTTGACTTCAAATTCAGCTAAAAGTGTAGTGGACTATTGGGATGGCAAAATTATTGCCTCCGTCTTTTCATCTTCGGGTATTTTTAAACATTTTGCATAATTTTCTACAGATTAAACTACAATTTATCATAATTTTTTTCGTCTGACATGTTGTTGCTCTCCTTTTGAGTTACGGCTGAATGCTCAAAGTGATTTTTAATAGCGGGACAACGTTTTCCTTTTCTTGGCAACCTTAATCTTCCTAGTCCCATTACCCAAGCAATCATTTGTTTATGCTCACCAGCCGGGAACAGGACTGAGGATTTGCGCAGTTCTTTTGGTTCGAGTTGCATTCGAAATGAAGGGGAGCGAAAGATGATTTGAAAATACACAGTCAGCGAAAAGGGATAAGCATACATCAAAGGCGGCCATAAATCTGCAGACTACTCCCGCAGTCCCGATCCGAAAATCACTTTGCAGTATTAACCAGAAGCGGGTGATGAGCACATAAAGCGCCACGCACGATAACTTGACCAAACAATGAGCGAGGGAGACACAGATATAAATCCAACTTGGCAGCCGGCAGACACCGAGACACAGAGACACAGAGACATAAAGACAGATGGACATATGGACAGCTGGACAGATGGACAGATGGACAGATAGGCAAAGAGGGCGAGTGAGCGTCTGAGTGAGAGAAAACTTTTGAGTTGAAGTCAACACATTTTCACACACAATAAATTTTTGCCAACGTCTGCAGGAAAACCATATACGAGAATGGAACGGAAAAGGAAACGTGCAACGTTGACGTTTCAAGGGAGGTGCGGTGCGGTTCGGTGCGGTTCGGTGCGGTGCGGTGCGGTGGGGGCGTGTTCCGTTACGCTTGTTTGCCTATTGATTTTGTAAGCAACTTAAAGAGTATCCGTGCCACATCAGATGGCAGTTTCACATTTTGAGAAACAGAAACCTTGAAAGTAAATCGTATGCCGAGCATTTGCCTTCAATTGAAAGATTTATGAGAAAATGGCGAAGCGTTAATCCAAGTCAATTAGTTTCCTTGTTCATTTTGGGAGCGCGCCAGCAGCGGCCAAGAATTTGTTCGCTACTTAATTTTATGGCAAAGTTTTGTTCGTGACTGACGAAAAGTTTGACAACGACTTTGATGACCTTTGCACCTACGCGACCCTGAAGGCCCAAGGGTGAATGCAAACCTGCGGGTTAAAAGCTCAGTTATGACCACAAATTTCCGACAGGTATGGCTTCAATTTGATGGGATACAGTTTAATTAATCGCTTGTTGTTTGAAGCAAAACAGGATTACAGTTAAGCTATATAGTTAAGCTCATCAAATACTCTACAAAAAAACAAGTAATATTAAGAACGAAAATTTATTCCATACGTTTATAGTATTTGCATATTTAGAACAGACAAATTTGAATTTATGCCCAAACATAAACAATTTAACATTTTTATCAGAATAAATAAAGAAAGTTACGTCTTTATTTTAGGAAATTCTCAGCTATATTCGATCGTCTACTGGCTCCTGATACTTGATGTCTTATTTGTAACATACCAAGAACCAAAATCCCTCCCACCCCCTCAAACTCCACACTCCACACTCAACCCTTTATATGGGCTCGAGTCTCTCGCCTACGCCTGATTTGCTGCCATTGAATTGAATGATTTTGTTTTTCAATTTATTGGGATTTGCTCGACTCGACAAGCATGCAGGAGGGCAGGCGGGTAGACGGGCAGGCGGGAAAACTGGCAAACTGGGAAGGCAGTCCGGAAGGAGTCCGTCTTAGCGTCTAAGCATATAAAGCATTTTTATTATAAAAGGACGCACGATATTATCAAAGTTGATTTATTTGCCAGTTGGCCAGTATTGGTCTTTGGGGCGTGCGCCCGGGCTTAAACAGGCTGCTGACTTAAAGCCAATGTTATTTCTACATTTCTTTTTTTTTCCATTTGCAGACCAAAACACGTTTCATGAGTTTCCTCATTTTTTATACGCTCCGAAGAAATAAACACATTTTCAAATGTACCAAATTGTTTTTATTTAATTAAAATGCTTTTCAAAACAGTCCAAGCAAAGTATTAAAAAATGTTTAAATGTGAACATAAAAAAAAGCTAGGAAATTAATAATCCTGATAAATTTAGCTAAGATTCAGGTGTGTTCCATTTTTAATTTGTACGACAACTTGACAATCGGAAATTATCGAAAATTTTTTGTGCTTCTTTCAATTTGATAATATTGATTTAAACGTTGATAATAAAAAAAGTCTAAATTTGGTGGAAATTACTTAAAAACTCAGTTTGCCTCAGAACGCCATAATTCGCATATATTTTTTGATGGATTTTTTATTATTTGAAAAATTCGTTAACCGCAGAGCTGACGACCACAAGCGGCTGGCGGTTCGTTTTGCTATCTGGCTGGTTATTAAAAATAAAACAAACGAAAAAAGCGTGGAAAAAAGGGAAGAAAAAGGGAAACACAACTTTGGCCATCGCACAGTGTTCTCGTAAGGGCAGAGGAGGGGAAGTACGCTGTAACTGTGAATGCGCGGCGTCCATAAATCCCCGCGGCATTTCACATGTGTATACGTTTTTTATTGCTATGTGTGGCTGTTGTTTGGACGGGGCCTGAGGGCAAAACGCTTGGCGCTGCTGTCTTTGCAATTGCCACTGTTTTGACCCCTTTGGATGGCAAAATAGGAAATGGGATAAGGGGCAGTGGGGTAGGGAGGGGGCAGAGAGGGGGAAGTATTCGGGAAGCTGGCGGCGAGCTTTGCGCTTAAGTCTAATGCGAAAAGTTGTGAATAGGCTCAGTAGGAAATCCTATTTTATGGCGCAAAGTTACTGCAGTCATAAAAACGTTGGCCAACTCGCTCTCCCCCTCTCTCACTCTTTCTATCTTTCTCTCTTTCTCTCACGTCGAGCGAATTGGCAAGTTGGCTGTTAAAGAGAGAGAGAGAAAGAGAGGCAGTCGGAAAATGCGTCGATAAATGTTGTTGCTTAGAAATTCGGTTTGTTTGTTTCTGCTTATGCAAATATTTATATTTTTCCTAGATGGAGCGAAACAAAGCCACCAATATGAGTGTGTATGGGTGTGTGTGTGTTCGTGTATGTGTCTTATTAGGTTCAATTATAAATTCATAATTATATGCAAAGAATTTGCTATTCAAAAACTGCCATTACAAATTAAAACGAAAATGAAAATGAATGATAAGAAAAAAATGAAATAAATAAGAAAAATCGATCATTTGATTACTTATTAAATGTTGAACATTTTTAAACCCCACAATTTTAAAATCAGAAAATAAAAATTGTAATATTTATTTGTTATATTCTGAGTTAAATATGTAATATATAAAGAAATATTTTCTTTTGCTTTTACCTTTTAAGCCGTTTAGAAATTCTACTGCAAATATTTAAGAGAAAACAAGATTCAAGTACTGCAATTAAATAACACGTTTTGGACATCTCTCAGTTGGAATTATTTGCATTAGTTGTGATTTAATGAAAACATAATATTGCTATGATTTAAGAGCGGGTATTAAAAAGTGCTGTAGATTCGTTGAATTCAAATTTTTGTTTTTTTAACAATTGTAATATTCAAATAAAATTGATGGCAACTTTATGTAAATTTGTATAAAATTGACACTATAACAGTTACCAGTTATAATTACAGTTAGTAGTTGTATTTAATGTTTTCATTCATATGCCTTAAATAGGGCCGTAAAAATTGTAGTTTAAATTGGATAAGAGGCGGACGTTCACAATTACCATAATATGCAAATAATTTGATTAAAATGTTATTGCATTTGAATGCACATATTTTATTATGCATAAACATGAACAATAACTGATGATGTCCCTCCTCACACCCCTATAAGAGTACGCACCTTCCACAATATGCCTCAGTGCATGAAGCTCTGTGGCACGCAAATCCGACACGTAAAATAATAAGCGGAAATGTTGAAAAATTCAAAGCAGATTCCAGCATCTGTCGCTTCAATGTCTCCGTCTCCGTCTCCGTCTCCATACATCCTTACCCCTCCTTTTGCTTCTGCTCCTGCTTCCATTATCACATTGACGTTAGCTGAAAGTCAAGATTTGTGCGCATTAATGGCAGCGATTCAATTTTCAATATCTACGGCACGTGACTGTCGTCCGCGGCATCGATGTCATTGAAACCTGACGTGCCCAACATGTTTAATTGCTACATAAACTTGGGGCGGAATATATATTTAAAGTACTTTCGAATAACCAGCTGAATAAATCAACAAATCTCCAAGTTGACAACATATAATCAATGACTGCAAAGCTGGCTATTCTAGGTATAGGTATAGGTATAGGTATAGGTATAGGTATAGGTATTGGTAAAAGTATAGGTATAGATATAGATATAGATATAGATATAGATATAGATATAGATATAGATATAGATATAGATATAGATATAGATATAGATATAGATATAGATATAGATATATATATAGATATAGATATAGATATAGATATAGATATAGATATAGATATAGATATAGATATAGATATAGATATAGATATAGATATAGATATAGGTATAGGTATAGGTATAGATATAGGCGTTTGTATACTCCTCAATATAATATTAAACACAATAAAATTGTAAATCAAAATTTAATGAAATGCATGAATTAATGCAGAATAACATTACAAAAGTGTAAAATATTTTTATATTTCTACCAAGTTAGTTTATTGAGCATTAGCTGAACATAAAATTGCACTAATTAATAAATAAGTAAATAGAAAAACGGAATGTAAAAGTAAAAATAAAAATAAATGTCTGTTCAAGTATAAACATGAGACACAGCAAAGCTCAGCTATATTAAAATATCATATAGAGACGACTTTTAAGTGGCTGCAGTTAAATCTAAGCTATTTTAAGATAAATAAACATCACATGGAGTCGTCTTACAAGCGGCATCATATGTACTTAGGTTAAAGATTTTTGTATAAAATTAAAGAAATGCTCATCAGAGCAAACAGTTCGATTCTAAACGTCGTCTCATCCTGTTGACTACACCCTATACACCCTATATACCCTATACACCCTATACACCCTACTCACACATGACTGACCCACTCCCCAATAAGATGAGTTCAATATAAACATTTCTTAAATAATTCGAAGAATATTTTTTTTTGCAAATTTGTATTGAATTTGATATATTCGTGAAATGTGTTTTTAAATATCAAATGGAGTATTTTTTGTGCAGAATAATAATATAATATCGTTCAAATGTAATACAAATTTGTAATAAAAAGAAAGCTGATATTATAGTCATAAACGATATATTTATAAGGTATACACCTTATTGTAAAGAAAGCAAAGTAGTAATTAAATCACTTTCAACTTAAAATTTTGTTTCTTATTTTATTAGCTGTTTGCAGAAAGAAAGTAAAAGTCTACCTTAAATTTGTCATGCCAAGTCATACAAAAATCGGCAGATTCGCTATTTTATTTAAGTTCAGCGGTAATTTAGCAGAGTCGTATTAGAATCGCGAAATGTGGAGAATATGTTTATAAGAAATGTTGAGCAGAGAATCATCAGGCTGTAAAAATTGTACTTTCATTGCAATCTCAAATGGATTTTAATGTATATTAGAAAAATCGGCGAAACTCATGTGAAAGTGTAGTGAACTTAATATGGGAAAGTTATTTAAAAATGTTCATAGCAGATTTGATGACTTGGCTTATGTATACAAAAGAAATAAAAATAAAACTTTAATCAACATATTTACACTGCCATCAGGTGTTCTGTTCCATGGTACTGGTAGTAGTCATAGAAATCTAACCACATTGAAGTGTCAGCTAAACAGGCCCAAACACACACCCCAAACAAATTCTTGATGATGGCCATTTGGCAGATCATAAGTTAGGCGGAGATTAATAGCCGCACTGAGTGCTTGGCACCTATCAAATTCAATCAAGGACATTCATCAATTTTCAATTTGGTATTTGGACAGGGCCAATAGCAACGATGATACAAACCAAAATAATAATAAAAAAGAAGCGCAAACTCGGATTGCTCTGTGCTGGCTGCGACTTGGGTGCGATTTCTTGCCAACGACAGCAGACATCAAAAGCGAATCGCCAACCGGGTCGAGACCGAAAGGCAAAGCGCAAAAGATAGCAAAAAAAGAAGAATATAAAAAACTGCAGAAAATATGAAAAATCGTAGCTGACCGCAAGGAACAAAATAAAAAAAAAAACAAGAACAACAACAACAGAGAACATACTTAAACACACACACACACACACATACACACACCCGCTTGGAATAGATTCAATGTCATAAATTAGATTTGAAATACTCAAAAGCGTTGGCAAAACGCTTGCAATGTGTGAGAAATTTCTTTTATTTTTTGTTGTGTCATTTGACATTTTGGACACTTGCGAGCAGAGAGTGTTGCAGGGGGCAGAAACCAATGAAGCGCCACACAAATTGTGAAAGTAACTGATATTCACGTGTATGTTGCATAGCAATTGCGATGGGCTTTGATTTTGTTTGCGACATTTTGTGTCCCTTTAGAGTACACATTCTTTTTTCTACGTGCCACATGGCGTATGCACAACTTTTTTGTTTACACTACACTACATTAGCGAAATGCTCTTGGCCAGCAGACGGCAGCAGCGGGTCGGCGCGTGCCTTATAAATGATGTACAATCAATTAATTTGTGGCCTGTTTACAAAGCGACTAGGCTCTGCTGATGGATGGGAGCACTGGGGGGCACTAATAGCGCCAAAGCTATAACAAACACACAAAGTGTGTAAATGCGGGAGGGGGAGGGAGGGGTGGTGTTTGGGAGTAACGCCACAAATATTTTGCGCAATTTGGCAGCAGTTTTTGTACATTTATCACACTTGAAGGCAAAGTGTTTTAGCTAATGATGCCCAAATTGATTTTGTGTGCGCCGGCAAATTATTTAAGTTCTGATTCGAATCCAATTGGCATGTCTAAAATTTACATTGAGAGCAATGAAAATCAAACAGAAGTGGATTGAAAATAAAGTATATCATCTTAAATATTTATATAGTAATATTACATTAAAGATAAGTAATCCACTTTCTTGAAAGAAAACTTCAAAATACTCTAATTACAATGCAATCACAAAAATAATTTTCTTGCCAACCTTTGGAGGAGGTTCCTTGTAATCTACCTTCCAAGTTTGGTAAAGACATAGGTAAGTGCTGATTATGGATTAATTCGAAAATATAAATACTGATTTTTTTTAAAAGAAATCTGCTCTCCATTTTCTATTGTTATAATTATGTAAGATATTTGGATGTTTCGAGTTCCACTTAAAAATACATACATTTTTGGCGATTTTAAGGGGTTTGGGTGGGTTAAAATATTATCTATACTTGAAGTTGGTTAACGGTAATATACCTTCAAAGTTTGGTGACTCCAGCTCAAAAACTGTGAATGGCAATGCCATTTCGGATTTTGTAGTGCACGGCGTGGAGATTATGGGAAACAGATGTAGACGACGCCAATAGTGATTTTTGAAGGACATCAGCAACAATTACCTCACCAAATTTCAAGTCTGTAGCCTAAAGTTCTATTAAGATTTCGTTATGGTTTTTTCGATTCAAAATAATCGATTTTTATCAATGCACTCCACTTTTCACATTTTGTCTGCCGGGCACAGGGCGTAGAGAAAAAATTGCAGTCATACGAAAGGATGGATACTACCCATCGCCGAATACTCGGGAACCTTTGGTTTCCAAGTCGCAGTCGAATGTGATGTGCCCTCGATTGCCAGACGGACAGGGGTATCCCTTTGGCTGCAATCAACAAGCAATCAATCACTCAAGTTGTCCACTATCCGACTCCGAGCAGTGCTAAGCAGCAACATGTGACGACAGCTGCTTGCCCCAATGACGAGTCGAGTTGTCAACTAACAAATTCTGAAATGTCTTTGACATTTGTGTGTCACTTTAATTAGTAAGCAAACGCGGAGCCAGCAATGAGCTGCGTATATCAAGTAATAAGTATTGAGCACATATTGGAGGAGAGCGTCGCTTCCATGAAATGGGGCATCCATCACTTGGGAGCAATCAGTGTGATTTTAATGCGAAGCGTTGCAAATCACAGAAGCACGGCATGAAAGTGGATCCAATCATATCATCAGATATGACTTTGATTAATCATGCAGAGAAAATGGTGCCAGACAGATGGCCAGAGGGAGAGAGTAAGGGAGGAAGGTTGCAATGTCATAGTTCACCCCTACTGGGCGGGCGTTGCATGCATTTTGAATGTGATGCGGCAGCCGCTGTTGCAGCTGTTTTGGGTAGAATTCAAATGATTTCAATATAAAGCCGGCGACTTCATTTTATATGCCAACTTTTACGAGTTGAAACTTTGACCTTTTTATTTTGGGGCGCAGCAATAACAATAACAATAACAACGACAAACACAAACACAAACACAAAAACAAACACAAAAACAAAAACTGCGACAATAAAATCAACACGTTTCGACAATCGATCGATTTCATGACCAATCAAACGATGTCACATGCGGCAACAGCATACAGCTGGGCAGTATAAGGGGCAAGCCAGCGACCTTCTGCTAGAAAGTTGTGGCAAGCTCAAAGTTCTTAACCCCAAAGGCGATTGGGGGCTGTGGATACGTTGGACTGGCACTGAAAACAAACACAATGCAGGACCACAGCAGACATACAAGAAAATCCATTTACCATCCACACACTCGCTCTCGCACACTCTCTCTTGCACACTCTCGCTCACTCTCTCACACACTTACTTTCTCGACAGCAGATTGGTGACAAAAGCACAAGGCCAAAAGTAAGTTAAAATTAAATTTGCGCCAGTTCAAAAACTTTCTGTTCACACTGTTTCTGAGCGTGATGCTCCCATCAATATTTTAAGCAGCACAATAAATACGTTCATCATTTCAAAAGTTTGAAATTCAAAATAAATATATAAAGGCAAATTACAAAGTCAGTCAAAATAAACAACTATCGATTTAATTAATAAATTAATATTTGTTAAATAAATATAAAAATTGATAAACAAGTTTTTCTTCAGTTTTTTTAAATCTCTTTATTCGAGATTTGCCACTGTTGTTTCTCCTGGTTAGAGTTGTGTATCAATAATTCGGCTTACTTTGAACTGCATGATAAACTAATTATATCCAAGTCAGGAATATAACCCAACAGTCGAGGCACACGCCGTAAAAGCCAAGCTTCCTCTGTGGATGTCGAAGGCGCAGTTGAAGAAGTCGCTTATACCTTGGCTGAAATGCCTGGTAAAAGTTAACAAGAACACGTACTAAAGATTTGCCGTTTAGGTTTTAATGCGATTAGAATGGCAGAGAACAGAAGCAGCAGCCACAGCCACAGCCACAGCCACAGCCACAACAGTGGCAGCAGCAACCAAACTGGAGAGCAGACTTCCAGCTAGTGCCACAGCCGGAGTCGTGGACGCGGATGGAGCCGGAGTCGTTTTGGGTCTGTGATTTATGGGCAGCTACAATCAATGCTGAGAGGTTGCTTGGATAGAGGCCAAGTTGTTGCCGTTGCCATATTTAACTTAAAAAATTTATCAATTGGATTTGCAAACTGCTTTGTCATAAGTTCTGTGGCCTTTTTATGCCCCCAACGAGACGAAAGCAACTCGCAAGTTTTCTGATTAAGCCCAGTTCAAGGCAGCTTGCCCCGAAAATCTGTGACTATCGCAGCACGTGCCGGTATTTTGTATTTGATTTACTGTTGAGAGCCCGGATTCCATGCGGAAAGCTCGCTGGAATGGAGGGTGGTTGCCCAACCCCGTGGGAATATAGTTGCTCTGGCTTGGCCAAAGATTTCGAGTGTCGAAGTTCATATCTCAGTGAATGTTGGAAAAACGCATAGCCACCACACCAATTGTTAACTTTTTGGATTGACATAAAAGGTCACCAAACTGACAACTGTTGATGAAATCAGTCCATAAATTGTAACTTGACACACTAAATAATTTCGATAAAAATGCAGTTATTTTTATAACTTAATAAAACACAATTTTTTTCGATTTCAACTCTATTTATTAATAGTTAAAGATTTTGCCTAGTATACTAAAGTTTCTCTGCTTAAGGCGACTCAATAAGCTATGATGTGCCTCAAGGATCCCTTGGCTTAGTCCATCCTCTTCGAGTGTACAAAGGAGGGAATTACAGTTTGGCAGTTCTATGGCTGAGGATATGATAACTCCCTATTCCTTTTCCATTCCATAAGCATAATGCAAGTTTAACTGATTCAAAGAGATAGATTCCAGAACGTAGTTTCCATTCTATTAATCGTTATATGAAATCGCTAGCAGATTGATTTTTCAGGTATGCGTTAATGTTTTCAATAATTTCAATTAAGCTGAATTATTTAACTTAATGAAATGAAATTTCGATAATACCACAGTTACATCGACATCGACGTGACTTTTGTTCAACTGTCAACCATTTTTTTTTGCTTTTTTTTCCTTTTACGTTATTATTTTTATGTTTCTGTTGTTGCGCTAAATATTTCAATTAAAGAAATAATTATATTTAATTCATGGTAGCAGTGACCTCGACTATAGCCTCGACTATAGCAGAATTCCTGCTGGCAGCTTCTGCTTTCACATATTATTAATACCCTTCCTTGTGAAGCTAGGCATATGCTATGCAATCAGTGAAAGAGTATATTTACACGAATAATCAACACACAAATGTTTCACATTTCTCAATATAAAAAAAAGATTTTGTTAGTTGTATTCAGAAACCTGAAAAAAAGTGCAAAACACTTAATTGCAACTACATCTTAAGAGTATTCAGAAAGCAACAGCTCTTTGCATAGTTCACCTTTTTTTAACGACCTTCCCTTTTTTATATTGTAAAACTTCATTAGCGAATTTATTGCTGGGCAATCGAGGAAAATGCAATTAAAAATTACAAAAAAAAAATGTGTAAAAAATACAATTGTAAGTGTGTATGATTATGTGTGTGTATGTGTCATCAATGAAATGTGCACCTTTGACATTTTCGCTTGTTTAATTATTTCAATTATAGCTACATATTTATACTCATACTATATATAAATATAATGTATGTAATGTTATGTTTAACAGTATGCAGAATTTTACACACACTTTAAAAAATTGTGGCTAAATACAATTTTAATTTGGTAGAAAAATTAAAAAAAAAATTAAAAATGTCAACTAAAGATTTCAGAGAACTGTATCCAATGTTATTTTTGTACAACCATGAAGATATTTTCAAATGCATAGACGATCAACGAAAAATTTACATTTACATGTTAATGTACAATATTAGCTACTGAAATTCGGATTGATCAATAAAATCTGATCGATATAGACTAGATTTCACGTTAATGCGTACTTATCTTTGAAATGTAGTCGCAGGAAATAAATTTAAAAAAATAAATACTTTTTCTCTTAATTATTACCATTTTAAAAAATTTTATTTCAAGACATTTGTCTCTTTTGTATTCAAATAATATGGCTAAATTAAAATTAAAAAGTAGGAATAATCTAGTAATCTCAACGATGAAAATTAAAAAATTTAAGAAGTTTTGCACCCAATTGTGAGCATATCTCATATCTTCTAGCAAGTACAGGCACTGAGGAGTAAAAATAAAAGAAAAGCATTTCATATTTATATTCAGAAGTCCGATCTGATTCCTAATTGGCTGTGCAGAAACACTTGCATATACATACAAACATACATAAGTACACGCAATTGTAGATAACGGAGCTTTGCAGAATACACACACGCTCGATTATCGTGCCATCTCCTTCTCACACATGCGCTTATATATTTATATGCATACAGAAAATGACTACGGCGGCTGGTAGAAATGAGATCAATATGAGACTTTTTTTTTTACCTTAATTTTGGTGTTTCTTATCCGATCTTAATGAAATTTAAACATTTGATCAATATTATACACATTTATATTATGTGTTAATAATAAGATACTTCCTTTAAAATGGCTGATCTTATTGGAGTAGGAAATCAAAATTGATCGATAATATAAAAAACGGAGGCAAATATCGTTTACCTAAAGCAAACTTGTTCTGCGCTTGATATACGAGAACCTATATTCAAAAATTCAAGTCCTCTAGTTTTTATAACCTCTGAGATCCGCGTGTTCATATAAACAGACGGACAGAGGGAGGAATAGCTAGATGGTCACGGCTATATCGAAACGGCTGTTAATCCTGATCAAGAATATATATACATTATGGGGTCGGATGTACTTCCTTCTGCTTATTAAAAAAACAATTACCCCTTTTCAATGCCTTCCGCATATATAAAATTAAATTTTCCACCATTGAATCTGATAATTTCATCTTTTTGCCCTACAAATATACCTGAATGCTAAAAGCATTCTGAATGTTATGTCATTATATGCTGAAATATATGTTTTCTTACGATACAATCAAAAGTATGCATACATTTTTTACAAAAGTCGTAGTTTTGTGACTAGAGACTAGAATTTTTGAAAAGATTTCTCTAGGGTTGTCCCTCTCAAATATTTAATAAGAAAGCATTCGGATGCGACACATTTGCAGTCAAGTCAACAAATTGCCATCAGCAAATCCAGCGCTCTGCGTTCCAGCAATTTTTCAAAAGCCCAGACTTCCCTCATCCCATCTCCATCTCCATCTCCTTCTCCACCTCCCCCTAACATCACTTATTTTGAAACTGGCAACCTGGCGACGTGAACGCTTTAATCTTGTATAAAAACGCGCAGCTGTAATAACAATAACAAAAGCATTCAGCAGCCAAGCGTTGGTTGGGCGCGAAGGGGAGAGAGAGTTGCGTGACTGTGCGTAAAAACAGGAAACATTCAGCACACACATATACACACGCACACACACGCACACACAACCGCACACGAAGTCGAAAAGAGAAAATGTTGTTGCCTGCATTTAGGCGAGCTGCCATGTCAAATCTGTGTTGTGAGCATTCTAATGAGAAGTGCTCGCCAGCTTCCTTAACATTCTTCAGCTTACAAGGACAGAAACAACAAGTACAACAACAGCAACAACAACAACAACAACAACAACAACAACAACAACAACAACAACAACAACAACATGACCATATCACAGCCACATAATCAAAGCGCGTGGGGCATTGGGCGTGGCCGTTTCGTCTTACCTGCGAGAGGAATAATTTCGTTTATGTTGTTGTTGTTGTTGTTGTTGTTGCTACTGAAGCTCTTTTTGCTAGTATTTTTTATGCCTCTTATATAATTTCATCTTTTGTTTTTTAAGATAATTATGTCGATAAGACGGAAAGGAAACGCACACCAGGTAAACAAAAAACATGCAGGGCGCTTTTGCCTTGCCGCAAGGCATAAACAAAATGTAGACAACCAAAAATTGGTGGCCACCGTGAATATCAAATGCAAAATCATTGGAATACCCTGATTTTCTAAATGAAACACTTAACAAAGGGTATATAAGCTGAACATCTTAAGAAGCGTGATTTGTAATCTACTACTATTAATGAAAATCATATCAGAAGGAATACACATAAAGTAATTGGGTATATTTATTAATTTGTTATTTTCAGCAAACGTAAATATCGATCTTTAAGTAACAAACACAGCAAAGTATAATATATTTAAAATATATTTTTCGTAAACTATCTTTCTATTTTCAGAAAAATACTTCAAATGTTTTGAAATTGTGCAGTATTTTCCAATTTTAGCTAGCAGAGCAAAAAAAAAAATCCTACAACTTACTAAAAATAAAACAAATCTTTGAAAAACATACTTAATGAAAGCAGTATTTAAGTTTGCTCAAAATCAATAAAAAAAAAAAAATCCAGGATATCCGATTTACCGACAGAGCTAAATCAAATTGTTTTCCAACAAAAAACATGTTGCCAATCAGCTAAACAAGTTGCGTTCTACAAAAATACCAATAACAACAATGAGAACAAAGCCTAATAGGACAGGCTAAAATCCTTGCCCGTTGGGCCTTTATCTGTTCATGTTCCTTAAAAAGCAAACTCGAATTGACTTTTTCCATTTCGGGGATATATGTAAATTTACCATAGCTGTTTGAACGCTTGTGGGCAGCAGATGCAGATGCAGATGCAGATGCAGTCAGTGAAAACAGAAAATAATCGATTTACGGAAACAATATTGTTGCTGCTGTCTACGTTTTGGTTATGCATCCCAATTGGCAGTCAGTAAATTAAATCATTCAATTTGGGAATTCCTTAATAATCTCAACTTAAGATGTCTCAATGCAGTGATTTGAGAAGGTGCAGGCATGTCTTGTTGACAATCAGATTATTTACCGAGTCGAGGCCATATTCATCTTTCAAAATTTGCTGATCTCGTGAATTATCAGAGGATTTATTACAAACCTAGCTTATATTTGTTAGTTATTTTGAGCAAGATTACGAATAGTAAAGGGGTTTAAGTTAATTTCTCAGTTGCTAATAATATTATCGGTTAATTAATATATACAAATAATAATTTATATTTTTACATTAACAAAATAAATATATAAATTTAATGATCAACAAGAAAGTTATTTTATTATATTATTCACCACTAAATAATCACATAAAAATGAACATCCCATTAAAAAAGAACATGTATATATATATAGAATCGGCTAAAAAATTATGTTCTGTACACATTATGCATTCATTCAGCTAACTCACTCGTTTTCAATTTCCTAGTCAAATCTTGTAGACAAATTTGTTTTCTTATGCGGCAGTCATGGGGCATATCATCACATTCTTAAGCCTCTCATTCAAGTGCAAAGAGCTCTCTATATGTGAGTGTTCACAACGGCACCCAATTCCCTGTTTGCAAACACACACCCATACTTACACACACACACACATCCAACACACACTTTTGCCTACTACCCAACTGCTCATCCACCTTGTGCAGCTGCTTCCTCTTGCTTGGTGTAATAACTTAAAAATCCCATAATAAAGCTACTTACTGCTGCCAACTTGGCTTGGGGTTTGCTTCCCCCTTTCTTCTCAACTCTGCCTAACAATAACTATATTTCTTGGGATTTGGCTCCGGCTCCAATTGACTTCCAGACTTGCAGCCTTCGCCACAAATGTGCAAGTCAAGTCAAGTGCATACGTCACCGGTTCCATTCATACATACTCGAACATTTCTAAGAGCATGGCATACATTTTTTTCATTCGATTTTGATTACTCTCAACAAAGATATATATATATATATATTACATTTATTGCTAAAAAATAAATTAGATTTTCTGATTTCAATGTGCTTTCATTATACAATTTGCATAATTCAATATTTTGTAGCATATGATTAAAATTGTTTACAAATTAATATATTATTATATAATATCTATTTATGTGATGTGCAAAACTGAAGCCTTTTTTTACTAATAAATTCGGCTCAAATTAGGTTTTTCCTAGCAATATTCAAATATTTTTCAAGTTTTTAGTAAAGATAATTTTACAAGTGCATTCAATCTTCGGCATTAACAGTAAAGTATTATTTTTATTTTTTTTTTTATTTTTCTACATTTAGTTACTTTTTAGTCTGTGTGCATAAAGAAAGATCCTTCTGAGCGACTGGATTAAGATTGAATTTTTGTCGACATCGTTTTTTATTTTTCATACATATTTTTGTTGTATCTTGTCGTCGTCAGGTGAAAAGTCGCTTCGATTCGTACATGCACGCAGATACATACAAAATGCTGATAAAAATATTTTCATGTTGCAATTGAAGTATTTCACCATTGAAATTGGAAGCGATTTTTCTATTGTGTGGCTCAACCGGATATTGTACAGTTAAAGGCATTTCTTCGCCTGACAACAGAAACCGACCTACTACAACAATGGACTATAGCTATTAGTTGGCTTTTTTTTTTTTTCTAATATTCCTTCAGTTTTTGTTGTTACTTCCTGGCTGCTGTCGACAGGAAATGGTAAACTTACTTTTCTTATTAATTTTTGTTGTGCAGCAGCAGCAGCAGCAGCAACAGCAGCATCCTAAAAATGTTGTCCAACTAAATCAGCGAAGTAGATGTTGCCGTTCCAAACTACCCCACAACACGAACTGCATTTTGTGCTGAATGTCGTCCAATTGTTCGCATAGTTGCTTCTAAGAATTCATTCTGAAATTGCTGCTAACTTAATTTATCTAAAGTCAGTTAGAATGCCATCGAGACGGACGAGTGGCAATTGATGTAAATGCTCGACTGCTCTAATATTTGTCATTGCATTGCATTCAAAAGGGAACTCTCCATAAACTCAATTTTCTCAACCATGGGAATGCCGACAATAATTTAACGACTGCAAACATGCCACACAACTAAAGCACTAATTTGAAAAGGAGAGTTTCAAATTCGTCATAGAATAGCAAGGAATATTTAATAAAATATGTAAATTATGCCTGGGGGATGTATGAAATAATATGTATAATACACTCATTAATTTGGTTTAGCATCAAAAATATACTAATGCTTCTTTGAGTGGTTAAATAAATGATAGATGCAGATAAGCTTCATCTACAAACATGAAATCGCATTTTAGGATGCACAAACTAAGTCAATTATGTCTCGATTGAAGGCTAATTCAATGCATGACCACGAATTTGTCGTTGGATTTGGGCCGAAATGTTGCAGCTGCTAACCGAATATTTCAACCAAAATATTTCATGTCACTTGAATTAGTTAATTTTGTGCATAAATGCAAAAATAATTGTATGACTGCGGTGAGAGTTGCAATTGCTCAGTCCCCTCCAGCACAATACCCCTCTCTCCAACTGTGTACCCTCATAATTATTATTCCGTTTTTCAATATTTAATTTGTTGCCGCCTCAGTTTCAGTGCGGGTCCCGGCTCATTTCGAATGCAATATTTCTAATTAAAGGTTGTAAACGAAATCAAAACAACCGCGAACCAGTTACGCAGCACGACAACCACCTAACCAATTTAAATTGATAAGTGTGCGTGTGTGTGTGTGTGTGTGTGAGTGAATGGGTTTGTGCGCTGTTAAGTATGCTATGATTTATGCATCGCTGCTAAATGTTGCTGAGGTTTTTGCGTTGATTTTGTGCAATTGGTTCTCACCGTGTCGCGTCGAGTCTCATTTCGCTTAACTCCTGCTGCGTTGCCCTGTTACCAGTTACCAGTTACCAGTTTCCAGTTACCAGTTTACAGTTACCAGTGTGTGGCCAACGTCAACTATTTCACATGCAAATTGCATATTCCATGCAGGCATAATTCAAGCCATTGAGCGTGCAATGCTCCAATGCTCCAATGCTCCCCTCCACCCTTAACCCCGCATGCATCCAAATAGTTATCATAACCATTTTTGTGTTCAAACTCGGTGCAATTTAACCACAAGAATTGTGTTAATCGCCGTATGCATCAAATCAAATCATGGGAAAATAATGAAATAACAGCTGCATTTTGGAGATTTTCAATTTAAGTTAATATCAAAATATATATTGACTTGTTCTTTTTTATATTATCCTGGGCTCTCAACCCAACTATTTACGTTTTTCTAATTAAAAAATATTTACTTGTTTGAATTTTAGTTAATAAAAGATTCAAAAAATCAGAGAAGAATAAAAAAAAACAAATAACATTAAAATATTTCCAGAAAGAGGTAAAGTTAAAAAATATTTACTATTAATATCTCAATTTTTATTATACAGCAGGCAATATCTTTCAAAATAAAACCTATTTTGATAATCTGGTTTTGGCTTAATTCAGACCAAAATGAATTAAGTTATTTATTATTTTATAATATAAATATCAATAAATAATATATAATATTTTATAAAATAAACTGTTTAATGATCATTTTAGTTAAATAATAATCAATCTAAAAATGTATATTACAGATTGTTACTATCAAGATACCATCCAAGGTTAAAATTGTGAGAGATATGCGGAATGACCGATTTATACTTTCCGAATTATCGAAAGTAACGAATATGGGCGAAGGTGTGGGCGTGGTTAAACATTTTATTTTTCATATAGTCGGACGGATGGACATACAGACGGATAAAAAACCAATACCAGACTTTCGGTATCAAAGTATACAAATTGTGAGATGGTGCAATTTAGTACAAATAAAATATTTTTACCTCAATTCGATTTTAATCGATTGAAAAGTTCTAAATTTTCATAAGAATTTAATAAACACGCTGCTAGGGTATATAATTATTTACCCAACGGATCAAATTTTCCCACTTTGATTTTGGTAAAAAAAAAGTATTAATAATTTACTGAACAGCAAATGCTACTACCAAAATATCACATCGAGAGACATCCCAATTTCCTGTCACATTAGGACATATACAGCACTTATCTCACCTCTCCTCACATCCAGGTCAGCTGCCAAGTTGTGACTATTTTTGAATTACAAAAATTAGCTTTGCGTGTTCTTTTAATGTTTCGCTACGCTTTTGACCTAGTTAAGAATTGAGTACAATAAGTGGGGAAGATAAGTCTCATCAGCTTTTAGCTATGACTAATTTTATGGAAACCCATCAAGGCTTACTTGACGTGTTGTCTTGTCCCCGCAGGCCCAAAGGCGCGACAGGGCTCGTGTATTTAATATTTAAAGTGACATATCTATTTATATGCAAATACCATGCCTCTCAGCCAGGCACCCCGCACCGCAGTTGCCACCTGACCAGGAATTGTATTCGTGCTGTGTGCGTGCCAAGGCGGAAACTTTCTTTTGGCTCAAAAATTCTCTTACAATAAATCAAAACACATACGCGTTAGGGCAAATGTGTTTTTTTTTTTTTTGTGGAGCGGAGAGGAAAGGAGGAGCGGAGCGGAGCGCAAAAAGAACTAATAAATCTAAAGCCAATTAATTGACTTAAGTGGAAGTGAGAGGTACTGTGGACAATGCCCTTTGTGCCCTTTTGGTGAGCCACAATTTATTGCCCAAACATAAACTTGAACTCGCATGCAATAAATCATAACATTTAACATTTAACAGATAATAGATAATAGAAAGCCTTCTAGCATACATGAAGTCTTGAACACCGAACACTGAATACTAAATCCAGACTTCTTCATCCTTTAGCTGGTAGTCTCTTTTGTGTGTGTGAGTTTTAATCGCAGCGCCTGCAGCTGAAAAATTTAAATAGTTGGAAAAAATGTTCATAGTGCGGAATAAAATGTACAATAAAAATGTCTACAACAGACACATTACTTAAGCTGTGCTCTACCAAACACAGGATGTGCATCTTTGTGAAGTTTCTTGAATTGAATTTGATCCCGTACAGATGCATTCTCGATCAGCCTCTATAATAATAATCATGTTTTATGTATTTACTCATATCCTGATCAAAAGAACTTGTAGGATGGCTCGAATAGGGCTGAGCTGAGACAACCAGGCGGGTCGCGAGTTGCGGATAGCGAAAGGCCTCGGGGCCTCGGGGAGGTTCAACAAGAAGTCCCGGACAAGAAAGGTGAGTCGACCTTGCGGACGAAGAGAAGTTGGCAGACAAGACACTCTGTGAAGAAAGAGGTGGGGGATATAGCTGGCAGAGGAGTTGCAAAAAGACACTTCTGAGGCCAACATAATTTTAACAAGTAACGATGACAAAGGCAACTCCAGGCCCCAATCGCCCCATAAACAAGGATATACCACCCAGTAGATGACTAAGGTCATCAATAGATACCCAGTTTGTATAGGTAGCTTTTAAGTCTATAATGTTTAAAATATTACATGCTTAAATCGTTTATGATTATAGCCGTTCAAAAGACATTTGCCTTGTCGGAGTCCTGGTGTCTCTTTCCAGCTCCTTAGTCTTCTTGGCTATTCTCCGTGCGCCGTCTTGTGTGTCTTCCTATGCTACAAAACGGTTGAGCTTCTGCATATTATTGCTCGTAAATGAATCATCTTTCCGTTTCCTTTTCAGACTTTCACCGTCCCGTTCCCATTCTCCGACTCTCTTCGCTTTGTTAAAGATGCGACGCAGCTTCTCAAGACTAGGGTTCCACCATGGGCATCCTTTTCACCTTACCTATCGGACAGTTTTCGTCAAAAGTATCAATCAGTTCGATTCCCTGGGGTTACGATTTAGCACACTTCTATACGGATTTAGTTGTAACCTACCATACCAGTCTCTCAGGTGAGGCTTTAGGGACCGACTAATCAGGGTGATGTCATATGCCCCTTCCCTGATTATATTTACAAATGTTGGTGTGGATCCGACATTGCCAAGTCCTAAGATATATCTAAATATAAAGTCTATGAGGTACGCACCCATCGAATTGATGTCGCTTCTGCCCCATATCGTGTGGTTCGCGTTGGCATCGCAACCGATTAACAGCGTCATCTTCTCTTTTCTGTACTACTCCACCAGTTCCTCTACTTCTGGTGATGGGTCGGCTCCGCCTTCTGCGAACAGTGTAGGTGTCAACTCACTAGAAGCTCAGAAGGGGGCAGAATACAAAACCTCAATTTTATATAACTTTAATTTTAAAAAAAAATAGTAGGCGATTATTAATAAATCCCTTGCTCATTTGCCTTCTCAATTGTAGATGTTCATTATATTTTCCATAAATTTTGAAATAAGTTCAACTATAAAATTATTTAACGTTGTATTTTTTTCTAAAGAATAATAATAAAAAAAAAAACACACACACAAGGTAAGTGAGAAAAATACATAGGCAAACATAAAGGCACTCGTTGAAGGAGAAGTGGTAGCCCATATCCTGTGCCGCCTACAGCTAGATTGTGTAGACAGCCGACATTGTTGCCACACCCCGTGACATGTAATGGCGTCATTTACATGGTGCAACAACGTTCATTAGGGCAGCAGGCCCCTAAACCATTGCCTATTTGGCCAAGGCGCTGACAACGACACGACAATTCTACATAAATCAAGCCAAAGACCATGTGACTTTGAGAAATTTAAATGCTTCTTAAGGTCCGAAGCGATTGGTTAGAAGATGCAATGGCTTACGGACTTGCAATCTTATATCTTGAGTATTTAAATATTTTTCTAGTCTCCCAAATAGCTCAAAATGAAGTGCGAAAAGAAACGTTCGACTCGAAAAACAAAGCGAAAGGTCAGCAAATGTGATCCGAAGTGCCAGAAACCCGGACCTGTTACTGCAAATGCCTTCTTGAACTTTTTGCGCTTTTATCGACGTAAAAACTGCGGTCTAGGACCCAGAGAATTGTTCCGGAAGGGCGCAGCTGCATGGCATAAGCTGCCCGAAAGTGAGAAGAATCGTTATCGTCGACAGGTAGGTTCCTGAATCTCAAGATTCCATTTTATGGAACATTATGTACAATGATGTAATACTTTTTCTCTAGGCTTGCAAAGTAAGCACCAGTTGCCGCCATAAACGCCGTCGAGTTTGTAACTCAAAATAATAATTTCAGCAACAAAATCTGTAAATTCAAAGTGGTTTTCAAATATTTGCTTAATTTAACTTAGGACCATAGCTTAATTTTTTAAAATAAATGTTAGTTATCTGGAGGAAGGAAGGGTTTACCACTGACACAAGATGTGTATTTGGATATTTATGCGCTGAGATTGAATCAACTTTTAATCCACGCACGCATCAACAGCAATAAGAGCCGTAATGGGGGGGGTGGTGAAGGGAGTTGTTTTGGATAATGTTGGGGCAGCCGCTCGTAAACATAAATCCAAGTGACGCTAATTGTTTGTTGCAATTACTGCTGCAGTTGCTGCCACTGTTCAGTTACGTGCAGCAGAACAGACAACAGCAGTTGACAGTGCGGCAAGTATCGGGACTGCAACTGAGCATGACTATGGGTATGGGTATGGGTATGGGTATGGGTTGGGTTAGTGGTGGTGACAATAGAGACGGGGTGGGGCAGAGTTGCTGCTGCTGGCTCATGCATGCAAATTTTGTTGCAACTGTTGTTGATGCTGCTTTTGCTACTGCTACTGCATTTGGTCGATGTTGCAGCAACAGCAAACAATTACTCAAACATTGTTGCAGCTGCACATTGTTGTCGTTGTTACTGGATGTTGTTTTTGTTGCTTCTTATTGTTGTTGTTGTTTTTGTTGCTGCTCGTTGTGCGTGCTAAATGGCAACCATTCTGGCGGCTAATGATAATCACTCAACGCCCTCTGCACTTACCTTTTGTGTCGCAGACCCTCGCATCATCTCTCTTTTCTCTCTCTCTCTCTCTCTCTCTCTCTCTCTCTCTCTCTCTATCCCTCTCATTCTCTCCACTCAATCTTTATCATCCTGTATCTTACATCTTCAGCTTGAATGTTGGCTGCCGCCTGTCAATTTCTTAATCAAAGCTGCTACACTTCGTTCTACTACTTTCTATACCTTGATACCGGATCTATCATAGTATATTAAATATCCACCTTTGGTAGATATAGTGGAGTATGTAGTGGTCTGCCCTCGCGTCAGACAAACTGTGAAAATTGGAGTTCTACGTCCACTAGGTGGCTCTCAGATCTATAAAATCGATTATCGCAAATCGATAATGCAACATATATCAAAATTGTATAGACTGGGTCACAAATCATAAATCGATAAATGCGCATATCTCCAACAATTTTAAATTTATACAGAGTTACTATACGTGGAAGATAACTTGCAGGTAACAACTTTTAAATATCTTTAGTTAATATTTCAGACGACGACCAGGAACTTTGTCCCTAAAAATATTTGACAATTTGTAAGCTAGAATCGCTAAAACTTAAAGGTATCTGGTACTGATAACAGTTAACTCCCTAAACCGACAAACCTGTTTGTGTAAAACGATGAGATTAGTTTATTCAACCTATCTTAAGGTGGTGTTGGACTTGGTATCAAAGTATTTCGCAGGCGGTTACTCTCGACTGCAACGTTCTTTCTTGTTTTCAGTGACATTGGCAAGGCACGTGATTCCAGCGCAAGTTGCTTTATTACAAAGCACTTTGCTTGGTGACTTCTCTGAAAGGAACAATGATGCTGGATACACAGAGAACTAAGATGAGCAGGATGAGTGGATAAAACGAAAGTTTGCTTAAAAGACTTACAGAAGAAGCCATTCATAAAGACAGTTGAGAAAACATATAAGAAATGGCAGGAGAGCTCGATTGTGAGATAAATATTAAACAAATTTAAGCAGGGGCTCTCATTCTGGGGACATTTACAGGGGGTAGAGGTTTTAATACATCTCATATTTATTTTTATTTACAAAAGAATGTGCTACGCCTGCTGTAAAGTTATTTCTTGATATTTTTACACTTGATCGTTACATCATATAGCAAATTAAAAGCTAAAGAGTTTTTATCGATAGCAACATATCGAATTCGACTCCTATCAATTATCAACAATCTAAAAATATTTTATCTGCGCGTATTCGAGGACTATTATTTAGAATTTAAAGCTTTTGTCTCTTATTGTCATGAGATCTGTGAGCTCATACACACGGACAGATGGACGTGGCTATATCGACTTGGTCAAGAATGTATATAATTTTCGGGATCGGATATGTTCCTTCTGCCGCTTATACACTTTGGCACAGATTACAGAGTATACATATTTCATTTGTCAATTTTGGAGTGAATCCAACAAGTTTATAATCTACGGCCTAAAGAATTAACACACCTAAAGAACTAACACAAGTAAAAGACATTATGTAGAATTATTTTAGTGTAAAATTAATATATATATAAATTCTTTTTAAAATCTTCTATATTATCATCAGAATATTTTTATATCAAGTCAGTGTGTCCAAATTGTTCTTTATCCTTTCTGTGTATTTATTCCGTAATTTTATACTTCTTTCATTAATTGTGTATTCGAAAATAATAAATCATAAACCAACTGAATATTTTTTGTTTGATTTTTTTTTTGCAAATGAAATCATAAATTACACGAACAAGTGCAATAATTCCAATATTATTAACAAATAATATATATACAAAATACTTTATCTAAATTACTATTGATCCCATGTATGAGATTTTAAATCTGCAACATTAGTTAGTCGTCTGAAATCTATTCATAATTTGTATTATTTTCTCATTATTTACATACCTTAATGGCTTAATTGTATGCAAATAAAATACTATTATTTTACCATTAGCTTTAGTTGTTACCTTCCCAGAGGGAAAAAGCATTCTGAAAACTAAATTGCGTATCTTTGACTAATTAATCTATTTAATTTGTAATAAAAAAAATAATTCTGTAATCAAAAGTGTGAATCATGATACAGTATTTTTATATTCTGAACCAATTAAAAATTGGTGAAATGGTATAATGGTATATTTAATTTTTGATGTCCGATAGCAATATTAAAATCAGAATCTAATTTCTAATTAATTAAAGTTCATCAAGATCGGATAAAAAACACACGCAAGTTGATCTAATTTCTATAAGCAACCGCAAGCATTTTCTGAAGCCATATATATAAGCGAGCGCCTGTGTGAGAAAGAGATGACACGACGTTAGCGTAAAAATGTTTTTGTTTGTATGTATATATATGCACGAGCTTCAAGCTAGACAATTAGGGATCAGTTTGGGCTTGTGAATATAAATATGAAAGCATTCTTTTTCCTTTTCTCCTCAGTGCTCAAATTTGGTTGCAAAACTATTTAGGAAAAATTGGTAAAAAAAAAAAAATTGGTAATTTATTTATCAACTGGGTTCAGGGTATATCGTAGTCGAGTTTAATTGACTTTTGGCAGCAAAATTGCGAATATTTAAAATAAAGAACAAGAATTCTTAAAAATGACATTTTCTGTTATTTAATTATTTATTATCAATGTGCACTTAAAATTTGTTTGACATGAATCAAGGTGCCTTATGGATTTAATCTGGTATATTTCTAATGCCTTTTTTACACAAAATTGTGTTAATCTACAAAGTTGGCTTTTTTCCCTACAGTGTAGGCTCTCAAGTGTAGGTAAACAAGCCCCATACAAGCACACACACACACACACAAACGCAGGCAGCTGAGCTGAGTGGCTGTCTGTTGCAGTCGGGGTCGCAGTATATATGAACGAGCGTCAAGCATCCACTTGGCCGTGCATAGTGCTGCTGTCTGTTTCTTAGTTGCCTGTCAGCTGTCAGCAGAATCATCAAATAGACCAGCAAATCCCCTGACGACCAGAGCATAATACTATTTATATGCCAGGATAATTGGCACTGGCGCAATACTGCACTCTGCACTCCGCTCCTCTCCGCTCCTCTTCGCGAAACGAACTGTTAAACAGTTCAAGGATGGATTTCTACATTGCATGCAAAGTCAGAAATACACACACACACACACACATACACACGAATACACATGGTCGCTCATAACTGGGGCGCATAATGGCCAGAAAATCCACAATTGCCATAGAGACAGGCGGAACAGCACACAGCTGAACATAAATCAGAATTAAGGAATGGCCATAAGAAATCATATTAATATTTTTGGAAACACATTGGCAACACATAGAGCATGGACAGAGCATAGTTAAATTATTATTTATAAATGGATATTGTTGAATTCTGAGCACATTTCAACACACATAGTCATATGCAAATGGACTGGGTATGTTTGTGGGACATACATAAAATCAAATGCGCTAACAAACTGAATTTTAAGTTATAAACATTTGTGAATATTTCAAATTCATTAAACTAACTGAAGCTCAGTCAAATCAGAGATATATTATAGCTTATTAGCTTGCTTAAAAAACGAAGATCGAATTTAAGGAAATTACCATATTATGGCGCCAAGCGTAATTTACCATATTATTCAAAAGGAATATATCTCAAACGGAACTTTATATAATTTAATTTAAGGAAAAATCATTCGATATACGGATATTCCCTAAAGCAGAGAGAAGATAAAATTTGAAACTGAAATCGAGAGATTACATTTTATTACTATTTTCCGAAATTTAGAGAAATTTATTTTGAATAATTGCTTATCATTTTAGTTTTAGAAATATTTTCTTTTATTAACAAATATATATTGCATAGGTCGATAGTTATCGGTGTGCCCTTTTGGCTTATGAGTACTAAGAACTATTTGGAATTGCAACTCATCGATATTAAGGGTTCAAGGAGTGGTTATTATGCCAACTCTCCCCAATTAGTTTTAGGTATTATTCATATGCTACTCTGTTAGCATAACCATCTTGTTAGTCCTAATCCATTGGTCTGGTGGCTTACAGCCTGCCAGTCAAAGAAGCCTCAACAATTAAATAAACAGTTCGGAAAGCTGCTGTTAAATCCCCATCTCTTCCCTCTCCGCCTAGTAGCTGGCGGCTTTATCTTTGTGTTGTGACTGTGTAAAGTGATATTAATTATGAGCTTTTGTTGCAAGAGGCGAATGCACTCGACACAGTTGCCAGCCAACACTGTTTGCAACTCCACGTTATCAGCAATGTTGCTGTTGTTGTTGTTGTTGTTGTTGTTGTTGTTGTTGTTGTTGTGCTTGTCCCTGTGTCTCATCTTCTTGTCACTGATTAAGTGAGTTTTGGTGCATGACTCAACTCTGTGGCTGCAGCTCGTGTACATCATCTAGACACACAAAATTTGTTGCAATTAATGGTCACAAGTGCTTTGAGAATCAGTTTGTATTATCCGTGTGTGTGCGTCATGGTTTTCAGGGTACTATGCGGTGGTTCAGTGAATTATATGAATTTCGATTAGATTACTAAATTTATATTCATTACTTGTTTTTTTTTGCTGAAATTATTGAGTATTAAATGTGTTTTGATTATGTTTTAGTAAATCTTTTACATGTCTTTCCTATTTGTCTGCCAATAACGAATTTATTTTCATCTTATCTTCTTAATCGTTGCATATCCGAAGAATGATGAATTGTATAATTACGTTTTTCCTGAAATATATAGAAAATCAAGTAGGTTGAGTAGAGTTATGGAACTCTAATTAATATGTGGGTGGTCTTTTTGCAACAAGGACGAGTAAACACCAACTAAAAACTGGATTTCACTATGAATATATTTTACATACTCAAATGTCTACTTTGGATGTATATCTTTCTATAAGCGACAGCACTCGTAAAATATTTTGGGTATATTGCGATGAAGTATCGAAATTCGTATCAATGTTAAAAGACATATGATAATATCAATGTCAAAACACGTTGAATTATAATAGGATTTTGATTTTTATATAATTAGGCTAATGCGAATAATTAAAGAAAAAAGAAAAGACAACAAATGACAACAATTTTGAAATTATAAATTTAATTACGTTATCATACTATTGTCAACACATGGAAACTGTTTCAATTTCATCTGAACTTGCTTAGATGTTGACTTTTGATTAAGGGTGTATCCCTTCCAAATCCATATGAAGATTTATTTACCACACATCCCGCGCCAACATTTGACGTAATTGTTTGCAAGTCCCCACTAAACCCTAATTCCTTGCTCAATCAGGTACCAGTTTAATGACTTTTTGCGAGACTCACATTAATGAGGGTCACATAGGGAAAGTGGTGGCACAACCGAACCAACTATCGCGTGAGAGTCAGTCGGCAAACAGCCTGGTTGGCTGACTGGCTGGTTGACTGACTGGCTGGTTGGCTGACTGGCTGACTGACTGTCAGTCAGGTAGCACGTGTCGCTACTTATGCATTTGTGCAGGCTTGTGGCCCAAATTCAATTTATTATTCCACCATATTAGCTTTCGCACTTAACTTGCATGAATATATAATGAGCTTGTATGGCAAAATGGAGAGAGAGATATGGTTTCGCATTGTGAGTCTTTGCGTGTTCGAGCCCACTGTGAGATGTCCAAATTGAATTATTAATAACACGCAGCACGACTGAAACAATCTATAAATATAAGTGTGTGTGTGATAGTGTGAGTGTGTGTGTGTGTGTGTGTGTGTGTGTGTGTGCGAGTGTGTTTATGGTATGGTGTGGACCTTAGACAAGAGAGAACAAAGTGAAAAGGCGACAACCTTGGGACACTTGGACAGAAAAACTAATCGTGCCACTTATGACCATAATTTGTCAATTTTCTAAACAATTCCCCAAAGTCTCATAAAAGTCTCCATGTCTCTTTGGCTTTTGGCACCCATTACGCTCATTTCCCCCTCCCTCTCTCTCTCCCTGATTCTCTTTCTCCCTTTCTCATTTTTGCGGCTTCTGCTTTTGTGAATGGGACACTTTGGTGCTGTGAAAAATGAAAATGAACCCAAACTGCCAGCATTACTGACTGACAGACAAACGAAAAAACCGACTGACTGACTTGAATTTTATGCCTTGACAATTTTTCTTACCCTTCGCCACTAAACGCATTTAAATTCCGGTGTATGCATAAATTACTTAGCTTCCCGGCAGATTCAGCCAAATGCTGTAAATGATTTTCTGGCTCTTCATTTCTACTGTCTACCATAAATAATTGAAATAAATCCGATCATGTTTTGCGGCTAAGTGAACTTGTTGCTAACAGTCGAGATGGTCAACTGTGATTGGCTTAGTAGAAATTATGTGCACCGATTTAAGACACGATTGTCAAAAGATGTAAAATGATTTCCCATAAATAAATTTTAGTTTTCCGCATATCAAATGTGTTTAATGCATTTGAGTAACTTTTTGGAGAATAATATTTTGCCATTCATTTGTAGTTTTTTGTCTTATTTAAATAATACTAGTTGCTTAACTACATATTATATACATTAAATGGGCTAATATTTAATTTCAAATAATTTATGATTTCATTTATAACTTTATTTCCGGCTGATATTAGTCGACAATACATAAATAATCCGATAACAAGTATTTTGAACTTCATTATATTTATAAGATAATATTCTACATTAATTATCTGCAATATCAAAAACACATATAATAATTGCATAAATAAATATTTTATAATGGTAAATATTTTCCGCTGAAACGTTTTAATTTGAGACATATTTTGCTCAATTGGGCAATTCCCATTCCCAATCCATTTCCAAGTAATAACTAATAACTAACATAATAAAAATACAATAAAAACTAATATTGATAATCAAATCCATTTACTGCTTACAACCAAAATTGATTGAATTAACTAAACGATGACTAAATGTTATTGCAAATACCAAAATCACTTAGCCAGGTCTAAAAGAAGCTTAACTCAAAAGAGGTGGAGGCAAAAGCGAACGTTAATGGAATTCAAGCATCTAAATTGCCAACCAGTCGGCCCTTTGTTTTAATGCCCCAAAATTACCGCCACCTTTGTATATTTGGCCACAGATAACTGCCAGCCAAATGATGCACATTAGGCCATGGTATGCCACCATTGAAAACACATACACCTTACATATACACATACACATACACATACGTATATGGATATGTGCGGCAAGTGTGTGCAAAATCAATTCAAGCTCGATTTCCTTTGATAAAATGTGCCGCAGTTCGGGGAACCATGTCGAACGTGACAGTTGTCCTTAAAATATACACGGATCGCTGAAAATGGCAAAAAAAAAAATGTATCAAGTAAGAAAGCTGTATGCGAGTGAGCTCCACTTAGAGATGCCCAGCTGTTAAATATATTTATACATATAGAAATTGCTTCGCCTGCTTAGTATTGAGAGTTCAATAAGAGATTACTTTTGGGTGTTTCTTATTCGATCTAAAGAAAATGTGTACGGCTGATCAATAATATGTCGTGGGATATAACATATTGAGTAGGTGGCAATATATTGTGCTCCGAAATTGAAATGTAATGGGAAACAGTGATCGTTAATTAATAATTATATCTAGGTATGGTATATATAAATTTATATTTAAAATTAAAAAACTCCTGGATATGAGGAGATCGACTCCGCGGTTGATTAGAATATAAATACTGTTAATTAAGAATAGATATACTAAAAGGGGACCGAAGATGTTTCTCTCTGCCTGCTATATACGTTTGCTCAATCACATCATACCTTACCTTACCTATTTATGGGTACTGGGTATACAAAATATGGTCAATATTCTGCACTTTCTATCACACATACATAGCATAGTTGTACTTGTATGGGTTTCGTTGATATCGTTCAATTAATAACGCAAATCCTTTTCGGCCCAGTTACCAGAGTTGCCATCGTTAATTAATGCGCTCCACGCCAATTTAATGCACTCGCTGCCGCTGCTGTCACCGACGCTGCCTGGGTACTATGATTAATGTTTAATTAAATTTCCAGCATTTATAATAAATAAAAAAAAAATCAAAAACAAAAAAACAAAAAGTATAAAAAGGCCATCAGGATTACATCATAATTAATCGCAGTCATTATTTATAACGATATCGCCAGCGAGCTTTATATAATCGAACATTCAGTTTAATACAACTATATTTCAGATATATCAAAGAGCATAAGGAGTATTAATATTATGTATTGATACCTGTAAAGGTAACACACTGCATATGATTTATTTGCCAAGTAGAGTAGTCTCTCAATTCTATTTTATTCATCCAACAATTGCCAGTAGTCAACCAGCTGCTTGAAACAGTGGCTGCTGTGGCTAAGTTAATGAAACATGTTAATAGCTGTTTAATTCCATATTGTGGCTAACATGCTTTTGCCTGCAAACGTTGAGATATATTTACATTATTTACACATGCTGGCAAATTGAATTAAATGATTCTGTTTGATTTATTCCATGGAAATTGCTGCAGCTGAATTATTAGCAAATCGCAATAATCTGATAATTGATATTTGTAAATCGGTAATCAAAATGCTCCCAGCTGCTCTATATTAAGACATTATATAATTGAAAAGGTCGATGTGCAGTAGAAAATTATTTAATGCCTACGGATTAAATTGAAGAAATTGTACAAGTAAAATTAATGTGCAATCTAAGAAAGAACATTTAACATAAAAAAGATTTTTAATCGTACTCAACATTTCTAATTTAGTCATGAAAATTATATTTAAACTTCATTAAAATTCTTAAAATATTTCGTTCAGAATTATGCCTGTTAATATACTTGACTGTGTGTCATCTGCAATTATATATATATACCAGATATTTGTAAGTACAGTTTGCACTTTTAGCTATGATTATTTAGTATAATTTATATATATTCTCATAGCGTTCAATAAATCCCATGAAGCGGCTAGCAATTTTGCTTATCATTCATAATTTTTGTATGTACTTTATTATAAATTACTTTAAGCATTTGGTGCAAAGTGAGTACCATTTTTGACATTCATATGTATAATTTATGCGTATTGTGCTTAATATGAATTTCTTATTCCACACAGCTTCCAAAAACTCTTCTGGACTAGTTAAAACTTTCTATTACATTCCCTTTGCCTATAAAGCGACTGTTGCTCATAACACCAACGATGATCTTCACGTAGTGCTAAAGTCCACAACTTGGATTTTTCTCGAGAAACTTTTCAGGCATCATTTGGCTCTACTGCTGCCCTTTGCTATGGCTCTATCAGTTCCAGTAAGTAGTCAATCCCTTATGGAATATTATGTTATTTTAGATAGGGTAGAATTCATGTCATTATAGACGAGTCTTAAAAATATTTAAAATTATTGTCAGTCAGAAATCGGACAAGGTAGATTATAAAAAGATTAAATATCAGTTAAATAAATATTGCATTGCCAGTTTGGTTTGGAAGTTTTCCGACTCCAAAGAAGATGACATCAGTTTCAGTTGGATTAACATTTTTAGAAGTTTGCTAGATACAAAGAAAGTTACTTCTGGAAATATATTCAATTAATAAGTAACTCGAAACATATATTTAGGGCTGCAAGCTGATTTATGTGAGCAGTCTGGTGATTTTGTCAAACTTCACAATGTGCATTTGCTTCATCTTCTCCATGTGGAGCTGGCTGGCGTTGAGCGGTTTCTCGATGATCTTTCATCTGTTGCCCATCTTGTTAATGAGTCCCGTTCTGCAGTTGCTGCTCATGGATCGATTCGCGGGCCTCATGATGGTAAGTCTGATAGCCTTGTGCTGGACAGTATCTGCGTATTTAACTAATGCATTTCAAACGCCAAGTCAACCGATGGATTGTTATCTGAGCCATGAAATTGACTGTTCCAAGCGAACGAAGACTCCTGTGAGGGATTTGGAAAAGGGGCGAGAAAGCAATGCAAAAGTTTCGCATCAAATCAAACCAATAAACTAACAAAACTGAGCAACTTCGGCACTTGCACAAAACCAGAAACACTTTCACTGCACACAACTGCCAAACTGCCAAACTGCCAAACTGCAGGCATTTATGACAGTCGCCCTTCCTTCAGAGGATGTTGCTGTGTAACAGGGCGGCAGAAAGGTAGGATGGTAGGCAGAAAGGGGGGGAGAGGCATGCAGGCAAATCGTATAACGAAATTGTTGCTGAAAAGTTTATCAAATATTGAGGTCAGCTGCATTTTTGTAAGGCGACCCCTGCAGTTGTTTCGCTGATGCAGTTGTTGTTGTTGTTGTTATTGTTGTTGTTGTTGTTGTTTTTGGATAAACTGTTTTGTAGCCCTTGGCACAAACTTCAGACACGCTCAGCATACATACACTTACACACACACACACACACACACACACACACACACACACACACACACACACACACACACACACACACACACACACACACACACACACACACACACACACACACACACACACACACACACACACACACACATACACTTGAGTTGGCCCGAGAGGAGAAAATATTGAATGAAAATCGTCGTCAGTCGTCCAGTCAACAGTTCCTCACTTCGTCAATAATGAAGAACTTGCCCAGTTGTCCGTTGTTGTCCGGAGTGGTACCCACTTGCTTGGGGCTCTGTAGCCAGCTTATGGCGCATTGCAGGCGTCCACTTTGTCCACCACTTCCACAGCCCCTCACCCCTTATCGGTGCTCATTGAGAAATTGACGCAAATGCCTTTCGATTTTTCGTTTTGATTCTGAATTTTACTTGGCTTTTCGCATTGCATAATTGATTGTCTCTCTGTCTGTCTGTCTGTCTCTCTGTCTGTCTGTCTGCCTGTCTGTCTAGCAATCTGCTCGTCCTCATTTATGCACATTTTCAATATAGTTGATTCAGTTTTGCCAGCGCTGATACCATTTAATCGAAGAAGCACAAAATATGCTCCATTAATAGTTTCATTTTTGCGGCTGTCAATTAAACTGCAGACTTTAAAGTTAAACGTTGCATGTCTTTTTTAAATGACTTTAATGAATTCCTGACAAGTTGCCAAAACATTTACCAGATATATCCCAAATGCTTAGTCTGTTGCTCAAATGGAACTCAATTTTGATGTAAGCCAAACTTAAAAACAAATTTTTCATGCTTTTCAGCAATGCAATTGCTTAAAAACGATTTAACTTTATGATTTTTTATTGCTTGGTGAACGCTTTTTTTATTTTTTTATATTTTGATTTTATTCTACGGCAAAATTTATATTTTGAAAAAAAATCATATTTAATTGGATTGCAAAATGAAATAATAATTGGCTTATATCTCAATTGTTGCGCTCACTTGACAGTTTTTTGTGTTGCTAGCATAAAAATATTGAAATTTGCTCCATTTATTCTTTATATACATGAATACTATTGGTCGCCCCAAGAGCTTTGCAGCATTTAGCCAGCTTTTTTGATGTCAAAAAAATTCTTTATGTTGCATTTTATTCACATTTTACGAGCTGATTTTGACAGCTCGCCACTGCAAGTGCAATAATAAAAGGACAAGTGCATAACACACAACACAAGGAGTGTGTGTGGACATGTGTACATGGATTGGACACGTCAAATGTCACACTTTGTTGATTTTTCGAGTTTAAGTTAGCAAGAAGTGAATTTGAAATTCATGTGCAATAAAATTCTGATCTGCTCCACACACAAGCAGCGCAGAACCACAGTCCTCATTACGCCACACCCACATAGCACCCACTTACCCATACAGGCACAGGCACAGGCACAGGCAGAGACACAACACAACACACACACACAAATATACACACATCTAGATACTAGCTGGCATGCTCTCATGTATTTATGTTTTCATTTGATAAATATACTTATACAAAAACTGTCATAGCACACGCTCAGGGAAAGATTGCAAATTGCATGTGGGAACTCCCACGAGTCTAATAACGGAGTAAAAACAAGGGCCTCAAATTGTTCAAATAAGTAACCCGACTCTTAGATACTCTGATGTTTTAGTTGGACCTGCTAATATAATTTAATTCATAATAAGTCAAGAGATGAATTATACTCTTGACTAGAGGAAGAAATGTTATGTAACTATATTTATTCATTCACACAAATAATTTTAAATAATTTCGTTTAAAAAAGCTTTTTAGAATTATTAATGCTTATTAATTTTTAGATTACAAATACATATGTATGTGGAGAAAAATATAATATTGTTGAAAACATTTTTTGAAATTCTAAATGATTTTTGCAATTGATTTTCTTTTATTATTAAAAATTGCAAAAAGTTAAACACAAATCTATAGATTAAAAATATATGCTTTATTTAATAGTTATATATTTTAGTAAATAAATAAATAAAAAAAAATAAATATTTTATTTGGCTTGGAGCTGACTAATGAGAAAGCGCATATTCCCTTTGAAAGGACGCTGGAGCACACGCTGGAGACGGATCTGAAGTCGTAATATTGCCATGCATAGTAACTAGTCACCGACCGTGCCTGACTGTATAATGATGAGCAACGATATCGTCTTCACTTCGCATGAAAAATCTAATTTTTACCCACACACCGCGCGCACACACACACACCTGCTGTAAACCACATAATTGTGTATTCAAGTAAGAGATATGGGAGTTGAGAGCAGCTCCATCGAAGCAAATGGGTGGGGGTTGATTCTGGTTCTAGTTTAAGCTCTGCTTCTGGTTCTAGGACACCCTTAAATTAAGATAATGACACTTGAGAGACGCAACGCTTGGGGGCACTGGGGAACGTTACCTTTTGCTTTAAAAGTATCCCTCTACTCCGTGGGCAACCACTGTGTGTGTATCACAATAAGTGTGTTAGAGGAAACGCTTGGCAAATTGCGATAAGGCCAAATTGGCCCAGCACTGGGTCACATTTACACACTTAACCCTTCAGTTAGCTGCACAGCATAGCACAGCACAGCACAGCACAGGACGGCACGGCACGGCAAGGCACGCACTTTAAAGACGCCAATCCGCCAATCTGGCAACTTGATGGCAAACTGCCAAAGAGCTGACAATGATGTCGATGATGATGACGTTAGCGACCTGCATGCCAATGCGCGCTGCTTCCTTGGAAATTGAATTTGTGCCTAGCTGGTGGGCGGCATGCCAGCCATCTCCATTGTCCAATGTCCTCGATCCTGTGTGCTATGTGCCTCGTAACTAGCACAGATTACAAATCATTATTGGCTGCCATTGTCGGGGATTAGGCAAATGGAAATGCAGCTTAGGCTCTGCTGGAACTTTTACCCAGTACAGGTATTTAATTATTTAAAATAAATATATATATATAAATATCAAGATACAAACTTAATTTAATTCAATATATAGGAGTTAAAAAAAGATAATACAAAAAATCAGGCAAAAAATGTGCAATAAAATAATTGCGAAAATACAAAGCTTAATACAAAATGAATATGTGTATTAATAAATTGCAGAAGAAATAGTTATATAAATAAATATTAAAAAGTATTTAAAGAATTGGCATATATAAAGCATAGCATAAAAATGAATATAAATAATAAATATTTAAAATATTTAAACTTTTTAACCTTAATTTCAATAACGATATAAAAATGTAATGCATATTATAGAACATGTAAAATAAGCATAAGTTAATAAATTACAAAACGTGAGTGAAGCCGAGAAATTCCGATCTTTGAATCAGGTTTCTAGTATACTCCAAGTTTTCCTCTACAATCTTCTAATCATGAAATCTTCTAAAAATGAAAATGTTGGAAGAGTATCTTAATAGTCTACCGTAGTCTACCTTCCAAGTTTTTTAAATACAGCTCTTAAACTTTAATCGTTTCTATCGGTAAAGCTAATTTTGTAATGGTGTTGCTATCCGTACAGATCTGGTGAATCAAGTTTTTAAATTAAAATAAATATATGGTCGATCTACACTGACAGGTGTATAAGTTGTGGTACGAGTAAGTGTTGCCATACAATATTTTTCTTATCCCTTAGGGGAGTTTCAATTTTGGTGACTCCTGCTTACAAATTGTGAAAGAAATGAGAATTTCAAAGTTCCTGCCATGCAAACTTGTGCGACAGGTTCTAGTCGATCTTCCACTTGATTCAACCAGCAATATGAAAAGGGTTGCCCATAAATCTGTACCTTTCGATCATAAATGTCTCACACGGAATCCAACCCAACACACATTTTTCTAAAAATGGTCGCTCCTCCCACACATTTTCCTCCACTCGCCTTCCCATCTAAAACCATCATATTAAGTGCTATATTGAAGCAATTAAAAAACGAAGCAACTTCCCGTCATAGATAAATAAATAAATCTCTTTTAATCGGTGCTCTCAATCCGACACCCTGCCGCATAAGGAAAATATGAATGAAAGAAGAAGAGTTTGATGACAAAAAGCGCCCATGAAGGCGCAAATTCTTTCAAAATTCGACGGTCGAGGTCATCTATGCCAGGCATGCGGACATGCATTTAACTGAGCTATAGGAATGCCCACAATTCGCAATACATTCCATTACAAAGGGATGACGAACAATGCGAAGGGAATCCCAAAGGAACACAGGAAAGCAAACTTAAAGCGAAAATTCTTTGATTGATTCGCAAATCAGCAAATTAATTGGAATGCCACAAATATAAACTAACTTTGAAAAATTGAAACATTCAAGATATATAGATGCAGTAAGGAATATAGTAAATGAAGCCGGCTGGCAGGTTGAACTTTTAAAACTAAATTTGCATTTTCAGTGCCCGCAGGTGAAACGGATCATGGGCATGGGAGGAAAGGGTAAATGTGATTTTGATGGAGCTGAGTGATTTGTGCAATGCCAAGAAACAAAAAAATAAAAAGGGCAAACAACATGAATGCAAAGCAATATTGGCAGCGCTGACAAATCAACGTTGGAATAACCAGGGGGAATGTGTGGTCGACAAATTGGGATATTTGTCGTCCAAGTAAATCACAACAAAGCAGCTGCGGCTGAGCTGTGGAGTTGAAGGAAATGTTTTCCTGGCCCCAAGACTGTCACAGCTATGCCATTTGTACTGCATGCACCTGACCGAGGCACCATAAAGCCTCCTCATGTCGCATCAACCTACACACATACATAAAAATACTTTCCTCAGAATTTATTAAGATGCTGCACAGTGGGTAAAAAGCTTTATTTATTTTATATTATTATTTTTGTTCATTAACATTGCTTATCTGCTGCGCTATGGCTTCCATTCCAAGTGAAAATGTAATAATTTGAAGTAGTTTAATAAAAATAAATATATATTTTTTCATTTAGCATTTAGCCTTATTCTATTAACATATTACTTTTTGCCAGAAATATTTTTATATTTACATTTTATAAAGTTATTTCGAAAAAAATGAAAATGTTACATTATTTTTAAAAATCTTTAAATTAAATATATCTTGTAATTTTAAGATTTTCTAGTAGCTAAAACATGTTGAAAGATTGGTTTAGCTCTGCACCATATACGTATTAGTATTATATTATAATATTATTAAACATTGTCGTCTTTTGGAGAGTGATTGGCCACGGTGCCTATGGCAGGGCTTGCGTTGTGTTTTTTCATGTAATGGCATTTTAATTGCACGCTACAACTCAGCGAAGTGTCTCTCAATTAAAAGTGTCTGCTTGGCTCAAAAGGATGTCGTCGCCGTGGGATCTTCGTCGTGGGGAAATGAGGGGAAAGAGGGATTGATGTCAGGCACATGTCGTAATTTGTCGCAGAGCGCATCACAGCGCTGGTGGCTCAGACCAGGACCACAAGAAGACCCCTGCTCAGGCCCACAGCCATGTAACTGTTAATTATGCAACGCAGATAAGAAACCATCCAAGCCAGCTAAGTAGGAGTGGTAAAAAGTGTGTGAATGCCACTTATATTTAAACGTTTTACTTAAAGCCTCAGCTTTGCCATAGATATCAAATTGAAGTAAATTTATCATAGTAAAAAAAAATATAAAAAAATCATTTTTATACATGACTGAAGCTAAGCAAGCGGATATTAAACAGCGGGGGGAACTGCGACAGGAACCACTTAGTTGGGGTAGTGAATTTCAATTTTGGAATCTGGGACTTCACCATAATGCACCCCAAGACTTTTGTAGATCACAAGTAAGTTCATTAAATATCTTTCATTATACAGCTCTTTCACTATTCTTTAACCCGTCCAGTGGCAATCGGAAGTTAGGTCATTTAGCTTTCTCGTCTATCGTTGCATTTTGGCCACCTTCTTTGGAACTGGATTACTCAGCTATTTTCAAATGTATTATGGCAAAGGACACTGGTTTATCTACTTGACTAATTGGGGTTTTATACTGTGTGCTGTTACTAGCAGTACAGGAGCAATTTTAGTTTGTGTATATTATACAAATCCTGCACAATTATGTGAGTATAAATTAAATACCAGCCAGATTATATCAATTATCTAACTGAGTAATTTTATGAGTAGATTTTGAACTATAAAAATGTCACAAAAGTCAGACACAGAAGTCATCACAAATTCAATTCTGTAGCCACTTATTTCACAATACCAATATGCTAATCTGTCTTTGATAAAATATCACATATATACAAATACATTGAGTAATATTAACAATTTAAATTTCAACAAGTCAAATGTAAAAAAAAAAAAAGGTTTTTCCCGATGGTATATTGGAACTGAGATTGAGTAGTTGGCAGCTTGGGCCTCTTTCGAATTATTTCATTAATTCGCTAGATAACATAAAATATATTTTAGTAATTAAGAATAAAAAGAATACATTTTTTTTCATAATAACAAATCATTTTTCTTGGTTTCATTTGTGTTCTCGATAATATCTGTTTTTAATGCATTTATTCTTTGTGCGTTGATCAAATTTTCTCCAAATTACCGATTTTAACTAAAATTAATATGTTATATATTTTTAAATATTATAGTTGTACTGAATAATCTTGATTTTCTAACCTGCTCCATAGTGAATCGAACCTACTTGATGAATTGTTATTGGGCCTGTTATTGGACAAATTTGATAATTGCGCACAAGATTTGTATAATTTATTGGACGTGTATATACCCCGGGGATCAGACGGCCAATAACCCAGTCAGGATAAATACTCTCTTCAACATATGGGTACATGTCCTGCCATCGCTGCTATTTACCATAGATCACATGGTGGTCGCACAGCCATCTCGTCTGCTGCATGTCTTCTATCCATTGTTGTTTTCCGTGGCCTATGTGGGATTTGCCTATGCCTACTATTTGCTAGGCGGCCTGGATCCGTATGTATATGATAGATGTGACACGATTATGATAACTCAAATATTTTCCATCTCTCCGTTTACAGTCGCGGACGTTCCTATATCTACAACATGTTGAACTTTGCAAAACCGTTAAGTGTGCTAAAAACCATTGGTAGGATAACAGTGCTCCTGATCTTCTGCTCTACTCTGCAGTTTGGTGTATTTCGCCTGAGGATCTTCATAGCGCGCATGCTGGGTAATCTGCAGTAGCCGGAGTCTCTACAAAAGTATATAATTTTTAGTGTGGAAGAATCTTATTCTAATTGCATAAGATTAAAGTTCCCAGTACTAGTTCCCAGTGCCCACATTTGGTTCTTTGTGTCACATTTTTTTTGTTATTTAATCCGTTGGAACGTGGTTCGAATGCGCAATGGAAATGCATTTCCCCACATCCCACAAAACATCTACGCATTTGTATCTTTTTCACCCTGCCTCCCATTTGTTATGCAAAGCAAATCGTTATGCTCAGCTTTGCTCCAGTTTATATCTGCATATCACAATTTGTATTTATTTATGTTTCATTTTTTTCCCATTTTTTTTTTTTCTTGTCTTCCTTTTGAATATGTAATTTGTTTTGATAATTTTATGACTTCTGGTTATATGGCCGCAGGTTTCAGTGTGCGTTAATATTTAGTATGAGACACAACACAAAAATGAGTTTAAAATTACAAATTACAAAAGAGCGATATACTCAAATAATTTTGTTGGAATATATTTAAAGTATTTGTAGCATGTATAAAAGCCATAAATATTTTGTTCGAATAACTTCATGATTAACTTAAACAAATATTTTTGTTTCTGCTGGAAAGAAAATTTAATAAACTGAAAATAATTAAGTCTATGCCAAACTCAGATAGTTATGAATATTTTTGTATGAATTTTGTTTTTAATTTTGTTGTTTAATTTTACTTCATTTCACCATGTTATTGTTAGCAAAAATAATATTTTGGTTAAATAACATAAACAAATAAATGCTTACCTTGCTTAAAAACAAACAAAACAAAATTTAATTTTTAGAAATATTTAAAACAAATTAGAAACCGGAGGGAAATTGAATTTTTAGTTTTTAGTTTAGTTTAAAATTTTTCATTTGTTTATTAAACAAACTTCACACGATTTGGTCTCTGTATTCATTGTGTTAAATTTTCATCTTCACATCACATCAGCTGTTCACTCGTTTTTTACAATTAGCCCCTACATGGAGCCAGACTTAGCCACATATGGGACTGCCTAGGCTAGCAGTGAAAGAGGGCTCATTGAAATATTTATGCTACCTAACAGCACCCAGGCTGAGCCTGCTGCAGAGTTGCCAGGTTACTTGAAGTTACCTAAGTAATTTCAATGTGTGTGCAAAAGTTGATGGATACACGGATGGGCTGATGCCCGGGGCAAGGCCTTTTAGAACTCACTTTGTGTGAGTGTATGGGTGGGGAAAGTGAGGCTACTCAACCGGGGCGCATTTGGCAACACTGTTAGTGCAGCCACTTAGCCTGGCTAGTTGCAGCTGGCGGCAGTCGAAACATATCGAACCTTGACGTATTTATGGCTGCACTCTGCCCGACAGCCGCCAAATCTTCCTGCCAAAAATGGGGGGTGTCTTCTGTGTATGAATGGGAGTTAAAGCAGCATCTTAAATTGTTATCAGCAGCCGCCTTGCCGCCTTGGGGTGCCAGCAAGTGACGCGTTCCGTTTCATGGCTAACAAGGCGCAAAACATTTTAACATTTTTTAACATTTCCGCGCTTTTGCATTCAATTTAATTTAACATAAACATTTATATGTTTATTGTGGCACGCATGTGCTGCAGCAGTGTTACCGTTGTCGTTGACGTTGACGTTGTTGTTACCGTTGTCGTTGACGTTGCCGTTGACGTAGACGTTGACGTTGACGCTGACGTCGCTGGTGTTCATTGTGCATGAGAGTTTCATGCTTGAAATGCGCATACGTCGCGTATACGTAATATGCATTTTGTGGCAATACGCTGGCAACTTTAGTTGAGTGGCTCGAGCTGAGGGAAGGTGATGCGGGCCGGTGTTGAAAAGTAACCACTATAAATTTCTGCGCACACTTACAACTCGACGCTCGTCCGACTACAGCAACAACAGCAACAACAGCAACAACAGCAACAACAGCAACAACAGCAACAACAACAACAACAACTGGAACTTAAATCTTAAGTAGCTCAACTTGTTTATTTATCGAAGCAGAAGTTAATGCCACATCGCTGGAGGGGTGACAAAGCGGGCAGGGGATGAAATCCAACGAGCATAAAAATGTAGCACAAGAAAAAAAAAAATTAATTGCGGGAATGCGTCGAAATAACATTGTTATAGGTTTGCAATTGTTGTTTTAATGGCCACTGCAAGTACACCTATAATTGTAATTTATGAAAACTTCAAAAGTCAACATAAAAAATGTATGATTCAAAAAATATACCTCAAACATAATAATATGAATGCAGATTATATATGCGGTATATAAAAATATAAATAAAAATATTCTACGCAAAATAGGCTAAAACTATTTTGCATAATCAATCTATTGTTTTGATTCAGCTTGAGGGCTAATAAAATGGCGGTATGAATTTTGATTTTTTAGAGTGCATTCAAGTATTAAAATATGTATTCGAAATTGATTGGCTGATTCAACTCACACACTCACACACAGACGCAGGAACTGATAGGGATAGATATATAAATTCCATTTAAAATCTACATTTATGCCTTGAATGCCTTCAGGGACTTTTGTAGTATTTTGTATGGGTTTTCCTTGCCATTTTGTGCTGTGTTGATTTACTACGGAAATGACGCAAATAACGCAGCAAATTTAAGCCAGTCACACACACGCACACACACATGCACACACATACATACATGCGATTTACGAACTCGAATGAATCTACACCTTTTCCTGGGTTATTTATGACAACAACAACAACAACAACAATCAGCTGGTTGCTAACCGGCAACAGGATGTTTTATATTATGCATGGAAAATAAGGGCAACACACAATCACACACACATCCGTTGAAATACACACACAAACACACTTACTGCAGGGATTTGCTGTTTCAATATTTTGCACACAGTTATACATTTGCTGGAGTGTTTGTGTGTGTGTGTGTGTGTGTGTTTTTCACCTCTTTTGTGTCACTTTGGAGAATGAAATTTAATTGTGGTGCTCATTAATGGCACGTCGTCTGGCTGTAGACTCGAAAAGCACGCGGAAATATGTGATTTCCGGCAATAAATACATATACCATATAAAGCTTTATACATTGATAAATGAGGCGTTTGAATTCGAAATGTATTAATGGAAAATATGTTAAGAAAAAGTTTCAGCTATGCTTAAAAAATAAAATATTCTTACTCTTTCACGCACAATTTATGAGTTTCAATTTGAATTTATAACTTGATTATCACATTTGCATTTGATATGGGCGTTTCTTTCCCTTTGTTATGAGCATTTCTACCCTCAAACCATTGGGCCGAGAACAAACAATCATTTAAGCATAAAACCATAAATCTATTCGCCAATAAGAGGGATTTCAACCAAGTAATACAAAATACAGGCTACCAAAATAAAGAAGGAAAGCAAAATAATAAAAGCAAACGTGGAGAAAAGGGCAGAACATGAGCCAGCAGAATTTGCAAAGGGACAGTTAGCAGATTGAGTGGCATTTCTCTCTTGACACGACTAAAATAATACTCTATTTAAAATTCATATATATATATATATATAATATAATAAATACACTAAACTCAAATATTTACTTTATTTCGATATATTTTAACTATAAGGCACAATTAAATCAAAATAAACTTTCATAGATATTCTGTGTATATTTTTAGATCATAATAAAATATTGTCTGGCGTAAATCTCATATATTTTAATTAAATTGTAAATTTGTATAATGGAAAAGCAATTTACGAATGAACATATATGTCCACATGATCAAGAGTGTTCATAGTAAGAGAAGTATTGGATATGCAAAGCCAAAACCAAATACCAATATCGATGCCAAACCAAAGCCATGGCCAAAGCCCAAGCCAAAGTAGAAGTCGAAGCCAATCAAAGGCAAAACAATAAACAAGCATGACAATAAATATAAATAAATAAATAAATAAGCAGAAAGAAGCGTACGTCAGGAAAATGCGAAGATTGAGTTGGCCACAGCATACAACACCACACACTGCACGGCACCAAGAGACCAGGAACCAGGCACCAGGCACCAGGACCAGGTCTGAGATCCTGGCACGCAGCGTTGTTTTGCTTGCGTAAAAAAGGATAATGACGCGACTCGATTCGCAATGCAGGCGACTCTATTAAACAGAATATTGAAAACACCAGTTGGAAAGATGGCAAAAAAAAGATGAAACGAAGAAATTGATTGAACGGCGCATTAAACATAAACCACACACATACACATACATATATATATATATATATATGTATATGTATATATGTATATATATATATACAGTCTGCTTGTTTGATGAACGAAGACCGCAAGTTGCGCCACGTCACGCTTCAGGCATAATCTGAAGTTTCTGATGTTCCTGATTTTTACCCACTTCAATTTAACGGCTACTTAAGTCCATCATTTCAAATGATATCTCTGAGTCCAAGCCGAGTGCTCTGATCACTCTGAAGTGCCATAAGTTTAGAACATGTTCGGCAAAATTAACAAAAATCAACATTATTGAATATTACACAGCAGCCTTTTTTAGTCCACTAATTCAATTTATTTATTTGAAGAGAGAAAAATAAATATAATTAAATAGGAATCACTCAAGAATAGAACTTAATTTTCTTAATAAATCCATGATGAACTTAACAAACAACCAGAACTAAGTGAGTAAAATAAATAAACCAGATGAAGAGTTACAATTATTGTCTATTTTCTGTTTTCTGTTTTCTGTTTTTCTGTTTTCGAAGAGTTCTAGAACAATTGTTGAACTCAGCGTTGCGGCTACTTGTGATATGGCGTGAAATGTAGCTTCACTTCAATTTAATGGCTACTTAAATTCATCATTTTAAATTATTATCACTTGGTGCTACCAGCTCGCCGGGTCCGAGCAACGAGCTCACTTGGCCACGCATCAAATGGCCTTCAATGGGTATTAACCAGTGGAGGAGGGAGAGGGGTGATAGAGGTGAGATAGAGGAGTGCTGATGCCAGGTGCACAGCAAGCTGCTGCACAGACTGTTGGCTGTTGGTGTGCGATGTAGATGTAAAGGAGCGTGGTTGGGGTGGGGTGGGGTGGGGTGGGTTGAAACGAGGCCCATTAAAAGGCTACCGCAGAAAACTGCTGACATCATGACTGGCGATATAGCTGGCAGCGGTGCGAATTAAAAAGTTGCCTTGATAATCCTTTTGCAAAATAGACGGGATTAAGTAAAAGGCTGCGCCGCAAATTTATGCAGCCGACTGTAGCCAGGTGGACGTTGGCCAGCAGTTGAACCAACTCTACCTTCCCTTTCCAACTCCCCCCTCACCAACTCCCCCCTCACCAACTCCCCTCACTCTTTGGAGCACTTAAAAAGTGCCACAGTGTTGCAATAATTACCGTTAAATGGTCGCTGTTTAAAACACTTAAGAGCTGTGCCGCAAAAAGGTTCAATCTGCCACCGTAGCCGTGGACCGTCTGTTATTTTCATTCGGGGCAGAAGGAGGAAGTTGAGCAGCAGCTGGAGTAGCTGGAGCAGCTGGAGCTGGAGCATCATCCTCATCAGTTCTTCTGCGTTCTGACTGCGTTTTGGGCTGGTCCTTTGGGCGCTGATGTCCTGCTGATTGCGGTGATTTGTAATTTTAAGCAGCGAATGATTAACTTTTGCTCAACAAACCGAGAACTAAGAACTGCAAACTGAAAAGTAAAACGCAATCGTCTGTTTCAGTTTCAGTTCCAGTTTCAGTTTCTGTTTCTGTTTCTGCTTCTGTTTGTGTCCTGAGTAATGAATGTGGCGTGTCCTTGGCAGTGGCAGCAACAACTTATCGGTTCCTAATGCGCTTACCTATTATTATATTACTTAATGAACCCGCCACAAAAACCGATTCTAGTTGTTTTCTTTTGTGACTGGCAATTAGTGCTCGTTCGTTTATAAATTGCTATTTACTCCATAAGTTGACGAAGCTTATTATTTTTCTATTAGGCTGACATGGGAATTACGGAATTACGCTTTAAGCCCCATGGCTCGATAAATTAATAACTAATTATTGTTCAAATGTTGTTTAGTTTAGTTGAATTTATTTTTAGAGCCGAAGTAACAACTTAAATGTCAGTATGGTTGTAACCAAAGAGCAAAGTAATCGAATTGATTTGATAAATGATTTACCAGGTTAACTCTTTGCCCAAAAATTAATCCAATTACTATAAGATCAAGCGACTAAATTCAACCAATATTCAATTACCACAAAAGAAGTTTGCAATAATCGTTGCATAATAAGAACTAAAACCTTTGCTCTCATACAAATTGTATAATTTAATTCCCAAGCTTTTCATACTAAATGCATACACTGAATACATTCACACACACACACACACACACACACGCACACACACATTTATTTACTTATGAATATTTAATACGGGGAATGTTGGTGGATGCCATCTGACCACAGATTGCCTTGGCCACAAGTCATAAAAGTATTAATGCCATTTTAAGTACTTCCGTAACGAAAACTAAACACACACACACACACACACACACACATATAGATAAACAAAACAACAAGCACATATGCATATTGGTGCAAAAAAGATGACACACACCCTCACCCACCCACACACACACACACACACACACACACACACACACACAGACATATGAGACTACGACAAACAGCGAAAAATGCAAAGCGCACTAATTCTAACTGCAGCATAAATTAAAGCGCTCATGAATAATAATTCAAGACATTCAACCAGCTAGGCGGTTCATACCACCAACAACAGCAACAACAACAACAACAACAAAAGCAGCTGCTACAACAACTGCAACAACATCGACCGAAAAACTATAACAGGAACAGCAACAGGAAACGCAGCGTCAAAAGCCACTTGAGTAAATGCGATTACATTAAAGAACGTTCCCAAATCCATTTTCGCTTTCATTTCTGTTTTACATTTATTTCTTATCATTTTTATTAAAATTAATCAAAATAGTACAAGAAATGAAACACTTAATATGAAATGTGTGAGTTATACATTGTGAACAGATTATAAATTTAAAATATTGAGAAAAATATGAATAAAAAATGAAATGATAAATACATTTGAATTTATATCTTAAATAACCAAAAATTATAATCTGCCAAAAATTCTTAATTTTTACAAATTATCGCTAGTTTTAGAATATTAATTCGAATATCAATATTAAAATATTGCAAAGTGCATAAAATTACGATAAATTCCATTTAAATAATATTTTGATAATAATATTGTAAACATTGTATGAACATTGACATTAATTTGAAAACTGTATTTGATTGTTATAACTATCAAGATACAATCTACGAAAAATCATCAAATACTTATTTGGATATTTATGATAATCACTTTGAAAGTATTTTAATAATAATTTCAAGTCTAACGAATATTTTAGGATTATAAAGAATAATTAACATTAAATTCTAGAAATTTGTGTTAATATTAATATAATTTTTTCTGGTGTAGGGAAAATAAATATATAATATGTATTTAAAAATAAGTTCAATGTTTATATATATTTAATGAACTTTTATAACGAATTTAGAATTAATAAAATGTTAACAGTATGCTTATCTACAATTTGAATCTTCATATAAATATTTTTAATTATTCTGATAATTATGTTATGGGATATTTTGTAATTTCTGGAATGTCGACTTGTTTGGTTTTCAGTCAGTTTCTATGTTTGTCGCAAAAAGCCAACTAAATTTTATAGCCGTTGTCATTATTTCATGTGCAGCGAAACGCCCACAGCTCCCACATCTCCCACATCTCCCACAGCTCCCAACTGCACACCTACAGCCGTCGCAATGCTGTCTGAATGCCTTACAGGACAGGACACCCCTGTATGCCACAAGCAGAACGTTGATCATACGCAGCGTTGTGCTTAAAATTTCAAATGCATGGCACTTTAGTGCAGCATTGGTGTGGTGGGGTTGGAAGGGGGGAGGGGAGTGTTTGTGTGTGAGATGACATCTCCTGCTCGCACTCACACGAGTGCTGCTGTTGTTGTTGTTGTTGTTGCTTGTGTGTGATTTTCATTTTCATATTTATTTATATGTTTTACGCTGGCTAAACTACAAGTACAAGTGCACACTTGTCTGCAGCAAAAGCAGCAGCAACAGCAGCAGCAACGGCAGCAGCAACAGCAACAGAAACAGCAACAGAAACAGCAACAGTATTCAGAGGGGATTTAAAGTGGTTGCAAGGGGGCTGAAGGGTTGGAGCTGTGCAACGAGGTCGAGCTCTGCGTTGGCTTTTAACGCTTCGCTTGGCATCGTCAGAGTAAGCGTCATCCCCACTCCGCTCCCCCTCCGCAACACCACTCTCCCCTTGCCCATTCCCCTGCCCCTGCCTGATTGCTTGTGCATTAATTTGAATTTAGTTTGTTGGTTTATTTTTTTTTTTTGTGTTTCATCTTTTTTTTATATTTATTTTTGGGCGGCTTTTGCTAATGTTTTGGGCAAGCCGATTTAATGGCGGCACATTAGTCTAGTCTGGAGGAGTACCTCTCCTCTGGTTCTGCGTCCTGTTGATGCGTCTGACTGGGCAATTCGTTGTATGTGTATGTGTATGTGTGTCTGTATGTATTCAGGCCACATTAGCAACTGAATCTTTATTTTAATGCAATTAACAACAAAGATATTTGCACAAGCTTATTCAACTGAATTATGTTCAAGCAAAGTGCAGAAATGTGTGTTAAGTGAATATCAAGTAAATTTATTCGGTGAATAGTCAAAGTTAATTTCTTACCACAAGATAACATATCGAAATTAATTTCAATTGAACTCATATTGAATATCATTAGTATTTACTCACATATATTGAATCAAAATATATATTTTTATTAAGCGATATTCTCAAATGGTCTGCGTAAAAGTTGTCATTAACTAAATTGTTTGCTTGTAAAGTCTGAAATATATTTTGTATAAATTAAAGCATTTAAATTTCTGAAGAATAATGAATTTGGTTTCTTGTATTTGCCCCATTTCTTGATGTATATCGTCTGTCTATATGGGCTAAAAGATGATTTTATTCAAGAGTAACTTGTTTCTCTCTTTCAGAGCACACTTTTCAACTTCACATTTATCTATGAGGTAAGAGTCTCAGGTATTGATTATTTCTACCACGGAAATGGAAGAGTTGTGGAGTCTGAGTATGAAATCTAAAGGTCATATACCAATTTATTCTCAAAGCCATAAACAAAATATATTAATTAAAAATAGAATAAAAGATACAAATTTAAATGTATATACCGAATTTATCTCATTGCAGGTATAAACAAAAATGTATTCACAAAATAAAAGTAACAGATTGCTAATACCAAATTGTGGTAAAAATGCATGCATGAAATATAGTTCGAAAATGCTAAAGTTTATTTTTCCCAAATAAAACAAAAATGCATTTCAGTTGGGAAATTGTCTGCCACATTAGCAAACATAAACTAATTAGTTTTTGGGTTGAGGGGCGATTATACATAGAGAGTACTGCAAATATTCAATATACCAGTTAAGATTGGACAGACTGAGTGCGTCAGATAAACGTTGCTCTGGCCAACATCGCTTAATTAAGGTTTTAGCAGTTGGCACTTTGTGGCTGTGTGAAACGCAACTAAGCCGCCCAATACCGCACACTCGCACACACACACACACAGGCACACAGGCACACACACAGGCACATCCCAAACTCAATGTAATTATGTGATAAATGCTTCAGGCCAAATCCATTCGATATCGCACAATAGCCATAGTTGCATTTGGGTAGCATCCAACAGCGCCAGAAAGTTAACCTGAGTGTGCCAGCTGCATATCAATTAACCCATTATCATTATCGATTTACCGATTTGCCAAAATGCCCAACTACCAATTGTCACTACAACAGTCAACGGCCAACTTGCAACTGCCAACTGCAACACGACTAGCTGCGCCTCTGGTTGGCATGTGAAATTTCAGTAATTAACATCCAACGCTTAATTCGTGGATCGGTTCCAGGCAGCTAAAACCAAAGATATTTCCACAACTCTTAAATGTGACTAATTGCAGTTGAAATGACCATTTTAAGTGGTTCCATAATCTTAAAGTAAAAACAATAATACGTTGATATTCCATTTTTGGTACTTTATTGCTTTTGCTTATAACTTTTCTCGTTTTCTGCAGATAAATTAACGTTAAACATAAGTTTTGCAAATGCAATTAATTCAAAAATAAATATAATTTTCTTATTTAAATTTAATTATTTTGATTTCTAATATAAATGCAGTATTATATTATACTTAATTTTTTATATTTATTTATATTACATTTTAATACAATTCAACAAAACTTTGTTTTTGTTACTAAGATGTCAACAAAATTATAATTAGGTCTTTTTATTAATGGTTTCATAAACTTCTAATAGTTTTGGCGGCCCACCATAAAGTACCAAAACAATTTATATAATAAGGATTTTCACCACGAACATACAATTCGTTCAGCCCCATGGCAACCCTGTCATATTATTTATAGATTTGTATACAACCCATGTGAAGGACAACGCGTAGGTGTTTTCTCCCGGGAAAACTAATGCGAAATGTCAATCAAGAGACTAATTTCGCCCAGCATTTTATCCTGTTCCCTTTTCGAACACAAACACAGGCATCTTTATTTAGCAGCTCATCGAAATTGATTTTTAAAAATAGATTAATGCGTGCCACATGCGATAGATGATGAATTTAAGAACTTCAGACACAAAAAAAAAGAAGCAAATAAAAAGCAACTTTTGCTTCAATGCGCAATGATGCATAGCAAAAAAGCAAAGAAAAAGAAAAAAAAACCAAGATAGAATGATCGATAAAATGTTGCGTAAATAAAAGATGTGATAATTTTGCTTCTTTTGAAAAACAAGAAATGCTCAAATAAATCCAATATGAATTCCTCCCAATCAGTCCCTATTATAAATATCTGCCTCTGCTTTTTGCCTTTTGTTTGTTGCATGCATATTTGTGTTATTTATTTGGACTCGCTGCGTTTACAGGATATTCGAGGGTATATTATAGTTACATAACTGTAATTGTTAAGCATTTAATTTGATAACGTAATCCAACAAGAACACCCCAAAAATATAAACAAGATGAAATATAAATATTAAAGCCTTTTAAATATATATCTTATTTACTACAGGGTATAATAAAGCCCGGTACTTCACCCGCCGGCAATTCCTTTTTTGTCTACTTTGTCTGCATGTCAATGTGAAAAATTGTATTTTTTACATTTCAATGAACTTTTAGTGCGACATTAACAAAACGCCGGGTAGCCAAGAAGGAACAAAAGAATAAACCGATTGACTCGAATTTTTGTACCAAATTCTTTTCATTTGATTTGTTTGTTGCGCTACAAAATAGCCTGCCATTTTTTTTACGGTCAACAGCAACAACAAGAAGAAAAAGTAATTGTGGACTTTCCCCTTGTCAATTTGACTTTTTATTTAAAATGCAACAAACGAAATCAAAAACAACTTGTTATCGATGTTGTCACTGTGCCATATTTTTTGAGATGATGAGGAGGCCTTCAATGGCTCTTTTCCTGCTGATGTCGTTCGTCAACATTTCGCTTGATTGACTTTTCGGGTTAAATTAATTAAGCGTGTGCTGTGCGTTTTTATTGTTGATTGAATGCTTGTGAAAATGATTGAAAGAAGAAAAGAACTTAAAGCTTAAAGCGAAATGAAAGTATTTTAAAAGTTAAAAAGTATATAGTTTTTTTTTTGACTTCAGGATGTTTAATTGCAACATGGTGAACAGAGATATGCAAGCCTTCCTCGACACGACAAAAGTTATAATTCACATGTTAACAAAAGTTACTGACTGTCCAAAAATAAGAAAAATAAACGGCATATTATAGATATACCTGATATAACTTAATTTTCATAATAAACTTTAACAATTATTTCTTAAATAGCGTACAATAAGTTTTCATAATCGAATTAAGCAGATAGTTTGCCATAAATTTACTAATAATTTAATTTGGCATTCAGACATTTATTTCGACGCTAATTACAAACAATTAAACTTTTAATTAGTTTTCAAACAAGCAACAGTCCAACAACAACAACAACAACAACAACAACAAAATGATAAATAAAAAAAACCAATGTGTGTGCATAGGGATAAGCACAGTGAATGATAAATTGGGAGATGGACTGAAGTTGCTGTTTGCTGTAGTTATTTTTGATGTTGTTATTCATTTCGTTGCATATGCAAATTTTATAATTTTTTTTTATCTAACTGAAATGCAAACTCGCATTTCATTTATAGCTGCGCAGGCAAAAACAAACAAATAAAAAGCAGCAGCAAAAATAAGCATGAAAATGACATAAACAAATCCCAGCACTGATTGACACTCAACTCAAAATAAAGAAGAACGAAAAAAAAAAACATTTGAAATGGAAATTGGCTAAAACTGAATGGATATAAGCAGCTACCAAAATGAGATGCTTGGCAACAAAATCGGAGCTAATCAAATTTTTGTACATTGCACATCAAATGTCAAATGTTCTGGTCGTTGTTGTTGTTGTTGTTGTTGTTGTTATTATTATTGTTGTTGTTGTCTACATTTACTCAATGCGGATGCTAATTGAAAGAAAAAAATAAATTTTCTGCTGCCAATGCCAGGCAATTTAGTTGCCAGTGATGATGGGTAGTAAACCGAATAAATGAAGACAACTCAAAAGAGAGCCCGAAAATACATTTACGGATTAGTAATAAAGAAAGTCTTAGGATAAAGTGCTTGACTTAAAATATACTCTGGATTCAAAATATGCATAATATTAAAGCTCGATAGAAATATAAATGCTTAACCCAAGAAATAGGTTTGCTGGGATACCTAATGGCTCAGAAGCTATTGCGATATATCTAACTAGTTGGCAGTTAATAATAATATTAATAATGTTGACAAAATTCTGCAAGATTAATAATTATAGGCAATTAGTAGCTTTATTTAATTGGATATTAATAAAATGATAGTTTTAACTATTCACTTAATTCCAACTATTTAATCATTTTAAAACATTTCGTTACTCAGATAATCTTTTTACAGTACTTGCTAAAATTCCTTGGGATTACTGCCAAATCTCATGTCAAATAATGATCATCTTTTTTATGTACTGAAAGAGAACCCAAAACCAATTGGAAATAATAAGTGAATATATTTGTATTCTACTTTAATTGTATCGAAAAGGAATAAATATAATTAATTTTATAACTACTTTTACATTTATTATTATTATTAAACAGCCAGAAATGGCTCTTAGTTGATTTTAAACCCATAAACATTTTGAAATACTTGACTTTCGATTAATAGTTGTTTTTTTTTACAGCAGAGATATGTAAGTGAACACCGCACCCCATCAGCCCCATCAGCCACATCAGCCCCCTCATCCAGCCACCCACCCATCCCCTTGAGAGCGAAGTCGACATCTGTGCTGGCTCAGCAGTTGGAGCAAGCTGCGGGCGGGTTAAATGTCCCAGTGTTGACCGGAAAAACGCGGGAAATTAAGGATAATGTAATTTATTGATGCATTGTAAAAGTTAAGCTCGAGTCGCCATTGCTCCTGTCTCGTATAAATTACAATTTGACAGCCTGGCGGCGGCGACACACCGTCGACAAAGATACAACCCAAAAGAGAGTGAAAGAAAAAAAGAGTCAGCGTGTGAGAAAGAGAGAAAGAGAGAGCGATACACAGAGGACAGAGATAGAAGGTGTCAGGGTAGGGTGAACTTTTGTAAAGTCATGCGGGTAGAACAAAATGTTCATAACACTTTGTGCCCACAATTTTTCGCACAATTAGCAACTTTGTTGTTGCCACTCACACATACACATACATACACACACGCACACCCAACCACACACACTCGCACACACTTGATTTACATAAAAGCATTGACGACAAAATTATATCATATTTTTATATGCTTCTGCACGTTTCAAAATATTTACACAATCAAAACAGGGAAACTGGCCAAAATTCTAAACATCAACATAAACAGAGGCGATAGAATTTTTATTAAATTAATTAGGGAACATTTTGAACATGATTGATTCAACTCATTCAAATGAATCTGATTAATAATTGAGTTATTAAGCTAGTTCGATATAAATAAAATAAAGTACATTTTCAAACTCCTTTGTAAAGCTCTCCATGAAAACGAACCCCGACGGGATTTAAAAAAAAAATGGGAGTAATGAAATGAACTGAACTGAATTGCAGCCAACAGAAAAATTGTTTAAAAAAAATTCAATTGGTAATAAATTAATATTTAAAATAAAAAAGCTCTAGCTCTATTTGAAATTAGGGGTTTAGATTCCGCGTGGTTAAAACTCGGCTCAATCATTTATTTGCTTCCCTACATAAAATGTGTAAGTTTTAAGCTATTTACCAACTTTATTTTGTTTCGAGTTCCAAGTTAAATTCTGACACGTATTTATCATTCCATGTGTTTCCGTATAATTTGTTATTACGCACATTTTTCCATAAAGACTTTCTTTTTTTGTTGTCTTTCTCACTGGCAGCCAATTATGTGAGACAATAAAAAAAAAACACGAAAAAAATGTGGACAGTTTAATTTGCGAGAAATATTTTTGCTGACCTCTCATACACATCTATCGTCTCTCTCTCTCTCTCTCTCTTTATCTCTCTCTCTCTTTCTCTTTCTGTCTTTTGATAGTGGGTAGTTTGCTGGTTTGAAGCGCACAGAGAAAAACCTTTTAGTTAGTTACGACATTTTTGTCGGAGCTGACCAAACAATCAACACTTTGTTCAGGATATACACACACACACACAGTACACACACAGTACACACATATGTGAGTGTAGCCAACTGCCTTTAGCTTTAATTTCAAAATATTCGAGGCGTTGGCTTTTATTTTGACTATTTATAACACCCGAAACGACCCGCTCCGTAAGCGCCTTCGAAATGTAAGTGTTCGCATTCCAAGCATGTGGAAACTGCAAAATAGATGCTCAGCAGCTGCAGTGCCCCCTATTTTAGCCAAACACCCCCTCATTGCCCCACTGTCCGTCTATCAGTTGCAACTGCAACTTTCTGCGAAGCCCGCAGCTCGCATACTTTTGGCTGTTGGATGTTGGTTGTTGGATGTTGGTTGTTGGCTGAGTTCACATGCCGGGACATAACTAACAAGTTCGCCGCTGCTTTGCCAGCAAGCAGCTCGTATTTCAGGAGAAATGTACACACGCACACTCATAGAGTGTGTGTGTGTGTGTGTGTGTGTGTGTGTGTGTGTGTGAGATACTCAGCCTTGGCTGGCTTAGCAGTGAGATTTATGTGGAAATTCCTAAAAGAAATCCAAGTCAATTACTTGCTTAATTATTTCCTTTGAAATTTATTGATTTTTTACTAAAGGAATTTGCGCAACGCTTTGCTTCGCTATGTATTTGTTCTGTCTGGAACTCAAGTCTTGACTGCAATGTTAAAATGAAATCAAATGAAATGAGATGGCAACAACAACAACAACATCAAGAACAACAACAACAACAACATCAAGAACAGCAACAACATTTCTAACAAATATAGTAAAAATTAAGCGAATTAACACAGCAAATAAATCGCATTTGATGTTTAAGTTTTGCCTTAAACTCGCACAATTTATCTGGAACTTAAGGTCTTTGGAAATAATTACTAATTTAGCAAATTTATTTAATAAATAATTAATTGCTCTATGCAAAGCTGCTTAGCCTTCAAATTATTTAATTAGCACTTAAAAGCAATTTTCAAATCATTGCGTTTTATTCGATTAATTCTGTTTACTAATGGAAGCCAAATTACAAATATGCATTCCCCGAAATTCGACTGATGGCACTTAATTTTATCTTTATAAAATTTAAAATAAATTAAAATGGTTTTTTTCACCCACAAAAATGAACTGTTTTATATACATGTCAAATAAAAGTGAATTAAATTTGTAACATTAATGTAACATTTTTGATTATTTTCTGTTTTAAAGGAAGGTAATGGTGTGAAATTATAATATGTAAAATTTACATAAAAATAACAACTTAATAATGTTTTCAGACTTTGCTTATAAAAAAAAAAAATAATATACGTCAAAGAGGTGTCTCCACATGTTCTCTATAAAAATTTGGTAATCCAATCATTAAAAGGTTATCTCGAATTGACCACTGACCCGCGACACGTATATTGGAGCATGTTCGTTCTGGAATAAGGCTATTGGGTCAGGTTGATGATTCATAAATTCACCAACACTTCGTCGAACATGATTATATATACACCAGAGCTTATACGATTTTTAAAATCGCTGTCCTGTTGTGATGGCTGAGTGCAGCCCAGATCATGGGTGACCCACATCCACATATTTGAGTAGGATGAAATCTCTTCTACTTCTTTAAATCATGCAAGTAATAATTTAAGCCATTTAAAAAATCGATATTAAATTTTATCTCATCAGAAAATAACACATTTTGCCATTTCCTGCAAATGTGTTGTTCTTTAAAACTAAACTGACCATGTACTTTTTATACTTAAATCCCTATACAACACCATAGTTTTTTCTCCAAAGATTAAAAAATGACTGCCTTTAATCGAATTTCTCACTCAAACTACCCTAAAAAACACAAATATGCAAAAATCTTAAACAAAAAACTAACGGAATTTTCATTGCGTTCGTTTATAATAATAATAAATAATAAAATAATAAAATTACCGTAATAAAATGCATAAACAAGGTCCCGTTATGCTTTGTACACCATAAACATCACAGCAATTAATCGAATTTCGGGGAGTGTAAAGGAGATAAAATACGATGCAAATTGTAATTAAACTGGGTTATAAAAAAAGCTGTTTGGTTGTCGACAAATGAGAAATCAAAGGCGGCATAAATCCATAAAGCTTAAGTTTTATCCAATAATTCATGTGTGAAAGTGTATTTCCCAACTTTGGCTTTTTCAGTCATCAGTGTCAGGAAGAACCACACAGATTTGGGCTTTGACAAAGTCAATGAGCCTTATATTAAAGATCAAAAAGAATATATACCTTCTAAATATTTGATGGTTTAATGAATTTTATTGCCTTGCATTGCCTTTTCAGTTGTTTAAAACACGTGCAAAAAAGGGAAATATTAAATGGTTTTGAGCTGGGTTCAAGTGTTTGCTCAACAATGCGTATGAGTAATATGCATATAAAGAAACGCTTTAATGAATTTTAGTTGTTAAAAAACAATTTTATGTTGATGGCTGTTAAAGTTATGAATTATTATTCGCAAATTATGCGCGCCGCTTTTTATTTTGAAGTATTTGACGCAGTCGATGCCTTTGTGGAATTATCGCAACGTGTTGCACATAAATAATGGTATTTTAACCGTCGCAAACACATGTTAAATGTTTTTAACACAATCAAAGTTTTCACTCTCTCTCTACCTCTACATTTATATAGATTACTTCCACTCGTTCTAAAATTCTCTGTCGAACTCTTACAATTATTTCAATGCCCTGCTGATGACATTCCCAAAGCAAAGTTTTTTATTCGACGCGATTGCAGTCAGGAGTCCCTGGAGCAGCTCAACAGATTTAGCACAGCATCATCAGTTCAAACAGCTTGCACGCTTATAATGGAACGAGTTCCAAAAACCGGTTTCGACAACGATTTGGTAATTATTAATATTAATGAATTTAATATCGCTCTTTTTCTATTTAATAAATATTGGAAATTAGTGTTACACATTATATAATTAATTTAGAATTTATAATACAAATATAATTAACTTTTATAGTAAATCATTTAATAAAAATAAAAGAAATAAATGTAAAAACCATTAAGATTATTATTAGAAGTCAAATAATCTTATTTTCTTAAAAATATAATTTCGTCCAGACAAAATATCTTTTTGTTTCAATCCCCAATCCCCGAACCCCAAAGAAGAATTTTTTTTTCCCACTATTTTTCGTAATTGATTTTATTATAGTTATATAGTCTCAAAAAATAAGGTCAATTAAGGTGAAATAAAATTATAAATAAATTTATATTTATTTTAAATTCAATTAAAAAAAAAATGGAAATAATAAATAAAGTTTATTTACAATTTGTTGGGGTATTTATTTTCAAAATTGTTCCAACATTTGTTGTATGGTCTGGGGAAAACACAAAAAAAAAGAGAGTTGGGTTTTTATTATACTTCAAAATTTGTTGAGAATTCTTATTTCATTTTCACCTACTTTTTCTTATTCCTTCAGGGAACATTTAAATTATATTGAAATTGCTTGCAAGCATCTCAAAAAATTACGTTTACTTCGAAAGAATTTAAAATTCAAATGAAAAATAAGTGAAATAAATGTGAAAAGAATCGGAGGCTTGGTGTTCAACAAATATTCAGCCTAAAGTTGTAAGCCAAGGCAAAATACGAAATTCAATTAGTTTGCAGCTAAGACAATTTGCTTGTTGTCAACCCGCAAAAGTATGCAACAGTTGCGAGCCTTGGCGAATGCGAAAGCAAACTTTGTGGGAAGAAAAAGTTTTTCAGTTTCAATTCAAGCACACAAAAACAATACCAAATAGCGATGAAAACATTCTGTGGATCACTTCCAAGCAACGGGCAGAGCACATATAGGAACCAGAACCAGAACCAAAACCAGAACCAGTCATAGCCATGGCCATAGCCTGTGCCATGGGCACAATCAGCGAGTTGCGGCAATTGTTTACAGATTCAGGAATCTTATAGCAAAACGGTTCTGTTTGTTGTTAGTGTTGCATTTGTTTGCTTGTTGTTGTCCACTGTAAATTTTTAACAGGGCTCTTGCCAACGGCCACCGTCAACGGCAGCCACAGCGCAAATCTCTTTATTGGATTATCCTGCAAAATTTACGCGGCATTAAAAGCGGCAACTCCATCCTCCAACCCAACGCCCCCTTACAGCCATCAGGCGCCAAGGGGTTAAGGCACAAGGTGAACCCAACACACACACACACATACACAAATAGCAACAGCAACAACAATATCGTTAAAAAGAAAACAGAATACAAAAATGTGGCGAAAAACGAAAACATTTATTTACATTTTAAAGGTCGACGCTTCCATTAGCCCAAAATCCATTAGCGTGCCGCATATTTTCGGCGCATTGCCTACTTACAGGACATTTAAAGTTTAAGCCCCTTCCAACTGCCAAATGCAAAGCAGCTGCAAAATCTGTACCGGCCAAGAAAACAAAAAAAAAAAAAAACAAAAATTGTAAAAAGCGCCAAAGGAATTTCCGCTAGTTGGTCGACCAAAAAAGAACAACAAAAAAACTCGAATTCAATTTGGTAACTGTAGGCAAAAAATCAAATATGTTGAGCAGCACAGCTGCACGTGGACTTTATTTTTTTATGAAATCGCGGAAAGCTTTCCAGGGAGTTGCCGCACACGTTAGATAAACCTTTTTCAAGTCCATAAGGCCAAATGAGTTTTCCCTTTTTCCCCCCCTTTGTTTTTAGTGCCACTCGACGGCTATGACTGAATTGATATGAAGTTGGCTAGAAATTAAATACCACCACGAAGTGTAGACAACATGCGTTCATTTAGCTCAGGAATGTCCACTATCGCCATTGGAGGGGCTCATCATTCATGGACTTAAGGACGACAGCTTTGAGAACAATTAATGAGGAAAAGGTTTGTGTTTTTATTGCAAATACAAAGTGTGTTGACTGCCACAAACTTCGAATTGCACACATGCGTTAATTCAATAAAATAAATTAAAATATAAATAATAATAAATATAATAATAAATAATCAGAAGAATCTTAGGCAAGCCGAGCATTAAATAAAATGCTGACATCGGACATCGTTCCGAGTTTGAAATATTATTATTTATTTACTTCAAAGTAAATTTGTTCATAGGTTTTGCAGATGTGACAAACATTTAAAAAGACAATAAAGAAAATATGTGTTTCAATGCTTACTGTTTGACATTATTCATTTCATTCATTGCGAATTTTCATTTTATTATTGGGATAAATACTGATGTAAATTGAACATGATAATTGAACAAATTGAGAGCAGTTATCAATCCACAAATGAATTACAAACACTCTCGTTTAAACTATGTTTTTTATCCGTTGGTATAACAGAAAGCGTTAGTTGCCATAACTACAGTAATTCAATATGACATAGAAATCAAATAAGTGCAAGAAGAAATCACAAATGCCATTGAGAAAGTTTGCTTCTGTATGTGTGTGTGTGTATGTGTGTGTGTGTGTGTGTGTGTGTAGATGAAAATTCACATTTAAATGCTATTGCTTGCTATTTATGATTTTTCTATTACAATGCGAATTGTGAAGGGAAACCCCTCAACTAAGGCAGTTCTAGATATGGGAGCATTTTGCTTTACTTTCAGCTCTTTCTCCCCCCTTCAGTGTATTATCAAAATGCAAATGCATGTTTCGCATATTTAATGCGTAGTGTGTATACACGCAAAACTGTATTGCGATATATGCACATAAATACAAAAACGAATATAAAGGGGAGCAGTATATGGAAAATTCTTTTTGTTACCCGCAGCTGCATCAACACAATGGACCTCACCACAAGCCACCCTTCCGATGCCACCACCCAATCCATCCATCCATTCAAAAGGAGCCCTAAGAAAAACCCACGCATGACAAAATACCAAGTGGCAAAAAGGGTAAATATTTCGAGTTGGGTTTTACGTTTTCTCATACCCTATATTTATCAAAATCAAAGTACAAAATAAAAGAGGGTATTATAATTAATTACACAAATAAAATTGAAAATTTACCAAGATTTATTGCAATGATTAATGAAAGAAAAGAAAAAGCATTCTTTATGTTTTTTTTTGGAATAACATGCAAAGCGATTATAAAATAATTAAAAGCAATTTGAAAGCAAGATAAATCTGAAAAGGATATCTCTGCCTCAATCACTTTTTACAATCATTTTTTTCTATGTTTTTTTTTCCTTTTTTTTCTGGCATTTTACTCTTTCGGCCAGCAATGACTTTTTACAATTTTCATATGAAATGAACCATTAAATTGAATTGGCATTAAAATTATGTGTGTGAGCTTGTATGTGTGTCTGTGTGTGCGTGTGTGCGCGTAGTGTGTGTGTGTGTGTGTGTGTGTGTGTGTATAGCTGCTGATAATGCATAGAGCTGGAGAGAGGAACTTCTCTCGCTTTTGGCACTTTGCATACGCCGTCGACAACACAAAACCATCCAACTTATTTGCATTTTTATTACAACAACAAAGACGCAGTTGGTTGCTTTGCCATATGCACAAAAACGAAGAAATGTGTAATATAAATAAAATAAAATATAAGAAAATTCCAATAAATGTTTGTTAAGTATTTTTGAATTGAGTTTCAGTCGCATACAGTCGAATATATATAAATGTGTGTGTGCGAGTGTGTGTGTGTGTGTGTGGCGCATTAGACATTGGTGAATAGCAAACGGACTTTCATCCTAGGAAGGATTGGCACACCTGCTGTTTCTCATAGCAGCAATAACAGTAAATCGCATTGCCTGCGACAGCTGACATGATAAGAAAATTAGGTATTTGCTCTATGAAGCATTTCCCTATATATTTTCCTTTTGATCATCAATCGTTTTATTACGCTAATTATAGGTACAGCATGTGAAGAATATATTTTTAGGCTCTTTAAAAATGCAAATATACAATTTAAGGCAAACAACTAACATAAATAAAAATAACTTTTAAGCAAAAAAATATGCGAAAACTAGTTATGTCAAATTTTAAGTGTATCTGCAAATAACTAAATTAAAATAAAATGTACTAAATTTAGCATTATATCAGATAAAATACATCAAATGTGATATATTTTTTTTTAATGATTTCAATGCCTTTACGTAATTTTTATTAAATTTGTTAGGAGAGCCTAAAAATTCTTAAGAGTTAAAAAGAAAAAAATGTTAAATATATATAATCATGATGATTAAGCTAGACGGTCAACAAATACAAAAAAAATTATGAATTATAAATAAAATTGAATGAAAATTTTGTTGCGCAAATTTAATTATATAAACAAGATCAAAGATTAATTTATTTATGAAAAAACTCACCTACTATTTTACTTGCTTTTAAACACACAAAATAGTAACGTTAATTGACAAATTATTTTAATTTGATAGTTTTTAAATAAATTATAAATATAACTAAAAAGTAAAATATAAATAAAAATAATGTATACTTTTCCATATATACATTTTTTTAAAAATATATTCCTAAATATTTTTAAAAAATATAAATGCAGATCACATAGATCGACATAGCTTTTCTGTAAGTAGTTCTTTTTATTAAATTATATGAATTTATTAATTATTTCAAATGTAAATGCTTAGATACAAAAATTATAATATTTATTTACATGTAAGTAATAATTTGTCTGCGTTTTAGAAAAATTCACATTCGCTAATCTTGCTGTATTTCAGTCACATTTTCTTGGTCTACAGCTCTTATCTCCCCCTCTCCCTCTCTCTATCTCTCTCTCTCTCTCTGTCTCTGTGACTGCTTAGTAAAAGTCTGCTTTAAGTCCTGCACTTTTCAGATCATTACAAACTGCAGCTCAGGCGAAAAGATAAATAATTTATATACGAAGAGAGAGAGAGAGACTGAGAGAGAGAGAGAGAGAGAGAGAAAGAATGAAAAACTTGAAAAGTTGTGAGCAGCACGCACAACATCTGCAAGAAGCATAAAAACAACAGTTGCAATCAGCACAATTCGAGGAAGCAGAATTATATTTTTCTCTTTGAGACCAACTTCCAGCGATAACAACTGGGAACAGGAATTAGGGACATCGCTGGGAGCAGTTGGGAGATTGCTGGTGGGAACGCAGAATGCATCGTGAAGTGGATTGTCCTTTTTTTGAGGCATCGTTGTCATGGTCACGTGCCGTACTGCTCCCGTTGAGTGATGTTGTTGTTGTTGTTGCAGTTGCAGTTGCCTCGCACGAATGGACTAAATGCCTGCCATGATTTTTCCGCTTTTCATGTTATCCATGTTTTCCCAGCCACGCCGCAACAATTGTCGCAAACAAGCCAGAAAAGTGGCATCAACTTTCGCAGCCACTCGGGCTTAAAATGCTCCAGGCTCCGCTGCGGTTCGCCATTGATAACTCCCAGCACTGAGTTGCTCGGCTCAACTGACTCGACTAATGCAAGGTCAGAGCCAAGGGCAACGAGCCTGGTTTCCCCCTGCCTCACATCTAGCAGCTATGTCAAGGGCATGGATCAATAGGTCATGTTTTAATTTTAGGTAGCGAAAATCAAAAATATTTCCCAAACTAGGAGTTCGCGGAGCGCGATCCAATTCGATTTTTCCTACTCTACTTAAATTAAGTTATGTATTTATTTGTAGAATGAAAGCCAATCTATGAGGTTGGGAAACATACATATTTCAAGGTATTAACAATATATAAATGATGAGTATTTCAAAATATCTATGAAAATTAGATGAGTCACGGTTCATACAAATAGTTGAGTTTAGTAAGTGAAAAACAAAATGGTTTAAATTTCTATCTGTTTCAAATTTCTTTCGAACTGCCTAATTTTTGAAAATACATTATTATTTCTTATATATTTCGTCTTATCTTCAAACTTTTATTATTTACTTTACTTTTTAATTACAATATAAAATCTTTTAAATTGTATATTTAAAATGTGTTGATGATTTATTATGAACGTAATTTTCAATAAAATTTTGTTTTGATCTCCTTTGTTTGGTTCTCGTCACCTATAATTAAATTACTGCCTGTTTTTTTTATACAACTACATTTTTAATTTAACAATTACATTTTATATTATAAAAATGTTCTGTATATATTATCTAAGCTAAGTTTTATTTTATGGGTGATACCAGAACTCTCAGATGTTTTCATAGTTTAATGGATTACAATAAATAAATATATATACAATATTTCTCATCTTATTATTTCCATCGTGTTTAAGAAAAGAAAGACAAAACGATATTTTCATAAAACTCAGAAGTTGGCAACCCATTAAGAGCAACAGGCGTATAGCAATAAAAAACCAATGGAAAATTAAGAAACTGCCAGAAAATTGTAGAAAGCAAGGGTAAAAAATGAATGAATAAAAATGTTGGACTTATGTTTCATAAAGAATCTTTTTGGCATTAGGAGATTTCCTCTTTGCTTTGACAAAACTTGAGAATATCTCGAGTTTCATTTGGCATAGTTTGGGTTATCAAGTTATCTTCAATTAGCTGAATGAAACGGCCAGATACTTTAAGGCAAGTGCCTCAATTGGGCCAATTAAGCTGCTGTAGCATTTTCATTAGCCAAATGCACATTTTATGGCCCAAAGTCATTTTCAATTAGCGCATCTCTTGCCAGAGAGACGACATCCACAATATAATTTTGGGGCAAAAACTTTGTTTTATGACTTGTGGTTTCGCCGCAAAATAAACATTTACGTAATGCTCACAGTTTGTCTCTCTGCTCTTAGCATGTTATGCAAAAGTTGTAAATGCCCCAAAACCGTCTCCCCCAATTCCACTTCCACTTCCTCCCTTCTAGCCAAAAAATCTCAGTCCCGAAATCCTGTTTTATGTCGCTGTGTCCCACAAAAAGTTGCCGCAGTAATAAAGGAGATTACCTACACATAACATGTGAGTAGCCTCAAAAGACGAAAATTATTTTTGCCATTTTTTTTATATTTTTTTTCTATTATTTTTGTCTTCGTTTTCTTCACTATTTGTGCTCCCGACGACACCACAAAAGCCAAAATTACTGAATGGGAACCGCTTTTGAGGCCAAAAACTGCAGTTGCAGCGGCCTGCAAGAAAATTTGAATTGTAACTGGTAGTTAGGAGGGGGGGGGGGGTGTGTGGCCTAAAGAGAGGTAAATATATAATATAAAAAAAATACATATATATATATATATAGAGAGAGAGAGAGAGAGACAGCGAGAGAGAGAGAGAGCAAGTGGGCATTTGGTCAGAAATTTAAATCTGTGTTGGCGAAAATTTAAGTGAATTTTTTGGGCAAGGGTCAAGGATTAAGCCAAATGGTTATGGATAGCAATAAAATGCTTCTGGCTCGGGTGCCATGGTAGGTAATCCGCATAGACTTACCAGATGAGACCAGCTTGACATGCATTCCATGTAAATGCTTGAGACAATAGAAATTCTCAAATTCCCTCAAACCATTTAATTTCGCGTGAAAAATATGGTTTTGGTAAGAGTACTGAAAAAAATCAGGCATTTTGTTGTCCTGTTCGTGTTAAGATTTGTAAAATGCCTTTTAAGTAACTTTTTAATTGAGATTCTAAAATTGGATACTAATTTAATATTTAAGTAAATACAAAAATGAGTAAACAAGCCAGAAAAACTTGGATTTAGTCGGTGGACAAGCTTGAATTAAGATTTTTTATCATTGATTTTAATTTTCATTAAACACACTTTTTATTCAAAATTGTAGATTTTAATTTACGGGGTACATATTTGAAAACAAATTTACAAATAATAATTTACTAAAAGTTGTCAAGTAAACTTCTATTTTTAATTTAAGATTTTATATTGAAACAAAAATTAAAAAATTACTTAATGTTCCCAAGTTGAGTTCCTTATTAAACTTATTTTTATTCAACTTATTTCTACATTTTTTAGTCTTATTTATACAAGCAAAATCTTGACTTAAGTTTGTAGTTTTTAATTTTCTGTGAAATTCGTAAGATATGATATAAATTGTGAGACAAATAAAAGATTTACTTAAAAAATTTACGATTTTTATTTACAAATTTTTTGCTCCGTGAGAGAATAAATAAAATAGATAAAATTGCATTTATTTTGTATATTTTTTTAGTAACTTAATTTAAGTTTAGATATATTTATACTATATTCCCATCAATTTCTTTTTCGCTCTTAGCAAATGTGTTAACGGTAAGTTTAAAATAATCTTATATATATTAGAAATAAATTTCACATTTCTGCTGGTTGGCAAAAAGTCGTTGGCTTAGCTTTTAATTGCAATTAAAAAGTTGTGACAGCCGCACACTCCACATCCCTCTCCCACATCCCACTCTTACCTCCCTCTGAGCACCACTCAATGTTGATAGTGTGTCCCCAATGTCCAGTGACACTCATAATGGCAATGCCAAACAGCACAGCTGTCCAAGAAGGGGGTTGGGGAGTAGTTTGGCTCAAAACTGAGAATGTGGATGAAAGTCAATCCCGCCCGGAGGAACCACAAAATGGTCATGCAACAAAATTGCTGGCATAAAACAAGCAAGGCTAAAGTCAAGATTCTCACTCTCTCACCCTCTCTCACTCTCTCACCCTCTCTCTCTCTCTCTCTCCCAGTCTCTCTCTGGATTTCAGAGACTTGGAAGTTGAAACTCTTTTAGTGGCTGTCCTGACCAGGCTGCAGACTTAATGATTTTTGGCTTAAAGTTTACCAGTTAGCAGTATTTTTGCAAGTAGTTAAGATTTTATGAAGCAGCGCCGCCCCCAATGGCATTGTTTTTGCATTCGGCCCAGTTACTTGACTTCCTCCCCTCCTTTCTCTTCCTCTATCTCGATCTATCTCCCTCTCGCTCTGTCGTATTTTATATGGTTTATCAACGGGGTTTTGGAATACGTCGCCAGAAGACGGCAAGCACACAAGCAGCAAAAAAAAAACAGCACAACAAAAACAAAAAAACCATCACAAAATATAACAAAAACTTGATAAAAAGTTTTATCATAACAATTTGTGTTTTACTGCGGTCTAGGAACAATGGACCAAGTGTCCCACATGGGCGAGAGGTTGCCTGGAATTTTCTTTAAGCAAATTGTAAGTGCAACTTTTGCAGTAACCGAGTCCAAGTCGAAGTCGCACAGCGAAATGTAACAAATACCAAGGCTCCATTTAAGTTGAGTAAACTTGTGACACAAATAGCACAAAAATGTTAAATAAAGATTTTGCTTATATATTCAAGTTAAAGTTAAGATAAGTTCTTCGAAAAATATTACAAAATTACAACAGAAAAATTGCAGTTCTTATTTTAAGTGTTTATCTTTCACAGAAATCATTTTAAATTAAGAGTGTTAAACTAACACTTTTTAAAACTATTGTGAATTGTTTTTAAGTAACTTGCTGCTGTCCATTATTTCTCGTTATTTAATTAATTACTTTCAGAGTTTACAACGTCAGTTTTAGTTACTTTTAATGCCAATTTAAAGACAAAAATTTATATTTTCCTCTTTGTTGTTAGTGTTGCACTGTTACTCTCAAACTGTATGATCTGTTAGCCGAGAAACCTACCCAAGCGTTTTCAGCCCATTTCTACTTTTAAATTCTTAATTTTCTCAACATTTTCTTATTTTAGATACATAACACTTTCTGATTTCAGTCCTTGTAATGTATATACAATTTCAGAATAAACAACAAATCATTTTTATTTCAGATTCTTTTTATTTAATTATAGCTAATTTTGTCTTGAAATACACAAAATACTCTCCAAATACACAATTACTCTCCAACAATAATTGTTACGATCCATTTATCAGTGACACGCACCGACGAAGTTGTCAAACCATAAGAAAAGCTTTCACCTACATATTGGGTCTTTGAGCCACGCAAAAATTATAACCAACTGTCGACACAGCAGTGGAATTGAACAAAAAAAAACTTGAAAATAAAAAAACTTATTAAATAAAGAGTTGACATGTCCAGTGTATAGTAGAACGATCTCACATTAACATAACATGTTTGTAAAGATTCTCTTAAATTCATGACTATTACGATGCTGATTGTAAAAACCCATATGGAGTCAATTAACAGGAATAACCCACAAAAATCATTTAAGCTTTTGGTTTTGTTTTTTGAAAGTGACAATTGGCATAGGGCCCACTGTGCGCCGCTGAAGCCAAGTTCGCCATAAAACCCTCTGGGCTGCCTGGGCTCCGATCAGTTAGCTTTTGGCGCTTTGCCCAAGCGATCGTCGTCGCATTGTTCAGTTAACGGCATTTGCCACTGTAGTCGTAACGTAAACATAATAATAATAATATAACGGGTTTTAATTTTAAATCAAGTGTATTTGTGCAATATAAGTTTACAACTACCAAAATTATCTAAGTGAAAGAGATATTTAAAAACAGTTAAGTTTGTGTGTGTTTCTTTTATTACATCAACAACAACAATAACTTCAACTTCAACACCAGCTGTGAATCAGCATTTGCCAAGAGCAGAGTTGAAGAAGCAGGGGAAGCTTTTATCAGCTGTTGCATAAAAGCACCACCAAAACATCAGTTAACTGTTAACAGTTAATGAGCAGGTAAAATTCCCAGCATGTTGCCAACGGTCCATTGCAACAACAGCTGCGCAACCGGCTGAATGCGAGAGACAGAGACAGGGAGAATGATAGAGGGGGGTGGTGTGGATGCAGCAGAAGAGCCCAACGAAGGTTAACAACAAATGAGTGTGCACAATCTGTGCTTTGTCTACAGAGATAAACAGTGTTAGAAGGTAAATAGAACTGAATCCCAAAGTGAATGACATATTTTTGGTATAATTTATACAAAATATATGCAAATATTTTTAAATTTGATTTGAATAATCAAGTGATTGACATTTTGAAAATTTAAAACATGTACCAAAAATGTTGCTTTACAATTTTCATTTAAAACATTTGATTTTTAAAACAACATTGTAAATGTAGCACAAAAACATTTGTAAGAAACATTTATTAAATTTGATGTCTTTGTAAATTTAAATTTTATTGTTTGCAATTTTGAATGGCGCTTTGTGTTTTTATTTAATTTATGCGCATATTTAAGCAGCTGCAATACAAATTTATATTTATTTTAAAAGGCCAAAATTCATATGGGTTTTTTGTATGCAGGTTAAAAAACTTTATCAGAAGTGTACAGAGGGGAAGGCAATGGATCAGGTGCCTCCGTTTAACTTGACAATGATTAGATTAAAATTTATATGAAAATTACAAATTCGGAACTTTAAGAAAAAAAAGCGTACGTACTTAAAGTTGTTAAATTTATACACCAAATAATATAATAATTTATGGCTGACTTCGCTGAGTTATGAATAGCATATTAAAACAAGATTGCTGAGTAGCTACTCACAGAAGTGAAGTACTACAAAAATTAATTGATCGAATCAATAGATTAAATTATTGCTTGATCAGGCCATGAGTATTAACCATACTTCTACAAATTTATAAATATATATATTATCAGGCTAGACGAAAAATATGTCTTGGTTAAGAACAACAAAACGTTATCAGGTTTTTGCATTGTTTAAACTCGTTGAATAGTGGCGTATACGCAACATTGACAGACATTAATATTGGACTTTGTTGTTCTGCAGTCTTTTCGGGCGATCTGTTTTTTTTTTTTTTTTGGAGACGCGCGTAACAAGCGCGCCGTGAAACACGTTTTTGCATACTAATGCGAATCTCCGGAAATTATTTATAGCCAACAAGCGTCTGCTTAACTGGTTTACCAACACCAAATGGCCATAGCAAAGAAAACTTATTAACTTTGATAATGTTAGTAGATCTATATTCAAATCTATAGTAATAATAATTATTGGACGATGAGAAAAACAGGTAAAAAGTAATACTGTATTATTGACACAATTACAAATCGAATAATAAAAGAATAAAGTAAAAAGTGCTCTGCCTGGGCATTTGTTGTTCAAAGTGCAAGATTTCCAATCCATTTTTGATTTTTTTCTAATGAAAATTCAAAAATCGTAATTATAAAAGAGGTAGAAAATAATTTTTATCAGTCGTCTGCCATTAAAATTTGTTGAGAATAATTTTCTGTATTTATTCTAAATATCTAGAAACCATAATCGATTTCGCAGAAACCTACACTATAAAGCAAAAATTGTACAAAAACATTCAACTTTTCTGATAATAATCTTAGCTGCTTCATTTCAAAAGTTGCCCAAACAGCTTTCAGCTCTTGAGCTTGAAACTAGTTAGGTCCACTTCTAACTGATATTTAAGATGACACGTCTGACGTCAGTTTTAAAAATCTTTTAAAGCATACTTCATTATCATTGAAAGCCCACATAATTAAATATAATATTTGTGTAGCTGACTCATTCCAACTGAAGTTGATTAAAATTCTTTTATTCTGTTTGTTATTCTCTCCATTGAACAAAAACAATTTTTTAAAGAAATAAAAAAAACCTGTTTTTTTTGCAGTACACAAAACTCATCATCTGGTTTATTTGGGTAATTCTTTTTGTTTCTTTGTTCTTAACGTTTTTTTGTTTTTATTTTTTTTGCTTTATTATGTGGGGGAATTTGTGAGAATTTGTGAGTCGGTTGTACACAGTGTTATTTTTTTTTTATGGCTCGTTAAATTATTATTTTGATATTATTTGGCATTGGGTGCATTGACTTTCCCCTAGTTAAGTTATAGTTCTTCAAAGTCAGTCATATATATTGATTTCCGCGTGGCTCCCATAATTATGTTGTAAGTAATGTTATGTACAAACGTATCTTTCAAGTAGGGTTCAATAAAAGCTTGGTTATCTCGGTCACACTTGAAATACGTAGCAGCCAAAACATAAATAACTACATATTTATGATAACATTGGGTTGGTACAGTTCAAACTTGGCAACTACATCAGCTGATCATACATCAGCATATTTACTACCTTATAAACACGGAAATAACATATGCCATAATAATTTATTATTACTATATTTCGAGGTACCCTTCGATTTTTCAGTTATCGTATAACTAATACAGTAGCACTGTAAGACGGGGTAATAAATACGAATTGGTTGAAAATTAATAGATTGACTCAAGTGGAGAATATTTATATTTAATGACATGTGAATAAGATCAGCAACTGTAAGAGTATCAGATAAATGCATTTTATAATTTATTTAAAAATTTTGACATTGTTAGAATTTGCAATTGTCTTAAAGTTGTTAACCGTCGGCAAGTACAATTGATAAGAGATATTATTTGAAGTTATATAATTGCAATAAAAAACAACGTACAAATGGTTTACCCATTCTCAAATTTGAACACAACAATATCAACAAAAAAAAAATTAGATAATTCATATCTGTGAGTAAGTTATTGTTAGCCTCTGATTAGGCACTTGACTGCATTTTAATAGGCCAATAATCTGAGTTCTTTGTTTTTATGATCTTTGCATATGAGTCAATTGCGTTTTTTACTTTTTGTGAGTGCCGCATTTTTCACAATTGTGAACATTTTTAATAGTTAGTCTTGAGTAATAAAAAGTGAAAGGGAAGAGACAAAGAAAGATAATCAATAAATATCAAATTATTAATAGAGCAATATTCTCAACAAAATACTATTTACTTTTAAATAAAAAATATTCATTAGATTAAGATCATTGAAATATTTTCGACGTTAAGTTTTGAAACATTTTTAATAAGAGTATTTTTTGTACAGAATTAATTTTAAAAAAATATTGTGCACAAATTGTAGTTTATTCATTTTTAAACTAATTTTTCAATCCATTACGTCTCCTGAGATGTCTTCAATTTAATTGTGTGCAATGTAGTTGATTATAAAATATAAATTTTGCTTATCAGAAGCTGTTGAGTTTTTAGTGATTTGCAAATAAAAAGTCATATTTCAGTTTGTCCCTACTATTATCTCAACTTATGACTTGACAACATTCGCATTTCATAATTTAGCCCGTAACAGCTGACTTAATCAGTCAATATCAGATTTATCATCTTGTTTATGATTACAAAGTAGATTCGGGGACATATTAAGGTTATTGAAGGTCGTATTTTTGATTAGGATTAATGGTCGATAAAGCTAATTCAGCTCAGACAGAGTATTCCAATTGATATATAGTATTCACAGACAGCATTCTTACTTATTTATCTCGAAGACCTCAGTGGTTTTTGGCTTATCTGATTGCCAGTTTTACTGCACATATTTTTTACGATTACAATTCCGCTGAAAATCTGGGCCAATAATGGCAGCCAGTGTTAAGTGTCAGTCCGAAGCTAACGGAACTCCCTCTATTTAGTTCCCTCGCTCTCTCTATACCTCTGTCTCTCTCTTTCTCTCTGTGTCTCTCTAATTCCTGACAATTTTTTGGTAGTGCACAAATATGAAAACACTGCAAGAGAATCCGGCATTTGTGGGCGACGATGGGCACAGCACAGCCAGCACGTTGGCCATGTCGGTAAGTGGCCAAAATCTCTGGCCTGCTAGCCTGTGACCTTAACTAATCGCTTGCACACACACACACACATACACACACACACACACACACACACTAACACACACACGCACACCAACACACACATTTAGTCGCTGGCAGAAGAGACGCACGCACAGGCAGATGTGGACCAGGAGCAGGACAAGAACCAGGTGGTGGGCAAATCTGCAGCCGTACGCGAGGAGCGTGCCACATGGGGCAAGGGTATAGAGTTCCTAATGTCCTGCATTGCAATGTCCGTGGGTTTGGGCAATGTGTGGCGCTTTCCATTCACCGCACTGGACAATGGAGGCGGCGCTTTCCTAATACCATATCTCATTGTGCTTTTCCTAATTGGCAAACCGATTTACTATCTGGAAATGGTAATTGGACAGTTTTCAAGCCGCGGCTCCGTGAAGGTATTCGATTTGTGCCCAGCCATGAAAGGTAAGCGATACATTTTGTTACTCCCATTTTTCCTGATTTATTCAAATCTTGCAATTGGATTGTTTGACTAACTTCTGATATATGAAATTGAATGGAAGTTATGACTGAGAATGCTTTTCGCACATTTAAGGAATACACGTGCATAAATCAGCTTTCGTAGAGTGAAAAGGAAAAATTGAAGTTTTCTTTAAAAATTCATTCTCAAACCAACTGCACGAATATATAAATTAGGTCTATGTACATTTTTTCACCAATGCATTTTTTAAACATTGTAAGAAAATAAAATGTTTTTATACAAAAATGTTCGAGCACAAAAATTTCTACAATATAAAAAATAAAAATCTATAGATTATAAATAAAGAAAGCTTTATGTGGAAAAGAATATAAAAGATCAGATTAAATTCAAAACTATTTTAGGTAAATCACCACGTAAACTGCTCACCAAAATTATTTGAATTAAATATCTGCATAGGGAGAGAAAAAAGAAAAACATAAAATCCGAAAACTATTTATTAACTTAAGTGCAAAACATAAGTAATCAAAGGAAAATATAATAAAAATAAATATAATCGATTATATTCGAATGAAAATGTAATTTTTAATTTGAGATGAAAATTGATGGTTTATCAATAACCAAGTAGAATTTGGAGTAAAAGAATGCACTCTATTTCTCTCTGTGTAGTTCGATTCACATGTGTGCATATAACATATTCATCTCCTCATTCACATCTGTTCATCCACATCTGCAGGCGCCGGCATCGGACAGGTGATCGCGATATCCCTTGTCACGACATATTACGTAGGAATTATGGGTATGACACTCCGTTTTTTTTACGATTCGTTTCGCGACCCGCTGCCCTGGTCCAAGTGCCGCTCCGAGTGGGGGCCACAGTGTGTGGCCTCCAGTTTGGGCAACACTAGCACCACCAGCACCAGCACCACTGCCAGTTTCAGTTTGGAGTCGCTGCAGCAGAAACCCGTCACATCCGCAGAGCTGTATTTTCTGTAAGTGGCTTTTCTACGCATTTGCAAAATGTAGTTTGTTGTTTTTTTGACTATTGGTGTTAATTGTTTCTTTTCCCTTTTTTTTTATGGGTTTGTGGTTTATCTAATCAGGGAGAAACAATCGAATTCACTGCCAGATTCAAGTCAATGGCTGTTCAACGTTCGCTTTATTGGCTGGCGTCGTTAATTGAATGAGTCCCGCCTCCCGCCTCCCCTTCTCCTTCCCCTTCCCCATCCACTGTGGCACGCAAATAGACAACAATTGATCGATCAGTTCGGGATGCTGCAATAGCCCCTAGGCGATTGCAACAGCCAGAAATTAGAAGCCAGCAGTCGCCGAGGCCAGTCCAATTACAATTTGTCAGCGGGATTGGAAAACACAAGGGGCCAACCTTAACCTTAACGTGTGCCTTAGAAATAAGCAAATTAGAAGCTCGACTTGCAGATACCCTAAACTCAGCTAACTTGCAAATGCAACATTTTAACTTCTGCGTCAAAAAAAGGGGCAAACCTTCGCTTGCTGATAGTAAATTAAGTTCACTTTACATTTTAGCCCGGCTGAGAGCAATGAAAATAATGTTACAATGCACTCTTAACTGGGGTGTTTCTTAAAGAAAATATTTGAAATCCAGATGAACTGACAGACATGGCTATATCGACTCGGTTGTTAATCCTAATCAAGAATATTCCTTACTCTCGCTTCTACCTATAATTGGACAACTCGGCTAATTTCAAAAAAATTCTTTTCCTTTTGCTCCTTAAAAGGAGTTTTCAACTTAGCCGAACATTGATTTCTACTTATCTTGAGCTTGTAGTTAATTTGATAAAAGTAGAAACAATCCTGATAATCCCTTTTTTGTTATTTCTTCCCTGGTGTATTTTCTTTGCTTTTCGTGTGTTGCTCAACGGAACGGACATTTCTCGTTATTCATCGTAAATAATATGCACAATACAAAATAAATATTTAAGAAACCATCTTTAATAGATTTAAGTATTTATTTATGTCACTCTTTTTAATATACATAGTTACTTATTTATTATAGAATTAGAATGTAGAATCGAATACTCAAGCATGTTTTGTAGATTAACACTTTAACTATAATCCTCGGAGATAAACTCTCGTTTTTTATTATTATATATTTGACTAACTACTCATCATTCCCCACATAAAGTCATCCTTTGGTTCCGGCATCAATCTAATCTGTTATTAACTTTCCCCACATTCATCAAGGTATTGGTGCTGGCCAGGCATTCCAGGTGTTCATGTTGAGCACCTACTATGCCTCCCTGGTTGCCATCTTTTGTCGCTATTTCGTTGACTCGTTCTACAGTCCGTTGCCCTGGGCAACGTGCCGTCCAGAATGGGGCGAGAATTGCGTCAACTCTGCGCCCGATACTAACCAGATATCTGGTACAGCTAACGAATCAGAGCGCCTTATATCCAGCTCGGAGCTGTACTATGTGTAAGTTAAAGATTAACTAAAATTAACTAGATACACTCAGAAAAAATATATCGCCTTGAAATTTAAAAAATTGACAAAGTTCCCACACCAACTTAGTTAATATTCGCAAAATGAACTTCAAGAAATTGAAAATAATACTGACCTAAAGAAATCTGATATTTTTTGGTTTCCAAGCTCAGGAATATCGTATTGAAATTTTGAAATATCGACATGGAAACTATAAAAATGTTTTAATTCTTAGAAATAATTTTAAGATAAACAAAAAAAACAAACATTTTTTATGCTATTTAGAAATCTTTTTCTTAATTGTAGAAAATAATTTATTTAAACATTTATTTTTAGAAAATATAGTTTCTGCAATTGTAATAATTTTAATGAAACTTACTCAATGGAATATTAGCTTTTGTCGGTCGCTAAGACTACTTAAACTTCAAATATTTGATCTAAAATTACATTATTATAAAATGTAAACATATATTAGTTAAGTATATATAAAAGTAACCAAAAAGCTAATTCCAGAAACTTTTCATAATTTTTGAGAAATTAACGTAGGAAATAAGAACAAAAAATTCCTCCTATTTTTCCTCCAATTTTCCGTTCACGACAAATTCTCTGAATAATATGTTAAGATGCTAATGGCGACAAAGTTATAGCACTTTTCTAAAATTCAGTATTATTTTTTCTGAGTGTAATTTAAATGTCTTATAAAATACAATTGCAAGATATTTGTGATAAAGTTTTTATAGCAAAATGAAAAATTTGAATATGTTTTAAAAAACCATCTCTTTTTTTTTGTAATTTATTCTTTTGTAATAAAATAGAGATAAGGGCCATATTTTTTCTGAGCGTAGTTTGCAAAATGTAACCAAACATAATATTTATAATTAACACTAATATCTTGGTGGGGTTAAAGTAATCTTAAAGTAATCTTCGAGGTTTTGGCTTGTGCAATAAAAAAAAAACAACAATAAGAATATTATATATAATTCTCTTTGGGCTTCCACATTGATTCCTATATTCATTTGTTGTTTTTCACACACATACACACAGCAAGGAGGTGCTGCACGAGAAGGAGCAGATTGCGGATGGTATTGGTCTGCCCAACTGGGAGTTGATCATTGGCCTGTTTGTCGCCTGGTTGTCCGTCTTCCTCATCATACGTGGCGGCGTTAAGAGCTCCGGCAAGGCATCGTATTTCCTGGCCATCTTTCCGTATATCATCATGGGCGTCTTGCTGGTGAGAGCCCTCACATTGCCTGGCTCCATTGATGGCATTTACTATTTCATCAAACCGAACTGGGGCAAGATATTGGACCCGCAGGTGTGGTATGCGGCAGTCACACAATGCTTCTACTCGCTATCCGTGTGCTTTGGCAACATCATCATGTACTCCTCGTTCAACAAGTTCGGTCACAATGTGCATCGGGATGCGACAATTGTGACCGCCTTGGATACGGCCACCTCACTGCTGGCGGGCTTTACCATCTTTGGCATCTTGGGCCACTTGGCGCATGAGATTGGCACCGATGACATCGGATCTGTGGTGAAGGGTGGCGCTGGACTTGCGTTCATCTCGTATCCGGATGCGATAGCCAAGTTTAAGCATTTGCCGCAGATCTTCTCGGTGTTGTTCTTCCTCATGCTCTTCGTGCTTGGCATCGGATCCAACATAGCGATGACCTCCTGTACGGTAACAGCAATCCGAGATCGCTTTCCCAACTTCAAGCAATGGCAATGCGCCCTCCTAGTTGCTGTCGTCAGCTTCTGCATTGGCCTCATGTACATAACTCCGGTAAGAACTTGAAATCTAATCCAGACATCAATTTGCACCCGCTCACAAGTCACAAATACTTTTTTCTGCTGGGGTGGATGGCTCAGCAAAGGCGAATTGATTAATCTTTAATGTTTTTTGCTTTTTCATTTTGTATCGTTACATTTAAAATTGCTGGAGATATATGATTTTATCTGGCCAAGATAAGGCCAACCACATTTAATAACTGTAGCATTAAAACTATGGACTATATAGGTTTTGCTGATTATTTGGAGCAGAATGAAGTTGGCCAAGAAATGTTACCAACATTTTGAGAAGTTATCTAGAAATCTATCTTTCAATTTTGGTTATTTTAGCTTTAACATTGCTAAAGAGCAACCCGAAATATATTAAATTTGATGACAGCATCGATTTGTGATTATAGAACGATTTGCATTTAATTTCTCTATATTAATTAATTTCTCTGCTTCTGGTACAAACCTTAATTTATTCACTGATGAAAATCTTAAACTATCTTAAATTAAGTAGCAATATATTATAGTGTTAAATTTGTTCTCTTGAGGTAAAAAAAAGGCAGCATTCAAGTAGGATTTAATACATTTGTTTTTGTTACTGTGAATATTATTTTAACTATTTTTATTTTACGAGATTATTATACATTTTCTGATAGCAATTTCAAATTAAATATTTATATATTAATGTCGTTTTTATGGAATTATATTGCATGAGAACAGGTGGCGAGATTACCAGATTTTTTGTGGCTTCACTTATAGCAATGAACTCGCTGAAGAATATTGAGCAAAAGTGGAGTAGTAATCCGAACTTTAGAATTTTGTTGCTTGATAATGTGAAGTTTAACCCAGCTTGTGTTCAAGCTGAGAAACTCTGGTTAGGATAGTAACAGAAATAGTATTGTATTGATTTGGCTTCCAATCGAAAATGTATCCTTCATTTTTGTAATAAATATTTTCCATATTTTCTTCAGGGTGGTCAATATATGCTCACTTTGGTGGACTTCTTTGGGGCCTCGATGATTGCATTGGTTCTGGGCATTGCGGAGCTTTACACGATCGGATGGATTTATGGCACAGATCGTCTGTGCAAGGACATTGAGTTCATGCTGGGCCGCAAAGTGGGTCTCTACTGGCGCCTCTGCTGGGGCATCTTCACGCCACTCATTATGACCATCATTCTGATATACTTCTATGCCACCTATCAGCCACTCACCTACAACGATCAACCCTTTCCGACCTGGGCTTATGGTTAGTATCTGAATAACACTGCCTATATATCCAGATCTGAATCTCATTTTATATATTCCTCAGCTATTGGATGGACCATCACTTCTTTTGGAGTTATACAGCTGCCCTTATGGATGCTGATCGCCGTTATTCGACAGCCCGGCAATACGCTAGGCGAGAAGTTTAAAGGCGCCTTCAAGCCCAAAAAGAATTGGGGACCCGCCGATCCACTGCTCTTTGAGCAGTACCACAAGACAATTGAAAACGAATTGATACCGAAACGTGGGAAAGGCTTTTGGGCCAGCATTAAGCAAAATATCTTTGGATAACTGCCAGATCTCTCTCTCTCGATTTAAAGGAGTGGAGTTGTAAATAGAATGTGGACTTAAATATCTAATAAGTGTGCCAATAAAATTTGACGAATTTATAAATGTTTTCATTCTATGATTACTATTTTTTTTGTGAAAGTATAATTTACAATTCCTTTTAGTTAAACACTTTATTTCAATATAATATCTTGGATATAATGTGATCCATGAAATAACACCGTCTGGTATTTAATTGTTTAATATCTATTGAAATTTCGCTTGCTTCAGTTAACGAAAATTGAAAAGGAAAATGAAAAGCGTTTTCGCATTCATAAACTTAATTATTATTTCCATGTTGTAAGATAATTGTTACTTTAATAAAATTCCGTTATAGTGGAAGTTGCTTACAGTTTACAACTTTAACTTCTTTTTTGTTCTTCTTCTTTGTTGCAAAGTGCAAAATGCTACACACAAATTGCTATATTCCTCAAGTTACAATCATTTAAGATTAAATTTTAGGAACTTGCATAAGTGCTAATTTCAACAGCCAAAACTCAACAATAAAGTCACATTTGATTGGGTTTAGTTATTTAGTCATCATACTTAATATTTATCCATTTACCTCAAAAATTTACCATCTAATCAGCTGGCTCCACTTTGCACCACTTTTCTTTTGCTTACCACTCTTCTCCACTCTCTCTCTCTCTCTCTCTCTCTCTCTCTCTTTCTCTCTCTCTTCTTTCTATACATTTGCTCATCCTTGGCCACAAATTGACCATCACATTGACAATTTGGGTTTCGACAGAAATGCCCAAGTCGAAGAAAATCAAGAGAAATCCTGTGTACTTTGTCTCTGTTACGTTGTCCAACTCAAACAAAGACAGCGGACAACCAAAACACTTTGCAGTATTTTTTTCTTATTTTTTATTTTTTTGTCTCGGCCATCTTATAGATAATTGCTTTGATAAGGGCACAACGGACCCGGACCCGGACCCGGACCCGGTCAAAGCAGCGCTACGTTAAGCATTTTACTTTATTTTTATCTTCCTTTTTTTTTATAAATGTTGCCAAATATTTACATGTCGCGGCATTGTGGAGCAGCTCAACCTGTGTTCTTTTCTCATGAAATTATATACTCTTTCTTGTGGGGATTATAGTTTAACTGTGCAGCTTGTAAGACAGTAATCAATACTCTTGATTAACTTTGATACAGATAACTAAGAAAAGATTTCACTGAATTTTAGAAAATATTCTGACTTCAAATAGTATATTTCTAAAACTAAAAATTATAATAGATTGTACATCTATCTAAATAGCTAAACTCCAATATAGCAGTTGATTTCAGAAAGGAGTTCTTAATTTATATATATATTTTGCTAAAATCAAAATTATATCCATATATATAAAAGAAAGAATATAAACACTCAGTCCACAATATTTGCCACATAAATATATTACAATTATACAATATTTGTTAAAGGAAAAGTTAATCATTTTATTTGAATGCTGTTGACATTTTAGCAATAATATTACCAGCGTTGAACACTTTTTCTTAGGAACAACCATTGAGTTTTGTAACTGAAGAATTACATTTAAATATTGGCAAGAGCATTTAATATTCGACTTGCCGCAGATAACTTTAATTTTTTTTATATATATATATTTTTTACTATGCCCGCATTTGGCTTGACTTTTTGCGACTGTTTGGCTTCCTGGACGCCAACTGAGCCGTGTCCGGGTGTGCGGTACTCCGGATGACTGTCGCGTTGCTGAAAACCGCATAAAAGTCATTGTCACAGCAAATGGATTAATTTTCGCGGCACGTTGTCATATGCGCCCTCTCTCTCGCTCTCTCTCTCTTTTACTCGCTCTCAGCATCTCTTTCGCACCCAACGAGGATATTTTATGAAGAAATTAAAAAGCACGATCTGCGCTGGGGGCGTAAGGCGTGGGGCGTGGGGGTATGGCTGGCGTTTACCGCAACAATAATTACGTTTTGGCCGGTTTTTGGGAAGCTGCACGGAAGTGTATAATGTTGCTAAGTAGTTGCGGTTATTTGTTGCCACGGCTGCTGCTGTTGTTATTGCTATTGTTGTGGCACCATTATTATTTTTTTGCCTTTCTGTTGTGTTTTGTTGTGAAATTAATATGAAAGGCAACAGGAGGTTTATTTCATGTTATAAATGCAACATAATTACGTTTGCCACTGCGGAAGGTCAACCAAAAAGGGTTTTTCTCCTCCTCTCTCTCTCTCTCTTTCTCTCTCTCTCTCTCTCTCTCTGTCCTCTAGTCAAGTTTCAATTCAGATATGGTGAATTTTCGCATTTTCTTGCCATTAAATTAGCGCATGCAAATCGAATTCAAATTTTTATTTCTGTAACATTATTAAAATATTCAATTACCCAACTTGTGTGAAAAGTTAAGTGATCCCAATTTACACTTATTCCAAAGCCCAACCAATTAGCTAAGTTGTTTCTCTACGGGTAGGGGGAGGGGTGCTCAGGCTTCTTTCTGTTTTCAATTTCAACGATTGCCGAAGACGTTTCTCTTTTGTTTCAATTTGGTTTTTCGCTTCATTCGCCAAACACCTTGCCAATCAGCAGAGAGTTCTGCAAACACAAACACAAACACAAACACACACACACACACGCACATGTGTATGTATGAGTGTGCCCAGTCAGGCAGAGTAAATCGGAATGAATTTCTATTTAACTAAAAGCTGAAAAGCTCGCCCGCATTGTGGAAGCTCAATTCTCCCTGTCCCTCCTTGTCCCTCTTATTGTATCAGCCTTTCTTTTTTTGCCTCACGCACGCATTTGTCCCTAGCGAATAACCTGCTGAAGCAGAGGCGAATGTGCAAAAGGCAAGAAAGATGAAAAAAACACGGGAAAAACTATCAAGTTTTGCAATAAAATCATTATATTTTGCTTACAAAAAATATTTGTGAAAAACTTTTTAATAAATTCTTTTATTAATAAGGCTAATAAACAATGCACTTTAGTGCAGCTAGGGCCAAAACCAGCCTCAAATGAAAAGCAACTAATTTTTTTCATTTTCCTTTGGGTGTGTGTGTTTGCAAGGAAAGTTGCGCAAATGTATGCGTAGTGCAGATGGAGTCCACACACACATGTGCTTTTTATACCGCTAGTTTCTTCAATGTTTTCGTCTGTGCTTTTTAGCTAACTGTGTTTTAGTGTGTGTCAGGCACTCGCACATCTTTTACAAGCCAATGTGAGAATTTCTATGTAATTTTAGCGACGGGTTTTTGTTGAGGGGGAGGGTGAAAGGATGCGCGAATATGTTTGCCAAATGCCTGGTGCTCAGTAGAGCTGACATATGACGTCACTATGCACTATGCACGTGCATTTCTGTGCATCTCTGCCCGTGTCAGTCGCTCTCTCTCTCCCTCTCTCTTTTACCCACATGCTCACAGCATGTTTGTTTGTTTTGTGGCTGGCAGATGGCGTTAGTACAAGAGCATACCAATGTATGCATGTGTGTGTATATGTGGGAGAGTCGAAATGCTGTGGAAAAAAATAAAGTAATTGAATTTTTACAGTGCCAGCGAAAGAAACTTGACAACGATTGTTCCCAGTGAGCAAAAAGTATTTCTCTTTTTCTCACCGTTATGCGACTCGCAATAAGAGCGGTTTTTTGTGCGACTTTATTCACTTAACAACACTTGTGAACTGAGAATTGAGAGAATCTTTCAACTGCTCAAATGCGTCAAATTAATATATTCTTCATTTTTCAATTTGCAAACAATTTGCAACAGCTTGCCACTAATTAGCCGCCCATCAAAGGACGACGTGTCGCTCGACATCGATGCGTAACTTTTGCCACGTGCTCGTTTAACCTTTGCCCTTCTTGCCACTTGGCGTGGCACACGACACTCGTCAATTTACACACTCAACTTTCCAAAAAACCTTGACTGCCCCAGCGAAACCTTTCAAGAATTATCCCAACTCAACAGATTATAATCATTTCCACGTTGCTTACCAGCCGATGTGTTCGGCATGTGTCTGATTTGTTGAATATATAATTAAGCCTAAGAAAATTTTACGATTTACTTGAATAGTTACATTTCTCACACACACACAAAAATTAACTTATATTTTTAATAAATCGCCATTTTAGAAATTAAAAATATTTCTAAAAATAATACCAATAGATTTGCAGAAAGCCTATTAAAATTTACAATTTTTTTTTTCGAAAATTTAAAGATATTTCTAAAAAAAAATAAAAAAAATCCCTTTATATTTCAGAATAAATTTGAAAGTGAAAATAGTGAAACGCTTACTTTTTATTATATTCATTTTGATTCAGGGTATATAAAAGTCACATTTCTGTTCAAGTTGTGGACTCTAATTTAGCTATTAAAATAATGGTCTTATAAGCGGCGTTCAATACATATGCGGGAGGGAACCTAATCAATCAAAGTTAATTCTGGGAGTAATATTTTACTTTCTGCCTATGTTCATTAACAGAGTGGATATATAGGTGTGTTTACTAATGACATCTGTGGCTGTTGTTATTAATAATATATATCTCAACATTAATTCCAAACCCATTTTTAAAGCAATATCAAATAACTTCGATTAATCTGTATTATATTAAATATATATTACCTTGTATATTGTTATATCGAATAATTCAAATTGAAATATGATATTATTACTTATTGTTAATAAATTCGAAATCTTGATCAATAGTTGACTATCAGTACAAAAAGGCCAAATAAGCACATCGTGGCAGATAATTTAAAGGGTATTGAGGATTGCGGGCAGTCAGAGATGTTGATGCCACAGCGTATGTGGTGCACCACTGACGGATATGCAGCACTTGAACCCACTCACCAACCTACCAACAAAACTTCCATATTTTTCCAAATTTTGGAAAATGTGGCTTTTGCTTAAATTGACCAACGAAGAGTTCACAAATATATTGTTCTAAATAGCGCAAAACCACAACATTTTTGGCAGTTGTTCACATTGATGGTTTCGGTTAATTTAAGCGAGAAAATATTTAAATTCACAGAAGCAATGATTACAGTATTTAAATTTCAATATTGTAAAATTTATTTCGATGTAAATTTATACAATGTTGAAACTCAAAGCTACAATTTGTATTTAAACAAAGTTGCCAATTTCTCTATATTAGTTCACAGAGAACATTTTCAAAGCGCAGCGTGATTTTTTGTTGGGGTTTTTGTGGTTTAATACGCAGCATGAAATTTACATTTACTAAAATTGTATAAAATTTAGCTAGACTGTTGCTGCACCAACAACAACAACAAGATAGTTGCAACAAAAATTTTACAATTACTTATTTAGCAAAAACGCAGAAGGTATTCGCGACTATGACGCCCCCGTAATTGTGCCCACTTTCTGTGGCAGTTGGAGTGAAGTGGAGTTGAGTGGAGTGGAGTGAAGAGGCGCCCCTCGCAAAAACTAAGCCACACCAATAGCGACCACACTGAAACAAATAACAGAAATGGCAGCAGCAAAAACAAATAACTGCAACATCTGTTTGAACAAATAACAAAAACAAGGATGCGATGCGGATGGAGGACGAAGGATGGAGGATTGGCGGCAGGGTGAGTTGGTGGGTTCGCAAAGACCACAGCGAACCAATTTCCGCTGCCCCATTTAGGCCAAGTTATGTCTCCATCAGCGTCTGTCTGATTTGGTCAAAATGTTTTCCTGGCACTGTTCTCAGAGCGTGGATTTAATTCAGCAGCTGTACGCAGCACTCACAGAATTAGTTCTGAGTTTAATTACGCGGCTCCAAATAACGTGCAATTTAAATAATATAACTATTTCAGTAGGTCTCTTTGTTTTTACTAACAGAGATATTTGACAAAATGTTAATTGCCAATTAAACAAATTTATTGTAGCTATTAAAGGAAAGTATTACAGTTATCCACAATTACTGAACAATATATTTATATATATGATTCTGAAATTACAACGATGACCTTATCAGCATCGACCCACGCAGTAATAATTATTTTCTTAATCAGAAATTTATATTTTTCTATAAATATAGTTTTAATTTTCAAACTTGAAGGATTATATTTGTAATTTATTATGTAAAAATGTGTAAATAACAATCTGCTCTGAAACAAATTAATCTGATATTTCTAAAATAGCCGTAAAATAACAATCACACTGAAAAAAATGTAAACATTAGAAAGCCTTTATTTTACTTTATAGAAATTATTTCTTTAATAATATAAATTATTTCAAATAAGTAGCTTACCCATAAATTCTGAAAATCCTTTTTTAAACGCAGAGAATAATAATGAAACTTGTTTGAAATCTTCAAATATAATTTGTAATAATATTAATATAAGTGGAACATAAATTAACATTAGAGTTCTACAATTTAAACCTATATTTTTTAAATTTTCAAAAAATATGGGCTCATTGATTAAATAATAATGCTAAAATTAAACCTATGTAATTTTAAGACAGCTGAACAATTGAAATAAAATTCGAAAAGAGATGAATAATTTCTGTCAGAAATAATTTGTTTTTATAAAATTAATTTTGTATGCCTTGATTTTGTACAACATAAGTTCGATTTTATTTGGCTGTGTTGCACAGTGTAATTAATGTCGAGCAAATTTGTATTGCGGTTGTTTCTCTGGCCAACTTTGACCCTCTTTGAAAGTTTCCACAAAGTTGACTTTTTGCCATTGCCTGCTGTTGTGATATGAAATGGAATTCTGCAATTGCTTAATTTAGCCAGACTGCGTTTTAGAACTGTTATTTTTGACTCACTAACAGTCTGGTCGGAATTCTACACACAATTGTCAGTCCGGGTGAAATCTCATTTACGTTGTAATAACAAATGCCACACAAAATCAATTAAAATAATTTCCTGCTCAACAAAATAAAAATAACGAAAATTGTCAATGACAGTTGCGCAGTGGCGCCATCTAGCGACATCTAACCGCACTGTATAAATTGAGAACATCTGTTGCCACCGTTGTCATTTCGCCCGCATCCTCCTGTCCCTCCCTCTATCTATCTATCTCGCTCTCACATTCGTCGTTTGCGCCACCTGCAACCACCCGCAATCACCTGCTTCCCGCAGAGACCATCATCGTTGTTGTTCTACATTTCCGGTAATAAATATACATTTGAAAAATAATAGAGGACTTCGCTTCGATTTTACTATGTGGCCATTGGGTGGGTGATGGGTGTGTGAGGGGAGAATGAGGGTGGCGAATGGGGGTGCTCTCATTTGGGCGAGTGCAAAACTGCCGAATGAGGCGTGGGAAAATTGGAAATTTTCAAATTATGCGCTAGGTGAGAAACTTTGCGGCATTTCATTTCCTATGATTAATTAATTACAGCACTGAGTGTGATGATAGCCATAAAGTTACAATACAATTTCGCCAAGCTGCCATTTTAAATGCGATTCCTGATTCGATGGTGCGTGTTGTAATCAGCTTATTGTGTTTGGCCTTTCAAGATGAGTTCATTTAATTGCTCATTATTGTGACTTAAGCTGTTAGGTGGATTTAGAGTAGTTTAATGTATTAAAATTATCAAGCACTCAGTCAAACGGCTTAAATTAAAATCGTAAAAATATTCAATTTCAAATACTAAAATAAATTAAACTTATGAATAAGAAAGAGAGAGGGAGAGTTATGTGTATTGTATCTATAAAAATTGGTAATTATTCTTTGACAGGTTATAGATAAAATTATAAAAAAAATGTATATATATTTTATTGGAATTGAGTCTAACGGAAACCGAAAATATTACACATATTTTTAATTAACCTAAAAACTAGTATTTTTGTAATAAATTTTATTGCTAATTTTAATTGCTAAAATTAGAATCAAGATTTTAGATTGCAGATCTTAACTTAACTGCAAAAATATGTTGAGGGACAGTTGAATTATAATACTCAAGAAATTAGTTCTATTAATTATTGTTAATCAGTCGAATAAAAAAGGGCTTTTACCGTCCCACATCAGACAAGCAGAGTTTGCTTAGAAGGTGCTTTTGTTATATATTTAATGGTTGTAACAAGTTTAGGGATTCTAATCTTGGAATTCAAAGGGAGTTAAGCATAGAAGTAGACGATCTGGGGAGTTGCATGTTGTGAATTTAACAAATTATTATTGTCACACATCCTGTTGACATTTAACTGACAGCGCGACTGCATAAGGGACATGGGTCGGACCCGAATCCAAGCACGGACCCGCTGCGGGAATGTAGACAGCCAGTAAGGCATAGTCGAGAGGCATACACCTGAGTCATAACCATGACCAAAGTCACACGACAACGGCGCACACAGTTCCACATCCGGTGACATCCGGTATTTCCTGCCTCGCCTCTGTGTGATGTCCTCTGATGGTGGCACTGCCAGAGCTAGAAATGTGCGCAGAGCCATTTGCTGGTGCCGGCAGCATTTCTGTGGCCTTGTCACACGTTTGCCGTGCTGCTAACAACGACCAACAACAACTTCAACAATGGCCACATCATAGTTTATGCGCTAAGGCAACACTATCACGCAATGGACACACCAGCCAGAGCGAGACGGGGAGCCTTCCAGCCAGAACGAGAGGTCAGAGATGCCAAGTTCAGTTTGTCACATACCCTTCGCAGCACAGTCCCCTAAGCTGCACAATGAATTTGGCAACGCAAACGAGAATTTCTTGCGGAATTGCAGCTTGACAGCCAAAATGAAACGGTTTCAGCTTAATTAAAAGCGCTCCTCGCATTTAGCTTTTTAGCTGTTTAGCTAACAGAGTACAACATAGTGTATAACTGGAGTGAATAAACTTAGCTATTCAATTACTTAGTTTATCATAATTTACCACTCAATCTACTATTGATTCGAACATCGAACATTTCACTGAAAGTATCAATTTCACTGTCTGTAAAGTGGTCAATGAAATTAACCCCTTATGTGTATTCATTCTTCGATGAACCGATGAATTTAAATATTTTTTGGCTTGTATTCTAACGTTTTATGATTTAAGCTCGCATTGAATATAGTTAATATTTTTATTAAATTCTTTTGTGTTATTGCTTTTAAATTACACCTATTAAATAAAATTGAGTCCGCTGTTAAACATTGACTGTATTTCCTTTCCTTTTCTTTACTCTCTCTCTCTCTCTCTCTCTCCCTCTCTCTTCTTATCAGTCACACAATAAATTCAATCAGACCAAAAATAAAAAAGGTTTTAACTTAACATTTTTGATCTTGCTTAGTATTGTCTTGTTTTTTTTAATACGTGCTGATGATAAATTCTAATTTAATTTTTTTCTCATATATTTTTATTATTAAAAACTTTTTATTTAAGTGGAATTACTTTTCTTTATTTATATTTTTTTATTTATACATTATTTAATATTATATTAAACACTCACTTACGCAAAAAATTTCGCACTTGTGAATATTTTTAATATTCTGAAATCTATAAATACATGTGAAGAAATATAAATGCGCCTATCTAAAATTTATAATTTATTTTTATTATTCTTAAATAAGGCTTAAGCTTTATCTGCCTATTCGACATTTAATATTTATTTTTATTATTATTATATTTAACTTAAGCTCTTTCTTAGCTCAGAGTGTTTTCTTTGGACTATGAAGCTATATTAATTTATCTGTTAGTATTTTTTTTAAAGCTGTTTATTTGTTATATATTAAAAGACAGTTTTATGAACTAAATTTATGTTTTCATAATAATTGGCTGTGGTGTATTCTGCTCAGGTAACTGAGCTCTAATTTGAGCATAATTTGAATATATTTTAAATGGAAAGAGTATTCAGGCTTTGTTGGATTGTAATTTAATTCTGCTTTCTGGCTCGGAGTTGTTGTTACTGTCCCAGTTGCTGTTGCTGTTGTTGTTGTGTCTTTCTGGTCGCCTGTGTCATGCATCCGTTTGCAGGATGCACGAAATAATTCCGTTTGTTAGCTGTGCACACGATGTCCTTTCATCAGACGAGAGCTGCTATTCTATCGCCGATCTTCCCTGCCACCCTTCCATCTCTGCATAACTTCCAGCTCTGCCTGCCTGCCTGCCTGCCTGCCTGCCTGCCTGACTGAGTGACTGACTTATTTCACTTGCTGCTGCTGCAGTTGCTGTGGGAGAGTTTCTGTTATATTTTTTGTTGGAGGCACCACCTTCACCCATCCCCCCCAACCCCGCCCGCATTCACACAGTGCTGATCCAGAGTCCTGGACTCACGCTTGATGTAGTTGGTGGTTTACTACTAATTTGCAACCACATCGTTTGTTTTGTGTGGCTTCGTCCGTCCCGACGTCCCCTCGTTCGTACCCGCTGTGAGTGTCCTTTGTGTCTGACAGCGTAGCAACAATCGCTGTAGGTTCCCCCCCCCCCCCCCCCCCCCCCCCCGCTACTCAAACGCCACCATCGACACCATGCCCATTTCATCGCGCTTTGCAGCAATGTGCATTAATTTCTGCATCGGAGCAACACCAACAGCGGCAGCGGCAGCGGCAGCACCAGAAGATGCCATCACAATGCTGTGTGACAGTTCCTGTTATAAATGGTGCTCGTCCTCGGTGGCCAGGACCGTCGTCTCATCTGTGGAATTTGCATCTTATCAGACAGTCATAATAAACGCGTTGCACACTTTGTGGCGCCACAACTTGGCTTCAAGTTGCTTTATGGACATGAATACAAAATTATTTCAATGCCAGGTAACACGTATTAAATCTCGATATTCGTCATTGCACTTAATTTGAGGTATATTTTAAACTCTAAAGATTTTACAGCCTATATACCATTTCTAATATATATAAAAAATATACATTTTATTATCTAACACTTGAAATATTGAAAAAAAACTGTGGGTATTTTAATGTTTTTGTTCTTAAGCACTGAAGCAAATAAATTTACAAATAGTCATTTTCCTTCATTTTTATTTTGGTGTGGAATATTTCCAAAGTTGAATATTTTTCTGCTGCTATTGCAATCAGTATTATAGTAAAATGTAAATATGTTATTTATACTCCTAACTTTGCTCTTGATAGTACAGTACATTTGTATACCCTGTAACCATTAGAAACTGCAGTGTTGCTATAGACGAAATATTAGAAATTAAGCATCGAAATTATTTATTTAAAGCTTAATTAATATTTTAATATTTTATATTTAAATTGCAAGCTTCATCATTTATATTAATTTCACAAATACAAACATTACAAAAATAACTTGGAGCTGGATACAGGATAACTACAAGTTTGGAAAAAAAGCATAATCAGTTTTTGCTAATTTTATATTTTTTATTTAATGCAAATTTCATAAAATTATAAAACGTGTACAAGACAAAACATTCAAATTTTACATTTCATTTTTATCTGGGTACAGGGTATCTACAAGTCGTTTTTTTTTCAGAGCACATATTTTTGCTTGTTATTATTAGGTTTTCCTTTTATATAAGGCTCCAATTAAGCTTGTTTGTGTGCCTGTTGTCCCCTTATCAAAACGTAAGCCGATTATAAAGCCAATTTCTATAACATACTCGTCTACATATCGTATAGATATTTAAATATTTATATATAAACATTTACATATATACATATATACATATATATTTATGTATAACTGTGTTTGTTGTGTTCCTTAGCATCTGCATTTGAACTTTGTCTCATCTCAATTTATGCTTTTATTATTTTGATTTTTGTGTTTGAGCTGCCTACCTTCCTTTAAGCCCTACCCAATGCTTCCCACGGAGTTGGCTTGTTAACATGCAAAATACTTTATAATGCCAATTTAAGAGAGCAATGCTGTCTTCTGGTTTATATTCAAAACGTCCTTTTTAATGGGACTATTACACTTGTCGTTGCCAAAGAAACATTTAATTCGTAATATTTGCATTGTTATGTGAATCTAACTTAATCAGTAAAAAAAATCTTAATCACTTATAACTATTAGAGATAGTCATAAAGCTGTTTTTAATATTATAACCACCAGTATTTTAGAGCTGCATTATATAATTGTATGTTTGGTCTGAATTTTATTTGTATTTCTCGAATTTTGAAACTCATTTTTAATTAAACTAAAAGCATTTTAGGTAAGTAAGATTTTACTTAATAAATTTATACAATTTTGTTTAATATAGTTTTTTAATTATATCAATTAATTTTCCGACAAAATATAAAATATTTCAACCTAATTTTAAGAAATTTATTTCGTAAATGTGGAAATTATTGTTCTAACATCATTTTTGTATAGATTTTAGAGCGACTTTCAGTTTAGTGCGACTTTCAATATTTCAATTATTATAAGTAAGATTTTTTCCTGAGTGTATGAATATAACTAATTAATGCGCATAGTTTAACAATATTAATGTGTAAACCTTAAAAGGGGTCAAAAGCGAATTGTAACAGTTGAACAGCTACACTCTATGGGATAAATGTATTTACAAATTATAAACAGAAGTCGCTGCTTTATCGACGCTCCGGATGTCAATTCACATAAATCTCATTCACACACATACACACACACACACACACACACACACACACACCAATATTATACTCAAAACCGGTTGCTCAATTCATCTTCCGCTTCGACGCGCAAAAATAAAAGCCAAATTGCAGATTGCCGAAATACCGAAAATTCACAGCACGGTGATTCACAATTGGAAATGGCAAGCGCTAAATGGTAAATGGTAAATGGTAACTGGTAACTGGTAAATGGTAACTGGTAAATGGTAAATACTAAACGCTCTATTTACGCTTCACTTAATTGATAATCAAAAATTTATTGATAACATTTCTTCTGTGCCATTTGTTGCACTCGATGCAAACCATTTGCATCGAATTTAATTTCTCTTTACCAAATTGCAATTAATTTCGCCTGATACCTTTTTCAATTTACTAAAAACAAGAAGGCTTTAAGGCCTGTTCAAGGTTTCAGCTTAGACTGAAACTGAATATATACTATCTTAAGCCACTATCGAGTTCCACTTCTATTTTTCTACATTCTGTTGTTTACCTAATTAAACGATTTTTCACCCCTTTCCCAGCTGTTGCTGCTGCTCCCATCCCGTCCCGACCCGTCTGTGTCTTATACCAATTACTGCTTTCAGTCTCATTTTCGCCCTCATTGTCGTCGTCATTTGCTTTGTCTATTGCATCAGAAAGTCATTTCACTTGATCATTGTGTGCTTTGTGTTTTTAGTGGCTCAACTTACACATTAAGTTCAGGGTTGCTAGGTGCTGGGCGGACAACTTGCAACAAAGCTGCAACTCAGTTTAATGAACTTTTCATTCGCTACAAAGTCAGGTTGATTGATTTTCATAGAAAACAGCAGTAAATTTATTCATGCAATTTCCTTTTTGTCTACCAAGCCCAAAGTTAAAATGTTTAACTTTTATATGCATATCAAGTTTTTTTCTTATTTAATTTCATACGTTTTTATTCAATAATAATCAGTTATAGGTATAATTCTGATTTGGCAATCCGTTCAAATCCATTTTCATATACTAAGAGTTATTTCCAATTTGTTTAAAATGTAATTAGTAATTGGTGAAAGTCTAATTTACCCATATTAATAACGATTTATCAATTCCTAGATTAATTTAGAAAATAAATCTATCCTTTTGTAAAGTAATTTTTATAAGGGTTTATTATGTAAGATGGAAAGTCAATAGAACGTGAACAGACATATCTCTAAAAAATAATCGAGAGGCAAAGTTATTTTATTCCTTCGTGTGTTGATAATATGTGGTATGATTAGTGGTATTTAAAGATAGCGGGAATTAAATCCTATCATTTTCAAAGACACAAAGAATTGATAATACAAAAGAGTTAGAGTTATTATAAATATAAATTATTCGAACCACAGTAATTTTTAATATGTTAGTTTATCTTATAAGTAATGTTATATAGATTTAATTTCGCAGTTAAGTAGCGCTCCGTGGCATCCACATCAACTGGCTTAGTGCAATTTAATGCGCAATTGCTCGGCTATACTTGAGCAACATTCAAGCGTCCGTTGCACAACAACAACAACAACAACAACAACAACAACAACAACACCGGGAACAGAAACAGCAACAGCAGTGTTGCCACCCCCCTTCGTCGTCACTCACTTCAGCAGTACTGCTTCAACAGATCCTGCACATGTTTTGTCCTTGCAACTGCTGTTGTTGTTGTTGTTGCTGTTGTTGCTGTTGTTGCTGTTGTTGTTGTTGTTGTTGCTGTTGTCGTCTAGTCACGTCTGCTGTTGACAAGCGTCTGTTGAGCAGCGCCCGACTGGCACCCATATTGAATACTGCTCCCTTTCTCCCTTTTATACTTGCCACTCGCCATGTCCCTCTCTCCCTCCCTCTAACAGCAGCTCTCACTCTCCCTCACTTTTGTCTATCAAGTCCATCTCCTTTGCTGCGCTGCTCGCCGCATGGCGCATTTTCAACGCCATTGTCCTGTCGTAGGTACTATTTTTGTGTCGCACAATTTACTGCACTTCCTGGCTACTAAAAAACACACAGAAAGACATGCAGAGACAGCGGCAGATAGAAAGAGACAGAAAGAGAGAAATAGACAGAGAGAGAGAGAGAGAGAGAGAGAGGGAGAGACAAAGGACGCGAGAGAGTGAATAAGTGGATCGGGCATTCGTGGCTTGCCTTTAGCAAACTTGGTTGCCCCAAAGCGCATTGTCTTAATAATTACCCATGTCCCAGGGTGGAGCAATGACGATGGCTGCAACCATGTGCCATGTCCCCATAACACCCTCCCTCCCTTGTCCATCTACCACATTCTGTATCAGACTCTTTGTCTTGTGCCGTTTTTTTCATCTATCAACAACTTTTCGACAAGAGTCCCACACGTTTTGTGGTCAGCTCAGTTCCTGCTTCCATCCAAAGTGCATCTTATTTCACAGTCCACAGGATGTAGTTAGCACTCCGATGCAAACCCTAAACAATAAGAGTCTTCTTTAATTCTCCTAGGATAATACTCAATTGTCCAGCATCTCACATTCATAAAAAGATTTTCCTATGGGAGCTATAAGATTCCTTACGATGTTGATAGCTGATTGTCAATCTGAAAGGAATTTAAGGATACAAGTGAATTTATTTATGGTGTGGAAAATAATAAGAATGTTTCAGTCGAGCAATACTGAATACTCTTATATCATTTTAATACCATCTGATTGCAAGTACAGAATATCAACTAGCATCGAAAGGAAACAATTTTTAATATAAACTGTAAATCTTTGATAACTTTAATTGCCACAACAAAACTTAGATTATTTGAAAACAATTTGATTTGTGATATTTGTTTTATATGCCATTTAAGTATTTTATTTTTGTATGTGAAAGTGACATTTTCATTTTCCTAATAATAAAAGTTTCAAATATTTCATTTAAACAATGCATCAACTGCAAATTAATTTCTGTGAGCATAGAAATTGTGATTTATTTATTTTGTATGCAGTGAATATCTCATACAATGATAATAATGTGAATTTTATTCATATTGCTACTTGGAAAAATTTAAGACTTTATTGCTGAAAACGATTTTTTAAGGAATTCTTTGATATGCACTCAAATTTGTATTTAATTTTCTTTAAAGTGATATAAAAATCTATTTAAAAAGACATGGACGTCAATTTTGGATATATATTGGCACACAACTTCGCATCCACACACACACACACACACACACACACACATGCAACAACCATCAACATAAATCTCGGTCATTTAGCTGCTAAAACAAAATAGAGGCAAAAGCCCCAAACCATCCAAAGGCACAGAACAGGCCAAAAGCGAGAGGCGGCTGATGAAACACGGCACAAAATTCAATTGTTTGCAGCACAACAATTTAATTTGACACGTACTTTTAATGTGGGGATCGTCAGCTAATGCCAGGCCTGAGGACCAGTGCAGTACAGTACACAGATGGGTGGATGAGGGAGTGGGATGAGGGGGAGGTAGGAACACACACATGCGACTGGGCACTTTAGGGGCTGGTTTCAGCCGCATAAATTGAATTTAGATACAATTTCCTGTGGCTGCGTGACTGACTCACTCACAGCCCCCGCTGCCACCTTTCCACTCCCTCAACTCTCACATCCCCAACGTATTCTAGCATTTTGCTTTGCTTTGATTTTACATTTTTGCATTTAAGACTCAATGGCAACAGGTCTAATAGTTTGACGGATAAAAAATGCCATTCAATTCAAAATTATAAAATGATTTACTATTAAAACAATTAAAACTATGAATGAATTATAATAAGTAAACAACAAGTAACTATAACTCAAACCAATTGGAAAAATATAGAAAAAAAACACTGACTTTCAAATTTGGCCATCGGATTGCCTATCATAAACAACTAACTAATAAATATATATATATATCTTCGTTCAAAATTGCAATTTATTTATTTTTTATATTTGTTCCAGAATACAATACAATTTAAAAAAAGAATTACAAAAAAAATATTATTTTTGTTTGGGTATTTGGTAGCAAAATAAATACAAAATTTCTTGCACTGGCTTGAAAAAGTTAGGGTAACTAAAGGAAAAAAAAAACAATTCATTAAATCTTGGAGTACTTAAAACAAAAATCTTAATAATATACATAATAGGACATCATATGATAAAAATAATACTCTTTGTACTGGTTGATTTGAATTTCAGACAGATTTTATTCCTTAAAACCCTACACTTTCAATAATCACCTTTTATAAACCTAGTTTATAGGCAGTGCAAAGGATATATGAAAATATACTAGGGATATTATTAAAATATTTGTTATTCTTATGAATGTATTTTTTTTCGAGTGAACTCCTCTAACGTTTCTGTACCAAGCAAGTGACTGCTTTTCTATACACTAAATTGTGGTCTTTTTAAACCCTGAACCCATTAAAAATTCAGAAATGATTTTGTGCAAATGTATGTAAGTGGCAGAGTACGCCTCTCGGACCCCAAAAGGTATATTTATTCTTGATCATGATCATCCGCCGTGTCTATATAACCATCTGCGTTTGTTGGTATGTTCATGTATATCTGCATCAAAATTATTTGATCGATAACTGCCACCGTTTCTCGATAACCGATACTTTCGATTTCCAAAATCAAGTTATACCAATTTTAAATGCAGAATCTTATAATTAATACAAGAAAATACAATACAAATTCAATTTAATGTAAATCAGATAAGAAAAGCAATTTATAAAAATCTATATTTAAATTTAAATTGTATTTATACAGCTCACACGCTTTCAGTTTTATATATTTTTACCCATAACATATTTATATTTTTTATTTCTTTGCAAACTTTAAACGTGGTGTGCTATTACTAATAAATTGTGTCGTTTGCTAACCATTTTGTGGGTATTTTGATCTTAGTTAAGGCCCTGACACTTCTAGCCAAGTCACAAAACCCATTTAGTCCCTTCTCAGTCGAGAGAATTAAAAGCTTCAATGCAAATTGTTAAACACGTCGAAAAACTCCACCCATTGGCTATTGAATATCTTTTATTTTTACAACATGTCATTTAGTATTTTTATTTATTTTTTATGTTTTTTATTTTATTTTTTTTTTTGCACAACAATTCAATATTTGACCAAAAAATTTACGAGCCAATGACATGTATGGGAAGGGTGGGTAGAGAAACTTTTGCGCGGCATGCATGTAAATGCGGCACATTGCGTTAATAATTCCTATGCTGAATAGCCGTTGAGTCGCCAACGCCGCAGTGCCACCATGCACCATGCCTCGTCCTTTAGTTACAGGACCTTTTGCCAGCATCGCGTGCGCCATGAAATTTTCAACGGCGATTTTCGACGTTAAAAAATGAGCAAACAAAACCAACAAAATGTCAGCAGTTGGCTACAAATTGGATTCGAGTGGGGCCAAAAAGAAATATATACATATAATGGAAATGAGATTTATCCGATGGCCAAATACGCTGCACAAAATAACCAGATAATTTTTAATGGGCATCTGCAAATCGCTCTTCAATTTAAACCCCTTGGCTTGGGGTTCGATCTAAGTCCAGGTGCTAATTGATTAAACGTGTTCATTACATAAAGATATCCCTCATCCTCTGATCCAATATGCAGTGCAATCAAAAAGTCACTTGTTTTTATCACCTGTCTGCTGTGTGAGGTTTATGTGTTAATTACTCACGCTCACCGGCCATGGATGTGGAAAAATTGATTAAATATATATAGGCAATTAAGTTGAATGCTGATTGAAGTTGACCCTGTCATATAATAATGCAAAATGCACTTGTGCCTTTGCCTGTTCCTTTAAATCGTGTTTTTGCTGCTATGTGGGAAAATCCCATTAATTAGTTGCTCATTATTTGAAATTTTCCATTTTGGTTTCGATTACATTGTGATAGCAGTTGAAGCCTTAGGACAACATCTATATTTATATTGAGTCTGACTTTTTATTGGGCATAAAATGAATACTTATTTTTGACTTTAGATAAAAACTAAAAAAATAAAATACTATATTACACGCAAGTTATATATTATTTACACATAGGTGGTTATCTCAAATATTTTTAAATATAAAGAGGTTTGTCTGGAATTGTCATGGTATATGAATTCAATTTTTATTTAATAACTAATCTTATTTAAACATTCATTTGAAATATATCAATTAATTATAAATATTCTCTTCAGTAATGTTTTATTAGATTTAAGGAAACTTTTTGAGCCTTATTTAAAAATGTTATTAAATATTTGTAATATTGAGCTTCAATTAGGAAAAATTGATGTCCTCATAAGGGTTTGGACAATTTGATTGGGCTTGTTGAAAATTGGGTGTGGTAAACAAATTTGTGTCTGGGATTGATAATATGTGTAATTGATGTGTTACTTTTACGGGAATAATTCTCATATTTTCATAAAATTATTAAAATCTGTGTCTTTTATATAATATTTAATACTGTTGATGAATGTGTCTGATTTTTTAAATTTATTTTAAAAAGAAACCTTTAATAGCCAAAGAATGTCTCAATAAATTTAATATTATTTGCTCACGTTCTTCATAAATATACTTTTATAGTAACATCAACCAGATTAAATCAATAAAATGCGCCCATTTTATTAAAAATGAATTGTTCCCTATTCTATAGTCCGGGAACTAGGTGGAAAGTTGACACAATTTCTACCAAACCAAATATATAAATAAATAATTCAAATAAATATATATTTTTTTTTTATGTTTGTTCTTAGCTTTGCCTCGTCGACAGATTTTGGTTCTGAATTTGTTTTTGGTAACAGTAAACGTATTTGTGCTCTGCAATTTTGAAAGCTGCCGAAGACAAATATTGGTATTTGACGAGCACGGAATGGAGTAGTTGTGGTGGGAAGAGGGTGTCGGAGGGGCAATGACCTCAGCTGCCTGCGCATTGCAATATTAATCATTGCGACGTTTTGTTAGACATTTTCGAGACTTTGAAGTTGGTCCAACTGTTGGCATCTGTATTGGGAGAAACCGAGTCGCCAGCTGGCGCCACGCGTGTCATGCAAATTATGAAACTTTTGGATTCACACTAACTCACAAGCACACACACTCATACGCACACATATGTGTGTGTGTGTGTGTTTGTGTGTGTGTGTGTATTTATATATAAAATAGGTATTGCACTAATAAGGCCAAACAAGATGTTAACCAAGTATCAGTTTCATTTCTCCAACTTGTCAAAATAAGTTTTATTGTTTACGATAAACAAACAATAAGAGACTCGCTTGTTGGGTGGGGGGAGGGAGTGTATGATGGTGTTGCCGGGTGCTCGCACGCGCCAAAACATTTGCAACGTAAAACAAGATGGGTAGAAGTTGGTCCACTTTCGTTTTCCATGGCCATTTTAGCCATTTCAGGCGTTGAGGAAACTTTTAATTTTCCGAACACGTTTCGAACAAATGAAAATGGCAACCAGCAGGCAGCACTTGTTCAACTTTGCTCGCAGCCCTCGTATCCCTATCTATGTGTGAGTGTGGTATCAAATTCTTTCTAACACACACCCGCTGCCCGGAAAAACACACACTCACACTCGCACATGCATGTGGAATCCTCATCCTCATCCATTACTCCTTGTCGCTTTTATTGTTTGCTTGGTGCTTCAGGCACGAGTTTTGGGTGTCCGAAACGATTTACACGCCTCGCATTTGCGACAGCAACTGTGAGAAAATTTAGGTTTTTTTTTTGTTCAAATCAACGCAACGAGACCTTTGAAATTACTCCCCTTTCACAATTCTATATCGATTTTATTCGACCGAAATGAGTTTTACATAACATGCACTCACAAAATTATGAAATAAAATATTAAAAGAATCATATCAAGAACCGGTCATTAAATATGGTATAAAATATTTATATGTAATGGCTCTAAATTTCAACTGATTGGCCCATAAAATTGTATTAGCACATATGTTACGAAACATGACAAATATTGTAATGTTATTGTCAACAATGGTTACTTTTTGTTAACAACTTTCTTAATATTGTAACATTATAAACATAAAACTTTAAGATCTATGTAAAATTAATTGATAGATTAAACGTGTTTCCCTAAATAAAATTCTACTAGTTAATAAAGCTAACCAAATTACGATTAAATAAATTGAAAATTCACTCCAATTAAGTTTAACACTTATTTATAAATATTAGTTATGTAAAAAATTCAAAATATACGAAAATAATATCCAATTTCCAGTCAATGCATTTACTGAGTTCAACAACCCTCCAACTCTCATCCTCGAAACTTCAACGGTTTCACCCCGACTAATTTATATTATAATATTTTTCTACTCACTTCCAAAGTAATTCAAGTAATTACGAAACCCATCGAATTCTAACACATACTTCAATTATAAAAACATTTTGTTCCCTTCAACAATGAAAGCTTAAAGTATGCAAGAAAATTTGCCTGTGAGCAGATGTCAGAGCTACTTGCAAAGCAAATAAGCTCCTGAATAAACAGTTGCAGTACATTGGCCTAAGCCACGCCCACATTTTCTGTGTGTGTGTGTCTGTGTGTGTGTGTGCTCAAAGCGCAATATGCTCAACACGTTGGTAAACTTCTGCAACCGTTGAAGCAAATACTGGGGGCAACAAAACGTTGCTTAAAACAACAAATCGCTCCGCGAAATGAATGACAGAAATGTGGTTCAAACCGGACGAGGATTGTTGAATAGGTTTAGCTTATTGTTAAAACATAAAAAGTAAAAGATTAGATTGACAAATTGTTAATTTTATATTTGCTATAATTAGAGTTCAAAATATTTAGGATTGTAAGATAAAATTGACCAATTTCAGCAAAGCAAACATTCTCTAAGAATTAAAGTTTAAACTTAAAACAAAAATAGTGCAACATGTCAAATTCCTATACCACAACTTAAATTAAGTTCGTTGACAGACTTGTTATATCATTGATTAGTACTACTGACCAAAATCGATCTGATGACAATATTAAAATTCTTAATAATATAATATTTGCTACGACTTAGAGTTGGAATAATAGCTGAAAACGTTTAACATGAATCGAACTATTCTTTAATAAACTATATCGAACTATATCGCAAAAATCAAATAAGGAATATATCTTACTTAATAACAAATAGAATAAGAGGTAGAGATCCCAAGTCAAGAACAAGATTTTAATTGAAATAAATAAATAAATAGAATAAGCCAGCTTGAATTAAGTTGATTTGATTTTTGTTCTTGATTTTTTCTAAATGGATATTCGTAATTTACATGTTTAAATGTTATTGCAGCGGAGCTCTCCCAACAATTACCAACATTAGCAAACCACCCGCTGGAAAAGGTTTTGATACTGAAAATAAAGTGGAAGTTTTTAGGGTCTGTCGCTCAATTTAGTCACTGACATTTGTGCTAATCACGTGTATTGGTCGACATTGGAAATGTTTGGAGCCATTTTCGGCTATAGCCTTCAGTGTTTTGCAATATCAATTCCATGGCACATTCAAATTCAAATGTGTTGCCATTTGGCATCGCCTGGGAGAGGGTTAGGCGGATGCCAATATAGCAAATATCACGAACATCAGCTTCGGTGGCAATTTGAGCCATTTTCTTTCTCGCCCTGCTGTGCAAAATGCTTTCAAAGTGGATGTGAACGTTCCCCGGAGAAGGGATGCCAGCGGGGGCAAGTATGTGTGGAGCAGTGGTTGCATATTAGCAAGAAGCCATTGGAAAAAAACCGGTGTGTAGAAAAATTCAAATGCTTTTTAGGCAACACAACACACAATAAGAGCAACTAGAAGCTGTGGGGTTTGTTGTTCGTCTATGTTTTCTGGTTTAGTCATTTCAGTTCTCTCTCTCTCTAATAGCCAACCCACGCCCAATACAATTGAGATTTGATGCATTTACATTTGCACCTGTGCCACTAACACACACACACACACACACACACACACACACACACAGGTAGTCTGAAAGACTGTGTGTTGTAAGCTTAAGTGCCATTGCATGCAATTGTGTTTTGAGTTGAGTTGAGTTCAGTTTTGTACATTCAGTCGGACAGTTCAGCTAACCATTGCTCCCCATAAGCGCATAATGCATATTTAAGCATATTTTGTAGTCTACTTTTATGGGATAGCTTAAGCAGGAGCAGAAGCAGAAGCAGAAACAGAAGCAGGACAAGGAGCAGCAAAGTGAACTTCATCCAGACATTTCTCTTGATATGTGTGTCTTCTATCTGTGTGTGAGCCCATGTGGGGGCTAAAAGCATTTGAATTGAACATTTTTTGTTAATCATCTGCTTAAAAAAGTAATCATATTTAAATGTCAATTTACAGCAAGTAGAATTGTACTGCCTCGTGAACTTTTATAATAGAATCGCAATACTCAAAAATAAATAAATAAATAAACTTGCAACTTTTATATTCAGATTTGAAATTAAAGGTTCAGTTTGCAAAGATTCATTTTTAATTTTTCAAGAAATTACGTTTTTGCGTAGATTTGCAGAATACACTGATTTAAAATGTTAAGTAATATTACAAAAAAAAAAAAAAAAATTAATGTAATATTAATTTATTCAAAGTTAAATTTTAACTTCTTATTTATGCATTTTAAATGCAAATATGATATATTGATTAATTTGATGATTTTAATTCATTTTAATGTAGACTCAAACGCTCCATTTTAAAAACCAATATTGATTTTCATTATGGAGCGGTTGAGTTCAGGTTACAATGATTTACAATTTTAAATAATATTAAAAAAAAAATAATAATAAATGTAATATTAATTCATTTTAAATTAAATTTAAACTTCATATTTATGCATTTTAAATTAAATTTAATTTTCATATTTATGCATTTTAAATGAAAATGTGAAATTGTGATTAATTTGGGGTCGGCACACCAAACAAATGATTTATGGAAATCACAGGAGAATACTGGCAACTTTTGTTGCAATTTCTATTAAAATCAGATTAAACAAGACACCAATCGACGCTTGAGCAACATACAAATGCCAATAATAAACTTGAAACCCATTCTTAGCCAACTTGAAGCCACCTGGCTTAAGTACTACTCAACGCTGGCATCATATTAGATCAGCTTTTACTTACTGGGAACACAACTTAACTGATGTAACACATATTCTAGCAACAGGCAAACGATATATATATATATATATATATATATATGGTATACCTGAAGCATGACTGAATAAACACAATTTGACTTTGTTCGTTATTTGGTTCGTTCTTTCGTTCATTTCGCTTGTCAACAATTCAATTCATCAAGCGAAAGTTTCGTTTTACCGTCGAATTTTGTTACTTTCTTTTCTATTTATCTTAACTAAAATACCCTTGAGAGATTCTCTTTCTCTTTTTGTCTCTCTTCGCTCTTCTTCTTCTGCTACATTTGTAGTTTTTTTTTCTTCTGTTTATTTGTTCATCTTAGCTGCCACTTGCAGTGCGCACGAACACACACACACACACACACACACACACACATACACACAGCAACATACACACACATAAAGGCAGACAAACAGTGTTTTTGGCCAGAACGCTGGTCGACCTTCTGACTGACATTCTTGACTTGGTGCCGCATAGACTTTTACTTTTGGCTTCCGCAAATATGGCAAATGCTCTATCCACTATTACTGAGTGTGTGTGTGTGTGTGTGTGTGTGTGCTGTGGGTGTGCGTGTGCGTGTGTGTGTGTGTGTGTGTATGTAAGCAGAGCAAAAAGTTTACAAACTTATATTGAAAAATGTTGTTAACACGCAAAAGTTTTTTTGCAACGTTTACACAGCAGCTACAACAAGAAGAAGAGCAACAACAGCCACAAAATCAAGCTAAACAAGTGAAATTCAATAACTGGACACACGGTACAAGCAAAATACTTGAAGCGTAGGTCATGTTAAAGTGGTCGGAAGAAGTTGTTCTTGGCTTATTTATATCCAACCTGGAATTGGGTTCTAGCTTTGGGATTCAACTTTTCTTCTTTGGTTTTTACTCGTTATTGTTGAACAGGCCTCAATTTGAATAACATGCGTCTGTATTTTGTGTATTATGTGATTTTTTTTTTTTTTGCATCTATTTTGGGGCGTGCTTACCTTTTTGGTACCTGTGTAAATATTTATTTGAGGTTAAGCGCAACAGACATTTCCAGGCATACCAATAACTTGTAGGTATTTGTCGGTGAGTTAATTCAATTTGAAGCAACTTTTCTTGTGCGTTGAAGGACTGCGAAAGCATAGGCTATTTGCTTTGGTTACTAAGTCAAAGAATGCACTCAATGGACTCAATCCCCAAGCATTTGCCAATCAAAGACACATTTATCAAACTGAATGAACTTTCGTGTCGCGAATGAGTAAAAAGATTGGAAAAGTAAACAAATCTGCTTAACTAGAACTTGAATTTAAAAGAAGTAAATAATACCTAGCTTTCGAATTGGAAGCCATTACACAAATACACACATTTTTGTATTTAAATTTAATTTTGATTTGATTGAGTTTATGCCGTTTAATAATTCTAAAAGTTTCCAAAAAAAAATGAAATTAAAATAATCCATTAATTTCTACTTCTTTCAAATACAACAATTATAACATTACCGACTGGCTAATAGCATTAATGCTAGTATAGAAAAAATTGAAACTATGCTCGAAAATTAATATTTATATCTTGTGTGGTAAAGGTATTGGAATACATTTAAAAATCTTCAAAAAATCAAAATCGTCTCCAATAAAAATGATTATATTGGAATAATATGCTTAAAGTTTTTTTTTATTCTATTCTTATATATACATAAAAATGGTTAAAATATTGTTTTGGATATATCCTTTTAAATATATGTGAAAGAAGTTCATCGACTTTCTTCAATTTAGGCGATGCTTTTACACAATATGTATGAAAATCTACAATTGGCCATTTCGATTTAAAATGTTATAGTTTATAGGATGTTTTCTGTGTGTTTAATATGTCGTGTATGTCTATGGGTACACCGATGTTATTCAACTTCCGTGAAGTGCAGATTAAGTAATATTTTTAAAGACAGAAACCTCTAAAGCAAACCACAATTTGAACTCAATTGTTATTTAGTGGCAACCAGAAACCAAACAACATTTGGAGTTGTCTCTTGTCTGTTCTGGCGGAACAGTCGATACATTCATTGACGCTAAATAATTCACACATAATTTAACAAAGAGTTGACATCGAATGTGACTGCGACAACGATGGCATTTGTTTTGTTATTTGTAGCACCGTTTTACGTTGTGTTTTTTGTTTTGTTTTTGTTTTTGTTTTTGTTTTTGTTTTCATTCTTATTTAAATTATGTTCCACATTATCAAACGTGTCACACGCAATATACACACATGCCATCCTGCACGTAGCACCTGGAATAAGTACGAGAGGGGCGGGGAACTGTGCCGGATTTGTGTGGGTTTGTAAATGGTTTGCCGGAATGGGTATGGATATGGCTGTGGGTATGCGGGTAGGGCTTGGGCGGAAGGAAGGACTCGCGTTGTATTCGTATGGATTTCAGGTTATTGCAGTGAGGTCTTACAAAGAAATTGAAAATCATAAACACAGATCTAAGTAAACAAGAAGTGTTACGTGAAGTACAATTCCAATAAACTCTGATTGCTTTGAATATTATATAAAAACATACGAATTTAAATAAATACATATTTATTTTATTCTTCATGTTTGATTTATTTATTTCATGTGTACTAAACGAATTCAATTGTTTTCAAATTAAGTGAAATCTCAATAAAATTAATATTACAAATTATAAAATATATATAATTTTGAAATTGAAGAAAATATTAAGGTAAATTGCACAATTGAAATATGAGTTTTTTTAAGTACCTTCAGTTCTATCATATATCCCTTCTATTAATACAAATGTTGAATCTATCATCTATAAAATAATTTTTCTTATATTATAATTAGAATAACAAAAAAAAAAAAGGGATATTTAAAACTAATAAAACATAAATTTCTTTAAATATTATATCATTAAGAAAAACTGGTTATTTTCAGAAATATAATAAATATATTAAAAATATTATTAACTGGCTAAAATAAAATAATCATATATATTTAATCTGTACACAAAAAGACACAGCACAGCTGATATTTTCTAAAATTCAGTTTAATTTTTTTTCAAAGTGTACGACATGGAATACCGTTAACATGGCACTCGGCATCGCTGTCTGTTTAAAAGTGTAAAGCAAGGCCAAATAAATGCCGACAAATTCTTGACATCATATGGGAATATATGATTATATTGAAGTACTCGCACTTCCCCAGCTCTTCATATGCCTTACATTTTTTTTGTTTATTTTTTTTTTTTTTGTTGATGTGTTATCGAGTTTTATGGAGGAGGGGTTTGGGTTGTTGAGAGGGTGTGGGGATGGGGATGAGATGGGGTGCTGTGAGCTGTGAGGCAGCTAATCATGATTTGCAATTTAATTTGTTTGCGTTCGCGTGCGTGGCGCAAATAAATTGATGGCAACAGCCACGCCCACATGCCTGTACATTGGGGCGCCCCAGCTATCTGCTGTTGGCTTGCCACACTGTTGTTGATGCTTCTGCTTAAATCCAACAGCCAACAGCCAAAACAACAGCAACAAAAACAATGAAAAAGTGCGTGTGTTTGAAATACTTTTTGCGTAGCGCTTGGTTTGACTTTACACACACATTTTCATTTTGCAATTATTTGCATATTTGATCACGTAGACACGCCCACTTCGAAACGCCCACAACTTTTGGGCAACTTTTGCATTGTACCCACTGGTGTGTGTGTGAGGAGGTGTTGTGTGTGCTGCAAATAATTAAATTTCTTTGCCTTTTACACGAGGCGCGTGTTAATTTGGCAATTGCATTTTAGCGCCATTTGTCATTTGATGCCATTCCTGAATTTATATTGCCTCTTTTAAATTGATTGTTTTTTATTGAATTTAATTTCAGTTAGACAAGCAGTCTTCGACAGTGGCACGATCATATTTCTGACACATGCTTCAGTCAGTATTTAACATCGTTTTTATTTGTGTCTAAAATGCAGTTGCATGAGACAAAATATATGTTAGTTTTCAAAATGGTTATCCAAATTTGTGTAAGTATTTTAGATTATATAACCCGTAATTCAATTATTTGTTATTTTTTAGACTATCCATCAATGTATTTTTTTTTGTTGCCCAAATACATGGGACAACATTTTTCTACGTATTATATATATATATATATATATGTATAATATAAATCAATCAATCAATCAATATAAATCAGTAGATAGAATATGTTCTTAAATGCACAATGAAAACAAGTTAAAATGTTAATTTAAAGTAAGCCGGTTTTTTGTTACATTTAATACAACTTACAATTTGTTTTCCTTTCAATATAAAACGTTGCCAAATTAATTTTGTATTGTTTAGAGCATCATAAAATTGACCTTTAACTCATCTGTTGTTTGTAAAATCTTTCGTGAAACTTATTTATATAAACTATGAAATCATAAAGCCATTTGAACAGTGCCATAACATTTCCATAAGGTGGACATATTTTTAGCCATTTAGTTTGAGGTTTCTTCCCACTTCTTGCATCAACTGTGAAGCTATCAAATTACATTTTCTTTGCGAACATTTGCGGACAACTTTTCTTTTGTATATTTAAATTTTATTGCTTAAATTTCAGCTTATAACAGTAAATTCGTATTACAAATAAATTAAACCGTGAAATTAAAGTTGCGTAGCTAATATATCATTCATGAATGGTGTGTTTATAACTGTATATTGAAACAATCAACTATATCCACTTGCCAAAGGTTATTTGATTAAAAATTCATCACATACCAAACCAATTTGTGAAACATTGCTCATACGCCCCACTCTCCCAGGCGACAGAGGTAAATTTCTCAGGTATCGCTGCTGGCTGCGACAGAAGGCAAAAGCAAACATCGAGACAAATGGACAGGTGACTATCGAAGGATCCGACGCCTGGCAATTTAGGAATGCTCAAAATGCAATTGAGAATGATTTACGTTGCGCTGCGTGGACCATAGAGGGCGCCACAGAATATCTAGTTGGCAGTTGATTACAATTGGTCCTCGGCTCTCGGCGCTCTAATCGGGAATTAATAAAGTGAGAGATTTATGACGTTGCGACTTTGAGTGAGTGTGTGAGTATGTTTGTGTGTGTGTAAGTGGCTTTGACAGAGTGTTCCTCTGCGTTAATTCTTTAAACAACGTCGTGAGACAAGCGAACAACAATGGAGATTTCCACTCGAGACACTTGAGCACAAAAAAGGCTTCATGGCAATATATACGAGGAAAAATGGCAAGGCAATGCACTTGAGTGCCGCTTCTAAGCGACAAAGTGCAATGAAAAGTGGAGCCTCCATTGTTGTTGGTGCCGTTGGAGCCATACAATTTCACTTCCTTATCGCAGGCTCTCAAGTCTAGTAGCTCCAGGCCCAATCCGCCTTTTAGCTAACTAACACATACAACAGCCAGCAGCTCAGCTCGATGAGAACTTCAATTTTCAGCGCCACAATGAGTTGTGCTTGAGTTTTGGCCAAAGCCAAAGCCAAAGCCAAAGCAACAGCCATAGCTAATGCTCCAGACTACAGCTTCAACTTCAACTGACGGCGACGGCGACGGCGACGACGGCGACGACGACGGCGACAAAGGCGACAAAGGCGACGTCATTTGATTTATCAAAAGCGCAACGAGAATAATGAAACAGATAACAGCTAAAAGTGGCAGCACCAAAAGCGCAAATCACTTCCGTTTAAAGTAGCAAACGGCAGATCGGAGACGGTGCTTCTGTCAGTTTATGACTTGTCATATACGAGTATCTGTTTCCTATCCTGAAGCTAGGTTAATAAAAGATCCAATATATATTTTATATTGCTATTTGGCTTGACTAATTAATTGTATTGTATAAATTTAACAATTGTCCTTGACAGATTGTGAACAGAAATAAAAAAAATACTTGTTTTCGTTGCATTTACTTTTCTTTTTTGAATAAGTCAGATAAGGTTCACCGGCCAACAAAAACAATATTTAAATTATAAGCAGTAAGCAATTAAAACTCCTCTTAAATTGTTTTCGTTTTTTAATTATTTAAATTTTAAAAGTTACTTTACTCTTCTAGTTTAGTTGCTTCGCGTTTGCTAAGACATAAGTTCGTTGACATCGTTTGCATTCAGCCTCAAAAGAAATTCGGGTGGAAAATTCGGAAAATATCAGCAAAAGAAATTTGCTCAATACTCACGTATTTGCTAGTCTGGTTGGTCTTCTTGTTGTGGATATTTTGTGTTGTTGTTGCTGCTGCTCTTGTTGTTGTCTGGCTCTAACAACGAGATGGAAAAAAAACAACATCCATAAATCTTAATAAGCAAGTTGGAGGCAGCCACAGACACAGCCTCTTGGTGCTTGGTTCTCGGTTCTCGGTTCTCGGTAACTTCTTTTTGGTTTACCTGTGCAGCCATTTGGTTTGAATTTCCTTCCATTTCCTAACCGGGTTTTCCCTTTTCCGCATCGTCGCTAACCAGCGTTGCTTGCTGCTAATTTTTTGCACGCCTTCGCCTGTAAATAAGCCACGTTGCAAATGGCACGCCCTAAAACCAAATACCAACACTCAAGAAACACACACAGGCACACACACACACACACGCATGCAGTTTCACAATAGCCGCCATAACTCAATATAAAGTAAAGCAGATACCTGGCCAAAAAAGCAGCCAGTTCAGCAGTGCTTAGCAAATGTCTTCCAAGTTGGCTAAAACCCTGAATCGGAAGTTTACCAAACTGCTGTGCAGAATAGTTTCGATTTGGTTAAAGCCCAAATGTTCTAAGATTACCTCTGCCGTTTTAATATTTAATGGCAAGAAAGGAATCTTATTTAAAATTAATTTACAAGAAGATAATTATCTTAAGCAATTAATTCAGCTCCAATCCAGTCAATTTTTTCAATAACAAATTAGACGGCAATAAATATAAAATGTTAATTTTATTGATATAAGAAAAATAGATTTGTGTTGATGAAAAAAACTTAAAACGCGCTTAGTATTTGATAATTTATATTTCAAATTTATAGTCTCTAGTTCTTGTACTATAAAGTTATTATAGATCCTCTTGATAGACCGACTTAATTGGTTGAAGGACAAAACTAGATTGATTTGATTTTCATGCTGATCAAGATTCTATATCCTATGTGTTCTGTCTTACATAATATAATTTTTGACCGTTTTTTAATGGTTTTGGGATCTTAATTTAGATATTTTACTTTGTTTTAGTTTAAAGATCTTAAATTAAGAATTTAAATCTAAAATTAAAAATTTAAGAGAACAATAACTATTTTTCATTTTAGACTAAAATGTTTGATTCAAAAATATGTAATTGTGTTTTTTATGTCTTTTATCGGTGTTTATGTTTTGGTGGCTTATAATTCTTTATGGGACACCATAGGGAACTATATATTTACACAGGATATTTAATGCTCAGTGACACGACTTTGAGAAAAGACAATTAACGTAAATCTGCAACTGATTTACAGGCGTCTGCATTGAAACGCCAAAAAACTACAAAACACAAGGGAAAATATACAAAAAAAAAACAAAAACAAAAAAATAGAAAGAAGGCCGAAACTTTTCTTATTTCGCATGAAAAATGCAAAACTTTTTTAATATGCACAAAGTTAAATTTCATTTAAATCAAGATTGCTGTGGATGCTGCTGCTGCTTGTGTTGTTGTTGCTGCTTGTGTTGTTGTTGCTGCTGTTGTGGCAGTTGCTGATGTTTCTGATGATGCTGCGGGCTTTTCGCCTTCTAGGTTGGCGTCATGCCGGGGCTTTAACTCTTTTTAAATATGTATATGCCAAGTTCGGCGTTCTCAATTCAAATTTAAGCGCAATGCTAGAATAAAATAATAATAATAATAATAATAATAATACAAAAAATAGTAAAAATTCAGAAAATACAAAATATTTCGACAATTTGCGTTTGTTGTGTGTGCAGCCAAGCAAATGACTGCGAAAGCCAGGTGGGCGTGGACAAAAGGGGTCGTCGGATGGCTGTTTATGCATTGGTTGTGCATTCGTGCGCATGCTGCTTATTGTTGACAATGCAATAACAACAACAACAACAACAACAACAACAATAGCAACAACAACAGTAATAACAACAACAGCAATAATGCGGCTGCAGCAACTAAAAGTTGTGTGTGTACGTTGGGAATGCTTTAATTAAATTTGCCTGCAATGAGATTCTTGAAATCAATAACGCTTCAAAGTCGAGCAACATTTTACCACAGAAAATGTTTACACAACAAACTTCAAATAAATTAAGTAAATCAAGCAAATATTAAAAATTTATATTTCTTGAGAGTTCTGCTTTTCTTTTTAATACATATAAAATGATTGAAATTAATCAAACTTAAAACTCAAATTATTTGAAAGATTTATTAGCACTCAATAAATACATAAAATATTAATATTTAAAATATTTCTTGATGGACATTTTTATTTGTGTATTTTAGAGAATTTATATTTGCACGAGGTAAATTGTCCTCTGAACTTTTTATGTAATTAAATGAGGGAAAATCGCTCATTTTTATTCCAGATTCAGATTGTGTATTAACATTAAGAAAATGCTAATCAATTTATTTTGTGTTTTTTTTTTTTCTGTATCGGAATATATACATTTCTGGCTAATAGCTGCGTTAACATATGTGTTTCTCCGCACTTTCCTTGGCGAAATCAAGGAGAAATTGATTGGAAATGTCGAGCATTTTGCTGAGCACAAACGATGCGCGGCTTTTAATGACATGCAACTGTGCAGTAAATTTGGTCTGTGTTTAAAAGCACACACACAGATGGAGTGAAGGGGAGTGAGAAAGGGGCAGAGAGAAAGATATAGTAAGAGTGACAGAGAGAGAGAGAGAGAGAGAGAGAGAGATTGAGAGAGAAAAAGATAGATAGATATGAAGTGCATGTATGCATACACGCCACATAGGCAACCACAAATGCCAAAATTCTCTCAACTCCCAGAACTGCCTCTTCCTTTCATCTCTCCCCTCCTCTCCTCTCCTATATACTCAGCTATTGCTGTTCGGTAGTTCGTTGCAAGTCCATGGAATTCCGTGATTGCAACTGGCTGCAATACAAACACAAACATTCCGCTTCCACTCATTGGACAATAATTGGCGCACAGAATTATGCAATAAAAATTTGGTTCATACACCGTTACTCCATGGTTTATGTAGATATTTTCAATTTCCAATAAATTAAGATAACACCTTCAAAATGTGTACATTTTATGTATCAATATTTAGTTAAGCTCTAATTTTTTAAGATATTTTAAAAAATAAATAAATAAAAATATTGATCTCATAATTTCAGCACGACAGAATGCCAAGCACACATTTCAAATCATTAATTATATAATTTCAAGACTATAAAAAGTTATTTCAACATAAAATTGTATATTTAGAGTAAATGTGTGAATTCAAAATTATTATTAAACATTATGTGTGTTTTTGTTAAATAGCAACAAATATTTCCATGACTTCTTTCCTTTTGTAAACTTTAAGCAGGTTTAAACTAATTGCCGCTAGGGCTGCCAACTCGTTGTAAACTGGGCATCCGCGTCGGAATCGATTGAAACATCAAAGTGCGCTGCCCACTTGAGTTAGGTGCAAAAGCAATTAAGCGCAGCGACTTTGTAATTAAAATCGATTTCCATCAAGTTTTAATGCCAACCAAAACACAGCACACATACACACACATACACACACACACACATATATATATATATATACACACACACACACTTGCAGTCTGTGAAATGAGGAACAACAACCAGTTTTGTGCGGCGCTGATGTTTTGTGGCAGCTTTGATTAGAAATTTGGTACGTTGCCTCAGCCATTTGCCTGGATGCCTGTTAAACAGTCTCAGGTCTCCCAAATTAATCTCCTGGTAGTTTCAGCTGCAACTCAGATGTCTTTCCTTCATATACAAGGATATTTCCGTTACTCAGCTTCAGCAATTTCGGTTACTTTAAAAATTTGTTGTGGTTTTTTATTAAAGTTAAGTGCTCTTTTTCATTCTATTATATTTCTCGAACTATATTTTTTAATACATTACATAAATAATTATAGATATGTTTTTAAGGTCAGTACGCTTCAATTTTATTTATTTACAAGCAGCCTAAAATAAATATTATAGACTAATAAAATGTATCATATTTTTATATATCTTATCATATATTAAATGCGCTTTTTATTTCATTCTATTAACATCAGTAAATAATAGCAAAGACTAGATTGGTTTATAGACTCTATATAGATCTTATATGGATTATCAATAGTCAGTTTGCATCTTTACAAATATAAAAATTTTGCTCAACATCACCTGTCATGGCATTTTATAAATTAAATAACCGTAATTGCATGGAATTAAAAATAGGAATAAACAGGATACACAAACTTTTCTTTTAATAACTGAATCTCTCGACAGAATAAGGATTATATAAAATGCAGGACCTTTTTCTACCCAGAGCAGTAAATTGCCTGTACTTTAGTTACCAAATATACCAAAAAATGTATTCCGCTTAATTTCAATTTCGTAGTGCCAGAAAATGAACCTCATCTCTGGCTTCATTAGGAACACTGCAGTTAACAGACCTCGTCCTGTGTTTAATTATTGCCATTCTGTGCCTGAAGCTGTGGGAATACAATGCAAATTGTAAATGGAAAGAATATGTGTGCAGATGGAATTGTGCTTTATTCGTTGATTTCTTTTATTTGATTATTTTTAATAGAGGTAAAATATATAAAAAAAATATAAAAAAAAAAATGAGATGTACAGTGTCTGGTGGCTGACAGGCGATGTCTTATCGTTCTGCTTGCTCTTGATGCATTGTGCCAACAACAATTCAATTCAATTGAATTAAATTTAACACCATTACTCGAATGCTTGTCCTCGTCCTCGTCCTCGTCCTCGTCGTCCGGCTTGTCCTGCTCTTTGTCCTTACACACACAAATGCATGTGTATGTAGTACCACAAGTCATGGCTGCTCTGCGTATTGCCATTGCCCATATGTGTAATCTGTTTGCCAATATTAAAATATTCATTCACCTTAATTGTCAACGGCCGGACCCAAACCAGAGTCTGAGTCATAGCCAAACCAGCACACAAACGCGTCAAAAGCTCTGCAAGCACTCACACACACACACACCCATACTCATACCTATATAAAAACTCTGTGTTTTTGCCCCCCCCCCCCCCCTCCCCACCACACACACACACACACACAAACACAAACATAATAACTTGATCTCTGTTGAGTTGTCAGCAGAACATCACGAAAATTGTAACGAGCAACATAAAAATTTTTCGTCTTTTTGTATTCTATCAGTGCTAAAAACCAAAGAGTTGCTTGAATTTTTAACCGAATATAAATCTTAAATTTGAACATTTTACTATCAAGATTAACACGTAAGAAACTTTGTTTTTTTACTTTTTGTCTTATAGCTTCAAATTATTTATAAATATTAGCAAACATTTATAGCGCTTGTGGAAATTAAAGTATTAATTGCTTAGAAAATATTTAATTTTGTTGTGATACATGGATGAAGATCTAATAATTCCAGAAAAGTTTTAACTTAAGAAATCATACTTGAGAGAAGTAAACAAAGTAAATTTATTATCAGATAGTTTCACATATGATTAAATTTATTTTTCTTTAATGTATTCAAACTCTACACCTTAAAATATTTATATTTGCTTTGAATATGATATAAGACATATTCGGCAATTGTTTTATAGAGTATTTTAAAAGTGTTTATTCCTTTGGTTTCCTTTCATCTGCAATATTTGTTTGGCTCTTTTCACATTTCGTTGCTGTGTGCGACACTTTTGCGACGGCTGTTTTTTGTTGCTGTTGTTATTTTTATTTATCTGCTTTCGTTGTGCTTTTTACGGCATCAAGGCAAGTGGTGGCTGCGGACAGAGGGGGGTGTGTTGGGTGTGGTGTGTGTGTGTGTGGTGGGTGCTGTCCTCGTTCTGCTGATGGTCCTCGTCCTGGCTGCCCACAGCACCAGCAGAACAATTGTAATCACTGGGAATCAGCATGTTTCACATACCAACACGAAAATCTGTCGAACATAAAAGGCAAAAATGTTGCCACCCTCATAAAATGTAACTGTGTAGGTGCATTTCACGTATGTAAGTATGTAAGTATGTACGTATGTGAGTGTTTATGCCCAGCCCATACTGGTACAAAGTGCTGTGCTTGCTGTTAAAAAAGTGAACGTTCCCCGGTCCTCCTTCCTCCTTCCTCCTTCCTCCTGCCACCGTCCTACCAACTGTCCTTTTCATTCCTTTACGGCCGTTTTTTTTCGCTAAATTTACAAAGTTGCGTCGTGCCACAATGTGAGGCAGCACCTCCCATCGCCCACCCCCTACCACACAAACGTACCATCAAACTTCGCAATTCACCTTTGCGTCGCATATGAAAATTCAATTTGCTTTTCAATATTTGTCTCACTTATTTTGTATTTTGTTGTGGCAGTCGGGCGTCGGGCGTCGGCGACCGGCATTTAAATTTCATGACGAGTTGTTGTAATTAATGATTTTTATGCGCATGTAATAAAAGCGCCAAATTCCAACAGTGCTGACATTAATCGATGCATGCAACAAAAGACACTCTCCTGGGCAGTTGTAAAATTGCAGTTATTTGTAATTTTCAATTAGCACAGAGTCAGCAGAGTCAGCATCCTAAAAGAAAAAGGAATCACTTTCTGAGCTTAATTATATAGACATCGGCCAGGAATTTTTAAAGAATATAGAAAACATTGCAGGAGTTAAACTGGTGAAAATATTTATATATAAGTAATTAGATGTAAAAGCCATGTAACAATGATATGTAATGCAGAAATTATGTATTAATCTCGGCTAACAATTGATGAAGAATAAGAAGAAAAATAATGTATTAGGCTAACAATATTGCTACTAAGCTAATTAAAAATATTACCTAGTATTAGAGGATAGAATATAGTTTTTCTTGTTTTTAGAAATAATTTGAAAGCATTTGAAATTCAAATTAAGGTTTTAGAACTAGTCAATTTACTATTTTAAAGAAATATATTTGTCAAGGATAGAAATTAATTCCAAATAATAGATATGTAAAAAATGCAAACTGTATCTGAAATTCAAAACTATAAATTTGGTAACTCCACAGAAGTATTCGAGCTCAGCTGCGTCCCGTCTATCTAAAATTGTTGCATACTTATTGTTAATAATAATACAAGTAACAAAATAATTAATCCTTCATCAACCACAGGTTCTTCAATAATGCCAAAATCTTTATTGGGTTGAGGACTTCTATGAAGTTCAGATCATGCATCATTTTTGGACTACTATATTGCTGCTTGACTTTTGAATAGGGGTTTATAAGAGTTTTATTAGCCATATAACTATGACGTAGTCGATTAACTGCACAGTGTCTGATATATGATGAAACAAGTACAATTCCAAAACTAAAGCAGAACATATAAAAAGTGAGATATGGGAAAACTTCCCCAATGAATCTGAATAATTTGATTCTTAATTACAATGATTATAATTATGAAATTAATTTTGCGAACAAAAGACAAGTGATTATATCATTAAATAAACGACTTTATCTGTTGCAACATTTTGTCCGGTGATTTATCAGCTTCGCAAAGTCTTAATTGCCAATTCTAATATGTACTCGATGAGCTTAATTTCCGATAAAGATTATTTAGTTACACACCCAGCGCTAATTTTCTATGTCCATATATTTCTGGTATGGGATTTATGCCCGATTCTGTTTGCTTTCCACGGGTCTTGGCCACTGTTGGAAAACTCCTCTCACTCACACCCTGGTGGCATGTCAATAAGCCATTTCGTAATTCTCTCGCTTAGTTTCGGAAATATCGCCTGAATGATTTTCGTGTTAAATTAATTAAATTCAATGCGTGCTCGGCAAACATTTGGCCATAGCCAATAGAGCCAAATGAAGCAGCTGCTGACCACTTGCCAAATCAAATCGTGCCATAAACTCACTGTCCCTGTCACTGACTATATATGTATATATGTCGTATATACTGACTATATATGTATATATGTCGTTTATACAAGACTGTTGATGTGGAAGTTTAGTTTTAGTTTTCCACCAAATGTAAAAAAGCAACAATTTTAGGAAGGTCTACAAAGCTACACAAAAAGCACTGCTTTATTCTTATAGTAATTATAATTCTGGATTAAAATGTATAAATTGGATGTATGTTAAAGATTTTAATCGATTTAAAAGAGAATAATATTTTTATTCTACTAGAAATTTATAAAGAAATTTTACTTAAAGGTCGGGATTATCAAGGCTGTCTTGTTGCATAAGCTTCAAAAGGCAGACAAAACTGTAATATGAAATGTGAATTCAATTTACAATATTTAATATACTAAGCTTATTTTTGGTCAAAATTATTCTGGTTGCATGTTTAATCATTCTGCATAGAGTATTAAAAAAGCGTCTTATGAAATAATACAAGAATTGCATATTTATTGCATGGATCTATTTTGATTAATATATTTTTAATGACTTGTCACTCTATTTTGTTCTTTATTAATATGGGCTAACAAAATTCTTTTTTTAATAAAGCTAACTTTTCCTTACTTTTTTCCCTGAACTCATTAAAATGAAATTTAAAAATAAATGGTTTTGTGTAAATTGATGTAACAGGCAGAAGAAAGCATATCCGACCCCATAAAGTATATATATATATATATAAAGAATATATAATTCTTGATCAGGATCAAAAGCCGAGTTGATATAGCTATGCCCGTCTGTCCCTCCGTCCGACTGTCTAATCGAAATAGAAATAGTCAAATTTAGAATATTGGAAAAGACGTTGAAGAACCGTTGAACGAGAGAGTTAAGTTCGTAAAGCGCAGCGTTAAAATCTTCAATAAGAAGTCGTCGAAGTACCTAAAATATAAAAAAAAAATAATAATAATAATTGGATATAATTAATACTTATCAAGTAAAACTACACGCAATAAGAAAGGAGTCAATTCGCTGAACTTTTCGCACTTGGGCGTAAATCTTATTAAGGGAATATTTGGTAATAAAGCTAGAATATATTAAAAGAGCTGGGATCAGAGTATATCGTAGTAGAGCTCACTCGATTACAGCTTTCGTACTAGTTTTTTTTTAGTTTATTAACAAACAGGGGAGTCAGCAGATGGACATATGTCTGCTAGGCACATTTTGTATCTGACTTGTTGAGCCCTATCAAAAATGGGAAGGTATAAATAGCAATCTGGAAAGTTTTATTTAGCCATGTTTAATTCGAGTATAATTATCACAGTGGCTAAGTTAACCAATCTTACCTGTTATATATATTCAAGAATATTTGTTTAGACCTTAATTCGAAAACTGAATAATATATATTTAATACATTTGTTTGTTTATATTTCATAAATAAAAGTACGCTCACAGGCCATTCTCGTGTGGTCAGCTCTCCTTTGCCGGTTTTTGTATGCAGCAGCTGTGTAAATATCTCTTATTAGTCTCCACCATACTTTTTTTATATAGGTTTCGGCCCATTGCTGAGTAATTAAATTTAACGCTTAAAATAACAAAAGAGTAAAAAAAAAATTAAATTGACCACGCAAACAGAACAGAAACAGAACTGAACTTAAATGCAATTGTTAACGGGTTGCAGTTGGTTTTGCAAATCGTTTGACAGCATTGCAAAAAAAGTGAATTTAAAAATATAATAAATATTTCTGTGGTCATGCGAAGCTAATGGAACCGCGAGAAATGTGAGATGATGGCTATGTTTATGTTCTGTTGGCTGAATTTAAATTGGCTGTGAATTATGTGCAAAAAGCGTCGATTTTGATCCATTTCAAAATTCAACTTGGTGCGATATTTTTCATTAGTAACATTTGTTGCCAACTTTATTTATTTTTTTATCTTAATTTGTATTTGGTCAAACTTGTCACAGCTGCTGTCTTTGAATTATATCAATTGATGGCTTGATATAATTTAATTCATATTGTTTCATATTATTTAAAGCAATATGTCTTATAAATAAATATTATGTATAGTGTTTATTTAAATTAGAATTTTGATTTAAATTAAAATTGATAAATGTGGAAATGCAAGTCAATAAAATCAAAATAAATTAAGCAACTGGGCTGAAAAATCAAGTTGTCAAAAGGAAGAATGAATTCAATTCGAAAAACAAATAGATCTGAACTGATTACCATAAAATAGAAATGCAAAATGTTTGGCATATAAATCTTATTGTTTATTTTTGCGTTTGTTGACATAAGTTGGTTAAAATGCCTTGGCAAAGACTTCATTAGTTTCAGTCAAATAAAAGAACTAAATTTTTCACAGACCACTCATTATGAGTCGACTTCGATCGACACCCAATAAAGTGGAATAAACTGGTGGCTAAATAAATACAAATTGCTGGAAATTAACCAAGTAGGTTGTGGAGCAAAGAACAATAAAATGGAACTTGCCGCAAAATAAACAACGAGTTGACTAATTATGTGGCATTTGTCAAAGGACCTTCGACTGCAAATTGAATGTTAGCCAAACTGATAAGAGTCGCCGTAAATGCAGCAAATGTAATCAATTCGAGTTTCTGCCTCTCTCTCTTTCTCTTTGTGTGTGTGTGTGTGTGTATGTGTGTGTGTGTGTGTGTGGTTATGAATGATGAGCAAACATTCACAATTACGGCAATTGCTCTGTAATTTTAGGGCTTTATGATTGTGCAGCGGTGGGGTTGGAGTGAGGAAGTCGGCATATTCAATTATAGCCAAATACCAAGCGAGGCAGGTTTGTCAACGTGCACCGTTATTTGTGGCAAACGCAGCGAAGCGTTGCTAATCCAAATGAAGATGGCATTGAAACTGGTTTTAGCCAGAGCAGCCGTTGGCCTGGTCAATAAATGGGCACAGAGAATGAGCATGAGAGAGTGAGAGAGCGAAATGAGGGGAGGTCGGAGGGGCGACGTTGCCACGTTGCATGTAATCAAACAGTTTGCTTAGCAATTTTCGATTATCGTTTGACTGATTTCGTGTTAAATCAATTAAGACATTGCCGAAGATGGCAGCCAACACAATGGGACGTGTGGTCGGCCAGTATTCGTGCCTGGCGCCTATTTATCTAAAATCCCTGGCCAACACACACACACACACACACACACTAACACAAACAGTTTGAGCTAGTTAGAGAGAGAGAGAGAGAGAGAGAGAGAAATGGCACAGCCTTAAGACAATAAGACAAGTCTTGGGTTTTATTGATTGAGACCGCGTTCTTGGATTCGCCACAATGTTTTGTTTTGAGCCTTGTCTTGATTAAAGCTGCGTGGAAATCGTTTCGTATTGGTGCAATTTACCATTTATGTAGAGCATATCCCTCCCTTTCGACCACCTACCTCTTTGCCAACAAACTTGCTAGCTGACAAGAGCAGAAGCTGCTGCCGCAATGGCCAAAAGTTTGTCAAAAACTTTGGACTTTGCTTTATTTTGTAGCCGCATAAACACTTTGAAATCGACCGATTCGAAACGCAGACGAGGCGAGTGGAAAACTTTTTCACCCCTTCCCCCTTTTAGAGGCTCCTGGCCAAACAGTTCGCATAAATGTTCGCTAACAGCCAGAAAAGATTGCAACAAAATTCAAATTGAAATTTGCTATTTTGCAAAGAAAATTTGTTTTAACTGTCACACACTTTTGGAAAAGCGGGGCCAACGGCTTCAAAAATAATTCCGAGAGTAAATTCAGGAAATTTAATGAAAAATGAATTAAGTAAAGTCTTAACTTATGCAAAAAAATTACTCGAATTATTTAAAATTTGTTTGTTTATTAATTCAAATTATTTATTCATTACATAATATTTCTTAATTAATAATTAATTAATTGTATATATTATTATGTATATATTGTATCATACTCTTTGGTTCAGTTGGTTAACCAATCTCCCGAATTGCTGATTAGGAAATTGTGTCTGGCTATAAACAACAATTATCCATGCATAATCGAAACATGGCACTCGCAATGAGTGTGCAATTTGGCACTTACCCATTTATGCCTGGTTGGCTCAGTGTCAGCACCAGTTCGAGTTTGAGATAATGTTCCAAAGACCCAGAGAGAACCGGCATGAATAGCCAATGAAGCAAAGTGGTGTCATATGAATTAATGAGCAGACATTCTCCTCAACGGCTGCACCAACCAGACCAGACGGGAGGAAGGTGCAGTGAGAGAGGTGAAAGTGAGAGAGAATGCAAAACTTTAAGTTGCCTGTACTAAGCCAAAAACACATTTAAAATAATATATCAGTATATAAAATTTAAATAAAGAATTCGTAATTAAAAAATTGTGCAAAATTAAAAAAGCAAAAGAGAGATGAAGAAATAAAAACCTTATTTTTTTATATTTAGTCAGAATTTAAAGTTTAGATATAAAATTCCTAACTACAAATAAATACTTAATAAATTGCTGTAATTTATAACAAAATTTTCTATCATTATAAAAAGATACTGGGTTTTTTGTGAATAAACTCAAATCTTCATACAGCTTAAAAAAGTTGATTCCGTTTGCTTGCAGGGAAATAAGTACAACAAAAATAAGATTTGTAACTAATTCTAAGCAGACTACTTGCTCATACATAAATACATGCTTATTCACATATCGAATGGGTTCCATTGGGTGTTTTAATCCCCTTTGCAGCCCCTTTGCATTTTCCTTCGGCTTTGTGCTGCGTGTGAAATATTCATGTGCTGCTTGCGTGCTGTGCTCTGAGTGTGTGTGTGTGTGTGTGTGTGTGTGTGTGTTGGATTGCTTAAGTGATTCTTGCGTGTGTCTGTGTATGAGTGTGTGTATCTGTTTGATACAATATGCAGCTAACTTTCTCAGATAAAACATTTGAGAGCCTAATCAATGTGAAGGATCAAGAAAAAGTTATCACCAGAAAATTAACTAGCAGCTCACCTGAAGATTCTTCTTCTTCTTCTACTCAAGTGGATGCAAAAAAAGAATCTTTGATTCATTATTTCTATAACTCATATATCTAATTAATGAGCGAGATTAGTCTTAGATTAAAAGACTTGCTTAGTCAATATTTTATAAGTAAATAATGTACAATAATGCAATTCAATTGATTAAAATTTCTTTTTATGAATATTCTAAGTTATATTCTAAGTTGTCCATCTGTGGGCTTTTGTCGATTTGCCTTCGTTATGTCAACTTTGACTAATGATGCAATGGATGCTTTGAAGGGGAATATTTTAATTTATATAATCTAAATCTCTATTGATTCGTTAAGAGAGTTCCACTGATGGTTTTATTTATTTATCTAGGTAAGGACTATGCATACAAGTTTTTGCTTTTTGAAAAGGTATCTTCGGAATAGCTTTTGTACATTAAGTGATATGGTGAATATCAGAAACAATTGTGGCTTCTATATTTCACATCCTTTCAGGGCAGTTTCCTCCATCTGTCATTTCGATATTCGATAACCGAGCGCTTAAAATATGCAATGCATTTCACGGTACGAAATGTCGGTCAGAGTGATGGACTGAGTGACATGGATACAGTGGCTCCTGTAGGACTGCAACACTGGTTAGGGTTTGGTGGAGGATGGGGAATGTTGATGGGGTAAACAAGCGTTCATTTGGTAATGTCAAAAGGTTGGCCACTGAGCTCATTTTACCTAGAGCTACGCCCACCACTTTGCTCAGATTCATGCATAAAATTATAATAAATCATGGCACGCAATAAATATGGCACCCACATCCAGTTAGATACAGCCTGACACTGCCCCCACCCCACCTACGTGCCCCCCCCACAACCACACTCCGTTCTCTACCCGCAAAGAAGACAGCATGTGCGTGGGCGTCGATAAGCTGTCCACTCCACCCCGGAAAAGAGAAGCATCTAAACATAATCGAAAAAGCGTTCGCATCTTTTGCGCAGATTTTCTTGTATTTAAATATAAATGAAAATGTTTTGCAGCCTGATTGCGGCATATTTTGACGCAGCCGCTGGGCCCTCAGCTGAGACAGTCAACGGAGTGAGGGGAGGGCTGGCGGGCTTAGAGTGGGTTTCGCTGACTTGGAGTATATTTCACAGTTTTGCTTTTCTTTGATAAAATCACGTTCTGGCTTCTGGCCAGCACTCACCAAAAGGCGCTCTTCAGCTCTTCAGTTTAATGCGCCACAAAGAACGCTGAGCCTCTTTTTTGTTGGGTTGCCTCAAGTGCTATTGTTGTTCTTGTTGTTGTTGTTGTTGTTGTATTTGTTGGTGGTGATAAGGATTCACTTCCTTATTGTCATTGAGAACTCACACACATTCATATGACATCAGCACAACTCTGTTGGCCATTTCAATGTGTCTCATCCCTTTCCGTTTATAGAAATGAAATTTCAATTGAATGCCTAATTGCACCACTTACCAAGAAGAGCAATGGTTAAAAGAGTTGACTCAACGATTAAAGACAACAACTATAATTTCTATTATTTCCAAGTATTTTAATTCGTAATTAAATGTACCTTTACCGATACTGTTGTAGGTATATATAGTTTGAAATATATTATGCAAAGGTGTAAAATATGCTATCGACAATAGATTTGTATCGATAATTTTAAATAAATTTAATCTGCGCTGGTTAAACGATAACTTTTATACTAGATCCAGTTATAAGCCACTATTTTGATGCTGATCAAGAATATATGTTTCGTATGATTGTTTTTTTCAGTTTAACAAGTGTTAAAAATTAAAAATGCATATTATCAAGTTTATATTCATAATTCGTAAATAAGTCAATATTAATTTCGAGTATATATTCATAATACAATACACTTTTAAGGCAAATCCTCTTTTTATTTAAGAGGAATAAATAATTAAGTATTAATGTATAATTAAATATATTATTAATTTTAATAGGGCACCAATTGATCCAAAACTCCTTTCATAGAACTGGACGTTTTGCTATTGGAATTGTTGTGGCAACCCACCATAAATTGGCTTACGACACGCACTTGCTATGAGTGCACAATATTCACATTTTATTCATATCTTATGGAGCCAATCTGCTAAACGCATTCGCAAACAAATGTCGCTTTTCGTTATTGCAAGTGCGGCGAAGAGTAAAAGTTAAACAGAGTCGCGAATCGTGACTTGTTAGCCTGCAGTGGCTTTGTTGGCATAATGAGTCGCAGGGCTGAACGAGCAGGCAGCACCACAGAGCAGCATCAGAGCACCACCTGACACCACCTGACACCACCTGGCACCACCAACGGCAAATGCAAGTCAAACAAATTTAAGTACTTTCATGCGCCATAAGAGCCACCTGATACAAATCTTTTATTTGAACAGGTCTCACAGCAGAGCCAGCCAACCCCCAACCACCAACACACAACCCATTTTACTCCCCATTCTCACCCCTGTGGCACTTGTTTTTTTTTTCCACTCGCTGCTCGCAAATGCAGCCGCTGCAGGCGCGGTTTTATCTTAGAGACTAAATGCATTTTGCATATGGCCATTTTAAGGGTAGCAACTTTCGTATCTGTGAGCTTTGTGCGATTTATGAATTAACTTTTTTGAATGAAGTCAACTTGCAGCACTCACACACACACACACACACACACACACACACACACATCAAATCTTTACAAATGCTGCCAGACATATGAAAAATGCTGCACTGCAATTGCACAAAGTGAAACCCCCACAAATCCCATATGCAGCAGTCCCTCAATAAGATTTTGCAAATGACGTACGAATAAAAAAAGTATTAGCAAAGTAAGAAATATGTCGTCGACTGAGCTCGACTCGAGATACCCTTTCCCAAGCTATTAAGTCTATATAATCGTGCATACCTAGAAGAAAAAGAAAGAAAATATGGTTTTAATTCTCTAAAATTAATATTCACTGAATTCAGAGTGTTTATACAAATTGGACATGCGTAACTCGACTATTGATCATGATCAAGAGGATATAAACCTTTTGCTTCTGCCTGTTGCATACATTTTAACTGAATCATTATACCCTCTTCACCCATTTTTTGAGTGGGTCCTGGGTACAAAAAGGAAGCGTGCATTGCAGAAATCATGCAGATTGCTTGGGCACTGATAAATGGTAGCTTTCGTGTCTTTTACGCGATATCTCAACAATTCTGCATTCCCCATTCTGCATTCCCCTCTCATTCCTCAGACAGCACCCACCATTTCTTTTCTTTCACTCTCTCTCTCTCTCTCTCTGCATATCATATTAGTTAGGGTTTTGTGCTTGCCTATTATTGAAATGACTGAATGACTGAATGACTGACTGACTGAATGACTGACTGACTGAATGACTGAATGACTGACTGAAGTGTACTGAATGACATGACTTGAGTTAAGTTGAATTGAGTTGAGTTGCTTTTGTTTTGACATAATTTCCACTTGACGGCTAAAAGTGTCTGCATTTTGAATGGCATCCGACCATATTTGCTGATTGCATATAGATGGAATTTGTCTTATGTGTTTACCCAGAGATGTTTCGGCTTCAACTGGCACTTTGTGTAATGCGGGCGATTGTTTGGTTTAACATTCGAAATGCCATTTTAAGCAGATATCCATTTGATATGAATGACATTTGCATCAATGCAAAACCAGACATTCAATACAAAACTAGTTTCTGTTCAAATATCTTTCATATTCAGCTCAAGGCTTTTATTTAAAATGCATTACATTGGAATTGGAACGGTTAAGCAGATACATATAAAGTAGAAAATAAGAACTTGCTATTCAGTATAGTCCGTAAAATTGAAACAAACATAAGATCTTGAACCGTAGACTACTAGGAATCTCATTCAAAGATAATTTTTCTTGTCTAGGCCAGGTTTTTTGCACCTATTATTTTACTACTTATGGTAAAAGAGTATTTCAAATTTATATTTTAATTGTTACAAAATATTTTCTATTATTAAGAAAAACATTTAATAAAATATAAAAAAATTAAAGTGTGTAGAGATTGTTTGACATTGAATATGAAGAGTGGCCTATTCAATCGTCAGATATTAATATCCATACTTAGATAGCGAGTCATGCAGGGCACTTAGTTAGCCAAGTTGAACAGCTGCACTGATAAGAATGTGATGAGATTGCAATTTACTAAAAGTATTTGCGCCACTTGCTAATATTAATTTCTTCAACTTGGCCAAAGTGCAAAAGTCATGCCCAAAAAGAAGCAAGTTAAGCGAAGAGAATGAAAAAATAAAAAAAAAACACTCAAGAGTCATATTCATTGTGGCACGGAGCGAGGGAAACTCACGCGAATGTCAAAGTTAATGCGCTTCAATGTCAAGTTGAGAAAAAAGAGGAAAAAAAAAAACAAGATAAAACAAACCAAATACATCTATATGCTTGCAGAAGTGCTTGATTTGGCCAGGCCTAAAGCCAGCTAAGAAAAGAAGTAAGAAATAAAAAAATATATACGAAAATACAGCAAACAGACATTTTATAGCTGTCATTGTTGGGCATTTGATTTGAACTGAGGGTTTAAGGTTCGCAGTTCAGATTCTGGTTAGCAGAGTGAAGTGGAAGCGGTTGAGTTCGTGGGAGGGGGGGGGGGGTTTGTCTTTGTGTCTAGCGGTTAAGTGCTTTGACGCCTATGTCCTTGCCAATGTTGTCCACAATACAAACAAAAGCGTTCTTCGACGCGCTCAACGATTATCCTTTGCCATTTTCATTTTATTTCCAAGTTTTCTTCTTTTTCATGTTTTCTTTTTAGGGGGAAACATAAAAATTATGATGCAGTGGTTTTCATTTATGGTGCGAGTATGAATTGCTTTTCTCTCTGCTAAGCTCAAATTTATGTCCCTCTATTGTTTTAAGTGCATTGCCCATCAGGACTCCATAGCGCACATGCTCGTATATATAGATATATATATATATATATATATATATATATATATATATATAGATACATATGTATATCTGCATCCTAATTCAATAAGCCGCCTATTCAATAAAACAGTATCACAGCTAAACTATAACTCATTAAGTGTAGCCTCATGTCGATAATAAATTGCTTTAGATATAGTTTATTACTTTCATGCCGCAACCATCAGCATTATTATTATTACTATTGATGCGATCTATAATAATTAATTACCCAAAGGAGGGGAGTTATTGAAATGTCTTACCCAATATGTTGCCCAATTTGGGCATATCAGCTTATTTCCCCATTCCGTAACGCCTATATATTTTCTTATATTTTAGATTCAATTAGATATTTGAAAATATTTACCATACTGAGGTTTCAAATTATAAACATACCTGATATCAATTGCCATTAAAGTTTTAAATTTTAACGACATAAATATAATTAGAATTAATAATATAATATAATAATATAATATTTATTTGGTTGTTAAATTTATTACCTTTTCTTGTCCACCTGCCAAGTTGGAATGTTAATCTGACTATATTTCGTCAAGTCGAAAATTTGAAGTTAAGTTGTTGGATTGTGTTACTAGGAAAAAACGTAAACTTCAAGTAAAATAAATAAAGGATCATTATATTTTCAGTTTTCATTTTATGGTGCATTATTTTGTAACACATTAAATTTTAATTCATATTCAGTAATAAATTAAGGATTTCTGCTAATCGAGCTTTATTTAATAAATTAAGATAGTCCGTTTTATATATATGTTTATTTGTTGAACAAACTAAAAAATAGACGTCGAAAAGATATTTTTAACTAGTCTTAGCAATGCTATTATTACAAAACTTGACCTAGTTTTTTGCTTCATCTGTTCTAAAATAGTTTCAATATTTCAACAGATTTCCAAAACTGCAAAAGAAGCCTTTAACAAATAAGCTTAGGTAAACTTTTATTATAAACAGAAATTATCTTTTGCTCAAAGGACTTAAAATTGTGGCTAGCTTATCAGCAAATCTTTCTTACCTGTGTTTTGTTTTTACCATGTTTTTGATTTGCATATTTTTGGCATTTAGGTTTTTAGGCACAATGAGGAAGGAAATCTATGTTAAGTGTTGCTTGCGAATCAGTTGGCTCTGTTTAATGAACTGTATATGAGGAAATTATATATTTCACAAGCAAGAAATAGGTATAGAAATGAGTTAAAGAGAGAGAAAGAAATAGATAGTGAGAAAGAGAGAGAGAGACACACACACACACACACACACACAAACTAAGCCATGCTATACAAATGCACAGTTTAATTTTTGCTTGTCAAGCTTAATTTGCGCTTGAATGCATTGCATGTCTGGTTTGTGTGTGTGTGTGTGTGTCTAAGAGTATGTGTGTGTGTGTGTGTGTATGAATTGCATGCACGAATGACAGGAGTCGGCAGGAGATGCCACAAGAATAAGAAGAAGTAGAAGCAGTGCAAACCGAAGCAATTTCATTACCAAGCCGGACGAGAAGTTGTCCGCCTCGTCAGCATTTGTTTAGAGCATGTTGTTATTTTGGATTGGATGGATGACAGCAATATAATTACAGTGGGCACTCCAGCTGACGCACACGAATTCATAAATATTTTCACTCTATTTTAATTTTCATTTATTGCACAAAATATAGTGCCATTTTTAATTAACAATCTAATTTGCATTGTATTTTTTTTAAGCACATAATTGTTTTTAATTTTAGTTGAATGCTTTTATTCTCTGTATTCAAAATAAAATTGTCACATTTAATTTACAATTTATTGCATTGCATTTCTTGTTGGTTTTTGCAGCATTTTGTGCATTTCTTACTAAGCTTTTAATTTCAATTTGCCTCACGCATTTTAAATAAATATTTGTCTTTAGCTTATCAACTTATTTACAAACTTGTTTTTAGATTGTTGCTTTGATTTTGATTTCTTAATGTTAGCATAGGCAATAAGTTCTGTAGCTCGCTGGAAGTGTAATCGGTTCAGATTTCACTGTAGTTCAGCTGTATTATTGAAATTGATGAGCCCTGCGCTTGAGCTGTGCGTTTTGGAGGAACTCTGAGGTTTTTCCTACCTTTGGCTAATGCAAAAAGTATAGTATAAGTATAGTATAAGGGGTAAGGGAGGAAGTGGAGAGCAAAACAGCCCCTACTTGATATGCTATTAGCGATGCGGCTTGCCGTTTCCAGCGGAGAATAAGATGAAATAACACCAGCCACTAATGCGCATTGATTTTCACATTTCCACTGGCATCACTTTCCATTGCTGTTGTTTTTGTTGTTGTTGTTGTTGTTGTTGTTGTTGTTGTTGCTATTGTTGCTTTCTGTGGCACGATGCTCGTCGTTCATCTAATGGCAGCGGATGTGGTTAAAAGCATTTGCCCGGCTACCTTTTGCATAGACCATTAAATTTGCATTTGACGCTGACTGGCTCAATTGGCAACTGAATTTTCTGCTATCCCTAGGGTAAATCAGCTAAAAGGTAAAAGTACCTTAAATAACATCAAAAAATTTACATCTATATTTAAATATAAGTATAATATAAGTTGAGACTATTTTTGTCTTTTAATGAGAGTTGAATCGTTGACAACATTTTGTTATTTTGATTTTCGTCTTATCGAATTCAAATCTATTCTCGACTACATTATTAAACCAAATTTAAAACTGAATTTATAAAATAAATGACAAATCTTGTTTATATTCTCCACACGCATTAAGTTCTTATTAAGTTTGGTTGTACTTTGTCAACTATAATTAATATTCGAGTATCTTGAAAAATCGACAACTTTTTAGCAACTCGGCAGGATAACTACTAATTACCATAAATAGTATACAAAATAGGCAGAGAAATGATCGTAATACCTATTATTTGTGATTCGGGTTGCATATTTGTATATTTAGCAGAAGTGTTTAAAATATATCTGTTTTTATATTCGACATTTTTATCTTATTTGTTTGATTGTATTTATCTGTTGTGCTGGATAAGTGCATAGTAAAAAGGTTGTTAAAAAACATTGAATTTCTTAAGATCTGTCTGTTATATACAGATTCGATATTTTTCTATACAAACAGAGGCTAAACTGCCACGAAAAAAAAAAATGTAAAGAATTCTAGTTAATTCCCTTGGCACTTGCTGGAGATATTAAGTATTAAATAATTTAGGAATTGTGTTAATACTTCTAACTTTAATATGAAATTGTACAGTGCTCCATATGTAATAGTCCTCATCCTAGAAAATATATATATCGCTGTGTATTCAAAACACGACTTTGGGCCAGCTGAGAGCTCATCCATTTCATACAACAATTGTCAGGCATTTGGAACGTGTTTCTTTTATCTATATATTTTACTCATTTATTTTCATTTGCTCATGTACGTAAATATTTAACAGGAGTTATATGTGACATATTTTCAGTGTCGAGTCCTTGTGGCGTTGTTGTCGCCATAGAAATCGAAGCATTGTTAGCATCTGTTTGGGTAATACTCATGAATCATTCATGGAACGTTTGCACAAATGCAAATCGAGACAAATCTTTACAACAAACAAAAGCCGCTCGGAAAACACAGAAACGCGACTAAACAATGTAAAATGTTAAATAATTATTTAAAACATCTGTGCCAGCGGCAACACAAACAATAAACATTTATTTACTGTTTACATTTTGGTTATAAATTTATGGCCTAATGCAGCTGCCAAGCGCCTATCGAATTTTACCATTTCATAAAAAGAGTTTTGTTCTTCACATAAAAAATCATTCACTTTAGAAATGTTTTTTTTTTTTTTTTTTTGAAGCTGAATAACACAGCACAACAAACTTTTTTATTTTCGAAAATGATTTGAACAATCTTTTCTAATTAAAATGTTGTGTGTTAAGCTAATCGTTAGCAGTCTTAACACTTATTATTTATATCTTAATTATTTAAATTTTATAATATAAAAAATTCAATCGTAATAAAATTATTTCATTAGCTGAACTATTTATCAATTTTCAAAGCTCATTTATGTTTGGCTTCTTATCAAAATTGTGAATACAGTGAGTATAGCTTTAATGATTAATTTAAGTATGTTTGAATGTACATTTTAATAGTTTATGCATTTGATAAAAGTATTTTCTCACATTACTTACAAATTAATTTAAATGAAAACTAAAGGATTTTGTTCGACAGTCAAGCTGAAAACAATGTTAGAGCGAAAGCGACCACAATAATCGTAGCAGTAAATACAATGTAAACTGACAAAAGGAGGCATTAAATTAAATAACACCTTTGGCACACACTTACACACACACACACACAGGCAGAACACAAAGAAAGGAACGCTTTGCCAGTTGTGTTTATAGGTTTATGGCTAATGGAGCCGTGGGAGAGAGGGGCGTGTCTTTAAAATTTGGCCAAACCAAATGCTGATGTTGCCCCAACTGGCAATTATATTTATGAATGTACCGAGGGGCATTCCCAGTGTTTACTTCAAAGCAATTAAAAGCAAACCAGTTGCAAAAGGAGCCACAGCAGCAGTGATATGAGTACTTTATCATATTTTGTGTTGCGAGTATTTGCTAAGGTTTTTTGACCGGCGGCCAAGGAGTGGCATGAGAAAGGGGAGAGGTGGGAGTAACACGGGGGCGCACATATGAAAAGCCTTGCATTAAAATGGCCACTCAGGAAACGAAGTTCGTTTATATTGTGTCAGGACACACTAGTAGCCTTTCTGTTTGTGAATGCGAATGCGAATGCGAAATGGAGCTGGCAAGGGAGACCCACTCCAGGCAATGTGTACTAGAAAACTGAGTGCTGTACAATATAGAACGCAGCCTCGTCTGCAGTGCACAAATAACCTCGGGGCCATAAAAGAAATACGTTTACTATGTACTAAAAATTGAGTAAATGCTGCCATTACAGGCTGCAGTCAAGCCACCCTCCCCACACCCACCCCACCACACCCTCCCCACCCACTGAGAATCCTCAACCTAGACTAGAGAGGCTTGCGTACTTGTCTTGTATGTGCTATGCTATTATTTTGAGTGCACAAACACGTACACACACACACACACACACACACACAAGCACACAGAGTACACTTGTCTAGCTCAGCAGTAAAAAGACAACAATAGAATCGCACCGGGCTTCAATTGTTTGATAATAAATGTATATATATATATATATATATATATATATATATATATATATGTGTGTGAGTGTGTGTCTGTGTGTGTGTGAGTCTGATTTGAGGTCGTCAATTGCATAACTGGACCATCAAGCCTCTGGCCGAAGAAACGGAGTTCAATTAATCGTTTGCAACGTTTGCTAAAATCAATTATCGCCTTCAACTGCTTTTGATATCGATAATCGAATTAACCTCGTTCAAAATACACAATGTGGCATCATGCTAAGAGGCACCACAGCACAGCAGAGCACAGAACTGCCTGCCTGCCTGCCACTCCCTCTATTTTACCCAGTGGAAAAGGAGTTGGTTCGGAAAAGCGGCACTTCTGGGTGGTTCAATAAATTGATAATTAGATTTTATGTATTGAGATTTCGAATTAAAACTGACAAATTTCCAACAGTTTCTGGAAGCAACAATAATTTCTATACTTAGAATTTGACTATTTGGCTTAACATAAATTTCACAAAAGAAAATTATAACTATTATTTTATGATAAAAATATAATTTTTAATGTGATTAAAAATAATTTACTTTTAAAATGAATTGGAATTTATTTTGTACAATTTTAAAATGTGTGAATGAAATCCGATTTTGTAAATATAAATATCCTGCTGATTTTACTGGTTTATACTTTATTTTCTTTAATAAAATAAGTTTTTTAATCTACAGCTATTAATTTATAATGTCACTAAAAAAAAATAATAATAATAATCTTCTGAGTTTGTAAATGTGAAGCTGATTTTACTGATTTTCATTTGCACCACTTTCGAAATAATTTACAATTTATATATGGAAATGCATAAAAAAATTAATTTTTTTTTAATTGCTTTCTTTTGGAGCTGCCCTCGCTGCTGCATAAACAATACAAAGCTGATGGATTTTGCCGAGAAATCTAAATTGCTGTTGATTTCTTTTGCCATTTTGCCATAACACAGCCAATTATTTCTGCCGGCAAGACAAGCCCAGTGCGAAATATGCTCAGCATATTTCATTGGATTGGAATATGCGAATGTGATTTCGATTAGCAGTGTGCATCACAATCCCTAACTTTTCTCCAAGCCTTCAAAATGCTCTACTCGAATTGAATGAATCGCTTCAAGCCCAAAAAATCGGCAGAAGTGACTAATGGCATGGAAGAGCCCCCCAAAATTCAAGTGGAAACCAACTGAGTAGCCACTTTGCCAACGTTTCGTATGCAAATTGACAAATAACACACACACACACACACACTCGCACACACACACACAGACACATATCATGTCACTTAAGAGACAGTTGTTGAGATACAGACACATTTCAGGTAAAAATCACAGCATTTTACAGTCAAGTATTTTCTTGTTGTTTTATTTGTATTTTTTTCAAGTGGTTTACCACAGCAATTTGCACTTTTGTATTGTGCGCACAGCACTCGACAAACAGTGCCACCATCTCTCCATCTCTCTCTAATTCTCCATCTATATCTCTCGCTCTCTTACAAAAATTCAAAGTGAGATGCAAAAGAATTGTCAATTTTTGTTTTCTTTGCCGTTTCTTTCGATATTTAATAACCTTTCGGCTTCTGAAGAAATGTTCTTATTGCGATTGAGCTTAGGAGAGAAATCCGACTTTCTGGCCACAACCATATTGGTGAGCACATCCCTCTCCAGCTAAGCCTCTGGCATTTGGCTCGGAGTACTCAGCGAATTGTCATTTTCGATAAAGTGTCTGGTCGACCTAAGGTATTCCTGGGCTGCTCGCACCCGCGTGGTGAATTTTGTATCCCGATGTTGTTGCATGTGCTGTTTGTCCAACTTGTCCAGCTTTGAATATATGTTGTGTAGATCCAAAAATATTTCAGCAATATCCTCGCCCAGCACCTTGGTGTGATGCGAATAGGAGTCGAATGACTGCTTAATGGCTTTCACCTCCTCGGTCAGCCTCTCGAAGCTGCGCACTTTGAAGAGTACTTTGGGCACCAATATGTCAGCCAGTGTCTCCAAATCCTCAAATTGGCAGGTTCCTTGCAACTGTTGCAGCGTCTTCTTCACAATGCGTTCCACTTCAGTCACTTGCAAATTGTTTTGGCATATTTGGCTAATAATTGATTGTTTTGAAGAGCTATTTATTTTGGCAAGCGATTCGATTTGTTTGGGCTCCTCATTACCATCACTATGCTCAACAGGATTCTCCTCAAGCGATGTATCACTGTGCCTCTGTGTTGTATTCCTTAACATTTTTCAACAATAGAACAGCGAATTTTGAACAAATTCTTTTCGAAAGATTTACTTTAAGAAACAGGTACTATTTCAATGAATTTTGAAAATGAAATTATATTAAAAGCAAACTGAATCAATACATGTGTAGTCCAAATAATATGAATGACATTTTATTTGCAATTAAACTTTATATAAATAGTTGCAATAGTTAAAAAGGAGAGAAAATAAGTGGATCGCTTTTGGTTGTTTGTTTAAATGGAAATTTAAATATATAATTTCATTATTTGCTCGAATTATTATAATTGTTTTTATATTATAATTTTATTTTGGTTTTTTAATGATTGCCAACATTTTATCTTTTATTATGTGAATGTTTTTGCAGTTATTTATTACTCACAAATTACATTCCATTCGTTCTTTATTAACGTTAACTTTATTACGGCAGCAAAGTTGAAATATCAAAAGGAGAAACACAATATTAAAATGGAAATACAATTTCTATATATTGATGTTTTTATTTTTTTTTTTTTTTTTTTTTTTTGGCTTCTGCAAAGAACGTCTAAAGGAATTTGGCGTATTTGCTATGGCCACGAGTGCTAAATCAATTCCGAAAACAGAGAACAGTGCCACTATTTCCTGCCTGCCATGGCCAAAAACTCGTGCAGCCCCGAAAATATTTGGCATTTTTATGAGGCATGCAAAAAATTCCTACGCACAGTGCTGCTGCTGCTGCTGCTGCTGCTGCTGCTGGTGCTGCACGAGGGGTGGGTGGGTGGTTGGATGTGTGGACTGGTCGAATGGTCGAATGGTCAGTGCTGATGTTCATGGCATTCCATGCGACGCTGTGCGTTGTCAACAATCACGAACCAATTGTCTATAAATACCAGGCAACGTTAACTCACACACAGCGAGTAGTCGTTGGAGGACCAATTTCAAGCGCAATCCCAAGCCACCCCCGCACCTCTGGCTCCAACGACAGCTCCAATATCCCCAAGGATATGCACCAAACTGCCCACGGTCATGTCATGTGCTCGGAGCACTGTGCTCTGGGTAGCTGGTTGCTCGTTTCTGCTCACAGGGTGCCCCACTGTAACTTCCGCTCTGTCGTTTTTCATTACATTTCGCATGTAACTTCCGGTTTGTTAAAGCGACACGCACTGCGCGTCCCAGTTCGAAATCTCCTGCCGACTCCTACCTCCCCGCCGCTCGTTGTTATGGCTGCTGACATCCGTGCAAACAAACGAACCATCGAACAAATGGCACTAGTCAGTCCAGACTCCAATTCCACTCTGCACCACTCTACCCAACTATGCCCCACTATTCCCCACACACACACACACACCCACTCCACCACCATTACCACCATCACCACCACTGCTCGTGTAGCTCTGTTTGTCCACACGTTTAGACTGAAAATGACAAATTCACTGTAGGTGGGCTACCTCTCTCTCTCTCTCTCTTTCTCTCTTTCTCTCCCCACCCTATTCCCTCTCGTTCTTTTTGGTCTCTTGGCCGCTTTCGGTTAACTCCTCCAACACGTTTGCGACTCAGCAAACACCATCATCAATTTCCGTGGGGAAATCACACAAAATTTTTGCACAAACAAAATGTTTACTTGATTCCGTAGACAGCATACGATTTTTGCATGCCCCTCACTCCGTTGGATATCCGGGATTATCTGACCGAATCCTTGCAACGGTTCGGTTCTATTCTTACTATGTGGGAAGCCAAAGTTCGATGAATTACTCAAAACTGGCATATCAAAAATTTCCATTCATTCGGTATTCGAATTTTCTGCTCTCCAGTTCCGACAGCTTCTAACTATTTATATAGTTAACTCAACTTAAAGTTGATTTTAAAATTCAACTTAGAAAATTGTTAATTTTTATACTATGAACTTGTTAAGTATTGTACATAATCTTGATCAGTATTAGGAAGTGATTCGATCTATAAATATCAATATAGCGAATATCGATTTATATCGATTCCTAATAGCAATCAAAACATTCTTAGATTTTTTTCAATATTTTACAAGCGCTCTTAATAGTTTAGATTTGACATAAATTATGTTTTAAGTGGAATTTAACTTATTGAACTAAATTAAGTGGCTGAATGGGCGTCAATTGAAGATAACAATTGGACTTAATCCCATTTCCGTTTATGAAATTGTCTTCATTTTTTAAGAGACATCTTTATAATATTTTCTTTGTATATTTTGCACTTTGTTAAAACTATTATAAAAAGTCCAGATATGATCCGTTGCGTTAGCAAATTTTTAAATTTTGGTTTATCCTTTAACTTTTCTCATCCAGAAAAGTTGCTTCCCAGAGGTAGCAATTACTTGGCAATATTTTCAAAAATTAGTGAATTTGTATTCTTTTCTGTATTTATATGTTATATGAATTTTAACGTATTCTTCCTAATAATTATTATTTGTGATGAATTTATATTGTATTTGGAGTGCAAATTTGTTTTCAGTCAAAACTGAATTAAATCATTTGTAAAAAACGTCTGTTTATTTTACTTTATTCACATAAAATTTAACTTTAAGCTGGTAATCACGTTAATGATATCGATCGGATCGATATTATGTAACCACAGTAGAATATTAATCTTAGTACTACAAGAGAAAGATACATTTTTTTTTTGGATTTTTTAATTATGCCAATGCTTGCAACACAAAGCGCTAACCTGCTAAATTCATCACAATTGCAAATAATTTCGACACGCATTTCTTGAACTTTGGTTAGATTTACGTTTGTCAGCTAATTTCTCAAATTTCTTTTAGAGCTACGAAAACTAACAGGCTCTTTCTGCCCTGGTCTCTCCCTCCATTTTCATTGTGGGGCAACAGATTAACGTAAAGGCGACACGAGAGCTCCGTGAATACTTGAAGGAGCAACTTGCCTCTCGGGTGGCAACAGCAGTGGAAACTGTAGCAGCAGCGGTAGCGGCAGCGGCAGCAGCAGCAGCTTTGTTGGGGCAGTGAATGTAATTACTTTAATGTGACCATTTGCCGGCACTGCTGAGCTGGCCATGGCCCAGATAAAGATAAACTTTTGCAATTACAACGCGGCGCAAACGAAGCAGAAATACAAAGAGCAGCTGACCAGTGGGACTCAGTAGGTAAGAAGTGTGTGTTGGGGTGCTGGGAGGGTTCTCGGGTTGTAAAGCGCAGCTCGATAGCATCGAATCAGTTTATTTTTAAGTGCATTTTCCTTTTGGTGCCGGCTAATTAGTCCGCACTATAAAGGCGCACAGTGAAGAACGTTGAACTTTAAAGTCGCCTCTCATAAAATTATGCTTACTTAAATGAACTCGTGCAGACTTTAAAACGAAAAACTTTCGCCAATTGCAAGCACGCTAAAATCTCGACCAACAAAAAAAACCAAAAAAATAAAAAAAAAAATTGGCTAAAGAAGAAAAGCATATGCAAGAAGGCAACGAAAAGGCCGGAAGGAATCATGTCTCGACTTAGGTGGTCCTGGGCAACACATAAACTTTTGATGACTTTTTGAAAGTTTTACGTTTTGAAGTGGAGCACAAATTACACGGAGCGGGGGGAGGTGTAGCTGCCGCGGCTTTCTATAGTGGCAATAAGGGTAACAATAACAACAGCAACAACAATGACGGCGGTCGCATTAAGCCGTCAACAAAATGCCGAACTGGTGCGTCCAAAGAATTACCCATCCACATAACTTAAAGATTCAATCAGAATTTAACAGTTTCCTAAGAAAAAACAGCGACGAGGTTTTCGCTCCTTGGCTGTGCGCAGAAAATGAATTAGTATCGCTTCCTAAGAATCTTAAGGAACACTTTACATTTTTCAGGTATACATAAAACTTCCTTTCATCTGCTTTCGTTAAATATATTGCAAGAAATTCTCACCTTGACCAAGGTTAAATCTGATATGAGAAAATAAACAACATAGAAAAATATATGAAACATTTCAGTCATAATCATATTTTCCTAATATTTAATCAGTCAATTAAAAGCAAGTAAATCAAATTCAATTTTTATAATTAATTGGCACATGTAAAAATGAGATGAAATTTAGACGCAAATTTGTATTTCATCGGATAAATCTACTGAATCAATTTTACGTATTGTAGATTTATTACATTTGCCACAAAGATTAGTCAAGCTACCTTTTCTATTGGATTCAGAAATGAACTTGTGACTTTAAGTTGATTTTTTCTTGGCTGGAATCAAACCCAATTAAAACCAGCAAACCTATATATTTCTAAGCAAACTATATTTTTATATTCTTACTAAAATGATGCGCTCAATTGAAAATTATATAGATAATAAGGAATCGAAAAGAAATCAGCGTCGACCTGTCCCAAAGAGCCATCCCAGTTGCAGAATACAGAATTATGGGCTGGCCAGAAAGAACTCGCTTTTGGCCATAGCTCGACGCATTATAAACGGTGCGTATCCGAATTTGGAGGAGAAAACGCAATCTATAATCAAACGGAGAAAAAAAAATGTCACCCATAGGAATATGGAGTTATTTGAGTCAAGTCGTGGAATAGTGAGATCAGAGAGTTTGGTAGAGCAGGAAATGGATTCTGTCAGCAAGAGATTAATCAATGATGAGAATAAAAATACGTTTAACGCGAGCTTTGGAGCAAACAAAAATGTAAAATTAAAAAACTTGCTTTACAATAAACAAGTTAATCTTATTGGCAATTGGAAGCTGAAAGATATGATAGAATCGCATCGTAAAACCCCAACTCGCGGAGCAATCAAAGTAACTAAGATCAATGAGAGAGCCGGGATGTCATTGAACAGAGAAAAGAAGCCCTCACAATGGGCTCTGAATGTTAGCAATAGACCAAAAAAGAAAATTAATAAAAATAATAAGCTTTCAACAACTATTTCAACAACACAAGTTAATGAGAAATCCATGGAGAGTCATCACAAAAAAGCATTTGTGCTCACGCAGAACCTTTCTAAGCCATCACTGAAAACTGAGACTGAATCTAGCGATAAGATAAATATTACATATTCAAATCCAATGATTTCAAAGCAGTGCGATAATATTCCTGGAGTTAGGGAGAATGAAGAGCTAGAGAACAATATGAAACTTGGGGCAGAAGAACACATGAAGGCTTTGATTCTGACCCAAAAAGTGGATTCTGAAAATAAATTCGAGGACATTGAAAAGAAAACCAACGCGATTATTCAAACCTCTTCACTAGCTAAGATAAGTATGGAGCAGGTGTATCAGATCAGGCAATATAAGAGATTGAAACAATTCTGTCGAATATATATAAATAGAGAAATTCAGCAACAGTTGCTGACATTGATATCAACTAACAATCCATTTGAAAGAGGTAGTTTACATTTATGTTATAATATCTTTAATTCTTTCATAAATAATCCCTGCTTACAGATCGGCAAAAAAAGATTGTAAGGCGTAAATGTATACCTCGTAAGACTGGTCAGGTTGAGTGCAAGTCTACGTTATGTCGGCCTTTATATACGTCGAATAAAGTCCACCAAAATGATATATTATATTTTATACCGATTCTAATTTTAATTGCGGCATTGTACGGCATTGGCGAAGCAGATCCCTATTTTTGGCGTTGGGTCTTTCGGAGATTGAAGAGTTTTTGTCATAATTATTTGTTTTTATAAGTAATGGTTTCTTCTTAAAAATATGAAATTGTTTTGAATAAATTAACAAAGACACAATCAGTCTTAATAATTTATATAAATAAATGATAATATAAAGTTTCTTATGTGAATTAATTTTTTCTCTTATTTAAAATATAAACCCAAAAACATTTACTTTATTAATTAGAGAAAATAAGTAAAATTGATAATTATTTTTTTTTTTTTTGAGATAAGTATGAAAACGGTTGTACTTTATATTACAACTACAGCTGTATCAATTTCAAATACCAATCAAACTATAAAAGCATTCAGCTTGCAAGTTCATTAAATATTTTCCCGCCAGGGATCCTAGTAAAAGAAAACAACAGAAAGAGCAAGGTCTGACAAACTTTTCAAATTCTGGCCATAAGCCATTTTGGGCTTAATGCAGCTGGAAGGAAGCTGAAGGAAGCTAAACCGTCGCCTCACTTAAGAAGATTAAATACCTATTTCGTTATTTTGCGCACTTTTTTGCTTTCCATTTTGCCGGGTTCTCGCGGTTAGCTTATGCATGTGTTTGTGTTTGGTTGTGTGTGTGTGTGTGTGTCTTTTACCGTGCTCAGTTCATTTTAGACCGACTTAAAAGGACACGTACGCACAATTTAGAGTGTTTCTATTTGTATCTTTTGGCTGACAATAAAGCTAGAAAAAAATCAAGTTCTCTGTTAAAAATATTATAAAAATATTTAAAATTGTTGTCCGGAAAGCGATTGCTTCATTAAATTTCTATAAAAGAAACTTTACATAAATTCTTTACAAATTTCAAAATATTTAAATTTTAATAAGAAACAAATCTGAATAATTTACCACAATAAAAGGTCACTGTTAAGTTAAACAATGTTTTTAATATCCTTCGAATTTTCGATTTCTGTTCAATTCAGTCATTTCTTTGTATTATTTGTGAAGGTATAATTCCGATGCATTTTTTCATTTCCGCGTCGTTTGTCCGCCCAAATGCAAATATCGCCCTAAACATAAATCGAAACATTTTCAATAAATACGCAAAGCGACCGCCCTGACGACAGCCACCCCTTGCCCACCATCGGACTGTCATTCTATGCGTAGTGAAAATCTAAAAAATTGTCAACGAAACTGTGAGACAAGGGAACTATGTGTTTCACTATTTGCAATTGAATTTGGTGCTCTTTATTTGACACATCTCCTCCTATTGAAGCCCTTCCGCTCTCCTGGTGTCATTTCTTTCAACCCCTCTGGAATTTTATTGGATATTTGTACGAGTTGCAATAGAAGTTGCACAAGTGCGGAGCAACTCTGACGTTGGCTGACAAATAACTGCATTCATTTACCATCATTGTTACATAAAAATTTATGTTATTCAAACTCTAACTAAAATCGTATATACTGAATCAAACTTTAGTTTACTCATCCAAACTATTTTAACATGAATAATGTACATATTAAATATATTCACCAAATATTTTAAAATTAAGAATAATTAACAAAAGAAACCTCAGCTTATAAAAAAAACGTTAATATTCTAATTTTGATTGTGTATTTTTACTTAGCAGTGACACAAACCATGGTCTAGTTGTATGCAAATAATACAGTTTTTTATTTGAATATTCTTTCTGAAATATACTTTCTGCAGTGAGTTATCAAATTTTAATAATCGCTTCATCTATTTAATTACTTTTAGGTTTATTTGCAAAAACTGAAAAGTAAAAGATATTAGAGCTTCTCGTGTCGAATATCTTAAGAATTTGTATTTTTAATAATATAAATTTAGTAAATCTGCTGTTATAGTTAATTCAATTCCCACAAGCTTAGCAAATGCAAATTTAAATTAATCATCAACATAAAATATATTATATATTACATAAAATTAATAAGTTATTAAATTTGTTTTCTACCCGCACAGTTTTCAAACCGTAACGTATTAAGTTTATGCCTTTATGCCAAACCAATCAGTTACTTAAGCTCTCTTTTACGCTCTCTCTCGCTCTTTATCTCCGTTATTTCTTTTCAAGTGTACTCTTATACAAAAGCATTCGCCGGCTTTTGCTGCTGTTGCTGTCGCTCCAGTTCTGCTCTTGGTTCGTTTGCACTTCGTCAAATCCTGTCCTACCGCAAGTAAAAACTTGGTCAACATGTCGCTCGTTTTGGCTCTCTTTCGAATTGCCTGTTTTCGTATTCAGCGCTTAAGCTGCTGTTCTCTTGTACACAAACCCTCTCTCTCTCACTCTCTCTTTCGCTCTCCCTCTCTCTCTCTCTCTCTCTCTCTCACTCTCTCTCTTTCAGTGTTTCGTTTTTTGCTGTGTCAGAACTTTAATGGGCCTCGTTTGTAGTTTCGTTTTGGGGCCAGTCGAGTTTATGTCTTCATCGCTGGGTCGCATTTGAAATTTATTTGCATGCCGGTCAGGCCGGCAGTCAGCTCTATAAATTAAACATAAATCAGTTGCACGGCAAATCATTTGATTTCATTTTGGTGGACCCCTTCACAAACCCACCTCCTCCCCGTCACCCCACACATACTTGTCCTTTTATCAGAGCTCTCGCAATTACACAAAAGTCGCGACCGTCACGTATTTTCCATGCATGAGCAGCTCACCCAAATTATTCCTAGCAATAAACAAAAACAATGTGACAATTGCTATTGAATGGGTTGAGAATGCCGTAGGCTAGTTCAATTGTCCCAAAAAAAAAAACAAAAAAACTAAAAAATTAAAAAAAAAAAAGGCTGAAACATAAATTGATAAGCAAATAGGCATTTAATAGACTTCAGCGGAATAGTAAAGTGCTTTTAATGATTAGCCGCAAATGAGACCCTTTCTCCTTGCATATGCAGATAGCCAGAGGTATAGAAATCGATAAGAAATTGAACATTTTCAGTCCCTTGGCACGCAGCGCAATAAGCCACAGCTCCCCTCGCATTCTGGCTGAGAATTCACATCAATTTATATAAACACATATATATATATTTTACGACACATTTCCCACTAAATTTACGAGTTGCCGCGCGAAACTTTAAAAGAATTTCGCGAATAGCTGCTGGAAGCGGTATATGAGCAGGGAGCAGTGGAGCAGTAGATGGGGGCGTGGTTGGGGTTGCGGGGCAACAAAACGCACGTGTGGTCGTAAAAATTCGTAAAGGGTTGTCTTGTTGAACGGCCAGGTGAGGAGAGAGGGTTGTGTGGGGCCAAGGTAAGTTACGTCAAGTTAAAGCATGTTAAGGTTCCCATAGCTTTTGTTAAGAAAAAAACAAATTATGATTTTGTTGAGGAAGGATTCTGTCATAAAAATAAATGTTTCTTTGAGATTAGGTGAGTTTTTATCTTTTTTATTTTACTGATGCATTTTAAACTTGCGGATTTAATTTTAACATTAACATTTTTTAAAAAAATTTCTAGCATTTTGTAATTGTGAATCTTAATATTAAATTACTAAGCAAGCTAATATATAAGTCATCGGTTCTTAAAAAAAATTTTATTTGAGATAAAAAAAATATTGATTAGCTAAAATATATTTTAGTTACACAATGTCTCAAATACCGTTACATAATAAATATAACACTCAACCAAATCACTTAAGATTCCTTACGCAATGCACATAAAATAAGGTCAATTTAAATTAAATTATAGAAATTTTGGGTTGCATAAATTGCTATGTTCTCAATTTTCACAATAAATTTAAAAAGGCAATCAAAAGTAAAAATAAATGAATCATCTACCCTAAGTTACTTAAATTATTTTGGTAAAATCACTTAACCCATATATCATAGAAACAATCCCCAAGCGAATGATTTTCAAGTGTGTTTTTTTAAGCATCCTTTTTGGTGTATTTTCTCAATAAGTTAACCTTTTTCTGCTGATGTTGTTGATGTTGTTGTCCACTTAGTGTTTGCTTTCAATGTTAGTGTTGTTGTTGTTGTTGTTTTTGTTATTGCTTCTGTTCACGACAGACTAAAATACGCAATAAAATCAAATCATGCTCAAAATTTTATGAATATTCATGACATTAAAAGCTCTTGAATTATTAACGAAAGATTTTCGACTAGCAAATGCGCACTGAAAAGCACTTGACTAGTACACAAAAGCACACACACACACACACACACTCAAACATAAACACACACACACACACACACACACACAGTTAAACAGACTCTGAGAGAGAAGGAGAAACGCAACAAACATAAATACACACATACATATACACATACACATACACATACAACTCGTTCCCTTTTGAGCAAAACTGTTCAATTATGAATTTTGACAATGTCTGTTTGAAAAAGGTGCAAAATAGGCGAAAACTCAAAGAGGGGGGAAAAGGGGTGTTGAATGTTAACAAACCTTAAGTGGGCTGTGATAAGAGACCAGAGTTGCCTCTTTTGTATGCGTATGTGTGTGTATGTGTGTGTGTGATAAAGTGTCATTGAAAAGTGCAGCATGCAAAGGGCGCAAGTGAAAGTGCAAACAAAGGCGCTGATTAAACGATGAAGATAAGCAAAAGGCAAAAGGCAAAAGTGAATGAAAGGGGTTGCAAGAGGGCTGCTGGGGGTTGCATTCAATGCATGTTAATTGAGGAGCCAGGTTAGGTGCACACTCCCATCAACTCCCACTCAAAGAGAATCAACTAAGAAAAAAAATCTGACGTGTCTGGCCAAAAACCTGTGGGCTGGAAAACAACTTCCGGACCTGGACTCTTGTCTGCATTTGAAATGCAAAAGCTGAAATTGGTCGAGATGTTGGGCCAAGAATTGTATTGTGTAAAAACAATGGCCATGCAAAATATAGTTTTCACAAGACCATCTCAAAATGGGCACAAGTGCCTGCGGCGAGGCTAACTGCTCAACCAGAATCTGGCCTTTTTCGTCCTGTTCCTCTTATTCCGTGCTCCTCATTTTCGAGGATGACGCTGCAAAGTGTCTAAAAATACGAAGAGCAAATAAAATGCCCCAAGTTCACAACTAAAATAGGACTTGGTGAGCCGCAAAAATATGAAATCGTCTAGACGTACACCTCCACCACAGATTTTGCAATTTCTTTTAAGTCTGGCTTAATGACTTTAATGCTCAAATTTGCACAGCTCTCAAAAAGGGAAAGAAGATAGAAGGTAAATCGTCTCGAATATATTTTATAATTAATGTAGGTTAAGAGTTGACAAGGATATCGAATAAAAGGTAAATAAGTAAATAAGAAATTGCAGAAAATCGCGTATTTTACTTAAGTATTTATTTAATTACGTTAGTTGTTGCTGATTAAAATAGTTGAATTTGGGGAAATAGGAAAAGTAAACATAAAAAATAAAATAAATTCTATCTGATTTCCAAGAAACATTTGTTAATATTTATATGTCCTGTCGTTTAATGTTTAATAATAATAACCATTTCTCAAAAAGGGAACATTTGAGAAATAAAAGCCGAGTAAACTTAGCCATTCCATCAAACCTGTATGTATGAACGCTCATATCTTAATTACTATAAGAGATGAACCAAATATGGAGGGTTAGTTATCGGAGGCTAACCACAATTTTTATATATAATTGGGTTCTTAAGTATATATATATATATATATATATATATATTTGGGGTCAGAGTACTCTTGGTCAAGCTTTTAAGATTGCTTTTATTACACAGCGGTCTAATTTACTTTGACAGGTGTCAGCAGCTGCAAAATGAGGCTTTCAGAATAATTGATTAGTTTTTATATTTTAAAGCTTTTTGGTAAATGAATAATGTGTAAATTATGTACGTCTAAGTGATAAAAAGAGGTTTAATTTTATTCAGAATAACATTATTTGCAACTTTGATAATATTTGTTTTTCACATATATAAAACGATAATCAATAATTTAGATTTTTGAATTTTAGAACATTTATCAAATATTCTATTATGAGTAACAAAAAATTCTAATATATTTGTATACAGTTAAAATCACAAAGAAAAGTAAATTGTAAATAGAAAAGCAATATTTATTCGATTAAGTTATGCTAAAAAAAAATAAATAAATATACATTTTAATATTTTGAAATTCTTAAAAAATCAATAATAAATGGCTATGTTAAATAATATTGTCGAAAAAAAATTGAATAAGGTCATCGGTTGCAGCCTTGGCAACGGCTTCAGAAGATTTAAACTTGGATTTCTCATTTTCTGCTTCCACGTGTTAGCTGTGTGTGTGTGTGTGTGTGTGTGTGTTGGCTGTTTGCAGTTGGCAGTTGGCAATAGGCTGGTAGAGCAAATTAACAGTGATGAAGCCGTCAGATTAACGAGCATGTTGCCAGCCAAGTGAGACCAAGTGTGAAAATGATTAAGACTCGCCATTTTCTGATGTTAATTGCAACTGCAACTCTTACCGCAAATGTAAACTTTTTTAGTTATGTGAAACTTTCAACTTTAGTCGAATTTGGCATTTCAAAGAGCTCACGTTAAATTGCTTAAACCGTGTTTATTCTGATTGGGGTTCAGGTTCATGTGGCAAATAAGAGAGAAGAATAAAGCGAAAGGTTTCACCAAAATTGAAGTCACTGAGCAGCTCACTGCTCAGCCAGAGGCGAAAAAACGACAAAAACAACAGCAATCAAAGTAGCAATAAACAACAATAACAAAAACTTCAATCAGCTGGCCAAAAATCTGTAGTCGAATTTTTGAATTTGGAGTAGAGGTGGACTCAAATTTGTTCACTCTTTTGTAGTTTTAGGCTTTCGGTCAAAAATGTATTTAAAGACTGAGGAAAATTCACAAAAGATATAAGAAAATTACCCAATTATCTTTTGTGAAAAATTCAATTACCGAAGTTCAATATTCGGAGTAAAACAAAAATGGAAATAAGAATATAAATAATAATTATAAATAAAATATATATCTAAAAAAACATAAATAAAAAAATAGACAATCAAATCAAAAACTGACTTAATATATAAGAGTTTTTTTTTTAATTTTTGGTTTAATTAATAAAAAATTGAAAGTAAAGAATAGTATGTCTAAGCTATTTTTATTTTTAACCAAGTTATTATGTCAAAGTTTAGCGACTTATTTTTGTTAAGCAGGGATTGTTGACAATAGTCTGCCAGATTTGGAAAATTAGTATCGGGAAATCAATTCCGTTTGTTTTTGAAGCTGTTGTTGTTACTGCTCTTGGCTGAAATTTTGCTGCACATATGAAATCGTGCAGCTCATCCTCGTAGTGGCAATTATCCTGATACTATTGGCCCTGGATGCTCTCTCAATGCTCTTCTTCTTCTTCTTCTTCTTCTTCTGCCACCCTACGTATTCCGAGCTGATATTTTTCGCAGTGTCCTGCTACTTGTACTTCTAGTTGTGATTGTGATTGTCATGGCAACTGCGCTGGTAACGCTCATATCCCCTGGCTAAATCACAAACAAGCGACCATTGTCATCGTCGTCGTCATTGTTGTTGTTATTGTTGCTGTTTTTGTTGCTGCTGCCACTTCTGCTACTGCCACTTCTGCTACTGCTGCTTCTGCTACTGCTGCTTCTGCTGCTGCTGCGACTGCTGCTGTGGCTGTTGCTGCTCTTATTTTTTGTGTCCAGCTTCCTACGTGATGATGTTAGAATTTCACTTTTGTTTTACTCGCTGCCAGACAATTGCAACATATTGTTGCGCTTGTTTCCCCGTATATATCTAGCAGCAATTCCCACCCTACCAACAAGCCCCTCTTCCATCCAGATGCCCATTTCCATTTTCGATTGCTTTTTGCTGCTGTTGTTTTGCCGTTGTTTTTGATGTCCTTGTTGACAGCATCCAAATGGAATTCAATTGCGTGAAAGTTGTAAAGACTCCTGCCATAATTTTGGAAATACATGATGTAGAAACATTTATACATACATGTACATGTGAGCTGTCGTTCATAATAAGTTGCTCAATGCTAATAGCTTTTGGATAGTGATAGATAATGACACCTTAAAAATGATCTACATTTGCTTTCTTAAATTCTTTTAAAGAGGAAAAATTATTAAAATGGAAATAAAAGAGATTTTAGTTTTTTCTGAATATAATATTTTCCGATTCGTATCTCTCGCATTTTAATAGCTACAGTTACCAAAGAATATACCCTTTTATCAGCTGTAGTCAAAGTATTTTGGAGTCGGTTACGCCCTAATACAACGTGTCTTTTGTTAAAATTGTATAGAATGAACAGATCTGTAGAATTTTAGACTTTGTCCTTATATGTACTTCAAGCTGAATCGCTTAAAGCATGTTGAGAAACCATCATTATTGTTTTATTTTGATTTATTTAATATTATTTATTTGTTTGATTCTACACATTTATTGCGCATTCCATTTCGTAGAGCTTTAATTTAACAAGGAATCCGTTGAGGTACATTTGAAATTTATTAAAAACCCAAATCACATAGCAAGCGTATAAGCTTTCCCTCTCTCTCACACACACACACACACTCTCTCTCTCTCTCTCGATATGCTGTGTCCGTCTCATAGTCAATCACTCTGTGTGTGTGTTTCGCTATAATCTGTCACGTAAATTTGTAACATTTTCCTGCTGAAAATGATGAACCGGCGTTAGATTTATTTATTCCACAATATAAATGCACATTGTATATGCCGTTTCCATTATGTCCCATTCCTGGTACCCTCCCCCCCCCCCTTTGGCGCCAACAGCAGGATGAAAAATAAAAGCCACAAGGAGCAGCCACACAACAACAACAACAACAACAACAACAACAAGAAGAACAATCAGTAACCAATCTGTTGGAAGAATGCGAAGAGAATCTGAGCGAGAATCAATTTAATTTTACAATATCCGCTATATACCTGGGCGCAGAAGCAGCGACGTGACCAATTTAGCCAAGTTACAAATATTTTGTTATTTATTTTGTAATGCAATCGACGTGCGGACATCCGCCACAATGCAGGACGACTGGGAGCACAATAGCAACGGCAGCTGTGTCCTTGAGGTAATCGACGTTTAAGCATAATTAAGTAATAATTTGATTTGTTTTTTATGTCTGTTTGTGGTCTTATGTTTCGCCTAGAACTAGGCTCTCTTAGGGACCCGTTTTGGGTTAACTTGCACAAAGAACTTCGCCTCACTGCGTTGGCCCTTTCGACGTGCCATCAGGATGACTCAACTTCAGGACTCAACGTTCAGATATAGCTAAAGCAACACCTACAGGCAGAGCCACAGCATGTCACCTGTCAAGCGGATGGCTTGAGGTAAACCTCAATTCGGGTCAAAGCCTTCTGTTTTTCGGGGCAACGTGTTGACAGGCGATGGCGATGGCGACGGCGACACATGACATCTGCAACTGACAAAGTGATTTCCAAATTGTTGCATACTTTTCAGCGCTTTTATCCAATATTCCATTGTCCCACCTCGCTAACAAGCTGAAGTTTCCCCTAAAAAAGCCTGGAATTCCGAACATCCCCATGTATTTATAAATATTAAATATTAAATATCCTGTAGAAAATGAAAACATACTTTGATATATTTATTTATTAGCACCTATTTATTATTTAACTTAAGAATAATTTATATCGCAATTTATTTATTTAATGTTGCCTAATATCAGTCGACATACATAAGTACAAATAAAAAGTACTAAAAAATATATTAAGTTAAATTCAAAATAACCAATAATAATTAACTAAAATATAAGAATGGAAAATTTCTGGAGTATGATATTTGCTATAGTCAGGCAAAAATACAATAGAAAAGCATTATTTTTTAAGTTAAATTCATTAAAGAAGTCATTTTCAGTGCTATCACTGCTCAACTCGACCACATTTTTCGTGAAAATCGAGTTTACTTTTTACTTGCATTACAACCTAATTCTAAGCCAAGAATCGCATTTCTCTTTACCATTGTTTATGTTATACTTCCGAAGCTTCCTGCCTCATCGAGTAGCTGCCACAGCCAAAATTTTAACATTGCATCGAGCATAGCAGCTGCAGGTTCTACTATTTTATAACTATATTGAGAAAACCCTAACTTACATTTATATTACAAGCTGTATTTGTATATATTTAGCCTGTTTTGAGCTGTGGCGGAAGTTGTGGGTAAATAGTTCAACAAACTTTTTTTAGGCGCTTGTACTGCGCATACAAATGATGTGTGAAATGAGTGTTGTCTACCTAAAAGCATCTTTTTTACAGATAACTACAGCAAACAAACAAACAGACAGACAGATACACACCCACACACACCCACACGCACACACCTAACAGCTCCAGCTAAAATGGTGCATCCCGAGAGCACATCAAAAACCGCATTTATCATGCGGAGCTACAACTTGGCAAACATAAAACACAGACAAAGGGGGAGAAGTCTTTCAGGTTTCCAGTTTTTCTGTTTCAAGTTCTAGTTTCTTTTGTTGTTGTTTTCTTTGTACTTGCACCCATTTGCTGCACAACAAATGCTTTGCTTTCTTGTTGTTTTTCCTACTGTTTGCCTTGGCAGAGCATTAAAACCAGGCATTACTTCCAAACCTCAAATGGATGTTTCATTCAGAAATTAGTTTATAAACATTTTTATTAAATATTTTTTTAATTGGATATGAGTGTGAATAAAATTATCGTCTATTGAAGTGTAACTAACAAGTAATTGTATAAATTTAATTCAAAGGTAATCTACAAAATGATTGGTAATGATATAAACATTTTATTTTTTGTAATTCAATTGGTAAAAATCCATTCTACAAGACTGATATAAATTAATTTTAAAATATAATTCTTTATTACACAAGTGCGTGATTAAAAAGTACCCTGCAAACAGATTTTATGAATATGCATTGTTGTAAAAACACACTTCTAAGATTAAAAAGTGCAGAAACATATGTTACTAAACTATATTATTCAGATTCTAGTTATCTGCCATAATATGGATATTCCTTAGGCGAGTTTAAATTTGACATATTTTATCAATAATCATTAACTAATAAATTATACGTTGAATGAAAACTTCACACAGGGTATAAAGGGAAAAAAATTAATTTTATTGCGGTGCCTTATTATGGAAACTTGTGTCGTTTTATCCTCAAAACAGTTTGTGCAATGGCATACAAATAATTAATAATTACTGCACGTATTTAATTGCAAATTCACGATAAGAGGAAATTATTGCAAATAAATGTTAAAAATTCGCAGACCGATGGACTTTGGCGACACTCGAACCCAAAATGATTCAATTAAAGAAACAATTTGCAATCGTATATTTTTTTGTTACTCCAACAAGAAATACAACACTAACAACATAAAATAAAAAACAATGGCAAGGACAGCAGCAATTACAACTGCAAATAAATTACATTAAAGTAGGTAGAAAAACGCACGCGTACAAAAAAAACAAAATGAAATTAAAACAAAACGAGGCGTGGCGTGGCGTGGCGAGGCGAGTGTCAATTTAAGTTCATCAGTCGACGGCAGGCCGGACGAACCCAAAGAATTGAAATTATTTTCAATAAAAATACAAGGAAAAAGCTGCAGAGCAGGCAAATGCCAACTGAGTTCGCAGCCAGCGAAAAACGAATGCCAATAATAATAAAAGCACGTGTTTGTTAAGCCCCACCATAAGGGCTAACTAAGGGTCCTTACCACTTCCTGGTAAAGTGGCTAACACTTTTGGCTCATACAACATAGCGAAAAATATTGAACATTCCTCAAGATAATATATATTTAATTGTATAACAACTAAATTATCAGCAATCAGAGAATTGCTTAAACAAAATTTGTTTACTCATATTTAATAAGCTCAAAACAAAATTGGTTGTAAACTATTTCAGTCAGCTAAAAAATATTTCATGTGCCACTCTTATTATTTTACACACAATTTCTCTTTCTCTAAGTAGTAGTATATGAAATCTAATTATAATAAATATGACTCAAACATATTTTAGGACTCTTTCATCTTCTGTAGTCAAAGGAAAGGGCATCAAATGGCTTACCAAGAAAAAGTATCCAAACTCGATTTTGCTGTTGCAGTTGCACAATTTGCATGTCAATGGGCAGCAATTCGTCTCTGGCAGCCAACACGAACGATTTTCATGTGTGGGTGCTGGATGATCGGTGCCGTTTCGGTTTCTCCATCCCTGACCATCATTCATCGGGGTATTTGCATATGTCAGCGTCCCTTTGGCCCCATTGGACAGAAGACATGGAGGAAAGAAGGGCGGCAATTTGTTGTTGTCACTTTGCACCTGGCACGCGCGATGCGCGTTTTAAATTCATTTAACCACAAAAATGTTAACCACAAAGCGTTAATGCCACGCCCCCTTTGTGATGCATGCAGCACGTCGCAGGTCGCAATGCATTGCGATGCATTGCTGAATTTAATTACTCAAGTGGCAGGCGAAAAGGCAAACTGCCGAAGTGTCTGCCGCTGCTGCTGCTGCTGCTGCTGCTGCCGCTTTGTGAAATATCCATATAAAAAAAAATGTATTGCCAACATTCGAACATATGCATTTTATTGTGGTTCGTGCATTCGCTCGTGGCTCGCTGGCCACGCGAACATTCGAACACGTGAATAATTTGCATAACCAGTGAAACAAATGATAGCAAGTTATTTAAGCACAACGCATTTAAGAGTGTACACACACACACACACACACACACACATACACACACACACACGCACACACACACGTACACACGTACACACGTAAACACAGAAATGAATGCAAGAGACATTTACTTATATTCCATTCGTTCGATGTCAATCTTTGACTTTTAACCAATTAATTAATGAACATTTTATTTAATGGCATTTCATTCGGGAATTTAAAGTTTTATATTCTTTAATACAATTAATACATATTTTATTATAATTAATTTGTATTTTTACAATAATTTGCTGTGCGAATGTTGACGCAAATGTCAGTTGCATTCATTAAAGAAAATAAATGTTCAAAAAGTTAATGAAAGTTGACTCAATTTGGCTTTGCTTATAATGTAGCTGGTCTAAAGCTCCATTTTTTAATTTTCTCTGTGAATCACAAAAAACTTGAAACTCTATGAATTACACCCAACTCAAACTTGAATTTCCTTTCCTGCCTATGCACTTAAGCAGTTTACCCATCGGTTGTGATTGACGGTGTCTCCCAAAGGTAACTTGGAGACTTTTGGGTTTTCTGCTGTGTGCAAAGACCGAGCAGACTTCGACTAAAATATTCGATTTTTCGCACTTGCCAGCTAACTCTTTAAATATGCATTATGCTCCTTGTGAAACATGCTCTGGCACACACACACACACACACACACTTCAGTTTCAGTCCCTAATGGCACTTAAGCTTAGGCATCTTCTCCACAGACACATGTATCAAAAAGTATGCAGTCTGCTTGTGTCTAATGCAAGTACATTTGTACATATATATATATATATATATAAAAATATATATATTGCAAAACTGCGAACGTGATTCGTGAAACATTTCGCATTTTTGCAGGTGCAAATGCAAATTCATGCAATCTGATTTCGTCTATGGAAGCTTCTTGCATAATTTATACGCACCGTGTGCAACAACAGTTGAGGCAAAAACACACCAAGCAGACCACGCAGAATGAATGATATATGTATACATGTATATATGGATATATATGTATATATGTATATATGCATGGGTATTGGGTTTCTTTTTACAGCTCCATGCTTTATTGACGTAATCAGGTAATGGAATGGGATTCAAAGTCCTTGATGACAACTTGCTCAATACTTTCAATATTTTGCCTAAATTTGAGTAAGTCAATATCAGTATTATTATTCAACTTATATATTCACAACAATCGAATTTATTAATATTATTTTGACTATAATCAGAAACAAAACTAATAACTTTGAAAACTATTTATGTATTTGATGTTCTTATAATAAAAACTATTAAGATTAGATTGAGTCCATCCAGAAGTAATTCATACTTATTACAGTAGCTTTATAATCCATATTTAAATTTGATTTTACTTCAACATTGGTTAACCATAGTAGTTAATTAATAGCGAAATAGATTGTGCTTTTCGGTAAGGTCGTCATTTAATATCTATTCTTAAAATATCTTTACTGAGATTTTTTAAACTGTGATTGTTTTAAGTCTTTATGAATTAAGGAAATAAAAATAGATATAATTTATTCCAAGGAATTGAAAAATATCACAATGAATGAAATTTTATTTATATGTATATATTATCATTATTTATTTAATTTTTTATAATATTTATATGTGGTGCATATCCAATATTTACTCACATTATGCGACCGTCTGAAATATTGCTTGTGAAATCTGTTAATCCTTTTGTATTGGTGAAGCAAGAGCACTATGCATCAATAAAATGTGCAAAGTAAAATGCGAGAGACATGGCAAAAATAAATGCCAACAGAAAAGTCGTGCTGCATAGCCAGGAGCTGCATTAACACAATCCTTGTAAATAAGCTTTTATCCGCTGTGGCACACGGACTCCAGCTCAGAATCAAACCCAGACGCATTGTCCAAATCCAGGCAGTGTTTTTTTGGCTTTGTTTTTATCATTGTGTGCAGCGGCTTTTGTTTGAGTAACAACAACAACAACATCAACAACAACAACAACAACAACTCTGCAGGTCCTGGCATGCATGGCGTATGCGTAATATGTTCCTCTGGCTGCATGTGCTTGTAAATGTGTATGTATTAAAGCCTTTTGTGTGTGCTAATGGTTGTTATTATTGCGCCAGCTCTCCCCACATGTCTGCGGCCTGAGTTGCCTTCATTTTTCGAACTCTTTGTCTGCGCTAATTAGCCCAGTTTTTGGCCTCTGACTTGCTGAAGAAACCGGCGAACTTGCAACTTGCATTGTTGCGGATATATTGCAGCTGCTTGTCGCAGCAACTACATTGTGCAACACAAATAGAAACATCTCTACACACATAATGCAAATAGTTCATTAGCCTTGGAAATAATGCCAATTACATATATATTATTATTAATTGAGTTATACATTCACGCAGATATATTTCTTGAAACCTTCATCTTATATAGCTAAAAATGTGTATAATTTCTATCTGCAGTGACAGTAAGTCAGGGGAACTTTAAATTTATGTCTATTTAATTATTAAATATTGCCTAAAAACAGTTCACAGTGCTTAGATGGGATTTACGAATAATAACTTACAAACTATCTAACTATACAAAATTTGAATGGAGAAAATAAATTATAAATTGGATATAAAATTATGCTTTTCTTTTTAAATTAATTAATTCACTTTTAGTATTTTATTACTTTATTATTTTATTTAAAGTTAATAAAAAGAAATAACATAAATATTATATTTATTTTATTTATTTAATATTCCAACAAATTTTTAATATTTAATTATTTATTAATATTAATATTAATTTATTGAGAAAATAACAAATGTGTTTAGTCAACACAATGAGACGATGTTTCTTTAATTTTATCTATCGCAACTGCGATTCTCTGAAATTTCAAAAATAGCATTTATGTAGCTGCAACTGCTTCAGAATCAACAAATGAGTATTATCTGATTGATATGAATAAAATATGCAAAATATATAATAACCATTGGGATAAGATGACCGCTTGCAGTGTCAGTACAATAGATAGATAAATATCATAGATAAGTAAACGTTTTTATGTTATTTATGGAGAGAATTTTAAGAAACAAAATCAATTAAAAATCTGCGTTTTTTTTCAAGTGAATGTTTGTTTAAATCTATCGAACTTCATTTACAATAAAATTGAGTAAATATTTTCATGTCAATTACAAATAAATTATCAAGTATAAAATACTTTTTTTTGTATTCTTTTTATTTTGTATTATTGACTGTCTAACAAAACATAAAGTGGTTGCTGTGCATTTATTTATGTTTTTATTTATTTTTTTTGTATAGTGAATGCTGGTACTCGTATTTGTATTCGTATTTGTATTCGCATTTGTATTCAGTAATGAACATAATATAATTTAGTGCCGCAATCAAATGGTTGAGCTGGAAATGTTGTCGACTAAATGCTCAAAAGTTGAAATGAGCCCCAGCCAGGACGAACTGATGAAGAGTAACAAACCAACAACTGACAGCACTCAATTTGGTGATTCGAAACTGGGATTCAACTCCGGGCCTGACGAGGGACAAGGGACGAGGGACGAGGGACTTTGCAGCTGAGTCGTAAAGCCAACGTATGCAAATTTCGCATTCACTTTGGCCACCAACACAAAAATACTTGAACGGTTGGGATTGAGAGATGTCCCACAAACAAACATACAATCATCCACACACACACACACACACACACACACACACAGCATACACACACAACATACACACACACACACACATACATTCATCATCAGCCACATCATCATTTATACATTGTATTTGTCTGTGTTGTTTGTAGCTTTGCTTGTTGTTGATTTTATAGTAGATAAAACTGCTGACATTTGTTGTTTTCAATTTGGGACACTGGAATAACATCAAGTTCCGTTCCTGTCTCTATCTTTTGCATGCAACTTTTGTTTTGGTTTAGCTTTACATTAATTGAGTTACCATTTGTCAAAATCAGGTTGTGTTGAATTGATAATTTTGTCGACAAAGAATTTGCTAAATGTTCATATTTATACTCATTTAGAGACTTTGATAACTTTGTCGATAAGTTTAAACACAGTCATATTTGTTCCTCCTCATTTTTTACACACATTTTTCAAAGAAGTCCAACTTTCTTCATTTTTAAATCTATATTGTTGATCTTTGGTACACAATAGGTTTTAGGACTGTGACAGACGGAGAAATACATGACAATCTCTCTGACACAACATAACCACACAATATAGAATATTTATTTCACAAGCAGTCGAGACACAAAAACCATAATCGAAATGGATAATAAAAAATTTGTTTTGTTAGTTTATTTTTAAAAATGTTTAAATTAGACTCTTTAATCCCAAAACTTTGATAATTATACTTGACATCCCTTTGCAAACTTTACTTATTGCTAAATGATGACAAAATATTTATTTTTTTTATATATATTTTCTTTTTGTTTTGTGGAAAAATGCATGTATAACATGAAAGTTAATTATTCATTACTCGTTTTTATATATCTTGCAGCTCGGTTAAGTAGCTGAATTGTATTTATAAATACAAAACTTTATTTGAAATCATTTGGTGGAGTTGCAACTAAAATTCTGTGCTGTTCTTCTCAATTTTCTCTCTTCAGGTGATTTGCTGTCTTTCATTTTCGCCACAATTTCCCACTGTCAGTCGCAAAAAGCAAGCACAGCTCATTATGCAGTCTATTTACAATATGCTTAAGCGACTGGTTGCACCGAATGCCTTGCCCCGTCCCCCTCTGCTCACTCTGCTGCTGCGCTGCTAAGTGCATTGTAGTGCCACTTGGTGCTGCCCCACCGCCTTCAGCCTTTCTGTGGCTCCTTTCAGAGCATTGCGCACTGAAAATTAAAATTACTTTGGTTACGTCAAATAATGTTGCCTGTGGGCTCCATCCAGTCAGCGTTGATGGCACAGCGTAGACGAAACCACCCAAAAAAAAACACCCAAGCATCGCACCAGCCATGTGCCCGCAACTGTCGGCAGGAGCCGCAGCAGCAGCAGCAGCAGCAGCCAACAATTTATAGTGGCTGGTGAATGAAGTGCAGGTAGTTATAAATATGACATGGCCAAAGGAGTAGAAGACGGTAGCAACAAGATCCGTAGAAACAGCTTCAGAGTCACAAAGGCGAGGAGACGGTGGGTGGGTGTGTGGCCAAGATAGCTGTGGTAATATTTTTAATTATGCCAATGCCGAAATTTTGTTTCAACCTTGTTAACCGCCTCCCTGTCAAAAGCCATGGAAGCAGACACTTTTGTTACCACTACAATAAATAATTACAATTAATATTTGCCAGCATTTACATTTGGATCATGAACATTCTATCATTTCAGTTCATTTTATTTGAAAATTTAATTTTTAAATTATATTTTGTCCCAATCATCTGGTGTTGCCTATTTTAAATATTTGTATATATTTTTGTGCCGCAAACATATTTTTTTATTATATTCATTATATTCTGCATTGCGACACTTTGATCAAATTTTATTTGATTAAATTATTTCTGGTTGCAATTATTGCATAGTTATATTTAACTCATATTATTATATTATATGAACTTAATTAATTATTAACTTGTATTTTACATTGTATTTGCTTCAGTTTTGATAAGTTTAACTAATTTACTAACAAATATAAAAGCTGGCTAGCGCTGGGAAATAGTTAAGAAATGCCACATTTTTTAGTTATTGACTCTGCTTAAAAAGTTTTTAAATATTTTTTTATGTGATTATTATTGCGTCTGCAGTGCGAACTTCCTTCAACCATATCTCTTGTTGCAATTATTCTGCCTTGCACTTTCGTCGATCGCTTAAATCGTTTGAAAACTGAAAATAAAAAGAATTCATAACGAGCAAAATAAAAAATACTTGCGTGCAATATTTTATGGTAATTTTATGCAATAAACGTTGAAATGTTTGTCATCAATTTCCTTAACTCATATTTCATGTGCACCATTGGCAAAGTGCGCCCACTGACCCTGCGCCCCTTTCGACCTTGCCCCTTGCCGACGCACCACTATACAAATGACAGCAGCGAGGAGTTAGGGGAAGATGCTCCTATTATTTCAGACACTTCTTTTTTCTCACTTTTCTTTTGTTGCCGCAATCACAATCTCAATGATAATTTTTTTTTACAGAAAATAAAGTTCTCAAAGGGTGTTCAGGATGCTCAAAATACAATTGTCTATGTTTTTATTTAATAATAATAGAAAGTAGTAAAAAGAATAATTGTTAATATCATTAATTATCAACGAATTAATATTTTAAACAGATTAAACGCATTGATTAGTGTGAATTTATCATTCTTATCATTCTTAAAAAGAGACCCATTATACAAATTTACAGCCTGTTTAAGTGTTACTGCGGAAGATCCATGCATTTTTATTTTCAAAAATGTTAGCACGCTTCTTTGGTTTTATGCGCGGCTAATGTGATTTCCAGCGCATAAAAGCGATAAATCTATGATGGAAAGAAGGCGTGTGGGGGTCGAAAGAAGAAGAAGCAGAGGAAGAAGAAGACCTTGCCGTTTTCATTTTCAGTCGGAGAGCGTACAATTTTTATGTTCTTTCGATGGTCGGGCTAACGAGGCAGTTAAAAGAAAGCAGCGCCAATTTCTATCCCAGTGCAATCGCCTGCCATCAAATGCACATTTTTGAATGCATCGACAGACATTCTGATTTTTGAATAATTTTTGTGGCTGTAGTTTTCCGTTGTCGTTTTTTGCAAACCCGCTAAAAATTGTTTTGCCAACAAATGTTGTGCGTTTGTTTTTGGAAACCAGATATTCGTTCAAATAAAATAGTTGTTCAAACACAGACCTCGTCCGCAAACCGTTAGACACTTAATTGATTTCAATGATGGCCATTTTATTTCTATAAAATTGAATATTCGCAGACTAAGTGATTGTGGTCGGGACCAATAGTGAATATCGCAGAGTTTTCCAACTATGATTTGAATTTAGAGCTAAAAAATTGGAAATATAACTCAATTGGTTGAAGAAAATATTAGAAAAAAAAAACATACATTATTAATAATTGGTTGGATATTTTTTAATCCTCTTTTAACCCCAATTTATCATAAACAGAATTCAAATATCAGTTTCACTGCCAAAATATTTCAAACCACAAAAGTCCTGCTTCCCCTTCCAGTTCAAAAAACAATTTAAAAATTAAAAAGCACTGCGAGATTTATTTAACAATTTGCACTGAAAGTGATATTTATATTTGCAATCTGAGTTTCAAAACATATACAGCATACATTTTGGTGTTTAGAATATATTTGCTTAACAAATATATATTTTAAAGGATGTAAATGTTTTAGAAAAAACAAATAAATGTTAAAAATATTTTCTATTGTTCTATTCTAATGAATGTGTAAATAACTCAACAAGTGCGTGTTAAACATGAGTGATATATATGAATATTTTAAATATATATATTTGCCTCCAACGAATTGTCAGTTGTCAATTGTTTTGTTCCTTTACTATTCCTGAACTCCCATGTGGAAATTTTAAAGTCAGTATTAAACCAAACAGTTATCTAAATTGTGATACTTGCTGGAATGATATTTAAATTATTTCAATTAGGATTTATTTTATAACTGTTCATGAAATTTTGCAGTTGTTTATATAACTTTTATTTTTCTGAATATTTGAATTAGAGGGTTAATTATTTGAATTAGTGCAGTTCTTATAAGTCTGTTATTTTATATTCATCTTGCTCGAATATATGTTGCCTTTATTAAGGATTCACTCTGGTCCTGCCTGGTTCGGTTAGTTTTTAGTTTGGTCTGCTCTACATGGAACTGAGACAGAGCCATAAAATATGCATACGAATGGCAAATACGATGTGATTCTTGAGCCGAGTTGATGTCTGGCAGTTAGTTAGCTCGGCTCACGTAAAGTGGGAGTGGTTGGAGTTGGGCGTGAAACGACAAGGGCAACAACAACAACAAACAAGCATAAACAACAGCAACTAAATACAAACATTTATTATTTTTGTTGTCATAGGCCTGTGCAAAAGCAAAGCAAAAGCGTAGCGACTAATTAAACTGATGACAGACAATGCCTCATGTAAAACACACAAGCAACCAACAACAACAGAAACAGAAACAACAAAAACAACAAAAACAACAAAAACAACAGAAACAACAAAAACAACAGAAACAACTGTATAAAACTAGCTCCTGCCCTGAAACTGGGACATTGTTATATACAAAACAAAAACAATTCTGAGTTTTGTCTTGTTTAGTTGTTTTTTTCTGTTTTTTTTTTTTTTTTTTTGCTGTAACAGCACATTTAAACAATTGAACACACAAACACACTCACACATGCTCAAATGGACGCGACTGCTGGTGTTGGAGGTGTTGGTTTGGGTTTGGGTTTGGTTTTCCTCTTATGCGAAATGTTGTCATGGCATTTGCACAATTTCCCACAATGAAAAATAAATAGGTGCAGGATTCATTAGGATTACAGCATAGCACAACAGAGAAATACACACACACACACACACACACACACACACACGCCCAAATACACACGCATACACAGCAACACACTCGCACACCAAATTCAATACCTTTCTCTGGACAGACGCCAATTTGAGCGATGCTTCAGACAAAGAGCCGTCGGGGCTTGCCATGGGCTGCACAGATGGGTAATCATCAAGTATACATCGAACAGTTGTTGCTGCTGCACTTGCTCAGCAACGTTTTCAAATACTCCCCGAAAACGTTGTCATTTGAACATGTAAATTAGATGCAGGTTGCAGGTTGCAGGTTGCAGGTTGCAGGTTGCTGGTTCCAGATGCACTCTATCGCATCTGTAGATATATATATTATGCAAGGCTCAGCTGTTTTGTCATGCCAATGCCAGGGATTAGTAAGTCGGCCCAGTCACAGATGCATCCATAATATAATTAGATGTAAACCAAACGAAACTAGTATCCAGCAAAGTATATAATAAATAATATAATATTATTAAATCTCATTTAATATACAGCTAAAAACAAGATTTATTTTAGCATACATCATAAATAATAAATATTAATATATTTATGCCGTTGTTAAAAATAATTTTACTTTTTACTTGGTTTATATTTATGTTTTTTACTAAAACCAAAAAAAAAGAAGAGAAGCTGACTTAAATTATGAGAGTATCGAAATGTTGTAATACATGGAAATCGACATGGAAATGCAATTTGTAAATGTTATTGCCAATGTTATGAGTTACTGTTAGTTTTTTGTATTTGTTTTTGCATTTCTATTTGCCACTGATAAATTTCTGTGCTCTATAAATAGTTGCAAATTTGCATTTAGTTGCATTTGTCATTCGGCCAATCAGTTTGCTTTGGCAACAGTAGGATTGTACCTGGCTGTGAACAGAAAGTCAGTTTATTAGTTTCGAAAATAGGCTGAGTTTGGGGCCAATTCGATAATCAATTCAATGGGTTCGTTCTAATGATTATTCGAATAATTATATGTGAATATTGTGCATGTGTGTGTGTGGGAGTGGGAGTGGGCGTGGGAGTGGGAGTGGGGCTCAAGCTCACCTCCAAAATGTGGTACAATTTGGAGCAGCAATTAAATTGCAAATGGAAATGCGTAGTTAAACGGAAACTAAATGAACTAATTTTTGAATAATACGAAACAATTTTAATATTGAATAATTGCAAATATTTCCAGTTCGTTAGTCTGTTAATATTACCTTATTATCCATTTGCTTAGCATTCTCTGTCAATTTAACTAATTGCAGCTCTGTTTGTCTGTCCAGAATTTTCAGCCATTGTCTGATGTTTGCTTCAAAATTTGGACATATTTTACGCTGCAACGCCTTCTAATTATGACGGAGCATATGTTATGCTATGTGTTTGCACAACAAAAACAACAGCAACTCGCAAAATTTTGAGCAAATAGTCGAGTTGAAATATGTTCGTGTGCAGCGCGAAATGAAAGAGAGGGAAGAACTGTGTAGAGAAAGAGAGAAGGGGGGGTGAGAAAGCCTGTTGCCAAAATATTTTGCTAATTTATAAAATGCACTTGCAACGGGACGTGGCCAGGTTGTCATTCACACACACACACACACACACACACACCCGCATATTTGTAGTCTTTGACACATGATAAAAGTGAAAAACAAACAAACAACATCAAAAAGTGCATCCTCTGACGAACTTTGTCCTCGGCCCTGATATAGAATTAATAACGACAAAGTGAAAATGTAGCTTGGAGTTTTTTTAATTCCCAGTAAAAATAGATTAACATTTTAATTATGTTCTCAAATTAGAGAACTCAACTTTACATAAATACATTTTATTTCAATATGTTATGTGTGTGATAAAATCTAAATATAACTAGATGGGAGAAAGAAAATTAAAAATATATAACGCTAGAAGCAACATTTTTAAATAACGAAATAAGTATGATTACAAAAAAATAGTCTTATAAATAAAACTATGTTCTGAACACAATAAACCATATTAGACATGGTCTAGTTTCCAGCAAATTACCTACTTGAGAATTATTATATCTACACAAATGACTTGTTTTTTTTTTGTACAATGATTTACTGTCTCCAGTTTCGAATACGATAAATATATTAAATAATAAAATAAATTACTTATAAAGGCGTCAATATTAAACTCCTTTTGAAACTGGATTCGGAGAAAACTGGATTCGCAAAATATTCATAGGCTTATTCAGAAAACCATTTTATGCTTCATATAAAAGAGTTTTAGAATTATGATTCAAAGTTAACACAATACCTTATACAACGTACAATCATATAACCATATATATAATATATTTTATATATATTATTATAAAAGCATTACTTATAAATATTTAATTTAATAATACAGACAGATCTGGTCTGCTTCTCAGTGCACAAATTGCGTATATACTTAATAATTTTATTTATTATTATTACTTATTATTTATTATTTATAACGGCAAACATAACTCATTTTGGAAAATCGATTTATCCCTGATGTCCTGTTTAACACTGCTGGCGACGCCTCGCGTCGACGTCGACGTTGGCGTTGGCGTTGGCGTTGGCGTCGCTGCAGTTTATGAGTTTATTGTTTACGCTGCTTTGAGCCATAAATATTTGCAAAGTGCTTGTAAAAAACAAAAGATGGTATAGCAAAGGAAGGAGGGTGGGGGAAGAATTGAAGACAGAAGCTGTAAGCTGGTGTTGATGATGGTCAGCAGCAGCAGCAGGGGCAGCAGCAGCTGCAGAGTATGGAAGGGGATTGCGGGGATCGAGGCGATTCAGGGGAGCAGCGAGCTTTGTTCGTTGTTTCGTTTGGTTTTTGCTGGGGGTCTGGCTTGGCCTGAAACTTGACTTTTAGTTTGCATGTTGCACCATTAATGGAGCTGAAATAAATTGAAGTGTGCTTGGCTCTTGGCGCAGCACAATCTAAAGGGCACACAGCCCTCAAGCTCCTTCGTTTTGCGCCACAATCAGCCAAAAATCAACAACCGCAAAATAGCAAGAGCAACAAATACAGAGCGCAGCCAAACAAGCGACCAAATCCATAATTGCCAACAAACGGCAATCAAAATTGTATTGACGATTTGGAGCGATCGCACCCGCTAACCCGCGCCCCAACCCACCTGCCCGCCAAGCCCCTTGTTCGTCATGTTGGCGGCGGCAAAACGCATTAAGTAGTCATAAAATATTGGCTTACCCCGGCTGGTAGCGTGGCTCACTGGCGCCCTCTATCGTCGGCACCTTCAGTGCGCGGTGCTATAAAATTTAATTTATTTGCCCCTAATAATTTCCCATGGCAACTGTTTATTCAGTGGCCGACTCCAAGATACGGTAATCAATATCAGTACACAGTACACACAAATGGGCGTATTAGCTATTTTGAAGATTCTACTTCAAAATTGTCTTATTTGAAATTCTATTTGTTCATTTAAAATTTAATGAGTAACCGCACTGCGATGTAAAAGTGCTAGAAATATGTTATCTTCTTAACTATTGACCTAGTGGAGTTTCTGATGTCATCATTTTATTAAGATAATATTTATCCTTTCATTTTACTGATTTTTCTTTAGGTTTATAGATATGGCATAACTTTAGGAGTATTATTAATATTTTTGTATTTGTAAGTAAGACGGACAAACTAGCTTTTATCTTAAAGTTATTCCTTATAACTATTATTTTAGATAAATAAGTTATTTATATATTATTTATTACTATTATAAATTATTGTTATCTATATTTATTAATTTAAATAATTTTACATATATAATATATATTTTTTGAAAATTGTTTATTTTATTTTCTGGGTATTTGGTAGTTCATCATGTTTGTTGAGTACAATTCTTGTTGTCGCATTTAGCTACTGTTTGCATGTGAACAAAGTGGCAACAAGAAGACGTTCCACACACCCAAAACACCCACCCACTTAGACACAACATAACTTGATTTGGCTTGCGTGCTATTTTGAATTGTTCTATAACATCCAGTGGGCTAAGTGGGCCAAGTGGCAGAAAAGACCAAGCCTAGGTTGCATTGACAGTACCAGTCCGAATCATAATCAATGGCAGTGTCTGCCAGGGTTGTCTGTGCAAGCAGAGAGACAGCATGGGAGAGGGGAGCTCGTAAAGTTTGGTCCACTTAAGCGCAATTGTTGGCCATAAAACTCAACTGGGGTCTCTCCTCTAACTGTGAGCTATGTGAGTGTGCGTGTGTGGGTGTGTGGTTGTGTGTGTGTGGGTGTGGATGTGGGTCTGTATGTGTCTATGGCTGTGTCTATGTCTGTGCTGGGCAAACATTGAATGTAACTGAGACGTCATGAACAATTAGATCGTCGCTACAAATTGAAACTAAATGCAGTTAATTATTGTGGAACCCAAGGGCTCAAGTCTGTTGCAGTTTTCCGTCTCACTCTGCAGATTGTTGTCTCCTTCTTTTGGGATTCTGGTATAGTTGTTTTTTTTTTTTTTTTTTTTTTATTGCGTACCAATTGTTTGCTTTCGTGGAAACTGGGCGCTGTTCATTATTTGGCAATGGTCGCACAACAAGTGAGGATTCCAGACAACAATTGACTTATCATTTGACTTTGTGCGGTTGGGTTTACGCGTAATTCCCCGCTGAATTGTGCCACAAACGCTCGCTGGACGACAACAAACCCGGACAATGGCAATTCCACGCAATCGGCTTATGCTGACATTGTTGCCTCCTCCTGATGCCACAAAGTGCGACAAGCCTGACGACTGCCAACCACACAAAACAACAACAACAACAACAACAACAACAACAACAACAACAACAATAGCAATGGGCATCCAAATCTGACCACAAGCAAAAATATAACAATGATGCGCATAGAATAAAAAAAAAAAGCTAGACAATTGTTACTGTGCCACCAACAAAAAAAGGCGACTGTTGTGGGCGTGGCTCTGTCCGTAAATAATAGCAATTAAAAGTGTTTTTCCCCATTGTTGACTCTCAATAAAAATGCCAATTTATGATTTCAGTCTTTGCTCTTCACAAATTGACAACGCCTGCAATTATTCCAATCCCTAAAGAAGTCAGTATAAATTTATTTGTCTACACAGTTTAAGCCTTACCTTTTCCATATCAGCATATTACTTATAGACTTGAAAACAGAATCTTTATTAACGAAACGATATATTTATGTAATTAAATCAGACTAAGAAAGTATTTTTCACATTAGTTGTTTTATTTTTAGAGGGCTTAAAATGAATACATTTTCTTTAATTCTATTATTGAAGTCTTTTTGTTAACTGCGATAAGAAAAAAACACACAAAATTAAAATGAGTTTACACAATCATTAAAAGTCTGCTTCTGGCATTGACTGTTGGCTGTCTCGTCTGGCTTCGACTGGAGTCGAGTTCTAATTGAAGCCTTTCGCGGGTGGAACGCTTGGGACAAGCTGAGATAAAAATTCAATTAAGACACCGAACAACACCTTTGTCAACTAATTACATATCCCGGCGACGGTCGACGAAAGGCCAAAGCAATTCCTAAGGTGGCATTTTGGCTTTTAATTGAAAAAGCCAGGCACATTGAGTGACAAAGGTGTGATTTATTATTTGGATTGCTTTTTGGGTTTTCCATTACTTACGCTCTCCTCTCTCAGAGTCTCTCACTCTCTCACTCTCTTAGTTCCCCTCTCCCTCTCCCTCTCCCTCTCCCTCTCTCACACATTTGCTGTTCGACTCGCCAACATTTTTGTATTTGCACTTCATTTCGGGCCGTTACTTTTTCAATTGTCTGCAAAGTTTTTCCTTTTTTTTTTTTGTTCTTTTGTTCAAGCAATTGGCATTTAAATTAAGCCCAAATTTGCTTGAATGCTTAAAGCAAATTTCAACTTCAGCATCGTTAAGCAAATGGCAAAAGGGTTCGAAGTGGGCCAAGTGGGCCACTAATTAATTTTACTGCATAGGCTTTAAGGTCAATTGATTTTAGCTCTTTGAAAGTTTCAGGTATCAAATACAAATTTATTTTCACACTGCTTTCATCTACTCAATTTGAAGCTAGGAGTAAAAAACATTCATCACCTCTTACGTTTCATATAGATAATAAACAACATTTAGAATAATTAATGTAAAATCATCTTAATAATCAAGCAAATTTTCTAAGAAGAGAAACAACTATGATAATTCTCCATCGCTATTTGAAAACGCAATAAATTTTTGTTGGTTGATTTTTAATTTATTTATTGATCAGCTATCGAGCTATTGAGATTCATAATTCAATAAGATTGGCTGCAGGTAACAATTTAATTAAAAATTGTGGCTGCCACAAGTCAAAGCGAATTCGAAGCAAGCACATCGGACATCCTTTGATTGATCAAAGTGTTCCCTATCGATGGCGATTTCAATTTAGATTTATGTCGAATATGCTCGTCGACTTTAAAAACAATTTCCCCTAGAATTGAAAATTATTCCGTTCGTTTTCCGCACTCGTTAATTAGATTTGGCAATTAATGCACACCGGAATTGTTTTAATTTATTTTAGATGCAAACTAATTTCAACTTCGCGGCACAGGAAATTTAATTACCAAAGCTAGGAAAAAATATTGAAACTAGCTGATTGTCGTTTTGTTAATAATATTTATTAACAGTTTTTGAAATGAGAACGTGTAAAAACAAAAAGCTAATTCGTCAAACAAGTTAAATTTGTAAATAAACATTTACTAAATGCCAGGAAACGTTACAAATTGAAATATCCTGTTAAATAACTGGCGAATATTTTTCCTTTTGCTCAGTTTCCTTTGCTTTTCCGGAATAAAGTTAAGAATTAATTTTGCATAAATTCATTGCATTTATTTGAGCATCATGAGTAGAATTTATGCCACAATTTGCTTGTCAACAAGCTGCTTAGAAACGTGCCGATAAACGTGGCGACTCAGTGGCAAACTCAAACATTCGAACATTCAAACACTCAAACACTCAAACATTCGTACAGACACATGTGGATATTTGTAATATATATATTCATCCAAGTGCCAGCCACCTGCTCATAAATTATAGCATACTTGGCTTGCCTTTTGGCAAACCTTAATTGCTTTTGAGTTTCTAATAGTCTTATAAAACAAACACGGTAAATTATCATGCGAGATTTCCCAACTGTACATATATGTGTGCGTATATATGTATGTGTGAGTGTGCGTGTGTGTGTGTGTGTGTGTGTGTGTGTGTTTCCAAGGCAATATTCTTATCAAACATTTGCCTTGCCAATTTGCCAAGCATCTTTATCTGAATGCTACCCTAACAAGCAAACGGTATAATTTAGCTACTGTCAACAGTTGAGCATTTAATATTCATATGGCAATTTTATATATAAAAATTAAATTATTATTATTATTATTATTATATTATTTCGAGTAACACTTTTTAGTTACTGTTCTCTTGTTCCATGAATTTATCAAGTTCTGTTCTGATTTCAGTCAACCGCTTCGAATTTATTCGCATAGATTTTGTGAACCTGTATAGATTATTGCTATTGAAAACTTTTGTTGGCTTACACATAATTAGCTAACAAGTTTGCATCAGCTCTTCAAAATGAAGCAGTTTAAGTAGCCTGTCTAGGTATACTTGTGAAGCAAATTGACCAGGAGTCGGGAACTGTGTAGTAAAAGCAAAGCCAAGTGCTTGGAACGGGAGCATCTCTCTAATTCTCTTACCACTCAATCGGCTTTGGCCACTTGTGTTCCTTGTTGTCTCTAGCGAGTGTGTGTGTGTGTGTGTGTGTGTGTGTGTGTGTGTGTGTGTGACTGTTAGTGTGCACATGTATGGTACATAAGGACATTTCATGCAGCTAATGATGTATTCATTTGGCATGTGAGCACACTCGACAGTCTTTCAGTCTTTTCAGCCTTTTCAATTGCCAGCAAATGAACCTTCAACCTCGACGACTGCTCTGACAGTTCGACGGTTTAGTGCACTGCAAGTGCCCCCAACAGAATTCTACTTATGAGCAAATAATGCGATTGGTTTAATGAGCTCAACAACACGCACACACGCACACACACACACACACACACACACAGACACAGACACAAGAAGCAAGCATTTAAACGGTCAATGTTTGCTGTCTAGTAAAAAGTATGCAATGTGGTCAGCGACTGGGTCGAGAGTTAACCTTGAACTGTGAATTGTGGGGATTTTAATTCAGTTAATATTAACAAGTCTCTCTGGCTGGCTCTGCTCTGTGCCACGGCTCACTCCCTGGAGCACTATAAATAACCCTTTCGATAACAAACATTGCGATGTGTTGATAATAAAGGCTTGATTTATTTCTATGCTATGTTGTGATTTATGGACTTTAATGGCATTGTCGCACAGCCAAGCGACAAAGGGCTAAAGACGGGTGGTGACAGCAGGGGATGTGGAATTCAAGAATCTGGTTGGGGGTTTGGTGGGGTTTGCAGAGGAAGGGGAAGGGGAAGGCAACAGAGTAGCAAACGAGAAGCACGAAATGTCGGATGCAATTTAACATTTAACATCAAGCCGAGTGAATAATACAACTTTTTGAAATGAAGAAGATGAACAGCGAGTTTTGAGTTACTGTCAATTAACATTGTGCAGAAAATAGTAAAATTAACAATATTTGGAAAAGCAATCCATAAATAAACCTATTTTATACACAACTCAATTTCAATTGCCAGATGGACACTTAAGTTCAGTAAGTTTAAGATAAAACAATGGAATTGTGTCAGTATAATTCAGAGCAAACTTAGAATTTATGCTTTATACTCCATAAATTTATTCCGACATTTTTATGGTCATTTTCGTGAACTATTAACAGCTTCAGCTGCTCCAAACTTCCTGTTTTGAGCAATTAAAACGCCTGGGTGCAGTGCCAGAATGGGAGATGTGATTTGGAGACGACAGACTCCTGACTGTCCCGCCCACATTTCAGTGGCAACTCACATTAACTACAAATTACATTCACATTAGTGTTTCGGTATTTCCTGCTCCTTGTTTCTCGCCACATTTTCTTCATTTATTTTTTTCAAGTTTCTCTTAAAATAAAAAAAAAAAACGAGAAACACAAAAAAATAAAAGAAAACAGAAACCACACACCTAATAAATCAAAGCGGCCTCCCTCCCTGGCGCCTCCCTGGAGTATGCTTGTTAAATGCTCGTAATAAATTAGCTGCCGCTCGGCAGACCGCTCTGCCCAGAGCGCTCCCACCACCCATCCCCTACCCTCCCCTCACCAACACTCTTCAGTGGCCCATGATTATTGGCTTAGCTGATGGCTCTGGCTTCGCCAGCATTGAACCCAATCGAAGCCAGCTTCTCCCACTGCCCACTGCCCACTGCCCATTTCCCACTTTCCACAAGCGCAATTTCCGCCAGACTCATTCATTTTGCCAAGTCCTGAATTTGCTTGCAATTTTTCGATTCCTTTATTTTTAATGAAGTCAGCGCTAAAAATTTTCGCTGTGTGAGCTCTTTTTATAAGGGGGGGAAAATATATCCACAGGCGGAGAGTGCTAGAGGGGGGGTTGTGGTTGGGGTTGGTTGGCTAAAAACTTTCCCGTATTTGGCCTACGATTTTTCGCAATTCATTTTTAATTTCGCTTTGTGGCAACTTTGCACAGCTAATTCGAATGCTGTTCCATTTTTTAGCGGCACCTAAATGAGCTGTTGGATGTATTATTTATTTTGTTTTAATTTTGTGTATATCATTTTTCCACTACTTGGCACACTTTTGTTTTACCATATTTAATTAGCAGCAAATAATCCGTATAAGAATTTAAACAATCGCAGAAAAAAGCTGTTAACATTTGGCAAAAACAATTTATGAAATCCCTATTATATTTGTCATTTATTAGCTTTTTCTGGCTCATTAACATTTACTGACAAATGCTGACACAGTTTAACTGAAATTAATTATTGATTTGGCAACAAAATGTACTTTCACAAATTTTAATAGCATTTCTAATTCATTATGCAATGCAAGGCAAGCTGGCCTCACTGTAATTCAATTTGTATGTTAAATACTTGAGTATATTACTTTATAATTCTTAACGGACACTTTAAGCCAAGGCCCAATCGAGTTTTAAATCGAGTTCTGTACAGGAAATTAGATTCGCCTCGTTGCGCAAAGTGAAGAAACCTTATTTCTGTCCGATGCATATACATCCAGAACACGAAACTGAAGCTGCCAGTGATGCATGCGCTTAAATGTTGCATAATTGTTGCATGTCACATGCACAGCTAACGAGCCATCCCCTGTAAGAAGCAGAAGCAGAAGCAGAAGCCAATACAACTTGCACCAAGTCAATGCTAATTAGAACGCCGGAGAGGAAGAAGGCTCGTCGCACGCAGGGCTAGACAAATTTGTAGCCTTAAAGCACACCTGATGACAGGCTGCCTTAAAATGGCTGAAATGGGCCACCTTGCAACTTCCAAATCGGCAAGAGGCAACTGGCAACTGGCAACTGGCAACTGGCAACTGGCAACTAGGACCTCAGTAAATGAGCATCAAGCGTCTGCAACTTTTGCATTGCCTGCAACGCGCCAGTGAAAAATGCAACGCAAATGCCTTAAGCATAGACACCAGCAAATTTAACTGTATTTTACTGTGTGTGTGTGTGTGTGTGTGTGTGCGGGTGTGTGTGTGTGTTTGCTTAAGTGTCACGCTAATTTCAACGGCAAGCAGAAAGTCACACGCAGCGCCATGCAACTTTGCAACGCGTGCCACCTAAAATTAAAATGCTTCCACACCAAAAGAAAAATGCATCATGCAGTGTGTATTTATAGGAACTAAGTAAAAGTGCTATTTTAATACATATATTCTTTATATTATATATCATTTTAATTTTAATTTAAATTTAACAAATTTATTATTTAAAACTTTGTGATACAGCCCAAAAAATAAATAGATAAATCGCAATCGGCTTCTTCTATGGAATATATTTAGTAGTCCCATTGACTGAAATATTTAAAAATAAATAATTCAATAGATTTATGATACATGTCATATTTAAAGTAATACACATTTTGGTATATATAAATAAATAATAAATCAGAGCTAATTCTAAGAAGTCGACTGGCATTAAAATGTGAAATGTAGTGTTTTAGGCTGCTAAATATGAATTTAATATTAATAAAAAAAATATATTTGTATTTTAGAGTATTTCAAAGTGCCCAGCTTCGTTTCTCACATATATTTTGTAAGTGAGTTTTGTATGGAGTAAAAAAAGGTCAAGCTGTGAAGCGAACTTATTATTCATATGCCAACAAAAAAAAAAAGAGAGAAAAAAAAGAATAAAAAGTGTTGCATGTGGCTAAAAAGCTAAACAAAATTTTTAATAAATGCAGCGAAGCATCGTCTGCTGGCCAACTCCGTGCAACTTGCTACTCGCCTACTGCCTCATCCCTGCTCCGAGCACCCCAGTCCTTTTCACCACTTTTGGACTTTTGGCCACTTTTGCAGTTGCATGCGGCACGCGTTGCCTTTTTGGCTCCTGCGCCTTGGTAGCCGTTGACACAACTGTTGCCCCGGACGGAGTAGACAGCTGGAGGTGGTCATGGCCGGCGACGGGGACGGGCACGGCGACGGGGACGGGGAGACGGACATGCCGACGGATACGGAGTTGGAATACGGAGGTGGTCTTGGCCCGGTGGCAAAATGAAAAATCACAGCGCCGTGCCAGAAACTGCTCAGCTTGCCCATAACTATACGAAGCGAATATTTTTATTGTGCGGCTGCTGCTGCTGCTGGTTCTTCTTCTTCTTAGTGTGTCTGCGTGTGTGTGTGTGTGTGTGTGTGTGTGTGTGTTTGTGGCAAAGTCATATTCATTCATTCATTCATTCATTCAGTTCAGAGTTGCAACACAATTTTATGTCCTTTTTATGCGCAAAGTGTGAATGCGAATATTCTGTTGCTGTTACTGTTACTTTTCTTGTTGTATTATTTTATATTCTTTATATTTTTTTTGTTTTTTTTTTCTATTTTTTATTTTATTTTTTTTTTTACCATTTTCATTTCCTATTTGCACATTTTTTACTTCTGTCCGTTGGCTTTTGATGCGTCCCGTTTGTGTTTTGTGCAGTTAAAAGATTTATAAATATGAATATTATACATTGTGGCATGAAATATGCAAATTTCAGAAATGGCCAAAGGAAATAGAAATGGTCAAAGCGGAACTAGCACCTCCTCTGCTGTTACTATTCCTATTCCCTACTCTTCCCACTCTTTCCAGCCTCAACCAAGCTGGCCACTAGATGGTCTCAGTATCTCAGTATCCAAACAATTTTTCTAGTTTTCTTATTTTTATTTTGAATGCTCTTGATGCACGCAGATGCATTTAATGACCGGCAACAGCAAAGGACACAGCATCAGCAAACTGGCTGCAACAAATGCAGTAAATGGTCCATTGGAAACATTAAATCTGGAATTTCAAACTCCCTAAAAATTCTATGCTTAAGATTTCAGAATGCTTTTGCTTAATTTAAAAATGTAAAAATATAATTTTTAAACATTTTTATACACATCTTTTATAGTATTTTTTTTTATATATTATTTTCATATATATTCTTTACTTTTAAATTTTGCAAACATCTAACAGTACATAACTGATTGGTTATTCTTTTCTATAGTCTTTTTAAGATACACCTTTAAAATATATATTTTTGAAAAAAAAAAAGAAAAAATATTGTTATTTTGTAGTGTTTGGTAAAGCTTTCGTCCTTATCCCAAAGAATCGTAGAGTATACAAAAGCAACGTGGACAACCGCTTAAAAAGTTAACTGCTAAATAATTAATTGATGTTTATATTTTTTTTTTCTGTGTGCATGTCGTTATTTTTTCCATTTAATTTTTTCCCCATTTTTTAAAATGAACTTGTTGTTGTCGTCGTCGTCGCTTTTGGTTGCTATAAATCAGGCAATTTTAATGCAATTGTTGTTGCCATTTTATGGCTTAAATTAGCAATTGTGCGAGCGGCCATTGGCAATTAATATTTATTAACAGGCGGTGCATGATTAATGTGCCATATTAAAATTAGTTATAGAAAAACTCGACCAACATGAAAAAAAAGTATAGACAAAAAGGAAATGAATGACATTTACAATTAAATTATTTAAAGTTGGCAATGCACAATGTCAGCAATTATTCTAAGCCAATTGATCAGTTGGGGGATGGCTTGAGGAGCAGAGTTCGGGTTGTGGTATAGCCGCAACATGAAAATCAATGAAATTATGAAAATAATTAAAATAATTTAATGACAGTACTGTTTCAGCTACACGATGACAGCTGTAGTATTCAATTTGTTTACGCAATCAGAGTTAATTAATAATTCAATTAATTACATACAAGCCACTAAAAACTAGTTGCATGCAATTGTCAGCGTTATTGTATTTATAGGAAATGTGAATCACATAAATTATTAAAACTGACAACGTCTAACCAAAAACTAAAGTACAAAGTATTACCTCGAAACATAATTGACAAAATACTAATAAAATACATAGCATAAATTAAGTAAAAGTTTTTGCTGAAAAGTAATATTTATTCTTAGGCTATGTGCTGATAAATTGGATAGAATTTCATTTCTAAATATCTATGGCATTATAAATAAAACTTGACAAATGAAAGATGCGAACTTTGTCAATTTTAAACACATCAAAATGGTTTCCCAACCAATTGAAAGGCCATAAACAGAGAACACATAAAATTTGGCATACACCTTACAAATTTAGCTGGATATGTGATGAACAATCGGAAACTTGCCGACTTCTAGGATAAGTGTTCTGTGCATTCAAAAGCAAAGCAAGAATGTTCCAGCTAAATCATCATTTGCTCTAAATGAATCCTCAAATGCGGTCATAAATTTTGTGCCAGTAGTTGTCTCCAAACTTCTCAACAAGATTCGTGTCCCGTTTTACGATTCTCAGTTTTATTTGCCACACGTTGCCATTCTCCAACACATTCCCATTCCCATTCCCAATCGTATTCGTATTCGCATCCGCATTCGTATTTGCTATGTCAATCATCTCATCAACATCATCAGCTGCCTGCCAAGTGGAGATACTCAAAACTTTGATGGATTTATATGCCTCTCTGCTTGGGGATGATTATGTTAATAGCCAAGTTGGAATTAGCCTGCAAAGGATTTCTCTGCGTGTGCTGCATTAAAATTTATCGACTGACAGTCTATATGACTGCCGCGTATGTAAATTGATTGTGGCTCATGAACAAAGCCGCCGGCTCAAGGAGCGCGCACATTTCTCGTAAAGTTTGCCTTTGCACAATTATGACTTTTAGCAGGCAACTGAGTGGCCTCATCTGGCCAACGGGTTTTTAGGGTTTTACGACAGCGGCATAAACCCAAAGTGCCCACAATGCAACACTAAATTTTGTGATTTCATATAAAATTAGTGAAGCTCTAAGGATTAAACATGTTTTCCATTTAAGGCGCTCGAATGCATTTCTTGTCTTAAAAACAGTTTGGCTACTGAGAGGAATGAATGCAATAATATATTTAAGCTTATTAATATTAAACATAAAATAATTATACATATTATGTATGAATTAAACAACTTTATTTTTAAAGAAACGCAATTTATTTTTGAAGCTTTTAAATTATTTTTAGCATTCTATAATTTTCTACTAATTTTAAAGAAAATCAGTTTTTCAAAAAAGAGTTAATTTTGTGGCTGCAAAGTTTCAAAATGATGAAAGTTTACTTTATTTCGATTAATATTTTTGCAATTGCATCAGTATTTTTTCTATTTTGTTAAAAAAAAAAATGCGCAGCCATTCAACAGCTAAAACTGTTAGCTTAATGCTGTAATTAATGTAATCCGATGCATTGTCAATGTTAACTGCACAGAAATGCTGCTGATTGATTCTCCCCTATCTCTCTCTATTTCTGTTTCCCTCTTTTTCTCTCTCTATCTGTCTATCTATCTCTCACTCATTGTTTGTGGCTAACTCTCTTCAATTTTAATGCAATTAGCAGCCTGCGGATTTGACGGCTTTGCAGCTGATTGTAGCAGCGACTGGCCAATATTTTGAGTTTTGCATATTTCAATGACAGACGTAAAACTTAACTTGGTATGCATTGCACTACCTATAAAGTGGATGCAGTTTCTGGCTTTTGCTGTTGTTGGAGTGTTGCTGCTGTTGTTGCTGTTGTTGCTCCTGTTTTTGTTGGGGTTGTTTGCGTTGTTGGCCGCTGCCTGCATAAAATTGAGAGAGATGCGTGCTGGCCAGGACAGTGCCAGTCAATTTGCTTGTTTATTTCACACTCATCCACATGCAGCACATGCACATGCACACACACACACACACACACACACACACACACACACACACGTATTCATATACAGTATGTCAAATCGCAAACAATTACAACATCGCCGCGTTGTCTCTAGTTGTTGTTTTTTCGCCGCAATAAATACAATTTGCATGACAAAATAGCAAACAACTGCAACTGTTGAGTGTTTATGTGTGTGTGTGTGTGTTTGAGTGTGTGGATGTGTGCTAGTGTGCTTGTGTGCTTGTCTGCAGGTTAACTCAACCAAACAAAACTATGCAGAAAAACAATCTACTGTCAGTGCCGTCCAAACAGCAACAACAACAACAACAAGAACAGCAACAACAACAACTACAACAACAACAACATTAGTTAGGCTTTATCCTGAGCTGCCGTTTTTGCTCAGCTTCTTCTTCATCCTGCTGCTGCTTCTGCTACGGCGTCGCTGTGGAACAACTTATGAATATTCAATTTAACATAAAAGATTTTGTTGTTGTTATTTTGATTTCTTTTAGTCTAGTCTTTTCTCTCTATTCTCTCCCATTCTATTCCTCTCTTGTCGTCTGTCGCCCTCTTTTTCATTCAGTAAACTTCATGGGCGAAACGAACTCATGCATGCTATGAAATATGGAAAATATTGGATAGCCCAGCAGGCGAACTGGTCAGCGAAGCATCGACGTAACAACTACAGCAGCAGCATACACTGGAAACAATTTAGGACACACTTAACCCAAACATAATAATACAAAAACAACTAAGAATGCCATAGTCAAGTAATTTTGTCTACTATATACCCTGAACCCAGATTTAAAAATTATTTAAATTTACTGTTAAAAATGTGTGAACAAACAAAACAAAACGAATGCAGTGTATATTTTTATTCACAAGCACGAAATGATCCCTAATTGGCTGTCTAGAAACACGTGAAAATATATAAATACATACAAACATACGTAATCGCAATCGTACGTAACGGGGTTCTTCAGAATACACACAAAAACAAATTGACGCTAGCATCAATTATCATGCCATCTCTTTCTCACAAATGCGATCGCATATTTATGCATAGAGAATTTTCTTGCGGCTGCTGGCAGAAATTAGATCAATATGAGAAAATATATTGTGCGACCATAACTTGGGTGTTTCTTATCCGCTGTTGATAAAATTTAAGCAGTTGATCAATATTATGCATATGTTAATTAGAACACTATTGCTATCGGAAATCTATGTTTACAATTATCGAGAAACGGAGGCAGTTATCGATAAGAAATAGAGCCCTCTCCCTGTTACATACATTTCACCCTTTTTACCCATTTTCAATATATAAAGTATAAAAAGGGGAATACAAATTATATACTGAATGCATATTTTAAAAGAAAATTTTCTTTTTTACAATTTAAAGTTAAGATGTTAAAGATATTAGAATCAAGACCGTTGCTAAAAATAGTGCAGCTCAAGAATATTTTTTAAATTATTTTTACACACCTTTTTAGTAGGAACTGAAATAATTGTTTTCTTTTTTAAATTTTTTATTTAAAACTCATAATTTTAAGTTTAAAGTTTCATACATCAAATAAGGCAGTGCGCAATACAATTTAATCAAATTCTCCATGAAAAGAAAATTGAAGACAAGCTATGAAAAAAACGAAATATCCCCAAAAATGGTTTACAAACTAGTCAAAATCGATGTTTTTAGCCAGATAGGTGTTGTCAGTGTGCTGCTTTGACATGTTCATAATTTCCAACGATTTCAATAGATCGTCCATGCTGATGACTTGCTGGGTGTCGTCCAGAATCTTCTCCTCGATTGCAATGCCTTCCATGACGAGAAGGTTGCGCATAAACTGCCGCATCCGATAGATGCTGGCATGACGGCACAGCTCTTTTAGATCTGAACCTGAATAGCCAGGCGTCAGATTGGCCAGCCGCTTGAGATCGACAGCTGGATGCAGTAGCTCCTGTTGCATGATCAACTGAAGGATGGCTAGTCTCTGGCTCACCAGCGGTGGCCCGATGTGAAACTGAGCTGGCATCCTTCGCAGTATGGCCTTATCCAGATCCTGTGGCCGATTTGTTGCACCTAGCACCAGTACCGAGCAGCTGTTGCTGCTAATCATTCCATCCCACTGTACCATGAACTGTGCCTTCATCATAGCAGTCGCCTCATGATCCACAGTTGAGCGCACGCGCAAAAACGAATCGATCTCATCTATGAAAATTATGCAGGGCTGCAGTTTGCGGGCCAGGGAAAAAACAGCAGTGGAGAGCTTCTGTGACTCGCCGTACCACTTGTCCGCCAATAATGCCACATCCAGATTGATGAAGCGCATGCTCGCCTCCTTGGCAATCGCCTTGGCAATAAGCGTCTTGCCACATCCTGGCGGTCCATAGAGCAGGACACCTTTCGGTGGCCGCCACAGCTGCGATCGCTGAAATAGATCGCTGTGACGCACGGGTAGCCCTACAGATTCCCTCAGCTCCTGTATAACCCCATCCAATCCGGCAATATCTGACCAGCTGGCATCAATGTCCACTGGCGCAACCAGCTGCGAGGCTATTATCAGCTCATAGCAATCGAAGTCGATCAGTTTTAGTTTGGGGCCCTTGCCCGTCATCTCATTGAGCTTCTTCATCTGCAGCTTTGCGACCTCTTTGGCCTTCTTTTTGGTCTTGGTCGTCGGATCAATGGAGCTGATCAACCACTTGGCGCAACTGTATGTCACGATCGCTGCGAAGCCAAACCTCACCAGCTGCATCAAAATTTTAATGCTAGTCTTTTGAGACCCTTCCATAGTCAATTACAGATTATAAATAAACACGTTCAACAATTTTCCCAAAATCTGTACAATCTGTCAGATAAGAAAATACAACCAATTTGATATTTTGGAAAATATGTCATAAGAAAATGGAAAGATAACCTGATATATGGCAGATATTAAAAAAAAAACGTTCTACCTGTAAATTAAAACATTCCAAATATTTTAAAACTATTTTATACATATTATGGAAAAATATAATTTTATTTATATAATGTAATCCATTATATAAATAAAATCCACAGTCTAGAAAAAATAACGAACATCAAATAATATTACAATGTAAATTACTTAAAATTAAGAGTGGAAGCTAAAATTTAAAATTTAAATAAAGAAAAAGATATAAAATAATAAAGGATATAATAAATGAGAGGCTGCCTGTATTTGCCTTTACAATTTAAAACCCTTATCGATATTTTTTAATTTTAAATTATTAACCATTTATTTTATTAAATACAATATATTTATATTTAAAAAGCTTTACCTTCAAAAGGAACGACCGTAGTCTGACTAACGGTTACTTTGTAAAGTCAAAGGCGAACTAAAAATCGTAATATCCGGTATAAATAGCTTTCTTTGATATTATAACATATATTATTTAAGAATATATTGAGTGAAATGTTAAGTATAAGTTTTGATTATTAATTGATTATTATTAATAATTAAGTTATTTATTTGAAATTCAAATCGTCAATAATTAAATATATTTTTATTTAAAATAATATCAATTTCACTATTAATAGACTGATTTTTCTGACTAAAAAATAGCTAACGCTTACAGCACTAAGAAAGAATAATATTTAAAGCATTTTTCTGAGTGCAGTTTTTTTCAGCACAGCTTTGCCCAGACTGCGCTTAATTTCTGTTTAACTTTTCCTGTTTGCTTTAGTTCAGAAAAGGCAAAAAATGTTTTGCTAGTTTACCATCTTTTAGCGGAAGTCAATGTTACAAAAGATGAACTTGTCCAGCCATCTGCTGCTGCTGCTTCTGCTTCTGTCTTCTGCTTCTGCCTTGTAGTTGCTGCGCGCGTGTTAAATGCGTGCCGGACCCAACAAGGATGAGGGGCAAACCATTCAGGAGCACAAGTATTAACTAAACACTGCAGCAATTTATCTTACTCTCACCCCGCCTCTAAGCCAAACTTCGCTTTTGTCCAGCTAAGCGCGTAGGTCAGTTTTGTTTTAAAGTTTCTTAAGTCGTATCTTACATTCACCCAGACATCATTCCATCCCATTTCCCCATCCACGAGGCAGCCCTGCTTGAGCGGAAGTATCTGTGCACTGTTGTTTTGCGCTTCCTTCCGCATTACAAAAGAATTATTCAACACAAAATGTCTGGCCAAAGTTGGCCAAGATGAGATGCTAAATATTCGCTGGGTCAGCGGCAACTCGTCCAGGTGCCAGACAGCCTTTATTAGCGTGTCAAAAATGCAAAAAAATAAAAAACAAATCAAAATAAAAAAATATAAAGTCTTCGTAAAACTGTCTGCTTATTAAAAATATTCTTAAGTTTAATTTTTTCATTTCATGTTAAATTCGGTTTTAGCTGTGGGTCTGAAAAGATATTAATTTTGCGCTGCTGATTTGAGTAAACAAAGAAATAAAAAATAAAATAAATTTCACAAACAAATTTTTAAAATAAATGAAAAGTTATTTACTAAATAATCGAAGTAATTCATTATTCATTATTGATTATTATCATTCAATTTAAGATCCAGACATGGACAGAAAGCAAACAAATATAAAACCAAGAATAATTTCTAATGTGAAATAATTTTTCTTTTATTTTTTAATTAATTTTTCAACATTAATAACTTTAGGGAAACATTGGAAAACAATTATCTAAGCATTTTCATTAGCATATTTGAAATTGGCTCCCTCTAAAAACATTTGATTGCAAACCATTTATTAAAAAAAATGTTCTAAGAAAACTACAATTGGAAATACATTTAAAAATTATAGTTTATAGTCTTGAATATCTGAAGTATTTTAGTACTGTTAACTACTGATTAATCTACTAATCATTGTTCACAAATCCATATATTCTATTTGCAATTTTTACAAACTGTAATCCAAAAGTCTTGAATTTTCGGGAAGGATATGTTAGTTCTGATTGGTCTACTGCTGATCCTTGTTCATAAAAACCATCTCTGCCAAGATTTTCGCTAACGACCATATTTCCCTAAATGCCGCCAGCTGAGCACTGAGTGCTTGTTGTGGCCCTGCTCTTTGTTTGACGAATTCAGTTTTCTTTCTATGCAAATTTCCCGGGTGCCTTATTTAAGCTCGTTATCGTCTGCCTTCTATGCGTCGCCAGCTACTATTCAAGAGTTCATAAAAATCACTTCAACTGTGCAATATTTCATGATTTTGCGTCAATCTTTTGAGAGCCGCTCAGCGTCATGCAGAATGTCTTGCTGCCCGGACTCCTTATTCCTCTCTCCCCCCCCCACTGTCACTTCCACTTCCACTTCTAACTCCTCGCACCAGCAGCGACTCACTCTTTGTGAGCGTCAAGTTCGCTCGTTCGTTCTACTGAGCACACGAAAATCTAATTATATTTTGTGTTGTTGCTGTTGTTGTTTCTGATGCTGAAGTCGCTTTTACTCACCGACTTTTGTCCCAGTTACAAAGTGACATAACAACTAAAATTTAGTAGAACAACAACAAATATAAAGGACGAGTTGAAAATGTGATACACTTGAATATTTATCAAGAACTCAAAACAAATGAAATTAGTTGGGCTCCATCGACGTGATTTGTTTTAGTTTAAATTTAATCAAAAATATATGTACAATATTAACACGTATTAAATGAAAAACCACACATTAATATATAATTTTATATTAATTTCAACTACAAATTAATAGTTTATATTAATAAAGTTTAAATTTCAAATAAATAATAGAAGCAAACAAATACTTTACTTTTGAGTACTTTTTTGAACTAACTTTAATTTACTATCCAGTCTCTACAGAAACATTTAAAATTGATTAATATCTAATAAAATAAAAAAAAATTATTAAATTAATTAAATTTAAGTAATAATTTATGTAGTTCTATTTGATGTAGATAAAATTATGAAATTTAAAGTAATAGTTGATGCAAGAAAAAGTCATCACACTTTTCCAAACTCAGCAAATATATATACAATACAAATTGATTAAATTTCTTATTTATAAATTATTACATCTCAACAAGTTCAACAGTTTAATTTGTTATGAAAGTCTCTTCAGATAGTTTCAAATCTCATAGCTGTTCTAAAGTTGTATTTCTGAAATATTTCACTACAAAAACTTATAAGATCTTGAGCAACTCTCTTCACAAATGCAAACGGTGCATATTTTTCTACCTTTTGTTTGATTTTAAAGCTTGAGTCTCAAAAACATCCTTTACTTTTGACAAAACTAATTACAAATCATGATGAGCTTTTTTCTAAGAGCATTCCACAAAAGTCTGTTGACAGTTGTTGGGGACTCGCATAAGAGAGCAGCATGAAAATCACACGCTTTTCATAAAAATATTTTTGCTATTTATACACGAACCAACCCCTTCCCCACTCCTCTCCCAACCATTTCCTTCACTGTTTTTCCGTTTCACGTTCGAGTTCATAGTTATTGCCTTGCTTACTTTCCACTTTCTGTCAGCGGCAGCACAGAATATGCGAATATCTGTATAAAATTTGCCACCCCCCCAAAAACGGAGAACCATTTTCGTTGGCAAGAAAAGTGGCAAAAAGTGTGAAAAGGTGTGCGAGGAAAAAACGCACTAGGATCTGCAAAAACTTTGCATCATTGAAGTTACACACTCAAACACCCCCACACCTCTCCCACCGTCCACTCATATTTATTTTCGACTTGCCGCGACTGCTGCGGTGTTTGTTTATTGTTGCCCAAAAGTTGGAAATGTATATTACATTGGGCAACAACCAAAATTACATTTTTTTATATAATTTGGACTTCAAATTACACAGTAGTATAACTGTAAATGAGTTCTAAAAAAAAAGCCATACCACAGTGATTCGCAGTTCTTTGACGTTCTACTCTCAAAAATAGTTTTCTCCATTAAGACTAAATAATTACGATTATTCAAAAAGTATAATATTCAAACGCAGTTGCGTTAATTAAATGTTCTCATGGAAACAACCAAAATACTGCCAACTTTTCTGTAATTGGTCTGATTGGATTTTCCCAATCTATGCAACAAATGTTGAATTAATTTGGCAAGTAAATAACACAAATTTTATACATGTTTTCTTGTTTTTCATTTAATGTACGCATCACTATTACATATATATTTTCAACTTAATTAAATACATTTAATTTATACTATGCTGAAAATTGTTTCTTTTGCTAAGCAGATATTAAATTAATAATAAAACTAGTTAAATTATAAATGTAAATGCATTTTTTTTAGAACACATGAATACTTTGAATCATAAATTATAATAGATTGTATTGTGGACAAAATAACTGTCACGTTTTGGAACTACAGCTATAGAAAACCAAACCATAGAAATATTATCATTTTCGTTAAAAATTAACTTAACATTATTTATTTTGAATTGCAAACTATACGGATAAATAATTTTTTGTATAATTTCAAATACCTAGCATATTCTTAAGTTACTCGAGTTTTGTTAGGATTCAATTGCTAAGATATTATTGAGGAGTTGCAACGGAGTGACTGCTATCCTGAATTCTAGTCATGATCTTTTTGTAGAGTGCATCCACATGAGGGGCCATATATACATCCAGACGGATGTGATTCTCAATGCAATGAAGGAGCTGAACGCATGTATCAAATTTGTTACCGATGAACTTGACCAAAATGTCCCACATTTCGGGCGCGAGATCAAAGAAGGGTCTAAGCGTCAGTGAGTTAAGGCAGCCAAGCTGCAGCATCTCCAGATCCAGACAGGCCAATCCGCACAGGCCGGCATAGTAGGCGACATCCTGTGGCGCCACAATCTTATCGTAGTCATAGCCCCCAAATGGAGTCAAGAGAAAACATTGCGCTGCCGTCTTATAAACTTTGAGACCCATATTGGCCAGACCTGCTGCTCAGCTGAGCTGAGCTGGGACTGCCGCCATGAGATTGGGAAAGCCCAAGGCATACTTTTTGGCCTCCTCGATATAGCTGAGCACGTGCCACCAATTGGCCATGTAGATGGAAACACGTATCAAGTTGCGATACATGTGGATCACATTATCGCTGTTGGTGCAATAGGGTCGGACACGGGCATAGAACTTGAAGGCCAACTGGAAGTTGCCACTTTTCACGTGGTAGTCGCCAATCTCTTCGAGGATGCGTCGCACATAGGTGCTGCCCGAATTGGATTTCTTGAAATTAAGCTCGGCATCGAGCTCTTGCAGCAACAGCGCCGCCTCCATTGTGTTATCCTCCACCCAGTAGGCATCGTAGACATGCACTTCAGATTTTGACTTCGATCTCGATGATGACGGACTCCCTGCCTCACTCGACTCCGGTGTGGCCACGCTGCGTTTCCTTTCCTTGCAGAGTTTGCGATACAGTTCTTCATACATCTTTATATTGTAAGTCTTCTTTACATTACTGATGGCCAGCTCCAGAGCCTCCACACGCAGCTCGGGACACACATGGGCGATGAACCTAAGCCGCATCAGACGTGTAATATCCGTATAGCGTTTAGCATAGCTGATAAGAACGATTTGTGGCCTTTTCACAATGGGACATTGTCCGGCATTCAATGGAACACTGCAACTCGCCTCCTCCTCCTCCTCCTCCTTCTCCTCCGTCAAAGTGACCACCTGGCAAACAGAACCAGAAATCATCTATATAAAATATTCCGTCTCATTCGTTTGACTAGCCTATATTTTCCACTTTGACATTTTAATATAGCATCAATAAAAAAATTTAAATAAATGAGTTTTATGCCAAACATTCCGTTAGAAGATCGACAAATAAATGTAAATAAATTTGATTTCTATAAATATGTTTAAACATTAATAAATCTCATATGTTTTCCTAGATTTTATTTGTATTGTATGTATTTTCTTTCATTATAATACAATAAATATAAAATTAAATTAATATCTTCAACACATTAGATTTATGGTCTTGAGGGGCATTTTTTTATACAAAAAAATTCAACATTTAACAGAAGGTATTACATAAAAAATTAAATCTGACGAGTTTGGAATATTTAATAATAACAATAAAGAAATGAAATTTATTATCTTAAATTATCTTTTGTAGTGATTATGCACTTTTGTTACCTATTGATTACTAGAAACACAGACATGGCACAAGCCCCATTGAAGGGGGCAGAAAAAAATGTGGAAGTTAAAACGATTCAATAAGCTGCCATTTAACGCATGTCAAACATGTGAGTTGGACAATCTGACCGACAGGTGGCGTGACAAGGTGCAAGTGCAGGTGTATTTCAAGACTTGAGATGATCTGAGCTAAAGTTGGAGAAAATTCTCTTGTATCTGCAGATGCGCAGCACAACCAAATTCCATTACACAGATACAAATCAAATTGCCAAACGGCATTTGAAGGGGTTGTGAATGTCATGGTGGGGGAATGGTTTGGTTTGGTTTCGTTTCGTTTCGTTTTCCAGTTGGCTAGATGTATGCAAAAATCAAATTACCCAAGCTTGAAAAATCGCAGACATCAGAGACACATAAATCAGGGGCGGTAACTTCAAAAGGCCAAAACGAAACCAATGGAATTGTTACCGCTATTTAACGGTTTATTGATGCGTCGCTTTAGCTGAATTTATTGGCTTGGTCGTTGGCCATTTTTATGCCAGCCAACACCTGCCCACAACCCAATCCAGACCACATCACACCCAGCCCAGACATCAACTGTGAAATGGAAATGCAAAGCGCAAAGCTTCGAAACGTGCAAAATGCTTGAAATTGATTTGACTTCTGAGGCTGCCCAGGTATCCCATTTCTCAGACCGAGAACTGCCCGTAGAGGTGTTGATAGCGCCAACTTGCTAGCCAACAAGGGACAAAAAGGAAAGAAAGTAACAAATATTCAAAAAGATAAAAGGAAAACATCAACAAGAGCCAATAATTGCAATCAATTTACTTTTAATGATGAATGACTCTATCCAAATTATATTATTCAATTTAATAATTTTCATTGGCATCGCTTAAAAATTCTCTTATTTTATCAAATAAAAAAAAAAACCGAAAAATATATTCAACGATTATATATTATTCATTGTCAATATTAATCAATCATCACAATGAACAAGATTTTTTCAGTTTCAGAAATTTAATTTCTGAAAATTAAGCATTTATTTATTATTATTTGTTGCAGGCTAAGAAAGTAAATATTTGATGTATCTCAAACTTTATTGAACTCTACTAGGAAAAAGACATGTTCTATGGCATTTACGATTAGCAAACCTTTTAAATTAGTACTAACCAGGATTCAGTTGAAAACTTAACCAATTAAATGCATTTGTAGCCAAACTTAAGATATAATTTGAAAGGAATAAGAGGTGGCATGGCAACAATGAGGAGACGCCGCCGACGGTAATTAAAGTCAGAAATTGTTTGCAACTGGCATGTAAAATACCAGTAGTTAAGGGGGATATTGAGAGAATTATGGGGTCGAGCACTTACGCTGTTTACTCTCTGGCATCGCTTTCAGTTTGGCGCTGTCGACGCGTGCAAATTTCTAATTTCATTAAATAGTGCATTGTGGGAGTGGTGGGGCTGACGATGGATTGTAACGTTTCCCAGACGTTGATAGACAAAAATCGTCAATAGACGTCAGCTCACGATAGCTGAGAGGTGAAAGGGAGGCGTGGTCCACGCCGCGGCCGACAGCTTTGGCAATCAAAATGCGCCGATCAAAGTAGAAAATCGATTTTAATTGCAATCTAGTGTCGCTTAACGCTCGATTGTCGGTCGAATGGTCGAAGGGGTATGGTAGGGCAGGGGTATGGTTGGGGGCGTGGCATGGTCTGTCCTGCCAACAGAGGAGTGTGCGTGGCAATTGGTTTTGTCAACGTCATCGCAATACACACGTCACAGACAAAAAAGGACCCATCGAGATATTGAATCAAAATTTTGGATGCCGCAGCGCAGATTCGCATTGGATGATGTCCCGACCAGACATTGTCGATGTTTTGACTAATGTGTCGCCATTTGTAGCCTCACTTGCCACTTGTCACTCCCCACACACACACACACACACACACACACACACACACACACACACACAACAAACACACACACTTCCACAACATATTCAAAGCCATTAAAACTACGCGAGAATCGTCGCTCAAAGGCATCTCAATCCGGCTGTCAAATTTACAAGAGCCCAATTACGATACGCCTACCCAAATAAAAATTGACAGCCAAAAAAGCTGACGCCAGACTGTACATTAATTATCCCATATATGACAGGGAAGAATGAGAGTATCCTCACATACTAAAAGCATAAATATCGATCCGGGCAAATTTCTCATATCTGGCCTTAAAATTTGGGTTTCCTCTTGTTAATGTTGATTAAAGTTTGTTCCTTTTCGCTGGACATGCCAAAAAGATAACTGAAAAAATGCAAACAATTAATAATTTATTATGTTCTATATTAAATAATATCATTTTATGGATATGCTCCAAATCAGAATGAAAAGACTATTGAAATGATGATTATGTTGAAAGCATAAAATTAATTCATTTATTTAAAATTTCCTATGCTAAATTTTATGTCATTTTCTTTGTATTCAAAGAGCTATTTGCTTTGAGCAGAATGTTTAATTATATTATTTGTTGCTTCTTATGTTTAAATATATATTTATTTAGCATCTATTTTCTCTAGGTAACTCAAATTAAATTTCGGGAGTGGCAATTAATTTATTTATATCAAAATTATTATGCTATTAATATTTTATATGTTTAATGAATGTGTTTTATTTAATTTACACTTTGCATTCTTAAATCATATTCCTTATTTATATTTATATATTTAAAAGCACAAATCGAACACCCTCAATCCTCCTTCCTTTTTCTACCGCTTTCCTATCCTCACATCCATTTCTGGCTGGACTTGGGTGTCACCACAATCATGCTGAGAGTCAACTTAGCTTGGCGACCGGATTCAGTCCTAAATTATAGCAACTCGTTCTAATTAGCCTTATCGGTATGGGTATCTCTGCCCGGGTGAAAAAACATGAAAAAATTTGCAAATTTAAAAATAGCGCAGTATCTTCCTGCGGAGAGTGTCGCAAGATAGATAAATAACAGAATCCTTGCTGGGTAACCCGAACAGGCAATCGTCTGGGGTTTCAGGGTCAAGTGGTTACTCCTCAAGGACTTGCACCGGAAGAAGCTCTAAACGAGGCTGAAGAGACAGCTGCGGACCAGGCCCCAAAAGAGCCATCAGTAGTCTGATGCCACCTGTGGACGCCCAAGAGGATGTGCCAGGCGGCTAAGATTGTTGGTCGCGGTGCAGTGGTGGTGAGTGCGCCAGCGCAGAAGGTATCAGAAAGTCTGGATTCAAGCCGAAGCATATCACGTGAAGCTCACAAATAACCGTAAAACCAAGCTCAGAGGAGAAAGTGGCCGGCTGGCCAGGTAATGTGTTAGAAGATTTGACTTTTAATAATCACAAGTCTATCGATGGGTTATCGTAGACACAGAAGTCACCCAAATCGAGGAAGAAGGAGAAGGAAAAGATGTAGTTTCCATGGGTTGCATTGGTTGATGGATGAGCTATTGGCTCAGGAGGTGGCACAATAGGATTGTCAGATTTATCTCAACAATTATAATAATAATAATTTATTTATTCATTTTCGCTTGATAGAAGTCGGCGGCAGAGTAACCGCATTTAATTATTAATGTTTGATGCACTTTGCCTTTTTTCCATTGTTGTCCATTGTTGTCCCAGCACTTGACTTGACGCACAGAAAGGACTTCGTCCGTTTGTTTGTGTGGCACTTGAAAGTGACCTGCCACCAACTGTCTGACTGTGCCACTGTGCGTCTGTCCGGGCGACTGGCTGTCGCTCAACTCATAATTGTGATCAACAAAATGAGCAACAGTTCTCGTCACAATGTGTGCCATTTAATTATATTTCAATTTAATTTGCCGCTGTGGCCCATTCACTCTGGCCCCAGGAAATGAATAGCAACTACAACAGAGGAGGAGGAGGAGGAGGAGGAGGAGGAGGAGGAGAGGGAAGAATGCAGACGTTTCACCACGCTGTCCTCGGGCAGGACAATGCTGATGCCGATGCCGATGCCGATGCCGATGCTGCAATGCGTCAACGTGCCACGCCCACTTTCAGAAGCTGCCCTCAGTTGTTGTTCTAATTAGGTTTGGTTTTGCGTTTTATGTCCAGTTTGGACCAGTTGTGACTCTGGGGTTTGGTGTATTTTTTTATCGGCTTGGCCGCCTATTATCCGCCCATTTTATTTTTCTTTTAGCTTTTCTTTGCATCTCTTTTGTGCCTTAACAAGTTCTTCACATCATAGTCTGGAGAAGAAATTCATTTTTCTGCCAGATATTTTTATCCTCAAGTTGTTCCTTTGTGAGTGCTGCAAACTCTTTTGCATATTTTCAAGTTATTGCAATTTATTTTCCCAGATGTCCTTTCATTTTCACGCACTGTCGATCTAAGCAAATTTAATTGTACTTTCTGCAATGGTTTTGCCAGTATATTGAAAATAAAGAACTTCAATTTTCACTCACAAAGTTATTTATATTTGTAGAGACCTTAATATATAATTTTTCCAAATATTATTAAATTATAATTGATTGCACATATTAAAACTATTACTTCAAAACGAGCAGCAAACTCAAAATATTTAAATATTAATTGAATATCCCAAAATGTCATTTGAAAATTCTACTAATCACCTGCCAAGCTTCCCCCTATATGCCCCATGTGCTGCAGAGTTTAATTAAACACCATTCAAACACGAATTAAATATCGATAAATGCAAATAATTATTATGAAATAAAAGTGTTGAAATGCCTTGAAGGCAATGTTCAAAACAAGTCATTCAACTGTCTAGTTTCATATAAATAGTTGTTTGCTTTCAACACAATTTATTGTTGACTGCACCTGAGGCATTTGAACACATTCAGAGTCAGGCCTAGATCCAGGTACAACAAACCGAACTCAGTTCCAGACGCAGTCCAAAGATATATATATATATATATAAATACGCCTCCGGCGTAGATTGGATCAAATTGCATGCGCATTTTATGCCTTTTGAAAATGTTGTTGCCTTTGGTCTCCAAAATATTCCAATTGTCCTTTGGTTGTTGTTTTTGTTGTTGTTGTTTTTGTTGTTGTTGTAGTTGAGCATGTGCGAGTGTAAATTCGGTATAATTTGCATGGCAAACAGAAGGAGAGGGGAAGAGGATTTCAGTTTGATTTTGGGCGCAGTTTGGCTTGTTTGGCAATGCTGTTGACCATTTGGCTCATATAAATAAAACATGTAAACCGATTGGCAAATATTTGAAATCAGCGCTTTAAGCGCCCACGGCCAGAATATATATGTATATATGTTCATACTTTAAGCGTGTGGGGTGGGGTCGAGTGCGGAGTGTGGAGTGTGGAGAACGGGGTAAGGTGAGCAGGTCGAGCTAACTGTAGTATACAAAAGCAAAACCAAAACCAAGCCCCGGCAGCAACAAGAACTATCGGCAACGTCGAGCGGCAAAGTTCAAATTCAATTACCTTTCAAATATTTGCATTTTGCGACACAAAGTTCCGTCATAATGTGCACAATGGCTGCCACTCGAATGCCACTTGAAAAGCCAACGGATGGACGGGTGACAGGGGTACAGGGTAACAGGGGGGGCGGCAGTCGACTATAAAGAACGAACCGACAACGGAAGGAGCACTCAAAACAGTTGCCGCTAATGTCGTTCTCCACGTCCAGGACGTCGTCCTTCTGCTGCTGCTTCTGTTGCTGCTGCTGCTGCTGCTGCTGCTGTTGCTGTTGCTGCTGTTTTTGCTACTGCCACAGTTGCAACAACAAGAGGAGCAACAATGACGTTAACTTTTGCCGCCTACTGCCGTCCCCTTTCAAAACAATTACAAAACAAAGGCAAGCGACAGTGCGGGTAACGAGGTAAAGGGACAATCTCTCTGTGTGTGTGTGTAAGTTTGTGTATGTGTGTGTATGTGTGTGTCGAGCGCATAAAAATACCAAATAAGCCAATTTCGAAACAGCCACCAAACACCAACCACCCACCTCCCACCTCCCACAAACCAGCCTTGCAAGCAAAACAAAGGTTCAGGAATTTTTTCAATGCCAGCGAATTTAGAGGGTATTTTGGAGCATATTCACTATGTGTCCTATGTGCAACCCCATCACAAACTCAATCGAATACTGTAAATAATATACGATTAAATTGCTAATCGAATACTTCAAATAATTTACGATTGAATTTAAAAAAATTAAAGGCCTGCAATTAAAAAATAATTCAGCTTATGAATTATTTAAAATGATAATTATTGAATTGAAAACATATGGTTATTTTGGAGAAAGCGAAAGAGATATAATGATTGAAGAGAGAGTGGATGCGAGAGAGAAAAAAGCAAAGATTGAGAACTGCTCTGATACTAAATCATATTGAGAAAAAGAGAGAAAGAAAGAGTTCACTGATATAGACTGAAGGAGAGTGAATAGGGATATGTGGATACCAGTTATGACAAGAGTAAGACAGAGAGAGAGAGAGAGAGAGAGAGAGAGAGAGAGAGAAAGAGAGTGAGAAAGAGAGAGAGAGTCAAACCTGGTTCACTATGAAAGAGAGTCAGATGTCTATGTTAATAATACATATTAGGTATGAAAAGCAACAAGTTGTTATTTTCTTTAACTCAAGAAATAAATAAATTAAATTAAGCACATTCAAAAAAGTTTAAATGTCCCCATCAAATTAAAATTTCAATTAAAAAGTTACTTATAATTATTAAAAAAAAAAAACATCCTTAATAATTTGTAATTAGAGCGAGTGGGAACAAGAAAATCAAATTACAATTACGATTCTAAATGAGGAATGACTTATAAAAACAAAAAAATATAAATTTCTGTCAAATAAAGCACAATTTGTAGTAATTTTTAAATTCAATTGTACAGTCAATAAAATAAAAGAGATATTTGTAGAGCATGTTATAAGTCGCTTTGTTTGCAGGTTCCAATATACTTTTATTGTTGTAGTCCTTTTATTTATATACATATATTTATATATATATATATATACATACATATACTATTATTATTTTATTTTTTTGCATTTGTAGTGTTGGTTTGGCTGCCACTGAAAGTTTTACATGGTGTGGGTAGCCGTCGCACGTAACTTTGTGACTCTGTGAAACTATGTGCAACTATGTGTTGGAGGACCAGTTTAATTTTGTTTTCTCCAGCTACTTGGCTACTTCTCCTGCTCTCTCCAGATCTCTTTGTCTCTTCATATATCCCACACACTTTTTTTCTTTCTCTCTGTTTGTCTCTTTATAGTAACAAAAATGGGGGCGCATGTGTCTCGTTTGGATTGTTTTAGTTGCAATAAAGTGCATTCAAAATGATTTTTGTTGTCTATTAAAATTGTGCTGGGACCTTTATTGAAATTGAGACAGGTATATCCAAACAGTTGACTTGCCTCCTTGGCCAGTACACGCACCTTGTCCTATTGAATGCTCAACGTACGCACAGGTGTGCCACATTTTCCAACTCTGTGTGGGGCACGTGGCATGTTTTATACAAAGGCAACCACGCCGGTAAATACAGTTCGAATCCCTAGTTGCAAACTTATTTGCATGCTGGACTCTTTTGTTCTACCTTTTATACCTTTTTTAAACTGTATTCTTCATTTTTGTGCAGTTGGTGTATATCATCGGAATCGGGTTATTATATCTTACAGGCATCACACGAGAAACTATGGTATGAAAAACTAGATCTTTTACAAAAATGTTGTTTACGAAGATATAAATATATATAGAGTAATACCGACTCCATTTTAAATTGTATTAAAGAGTTTTAAGAATACATTTAAATTAAGCTAGAAACACCAATCTTGCAGCTCAGTAAAAAAATATTTAAGATATCTTAAACAAAATGAAAATTCAATTAACCTAAATACTAAATCAAACAAATTTAAATAAAAAATTTAATAATAACTATAGCTGATTCCCGGATTATTTTATTGCACGCACCAAATTAGCGCATGCTGAGAACACATTTGGTGGGTTTGGATGGACAAGTAGCTCGTTGGAGGCGCATTAAGAGTGGGGAGGGAAGTTGGTGTGGAATTGTGGAGGCGAGCTCTGCAGATGACAGGGATAAGTGCGCTGTAACCAAATGTCTGTGGAGTAACTGCGTCAGCCGACTTGTTCAAAGATGCGTGAATGCTGATCCGCATCCGAAAATACATTTAGCACGAAAACCACACATCCTTTTTATATGTATGTGTATGTATGTGTATGTATGTGTGTATGTTGTATGTAAAAATAGTACATTTATAAGGGTGTATAGCCACTGGCAATGACGTCATATAAAATGCATGGAATTTTTCCATTATTCTGTGCATTTAAAGTCAAATTTTTGCTATGCATATTTCTGTCTAAAGCAAAATTAAAACGAAAGCGCAAAGCAAAAGGCAACAAATATAATATCAGCGAAAAAAAGCAATCCTCCTCTTTTTATGGGGCTAATTCTCTTTCATATCGCAACTCCCATTGAATATCATCCCAGAACTATTAAAAAAAGACCTGTTTGATAACTAAAAAATAAAATACTTAAAACATTTTACTGAACTTATCCTTAGTCTGCATTGTATATAGCGAAGACAAATTGAAAACTTTTCATTACAAAAAAATCCTTTTGAGGAAATTTAAGCATAAAAATAAGTTTAAAAAGTTAGTTGAATAACTGAAATTAAACGCAACTGAAGGTTATCTCTTGGCAAATAGCTTATACACTCAGACAAATTGCACTTAGTTTTATATATCACAATAATTCACCTAATTATTCAGAAATTATAAATTTAAAACAGGAGATTGGAAATATAATTCTGATAACAGAAATAATACTTAAAACTTTGCTAGTTTTCAAATTGTCCGATTGTATTTTTGAGCTGGCTGCAGTGTATCTGCTGGTCGGTCAATTTCAAGTAATGATTTTATGAATTTAATATTTCTAAATAGACATTTCAAATACAAGCAAAGCTACTTTATTGCAATTTAATTTCACTAATAATGTCCTCAATCCTCAAAAACATTCATTTATTCTGAGCAGCCTTAACTACATTTCGCAAATGCTTAAGTTGAAGCTCAGCTGCTGCTGCTGCTGCTGCTGCTGCTGCTGCTGCTGCTGCTGCTGCTGCTGTTGCAGTTGCTGTTGCAGTTGCAGATTCTCTCTGTCTGTTGAGTTTGAGCTGTGCTAAATGAAAAACAAATAAATACGCTGTTTTAGTAGAGTTGCGTTGCAAGTAGCAGCGCATCATTTGTAATGCTGGCTCGTAAATTTGAGTCAAATATATTGCGCATACGCACTGTGATCCGCAAAAGAACTAAACAAATATTCTAGTTGCAGTTGTTGTCATTGCTATGGACGAGTTTGCTTTTGGGTCGAGTTGGGTCACCATAGAGCAAACTGCAGTTGAAATTGCCTTGACATATTGCTTAAAACAACCAAAGCAACGGCAACTGCAGCCCCAAAACAACTGTCTTTGTCCTCAGTTTCTCACGAATGTGTGTGTGTGTGTGAGTGTGACTGTGTGTGTGTGTGACTGTGTGTCTGTGTGTTTATGTATGTTTGTCAAAAGCACGCAAGTCATTCAACTCGAATTTATTTATTGTGCAACTGCTGTGCATTGCGGTTGTACAACAAAATGTGCAAGAGCCAAGACACATTCATCTATTTAATTAATAACAAAAACGGCACAAATGACACAGAAAACACACTTCAATATAACCAAAATTAAATACTCTACCAGATATATACTCAAATAATAATTATTGCTAAAGGGTAGAAAACTCAGCAACTGACAACTCATCACTCAATTTTCTGATTGATTATTTCTGTTATTGAAATTTTAAGTAAAATCAAAATCTAAATTTGCAATACTTGAATTAGATATTGTTGCATTATTGTTGTTAACCAACAGACAGAGTTAATTCCACAATATGTTCACATTTATTTCCTAGTCTTACTATTTTAACAATGCCCTATTATTGATACTTTAACATTTAATAACTTATATTTAATTTTAAATCTATCTCACAATTATTTTACAATTAAAAAAGCAATAAAAAAATGAAATAATTGATATGATTGTATAATTAAATTAAACAAATAATTAAAGTTGATCAATAGTAAAAATATCTAATTAAATTTAAGCCAATAAAAATATCGACTCTGATGAATGGCATTGATTAAAAAAATTATTGATTGAGTATTTATATTTATATTTCTATAATTAAACAAAATTGCTAAAATAAACCATAGAGTCGATTGTACTTTCGAACTCTGTGGAATTCGGGTTGTAAAATTGGTTTTTTTTTTTTAAATCATAGCTTTATATTGCTAACAAATTTCACTTATTTGCTATTATTTCTTATATATTTAAATTAGTATTCATTCTTGAACAAACATATATTTATATATTTAAATACAAAATATATAATTAAAGTGAACAACGTAAGACAATATTAAATATATAAATATTAACAACTACGTTTTTCTAGATTTCAAATTTAAAATAAGCTGCTTCTGTGCTTAATCTAAACGTAAGATAATAATTAAACATTTTAATAATTATCAATTGAATTCATTCATGAAAACTACAAATTAATGAAAGTGACATAAGGCGCAGAGTGATATTATTATTTAAGCTTGATTAAGTTATTATATTATCATAATTTTAACAAGTTTAACAATTTTATATAAATCAAAATCTGTTGCAAAACTGACCGACATCCCTTCAGACATAATACAATTTTGTATATCAATCTTTTTGGGGTGAGTGACATGCCCTGAGGTAAAGTATTCATTCTGTTTGTTTGTCAGGCAATTGTCTGGTATAAATTTAGTAGCAGCTTTGCATAAATTAACTTTATGTATTCATTAAAAATAATGAAAGCATATACAAAAGTTGGGTGCGGGGTGCGGGGTGCGGGGTGCGGGATGCTGGGTGCTGGGTGTACAATTGGGCATGAGATGATGCCAGCTGAAATTGATGTGGAATGGAATTTCAGGCCGTGCAACATACATAACTTCAGTTTGGACATATGTATATGTGCATGTGTGTGCATGTGCATGTGTGTGCGTGTGTGTGTGTGTGCAACGAGTGCGTTGGCTGGCGCGCTTTCACAACATGACGTACAAAATCCGAAAAATGCATCCGCCTACTGTGTGGGCGTGGGGAGTTGCTGGTGCATTCGCAGGACAATGGAAGCTGTCACTTACAATGGAGCCGTATTCGCTGGCAAGCAATTGTCAGAGATTTGAGATGGAATAACTTGGGAGTAGTCTCGCCAAGTGACATGTGCAGTCTGTATGCAGGGCAAATCCGGGCAAACAATAAAGGATAACATTTACACAAGCCGCTCACTCACACACACACACACACACACACATACACGCACACACACACACATACGCATGTATACACTAACCAGAAAGGGTCATCAAATCCTTTAGCCAAGTTTGCTTTTGTTCTCATCATCGTCAACGTACAATCTCCCTCTATCTATGCCTCTCTCTCTCTCTCTCTCTCTCTCTTTCCCTTTCACGCTCTCTATCAGAATTTCAGTCTCACTCCGGCGTCTGGCATTGTCTTTATGCAGGTTTAATCTGTGTCGAAAGGCGTGAGTTATTACAAGCCAACCACACCCACAACCGCCCCCTGGCGACACCAAAAGCTGCATACATGTCCGCCTTACTTAAAGCTTGCCCCATTGTCTAGCCGCATGTAGACAGATAGAGAGAGAGAGAGAGAGAGAGAGAGAGAGAGGGAGAGAAAGGGAGAGAAATGCTGGGGCTGTGCTTGGCGTCAAATAGAACTCGACCAAGTCAAAGGTTTATCTTTTGTCAACGGCTTTTGTGTAGCTGGCATAATCAGCTTTCTCTTTGATCGAGCTGTCTATTCGAGATTCTGATGAACTACTTGCAAAGGTTTTCCGAGTCAATTAGTGCCACATGCTGGCAGCTGCTTGGCTTAATTCTAGAAGATGCCAATAGAAAAGCCACACAATTAACAAATACAAATAACTTTTATTTAGTAGATAATAATTATTAAATATACAAAGTGTCGAATCTTCTTATTCGACATTAACTAAATAAATAATTTGAATAATCAGTTCAGCAATTTTTAGGCTCTTATTTTTATGTTAAATTTGTAATTCCATATAATAATTTAATTTTTAATTAATTTAATTTACTTTAAGCCCATTAACAAATATTGCTTAAAAGATACAAAGCTAAATAAAATGTTGCAAAACGAAAAGATGATTTTTTTATTCTTTAAAAACAATTATAAAATGTTTTTTATTGCTAAAAATGTATACTTGAAATGAGAAATTGTTTGGTAATTTTTACGACAATATAATTTGCATGCTATTACTATAAATTGTGCCCCTTTTGAGCTACTTGCTCCTCTATCAGCCCCAATTCCTGCACGAATGCAAGAATCTTTGTTGAGTTGAGGGATTCGATGTCCTTGAATCTCATAGCATGCATCCCTAGGATTCGGCATCTCTTTCTCCTCGCTTTCACAAGCCTAAGCCCATTCCTTCCAATAGGATATAGACGCCCATAAGACATTTGATCTTTTGGAGTCCTAGTCCCTCTGCCCAACTCTTTTGTCGCCTCTGCCTTTCTTCGATTCTGTGTGTTTTCCCATGCCGCATAACGGATCTGGCCCTGTTATGGGCCTCTCATGCCACATTCCCGCCTGCTCATCAGTCGTTTGGTTCCCTGTCATTTCCCTGTGTCCCGAGACCCATCTTAGGGTAAGCCTATTGTGGGTCCCGAGTTGGTCAAGCTAGGATAGTACCTGATGGACTACTTTTGATGTTATTTGAGTCCCATTTACAGCATTTATTACTGCTTGACTTTCCGATAGGAAACACACACACTTCAGCTTGAAATATGCTGGTGTACGTCCCGAGGGCCAACCACTCAATGGCCTATTCCCTGATTGGTGAGTGATCCATCGGTGTACCATTTTATGGACTTCATCTATTGTCGTCCACTCCTATTTGCCAGTTGTTTGAACTTTGAAATTTCGCTCGAATATAAATTCAGCTACCATTTCATCAATAGATTGTTACAGATCTTGTGTTAGAGGCGTGGCAGGTAGTGCAGGGGCGGATTACTCATGCCATACATTCGCAGACCATTCTCTGCAATTTTCGCAGTAGTCCCCATGATTAGCATGGGTCTCATTAGGTAATATCTTATTATCATTGATGACTTCTTGGCTATGCTACGACATGTGTAAAGTGCTCTGGAGCAATACGATTTATATAATTTAATGTTTGTATTAAAACCGGGATAAATTGATTTTTAGTTGGATTTAAAGTGTTTTTCCTTTGAACTATTTTCATATTAAAAGAAAAAATACACGATTTGCTAAACCACATCCCAAAGTATCTGCTCTGCTTGCGAAAATCTGCGTCCTTAATAATTGGCACTGTGGAGAACCCGGAGCCACTCAAAGCCATTGGACATGCAATTTAATTGTTGCACGGATTTTATTTTTCCATTTTCTTTTTTGTATGTCGTTTGGGTTGTAAAAACTCTAATGAATTAATGAGCTCGTTGGCACTCGAATCGCAATTGCTTCGATGGTCTCGTGCACTGTGGAACCGCATCCTACACGATTGCCTGGCCTTTATTTTACTTACAATTAGCGCCATCGATTGTTTAATGGCAGTTGATTGTAATAAGCCAATTTCGAAGAGTCTGCATTTGAATTCAAAATGCGAAATAAGTTCATTAGCAAAACGATGACGCCTGCAGTGGCGCCCCCTGGCGGCGGCCACCGTTTGTTAGTGTGTGTGTGTTCCGAGCCGGAAGTCCCAGCTGCTTTTCCCTCGTTGTGTGTATATGTGTATGTGTGTGAGTGTATGTGTATGGGTGTGTGTGTGTGTGTGTGTGTGTGAGTGTCCTCCCTTCTACCACCCCTGCCCAGAAACATAAGGGACAAGCACTCGATTTCCAATTGCAATGTTTGCCTGTCTGTCTGTCTGTTCGTCTGTCTGTCCTTCCGTCCGCCCGTCCGACCGTCTGTCCTTCCGTTTGTTTAATTTGAGTTTATGCAACTTTTATGCTTATTAATACTTTTATAACCTGCCCATAAGCGCCCTTCCGCCAGCAGGTAATTGCCAATTTGGTTTGAATTTCAATTGGCCAATTTGGGCTTGTTTTTGGGCCATGAGAACTTTTAAGTGCTTGAAATTGTTAAGCATGGAGTTGTCTGATAATCTATTAGCCATTTATTAGTATTAATTACGCGTGTTAAAGTCAGAGGAAACAAGTCTTTTCATAGAGAGATATCCTGTATATATATACATCAATAAGTTTTCAGATTTTAAAGAGATCAACAGAATTATTGATAAACATGAAATTTTAATGTTGTACAAAATAGTAAAATTAAAATTATTTCAGTTAAAAAGGATTGAATTACAATTAGGTAGTTGGTTAATGTAAATACGTGTGAATAATCAGGTTAGCTGAATATAATTCTAACTATTTTAAATAATAATAATTCGTGCAGAGAGGCCCCTTATAAGGCTAGAACCGTTTTGTGGCATAGGAAAGCACACAACACGGCAGCAACTTAGAAATTAAGAAAGACAAATGAAACTACGGAGCTGGCAAGATACACCAGGGCCAAATGTCCACTACTGACAGGACATTGTGGACTAAGAAGCAACCTGTTTAAAATGGGTATCTATAGTAACAATCAGTGTAGGTTTTGTAAAGTCGAGGAAGAGTCCTCAACTCACATCCTAAAATACTTCAAACTATAAACTTTTGATTAACTAAAAATATATACATATTAATTTAACATTATAAATAACAAATGTTTATTCATTCTAATATCTTTAATATTTATTTTATTTTCTTTTACTTACCATTGCCATAAAATATATCAATTAATTAATTTATTCTGAGCAACAATAATAAAATGAGTTACAATTAAAAGAAGGATTTTCCCCGGTTCCCCCAGTTCTTGGCAATATTTACTTTTAGTGATATTAAACTGATTCAACCATAAAATATATAAAAAGAATATAATTATGCTTCCTTTTATTATTATTATTATTTTTTTTCAATTTAGCAAATGGAGGTCGCCCATCTCGAATTGCATTTTATTGTTGTGTTTAAATTTCAGTGCGCTTTTTAAGCTGACAAACTGACATAACTCAATGCCTTCTCTCAAGTGCAAACAGGCACAATAACTAAGGACCTTTCCACTTGTATGGAGAGATAAAGATAACAACAAACAGCACTGAAGGGTAACAGGAGGCTCTCTCCCCGATCTCTCTGTCTCCTTCTGGTCAGTGAGTCGTCTATTGCAGATGCAGCTGAAGCAGCAGCTGCAGTAGCTGGATTTTTATTATCCCAACATATAAACCCATTTTAGTTGATATTTGTTAAGTGGATGCCCGGGTCAGTTTGCCACGCCCACACGCCCACATTTGCCCGCCGGCTGTTACTAAACAAGGGCAGAAAAAAAATTGAATCTAACTAAAGAGAAAATAACCGTGAAGTTGTATGTTTTGCAGTTCAGTGCATTTTGGTTATTGTAGCAACATTTCTTTCAAATTCCCTGACCACGCCCCAGCACCCCCCCCTCCCCCTCCTCAAGCCCACAAACGTAGCAGGCAATTGTTGTATTTGTTGCTTTTGCCATTGTTGCTGTTTTTGTATTTGTGCATTGCTTGTAAAAATGTTTTGAAGTGCGGCTAGCCTGGCAAATAACCAAATGGATGAATCGCCTGCTGTTGGTCAGCACTGGCCCCTTCAGCCAGCCCCCTTGCCCCCTTGCCCCCTTGCCCCCTTTCCCCCTCTTCAGACTCTTTGTTGGTGCCTCTGTGCCACGTTCGCATCGCGCTCAAGTAGCACTATTCAGTTTTTATATTCGAAATGTTGCTGCTTTATAGACCAGGTTCACAAATTCATTCAGATATTTGTCTCTTTTACAGAAACTATCTGTCTATCTCCCTCTCTCTCTCTCCCTCTCTCTCTCTCTCTCCATCTCTCTCTCTTCATCGATACTCCTGTTTGCTAGATCGTAGTGCAATTAAGTACTCTGACCTGCCTACTTGGATAGATTAATGCCAAATGATTACTAAGAGATCAAGTGGAGAACACTTACAGCTGATGCTGAACTGGACCTATAATATAAATAACTATGGTTATTACAGATATCACCAAAACAGAAATCACTCAATAAATTAAATCAATATAGACTGGCATAGATAGTTGTATATAATACAAGAAATATTTATTTCGGAATAGAATCTATAGCAAATGGTTCATTTAAAAAATCTTAAGAAATTGCTAATATTAAAAAATAAAGGCTTAAAAATATATTTTTTATTAAATTAAAAACTGTTCAGGAATACTTTTCTTCAGAAGACATTAAAAGGTAAATAACTTTTAAATAAATGAAGTAAAATTAATTTTATTATTAATATTTATATATTTCGTAATACTTTTTCATTATTAAATGTACCTATAAAATAGTATTTATAATTTTATGTTGTTAATGTTTTAATGTTTATCCGAAATTAAACAAATAAATAATAATTCATTTTCGTTACAAACTTAGCAATTAATACAAATATTGATATTGGTTATAGAGATGCTTCACTGTACTACAATTGTAGCACAGCTGCAACAATTGTGTGACAAAATTTAATGACACTTAACGTCTGCCATGCACAAAACTTATCTCTGTGCAGAGAGTTTTCCATGTATTTTCTAAAACTGCTGCAACTAAAGGGGAAATAGCCAAATGGGAAAAAGCAAAAGGCAAAAGGGAATGGGAATGGGGCCAACAGCAGTGGCAACGGATGCATCTGGATTTTGGTGGAGTGCGAGTGGTGTAGCATGGGCTGACAATTGAGGGCAGAGTTGAAAAATGTTTCCAAGTTAAATGAAGCGCATCAAACGTCAGTCGATAAATTTAAAAGCCAAAGCTATTGACTCGCAAAAAATAAAAGCAAATATTGCCGGACAAAAAGGCCAGACGACGACAAACGAACGACAGAGGGCGCCACACACTTACTGCAGGGCCAATTCGAAATTCGAATGCATGTGGAAGAAGATTTGACATTTCTGCTGACAGCACAAAAGCAGCGACGCCGACGCCGACGCCAACGCCAACGGCAACGTCGACGGCGACGATGCGTCCAAGAAAAGTCGACGTGTTGACAGCGCCCTCTATGGAGCAGCCGTCACATAAAAAAGCAGTGCTGCAAGGCAAGAGTTCTGTGATTGGCTACTTAACTCTTTGACAACTTGCCTGCGCTGCAGAGAGCAGCAGATGCTCTCGATAGGTGAACGACTCCCTCCCCCTCTGCCATTCCTCCTTTCATCAGGCTCATATGTAAGTAGCAGCAAAGTTGGCCAGCAAAAACTTTGTCATTTACATGCGACCAAAGTTTAATAGAAATTCAATTTTTATTATTTTTCCTATATTTTTTTTTTAGTTTTTAGTCGGCATATGTAACGTATTTGCATTGAAACAATAAATTTGTTCAGAGGGTGTCCGTGTCCAGTTTGAATTGCTTTGACCTGGCCCAAAGTGGCGTTGAAGCGTGCAAAAGTTACGGATTTTTATTATTAGCTGCTGCTGCTGCCAGTTGAAAGTTAAAACTCGTCTGTAAAATTTGCGTTTGCAGCATGCAAAGCAGGAGGAAAAAAATGTGTATTTTATTACGTTTTTTCATTAAATATAATAAAGCTACACTCGGCACATCTCAAATATTTGTTTTTATTTAAAGTACTCATTAGAGTTAGTTAAATTTATAAATTATTTAAATTGGATGAATTAAAAAACATAATATAATATTCGAATTATTTCAAAAGCTTTTGATAAATATTTTTCCAATTCTGATAGGCAATTTATTGAAAAAACTAAAATAGTCTTAATTAAGTTAATTTAAGTAGACTTGGATAGATTTGATAGCAACATTCTTAATTTGAAAATTCAGATTGTGTTTTTGCAAAGTTAGTTAAGTTAAGTTAGGTCTTACTAAAAAAAAAGGAATTTCACATCTCAATTAAAACGACAATTTTTAAAAAGTTTCGACAAAACCTGTCTTTTTTACAGGATGTTTTTATACCTTGATACCGAGTTGGATATAATTAAATAGAGCATATTTTTAATATATTACTTTAAGGCAGACAGCACCCGAGAGACCGGAATTCACTATTTCTTTTTGTATGCTAGTTTTAGGAAACTTTATTTCATATTTATTGAAATTACTTTTACAATGCACGTATCTGACAAATGTAAATCTGATATAATCAAACAGCTTCAAATAATTTAGAAAATAATAATTTGAAGTATGCGATAATTGTTAACGATACAAATTACAGTTGCAGCTGTAGTTGAATTTTTACTTACTGTTGTTGAGCAGTTTTGACAAACTTTGACTTTGATAGCACCCTCGTAATTTGAATTTGTTGTCTTTCCATATCTGCATCTTTTTTCGTACTGGAACTGATTCCCCCATAAGTATTTGACTACTCATTATGTTGTTGTTAGTGCTGTTGTTGGCGTTGGCAAACAAATTGCATATAAATTGCACTCATTGGCGGCAGCGAATCTACATGGAAAATATTTCGTAGTTACTAAATAAATTCCATATTTCACATTTTGCAGCCGCCCACTTCGCCGCTTGGGGCACGTCAAGTGCTTGCATCCCACATCATCCCATACAACGACAACAACAACAACAACAACAACAACAACAAATAGTCAATGGCATTCTTAGAGTTGTGCTTGTTGTTGCTGTGCCAAATGACTTGCCGTGGCAGTTGTTGGTTGGCTGGAATTTTTGATGAGCCAACTGCACGTAGCCCTCGTCTAGGGGCCCCAGCTCAGGTAGCTCTGAAGAAGTTGGGGGCTTTATTAAAATTATATATTTGCATGTTTGTTGCAATTTGAGCGAGGCACGCAGTCAGTCAACGATGACGGAAAAAATTGCAATTGCATATGCATTTATAAATATGAAACGCAATTTTGTCAACTTGCAGCTTGCAACTAGCAACTAGCAACTAGCAACTACCAACTACCAACTTGCAACTTACTCCTCGAGTTTTGCTCGATTTGATACGGGACTCCGTGTTCCTTTCCTCTGTCCCATCAACAAAGCACGGACATTGCCTGCATTAGTTTCGAGCAATGCATCCGATTAACTCAAATGGAATATAAGCTGAAAATATGATTTACTATTTTAATAAATAAGAAATAAATATAAATAATACATGTTTGGCCTAAAACCCAAAAAAAAATATTTAATATATTTGTGAATATTATTTGAATAGATTTTATTATTTATACTATAAAGCAATAATTTATTATTTATTGTGCAAATGTTTCTTTTGTATTTTTGTTTTTTTTTTTTATTTATTACTTTCTTACAATCTTTAGTGATCAATAAATAATATACATAAAATGTTCTAATATATGTTTTGTTAAATGAAAAATTACTTAAATATTTATTGAATTGGTAATATTGCAATATTAATGGTAAATTTGCATTTTACAGCCTGTACTAAAAAATAAAATAAATTTTTATACTTTTGTTTCAATATTTATGTATTTAGTTATATACTACATTAATTATATATATCTGACTCTTTTTACACTTAATGTTTACTACTTTTCAAATATTTAATATATGCACAATATTTAAAATTGGAATCAGAAAAGAATCTGTAAAATTGATTGTTTCTAGAATTGAGTTCGCTTATTCTAGAAGACAGTTTTCTTAATTCTCATATTGAATTTTAGTTTAAAAACAACAATATTGCCTTGTGATTAAATTCGACATATTTATTCATTTCTCACCCATCTGGGTGTGGGCCAAAAAACATTTCTACGTTTTGATCATTTGCTGTCAACGTGTTAAATCCACAGTCCTCTTCACCTGTGAATTTTTCAGGCCAGCTCCAAGTACTGCAAGCCGCAAATAAGCCGAGCAGAAAATGCCAGCACAGAGAAAGGGAGTAGAGGAGTGCGAAATGGGGTGGGTGAGGAGTGTGAGACAGCTGGGTAAATTTCGGGGGCAGCATGCTGAAAATGTTGTGTGTGCAAGAGTGTGGGTGTGTTGGTGTGTGTGTGTGTGTGTGTGTGTGTGTGTGTGTGTGTGTGTGTGTGTGTGTGTGTGTGCGTGTGGTAAATTAAATTGAAAGGCATTGCAGGAAATGCGAGCATAATATTTGCGCCTTGTTAGTTTGTCAACGCTTGGCTGAATCTGAATGATGAGGACGGCTAGAATAGGGATTGGGGTAGCCTTAGTTGATGGCCTGATGTTGAAACATTTAATGACATTTAACAGGCGGCGCAGCATAATTAAAATTCTAAATATATAAATAAATATAAAGGAATAAAGAAAGGAAATGCATGAGAGTGCCGGAGTGCTCTACATACCGCAAAGCAGTTAGCATTTGCCGCAGCAAAAGTTGCCAAGATTATGGACAGAGGGAAAGATCGTGGAGGGGAGAGGTTAAACTACCGGAAGGGGAGGAGAGAAATAGCGCAACTGCGTCGACTGCCAGAATCACGCTTAAGCTCACGATTTATGTGAGATTCTTTAAGCGAAATCCAAGTCAATTAGTTTCCTAATTCGTTTTGCGAAAAGGAATTTATCGATTTTATCTGCAGACGTGCAGAAAGTAGTTAAGAGCAGTTTTTCCAACGACTTTCATCGTTTTCATTTTCTTTTCTTTTCTTTTCCTTTCCTTTATTTTCTTTACGTTTTGTTTTGTTTTTGTGTGTGTGTGTGTGTGTGTGTGTAAGTGCTGATAATGATTCCCGCTGTGTGCTGTGTGCTGTGTGTTGTGTGTTGTGTGTGTTTGCTGCTTAACAAGGAAAACTGTGCGTTTTATGTGCGGCACTCTCTGTGGGTAGCATTGGGACAGGACAATAAACATGCCGCATTGCTCATACGCCATGTGAACACTGGTGAACTGGGCGGGCGAAAGACTAAGCGTTAGCAAATTAAATTAGATTGCAATTGTTTTGCCAGTCGATTTAAATGTTCAAATAAACCAGCCAACAACTAATATACTCTGTACAAATTCCTTAAAGTGCGAAAAGATTCCAATGAATTTCTGTTTACATTTCATAGAAATTCAATTTGCTAAGACTTTTACAAATTTAAGCTTAAGTTATCTAGTTTTAGTTAAAATAATATTTATTTTGTATTCAACAAATCCACACAAGAAAATCGTATTAATTTAATTAATTTTAAATGCATTTTATTCCATTTAAAATCCAAATAACAACTTTTGTTAATTATGATTTATAGATTAGTTTTCCTTCTTGATGTAGCATCCACTATTTTATAACTATATAAAGTATTTAAGCGATTATTCAGCTTTCGACTTAAGACTTTTTACCATATTCAATTTTGTATATACTCTTTTCTATTAACTATTTTTAAAATATTCTTCTTTAGTATGAGAAAATCGCATTGTTAGATCACCAAACCAAACACAATACCACGAAGAAATACTTCTTATATATATATATATTTACCTATATATTTGTAATCCTATCAAAGCTGCAGCATTTTTGGATTGAGCACTCAGAAATGTTGTAGACAAACATAAATCGGTTTAAAATGAAAAACTTTCGTTATTACATCGAGTTGTGTTTACATTTGTATCGGGTCAAAGGGTGTTTGAGGAGGCGTAAATTGGATTCGGGGATGGTTGCTTGGGATTGGGATTGCGACTTCGCCGTCGATCGTTGGACGACTCAATTTGCGGCCTGCAAGGCGTCGACTTAAAGAATTTTTAATTGCTTCAAAAACAAGTTGAATGCTGTTTTATTTATATTTCCGGCGACCGCCGGGGCGACGCCATAGACAAATTCCATTAAACTTTTGGCTTCTAAACTGTGTCAAAGTTGGGCGTAGGCAATGCGAATTGAGAGGGGGACTGGCACTGCAGGGAAGAAGGAGGCAATGCAATGCTTCCTGGTCGCTGGCTAAGGATAATTCACTGGTGGCAACCGCCAGAGAGACGAGCTCACAAAACTTTTTGCGCAAAGCAAACTCAACTGAATGAAATGAAAATGCCACAGAGGCAACCAAAAACTCCTGGGGGCAGAGGGAGAGCCCCAGATATACGGCACACAAGAGAGCGACAGAGAGAAGAGACAGAGGTGGAGATATTGAGAGGAAGTAGCGATAGCGAGCGTCGCTTGGTGAGCAATCAATTTCTGTTGACGTTGACAACAAGGCAAAAGTCCGGCCAAAGTTAAGGCCAAAAGACAAGGCGCATGGCTCCTCAATGTTGTCGTGGGGGTGGTGTGGGGGGGGGGGTGGTAACTTTATATTTGGGGACTGAGGCGAAGGGAGCAACAACAAATCAAAGTCGACGTCGTGTTTTTAAGACGCCTGTCGAATTCCGCTTGGTTCTCGCCCACTTTAGCCGCGTAAACGCCTTAAGTCGGCGACTGCGACGCTGACTGCGACTGAGACTGCAGCTGCGACTGCGACTGCGACAGCGACTGCTGCGGTTGAAGTGTATTTAAAAGTTTGATTAGTTTTTAATGTTTGTGAGGCAAGTTCTTAAGTTTCTCCCTCTCCATCTCTCTGTCTCTCTCTCTGTCTCACTCTGTCGCGCTCTCTTCTCCCATCTCTGTCTGTCCATTTTGCTCTCTGTAATTTTTAGTTTGTGTTCAGCTTTAATGACAACATCGTAAATATGTATCTACATATATGTAATTGTACAGCAAACGCCCCAAACCGCGCCCTCTGGCAATATGTATGCATATTTATGCAAAAGTGAACTAATCACAAGCATATTGCATAAAATAACAATTTCATAAATTGAAACAAAATGTCTAGACTCATTATGCCACCGAAAATGTATGCAATAAAATTATGCAAATTATACGCCAACAACAACAACAACAACAACAACAACGGCAACACCAAAAGCAGCAACAACATTGTGTTGGCCAAATAATATCTCATATTTGGCATTTTTGCTGTAACTATTGTTGTTGTTGTTGTTGTTGTTATTTTTGTTGTGTGCCCTTTGCCCAAAACTGTCTCTTTATCTATTTGGCTCAGTCGCCGTTCGAAATTCATTTATTCGTCATTTGATTTCCATTTAATATATAAATGCTTTAGATTTCCAATTTGGGATTCATTGTTTTTGTAATTGGTGTTGTGATTGCAGCTTAAGCTCCAAGAAATTCAAATGTCATTAATTAACTTTATGATTTTGTTATTAAATAATATGTTGAAAAACAACTACAAGAAATTAATTAACAATATTTAATGTTAAACAGATAAGTTAACTCAGCTTGAATATATGAAAGACTTCTCTGTTCAATTATAAATAAGGCAATATACAAATCAATTTTATTCCAAAGTCAATTATTAAAGACACATTTAATCTGCAACAGAAACAGAAATAATGTTCCATGTTAAGCTGCTGATCATTTTCTTTTTCTTTTAAAAGATTGTCATTGAAAATGTTTTGATCATAATTAAAAGTTAGTTGAAAAGCGACTTATGTTTTTCCTCTTCCGCTTCTGCCCCAATTGCTCGACTTGCCTAACCGCTCTCGTTCAGGCCAATAATAAAAAGCAGTCGGCAAATGCAGCCATAAATTATGTATATGTAAGACAAGGTGTTTACATGTATGTGTCCCAATGTGTGGCATGTCCCTAACCGACCAACCCCCTTTGGTGCCTCCCTAACGCAAAGAGGCCGCACAAGGCTTGAGGCAATGCAGAATAGAAACTCCTTAAGTGTAAGTCTGTGTGTGTGCCTGTGTGAATGTGTGTGTGTGTGTGTGTGTGTGTGCTAAAGTTATAAACATTTATGGCAGCTACTTAAAAATGTCAAGCGAAAAAATTATGATAATGATACGTGACATTTGAAAGCAATAACAATTTAGTTAGCACGCACTTTTTGATTACACCAAAAAATAAAAAACTCGACCAGGTTTTATTTATGAGTTGCCAACATAAAATTGAAAAATTGCCTCAAATACATAGATGTATAAATGTGTGTGTGTGTGTGTGTGTGAGTGTGTGTATTTCAGAGCGTGGCACTCAAGTGAAAATACTTACATGGGTGTAATAACAATAATCATAAAGCACGCCATCATCATGCCAAATGGCCACAACAATCAAAACTTGCAAGAAAACAATTCGACTTTATAATGCTCTTTAATGATTATAATATATTAATATTATGAATTAATTTGTATTATTTAATTTATTTATATATTGAAAACTACGTTGTTTCTTAGGGCTTATTTAGAAATTAACACTATTATTTAATTTAAAATGAACAATTATACATTTTTAAATCATAATTATTTCATATTTTTTAAATTTATTTATCTAACGTGGTGTATAAATATATACAAATTATATTATATCAATTAAGTAATTAAATGTTAATCATTACATTTAGTTTTTAAATAAAAAAATTAGTGGTAAAGGGTAAAGTCAGTTTCATACACTAATTAACTAAGTTTATTAAATTCACATTTTTACTTATATAAATTTAATAAACAATTTATATATTTCTCTTTTTTCTAATGTTAAAATAATTAAAGTCGAATTAAAATTAAGCGCATTTAATTGAATTCAAATACAATATGAAAACTAATTTAAATAATAAATCAAATAAAATAAATAACAAATCTGTAATGTAAAATATACATTTGCAAATATTTCAACTAAAACGAATTTCATATATAGAAATATTCAATTAGGAACTAAGCATAAACTAAATACAGCATTTATTATAAATTAAATGCTGCTTTTAGATTTCAAATTTTAGAATGTTAATCAAATATATTTGGTTAGTACACAATTTGGGTCGCTGTGTACTTATCTGATGCCCACATTTACCAAAAATTATGAATTTTATGAAATTAACAAAGGTCCAAAAATGGGGGGTAGCTGTCCTTCAAGTGGTCAGGCTGTGGATAGACAGGCAGGCTGTGGAACAGGCAAGCAGAAGAGAGGGGCAAGAGGCAGGGGCATGGGACTACCAGCAGCAACAACAACAACAACAACAACAACAACAAAGCACACATCCTGCATGTCAACTGAATAATTTGTTGCATGCACAAAAGGCATGCACTCACATCCGGTTTCCTGTCATTCTTTTCACCACACACACACGCTCACACACACAGGCACACAAAGTGATAGAGCGGCGGGTGGGTGTAGCGAGTTACATAGCGAGAGACAAAGAAAAACCAAATGACTGAGAGCAATAGAGAGATAGAGAGAGAGCGAGAGAGAGAGAGAGTGGGGGGGAGATGCAGATGGATAGAGAGAGAGAGAGAGAGAGTGAGGGGGAGATGGAGATGGAGAGAGAGTGGCCATCCAGCAATTTGTGTCTATGCTGTTGTTGTCTTTATGGCGTGTTTGGTATTTGTTGCAACTTTTGTTTTGAATTCCTGTGGCCTTGTCACACGCTCCATGCGCCTGCAGTTAAATTTATGTTTTAACGCACGCACACACACATACACAAGCACACACACACACACACACAAACAGACACACACACACATACACATATACAAGTTCTTAACACACAATGAATGCAAAAAAGTGTTGCATACAACGCGAAACACAGCTCGTTGCCCTCCCCTTACCTATAGGAGCGTGGCTAAAGATACAGACCGACTACGAAAGGGAGCTGGGGGAATTTCGGAATTGGAGGAGAGGAGAGATGGGAAGGTGGTGGGTTTGGTTATATAGTGCTGTGACGTCCAACTGACAGCAGCACATCTCTTGTAAAGCAGCGTATAATCCACTGATTGCTCCCAAGGTTCAGCTTTCAACAATGAAGGACACTTCGAAGGAGTCGCGGTGCACACCGGGAGGGGGGAGTTTGTACTGCTGAACAGGGAGGGGAAGGCTGTTGCTGTCAGGTCAACGGATGTGCTGCTCTTTTTCTGTGCATTGCTGTGGGCATATTAGTTTACTAATGAGCATAAACCGAGACTCTAGATAAAAATAATCATAATAATAAAATACTTTCTTTCTAAAATAATAATATTCTCGTAATAATATTATTCAGAAAATAGTAATGATATTTGCTGACCCTATTTTTCAAACCTATAAAAACCTCAAAACATTAAAATACTATATATTAATAATTACAATAAATAAACAAAAATTCTATGTAATTTTGAAACAGGAGAAAATTGGAGAATTTTGTGTGTTTCTTTTTTCTTTTTTTATGCCTTTGCTCCTCTTCCAGGCTCTGCAGGTGCAGTCGCAGCTGTAGCACCAGGAATCTACGACCAGGCGCATTCTGTAGTTGCGCCGCTCGAGAGACTCCGCAGAGGTTGGCATTAATTTTGCATATGAATACGGTATGGACAACTGGCTTTGTCCTATTCTGACCCACACAGATACAAATGTGCATTTGGAGTGGCTGCTGCAGCGATCGCATCCACTGCGACATGTTTATTGCATGCAGTGGAATTTCCGAGCTATCGCCCACGTCCTGGCATCCGTTTTCTCTCTTTTAGAAGCACTCTTCAACTCTGTCTATCCGGGGGAAATCTTTGGCGGCGAGCGTCGAGATGAGGGCATCAATTTTCACATTAATTTCGTTTGAAGCTTCGCCCATGCCCAATTAGCTTAGCCCGTCGGCTCATTAGCAACACGAGTCTGGCCCACAGCACGGTAATTGAAGTGTGGCCCAGAGACGCACAGGTGAAGTCTATAAAGGCATTAGACCCTTGTTGCGTACCTCACCGACAGAAAAAAATGAAAAAAGGTTTCAATTTCCGTGTCCTCAGCGAGGAACGCTGTTCTTCAATTTGCCATAGCTTGAGGCGCTGGGAGTTGTCGTCCAATTTCTTATGTTTAAAATAGAACACTCAAAGAGAAGACTATTTTTTCTGAATGGTCGCCTTTGAGATTTGAAAGGCATTCAATTCATAAATAATTATAAGTGATTTAAATTCATGAAATATGTATTGCTTTCTAATTAAGTTGCACACATCTGAAGTATAACTTATTTATGGAAATGATATGGAAAAAAAAAATATAAAATTTGAAAAGAGAGAAATATAAATCATATACTGATTGAATGGGATAAAAACCATTTCCAAGGTATATATCTTTATATATATGTACATTTTATTGTACTGATGTGTCTAACTAACTAACTTAACTAATTTAAATACATAACGGAAGACAAAATGAATATTAAAATGAATATTAAAATAAGAACAAAATTAATATGCAAAGAATATTTAAATATATAGGGATTTCCAAACCAGCTATTCTTAATTAACGGCTGCATTTTCAATACATAATAAGCAAAGTAATTATTGTCTATCATAAGCAGAAATTCGTGTGGAATCCATTTAAAAATCGCATTTTATATTTTATACTGTGTTAGCACGCTTTGGCTATATTTCCCTAAACAGCTAACAGTTTGACTGAATGGTACTTCATAGATTAAGATTATTTTGTATTAATATTATACTGCTAAATGTTGTCGACTGAGCAAAATAATAAAAACAGGAATTCATAATAAATACAAAATAATGCACGACTAAGATTATTTGTTTATGTGTAAAAACTATAATAGTTGCTAGAAATAAAAAACATAAACACATTATTTGCAAAAAGTAAAAATTCGTATGTATATAAGATGCTGATAATATCATTTGTACATATGAATTCTCTGCATATGGTAAGACTTTATATTCCATTCATCTGCTCTATGCTGTTTTTATGTAACCAATTAAGAATGCTATAAATAACTGAGATGAGATTCCCTGAACAGGTTGACAAATATATTCTAATAGTTTTATTAACAATTTTCCCTTTTCGAATTTCCCATGCTAATCATAAATATTTATTCGACCTTGATGTAGTAAAATATACAATATATCAATTAGAAAGACCTCCTTTGAAAAACTGATCTATACCCAAATAGTGTCTTAGATATGCATGTTAATATAGCACATAGCTATATACACTTGACTGCTGACCCTGATAGAGAGATAAATCCACACACTGTGTGGCCAGAGATGCTGACTCGATAATACCCAGTTTCAATTAATTCAGGTTTTAAACATGGAATTGATCAAGCTAAATGCTAATATAAGCAAACCGCCTAAAAATATGCAATAAATGTTTCTGAACTCACTGGGCAAATCGGCCGTAAATTCTCAAATCGTTTGCCTTTGCATTTGTCATACGAACTGTGTTCATTAGGCGACCTCAACTAAATCAACAGAGTTGCCAGGTAAGCGCAAAACTTTTAAAATGATATACAACTTGTTACCTGAAGTGTGTGTATGTGCTTGTGTGTGTGTGTGTCTTTTTCTGTATTTTGTGTGTGTGTAAAAGTTGCCAACGCTGCAACAGCTCATTGTCGAATGTTGTTGTTGTTGTTGTTGTTGTTGTGGCATTTGCTGCATTTAAGTAAAATGAATTGGCTGCAATTTATTTTTGTTGCTTATCATATAAATTGCACTCGCCTGCAAGTCATTATTTGGCACATTTGCGCTCAATGGCTGCACATTGTTCTCCACCCACAATGAAGTTGTGGCGAGAGGGCATTCCACCATGTGGGTGTGTGAGTGTGCATGTGTGTATGAGTGTGTGCGTGACGAACCGGAAGCCAACAGATACGCCGACAAAAACAATAGCGACAACAACAACAACTATTTGGCCAAGAGATGCTGCCAGGTGGCCTTTGCACTTGGCTGCATTTTGAGGCAACTGATGGAAAGATCCAAGGCACTACTAAAAGTGGCAAGGGCATAGACTGCGAAATGGCCATTTGGGATATGCCCGAAAGAAACTGCCACTTAAGCAGTTGCTGCTGCTCTCTTATTTACCACTTGCAATGTGCGGCACAAATAAATTTCCGGTTTTGCTTTACTCGACCGACTTTTGCAACACCAATGGAAAATGTGTGCTCTATTTGAGTACTATACATATATTTTAAAAATATATATTTTTGAGTTTGAACTATCGATGCAAAGGATTACAAGTAATACAGAACTACAGTTATTCCTTGCTCAAGTCGCTCAATTTTAAAAATATTTCTTAATTTCCCAGCTTGGATCAATATATAATTCTTAAATTAATAATAATTTAATTGTTATATAAATAATTTAAATTGAAAAGCTCCAAAAGAAATAGCTGTAGCTTCAGCTCTAAGTAAGCTACTTCCATATATCGGAAACAGGGCCCCTCTGATAAGTAAACATTTCATTTCTAGAAATGTAATTGTACCTGCAACTCTTATCACATACGTTGAAGCACAGTTACCCCGAAGTGCATAGTTCATTTACATGCATCGGTTCGTTGGGGTTTCATTTGAGGTAGCGAATTCGCAACCCTAACTAAAACGAACTGCCAGTCAGAGCCAGGTAACCGAAACTCTCGTGGAATGCAAACAAAAGGTTACAAATCGACTGGCAAAGTGTGCAGAAATATTTTACAAATGCAATTGCAATTAAGTTGTCCGATTATTGGGTCAGATAGCGGAGACATTTAAGAATTGCGCACTAAATGAAAACGAAAAATCAAAACAATGGAAAAACACTGCGTCGAGCACAGATTGCACATACATATATATATATATATATATATATATATAAATTTGTGTATATATATACAGACACACATGGCCTATCAGCTGGAATTTGACCTTGCACAATAGAAGCATAAAAAATAAACAGTTTCGAAATACATATGTGGAACTGAATTCATCGGGTATAGACGACTTTGCTGTACTCTGCACTAATGATGGGTTTTTACATTACAGTTACTATTAAATATTTGTAATTTAAAGTGAAAGTGAATATTTACACACAGCACTTTCACGCCTATATGTGTATATCTGAGTAAAAATTTATATGTATATATGAACCAACATATTTTACAGAAGATCATAAAGAAACTTTAATGTCATACCAAAGCAATAATGAAAAAAGGTTTTATTTACACATCGGCATTAAAAAGCAGCCGAAAAGTGTCAAAAATCACAGCTCTAATCGGAGTATATAAGCCAGCCGAGTTATCATACAAAATTCAGAGTATCTAAAAAGTTTGTCAATCAAAATAAATGCCAAATACTGCATAAATTTACAGAGCAAAGTTGTAAAGCCTTGAGTCACACACTTCTCAGCACAATCCGACAGCTTCTGTTGTTATCTCTGCTGTTTGCCACTGCGAATTCGATCCCAGTAAGAAATAAGACCATAGCGGAAAGTTCCTGTTCGCCCTGGTGTAAGCGGACCACCCCACCGCCTCCCGTTGCCGTTAATTTAGCTCTGATGTGGGTACTGTAATCTGCTTTCGGCGGTCGTTTACTTTTCACAATTATTTCGTGCCATTTGCTAAAACAATAAAACTCCCATAAAGTATTCATACAAGCATCTTCTGCATACATATGAGAAGAGCTACTTTCAGTAATTAGAATAGTTCCTAATGTGCAACTAACTCAAGGAGTGCGAGACTTCATTGTTTGGGAATTAAAATAAAACGTTGAGTTTAGCGTTTCTGTATCGCAGTAGTCTCTCTTTCCATCTCCCTCTCCCTCGCCCACTTTCTGTATGTCTCTCCTATTATGTCACTCTCCATTTGTGCTTGACTCTAAAATACATTGAAAAATTAAAATTTATTAACACACATACAGCTGCCCCTCAAGCGAAAGCGAGAGCTCAACAGTAACAACAATAATAAGATTTCTGCTTAGTGCTGCTCCCAAAAGAGAGCGCGCGTCTATTTATAGAAGCGCAAATCCTCGCTCAACATCAATGTTTTAGAGAGAAGAAGTTTGGCAGCCCAACAGCAAACTACCCAACAGCGTACTAATTAATTACAGAATGCATTTTCTATGCACACAATGGAATTCGATTCATCAGTATTGCTCTTCTACGCTCAATTGTATGGAGCTTGGAAGTCTAGAACAAACTGGTCGTCGCGAAAGATTTAGCAAAAAAAAAACTGCGCAGACATTCATAGAATATAAAACATATCTCTAAATTTAAAAATTACAATAGTCTATCTTGGTATATTATTCCGTATACTGTAAGGAAACGCACACACTTCCCTTTACTGGGTAATAAAGTAAGCAAATGAACAAATTTTTGGGTTGTGGTATGGATTCGACGAGAAACCACCTACGAATCGAATTCGTAATGGGTTTCTTTGCTCATATGAGCAATGAATGCGAAAGCAGACACAAAGCGATACAAAAGACATACTGCAAAAATTAAATAATTCAATTTGTCAACTAATAAAAGACTGGAATTGTTGATGAAACAGTATTTAATGCATTTATTAGTACAGTCTTGGAACACATGAAGTTCTGGTTGTCTTAATGCAGCATCGCTCCTAATGATGATGAGGATTGTGATGTGGATTGTGGTGGGGATTGTGATGGGGGTTGTTATGGGGATTGTGATGGGGGTTGTGATGATGATTGCCACCACCCCCGCGATTGCCTCCACCACCAGCACGCCCAAATCCGTTACCAAATTGGGGCAATGCAAATGCAGCCGCAAACAGCGCAAATAAAATGATCTGTCAAAATGAACAACAAAATAATATTTAAAAAATATTTACAACGTGCATCTTACAAAAATACTCACAAGTAATTTCATATCGAGTGCTCTCTCAACTCTAAACTCAAATGCGCAGAACACTCGCCTTTTAAGCCAAAAAAAAATTGAAACTGCAGAAGGTAGAGAACTAGACACATGAAAAGTCATAAACATAAGTTACCCAGACACATCCATAAAAACCCAAGAGGATCGCACTTAAGTGCATTTGAAAACCGGCTTATCTGCGACTACACATATGATACACATGTTGACCTTTTACCTGCGTCTGACTTAAGTTTCCATGAAATAGACGATAGGAGACAGGACGGAGTGGCCTATTGACTGATATGCTCTTGTGACCCTTGTCCATTTTACAGTGCTGAACATAAGTATATAGGTAGACTAAAGTCAACATATGCATAAATTAGGTTTCTTGGTATTTTTTCAGAGTACTGTGGATTGAGAATATATATACATATATTTGTCTTTGCTTGTACTGAACTAGAGACGATTAGTTTTACGGATTTTTGAACTCGCTAAATTATACGAAGAATTGTATAGAGTATTAATACATAGAATTAAAAAGTTGACTTATTTGGTCACACACACCGAGATAAAATACCCTTTCAGACCGGAGTCAAACTGCGGGATTGTTCACCACAAATTTAAGGAATTACACCATTGTTCGTATAAATGCTTAATAATATAAAATTTTGATATTGATTTTTTTCATTTGAGTGAGTTTGGTGCAAATGTGTTGGTAAACAAAAATATGATTCATCCAAGAAATAAACTTTTGTCCAATCGTTCCTTATTTATATATATATATATATATATATATATACATATAGTGCTGCCGTGTTGCCGTTTTGAATCTGATTTGTTTCTATTGCTTCACATATTCCATTTCATGATAACCCCTCACTGAACCCAAAGCTTTACTTAATATTTAACATAATAAAATTATACTCTCTTTGAGTGTGTGACTTAGTTGTAAAAACATAACAACAAAAGTTTCCAATCAAAAATATAAAAGAGAGAAACTGACTTGCGTACTTTATAGCACTTTGATTAATTTAGAGAACGGCTCGAAATACTCATCATTGAAATTACTATCCCAGATGCTTTTTATCTCTTACTTCTTCAAGTGACAACTGCTCTCCAACATTTAACATACAAACGTATGTATAAAAATATTCAAATTCAATAACAGACCAATTACAACTTTCTAATCGCAGATTGTCTCCACAAGATTCAGCAAAATAATGAAAAAGTCATATTGTTGTCATAGACGTCTTTATCTTTATTGATTTAAATTAATAGTGGACACCATGGCTACCATGTCCACCTAGGCCATGTCTACCTTGGCCATGTCCACCTAGTCTGTGTCTACCTAGGTCGTGTCCAGTCGGTCCATGTCCACTCTGGCCATGGCCTCCATGATCGACAAATCCTTGCTGGCCATGTCCACCTTGGCCAAATCCACCATGGTCATGTCCTTGGTGTTCATTATGCCCTGTATGAGCCAATGCAATAGCAATTAGAGCGAAGAACACGATCTGAGAAGCGAATAAATATTACTGGACATGAGTCTTATATTTAATTTGGGTAACTCTGTAGGAAACTTACCAACACCTTCATTTTGATTTTTGTATTTTACTGTAGCACTTCCAATTAAGTTCTAATTGCAAAGCATCAGTTTAGGTCCCTTTTTATACCCGGCAAGCTACAGATTAACAGTTCAAAAATAATAGATTTCGAAATAACAAAACAAACAGCGTAAACAGAAAACAAAAAATTCAAAATAAAATGTAGATGATTGTGTGCAAATTATTCTTATCATTTGGTTGGTTTTTATACGTATATATATATTTTTAATATAGCACAAGGTTACTTTGACTCTAAATGCCGATTATTTAAATAATGTGTGAATTTATATTAGGCATTCTAAATTATAAAGTATTTATAATATTTACCCTCAGAAATCGTTTGTCGCTAAAGGTAACTGACCTTATAAATAACGAAGTAAAATTTGGGGTACTAATTTTTTTAATTTCGGGATGAAATTTGAAAAAAGAAAATTATATAATTTGACGGATAATTTTTTATATGTCAATAAAAAAACGTTACTTTAAAGTTACTTATAACATTAATAAGCATAATTGATATTAAGTTTGACGTTTACAAATCTTTTAAATTTCTTACAATCCCAGAAAATGTAATTTGGAAAAATATTTCATTTACAACGATTCCAACTTTATACAGCTGCCGAGAAAAGCTATGTCTAAAAATTAATGTTTGCAGAGAAATATTATATTTTTTAAAATATATTTTTGGAAATTAGAGATGAAAAAGCTTTTTTATTTAGTGGTGATATTTCTATCAAGTAGATGGATAATAACTTTTTGTAGTCTTCCAAATAAAATTGAATTACAAATTAGCCAAATGAATGAAGAACATTGTGTGAAGGGTGTTCAATATTGGACAAGTCGAACTTGCAGTTAATTTTGATAAACTTATCTTCCCTTTCTTAAAGACGTAATTTAAGATTGTGAGGCGCCCAATTTGTTTGTATGAATTGACAAAATTGAAGACCATCCAAACATAAATTGTTTCAATTAACGTTAAACCTTAAACTTGAACTCGAACTTGATTTTTATATATACGTTTGCTGATTAAATGTATTTTAATAAATAATCAGAATACGGTAGAGCAATAGAAAATAATATACAAAACAAGTAACCTATTTAAAACGATAAGGTATATTCAAAATTGGAAGTCTCTAAAAACATTGTAAATAGAAGAAAACATAATTAAGAATAGCTTAATAATAGAAATTATTTCTGAAGCATGGAAATGCAAGGCCTTATTAGAGAAAAATCTGAAACCCTGAAATTGTGAGTGCCAATTTTTTTTAAATCTATAAAATAAAAAGTGCCATTATTTCAATTAAATCTTTTAAATTTATAATTTTCTAATTTGTTGCATATACTCACAACGTTCCGCTTTAGAAATATAGTTTCTGAATAATAAGCTGAATTTCCCATGGCAAGGCAATGTAATTTTTGAATTGAATGCTCTATGAAATCAAGAAATAATCATTGCTTTTAAATTAGTTAATTCCTTCACCAACTTTAATGTCTCCTCAAATATTTTATCCACATCCAAATTTTTCGCGTACTGCTGAAGAAAACAGATGAGCGGACTTATGGAATTGCGCGATTTTGACAATTGCAAACCACGCCCATAATTCTGGTAATAAATGGTCGTAGGAGTAATTCGAATAATTTCATACAGCTGATGCGATTGCATAAATCCTTCCAAGTCATTGTGGCTGGTCGTGGTGGTTGTGTCCTAGCTGTGCCACGAGCTGTGCGAGCTAATTAAAAGCGCTGCCACTTAAAATGTAAGAAAATGTTGCACAGTTTTGTTAAGGATTTAGCATTTGTAGCAGTACAATCCGCATTCGCAATTCGCATTTGTCAGAGTAGCGACAGATAGTTGAGTTTTTAATGCTAACGATTTGTTTTCTTGTTGTGGTCTGATTTTCTTTGCGGAATAAGATGAATTCATTAAATATTGAAATTCATTAATTTGCTCTCTGAGTATTTTGTTTGAAAGTAGTAGATTATGAATACTTTGATTACATTGAGAGAACAATATTAATAATCTCTAAGTTCTCTCGCTCCAGGAGCCTGCATATGGCCATGGGATTTTCAACTCCATTTCTCTCACAAACATGAGATAAGGTTATAACGGGTCCTCGTTTTAATTTGGATAACTCGGCTTTTGGTCTGCCATCTAACTTGGAGCATTTATTCATACTTCCCTGCTTGAGGTGGAAAAATAAATAGGATTAATTGGAAATTCTAATAGAACTCAATAATTGGTTCGGCTTAAATAAAATAAATAAAATTTACAATACTAAGAGTTGATTGATTTTGAACTTGGATATTTTCTCCTATAATTAAATGAATATTAGTGAATTATAGACTTTTTCTCTTATACTAGAAATCTGCTCTCTCCGTACTAATTGTAACTTTTAGCTTTTGTTATGTGCCGCTTGTGTTGCTGCTTGTGGCAGGCATCAGCAACAGGGTACAATGATGCAACAAATAAAGTTACTTGACGCTGCCGGCAATAAAGTAATTAAAATATTTTAACGCAGCTCCAAAGTCAAACAAAGTTGAACACCAGACTGAGATAGAGGAACGCATAAGCACTTAGAATGGCCAAGAGGTGGAGATTCTGAAGGATGAAGAGATGTAGAGGAGGAGGTGGAGGGAGAGAGTGACGAGCTGATGAGCAAATAAGCTTCAACAACTTATTAACCTAAAATACAGAGCGTAGTATGAAGATAAAGTGTTTTAAAGTGAATTTAATCAAAAATGTTCAACAATAATAAAAATTTAATTAAATGGAAAGTGTGCTTTAAAGTCAAATAATATTCCCGATTGCAACAATATTATTACATATTTGCAATCAGTCAACTTTGGGCAAAAACTTTCTGATTTCAATTGACTTCCAAACATATATTCAATATTATTAATAAAAATTAACTATAAATGAAAACAATTAAATTAAAATGCAAATCATCAATATTTTTAGTTATACAAGAAAAAACAATATGCATACAAAAAATGAATATTCATTTGTAATGTACATTCAAAAAATATTTCCATGAATACAAATCAAATAAATAATTATAAACTATTTTTCTTTGAAAAGCATAGTGAATCATATACAATTTTTTATCTATGTCATTTGATTTCATAAAACAGAAATTCAAAAAGCATATCCGAGATATTTTTGGAACACATTTTCTGAATTTCCCCGTCAAACAACAACAACAACAACAACAACAATAGGCAAAACAAATTCATTCCAGATTAGAATTATTCGACTTTGACCAGAACTAATCGATGGGCCATCGAAATTTTTGCTGCGATGGCTGTCAAACGCACAATTTCCATGGACGACGATTTCACTGTTTGCGCTGCGTGAACTATGATCTGTGCCTAGATTGTTACAACCATAATGTGGAGACACTGAATCATCGCTTCGAGCATCCCATGCAGCTTCTCGATGATAATCAGCCGGCCGATTTACTGCCCAATGACGAACTGCTCGAGCTGATACACTTGCCCAATTGCTATACGTGCCCGTACTGCGGCATCTTTGGCCATACGGCCAAGAAGCTGATCGATCATGTGATCACCATGCATCGCCAGGACGATGAACATGTCGTCTGTCCCATGTGTGCCGGCCTGCCCGGCATTCAGTTGGTCGCCATACGCAATCTCGCCCGCCACCTGCTCCTCAATCACATTGAGCATGCGAATATACTCGATCCCAATTCACCGCCACTGCAGAATGCTCTGGCGCAGATCGTCCGCCGCTGTAGAAGGCAACAACCCCTTCCGCCGGCATCATCATCAGGTGACTCGTATCAGATGGACAGCATTGCATTACCCAACAACAGCCGCATGGAGACTGAGGAGGCCAATCATTTAACCTATCAGCTGGCCGAGTTGCGTAGCCTACGTCCAGAGCCGAACAATTATTCGGAGGCGGATCCGCGTTTACGGTCTACCACCACGCTGGCTATCACCAGCCCCGATGCGCTGGACACTGACGCTGACCCAGAAGCATCTCAGCAGGCTCATGAGAACTCGGATGCAGATCGCTATCTGTTGCAGCAGTGGATGACGGAGCAACATGCGAAACTGAAGCAAGCTGATCTGCGGAACAACAAGCAACGACAGCACCATATTCTCTTTGTGGAGCACCTGCTGCTCTCCATGCTGTGCGAGGAGCAGCTGCAGCTGCCTGTCCAACCTGAGCTACACGACGCTGTAGACACTCCGATACGAATGCTCGATGGCAGGAACGAGGATGGGATCTCAGTTTTGTCCTGTAAAAATATACCTTCTCAAATAATGATGCTAATGTCGCTGGCATGGATTAGGCCTTGGACAACCCAGTGCAAAATGCGCCACATTGAGATGCAGGGCGTCACACTGGATGAGAGCGATTTGACTGCTGACGATAGGCTACAGGATATCGACTAATCCTCTTGCAAAGCCAAAAATTCAAATCATTCCCAAAATGTATTCATCTGAATAGTTAAGTGTAGTTTTGCAAAAAATATGCATATAAAAATTGAATTGTGAAAATTTTTCTTGAGGAAGCTGCATCTGTTATTTAATATTCCCTGCTTTACTTTATATATAATAACTATAATCCTTATCCAAATCCAAAATTAAAAATTTCTGGATTAAATATTTTCTTAATTATAATTGATTTTTGTGGCACAAAGATTTCTTTTCTTAATTTATAGATCTTTAGCTCGGGTTACAAAAATCCTGAGAATCAGATATTAGTAGGAAATGCATTATTGTATTTTATTTTTTATTAATGGATTAAACTGTTTCTGTTGGTAAAGTCAGTCTTGTTGCCAGACTTAATTTTCTGCATTCCGAAAATTAATATTTTAATTTTTACATTTTGCTTTTTTCATACTTTGCAGCTCAACCTGCAAATATGTATTTTGTGCCTTAATTTCATTCGGACTGACTTACAGAATAATTTCTTCCGGTTATGCAGTTTGCCAACTGGATTTACCTCAACAATTAACCCAAGAAAGCGCCACATTTTTATGGAGACCTTTTTGTAAAGCCAAACATCGAAAATATATATTACTCTACAGGATGTTCGTGCTGTATTTTTGTTTTATTTTTTAACATTTCATCAGTTTCCACGAGCTGGGGAGAAATTGTAAGACATGTTCAAATTTAAAAATGTTGGTTATGTATTGGGGATACATATCTGTAACCGGTTTGGAATACAGTGCAATTATATAGGAACTGTTTTTTAAATTAGCTTAGAAAATATATACACCAATACTATTGGGTTAAACTCGTTCAACTTTCAGGTTCCCCCTGAATCGACCCTTATGCTCTGCTCTAAAGATAGAGGAGTATATTGGCTTTGTGACATGTCCGTAAGACTTTGGTAAAATTGGGAGAATAGGTAAGATCGATAAGTGCAAATCGATATATAAATATATATACTTGCTACGTTTTAAAAGCAAGTTTCACCAATTTATCAGTGTGAATTTCATATTTTTTAACTAAAGTCACCAAAATGGCCTGGTCCCAAGAACCACCAGAATGCTTCGGCTTCAAGGAAAGAAAGAAACTAGATTTTGTCCACCTTCTCATTGTTTTAGAGCTTGGCTCATCGAATTTAAAGGCTACATTAATGACAGTCTGACTGAATTTTTATAGTATATATCGGTCAGAGTATTTATTGGTCGGTTAGGCCTAAAGGGAACTTTCTCACTTTTTAGCCATTGCCTTTTCTTACCAGTTTCGCTATGCGACGGCTGCTGCTGTGTTGGTGTTGGTAATTATTTTATGGAGTGTTGCAGACTGCCTTCTAGTCTCCAGTATCCAGTTCCGTTAGCACCAGTTACCCCAACCCCTTCTCCTCCCCGCACCCACACCCACTACCGCACCCGCTACCGCAACACCCCCTGTTGAGCTGTGTGCGTGGGCAACTTATGTTTACCAAGTGCGAAAGTGGAAACGTGCTGCAAACACGAACTTCTCTGCTGCTGCAACATTACCATACCCCGACCACCCCTCACCCATCACCCGTCAGCACTCAGCCCACCAGCACACCGGTCTCCTGTTCTCCATGCAGTGCACTTGCGTTTTATAATAGGATTTGAATACAATGGCATTGTAATGAAATGTGCAGCAAACGATGGCGACTACTGAAGTTTAGTTCTGCGGTTCTGCTTCCCTCTGCTCCTCATTACTCGCCACTGCTCCAAGCTGCTCCCCTGCTCCCCTGCTCCTCTGCTCCTCTGCTCATGCTCTTCTGTTGTGGACTAGTAGAACCATCTCTATGCAATCTCTCTCTCCATCTCCATCTCCATCTCCATGGCCGTCTCTGTGTTCACATCTCCTTCATCGTCTCTTCCGTAGTCGTTGCCAAGTACAAGCCAAACAGCTGTTCCAACGTTTTTGTGTGTTCCCTGTTGCAAAATAGCGTCCAAATGTATATATATATATATATATGTATATATATGTGTGTGTGTGAGTGTGAGTGTGTGTGTGTGCCCCATTGTGAATGTGTGTCTGGCCATGTAATTTGAGTTGGTAATTAAAAGTAAAGCAAAAGGCAGGTACCACTACCAGAAACTGTGCATTAAATGGCCGGGCTTTTACATACATACACACATGTGTGTGCTCATACATACTATGGTGTGTTTGTGTGTGTGTGTGTGTGTGTGTTTCTAGCATTTATAAGACTTTTTACCATTGTGTCTAATATCGTTGCGCTTTAAAGCTGCCAAACAGCATTAGGAATCTTATAAAAAGCAAGCAATTAAAATTTATTACGTCAGCAAATGCTCAAAAGCGTTTTTTCTATTCAAATTAATCGAGCTGAATTAAATGGACTCAAATTTCATGAAATGAATTCAATTCGTAAGATCAGTTAAAATGCATCGCATTATTATTTAACTATGATATCCTTTAATTTATTTATTGTTTTGCTTGATTTGATATGTTGGATTCTTCCTTTTAATCTGATTCAAGAATTTAATTACAGATTTTTATTTATTAAACTGTTTTTTTTTTACATATTTATATTAATTTATTTTTATTTATTGAGCAATTTATAGCTTATATATATCGCATAATAATAATAATAATATAATGTGAAATTAATTAGTTGCAAAACACCTCCTTTGTAAGCGGAAGGATGGGAAGGAATTTGGTTTGGTCTAAGAATCATCCCATGTGCTAAGAGCTATTTCCTCTGTGAAATATGGATAACGAAACTATTCATGACGTCGTCTCAACTAGTTTGGGAATTCTTCAAAAATTATCACATTGGTTGCGTTGGCTGTGCCCCAAAAGGGGTTGTATTATCTGAATTGAAAGTCAATGTCTAAACATGTGTTTTTTCCAACAAATATATTAACATATGTTAGCCAGAAAAAGCGATTTGTGTAAATAAATGAATAAATTTTAAAAACAACCAAATTTAAGTAAGCGTAGTAGTTTAATAGTTTTTTCTTTTCTTTCTCATTCCATAATTTAAATATACTTATTCTACATGTTTGTAAATTTGTAAATTTGGATGGCATTGATTCATTAAAGACACTGTGGAAGACGCAGCTTGCGGACCACAGGGATTTATGTATGTGTCAGCGATAATTACGAGCATCTTGTCGCCAGGCGAATACTTAGCTCCTTATAAATCTGTCCTAGGGCCACCATGTTCGTCGAGGACAATATCAATTATCGGACGTCAAGTGTCGCTCAAGTGTCACTTCAACACCACGCACACCAATGAAGCACACAACTCACACGATGACAATCATGGTTTTTAGCCAATAGCCAATAGCGAAGCCGGCAACTAGTTCTTTGATGAGATGAGATGAGATGAGATGAGATGAGTTGGCTGCATTTGGAAGCGCAGCTTAAAGCCCTTTCACTTCCACAACCAGCGCCTCTCCTTTGCTCCCTCACTTTTCTCTCTATATGGCTGACTGCTCGCCCCGACTTTGATTGATTACAAAAGCAATTGAGCGCAACCTTATTTTAAAATCGTCAGCAGCACAAAAATAAAAAATAAAAAATATGGTGCCTTAAGCGAAATAAAATAAAATTAACATAAATAAAAAAAATGGAAAATTTTCGATTGACAGCTTTGCAAATGGAAACGAAGCGCAATTAGCTCCTAACGAACCCTGGAGACCCAATGCAACAATAGGTTAATGAGCCACGCCCCATCAATTTTTAGCGGTAAAAATTTTCCAGCTAGACGGCTGCTATTAATTAGCCAACAAGAGATGCCCGAAAGACGCTCAGCAGTAAATGAAAAAATTCCAATTACTTTTAATTGATAAGTGAATCAGCAGGCGTGACAGAAGTTGATTGATGTGAAACTTCAAGAAAGTGGAAGAGTGAAAAAACCCAATCTCAGCTCAAGACCAAATCATAATTAGATTCTAAAGTAAGTGTAAAATTTATGTAGGGACAACTGAGAGAGTGTTCTCCTTATATAGACACACATTTATTTCATATTTGGATAGAAAGTATGAATTTAATTTAATAATTTGTTACATACTTAACAGGCTAAATGACAGTCGTGACAGAAGATGATTGATGTGAAACTTCAAGATAGTGGGAGAGTTCGAAATTCCAATCTCTAATCAAATGTTAAACATAGCCACATTTTAAATATATATTTAAATTAAACAAAGATCTTTCCGATTCATTTATTTACTTTTTGTTGTTAGATGTTTAGATCTTTAGCAGTTTAGAAACTAATAAAATTTAACTAACTAACTGAGTAACTATATTTATTCCGAAATGTTGGCTAATTTATAGAGAATTTTATTGCATTTTAATCGGAATAAAAGTAATTGTTGGACGGATCTGAAATGCGATTTGCTTAACCACGCCAACTGAGAGTTGTTTACAGTTTGGACAAAGTTGAAAGTGACGTCGTAGAATGGAGTTGACAAACAACTGTTGTATAATAGTTAACCATCAAGTCGTACCGCAAATCAAGTGCAGCAATTGCAACTGGCCGGCAATTCATTTGCGGCAAGAGTGGAAAATAGATGAATAGGCGAGTCCAGGGTGTCAACAGAGAATGGGTGCCAAAGCCAAAGACAAACCGCATGCAAAGTTGCCAACGTAGCCAAAACAGTTAAAACCACGAGTCAACCCTGAAAGTGTCCGTGCAAAGTTTCGCAGCGAGGGAACACTGTAGAAAGAGGTTGAGATTGAGGTTGAGGTTGGCGTTGGGGTTAGTGTTTGTGGTTGGGGTTGGGGTACAATCAGCTTTCAGTTCCATTAAGCATTCGACGTGGCTTATCAAACTCCAGAGACGGCCATTCATCAGCATTAGAGCGTGCTTTGAACTCTACAACTTTTGAGGATTCATTCAGCAACTATTTTGCATTTGGGGCATATTTAATGTACAGATTTACAGATTTCCCCCTCCCCAAAAACTCAAAACAATATCTGTCATTAGTGTCAAATGGATATAATAGCGGGTCGTGGCGAGGCGTGCTGAAATCCTTTTAATGCCAGCTTACCAGGAAAACTGTTATTCCAAGTCAATCCAGTTCAGACATAATGAGTATAAAGCACAGAGCTCTCTCTCTCACTCTCTGTCTCACTCTCTCTCTCTCTCTCTCTCTCTCTCTCTCTCTCTTTCTGTCTTTGACACTTTGCTGACTTCTAGTCAGCCATTGAGGAACAATGAAAGAGGCAGATTTTGCTACCCCTGCGAGTTAGCCCCTGTTGAGTCAGTGGGGCAGGCGGACCGACAGCATTAATATTAATTTATTTCCATATAAATTATTTATGAAATTTTGTCACTTTTGGTAATTATGATGCGCGTCGACCTATGACCTTTTAATTAAAGCATCGCCGTTGACAGCTGAGCGCTTTTTAGCTAACAGCAAAACCAACTGAAGCGAATTTCGCATAAAATGCGCTCGCACATAAAAAGATATCATTATTGGGGTTTGAGGCGAACAAAAACGTACCAAGACACACAAAATTATTATCAGTGCATGTAGACAAAAAAATTAAGAAAGCAAAAGTTTTTGGTGACAATCCCGACGCACTTTTATGGCACGAATTTCGGGTGTGTAAATGAAGATAACCATGGCCTCCACACATACGAAGCTACCAGAGATGAGCAGGTCGAAGTGAAGACGATATTCACACATTAAATATAAATAAATGTATTCATTAACTGAACTAAAATATATTAATCTGTAATAAGCATTTGTATTTTTATTTATTTGATTGGAATGACTGTAATCTTTATCGTTAGGTTAGGAAACTAAAAAATTTTAGCTTGGTGAAAGCATTGCTCATTTTGCAAAGCAATTGAAATATTTATCCTTCAATTATTGATTTTCCAAGCCTCAGCTTTTCTAGCTACTAATTTAGCCTAAATATTCCTTATTTTTTCATTATTGAAATGAATGATAATAATATAACGGGAAAGGCTGTAATATGTATTTAATTTTTCTATTGTATATGGTTTGTGTTATTTAAGTTAATTATTTTTTATTTATTATGTTTTGCTATTAACTATCGATATCTTGGCTTCTCTATCCAGCCACAAGTGTTCCATCCCTATTGTCAATTTCTGTGTGTGTGTTCCTCTGCTTAAAGTATGATTGCAAGTGTGAAAATATATATGCTAAACGTGCCCGCCCCGTTGCGCTCCATGCGTTTTTTGTTTTATGACGCGGCGACGTGCTCGGAAAATGAAAGGCACTTGACTCTCCAAAGTGCTGAACTTGGCGGTTCTCCCTCTTTCTCCACTTGAAACCTCATCCTGCCTGTTCGTCTTGCCACACTCGCCGAATCGTAAAACGTTTCGTCCCTTTTTACCAGCGAGCATTCTCTTAGAAAAAATAATGATTTCGGTAGACATATAATGGGCGATACTGGAGTTCAATTGAGAAATGAATACCCTACATAATTTTAGTTTTCCTTTAAAAATATATATTTCTATAACCCAAATTAACCAAAATATTTAAAAAAAAAAAATGCTCTTAATTTATTTTTTAAAATGTAGTCCATATTTTTCGTTTTTATAAAAAAAATTCAAAAAATAACATTTAATAGTTAATCAATTAGTTAATATAGCATAAATCCTAATTTCAGGACTGTAATCTTTACTCAGGGATAAGACATAATTAAAGTTGTCAGAGCAACAAAGCTTAAAGTGAGAATATATTCTTTGATTGTTTTCATTTAGTTAAGAATAAAATATACGATTTGCTTAAACTGCATTTTTTGTACTAAAATATCTCCGGGAATCACAAAACTTTAATATGATTTTGTTTTTGTTTTATTCATTTAATTTTAAGTATAGTTTTAAATTATTTTTTAACACCTTTCTTTTCAAATTGTGGACTATATTTATTCGACTTTGAATAAATACAATAAAATAAAATATTTATTTATGATTATGCATCCCACAGTGACTAAGTTTATATAATATTTTGTATACATCAATTTGTTAAGGGATAAACTAATAACATCTATGATAGGGTATTACAAATCGTTCATGCATCATCATTTGAAACATTCTGTTTAAGTAACATGAGCAACTTGCGAGTAAATTGTATATTCTCGCCTCAGTTCCATTTTCATTTGTTCGAAACATTTAGGAAATTGTCGCCAGGCTGATGTCTAACTTGATGGAGCGAGGTTCTAAACTTTATAGAGTAAATAAAGTATGATTGGGTGTGCATGTGACTGTGTGAGTGTGAGTGTGCGTGTGTGTGGCAAGTTTACCCTCTGAGACTTATACAAATTCAACACTCTATTTGCTCTCTGAGCGCTTTGAGTTAATTTAATTTGATTTATGCGATTCTATTTTGCTGCAACTGGACCTAAACCTGGAGTTAGAGTTGGAGCTGGAGCTAAAGCCGAAGCTGCAGCTGAAATTTGATTTAAGCCCGATGTTATGTGAGAGTATCTGTTGATGTGGTGGTCAATAAATTACCCGCTGTGCAGAGGCTTTTCGCATTGTTCCTTTACATATTTGAAGTGTACTTTATGCTTTTTGCATACACAATTCGCAATTAATTTAAAACAATTATGTTGGAACTGAAATCCTCCTCACAGCAAAGAAAAAATAACATACAGGAAAAAATCCCGCTCTGCGGTTAAATGACATGTCGCCTGTCAACCACACGTTTTCAGTTCAAGTGTTATGCAATTATGTTAAAGCATTTTCACGGCTGAATTACAAAAAAAAAGAAAAAAAAAAGGCAGCCAAATGAGTTAATTATTGGTTCTTGGCTTCAAATAAAAGGAGAAAAAAAATGTAATTAAGCACGCTTATAGTAAAAAGAAGTGAGGTTTATGTTGTAAATTTTTAATAATTTTTAAGATTAACAATTAAAATTAATAAACCATTTCAAATGTTGCAAGCTATTACTTAATTAAATGCTAAATTAAACTAACATGCTTATAATTAAGGGAATTAAGTTTTCCAACTTTCTCAATGAATTTTAACTTTCAACTACAAAAAACATTTTCTATATTTTGAGTTTTTGACCTATATATATAAATTTTCAACTATTATTTTCAGACTGAATAATTAATTAGTATTAACTAATATTTATATTTATGATATATGGGAAAAAATATTGTTTGACTGGAAATTTAAAAATATACAGGAAAAGAAAAAAACATCAATTTGTATAGGCTTTTAATATACTTACCAACGTTTCCAATTTTAATGTTATTCAAAAAAATGAAAAAATAAGATATATGCGAATATTTATTTTATTACATTTTAAATGCAAGTCGTTAACGTGCCTATAAATAACACAAATAATAGATACTCAATAGTAAGATGGCTTATTTCATATGTTATTTTCTTTTAGACGCATTAAGCATTTTGACCAAATGCCTAATTGCAGCTGTCTGTTGCCTCAGGTGCTGACTGTTTCAGGTGCAACAAATAGAGCAGGTAGGACAGATTTGGCTAATGGATTTTCCACGCCTAATTACCATTACTTAGCGGGACACAACAAGTTCAGTAACTGCAAAAAAATTACATTAAAAATTTGACATTTTTTTCTGTCAGCATGCTTATATTAATTTTATTATGTTTCTTTTTTGCAGCTGAGAGGTGTGTGGAAAAATGCAAATGGAATTTCATAGTCACCATTAACACCTTTTTGCACAGTCGCCTGTTGGCTCTTGCATTCTCGTTTCCATTCATTTCTCGTGGTCTTCTCTTCCTCTTTGCTGCGCATATTTTATGTGACGTCATGGCCAAAAAAGGAGATAAAAAAATGCATTTAATTAAATGCCACACAAATGCGGCACGAAACGTTTTCAACGTGTGATATTTTACAGAGCGTACAGCCCGTTCCGACAATGTCCCCAGATGTCCTGGGTGCTTAGTGCCCCAAAATCTACGTTTATCACACCCCAGTAAGGCGAGTGCATGGCCATAAGTTAGCCTCACTTTATTTGATTAGCCTCACTCTATTTAAAAAGTGGATTATTGCAGTGAATCGAGCCAATGATTGAGAGGAAATCAATAAGAAATGCGAAAAAAAAAACCAAACAATAAAACACAACTTATTTATACGTTTATGGCGAAAAAGTGTTAGCTTGGTTGGAAAGTGATACTTATTTTGAAAGGGGTAGAAAATTGTACATTTTTATAGTGTAGCAGCAGACAATAGGGAAAAAACTTTACTAATAAAATTTCGAGCAAAATGAATTCATGTTTCCTAAAAGTTAATAAAGAACTCACACACAAATAATAAAATAAAACCAATATTCAGGTATGCATATGCAAATGTGTATCCAAACCAATTATATAATATCTGTGAATCTATCCCTGAAGACGAATTTCGACGGAATGTCAAATATATTCTGCTTATGGTATTTATAACAAGTTTAATAACAGCGAATCATATATATTTAGAATAGCAATATTATTTAAAACGATTTTAAATTCAGGTGAACTGTCTTAAAATGAGTCATTATCATTTTTAGCTAAAGATTTAAATTTAAATAAATTAAAGGGATGTATTACATCAGAGAGTATTATAATATTTATTGCAAAGATTACTCCTAGAAAAAACCCTATTAAAACAATATAAAATGAACATACATATTTAAGCCATGTAATTTGCATATGGCCAGCAGCTCAAATAAATAGTGAAGAGAATGAGTCCTGTTGAGTATTTAGTTTCTCATCAGCGTCAAAGGAGCGCACATCCCACAAATTAGAGGCTATGCATATTTACAGTTATAACAGAGTGAAATCTATGGCAGATGACTGTCGTTTTTACTTACCAAACTCACTTCCTGTGCTGCATTATTGGCAACTCTGTTGAATGTGTCATCTGCCTTGGGGCAGTAGCAGCAGCAGCAGCAGCACCAACAGCAGCAGCAACAGCAGCAGCAACAGCAGCAGCAGCAGCAACAGCAACGGCAACAGAGCAGGGCTTTAGTGAGTCGTTTCCTGGTCCCGGAGCAATTCCGTTTGCTGCTTACTTTGTATTTAGGCATTGCAGTTGCAATTTTTGTGTCTGCTCGAAACGCAACGGAAATTGCTTGCTAGGTGAACAGTAAACCGAAAATTTCAAACCAGAAACGTGAACGGATCGAATGAATTTGTCATTTTCAGTTGCCTCTTGTTTTCTTTTCTTTTTTATTATTATTTTGTTGTTGTTGTTGTTGATGTTGTGTATGTCGTTTGCCTGACAAAATTGTAGCTTGAGAGTGTAACCAAAACTGTACTCGTTCTGCCCCATCCCAACTTGCATCTTCTTGCTTTGTAGCCAACTGTTTGCATACGTGCCCAATGTGGAATTGCCTGGGCGCTTCCAATCATTGGCCGTCTTCGCCTCATCCCCGTTTGGCATCCCAACGGCTTGTTATTGTTGAGTGTGCAACATGTAACTGACACAATCGAAATCGAAAACGGCTTGCAACACGACACAACTACAATTGCCACCAGCTGCTGCTCCTGCTGCTTGCCATAACTAACACTTGCAACCGCACGCAGAAATTGAAGTGTGAAATTTTGCGGTAAAACTCTAAGCATCTATCTGTCTGCCGGCTTGGGTCACACCCCGCCTCCCGTGCGTTGATCCCTGACATTCAATCGCCTCAATTCCTGTTTGTGATTTTTGAGTATTTGATCATTAGACAGGCGTCAGATTATGCCACACCAAAAAACCCAAACAAAAAAAAACAATTTAAAAATAAATGTAAAAAAGGAAAATACCAAAGAAAAATTTGTGCCCTCAAATTTGTTTAACGGAGACAGCCGAAAGCGACTTCAAATTTCTCGAATGCAGCCTGGCAGCCTTGCAACATGCGAAAAATCCTGTGAAAATTCCAATTGTTTACTTTGCAAGACGACATTGCGGCGATTTACGCAAATGCTGCCACAGCAAATGCAAACGAAAAATAAGCTTTATAAACGACAACCAAATACACTACTGAAATTTGTATTGGGTTTTATGCAATTAATTTACAAATAAATTAGTTCCACAAAATTTAACCAGCTATATATAATAATATATTTAATAATAAATAACAGATTGTGATTAACAATTTTGGTTAAGAATACATTTAAGCTTCTTGTCCCGAGCATAACATTTTTGCATGCGTTTTGGCGATTTGGCATCCTAACTATTTAATACTAAGTCAATTTAATGTTTTGTTTGTTTTGCACGCAACAAATGTTGGAATAATCGAGTAACTAAATATCACAACATTTTATTTAATATTTTTATATTATTAGAATTTATTATTAATCATCGCCTATATTTATTTTTATTTAATTATTTAATGTGGACTGAAAAGTCTCTAATTTCTTAAATCTTTTTTTAATAACTCAAGTTATAGATTAAAATAACTAAAACTGTAAATAAATGTTACAAATTAAAATGTATAAAAATAATTTGTAGTAATTAAATTGACAATTTAGAATTATAAAAATAATAAAAAGTAAAATTTATATTACAATGTGAAATATAAGAATAAAATATAAATACCTTAGTAATATGAAAATCAAAATATTATTAAAGTAGAGCAAAAAGAAAGAGAGATAAAAAGAGTGAGTCAAAATAAAGAAAATATAGGCAATTCCCTAAATCTGCAGAGAAATATAAATTTTAAATAATTATTATTATATTATATTATTAAATGAATATTATAATTATTCGAAAAAGAAATTAGTTATTTGCATTATAATCTCATAATATTATATTTTTAAGCTAGAAACCAAAAAATACTGATTCCTTATAAATTTTCTACTATCAATTTAAATATTATCTATGCTTAAATTGTCTGTTGCACGCTCAGCAAATCCAAATGACATTCGTTGAGCTTCAGTGTATAGGCTTAATATGTTATGCCAGAGATCAGTGGCAACTACTGTAGCACAGGCAACACAGTTTGGCATGTACTGGTTGTTGTTGCTGTTGTTGCTTATCAGTGACTGTGACGGTACCTGAAGCAGCAGCTGTAGCTGTGGCAAGGTGCCGTTCCGGTTTCGGCACATTGCACATATGTGCGGTGTATCGTCTGAGCAGTATTGCACTTCGCTCTGCCCACTTTTCTGTCTGTGGAATTTGCTGTGCCAATTGTGGGTCTGTCTGCCAGTCTGTCCGACACTACGTGGCTGCCAAATATTTGTTCGCAGCTTTAAATTCCGTAAGACAAATTAGCGTTCGGCTTTGCAAAAACTTAAAGCGAGATATGCGTTAAAAAAACCACAAATAAAATAAAATGAAAAGAAAAGAAAAGCAAAGAAAAAATAAACAAAATAAACAAAATAAAGAAAACAAAACAAACATAAGAAAGCCAACTCATCAAGTTTTACCAAGTCTGTCAGTTGCACATTACACGGAGCGTATGCGTAATTTGGCGGAAGCTGCAGTAAAAATCCTGCTGCAGATGTTTCGAAGCACGAAATTAATTACGAAAGCATACACAGACAAACACACACACACACACACACACAAGCAAGCAGCTTAGCAAGAAAACAACAAGAACAGCGCCGAAATAATAATAATAACAATAAGTAAGAAAAATAAACTTTACACACAGCCAGAATGAGAGCGACGGAACCCATAAAGAAGCATATGCTAAGGAAAGGCATAAAAATAAACCAAGGAGGAAAGCACAACTTTTGTGATATTATCTAAATGTGTGTGTGTGTGTATGTCTTTGTTTATATTTATTGTTGCTGCTGATGAGTTGTGAGAGAGAGGTTTCAAAAAAAGTTGTAATTCCAAAACAGAAATTCGGAGTTACTGCTGGTCATATCTATGACTCTCCAAAAGGGAAAACCCATCATTCCAAATTGTACACTGCAACTAGGACTTAATCGATTATTTAATGTTACATGTTTAACATACATGTACTATTTACATTTATAATAAGAATGATAATATTTCATTCATTTCGAGAAAATTGAAATATTAAACGTTTTAATATTTATTTAACAAAAATAATATTTATAAATTTATTTGACATCTTTCAAATTATTTCAATACATTTTGTTAATAAATTAATATAAAATCTTTAAGGAAATTGATTTAAAGTTCTTTAACATAATTATTTAATAATAATTAAACAATATTAAATTAAATACAAACTAAAAGTCATAATTTAATGCTCAAGTTTATAAATTCTTTTTACAATTTCAAACTCAATGGAACAAAAACAAAATGTGAAAACATTAAATTAAAGGTGTTATTTGATTTTTATATCTGAAAATAATAGAAGGCTTTTTAAGAGCATTAAATATTTAACTACGAACGCACATATATCATCTTGTTCAACTGCTATTGCTCTCGGCTCTTTATTGTTGTTGTTGTTGTTGTTGTTGCTGCTGTTGTTGTTGTTTGCCTGTAACATTTTATTTATATCGTCTTTGGAGGGGCGATTGGGATGGGGCTGCAATGCTGAGACTTGAAAGGCAGCAATTAGTGTTAAATAAAGAAGTCATAAAGTGTAAATAAAATTTTTGAAGCGCAAATGAAAAGCAAGCAATAATAATACGACTGGAATAGTCTGGCCTGTGGGTTTGGTAGGTATGGTTAGCCATTATTTATGGCCAACAATGTTTGGCATTTAAAGTGAAAAGCTAGCCGGCTGCTGGCAATTATTTTAAAGCATTTGCCAAGCAATTAATTGTTGCATAAATATTGTAAACAAATTGCTGACCATGGAACGTGTTACGTGCATCGCATAGACATCAGCAACATTAACATCAGTCAATGAGATTACAATTTGATTTTTACTACAATATTGATTTATGCCTCGTTTGTTGCCCCGATATGTCAATTAATCAGTATATATGTCAAGCAAAATTGTTTGAAGAAATTAATGTCTGCATAGAATAAATCATTGAACAATCATTTGCAACAAATTGCAAATGTCTAAAACGGCAATTGAACACAAAACCTTCGATTTATATTTTATTCCTATGCTAAATAATATTGTGCTTAAGTGTTTTTCGATTCATTTCATAGTGCAAATAATTATTGGATATTTTTAAACTAGAATTTTGTGCTTAATTGTTTTTCGATTAATTTTTGTAGCTAAAATTCCCGTTTTATATATTCATTTATTTATATATTTATTAAATATATTTTATATTGTTACTAATTCAATATTTGTTTATGTTTTCTATAGATTTTATTTTATTGTTTGCACTTTTTTGAATTAAATCTAACAACATATAAATATTTCTGGTTTTATAGAATTTTGTTATTTTTCTTTAAGTTTTTCGAAGAAAATTAACAGCTTAGTTGAGGCTGCGTTTCATTAAGTTTTGAAGTCATTAGAATATCTAAATATTATTCCCTAACCCGTAGAGCAACAATATACATAGTATTTGTATTTTGGGCAATAAATTATTACATTGCTGCGCAATTTGCATAAGCTTTTCAATGTAAATACTCCATTTTGCAAAACACAAATCTACATTTTTGTTTGTTGGACAGCTGCAATCAACTTACACATTTCAACAGGCTGTCAAGTTGGATTTGCCAAAGGAATTCTGTTGGGCCCAGCAGCGTCATTTGATAGACAAATTGAAACAAATTTTGGGCAAACAATGCGTTCTAATAGATATGCTCGTCGCATGCGAGAAATAAAATGAATTTACGACTCTTGAACAAATAAAACATGACTGTGAGTGAAAATTTAACTTATGTGTATAACTAGCAGGAGACCGGATCGCATGCATAGCCATCATTGGTGCTAGGCACTCGAGAAGCGTTCGTTCGAGTGTCCCCCGACGGAAAGTACAGGCAACGACAACGACCAGGATGACGGCACTGCAGAGGGATTGGATTGGTGGAAGGGTGACGGGGTGAAGAGGTGGATGGAAGCGATGAGGACAATTTCTAGTGGGAATCACGTAACGAAGTGCATTGTTAAAATATAATAAAATCGCAATTTTGCGTTCATGTTGCAATGTGGCGTCATATCCTTTTTCCTTTAATTTTTCACGAATTCGCCGTTTCGTAGTTCCGAGAACCAAAACTAAAGCGAAATAGAGAAAGCAAAAGATAGAAAGAACAGGAGAGTGCGGTGTGTGTAAGGAGATTGGCAGAGAAATTGTGCATTTCCACTCTTCTTCGCTCTTTGTGCTCCCTCGTGCAGTTCATAATGGGTCTCCGTCTCCGTCTCCGTCTCAGGCAGTGGCAGTGGTAGTAGTTCTTGTTGTTGTTGTTGTTGTTGTTGTGGTGGCAGAGGGAGGGCTAAGAGTTGGTAGGAGTAACGGCACTTTCAATGCACACTCCATAGATTTTAATGCAATTTTCTACGGGTTTTATATGTTTTTATTTCGCTGTTGTCATTGTCGCAGCTGCCAAAGTCTTTGTTCTTTTCCTAGGTCCGTCCGATTCCATAGCGACCGCTTCGTTGAGTTTGCTGAGTTTGTTGCCTTGTTGGGGTTTGTTTGGGGTTTATTTTGGGGTTTGTTAGCTGCTTCGCTGTGCTTATTTGCTTGGACCATGTATCCGCTTGCAGTTTCTTTCTCAAGCGCCCCATATTTATCTGCACTCAATTGTCCTTCAGCGCATTTTGCTGTTTGCTGCCACTACACCGACCACTCACTAGCCCCTCTCTCTTCTTCTCACTCACTCTCTCTTTCTCTCTCTCTAGCTCTCTCGTTCTAACTCTCTCTCCTTCTATCACTTTTCTATCCCTTTTGTCCATGCTGTTATATAATGCCTTTGTTTGTTCGCGCAATAAAAAATGATTACTTTAATTTCTGTGCACATAAAAAGCACGTCTAACATGAGAAATTGCTGTCATTGTGGTACTTTCTTTCAATCTTTTCTTGCTTTTGTTGCTTTTGCCTTTCAGCTTTTCCTTTTTGACCATTGACCATAGATTTGCGCGATAAATGCACTTGTCATGTAGATTTTGATGTGCTCTTGAATTTAATATTATATATTTTTACATTTTATTTAAGAACCTTTTATATAATTTAACTTAAAATTTCAGATAGTATTTTTTTAGTGAACTATTTATACCCTGGAAATAAAATAATGCAAAACTGTGTGGCAGGAAGAAGGATAAGGACGCTTTATAAATATATACATATATAAATAAATATATATATATATATATATACCTATAGGATCAACAACAGAGTCGATTTCATATTACGTTATTTTGTTTTCATTTTTACATTTCGAGGGGCAATAACAATTAAAACCATAATTTTAAATAAATATAGAGACTTTAAACAACTTAGGAAAGGAAATACTCAATTCATAGTCCAAACTTATTTTTAAATGTGATCTAAATACCAATAGCATTTTCTGTTTGCAAAAATCCAAAATTGACATCAACAATTTTATATTTTTATATTTATATTCACAAATAAATTAATAATCAACGATTGCGTTGCATATTTGTATTTGCAAGCGTTTGTCGCTGTCGCAGATTTTAGATTGCACTTTTCTCATAAAAAGCATTTTTAATTGGAAATTTAATAGTAAAGTAGAATAATATATTTATTAGCTGTTTGAAAATACTTTGTCGAGCTTATCAAATATAAATATTATTATTTTTAATATTGAAACACTTGTGAATCCCTTGCTTGCTGGTTTTCAGCATATATTTTATAATGTCTAACAACTTGCGAATTTTAAACTCTTTTATTTTGCTTATCTGCGAACAATCAGAAAAATATGTCTGCCCAAAGCAAGAACTTGCTTTTATCTCTTCTGATTTGCATTGTTCTTTTTCCTTGCGCTGTTTTGTGTCAAATCGCTTGGGCCCAGAATAGAAGTCAGGCTCATGCTGCGAATTGTGGGTTTTTCTCGCACCCGTCCCCTCTCACTGTCTGCCTCTCTCTCTCTCTCTCTCTCTCATTTATTCTCCGGCTGCTGCTAAGCGAAAAGTTTATGGACCAAATTGTTTTCACCTGCTGTCCCAAATTTATAACACCTCTCGCCTTGCCTTTATTTTTATTTGTATAATCCTTTCGCTTATGGCCTGCCCTCGCAACCGAAACTCTACCTCCGTCACGCCCCCTGTTGCCAGCACTTGCACATGACAGAAACCAGGCATTGGAATTCGAAAGCCCGCCACTTAGATTAGTGGAAAGACAAAAACCAACCCAACAGTGTTTCCAGCTCTCGACCTATGCAAAAATTCTTTGCAAGCACAGTGGTCGAAAAACGGCGTCTACTTAAGCAGCCTCCCCTCCTGAATTTTTTATGTTCATTTCTTGTACTTCGCATAATGTTGGTTCTGCCAATTTTTACGAGTTTGGCCAGCGGGCCGAGTTTAAGGCCATAATGGCCGAAACACTTGTTGTGTCCGCAAGGTGCAACCCAACTTAACATTTCTGATGAGTTGGCAACCAGAAAAAACATTTTTCAATGGTCTCATTAAACGGCCAGAAATTATATTAAATTCGCCAGAAATACTGCTGCATAAAAAAGTTGTAAATATTTTTATGCCTGCATTAATATGCAACGTCAACCACTGTGTGGGGACCCTGGCTAAGAAGACGTTTCTGAATTTGTGTTTTAGAAGGGGGGGTGGGAAGGGGTGGTTGATGGGTGTTGCTGTCGCTGCTAATACCACCGCTAATAAAATCTTACTGTCGTGGCGTCGCAGAGCCATGAAGCACAGCTGTGTGCAGTCATTTTTACTGCTGCAGTAGGAAAAGGCAATGCCGAAGGCGAAACACACTGAAAGCGACGGACAAAAGGACAAAAGGGAAATGCGCAAAGCAAACGCTGACGTTTCTCTCTCTCTCTATCTTTTTGTTGTGTTTGTTGTTATTATTATTGCTATTGTTGTCTTCTTCTTATTTTCATCTTCTTCTTGGAGTGAACCAGTTGAAATGATTGCAATAAATATGGAACTGGCTCTATATCAAGCGTATTAAGATTAAGAAGTTCATAAATAAGAGCTCCTTAAGTTGGAAGTACTAACGATTTATCATTTCAAATTTTTGGAAATGCTTTTGAAACACCTATTTAGTTTGTACAAATAGTATATATCGAAATATATATATTTAATTATTAACATTTTATATATCATTATATATTTATATTTATTCATTATCATTTGTATCATTAGGAATGGTTCTAAATGACTTATTATATTATTCACTGGTTAATAGCTTATAAATTGAGTAACCAATTCAGTCATTTTTTATAAACCTTAAAAAATTCTTTTACATATTTGGTTTTAATTCAAAGTACTTTAACAAATTATTCCTTGTTCTCTTTAGCTCAACAAAAAAAAAGAAGAATACTCTATTTTAACAGCAATACACACATTTTTATTCTATTCAGGACCTCTCTCAGATTTATGTTCAATCTTAAGAACCAAAGTTATTTTAAAGCAAGTTTAATATCTTTTTCGTTAACGGACTAATTTGATGGATAAAACGAGTATATTTCGCTAATGCTCATAAAGATATGCTTAGCCTTCGAGCTGTAATCTTATCTAGCTCGGAATATGTATATATATATATGTGCTACCTCAGGGTAAAGAATTAGCCAATTATGAGCATCTGGATAATAACATTCTGAGGACACCCTCGACATGTCCGTTTATTCTTTGCTTGTCCTTGTCGGTTGTCGTTGTATGTTGATCTACTGTTTCATTTAAATACAAATTAAAAGATGACAACGTTACCCTCGTTGTGGCATGTTGTTGTTGTTGTTGTTGTTGTTCTCGTTGTTGCCGCTTAACGTTTACATCTAATGAAACTTTATGACGACCACTTGGCCCGAAGGGGCACACACAGGTCAGTCTGTGGAAAAAAGGGAGAGAGCCATCGACTTGAGCCACACCTTCAAGTGGCTGATTGCTTCCCTTCGACTCCCTTCGACCATGTTTCACCTTACTCTGCGCTCTACCTGACCGCTGTTTTTCACTAATTTGCCGGGCAATTTACATAAAGGCCGCACTGCCAAAGTTGTTAGCCAACGTAATTTCTGAATATATTTCCACAACCAAAAGCTGAAAATTACCAAATAAAAAAAAAGAAAAAAAAATGAATATATGAAAAAAATTAAGGAAAATCTTCGTGCTTTTGCCTGGCACATAAGTTGATTAAATTAGAGCTAAAGTCGGGGGTTTACTGCGACGGCAAACTTCTAATGGCAACCAGCTGCATTTTAGTGCTTTTTCGCGTACTCAATGCTTGTCCGATCAGATTTCCCGTACTCAATGCCTGCCGGACAGCCGTAAAACTATGTTTGCGTTAAGGATTTTGAGTTGTAATGCGTAGATTTATTTATGCATAAAATACATTTAAATAATTACCAACAATGGACGAAACAAACTGACTGACAGCCAAACAAAAGCCAGAGCAGTAAACCGACAGGCAGCGAAAGGATAGAGATGGACTGAGAGAGAAAGAAAGAGAGAGCGGGAGAGAGCGAGAGAAAGTTGGGGAGGCAACAAACGAGACGTGCAAACAAAAAGCACTTCAAATTTTCAGCCTGTCAGTTCTCTCATATGTAGTAAAATAATACGATAAAATAATGTTGAGCGAATATGAATACAATTTTGACAATTGTTTGTTTATAGATGCCATGATGTAGCTGCAGCAACTGACGTCATTTAGACAGCAGCAGCACATGTGGGCGTGGCAAACATGTCTCTCAGTGAAAGACAGGCGACTATGCGCTTCAGAGCTATTTGGCATTATCCATGCAAATTTAACACAGGAATTAGCTAAATATGCAGATGTATCATAATCTTTTTTCTTATTGAAATTCACAATTCAAATAAATAAATGCAGCTAAAGAAGATATGAATAAAATTTATATGTGATTATGATTTCTATTTAAAGGAATATCATTTTGAACAGTCCACAATAAAAAAGAAACGCATTCTTAGAGAATTGGAATTGTGGAAATTCATATAAGGGGAAAGATATTCTGTATTGCAAATATAACAAGTTTTAAAAAAATATATATTTATATTTAAATAAATATATATATAGTAATTATATATATACATTTTTCTTAAGATTTCAGACCTGACTTTCAACTTATTACATTTATTTTAAATTTGTCTAGTTATATTGTTTCAAAGAGGGTGCTATATATGTAGACCAATATTTCGATATTATAAACATTCCCTAATTGTGAAGTGAAGAAAACATGAGATATTGAACGACATTGCAAAACTAGAACCAAAATCGAAATGCCCTCTGCAAGAGCAATTGCTAAAGTAAAATCAGTAAACAAATCAAATTTCCTATTAATAGATCTTAAGCTGAATGAATGTAAAACTTAATAGTTGCTGCTTACAGGATTTGAAGTCAATGCCTCTGCAAACTGAATTCTATTTCGAATTCAATAAGAAGCGATTGCCTAACACCAATCGGCCACAATATATTAACTTAGTATGGATAGCTTTCCAACTGTTGGAGTTGGATATTTAATCCTTTATTCAAAGTTTTTAAAATTTCTTGATTCAACGTAGATAGCTCATCAGTTGTTGGAGTTGGAAATTTAATCCTTGACAAAACCCACTCGTTTTTCTTTCTTTTGGCCATTAAACACGTCAATAATCGGTCGCGCTCCGTGAACAAAGTTGTCGTCAACAACTGGCAACTGTGGGGCCCCAGCCAACAATTAACAATTAAAACCCCAAAGAGCACAACTCAATTTTAGACAACACCAGCACACATTCAAACAAACAGACAGACAGACAAAGCCAATTTTATAAATTTATATATATATATATATATATATATATATATATATAAATGTATATATGTATTTATGTATGTGCATAAGAGATAGCTGACTTCGATAACAAGCCGCAGCAGCAAGAAGGAAACAACAACAACGACGACAACAACAATCGCCACTGTGAAAACTCCGAGGCGAGGCGAAGTTCTGCACACTTACAACTAAAAACTTGTTACGTATTTAATTGCAATTAAAAAGTTGTTTGTAGTTGCGAATGTTGCGTTCTGTGTGCGCTTAATGTTGTAGTTGTAATTGCTGCTGCTGTTGTTGTTGTTGTTGTTGTTGTTGTTGTTCCTCTTGCCATTATTGTTGTTCTTATTGTCATTGTTGTTGTTGGCAATGGCTATGCGAGCAGCGCTGCCAAATTGTCCTTACCATAAGAGAGAGCCACAAAGATGAAGTCATTACACAAGTCGAACCCAAAATTGGCGCAGAGCAGCCAAAGGGTTTTGCGCTTAATGAGTTTGATGTGGTCTGGGGTGGGCTTGGTGGCTTTGGAGGCAGCCTTACCCAAATCCCAGTACAACGCATTCGATATAGCTCTGACGCAGATTTGAAGGCGATAACACTCATTAGAGTTTGGCGATTTTGGCTTAGACATACACAACCTCTGCAGAAACTTTGCCCATAACAATTGGCCATGAACACAATTGGCCAAAAGAACTTCGTTCCAAATGGAATAAGCTGGATAAATAATACAGCAAATGGCTTTGTATATTAATCATATATATTATATAGAAGCCAAAGTTTTCGGAAATTTAAAGATTTTTAACCGAAACGGCTAATTTTTCTGATATATATTTAATTTCAGAATCCCAAACATGGAGAAACAAATTTTCTTTAAATTTAGTAATTTTAATGGATTAATATTATATTCAATTATTATTATTAGATCAGATTTGTACTAGATAACTTATGAATGAATGGACTAGTTTCTAGCAAATCAAGATCATGGAAAACACGCCTATTCCGATGCAGATGAGCACAATAAATAAATAATAATATAAATAATGATTCATTATTTAAGAACGCGATGTTTTTCAATAATTGTAAAAATGTTGAAGCCTAGTTTGAGTAAGAAAAGATGAAGAACTTTAATAAATTTAGAAAGCTTTCGCAATTCCTTTTTATTTTTGGAACCAATAAATGTATCTCATTTTGTTATATTTAATATTTATTCAATTGAAATGCTTGCATAGAAAACACATAGACTTCAGTCAATATTTTAATATAGTTTGTATTATTTATTTAATTTTATGTCACAGCATAAATTGAGCAATTTTAACAAAGGTTAAATTTTGTTATTACGGCTGAAAAAGTGTCATCAAATTTCCAGTTGCAGTTGTTGCCGGAGCAGGTGTCGCTGCTGCTGTTGCAGGTTCAACTGCTGTCCATTGCGGCGTTGTGGCTGACGTCGACCATAATTCCAGTGTCCTTGAGGAGCACCAAATGCAACTAATGCAAGTCCGAGCAAGATAAACAACCGCAGCTAAATTAACAAAATGTCATTTAAAACACAAATTGGAAACCAAACACAAATATTCAACTTACATTTAATTTCATTATAACTGAGAATATTCTCTAGTTTGCAATCTGACAGATCGCTTGCAACGGTTTTGTTGAACGTGAATGCGTCTAGTATATGTATAGTTCTTGGTAGGTTGGCTGTTCCCAGAAGGTATCACATTTGTTTACCTACCTGACATTGACTGATGACCTGATTACATGAGTCTTGTCAACGACTTTTCAAAGATTTGTTTTCCACGTCTCACATTAGCCACTTTAAATGCATTTTCAATTTCCACAATTTAATGTTTCCTGGAATATATCCGTTGCGTTAGGTTATTGAGAAAGTAAACATGAGAGTCGACCTCAATCAATGACCCACTTCAGACATGGACTAAAACAGCTTTATGATAAATTATACATAATTTATTTATTTAAAGCCCATTTCTTTAATAAATATAACCAGTTGTCCTTATTAATATGGGGTAATTCCGAAAAGCCTTTAAAGAAAAGAGAGCCAAGTTGTTGTTATCTTCTCCTACTTAAAACTGGGCAGTGCCAAAGGAGCCCCACATATTATTTTCGAGCACATAATAAATTAAATATACACTGTATATTCCATGCAATAAATTGAAAAATCATGACACCATAGCTATTTACCTAAAATCACAAAAAAAATCCCAATTGGATTAGTTAAAAGATACTTTTGAGAGTTGCTTGACAAGAGCAAAGCAAACAAACTTCAGTCAGTCAGCCATTGAGCTGAAATCACCTGCAGCGGATTAAATTGTGACCCGTGGAACTCTCAACTATTGCATTAGAGATTGTTGTTGCTGTTGTTGTTGTCGCCATTGATGTTGCTGCTGCTGCTGTCGCTGTTGTTGTCCTTGCAACTTGGCTCCCTCAGTTGCAGACTGCACTTGGCTTTTCCCCCAATGTATCGGCAATTGAGTTTACTGGATACGTGTTTGTATAAAGAGCAACAGAGTGGGAAAGAGACAGACAGAGAGAGAGAGAGAGAGGGAGAGAGAGAGAGAGAGAGAGAGAGAGAGAGAGAGAGAAAGAGTCAGAGGGAGAGAGACTTAACTGTGGGTTTGCAGCACTATTGACGCGTGCAAGCGGTAAATGAATTTATTTGCCTCATTTAGTTGCAGTTAATTTATTTTTATATTTATTGAGTTTTTTAAGCAATGTTCTCCCCCCACCACACACACACACACACACAGCTGAAATAGTGTATGTATAAGTGCATTATAGTATTTTAGTTCGTTTTAAAGTGGTTTCTTAAAGTGCACAAAATAGTTTTAGCCATTGGCCATATTCTGTAATTTTGGTCGTTTCCCTTGCATATACTAAAATCCACAACAGTGGGGCACCTCTCAGTAATTTCGACAGGTTGAGTAAAATGTCTAATAGGCAGCTTTGGGTTCCACCATTTCAAATTGCAGTTCTTTTCCCACTTCCTTTGCCTTGTCGCGTGCCATTGAGTCGACACGTCTGGTTTGAACACTTTTCGGCGTTTTGATGGTTGCCCAACACGACACATGGCCATACATTCAAATTTGTTCAAATTCATTTGAATTACCGTCAATTTTCAATAATTTTGTTCAAATTGTATTTCATTAGCCCAAAACATAATTAGCCAAAGCACGCAACAGCTGTTGGAATTTTCGGGGATTAGCTCGACAATTTCAATATACATAGAGAATAACTGGACATTATTACTCTTTATAAAGAAACAAAGAAGCATAAAAATAAGACAATGATCATAATTATATAGTTCATAAATCATTAATCAATTGTTCAGTATTTAAAAGAGATGCTTATTTTAGAAACCATCTCCTGTAAACCATTTCCAAGTGCTGCAGAGGCAACTCAAAAGTCTAAACAAAAATTAATTGTTTGAATAAATCTACACGTATATTTATATACCAACTCGTAGAATAACCACATTTAAAAATGGATAGGAAGGGGGGACAAAAAAAAGAAAGGCTAAAATAAAGGCCTTCAACTAGAAAACCCAGCTACATTTAATTTTAAACTTTTCGTGTGGCAACTTTTTGACTGCCGCCTGCATGCGTGCAGGTTAAGATGGGGTTATTTAGGAGCAGGATGGCAATGCATTAGTCGGAGCTGTGTTTTATGTGAATTTACACTGAAATTAAAGTTTAAGTTTTTGTAAAAATCAGTATAGATGTCTATTTAAGTCTATAGGTATAATTATAAAATTAATTTATGTTGTACATTATTAATCAATAGTATGATACAATAGATAACAGCTTATATGGTTTGTAAATTCACACAATTATATTTGAAAAAACGATTTTAACCCATTAAAGAAGGATTCGCAAGTAACTTTTCAATAGAGGGGGTAAATTTAAATACTTTCTTTTTTTAGAAAGATTTTTCTGATTGTAAGAAATAAGAAATATATATTTATCTTTATTTATTTCTGAAAAAAGAACAACTGTTTAAAGAATTAATTTTCGTATATATTTAGAAAACACTTCGTAAAACAAAGAAAACTTTATAGATTTCTGGTCGATTTTTTTGTTGAGTGCATTTATGAGCGGGGCACAGGTGGCAAGGGAAACGAGTTTTCAAGTATGTATGTTTTTTTGGTGTGCTGCAAAACGGAAGCGGGGAGCGGTGGTAGGGAGGTGGGGAGTTGGGGAGTTGGGGAAGTGGGGAGGTGGGTAGGTTGGGAGGTGGGTTACTGCCATCCGGCTGTGTGCTCTTATGAATTTCACATGCTTAAGCCGCAAACTTATGTGCGCGCACAGCTTGAAATCTACGCGCACGTAAACTAAACTCCAACTAAACCAGAAACTCACATTTCTGCGCGTATCTATTGCCCCGAAGTTTGCTTTTGGCGTCCGTTCGTTGGTTATTGTTGTCGTCGCCACAGCTGCATCTGGGATTTGCCTTGTTGCCAGGGCTTAGGAGGCAGTGCTCAGCTCTTGGGCCTGCTCGGCAAGAGCTCAGAAGTCGCAGCATCGTGTGGCAACTCAATGAGCAATGAGCAATTGACTGCCATCGTGTAGACATTTCGCATTGCCATAAACCCCACTTCCTCACATATTCATATATCATGAGGCTCTCTCCATCGCCAAATGTGCTTCGATATGTACGAAAAGTTATTTCACTCCACTCGTCCCAGTAGAAGCCGGATGTCCTCACAAGTGAACTTTAGCCAGGCACTGAGTACAGCGGTTTTATTATGATGGATATGCGATGAAATTAATTTGTGAACACAATTTTAATATTCATCCATACTTTTTAAATGTTAATCCTATTCCACATACATCTCGCAATATTATATCATACTCTGTTCCCGAAGCTATAAGAGCATATTGGTATTTTGCAAAATCCTCAAAGCTATACACTTAACCTTAGAATAAATATAAATATATATAAATAAATAAAATATAAATTGTTTTAGTAGGTCCATAAAAAGACTAGGACATTGATCAGTACAAAACTGCAAATTAAAAATCCGTATTATGTGAAAAATCTAAAATTTTGCACAGCTAAGTTAACAAATTTTAACGAAATATTAATAGTAATTTCCTTTAGCAATGGTTAAATGGTTTCACACAACTTTAAAGTTGGAGTCACCAATTTAAAAACATGTTTCTCGTAACAATCATTAAATCGAAAAAATCGCATATATTAATATATTTTAAAGATTGGGTTGCCAAACATAGAAAAAATCGTTTTAATATTTATGGCATCCATTAATAAAATTATTTATTATTATTCTTCTAATATTTCATAATAATCTCGATAACAAGAAAGATAAGAGAATTATGTGTACACATATAAATAAAAATACACTAAAAATTAGACATATTGAACGAATAACCACTGTTTTCTGTTTTAGAAATTCACAAAAAAAAAATATGAACAACAACAAAAAATAAGTAAATACACTTTAGGAACTTCTTTAAACAAATTTTTTCCCATACATTTTGATGGTGTACAAACATCAAATGTTGTTAATTTTTGCAAATTATTTATTTTTTTACATTTTTAATTTTTTCTATTTTTTTTTTAACACCACTTTACCACACTTGTTACCCTTTCGTGGAGATTTGTTTAACAAATTTCATAGTTGAACATAAAAAAAGTTAAAATGTAGATTACTTATATATATAAATCGATTAGGAAAAAGATGAGGCGTTTGCACTGCGCCGGTACACGTTGTTGATGAGGAGGTGATGATGGTGCTCCATTGGACACGTGCGGATCCCCTTTTTCGGTTGTGGTTATAGTTTAAATTTTGTTATTTTAAATTATTATTGTTTTTCCATATGCTTGATCTTAGGCATCTTTTACGCTGACTTTTCAACCAGCAAAGATGGGGTTTGTTGCGGAATAATTTTTTTATTTTTCTTTGGTTAGGAAAATTGTAATTTTTTTCCCTTCAAATTGTTTAACGTTATATTTATTTTTTCCCACATTTGTTAACTCGGGTTATATAAAAACGTCCGCGATGGATTTATGGTTTGTATGTAGCCGCAATGGGGCTAATAGGTTATTTCAACTTTGTTAATTTCGATGCACGTGTTTAAGCAAATTTTTCACCGGCGATCTGCACTTTGACTTCTGGGCTTTCCAGAGCGGATGTGGGCTTAAATACGTCCGTTGGGTAATCTCTTGCCTTCAGGAAATATTCAGCACTTATCCGCAGCAAAGCTTTCACCTTGAGCAGGGCTTGCTTCCCACCACGTTTTGATAGCTGCAACGATTATTCATCATTGCAACGATTATTCATCATTGCCTACCCTAGATCTACTTTTACATCGCACCCAAAAGTCTGCGATGTAAACATAACCAAAACTTGCGAGATTTGATCAACAATTGCTGATTTGTGCTACACACGTGAAATTGTTTATTAACTGCGTTTTATTAGGATGATGTTAGTATCGAATTAAATACTATTACAATACTGATGTGACGTTTTTAAAAAATAAATAATTGTTGATCAATGTTTCCGGTGTACATCCAATTAATATTGCAAGTCATCTAAGGTGTTCTTCCCCTCATTCCGCTTCAGATTGTAGATGTTGACCATCGAGTGTGCCTGGTTGACAAGGGCCTGCAATTGAAGAAGCATTGGCTCCACCTCCAACATCAACTGGGGAAGATGCCCATCAGCCTTGTGTCCAATTGAACTGTCCGTCAAAATGCCCCCAAAGTTATTCTTAAAACAATCGACAAAGTTTAAGAGTAAAACGTGCTGCTTGAGAATCTTGTCTGTTTCCTCATCGTCATCCAGATTGTGATCGGAATTGTTGCCAGCATCGTTTACCTCCAAATTGCTGGAACTCTTAATGCTTTTCACGATTTCAATTGAATTCGAATTATGGGAATCATCGGGCCCATCGGACTCTGTGCCGAGATAGGAACTGGACTCTTCGCTTATATCGAACTCATCGATGTTTTTTAAAGTCTCCTGATTGCGGTCAGTCTCCTGAGAATTATCGTCTTTCGCCAGCAATTCCTTGACACGATCCGCATAACGGAGTGTGTTCAGTGTGTTCTCCACGGAGCCCATGCCCGGCGTGATCATGGCTATCATGCACAACTTGTTCTGATCGCCCCCAATAAACGAATCGCGGAGCACCTGCGTCAACTTGGAGCCGCGGAACGGCAAATGGCTCGAATGGCGACTCAAGGCGCGAATGCATTCCTTCAGCGCCAGCAGCGACTTGTTAATCTCGGCACTCTCACGACGCGTCTTCAAACTGGCCGATTGTGTATCGGCTCCACGCTCATTGCCAGCGAGATCGACAAAGGAGAACTTGCCGCACGGCTCACATTGGTCGGGCATGACCAGACCCATCTGGAAGACGCCATGCGAGCGCGACGACTTCATGTTCACGGACGTCATGCCCGAGGTGCGTGACCGATTGCCCAGCTCGATGATGGCCAACACATCCGCCTCGCTGTCAACTGGCATCTTGGTCAGGCCACAAATGACCACCTGCTGGTTACCATCCTCCAGAACACTCAGTGCCGTTTTGTTCTTCGTCAGCAAGTCACAGACCTAAATGGGTAAGAATGGTGATTACCGAGGGGCGTATAGAACTTAATCTAATACTTGAGAATTGAGATTCAATCTGCTCACCTTATTGCCGTAGATCTCAAAGTAGCTGCAGATGATATTGGCGCCCAATTTGCGATATTTGGGAGTGGCCAACTCGGCGAACACATCTCGAGCAGCCATTGCATAGATGCCGGTGGAGCAGTCCTGTTGCTTTCCCGTAAACTTGCCACCCATGGTGTGCGTCTTGCCGCTGCCAGTCTGGCCATAAGCAAAGCACGTTGCATTTCCGCCCTCGAACATGGTGCGGATGAGGGGACGAGCCGTGTGCTCATAGACCAGAGCATTGCTGCACATCTCATCGAATGTGTAGTCGAAACGAAACTTGTGATGCTCCAGGATTTTGGTCAAGTCCACTCGATTGCGCAGCTCGTGCACAATCAGCGTATCACGAGTGGACACCGAGATGTTGTCCACCGACTTGGCCTTCAGCTCCTTCAGACTCATCGGACGCTTCCGCACACAGACGGTGATCTGTTGGACGCGAGCACAACGCGAACTCAGCTGGCGCAGCGGATTGAGCACTAACTGCTTGCGATAGGTGCGCACCATGAGTGCGACCTCCCAGTTGGGATTACCGGGATCCTTGCTCATCAGCTCGTCCTTCTCCTTTCGCTGCTCATCGTGCACGGCGCGTCGCTGCTCCCGCTGCTCCTTAAGGCGCTCCACCTCGCGCACAACACTCGACGTGACTCGCGGTGTGTTCTGTGTTCTTTTGACTGGACTCACGGCCCTGCTGTAATTCAAGCCGAGATTCTCTGGCGCGGATGGTCTAACAGTAGGCTTATCCGGCTCCTGCTTGGCGGAAACCTGCTCCCGGCTACACCCCACACACTGGCTCCTCTTGTAGGGACTGTTTAGCTTCTTTTTGTACATGCTGTAATTCGTCTTCGTCTCAGTCTTGGGAACCTCCAGTTTACTCTCCATTGATTGCCGCTCTTCCTTCGCTAAACATGCATTAAGCTCCACCACCACGCTCCAGCGTACGTTCTTGCCTTTGAGCTTTCTGCCCTCAGCCCATTCAACGGTCACAGCTTGCCGGTCAGGACTCTTCTGGGTGACTCTCGCAGTTTGAGTGCATCCGTCGGATCGTCTTATATTGATCTTATCGCCAATTGCTACCTTTTCCATATAGGAGCAACTCACTTGTGTCTACAAATACTCCAGTTTTTAAAATTCTAAAAAATATATTTGAAATATTCGTGACAAACCTTACAGTTTGTCATCCGAGTGTTGAGCCAAGTTTTCCCTTTTGTCTCAGTATAAATCTGAGTGGCAATTAATGCAATGCAGTCTTGACCTGATTAAATCTACTTTTTGAACAAGCAATACTTGAATTTCCCTGACAATCTACCACAAAGAGTCAGGAAAAATGTTTTTCTATTACATTTTACAAATAGAAACTGAAGACATAGAGAAAATAAAATGATGGACTGAAACAGACAAGTTTGTGTTTTTGTCAGTAATACAGTAAATTAATAATAATTTTACAAAATATATAACTATAAATAATATGTTTTTCTCTCCAAAAGAATATAATCAAATTTAAATTCCTTTACATAATCTACAAATATTTAAAGGATTGTTTAATAATTGACAAGCTCCAAAAACATTCTTGAAAATTTTGAATTTTCTTAAAATAAATGATTATTTTCTATATAAGTTGAGTAAATCAAATTTCAGTTAGGCAGATCAAAATTAATTATTAAAGTTACTACTTCAATATATAAATACATTTTTATTAAAAATGAATTACAATATTTTGTGATCTGCTCAGTTTATAACTGTAAATGTTCTGTAAGGTGAAATTCACAATATTTTAAGAGTCTTACAGAAACTAGTTTCCCATTATAATAAATAAAAGTTTTCACTTAAGCAGACCTCACACACACACACACACACACACACGCATACACACACATTTTGTGAGCCCATCATTATTTTTTGACTTTGCTATGCAAGAGATTCTTGGGCAAAGTTGGCGTCAAGTTATGTAGTACTTGGCCCGCATTGGGCCGACTGGCAACATATACAACTGGCAGATGACATCACCTACCCCTAAGTTCACAAGTTGAAGGCAAGCAATTTTCCGGTGCTTACCAGATGCAGATGCAGATCAGATATGAATGCAGCAGGCATCTGCATCTGCATCTTTTGGGAGCAAATGCCGTAGGCGAAACTCTTAAAAGTTTAGTTTTAATTAAAGGAAATTTGCGTGCGTGGCACTTGATTTGTAGTGTTTCCGAGTTGCAGCAGTGGATGAGGGGTCGTCGAGAGGGGATAGAGCAACCCTCATAAAATATAAATATAATTGAAATTATAAATTGCAATTGCCATAGGACATTGCTGTTGCTGATGCGGGCGTCTTTACTGCATCTGGTCTACGGATTCTACTGGTTTCTTCCTCTTCTTCTTCATCTTCTCCTTCTTCTTCTCCTGCCAACACGTTGCTGTTCTACGTAATTAGAAGCAAATGCAAATTTACACGTCGAGGGTCTCGGCGATGACGGAAGTCATTGAAAGCGCCGAAGTGTTCAGAGAGGCATTGTGGTAGTGTGCCTTGCCTAGTTTAGTGCAATAGCAAGAGGGGAAAGGGGTTGGTGGTTGTCTGATGGCAGCAGCGGTGATTGTGGCAGGAAGTTGGCAGCAGGCAACTCTGCCGTATGTGTCTATGAGTGTGTGTGTGTGTGTGTGTGTGTGTGTGTAGATACATATAATGAGAAAAGTTTTAGAGGTGTCTGAATGGTTGCCGGATGTGTTGATAGGTTACCTTAGCAAGCATCGCAAGGTGAAACCATTTCCGCTTACAAGCAGAGAAGCACTTCTAACGGATTACGAAATGCCACTGAATTATGGGAATACACTTCTTTCTTTTTTTAATGTACATACTCAGATCTGAAGATGAGCTAAGTTAATAACTGTGGCAGAACGTTTTTTACTATCATTCATTGGGTGTCTTTTTGGATGTGAGTTTTGGAGTTGGAGTCGTAGTTGGTTGATGTTTCTCTTATCAAATCAGTAATCCTTTACTGTGCGTAACGATTATAATCAATAGTGTAAGTAAAAGAAAAATGTTAGAAAAAACAATAACTCTAAGCAACTTTACCCTCTTTTTCAGCCAATTAAATATCGGTCTGAATTCATTTATTTATTATTATTACTGTTATGTTTCTTGAGTTCTTAAAATATTAAAAAAAATTTATTTTGATACAAACTAACTTTGTAAGTTTCCAATTATAATAGGAATATTACTTATTACGCATATAAATCATGCCAGTTAATTGGCTAAAAAATTGGCATTTGGTATTGACCTTAAATTGTAGTCTAAAGCTTATTGCAGTCTTTGGTGATTTGGAGCTTATTTAAGAAATTAAAAAAGATTCGCCTGCAGCGGCTGCACTTGCTGCTGTTGCTAATGACCACAGCCAGCTCCAATTTGCTAATGCTGCAGTTGTCCTGGAACTGATGAGTCCTTTTAACAGATCGACCAACGTTTGTTGTTGCTTCCATCTGCTGCTGACCACCTTCAGTTGACTGCTGCTTCTGCTGCGAATATTGTTTCTGGACTAATCCACTTCTGCCTACAAGTGGACTGTGTGTCTGAAATGAATCCTTCTGCTTCTGCTTTTGCTGTTGCTACAGCCTTCTTTTTCCATCCAATGCTAACCTGGTTGCTGTTCGTCCACGAAATTACAAATCCAAATTGGTCTGGTCTCCTAACCAAAATATTTAGAGCTATAAAGTTAAGCTGTTAAGAGCATGATAAACAAACAGAGAATAAATTATTAAAGATACATTTAATTTTCCAAATCAGCAACATTATAGGCTCTTTATAAATAAATACAAAAAAAAATATACATACCAGCATAACCTTTCAAATATTTATAAAATGTATGCTAAATATGAAATTTGGTTTTAATTAGTTAATTAGCGTTGCTTCTAAATAGTTGTGGCCAAAAAATAGATGCAAAATATTCCAGCAGTTCATTTTAAAATAATCACAATGAGCTTTTAGAGATGCAATGCTTTGAATAGTGTTAGACGACATTAAGTATCTCCTTATATATATTTATAAGCACTATGTTTCTACACTCTATTTTTATATGCTATTTTATGCACTTCATTCACGCCAAATTAATTACCACAAAGCTATTTATCAACACTGGCGAGATAAACCACAGATAAAATCCGCGTCGTCTGTGGACGGGTGACAAATCGTCGAGTTTCTGGCATGAGTGGGTGTTGGGCACGGGGCACGGGGCACGGGCACGGGGCATGGAACATGGGGCACGTGGAATGAGGCAAACCCCAAGAGTTAATTTAGTGTATTAAAAGTAGCCGCAGCAATAAGTTGTAATGGGCATTGTGATAGACATCAGTGTGGAGCTTTCAAGTGTAAAATGTTCGAAATGTTTTGGTTTTGCAAATGGAAAAGGATAATGGGGAACGGAGAACGTAGAACGGGGAACGGGGAACGGGGAACGGGAAATGAAAATGAAATTGTCATTTGAAGGACGCCTTAAGTTTTAACTGATGGGCAACAAGTGGAAACAAATAAGATTGCAAAAGTAATTAAAATTGCCAGCCTCTTGTCATTATATTGGTCCAACGGCATCGAATCGGATAAAGGATGTGCCGCAACAAAAGTTTCATATTTCCCCAACACATTTCAGCAGCTGCTCGTCTTGTTAACGCCACCTATAACGGTAATACACTTGAGCGATTCGAAATGATTAGAAAGCAGATATATCTCTCTGGCAACTCAGAACGACACACACACACACACACACACACACATTCCCATTTGCATCGTCTATCGCCTATTGATGTCGTTGCCACTTAGATGAATTTCTTTCGCGACGCATCAGTAAAAACAACCACAAGTAAATGAGTTCTGATATTGACATGAATTATGCGCCTCAGTGACCCCACAAATACGGGGCGTTATATATATTTATATATAAATATGTGTGTGTGTGTGTGTGTGTACGTATTTGCGGATAAGCTTGAGTATGTGGGCGTTCGCTGTGTGCTTGTTAAATTAAGTTCTCAATTTTAATGAGTACTTTTGTGCGGCAGGCGACACTTGTTTGATGCCGCAATGAATAATCAGATCAATTATTATAATTTGTGTCATCTTAGAATGTGGTTAGTATATTTTAAAATACTCTCTGTGTCATAATAACTATATTTAATTTGTATAATCTAAAAATACTGTCAGTGCAATATGCTCTAATATGCTCTTCCTAAACTTAAATATTTGTCTGAAATAATTCCATAGAAATTATACAGTTTATTAACAAACCTATAAGGAAACAATAAAATCATATTTTCTTTTTCTCATTTTCGTAACAGTTTTTTACAACTCCTGCTTTGCCAGCCCTCTATCGGGGAATGGCGCAGTTGTTTTAAGGGACATATAGTTCGTACACCAATCAGTTCACAATTATACTGCCTACTTTAGCAAGTACAAGAACCCCTGCTTGCTTGTAGAATTTTTAGTGATTTTAAAATTGGTTGCATATAATTTTTAGAGTTCTGAGTTCCTTCTAAGTATCAAAGTCGAATATTTAAATATAATTTAATAATCGATGGCAAACTATTTTGCATTGCCTTCTAGTTAGTCCTAGAAGAGAAATTTTGGAATAAAGTCCGATAGAGATAGTTTTTGTGATGTTACAACATGTCTTTCGAAAATCTGCAACAGTTTTATTCTCGTCTCCTGGGCCCCTAAAAGGTCTTTTAAATGTTAAGTAATTTGTAATGAGCAGAATTTTTAATATTGTCAATTATAAATAATTAATAATTAAAAAACTGCAACACATTATGGTTTGAAAAGATATATGGAATAATTGAACCAAAGCTTTTACATGTATTTAATATGTATTGTTTTGTTTATTATTTGTTCTTTCAATTTCTCGAAGTAATTAACAAAATAACAAGAACAACTGGTTTTTAGAATATAAATTTGTTTTGTTTTGTATGTTTTCACCACTTTTATAGCTCGGTGGTTGCCACGCCCCAGTATTTGCGCATGCGACTCTCATGCTCGCTGTAGCCGTCCTCATCGAGTTCCTCCTCATCGAGAATATTGTGATCTCTCTCCTGGGTAACAGTAAAATCATATTCCAAGTTGCAGGGCATGCGACGCTGCAGCGATCCAAAGTAGGCCGCATGGGGGCCACCACCCAATTTGGCATAGGCATCGCGTGTCTTCGCATCGAAAAGATTGTAGCCATAGCTGGGCGACTGCTGGAAGGATCGCATGCTGCCGAAGTGTTCGGCGGGGAGCTGCTTCATCTGCTGGTAGGCGCCCAAAGGCAACTGTGGCGTGCTGCTCGAGATAAACTTGTTGGTCACATTTCTAATCAGATTCGACTTCAGATCGTTGCAGTCGGTAGCTGTGAGATTGACTGCAGGAAGCCGCTGCTTGGAAAATGATTTGGATATGGTGTTTAGCTCCTTGTCGAAGAGCAGCTGGGTGTTCTGCTCCAACATGTATTCCCAGCACTTGAATTGCTCCTCGGAAAGCACCGACTCCGTCTCGTCCAACATTTCCAGCTGTTGCTCCTCCTGCAGCACGCGAGCATGCGCCAAAATGAACTCATCCTTTGCCACAGTAGCCACATCACTCTCATCGAAATCTTTTTTCAGCAACTCCGGATTGCTTTGTCCACTAGGCGAACTGCGGCCCACGAGTAGCTCCTGCTCCAAGTTGCGATGCCGGCACGCATTGCTCCTATCGCAACAGGTGCGTTTGCTCACCGATAAAAGGGGCGGCTGAGGGGAGATGAGCGCTGGTTTCTTTCTCACACTCTGCTTGAGTTCCCGAATGAGATGATCCACATCGGTGCTCAGGTGACTGAAGCGTATGACAATCACACTCAGATTCGCAGTGGCTCCGAAGCTCTCTGCAATCTCCACCAGCCGCTTGGCCGCAAGCAGCGCGTTCTCCTCCTTGCGTATCTCTCGAGCTGCACGCCCAATGTCCATGACAGACCACAGCTGATCATTTCCCAGCACCAGATACTCATCGTCGTTGCTCAGCGTTACCTAAGATGACAAGATATAATATTAATAGTATGTTGAAATAATATTAATTATTATTAATTAGTCTAAATCGATTAAGTTTAGCAAAATATTGTACGATTTTTTTTTAGAATGGGTAATATTTAAATTATAAAGCAAAAACAGAGCATCCAAGAAAGAAATTTGTGGCAATTTTGCTGGGCAGAGGCACCAGGTAAGATATGCCAAATTTTTGAAGACAATATTTAAGCATGTAAATTCCTTGGAGAAGTACAGGAATTTTTCATTTGAATAAGCTCCCAATATTATTATGAATAATATTTGCATTTTAACTACGTTAATCTTAAAGTTTTGTACTTATTACGATCTATAAAATGAAAGTAAAAATTATGTAAATAATATTCCTATCTATCCGAACATCCATATCTATAATCATAATAATGTAATCTTGTCGTGTATCTCAATAGTGCTCACCTCTAGCAGTTGCGGATCAGGCAGGGTTTGAGTTTGAGCCCGCCTATGGCTGTCGCAGTGGGATTCGGACTCTGTCAGGCGCAGGTGGGTTGTGCGTCGTACCAGATACGCATCAAAGTGGCCAGTGTGCACCAGACGGAGGACATAACGTTTCGATTTGAGGGCACGCACCTTAGCGGGCTGGCGGATCAGGTGGATGAGTGTGGCGCTGCTGAGGCAACCGCCGCACTGTCGCTGCGCCGCCAGCAGGGTGTACTTCAGATAGTCGTTGAGGGGCGACTCCTTCAGCGTTTGCTCCTGCTTCAAGAGGCTTGGCACCAGCTGGGTCATCTGCTGCGCCAGACGCACATCGCCCTCCGACTTGAACATGCCGAACAGCGCTTCATCCGCATTGTTGAAGTGCCCCGCACGCAACTGGCTCACCAGCAGTTTGCGCAGATTGCCTGGCGACTCGGCAAAGCCCAGGGACCAGGGTGTCACTTTGGTCTTGTACGGTGATTTGTTAAGCTCCACGGGTGAACGCCTTGTACTAGTGGGCAACGCAGCGCGATTGTTGCCCGAGACATCGACTAGGCTCCAGACGCGCTGGCTCTGCATCTGGCAAGCCTTCAGTTGCTGCTCATCCACTTGCAACTGCTGATTGGCGGAGAGATCCAAGTACTTCAGATTGCGTGATGGTACCAGCGACAGCAGATTAATGCGATCCAGATGATTGTGTGCCAAATCCAGTATCCTCAAGTTGTTCAGCTTGGCCAGCTGCGGGGTGCTCAACAGCAGATTATTGCAGCAGCGCAGCACCTTCAGCTTACTCAAGGTGGCCACCTGATCAGGCAGCTGTTGCAACATGTTGCCCGACAAGACCAGCACCTCCAGTTCTGGCCAGTTGCGCACACACTCCGCGGGCAGCACACCGATGCGATTGTGGGCGAGGCGCAACACCTTCAACCTGCCCGCATGCAACAGTGGCTCGAAGATGTTGTCGTTCAGCTGGTTGCCCGTCAAGCAGAGCTCCTCGAGTGCCGCATTGTTGTTCTGCTCGTAGCGTGGCAGCTGCGACAACCGATTGCACGAGGCATTCAACGCGCTCAACTGCGAGTTGGTCACAGTGAAAAAGTTCTCGGGCAACCGTTGCAGCTCGTTGCTCTGCAGCTGCAACTGCGTCACGCTGCAGAAGGCCTCCGGCAGATTGTCTAACTGCTGCAGCGCATTGTACGCGAGGTTGAGGGAGCGCAGGCAGCTGATGCGATAATTCCTCAACAGCTCCTTAATGTGACTCAGATGATTATGCGGGGCAGCGAGTGTGCTCAATGCCACACAGCCACCAATCCACTGGGGCAACGTGCTGAAGTAATTGTCCGAAATGTCTATGTGCAGCAACTTCAAAGGCACCGTTTTTGATATCGAAATGCTCTGCAGACCTTCAAAATATAGAAACAAATAGTATTTCAAAATATTTCAATTTTAGAAATGACTCTAAGGGGAGATTAGTTAGATGCTAATGGAGTAACTCACTCTTCCTAGAATCATCTTTAACTTTGCAAATTTCAATGCAATACAAATTTAAATTGAATGTTTGAGCCAAATCGTGAGTTCAACTATATAAAAAACAGCTTTACTTAATCTCCATTTGAAGAAGATAATCTCATTATAAAATAGTTAATTTTTTTTTAAAGTTGCCTTAGAAAACAACGCTTTTTAAACTGCTCGTCTAAAATAATTGTAGATTTTTTTAAATACTTTAAACATAAAAGTGATTTTCTTATTTTTATAGAATGAAGTTTCAAGCTCCGCAGCTGACTGAATGGGAAAAAAAACGGTCAGCAAAGAATTAACAATTTGAACGACTTAAAATTGGTCAGAAATTCAATAGATTTCAATAGATTTAAAATCTGCGTACCCCTGAAAAAAACTACTTTACTTACAGTTGTGATCCGCTACGAGGGTCTGCAGATTGGTACCATTTATAATGAGCTCTATTAACTTGTTGCGACTACATTTCAATGTTTCCAGTTGGGCCAACGTACTCAGATCCAATACCTCCATTTCATTTTCGCACACCTCCAGTTGGGTCAAGTACTAAAAAAGCAAGAGAATTCGAAATTGTAATATGAATAAATATAATTTAATTTTCTAATTAATATATGCTTACATTATAATTGCCAATCAAAATGCTGCCGCATAATTGGTTGCCCTTCAAGCTGAGTTTCTTCAATGGGGGACTGTCATTTGTGCTCCCTTCTGGCTTCTGGCCAACGATGGAGCCGTGCTTGATGGTCAACTCGGAGGCGCCTTGGCTATCGTTAATGTTACTGTTGTTGTTGTTGTTGTTGCGGTTGTTGCTGTTGTTGCGGTTGTTGCTGTTGTTGTTGTTGTTATTGCTTTTCTCGTTGGCAGTACTGACCGTAACTTTTAATTTCGATTTGTTTACCTCAGTCGTTTTCTTTACGGCCTTAAGCATTGTTTGTCTACGTTTCGTTTTCCCTTAACACTCGACGGGGGCGGAGGAGGTGTCCGGAAGGCAACAACTTACCACACTGCATGCATGAACGAACACGCTGAGCCAGAACGGCCAAAAACTTACTGCATACACAGGTAAAATTTATGTTAAAACCAAACAACAATTATGAACAAATCATATTTGAGTTGATAAACCAATAAACGGATATTTTCACACATATCAACACATTTCGAAATTGACTTAATTCGCAATCGGTTTTTAAGCAATCGTTTAACCTGTTACAATTTTGGGTATTTAAAACAGCGGATATCTTCAATCTTCTTCTTGAACACAACAATCTACACCGGATCCAGGTCTATGCACAACTGAAGACTACTTGCCGTTACAACAATCCCAAACTGATACGCTTCAGAGAACTCCTCAGTTGCCTTTGCTCTTGTTGGAGTTGCTGTTGCTATTGCTCCCTCCATGTGGGCATACATAAATACATAGATATAAATATACATACATACATACATACATGTATGTTTTTCCATGGGTTCGTTGCAATACTACTTAACTGCCTCCAAGCAGCTTTTGGATGGTGTGTGCCATACGAGATCTCTGGCGCAACCATTATTTCTCACTTTTATCCAACTGAGTATCAGAAATACAGTACACATTCCCTATAATCAAAAAATAATTCGCATAATAATACAATATGTGGCATTGAATGTATAAATATATATAAATATATATTCATATATTTTACGAAAAATTTAAGAAACGAGACGGGAGAAGTTTTATTTAATTTAAAGCACTTTTTCATAAGTAAGGCTTATATCGAATCTCAATCCTATGAAACCCTCTTCTGAATTTAATATATTGAGTTTTTGGAAAAAATTTGACCGAAACTTTTATTTATGAAACAAAGTTTTAAAATGGATTTGTTATTGTTCTTAGGCTCAATTTAAAAGTTGATCAACAGCTTCAACTTTCAGTGGGATAGTTTTCACTGTACTTTAAAAGGGGTGCTCTCTAAAAAAAAACGTAGATGATCCGCACTAGTCGGAGAATGTTTCTGTATGTAGTTTAAAGGTATACTCTGCATGGAGTTACTCTCTGCAGAGCGCGAACTCTAGATCCATACTCACCATGCACTATTTGTCTCGGAATACTTATACATAATTATAATCTTTACAAATACAAATATTCCCACTTTAAATTGACTCAATTCGGCAGTAAATGGAGCACCTATTAGTTTATACATACTATGTATATATATATATATATATATATATATATATAGTGTACGTATTCTGATTATCAATGTTATTTTTAGATGTGTAGATATAAAAAACAGTTATTTTGTGGCTTTGTGTTTTTTTACACGAATTTAAGAAACAATTTGTTTTATTTTTCATTGAAATATAATAATCGTTTGTCATGCACTTAGCATACGCATTAGCAGAAACTCTTTAATAATGTATTTCATTTCATTACAATATTGTTTTTTTTTTCTATTTTCTTTTTTATATTTTTTGTTTCCATAAAAAAGGCAACAACGTTTTTACATAACGTAACCAAAAAAACGCAGGCAATTAAGTTCTAACTGTGGGCGAGTTTGGAGTGATCTTTACCATTACATAAATCTCAACTTGGCCATATAACTATATTAGTACACATATATAAATGCACACACATATATGTGTACATACATATATGCATATGTTTATTCGTACGTATGTTTTGTATTACTTATGGTCAAGTACGAGGTTATAATAAGAGGAAAAAAAATAAATTGAGTTTTATACAAAACGTACGGCATATTCAAGTATTTGTAGGGTGTGTGTTTCTGGATATATATAATAATAATCTATATAATACAATGTAAAAACCAATGATAAAATCAGATTAAATCAAGGAGCAGCAAAATAAATAGTTACTAGTAAGAAAAAATTAGTTATAATTAGATTAATAGTTAAAGTTAACTAAGCACATTTCTCTCTCTTTTTCTTACACTCTCTCAACATTGAGTGAGTGTGTGTATGTCTGTGTGTGTGTGTGTGTGTGTGTGCTACTACTCAATTTGTTTATACACATTTTATATTTATTTGTTTTTTTTTGTTTATTTTTTTTGTGGTATTTGCTAATGTTTTATTTTAATGCTACTTTTTGTTTCTGCTTATCTTTCTTGTTTTTGCATTTATTCATATATTTGTTTTTTTCTTGCCTTAAATTATAGTTTTTTCATACAAATACGCACTCAATATATTTTTTGCTTTTTTTTCTTTTGCAATACGGATGCGCTACTCGAATTGCGAGAAGTCCTTTTGCTATTTTAATTTTGTAACCTTACAAATTTCATTAAGTTTTAATAGTTGCTACATTTATCATTTGCTTCTGCTAGTAAATTGTTACTTGCTTCGTTTTTCTGTTTGTCTATTGCTCTTTTTGCATACAACTTAGATGGTATAAGTATTCATTCTTGGGTAGGGGGCGCATGACACAAAAGATATAATATTTTTTATATTAATATGTATATATATATATATATATATATATATATATATATATATATATATATATATATATAACTATACATATAACTACAGTTACTGTCTGCAAATTTGCCCTGCGGTGTGCAAGGTTTGTTAATTTTGTTTTTTGAATAGGCGACTTGTTCTGGCTAACGCAATTTTGCAAAATTGGGCTTAAACAACTAAGAGACGTGGCTAAGGCGTGAAATTTGATTTCCCGCACTTTTACAAACGTTTATAAATGTTAAATTGTGTACGTAGTTAATAATTATAATAAGTGTTAATTATGTATCAATTATTTATATATATAAATGTAGTATATCATATACATATATGTAAATATATATATATATATTATATGTTTATTATACATGGCCTATTTGCCCATGCTGGTCAATGCAGCTGTTGCCGCCGTTGGAGTTGTCGCTGGCACATTCTTGAGCATAGTGCCCACATCCTTGTGCCCCTCGATAAGGCCATCGATGCTGTTGCTACTGTTTGTCTGGTTGTAGTCCAGCTTGTAATTGGCACTGCGCGTCACATCCTCCATGGACGCCTCCTGGCACTCCCGTCCGGTGTGCGTCTGTGAGCCGCAATTGTAGCAGGAGATGATCTTCTGGGCCACAGCACTGCTCGCTCCAGTTATGGGGCAGACACTTAACGTGCTATACGGCGTTGCTGTTGCCAACAATTGCTGTTGCTGCTGTTGCTGTTGCTGCTGCTGCTGTGACGTAGGCGTTTGTGTTTGCACTGTTACCGTATTCGTACTGACAACGGGCGCCGTGTTGCGCCCAATTTGCCCGGCTGGCACAGCTGTGGGCGCCCCTGTTGGCGTAGCGGTAACGGGTACGGGCGGATAGGCCAATCCGGCATGATATGCCGGATACATCAGTTCCCCGTTGTGTGGCGGCAAGGTAAAACGAAACGAGCCGTGCAACGTATGCGCCGGTGGCGGCGCATGATGAGCCTTTATCAACGTAGGCGGCGGACCACGCCCACTTGCCGTATGATATGGATATGTGGCCGCATTGTAAGCAGTCGCCGGTTGTTGTTGCTGTTGCTGCTGCTGTTGTTGTTGCTGTTGCTGCGGCTGTAGCATAACCGTTGTCGTGGGCACTGTTACTGCAGATGGACTAATTAGCAGCGCTTGCTGCTGCTGCTGCTGCTGCTGCTGTTGTTGTTGCAAGGTCTGAGCGTCGCTTTGATTGCTTGTCGTATATATTTGCTGATAGCTCTTCTCCACACCATTGCGTCCATTTAAGCGATGCTGCAGACTTAGCTGTTGCTTGCTAAGATGATGTTTTTGCTGCTGCTGTTGCTGTTGCTGTTGATGATAATTGGGCACAATGCCTACTGTATGATTGGTAAGCGGCGTTGGCGTTTCCGGTGGCGTTGTCTCTCCACAAGAACCATTCGAGCAGCCCGACTCGCTGCTGGTCGTTGCGGCACTTTTACTCGAATTGATTATCCTCGTCGCAGCGCTTCCATCGTCACTTATATGCATATTATGCATCGTCTGGGCAAGTGTGCTCGTCTTAATGTAGTTGTTCATCTGATAATGCTGCTGTTGCTGCTGTTGTGATTCCTGACTTACCGGCGACGGTTGCTGCTGCTGGTGTGCGGAGGGCATGTAGGCATTCGCAGTGATACGCTGCTGTGCCCCACGGGTATAACTTGCGTTGCGTATAATACTGGACAGGCTGGCACCGCTTGTGTTGCCCCCGCCGTCGCTGATGTTCTGCAAGAATCATAAGGACATGGATTTAATTAGACACATATCCATTTATGCTGGGACAGAAAGTGCTTATACCCAGGCAAGAATAAGTAAAGGAACAATCATTTCAATTAGTAATTTTCAACAAAATTTTCATTTAAATACGCAGCACAACCAAGTTAAGTATGTGATAATGCTTCTTACAGATTGAAAGAAACTTAAAAACTTTTTACTATTTCATGTTACAATTGCCAACAGAAATATAGATTTGCTTTTGAATAAATAATTCCCTTAGCTGTAACTTAATTGCAATCTGAAAGAGGATATATTTTCCCGCCTTCCTAAAAGAAAGGAATTTTTCTTATCTGGTAACAATTTAAAAATAACCCCGAAAGCAGATTAAATCTGGTCATCTGACAATTTTTAAGCATTGGCTTTCCTTAGACAGCAATACTTCCTGGCTAATAAAATATATTTATTGAATGTTTCCGAATGACTTCTGTATCACAATTTTTAAAATAAACCGGGCTGTTGATCTGCTTTTGAACCTACCTCGTCGAAATGCTTAACGTGCTGTGACGTCATATTAGCGTCTACGGACGTTGATGTAGGTGGCGGCGGTGGCGTTGTCTCCACGGATGGTCGACGAGCGTTTTTGGCGCTGCCTGCCAAACGCTGTGGCAAGCTGCGCATTTGTAACTGTTGTTGTTGCTGCTGCTGTTGCAATGGAACGCTGCCGCCGCGATCCCGCTGCGGACTGGTGGTGCGACTGCTCGATGGTGATGACTGCTGACTGCTTAGCATCGGCGAGCTGGCTTGTGGCGGTGGCACCTGGTGCTCCAGGCTCTGTGGCGCCTGCTGCTGAGGCGGCGGCACTGCATACATGTTGCGCATGGACCAGGCGTTCGCAGCCGCAATGGCATTTGTGTCCGCTGGAATGGTGATGTTGGATTGCATCAGATGTTGCATGCCGTCGACTTCAGAGCCCGGTGGCATAAGCTACAAGTACAGATGTAAATATAAGTGAATGATTTAGAACGTTAGGGAAACGAACAAATACATATTAAGCAAGCCAAGAATATATTTTCTTAAGTTTATTTTTAAATAAATTATTAAATGAAGATAGATCTAATTGTTGAATTAAAAAATAATTCTGCAATGCAAATTTTCATGTTAAATTACATAAAAATAAACAAAAAATTTGTTTATGATGAAGATCTTACCTTTGTCCAAGGCTGTGGAAACATCATTGGCGTTGCTACCTGCTGCGTTTGCATTAATTGAACCATGGGATGATGAAAAGGCGGTGGTGGTTGCTGCTGTTGTTGTTGTTGCTGTTGTTGCTGTTGTTGCTGTTGCTGCTGTTGTTGCTGTTGCTGCTGTTGCTGTTGCTGCTGATGCAGCAAGTGTTGTTGATGCTGCGCCGGCTGTGGCTGTGGCTGTGGCTGTTGCAGCAGCTGTTGTTGTTGTTGCTGCTGCTGCTGGTTTATGATTTGTGTTTCCTTGATTTTGGCCAGAATCTCAGCACATTTGGTGTTCTGATGGTATGAGAACACCGGGTGCCTAGCCGCCATTGTATAGACAAGCAAGAGTTCCAAGAACGCATCCTGATCGTTAATGCATGCGAAATCGCGTTCGCCCCAACATTCGAGGGTGCGAAAAATTTCGCTAACGCAATTGCGATTGCAGGCACGAATCAGAGCTAAATACAACGCCATTTTGCGGCGTATCTTTTTATCAGTCGGCTCTCCTTTCTGGCAGTTGTACATGTCGGCAGCTAGATCCTGTGGATTATTCGCGCGCAACTCCATGCCGCGCAACTCAGGCGAATCACGTCTGCCAAGATCTTCGAGGCATGTGCCCAAAAAGCGCAGCTCGAACGGCAAACATGCCTCGAACAATGAACACATGGTATCGATGCGATTGTAGCTCTCCAGAGTCTTAAACCACTGCAGGACGTCTTTTGGACAAATCATTTCCAATTTTGTTGTGGCACGCACGCATCTACTAACTAAAGTCGAGCCTGGAGTGTTTATATTGATGTATTTATGTTTGTCTCTGTATATGTGTAAGTGTATGTGTGTGTTTGTGTTTGCTTTGTGTGTGTGTGTGTGTTTGCTTATGTATATAGTCGGTGTATAGTGGCTGCTGCTCTAGTTACGTGTGGTGGGTGCAAAAACCACAACAACAACAACAACAACAATACACTAAAATGTCGTCTTTTATTGAGAGGCAGCAGCTGCTCTGTTGCTCCACTCTCCACTCGCTTCTCTTCTCTCTGTGCTCGTTGCTGTGGCGGCAACTAATTAACTTTTACGCACGTTTTTTCTATATTTTTCTGCTGTTTCGCTTTTGTTTTTCACTATTCCTTCTGTATTTTTTTTTGCTTCACAAAGACGTCGATTGCTGGTGGTGGTGCTGCTGCTGCCCACTACTAGTTGTCGCATACATTTGCGGGCGCTGCTGCACCAATGTGGCCAGAGAGACTCCACACAAAAATCTACTCGCTACTTAAGTTGACTCGACTACTCGTCGCTGGCGCAGTTGGCTGTGGCTGTGGCTGCTGCTGCTTACTTGCATGTAGTTTTTCCTCGTTTAATACACGCTCACTGCACACACTCTTTTAATATTTATGCGATAAGAGCTTTAGCAAATTCATACTTTCATGCATTTGCATACACTTTGCATATTAATTGCCCTTGTGTGTTTTCACAAATTTTTTACTTTCTGCTCCAAGAATAATGCAACTACATAGGGTTGTTGATATTGCAAAGATGTATCGATGGCTTATAATTTTCGATACGTATCTTTATTATCAGCGTGCGTAACTATCGATAATTCTATTCTACCACAAACTATATTTTTGCTTTTAACTAATTACTATTATTTACACAGAATACTAGATTTAGCACAGATTTATGCCAAAGTCAATGCATATATTTTTGCTTGCAAAAAATAAGGCCCTGATATTTATCGGTTAAGCGCTACAAATTTTACTTTTGTTGTTAGACAACACTCGCCAAGCACACCTTACGGCGTATCGTATTAATGTGCCGTTTTTGCGATATTTCACGAAGTGATAATTGCAATGACTGCCTCAAAATTTAAATTGAATTTTCCAATAATACAACAATGGTAAAAAAAAGTCGCATAATTTATTGGTCTGAATTTAAGATATTCAAGATTTAGTGGCAGTGAATGTTACAGAATTTTTAAAATTTTATTTTATTATGATTTTTAATTCATTAGCGACACAACTATGTATTAATGTATAAGAATAAACTGCAGCGTATGCTTAGAAACCATCCTCATCATCTTCTGCCATTTCCTTGGCCAGCTCCAAGTCCTGTTGCTCACGCTCGCGTCTCTCTTCGGCGCTCTCCAAGTCCTTGCCATAGGACTTGGGCGGATATCGCATTGCCTTGACACTCTGATTGTGCAGATTAAGGCAGAATGAGATGCGCTCATGGAACGCCAATTGTGGCTCACGGGTGCTATATATATCAGTGCTCTCCTTGCTACGCATATAGTTCTGTGCCGGATCCAAAGTCGCCTCAATGACACCATCGCGGATAGCTTTCGAGACAATAAACTCGGCATCTTCCGCTGAGTCCAACACCAAACGCTTAGCGATGTCCTTCGGCGATATGCGGGAATAGGAGAGTCCAATAGATCGTATTGCAGTCTTGATCACATTGTGTCGCAGCCGAATAATTAAAGTGAATGTGTGATCCATTTGGAACTTGGGTCCGAACTGCGCGACAACATCACCGAAACGCTTTAGATTTCCCAAGCGCACAGCTTGCGTGAGTTGGAAATACGGTGTCAGGGATTGACGCAGCCCACCCTGGCGGAACAACACACGCTCCGGTATGTTTCCCAGCAACAGCTCCACCACAATTATTAATTTCTGCACTGTTTGGCGAAAGCCAATAGCAGCATGTTGTGGCGACTTACGCAGAGCCTGTACGAGATGCTTGTGGGCATCACTGTACTCCAGCTTGGCGGCCTTTATGCGACCCAAGTAGTAAAGGAAACGTGCCCACTCATTATTGCTGGCGGACTCCGGATAGACAGACTTCTTGACCAGCTTGTCGGCTTGATCGTACAGCGCATAGTGAAGGTAGTTGCGCAGCAGGCAATTGAGGAGAACAGCCTGGCCCTCATAATCGTTCCGCAGCGTGGCGGTGCGAAGCCGGGCGTGCAGAAAGGGCCTAATTCCCTCCAGTCCGTTGTTCAGTTCAGCGACGCGTGAATAATAGAAATACGATTTGGCACCTATCAGATCCAATGTGCGACGATTCTGTATGGATATCTTGGACATGAGTGCATCCGAGCAAGCGCCAGCACGCTGCAAATCGCCGGCATCGATCAACTTGACCAGCAGCAGCAAATAGAAATAGGCATCCACCTCGGCAATGGGCGCCTTTGTGGCCACTTGCTTTTTGGCCACATCGGGCAACTCAGTGGCATCTTTCTCCAGGGCGGGTGTTAACGCCACGGCGCCCTCGCGCTCTGCGCCAACTGGATAAATGGATTGCGCTAAGTTGCGGAAGACGACGCCGTTCAGCTTGCGGCGGGTGTTGGGCAAATTGCGCAGCACACGCAAAATAAAGCTGAGGAAAGATTGTCAAGTTATTTAAATGGAATGCAGTCAAAAGGTTATTTGGTCAATGGAAGAAGAGCACGAATTACTTTCATATATAATATACATATTTATAATAAATATTGGCATTAACATGGGAACCGAAGCATTCTAACTATCCAATGACCACTTTTATCGTTATTACTGTTATATTTGTCCACTCACCGCGATTCCTTGGAGGCGACAGACTTTTCAATCTGACGAATTTGCTCGCGTATTTCTTGAACGGCGGCGAGATCTTGATTTTTTTTCTCATCCGCCAACGTTTCAGCCGTATTGTCCACCTCCATTTCTACGTCGTGTGTTGCAACATCAGCAGTGTTTGTCATTTTTCAATCACTTTCAATTTGCGTTTCTCTACTGTTTATGTTTTAAATCGTTTTTCACAGAAATCGGCCTCCAAAATTGCCAAGTAATGCCAGGTTCTAGAGATGAGTGATTATTCCGAAATACGATTTAATCGTGAGGCACTTTTCGATATCTTACTGTAAACATTCGTTAACATAACATGATCTCTTCTTCTTCTTTTCTACACAGCCCGCTCATCAGCTGTTTAACACACTAAACGTTATGCGATTTCATAGCAATGTATTACAAAATTAAACAGGTTTAACGATCAATTATTGAATAGTGAATAAAAAAATAAATATATAAATATGTTACGTAGCAGACATGTTATGCGTCAGTTGCAGCTGCCACTACAGCGTGCCTACTCAACAGGTAATAATTCTCCCGGGGGCAAAGATATTGAGGATCCACATCCAATTCGTCGAACTTTCCGACTGCTTGGAAATGATATGCTTAAAATCAAGGAGTTCTTTTTGCCGACTGCTGACAAATTTGAAGATGTCCGCAAACCTATTACAACACAAAGCAAATTCAAATTTGAAGGCGACAAGAGACTCAGCCTCGAATTCCAGACTCACTGTGATGTCCTGATTGTTGGAGGTGGTGGTATCGGCAGCTCCATTGCCTTCTGGCTCAAGGAAAAAGCGCGCAATGGCCTCAATGTGGTTGTTGTTGAAAAGGACGAAAACGTCAGTTACCGTTGGGTTGTCAAAGATCACTGCTAAATATATTCTTTCACCTCCAGTATACGAGATCCGCCACGCGGGTGTCCCTTGGTGAACTGACACAGCAGTTCTCGCTTCCCGAAAACATACAGATGTCACTATTTGGTGCCGAATTTCTTCGCAATGCCCCGGAGCACTTTGGCACTGATATACCCATCCAATATACGCCACATGGACAACTGGTGCTCGCCGGCGAAGCAGATGCTGAAATGCTGAAACAGGCGTCACAACTGCAAAATGAGCTGGGAGCACGCAATGAGCTCCTGACCGCTGAAAAATTAGCGACACGTTTTCCGTGGATCAATAGCAAAGACGTCGCATTGGGCTGCCTTGGCCTAGAGCGGGAGGGCTGGTTCGATCCCTGGGCGCTGTTAACGAACTTAAGACGCGCTGCCCTCGGCTACGGTGGTCATTTTGTACATGGTGAAGTCATTGATTTTGTATTTAAAAATCAGGCCGACATCATTGTAACGGGCGATACCAGCATCAATGACGGCAGCTATCAGGCTCTAGACCAAGCTGTTGTACAAATGGCAGACGGTGCTAAGCGCACTATAAAGTTCGCTCTCTGCATTATCGCAGCGGGCGTCGACTCCGGAAATGTGGCCAGACTTGCACATATTGGTCGGGCCCCCGGCTTGCTGAGGGTACCATTACCCATAGACGCGCGCAAGCGGTTTATGTACGAAATTAGTGCGCAGGAACGCGATGTTCCTGGCATGGCATTGCCCATGATAGTCGACACGAATGGCACTTTTATTCGCAGGCAGGGCTTGGGTGGCCATTACATATGCGCTTACAATGGACAGTTCCATGATGATGATTCTAACTGTGAAAATATGGATTATTTTCATTCAAAGATTAAACCTGAGCTTGTCAAGCGTCTGCCCGCATTTAAAACGTCCAAAGTTGTGAATAGTTTTACCGGCACCTACGACTACAACGTGTACGATGAAAACGGCATTCTGGGCGCTCATCCGTATTACCATAATCTGTATATTGCTACCGGCTTCAGCGGGCAGGGCATCCAACAAGCGCCGGCTGTCGGTCGAGCCATCGCCGAACTTATTATGGACGGACAGTTTCGCACCTTGGATTTGTCGCGCTTGAGCTTTGATAGATTAATTGTAGACAAGCCTATGTATGAGTTTAACGCTTTAAATTAAATGGGACTTACTGCATATCAAAAAAATTGTAAATTAATAAAATAATAGACAAGCCAAAAGGTAACTGCCCATAAATTAGTCAAGCAAAATAAATTATAATCTTCATCAATTATCAAATTTCAATAAGCTTTTACCGTTTTCTATTAAAAAAAAACTTCTTAAAATATATATTAATTTAAAACACCTTTTAAATTTGATTTTACAAATAATTATTGATCACAAAGAAATAACAATTTAGACTTGTGATTGTGGACTAACACTTGAATAACAATGAGGAGAACACGTTAAATTAAATGTATTTTATTACACCAATTAATAAAAAAAGCCAACCCGAATTTTAGCTAGGAAACCCGCCAACAACACAATTACTATTTAAATTGGCCGGGTGTTGGGCCAAAAAGACCGCCGCCCTGTTTGCTAGCCGCACGCGATGGAGCAAAGCCCAACAATTTCTGGATGTTTTGGCGTATGGACATCGTGCACAAGATGTAGAGAAATATGAATGAGCAGTCGGTGTAATCATCACCAGACAGATTCCTGTGGCTCAGTCCTTGTATCCACGAGATGGGTGTGAAGGGCAGTTGAGCCACGACGCGCCCATCGAATATGCTATTGAACATGCTGAGCAAAGCGGTAAATGCGAATCCTGTGGCAAACATGGACTTCATCTTGACCAGCGACAAGTCGCGATTGTTATTTTTCAATTTCTCCTCGAAACGTTCGAGTTTCTTTTTAACCGACTTGTCCAACGAATCGCCATGTGTCTCCTTTTGGCGCTCCACTAAAACGCAATTTATAGCCCATTAATGACCTACTGAATAATATCGACAGCTACTTACACTTCTTGCTCTGTTTATCAACCTCTGTTTTTAGCCGCTGATATTTCTCGGTACGATAGACCAGCACCCAGGTTAGTCCTATAGAATAAATGAATACGTGTCCACTATTAGTTTATATGCATTGCAATTATTGATTGCTCGGTTTTTAGGTACTTGCCTTCACCTAAAAACGCTGTGCATATTGATATAAATACAATTAAAAACGTGTCGGACCACATTTTTCACTTTTCCAAATTAAAATTTTAGTGAAATAATTTGATAGAGATGAACTTTAATATTGCTTTGGCCGAGTTAAATTTATCGAGTGCAGTCGTGCAAAGTATCGAAACCAAATTTTTTTTGTTTAGCAGTTAAATACGAATTTATAATTCGCAAGCGCCAAATTTATTTAAAATTGTTGAAATATATGTATTAAATGGACGAATATCTTTTATTTATTTATTTTATATCTACCTATAAATTCAAACGATAATTACACACCAGAAAACCTTTACTTGCAGTTATCAAATTAATGAATATATAAATTTGTAAATACTTTATATATATATATATAAAGGTATATTAAATTCTGAATTGCTTCCAGCTAATTTATATATTACTTACACAGAGTAAAGAGACAAAAGTTAAATTTTGGCATGGTCACAAGCTTGCCGTCTGTGAAGTAGTTATATTTAAGTTCTTTAAAATTTCAATTACAATAATTCATTTAATTAATTTGTATTTGCTGCTTGGATATATAGTTATGTATTATAGGCGAGCTTAAACACGGCTAGAGTTTAAGGACTCCGAACTGAGACAAATCCATGTGTCACTTGCCTGCCGCCTGTTGTTGTTCTTGTTGTTGTGGATGCGCGCTGTAAAAAGCTACATTTGGGAAAGAAATCAAATCAAGTTATGTATATATGTAGGTATATATATAGAACAGCAAGTAGAGGAAAGGGGAAAAAAGAAATTTAAAACGCAATGTTAGTCATCTTTCAGAGTGCTTGCACAAAAATATTCAATTCAAAGATAAGTTTGACTTCAAATGGAATATTTTCACACTGAACATTCTCGAAATGGCAAAAATAAAAATGAGGGGACTTCAATCAGAGCCCCATTAAATGAATCGCTCCTACTGCTGCTCCTGTATTTGCTTGCTATTATTTTTTGATGTTTTTTTTTTGTGTTTTTTTCTTAAAATTTGTTGTCGTGATGACTTCATTTGTTTTTGTTTTATTTTGCTTGTTCATTTAGTTACTGCCTAGTAACGCCGTCGCTCCCTGTCGCGACTGCGCGAACGTCGCCGTTCATTTGAGCGATTGCGACGTGTATCCCGCTGACGATCACGATCCTTTTCGCGCTCCTTAATACGCTCCTCGCGCTCCTTAATTCGCTGTTTATGTTCCTCAATGCGCTTCTGACGGAAGGCCTCCTTTTCCGCGATCTACAAGAAGAGTTACAAAAAATGTACTCACAAAGTGGAAGGCGTTGTTTAAGTCAACACTTCACTTACAGCTTCCGGTGTGAGGGGCAACCAATAAATGCATGGCGTGCCCTTAGTTTTGCGAAATAGGTCATCTAATAGTCTGATGGGTGGTTCATTTTCCTTCTTTCTCGATTTTAGTGCTGCCCGAAAAGAATCTTATTATAAAACATTTATTAACAAGGATGTGTGCTCATTTGCTAACCTGGGGATCCGCTTCTGCTGCGCCCATGCGCAGGATGATCGCTGCGTTCACGCTCCCGTTCGCGTGCCCGTTCCCTTGATCGCTTGCGATCTTGTCCACTGCGCTCGGCCTCGTCGCCGCCTTTACCTCGATCAGATTCACGCAATCTGACGTCAACGCGCTCCTTGCTGCTGCGGCGCCTATCATTACTTGACTTGTCGCGCTCATTGGGCTCCTTCTTGCCCACATCCCATTCGCGAACCGGACGCGCCGGCTGTGTTTAAAGATTTTTGGAATTAGATACACCAGCATGTTAAGCCATAAGTAATAAGTTGCTACCTTTTTTTCGCTGGCATCTAAGCGTGACCAAGTATTGCCCGAGTGTTGATTATCTCTGGTATTATCCTGCGGATACTTGGGTGCCTCATTCTTTGTTGTTTGTATGGCTCGATCCATGTCAGTGCGGCTGCCAAAGTCGACATTCAAACACTTCGGATTCGAGACCGGCCAACGAACGCCATGTAGTGCGTGGCGTGTCTCAATGGCTTCGCTGTTGGATAAATTATGGAAAACTTTTGTTAGTCTATTACATAATTATGAGCCGTAACTTAAACACACTTGCAGAAAGGTTAGCAATTTTCATCTTTTTTTTTTTTAAATTTTTCTATTTTACTACAATTGAACATCCTCTGCATGTGTGTAGAATGCAAATAGTAAGAAATCGAATGACATACTCTTCTGTGGCATAGGCAACATAGCACTTGGACTTGATGCGATCGATCCAGAAGCCATCTTCATCAATGATTTTGCCAGTTCGCGCCAGCAGTCCCTTTAACTGTAGCACCGTAAAGGGACGCACTAGATTGGTAATAAATAGAACGTGGCTGGCCCGATTGCGCGCTGGACTGGGAGAGCGGGTAACGGCAGCACCAGCAGGAGCATTGGAAGCAGCTTCGACAGCTAATTTATTTGCACTGAGTGCCGCCGTTGGTGTTTCCTTGGCTTGTGGTTTCTGCTGCTCCTCATCGGTTGCGTTTCCCTCGTCGCGATCTTTAATGATGCGCAACTCTGGCGTCAGAGAATGTTCGTCCGTATCGTGATCGCTTGTGACGAGGCCCTCCTCTTCCGACGATGATTCCAACTGCACATCGCTAAGCGGCACCGGGTTCACCACGTCGGCAATAATGTTCTTTAGCGAATCCGTTGAAATGGCCAGCACTGGTGGAGCTCGATCCGCCACTTTTTTGCTTAGCCATTTGCGCTTACGCACGGAACGCTGTTGCGCCACTGATTCCAGATTATCCTCCTTATGCTGATTGCATGTCGGCTCTGTTGCTGGCTCGACACTTGCCTTGTGATTCTCAGTGTGTTCATCGCTTTTGACTGGTTTGACCGGTTCGTTGTCATCCGTTTTAGGCTTCTCTGCCTGTTCCAATATCTCAGAGTTCCTTTCTTCCACGTCTTCTGTTTGAATTTCTAATACATCGCTTGTGGTTTTTAGATTGTCCTCATCCTTACTTTCTGTAAAGCTTAAAGAAGAAGCAACTTTTACCTCTTCCACGTTCCCTTCGCCAGTGGCACTTTCATCCCGGTTGTTTTTGCTATTGCTGTTGGTGTCCTTGTCCGTGTCCTGTCCTCCGTCACCTTGATCATCATCCTTCGGATTCCCGGGGGCCTTCGCTGCACATTCTTCTTCTTTCTCTGGCACTTTCTCCGGTTTAATTGGCTCTGTCTCTGGCTCCTTTTGAGTTTGTTGTTCGGCCTCTTGTTCATCGGGCTCCTTTTCGGCTGATAGGTTGTTATCGATATCAACGTTGTTGTCACCAGCAGTCGTCTCCGAGCCATTTTCTATTTCCTCGGGTATCGTTTCTACCTTGCGCTCGCCACTCTTCTCGCGCTGACTGCTAGCGCTATTGCGCTTCTTGGGTGTCGTGCGTGTGTTGCGGCTTTTGCGCACTGGCGATGCCGCTACCACCGCCGCCACCGCATGTTCCTCGCTTGAGGCGCGTTCAGTGCGCTCCTCGTTGGTTTCTTCGATAATCGGTGGCGCTTTTGTTTCATCTGGCTTTTCGACTGGCGTCTCCTCCTCGGTTTTTTCATTTTCCGATACCTTCAGCGATCGTCTGCTGCGGCGTGCCGGCAACGGTGCTGGCGATGAAGATTTTTTTCGCTCGCTACGACGTCTCATAGCTGTGAGAGAAAAATGCTTCTAGCACACTTATGCCACTGATGAGAACACTCGAGTTAAATGCTATTGGACTCGTTTTTTACTACAGCGGTACGCGATTTAATCAAACGAGCAATTTTGATCCTTAATTTGGGGCGCGCAACCTTTTTGATTGCTCGTAAAAGAAAATTTCGGTTGCCAGCGAAAAGCGTCAATCCGCCATCAATAGGTAGGGTTGCATTTTGTTAAGACCAATGCTTGGCGAGTGCTACTTATCGATAGTTTTGCGAATTTTTAGTTTAGATATATTGTCTTTTTATAAATGTCAGTATTTTTACACCATAATTAATTACCAAACTATTTAATGGATTATTTGAAATCTATCAATTATTATCACAATGAATAACTTAAATAAATATGAACAAAATACAAAGAAAACATTAAAAGAATGTTCTTTTAAACTAATTAACTTGTTTTTACATTACATTAGTATTTGGCGATAGCATTTGACGACACTTATTTCCCTGTAAATGTCCTTTCTTTACAACACTGAATTGCCTCATATTTCGTAATTGAGCAGCAGAAGCAACCAACGGATTTGACGTATCCAACACAGAAAATTCACAAGTTAATAGTAGAATGTATTAAGTCCAAAATGATACTAAAGAATTTTGGTAAATTGACACAAATCTTGTGTCGCCTGCGATTTGTGCGTCCCACTGACTTGCCAATTGTTAATGCGCATAAGACACAAATGCCGATTTACGCACAACAAACAAAATCATTATGCACTTTTTATAGCTGGAGACAGCATCAGGAGCAACGCTCGTCGACATATCCCAACACTGGCTTAATATTTACGGCGGCGTTTAGCTTCAACTTATTTGGCAGCGGCGACGAAAAGAACACAGAAGAATCGCCCGAAACGAAACTGGTGAATACTATAAAGCGTTCGATAATTTGTATTCAAAACGAACAATATGATAAAGCCGAGCAGATGCTGCATCTCTCATTGCGTATGGCCCAAGATCTGCAGTCATCCAACGGAATTACCTATATTTACGATGTAATGGCTAATCTTGCCATGGAGCGCGAACAGTTTAAAAAAGCTGAGAAGTTGTTCGTGGATGTGATGAGGCGTCTGATGTCCGATGGGCATGCAGAGGACAGTCCAAAAATACTGCACATCAGCTCAAAAATAGCTCATATGTCGCAGCTACAGGGCGAATTAGAGAAGAGTTTTCAGGGCTTCACATGGGTGCTGCAACGGCTGGCTAAGCTGATAAAGGAAATGCCAAAAGACAATGATATTCTAGAGCTATATGGCCTGACAAAGAACTGGTATTGAAGGTTGTTCCATGCTTCCCTACTGCCAAAAATTATCAAAAGCCCAATACATTAAATAAAAAATATATTTTTTTTAATTGGCTGCAGGTTTGGACAGTTGCTGATGAAACAGGGCAAATACGCAGAGGCAAAGGACCTATTTAAGGAGGCCCTTGAAATCCTCGTCGAAGTGTACGGTACCCTAAACGATGCTTCGTTGACTATTTTAAATAATATCAGCGTAGCTTACGTAAATGTAGGTCTATCAGCTCATCCAATCGCTTAACATAATAATACAACTACAATATTTAATGTAATAGCTGGAAAACTACACCGAGGCGAAGGAAACGCTTTTGCATGCCCTATCCATAGCCAAGGAGCTGAAGGATGCTACCCAGGAGGGCGTCTTACAAGCCAATTTGGGTCTGGTCTACCTACGCGAAGGTCTACTAAAAGAGGCGGAAAAGTTTTGTAAGATCGCCTGGAAACTGGGTAAAAGTCAGGAAAACGCAGACGCAATAGAGCAAGCCGAGTATTGTCTCAACGAAATTAAGTCGAGCACAAAACGATAGGGATGGAGTGGCTCAGTTATTAAAACATTAGCAGGCTTTATAATAAAGAATTGTTTTGTATTGTTCAGATAAACCTTACATATTACAGCAGTGCCTCCCAGAGTAGTTGGTTATTTTAATAAACAAACTATTTTAATTGTTAAAAACCTTTTAAATTAACCACAAATTAATTTTTTGTGAAAATATTATAGTTTTAGCGAATGAAAATTGCGCTTCATTAAAAATTTGTTCTTGGTTATCTTTTCAGTTTAATACAAAATATTAGATTCCAAATATATTTGAAAGTACAATTGGGCCATGCATATATGTTTAATCACACCAAATGTTTTCGTTGCTGAAACGGAGATACAGTTAGCTGCACTGAAGTATCAACTATTCAAACTTAGCTATAACAATCATAAGCCCAACGCCTGTCAGAAGAGCAAAGATTTCCTTCAAGGATTGCTTCAGCTTCGTCGACTCCTCCAGCAATTCGGGCAGCACACTGACCGTGGCAATGTATATGAAACCACCGGCTGTAAACGGTAGCACCCAAGGCGCCGAGCTGCCGTCGCTGCTCCCTGCACCCACCAGAGCCAGCGCAGTGCCGGCCAAAGCGCCCAGCGCTGTCACCAATTGAAGTAGCATAGCTTTTCGACGTGAACAGCCTGATTTGATGAGTATTGCGAAATCGCCAATCTCGTGCGGCACCTCGTGCAGCAATATGGTGATGGTGGTAACAATGCCAATGCTGTTACCTGCCAGATACGAAGCACCAATGGCTAGACCATCTGTGAAATTGTGCGCAAAGTCTGCGGCCAAATTCAAGTAGCCAGAAATTTCCACTTCGCCCTCGTCATCATCTGTCTTAGCAGCTGCCTTCGGTTTCGCTGTTGACTTTTTCTTATCCCCTGCCGCAGACTCCTTCTCTTTGACAACAGGTTTTGGTTTAGGTTTTGGAGCACTGTGACTGTGTCCATGTCCACGAGATCCGCCGCCACCTTTGAGTATGCGCACTAATTTCTCTACAGACAAAAATGCAACAATTCCGCCGAGCACCCAGAGGCCAACGCTCATATCATGCACATGACCATGTCCCTCTCCCTCGGCTTCCTCATGGTGGTGATGATGGTCGTGTCCATGCTCGCCGTGATTGTGCGGATGAGTGGCATGTGGTATCAAATGTAGAAAAGCATCGCCCAGCAAACCACCGGACGCAAATGCTAGCAACACTTTTAGTCGTGGTTTCATCGCCTCGCTATTATCTAATGGTATAATGTACAGTAGCACAAAAGGAGCGGCACTGATAAGCAGTGTCGAACCCATTGAGTGCATCCAAATGGTCTTCATATCTGTAAATTAAAAAAAAACATAAAAGCCATTAATAATTGCTCGTTTGCCTCTATCAGTAGCTCACCTAATGACGATGACCGTTTATCATGATGATCATGATCATGGTGTTGGTGGTGATCATGTTCATGATGATCATGGTGGTCGTGTCCATGGTGATCATGATGGTCATGATCGTGATGGTCGTGAACTACTGGCAACGCATTCTTTGCATCAAAGTTCTCATTTGCTTCGCGGGAGTATTTAAAACTGGCACCCTGACTCTGGCATATTGCCGGCAGCGAGAGCAATATGGTTATCAGTAGAATGCCCAGAGCCACCTTCTGACAGAATTGAAACCTTGGCGCCTCAAAATCCGCCAATTTTTTAGACATGTTTGTGGACTTTTCTTCTTCACACGCGTAAGTATTTTTGTAGTAACTGTGACGTGTTTGTTTTATTTCTACTTTGCTTTCTGCAAGCGATAACTACTCATGTGTTCATCGTCATCGATGCCTGCCTCAATTTGTATCGACTGATTACAGTATTTTTGGTATTATTTCTGACAGATTCATAAATAGATAAAGTTATCGATAATCAAATTTCTTTAAAATTCAGTTTGTTGAGTAAAATAATAAAAACCTTATAATATATTTGTAATACTTGAGCGACGTTGATTCTTCATTGTCTCAGAAGAATTTGATTTTGATGTATGGTTAATTAAAAAAACTCGGCCGCTTGAGCACATTGTTATATTAAATGGAATTTTTAAATGCACTTTACTCGATTCGTGAGTGAGACACAGCATACAAATTTATTGACAAAAAATAATAAAGTTAATCTATGATAAATTATATAACATTCACATATGTAAATAAATTATATTTCTACTTTGCAATTAGAAAATAATTCTAGTTTTCCAAAAGCCCAAATTTGTATAATAGGCAAACACAGCATGAATATAACTACCATATTTAACGTTTCACGACTTCAAAATATCTAATAAATGAGAGATTTTTAAAGGTAATTATTAAAATTTCATTAAAATCAGAACCTCCAAAACATATTATATAAAAGATATAAACAGACACATTTTTAAATATAAAATGTGTAAACAAACTGCAACTTTAAATTGTTGACAGACTTGTGTTGCAGTTCCAGGTAAAAAAAATAACTTGGGGTAATTGCAATATGTTATTTAATTATGGAAGAAAGTCTAGCTGGAATATTCATTCAAACCATCAAGAATGAAAGTCCTAAGAAATTAGAATGCGTCAGAAATTTTAACTGGCAGATAATCCTCAAAAATAACTGAAGTGGGTTTCCAATTAAAATGCTTACAATATTACACATCTAATATATTTTAATTAGTTTTTCGATGTCGTTAAACGATACTAATAAACTATTGACATGTGTGCATGTGGTTATAAAGTAGTATGTGTGTGCTTGTGTGTGTGTATGTGTGTTTTGATGCGGTAAGGGCATTTCTTGTTACATGTAATATTTAATGCCTTAGGTAAGTCGTTTACAGAAGCGGTAAAACAATTCGAATCTGGTGCTCAATAAATAATATGATGGGAGAAAATTTACCAACAAAAATTAAAGAAGGAAGGTAAGTCATGATTCTGGATCGAACTGGTGGTATCAGGTGTTGACGACCCGCAACGTTATCCACAGATAATATATGGGTATGTATTTTAAACATCATTTTTAGTATTAATATATACAAGCCACTTTGGTTACGAATTGCTGGGTGCACTGGGTGCTCAGTACAGGTTGATCTTCTTTAGTATAGTCTTGCGGCACATGTGGCAAGTGCGCAACGTTTCGGCACAATGAGAGCAGGCCCCGTGGCCACAAAGAAATGCCACATCCCGTTTGCGTTCCATGCAAATACCACAAAAGTGCGACTCCTCAAATTCCTGCACCTTGTTCTCCAGATAACGCAATAGGTCACCAGAAGGCAGTCGCGCCTGTTCGCTGGGCGACGATGTCGACGACAACTGCTGGCTAACGATTTGCTGGCCATTGGCATCCAAACGTCGCTCGATGGCAACGCCACAGCGCAGGCATTTCTTCATACGTATGCTGCATTCCTCGCAAGCAATTTGATGCAGGCACGGTTCTATAAATACACATGCAATAGGTAAATAAAATAACTTATAAATGGCTATAAGTGGAATCTATGATTGTTGCTTACCGAAGCGTACCAGCTGCAGCGGCTCATTGCAAACGATGCACTCCAACTGCCCAGTAATTATGCCCGGTAATGCGGCTGCAGCCGCGCTTGAGTCGACTGCTGTTGTTCCTGTTGTTGGGGCTGGCGGCTTTGGTGCTTTTTTACGTGGCGCCACCTGAGGTGAAGCACTGCATGTGGCATCCGAATTGAGTTTCTTGTTTGCCGGCGATGGCTGCAGTCCAGCAGCAGCAGCTGTAGTTGTTGCTTCACTTGGCTTGGGCTGCATTGGGGGCGGGGGTAGTGTCAATGTAGTAGCCGCTGCATTTTCGCCAGCATCGCCAACAACAACAAATCCTTCGTCCGCTGGGTTTAAGTCCAGGGCATGCATATTACGCTGCAGTGGCGTCGGTGTCGCTGAAGTCGACGTAGTAGTCGTCGTTGTTGTGACAGCCGAATCTTCCGTTTGCTGGCCAAAAATAAGCTGCCTAATGTTGCGATCGGTGATCCACTCGAATATGCTGCCATTGGCATTATTCAGCTCGACGCGACAGCCGTGCCGGAATAAGTAAATGAGGACGCTGTACATGAGGCGATCCTCGCTGCGCACACTCGTCTGGGCAAGGCTAACGAAGAACTTGTGAATTTCAGGTGCATCCTCTTGGGATGGCTCTGCAGCTTGTTGCAAATTGGATTTTTTAATGACGCACAGATGCATGGCGTTGTCACCATCTTCATCCTTGGCATTGATGTCACATGACAGCTTGACGAGGCGCTCGATAACGCTCGGATGTCCCTGCGAGACAGCGAGCAGAAATGGCGTCTGCCGCCGATTGTTGCGTATGTCCAGTTCGGCCTGACCTTCAGTGACCAGTGTCTCCACGACCTCGGCATGCCCATTGAGCGCCGCCAGATGAAGTGCCGCAAAACCATCATCTTTGCGCACATTGACCAGTTGACGGGAGAGTTGCAGGATGCGTCGTGCAGCGACAACATTGCCCTTGAGGGCCGCATGATGCAATACATTGAAGCCGCGATTGTTTTTCACAGTAAAATCTAAATTTGGTGCATTGCATAGTAGCTCAACGACTTCGGTGTTTTCCTTGCCGATGGCATCGTGCAACGCGGTATCACCATACGAGTCCTGTATATTGACGTTCGCATTGTGCTGCAGCAGTTCGCGCACGCAATGCGGCGTCTTCTTGTGTGCGCAAATGTGCAGCGCCGAACAGTGGCTGGAGTTGAGAAAATTTACGGCGGCGCCATTCTCTAGCAGCATCCGCATTGTCTCCGGCTGGTTTCCAAAGGCCGCATAGTGCAGTGCCGAATCGCCCTCCTTGTCGACCACATTGACACTGGCGCCTTTGGAGATGAGGTAGTTGACGAGCTCAACGAAGCCCTGATGTGAGGCAACCTGTACGCATGCCTTACCGCCACTCATCACATCCACCTGACTAGGATTCACGTCCAGGTATTGCTTCACAAATTCCAAATGTCCCTGGGCCGCTTCGCGCACCAGCTTATCGGCCACCGAGCTGCCTGAGAGGCCAGAGAGCGGGGTCATCACATGATCCGTACGGCGATGACTCAAGTCCATCATGCTATTGGAACGTTCCGCTGCCGTCGCCAATGGTGAACGCTCCAGCTTCACACATTTCGGGTTTAAAGTCCACTCGAAGCCATCGTCCAGCTGCTGTATGCGCAGATCTCCATCCGAATAAACCTTGACCACCTTACACAGCTTGCCCAGGGCCTGCAAGAGAGCAAATTAGTTGCTGATCTGGTGAAGTGAAAAATATGTCCAAGTCTACTCACATAGCGCATGATATCAATCCATTCGCCATGCCCCTTCTGCAGCTGCTGTACTTTTTGTGCATCGCTTATAATTGTCACCAAATCGCCCACACGGAACGAGACAACCTTGACGAGTGCTGCGGGATGGAAAGTCCAACGATTTGGGCAGTTTTCGTATTGGACGCTGCAAAACAAAGATAAATATTTAATAGATATTTTAATTATAAATTGTTGATATATGGTTATGAAAATTTGGGAACTTTGAGAACGATTCAGTTCTAATTAAATTAAATAAACTTCAAAGTCTTCTGATGCATACCGTATATCTCCCTTTTCGGTGATGCGATGCACTGTGCCCAGTTTGGCCAGGTGTTCGACCATTCGCGGATTCCAGCCACCATGACCCTGTTGTAGCTTCATCAAGGCATCCACCTCTAGGCAGACCTTGACACGATCGCCTACCGAGAAGCTTGGCTTCACCATGGCCACGATCGGTTGCTGCTCCTCGGGCTGGCCCAGCACCGGCATATGATCCTTATAGTACTGTCCGCCGCACGTAGCTGCTATGTATTTTAGATCCACGTTGCCCTTGTGGCCCAGACGATAGACGTTTGTTGAAGCGGTTAACCAGGAGACGTTGGCGACACTGCGACACGATTCGTTGTCCCAGCCGCGTATTTCCATAACACACCCCGGCTTGCCCTCGCCACCGTCCTGGTTGTTCCACTCCCAATCCGGCCCACGCACAACTTTCGAGCCGACAAAGATGCCACGCAGCTGTATGCGCTGCAAACCCTTCCGTGGCGGCACGCGTACCCCCAAGGATGTGGGCGTTGTGTAGCGCACAAAGGGATGCTCCAAATTGTGCAGATTGCCGCCGTAGCAGTATGCGCACAAGTGGTAATTGGTGCACTGTCCGCACTTGAACACAATGCCAGCTATGCCCGCTTTCGCGCAGCCATCACAAACCACATTTGAATGACGCACACCTGCAACAAAATGTAATCATCAATAATTGAGAGCAACTTGTATTTAATAACAAGATAAAATAAAAATATTATTTATATTCTTTATTTATGTAGTTAGAATTACATCGCTCTTTTTTGCATACATTTGCACAAAACCAGTAAAACGCATGATAAGGTTATCAAAAGCAGAGGAATCTGCCATCGTTAGTCAATTGTGGCAAACATTAAGTTAAAATTATTCAATTTATTTTCCGCTTATTAAACAATCGATTTATTAAGGACATTATACGTGTTGGAAAATGACTAGGGTTAAATAGGTTTTTTAAAAACTTTTCGATATTCTAATTCCACCAACCAGACTATATCTGTATGAACAGTTTACTTGGCTTGTAGGTTCTTGTATGAATGAAAAGGTATACTTAATTTGTCGCTAATCGAATGTTTCTTCGAAGTTGCTCTTATTCAAACACTTTCGATACAGGAAATATCAAACATTTAAAATCACCCTCCCTCTCTTGAGTATAAATCTTGGCATGCAGGTTCTCTTTATTAACACATAAAAGATAACAGATCAGATAACAAAAACTATTTACATTGAGAGTCGTATCTCGAATTTTTGGTTACTTACCCACTTGAGCGTTGTCCACAATGATTAAATCGTATTGATTTTGATATCCCACTCTATAGTTTGTGCGATGACCGGAATCCCAATTGACTACAACCGTGTTCTCCGGTGAGTGTTTCGATCCACAGCGTCCTATTTCGCAAACGGTGCCAACGTGACCTTCTCCGTCGTCTGTTGGTTACAAAGTGAAATCAAATTTTCTATAGCACTTTTGTGTAATGGAGCTGATATTCTCAGTTTCTACAGCTTCGCGCCCCACGAGTTTCCGTTAGCTCGGTCGCTATTTATAAATGGTATTCACCCCCAAAACAAAGAAAAAAATAACACCCAAGTGTTCGCTGCTGCACGCTCCCAAGGAAATGTTTTATCTGGTGCGAATAGCACGACGAAGACGGGCTCCTCGCTCTTGCCAAACATCTGCCACATATATATATAAATATGTATATATACAGGCTGGTATGCAGCTAAACTCTAAATTTAAACATGCGTGTGGCATGAAATGCATTTGTTTAACTTCACCACCCTCCAACTCTGGATGACCACTTCGCCCAGTATTTATGTTTGACATGCATATTAGGCTAGGGTATGGCTAAAGTTGACTTTTCTACTGAGGTTACTATTTAAAGCAAAATTGTAATATCTTGTTAAATAATATAACATAAATTGAAGAATTATAAATGTTTTTTTATTTTAATTTAAGCGTAATAGTAATTTTTTCTTTAATTTAAGCGAAATAGTACTTTTTTAAATTTAATTTAATGTATTCTTAACTTTTTTATTTTATTCTTAGTATCGACTGATTTTGATGAGATTAAATAATTAATAAAAAAAAAAGATGAAAAGACTAGTAATATTGAATAAATAAAAGCAAATCTGATGAAAAATTTCTAAAAATAAAATTGAATTAATTAAAATTTCATAACTTATAAAGAACAACTAAGAATTATATATTTTCAAAATGTTCATAATAAATTTGTCGAATCGAAGGACTAGTTTAGTACTCGTTAATAACTCATAAAATTATTTAATAAATATTTTAACTTAAACATAAACGTATTTCTGAGATTTCCAGCAAAAGCAGAGTGCTACACAGCTGTTATTTGATGCTGTCGTTTCAGCTTCAAGCGGCGTAGTTTAGCGGTTAATTAAGACTATTTATATATTTGTTTTCAATCCCACTTTCAGGCAGCAACAGCATCTGTAATTCTGGACAGACCTCTGCTCCATGTGCGTCTAAAAATACAAGATATTCAAATGGCACGCGTCCCAAACAGACGTCGACGACGACGATGACAGACGTTTGACTTCTTTTATGACGGGCGACGTAAAAAAAACTCTGGGAAACTAGGGATGCACATGTACACCTCTCTCCCCCCCCCCCCCCCACCCACAACAACACACACTTTACCTCTGCCATTTTGTATACGAAATTTGTGTGTGTGTTAAAGCAAAGCCATTAGGTAAGCATTCCGCCGCACTGAGTATGGCTAAAAATATCATCCCCGTCTCCGTCGTCTCCTCTATATTTACTCATTTACTGGCACCCACAAAAGTGTAGATCGCTTACACACACACACACACACATTAAAAACAAACTGTTATAGCTAAATAATTCCTCAAATGGGTAAACAAATAATAATTAAAACAATATAAAAAAAAAATGTTGACTGTTTGCTTTTGCCTTCCCACCTTGATTTGACCATATCCAGTTTGGACCGCGTACAACACGTACGCCGGGCGGAATGGCGGCACGCATTCCAGTTGCGTTCAATTGTTGCGTTTCAGTCGCCTGAAAAGATATTCACATTTGATAGCATTCCAAATGATTATTGATAAGCTATGATAAGAAAACATTCAGATAAATTATGTCAAATTGAATGCAACGCGGGGGCAGCATCACCAGTATTTGGGTCAAACGATAAAATCAGCGCATGTCTAACTGGAAATACATATGTATATATGTATGTGTGGACAGTAATAATTTAAGAATTTGAGTAACTAAATAAGCAAATTTCAGAGGTATTCAATTTATATAAACAGGAACCGTGCACAAATATTATTATATGTTTGACTCGTGCTTAGACACGCGCTCATCTTCAAGTATATATGACAAGTATTTGAAAAACCCAGAGTATTTTATACATTGTTGATGTATGAATCAGAGTTGATTACAATAAAACAAAAGGAGAAATACATACATACGTATGTGTATGTTGTCCTCAAAGTTTTTCCTTCGTTTGATGCCACAACGAAGAAAGTGAAGTGACGCATGAGATAAGACATATGGATACATATGTATACCTTATATATTTTCCTTGTCTACATAGCTACACAATTAGGCAATGTACACATTCAATTTATGCTTTAAGCATTTCGACATTTACTATTATATTAATTTGTTTGTTTGTTTTTGTTGTGATGGGGACACAAAAACAACGACAACAACTTACCAATGCAATTTTTCCTCTTCCGTCAAATGTGCAACTGTGTGCGTGAGTGTGTGTGTTTTATGAAATTTTATTTTAACGCTGCTACGCTTTGTACCTTCTAAAGCTAAACTTGTAGCCCAACAATTTAGCAATGCATTTTTGAGCAAATTAAACTGATGAATTATCTTTTAACATTTACTATTATTTTATATACAAAAATTCCACAACCATATATAATTTGTCACTTATGTTATGCGTTGGGTATTGTGTTGTTAACGTTCACTTTATAATTTAGCACACCGCGATTTCGTGTTTTATTTGCCGCGACGCTTGTAGTATGTTAATTTATTTGCATTAGCCAAAAATTGTACATTTAAAACAAATTTTATTTTAATTTGTATAAATGTAAAACAGTGTGGCTGCAATTTGCAGTCTAAAGTTGGTGTAGATTTTGCAAAAGTATTTGAAAAAATACTGATAGTCTATGCTCCTCACTTGACGACAGACTCCACACTCATGGAAAGTTAATAAGTGTAACTGGAACAGCTGTTTTCTTACAGACGGTCACACTTTGCGTCAGAAGCGTAGAAAATATTTGTTTTGTTGAAATATTCAAAAGTACTTGCAAATTAATGCACAACATATACCAAAATTGCTTAAGAATAATGTCTAAACAAAAAAATGTTCTGTCCTGTAAACTGATTAAGTTTAATAAAGTAGCGAAGCCGAAAATCATTAGTGCTAGAACTGAACTTTTGGTGAGAATACTTTTAAATGTTTAATCTTTTTTTACATTTGTTTGCCTATTATTATCTGTTGCATGTGCAGGACATTGAGGATTTGCCCAGCGTTGCGCCGCGGTACTTTTCACCTGTACAAACCCGCAAACAGCGTCAGGTGAATTCGCTGCCCCAAACAAATTTGCCCGCCAAAAAGGCGCGCCAGGAAATCGGTTTAAAAACAACAAAAATTGCGTTGGGATCGGCGACAATTATATCCTGTGATATTGTGCCTAAAGTCGAAGTTCTCTCAGAGTGCAAGATAGAAGTGTCGAGCAAAGAAGTCGAACCACAAAAAGATTTAAAAGTTGAAATTGCACATGTTAAAACTGAGCATCAGCAGAAAATTTCTAATGCCAACTGCTGGCAGCATCTTGAAAACATTCGCCTAATGCGCTCCCAGAAACCAGCGCCAGTTGATACTATGGGCTGTCATCAGTGTGCCGATGTTAATGCCGATGCGAAGGTGAGCAATATAGACATCCATATAATAATAATATAATAATTAACACAAGCCTTTGTAGACGCAACGTTTTCACAAATTGGTAGCTCTAATGCTCTCCAGTCAGACAAAGGATGTGACCACTTTTGAGGCAATGAAACGTTTGAAGGCGGCAACTCTAACACCTGCTAGCATGCAGAGCATACCAGTTGGTGTACTAGAGAGTCTGCTGCACCCAGTCAGCTTTTATAAAGTATGTATGAACTATAAATGGAATAAAAATAATTTTTATCAAACGCATTCCAGAACAAGGCAAAATACTTGAAGCAAACCTCACAAATACTAGTAGACAAATACAAGGAAGACATTCCGGACAACATAGCAGAGCTATTGAAGCTGCCTGGTGTTGGTCCCAAAATGGCGCACATTTGCATGGCGACCGCTTGGAATCAGATTACCGGCATTGGCGTCGATACCCATGTGCATCGTATTGCGAATCGCTTGGCCTGGCTAAGCAAGTCCACCAAGGAGCCGGAACAAACGCGCATTCAGCTGGAGACTTGGTTGCCCCGCCAGTTGTGGGCCGAGGTTAATCATCTACTCGTCGGCTTTGGCCAGACGATTTGCACACCACTCAACCCCAACTGTTCCGAGTGCCTCAATAGACATATTTGTCCGGCTTCTGCGCTAGCCAAGAAGAGTGAGGCTAAGTCAAAAATTAAGTTTACTATTTAAAAGTCAACTTAACTTGCGTTGCTATTTTTACAAAAAAACCAATTTGATAATTCGTAATATAAAAATAACCATCATGTGATATGTGCTTAAAAGTAAAAGTGCTTGAAGTAAAAATCATAAATAAAAATGTGTTTTATATTATGAATAAAATGCTTAAGAACTATAAATAAATATTTGTATTATCCATATTAAAAAACATATTAATTTTAGGAAAATTTAAAGAGGGAAAAAACAAAAAAAAATTGCTAAATAGTCATCATTAAAACTTCATATAAGCTACCACATTTGGTAAATATTTATATACTCTTATCTCTTTAAGTCAATATTAAATAAAGTAAATTGATTAAAATAAATGGTATAAGCACATTTAAAATTATAATAGGTGAGGGCAAAAGTTAAAATTAACGAAGTCTGTATTTGATTTTAAAATACGCACAACATTTACTATTTTTAATAGATTTGAATTCCTGTGCACGGTCAAATACGAGGGGAGCTTTGATCCTGTGGCGACGTCGTCTGCCTGTCCTGTCTAAGCGTGTGTGTTGACCTCATGCAGGAAACTATTTTTCAATAAATTGCTCTTCATTTCAACTTGCCGCATGAATTATGGCACAGGCAGCAGGAACAAGAACAACAACAACAGCAACAATGAGTCGTCGCACGTGACACTCCCTCCTCTCCTACCCCACCCCACCAACACTTCCAATTCTTCCGATTCTCGACTCCCACCTCCTCACCAAGTTATGGCTGGCGTGCACTCATCATCATCGGCTTCGTTGCGTGCGCGCCTTAAGGAGGAGTTTGGAGATGGGGGTTTTTTGGTGCTTTTGGTATTGGGGTGTCGAGACAATCTGTGGCCTAGTATGGCTTATAAATGATGCACAGGCAGGGCACAGACGTGCCATCCCCACCCCAACCCGCACACAGGCATAACTTTTAAGTTGGAGACTTCAACGCCCTGTTTGTCAGGCTGTAATTCAACGCTGTTTATGTGTCCTCGCCTCCATCCACATCCGGTGTGCGCAGCAAGGAGTTTTTCTCTCACTCTCTCCCTATGTCTGTGTGTGTGGGTGTTTGTGTTGCCGTCATTTGGTGTTGGGTGGCTTGGGAAGGATGGGGCTATACTGCTTAAGCGTGCGACAACAACAAAAAGACGGCAGGCAACGTCCATCTGTAGGCATGGGAATCATGCGAAAATGTTTGTCTGCTTGTGCATATGTGTGTGTCTGAGTGTGTTTGAGTATTGTGCACTTACACACACACGTACAGTGAGTGGCATAAGGATAAGGCAACTCCCTCTGCCCCCGCTAGTCAAGTCGCAGTCACAGTCGTACAGTCAAATGGAACTCCACTCCAAATGCGACAAGTGAGAACACAGCGCGATGTTGCTTCTCTTATCCCCCCAAAACCCTCCAGCCATTCCACGCCCACTGGCTTGCCACTTGTCGCCGTTATCAACTCAACCCACAAACGAAACAGTATCCAAAGTTTGCTTCAAGTGCCACACAGAGACATCCTGTGGCGAATTATGGGGTTTTTCATTTAAGCCCAGTATGCAGTTCCTACTTCCCACCTTTCTCACTTTTCAGCCAGACTCAAGTGAGCCGCTTCCAACTGTTCGCTGTGAGTTTAAATATGTTTATCGGGTTCGTTGCCGCTTTTTCCCCTTTAAAATGAAAAAGAGATATTAATATGAAAAATAAAAAGTAGAAAAACTACAAATTAAAGTAAAACTATAAATTATTAATATAGAAATCTCTTAAAATATATATAAATAAAGCATTGTTAAATTAAATAACTCTAAACAACACATAAAGCCGCTGTTAAATCGATAAAAGATTTAATGCAATCAATTGATTATCGGTTCTGTTCTTACAGCTCCAATGTTTTTTGTTCAGCTTATACGAACTAGTAGTAGTGCAATCAAGAACATGTTTTAGTTCTGCGATCAAATCTTAATAATCGCTCTCTCCAACTCACTTTTTCTCTCGCTCCTACTCTCGTACAACTGTGTTGTATGCTATATTTATGCAAATAACAACAAAAAATGTTTTAGGGATGCCTAGACACAGATGTTACCCACAGCGTTGAATTCAACTTAGTCAGCCTCAAAACAAAAACAGGTGAAGCGGGGCAGGGCCACAGGGTGAAAAGAAATGTAACAGGGACGATGACGTTGACAGCGACGCAACCGCACACACATATCCAGTGTGTGGAAGTAAAAACTAAAACGGGTCGCTTAAAAATGGCGCATTTCGCGTCGGTGCAGCATAAACAAAATGACATAAACAGAGACGATGTCAATGGGAGTGGGATAGGGATCGGGGCTAGGTGACGAGTCCTTGCACGAGCGTGCAAATCCCAAGCACAAAACAACAAAAGTAAACTTGTGAAAAAAAAATAACCGAAACGAAACGTACAAATACAAAATCCACATCCACACGACGCAAATTGTATTTTTCTCGTTTTTTTTTTTCTGTTGTTTTTGCTGGTGTCCGTACTGTGTGTCCTATGTGTCCATTCCAATTGCTGGCAACAACTGGCGGTCGCTGCCGTCACGCATCAAGCATTCATGCCAGGCAGGCAGGCAGCAACAACAACAACATCCAGTGTGCCCGCACACACAAACAAACGTACACACTAAGAGCTTACACGCCTCCGCACGCGTCACACAAAAGCACGAAACCAATTTGAGCACCCACATTCTCTCTCACCCAATTAGTCACACACACACACACATACATGCAAACACACAGCTAACTCTCCTTCTGCTTTATGCTTTCGTTCGCATCGTGTCGTTATCCTCGCGCGCACGCTTCTCCTCACTTTTTCTGTTGTTGTCGTCGACTTTATTGTAGTATTTGTTGTTGTTTTTGCCCTTTTGCCATCATCAACGCCATCAGTAGCGTAAGTTGTGCTGCCAGCGTGCCTTGACATATAGACACGGGACGAGGTGGGAGAGACCACAAAAACAGCAACAACATCTACTTCAGTATGCGATATATGTTTGTGTGTCTGTGTCTGTATGTATTTGGCAAAGTCGGCGACCAACAAGCGACACGATAATCTCGCACGTCGCATTTTTAGTTGCCGCACCCACCGCACACACAGACATACACACACACGCACACAGAGTCATGGGGTCCTGGCAGAAAGCCAAATGTGGCAAGTAGCTGCTGGCTCTTTGGGTGTGGGGGTTGTATGGGCGGCTCAGTGAGTTTGTCAGTGAGTGCGCCAGGCGAGGAAAGCGGGAAGCGGGCAACGAGCTACCGACAAATGCTTTCGAATTGCCATGACAATCAAAATGCTTACAGGTACAGTGTGACCAGACCTTAAAAACAAATGCCGCTATAGTTAATTTAAATAAATAACATTATTAGGTGTATATTAATATTTAACTAATTGCTCTTATGTATAAAAATATAAGCTTATTGTTAAATCTACATATTTTTGAGCGATGTGTGACCACGGTGCTGGCTACACAAGTGCACCAATATCAACAAGCGAAGCGCCGTCGCCAGAGCTTGAGCCTGACGACGCCCATCAGACAGACTTTAGCGCAGGCTGTCGTGTATGTGTGTCTGTTTATTATCGCCAGAGCGACTTCCCATTCACATTTCGCCCATCAAAATTCTCAACCCCTCGAGCAAACAGAACTTTGTCGTTCTCGACAAAATACAGTGGTTCAGTTAAATCAAAAGGGTGGATGTGAAATATTTAATGGAGAGTGATCTGCAATAAATCATATTGAATGTTCTATACTTGGAAATAATAATGAATATTAAAATAAACTGTATATTAAAGATAATAAATAATAATAATTTTTTATATAATTACTTATAGTTTCTAACAACTTACGGTTTTTTTTCAAATATTTTTTTGAATTATGTTAAGCTTAGTGCTGCTCAAGTGGGACAACCTAATTTGCATTTCGACTTTAAGTACAATTGTGCCACGGTGCTACCCGGTTCGTTTGCCAGTCAAAAGCTGCCGTCGCCGCCAAACACAAATAAAAACTGTGTGGCACAACACGGAAGCATGTTGGCGCTAGCGGCACTTGCGACGCATAACGACGTCGATGACTGCCCTTCTCGGCATCGTCGTCGTTGTTCTGTGTCCTAACCACCACGTCGCGCCGCGGCCCTGCTCGAGCCTTGCCGTATTTCGCCCCGCCGTTTTAACCCACAGCGCACACGGCACTTTTGAAGTTTGAGCTAAGTGACATGCTGTTTATTGTTGAAGGGTGTTAGAATTGCGCTCTGCGCGTACATACCAGTTGATTTGTGGAGCGAGAAATTATCATGCCAAGCGTTGAGCACCGCACGCGCCCGCCGCCTTTACACGGCAACCAAATATTTATAGCTATTCGTCCGTAGCAGTGCCCAATTAACTCAAATAACAATTGTAAATTCCATCGATTGTTGTAACTCCATATTAAATTTTGCATTTTTTCATATTTTTGATATTAAGTACATGAAATTAAAAACTCATTTTTAAGTACGAGTACTGTATGTGATCAACAAAGTTTAAGTTTAGATACTATTTGTACTTTTAAAATTTAATTTTTGCAAAAATAGATAATTGGTGTTTAAATAACTAAAAGTAAAAGAAACGCTTACTTATTTGAGGGTAATTGTTTTTACAGATTTTCTCATAATTTCAATATATAAAAGTGGTATGTTAATAAATGTACGAATTAAATAAAAGCATTTATTTATAAATATTTGGCTTTCTATGAGGGAAAATAATGTAATTACAATTAACTATTTTACAAAGTTCTAGCTGAAAATAAAACTATTTGTACGAAAGCTAAAAAAAATTTGTTCGACGCTGAAAAGTATGCAATGAATTTTCTGTATTAGCGCCAAAGGAATACTTGTTGAGTGCGATGGCATTTTTGTACAGTGTAGCTTTTCACTTTATTCGCGCCGGAGAGAAAAGGTCCTGTTCACGCCATGCCGTCAGACATACAAACAGTATGTGAGGACATGCGGACTGGGATTGCCAGCCAGGCTGCCATGCTGCCAGGCTGCTGACTGCTGTGGTAGCTATGTAAACCATGAATGTGCACAACGCCAACAGCGCCACCAACGACGACGACGAGACGCCAAAGTTGCTGGTTGTGGCAAACGGCAACGACAACGGCCGCAATGGAAAAAAAAGGGAAGGAAAAGCCCCACCACCAGAGCCACATCACCAGGCTGCCATCGTCTGTCCATTTGTCCATGGCACGTACTTTAGAAATTCTATGCAGATGTGCGCCGCACGCCGAGACGTGTGTTTTGATTTTCTGGCAAAAAAGGACGACGAGAGGCAACAAAGAGGAGCAAAGCCAAAGCTCAACGAACGAACCAACAAACGAACAAACGAACGAATGAACAAACGATGGATGGAACGAGCGCATATCACCCCTAGAGAAAAACAAGCAAAAAAAAACCCACACACACACACATAGACACACTGTGTGCAGCTGGGGATTGAGGATTGAGGGATTGGGGGCGAGCAGTGGTGGAGATGTGCGGGGGGCTGGCTGATGCGGGTTGCCTGGCAAACGACAACGCACGAAAGAGCATCCAAGCGAGCAAACCGTGAAAAAGTGTCGACAAAAAACAGCAACGGCAATGGCAACAGAAGCAGCTGCCCCCTAAGGAAAAACTCGCAACAACAAGCAAAGTGCGGAGCTGGAGCTGGGGCAGGAGCAGCAGCTGCGCTCTTTGGTGTGAGTAACGAGCCACGCGAACGCGCCTTTCCTGCTGTTCACTGTCTGCCTGCCTGCCTGACTGACTGCCTGGCTGGTTGGGGGTGTGATCCAGCACTAACGGAATAATTGCTGGCAACTCCAACAACAACAACTCACCAGCACACACACAAACACACACACATTACCAACGGAAACCAGACGAACTGGCGGCGGCAGCTTGTGTTGGCTGATTTTGTGCACACACACACAGTAACAAACGCAGACACACACATAGACTAGCTAAAATTAAGTCCGTGAAAAAAGCAGTGCATTTAACATGCTGTTAACTCCGCAACAGAATTAGATAAATTCTAGCAATACTTCGATTTTAACTGTTTGGTTATGTTGCATTTAATTGTAGCGCACTTATCATGGTATTTTGTAAGTGACCTGAGATTGAGTCCAGAATTGCTAACAATTAATTTTTACAACGAATATCATATAACGAAATCACACATCAAATAAACACTTTTTTCAGCTATAACTTTATTATAATATTTAACTATAATTTGTAAAAAAAAAGTATAAAACACTTGCATTATTAATTATCATATAATTTGTATTACGTTTAATATAGTTGAATTTAATTTCAATTCTATTCTATTTCAAATTCAGTATTCAGTATTCAGTAATATAAAATAAAGTTACGCTGTTGCAAGAAAAATGGTTTAGATATCATATTTTTAAAATACGAAATTATTATTTACTTAGATAGCTTAAACAATAAGAATTAAACATGCTTGTTAACCCCAATCTTATGGTTAAGGATATCTTAAGCATTTAGAGCTTAAGAAATAGAGATAAGAAATAATTATTATTGATTTTCTGCTACATCTCTGATGAGATAATATCATTTTTTAAGACCTCATAGCTTTCCTAACTAGTGGGTTCCACATCAACTCAAAATGTAACAGCGAACTTCATTTATTTTTTAACCATAGCCAGACTTATCGAATACAAGCCAAGTGTAGCAACTACAGCTCGAAAAGTTTCCTACAGGGTGCACACACAAACATTCGCACAAAGGTCGCGCGAGAGGCCGGCGGGTTCGTTTGGGCCCTTAATGTGCGGTGTGCGTGAGTGTGTGTGTATGTGTGTGTGTGTGTGTGTGCGCGTGTGTGTGCGCGTGTGTTTTCTCCTATACCCTGAACCAATTTAAATTGTGTAGAAAGGCTATAATGAAGTTGTGCGCAAGCTTGTAACAGGCAGAAAAAATCAGTTTAAATTCTGTGAGGTGTTCATATTCGTCATCAGCAACAATAGTGGAGTCGATATCCTTTTTGAGATTATACGAGATTGGTGTAAATTTGGAATTAGTTGTCGTATAACAAAGGCAGCTTTAACTTATTTAATTTTATCGATTACTTTTTTCGATTTCTTTGGATTTTTCTGGGTTTCCCATAGTCCAAGCAACCATTGTTGGATGACACGCCAGAATTCATTTAAATCTTATAATATATACTTATTTTTTAAATTTAATTTAAATATATATATTCCTTTTTGAATTTTTTAGTTGAAAATAAATGAATATATAAATAAATATGAAAAATAAATAAATAATGAAAATCGACGCCAAAAAATCTACAATTTTAATGGCTTGTCTACAGGATAACTCCTAGTCGAGCTTTTACCCCTAGAGCATGCTTACTGGTTTTTTCCGATTTGTTGTAGTTGTTGTTGTTAGGGTGTGGAGTTGTGTGTAGCTGTCTAACACGCCATGTCCATGTGGTGTTGCTGTTGGCGTGTGTCGTCTGAAACATTGCTGTTGTTTGCATTGCTGTTGTTGTTGCTGTTGCTGTTGTTGGTTGGTTGGTTGGTGCTGTCGTTGTAATAGGCATTCCGTTGCTGGCTGGCTGCCTTTGAGCATTGGCATGGCTTTTTAGCCGCAATGCCGCGTCGTTGGCAAGCGACCTCTTTTGAGGGGGTATGAGTCCCGGTTGGCACGTCCGCTCATTCATCCGTTGTTTGCCCTCCCCCCACTGCTGCTGCTGTTGCTCCTCATCCACTGCGCTGGCTGGTTACATGAGAAAACTTTGAAACTGAAGACATGGCGGGGCTTGAGGCACACAAACCGTTTGGACCGCACGGACAGTTAGGGACGGACAGAAAAGCTGCTGCTGCTGCTGTTGCCGATGGGGCTTAAATGGATGGTGTTGGCTGGCCGCTCGTCTGGCCCCCGTCTCCGGTCTTGCAACTGGCGAGTGGCGGTGGCAATGTCTGATTGTTAGTTGGATTTGGGCAGCCAGGGCTGCAGATAGGAACGGGGGCTGGGACGGTGCAGGACAGAGAAAGGACAGGCGAGGCCAGGCCAGCGTCGGGCCATTGCCACTTGCCAGCTATAGAAAATTGTCATAGGAATCATCATCGGCTTCGTTAGATGTGGCCTCAGTGGTAATTGTGGGACATTTTGTTGCCACCATTTTGTCCACACACACCGACACACACATACAAACAGACTTACATACAGACACTCACTCAAACACAATGACTGCGTCTGATTGCGCGTTACGGGGGCTCTGGGCTCTGGACCCCGCACTGGCTACGGAGATAAACGTTGAAAGCATTGCTGCTGGGTCGCCAGCGGGCAGGTGGCTTATGGCTGGGGAGTTTTTGTGATTGGGCAACTGGTTGCGGCTAGGGGAGTGCAGTGGATTGAGGGGCTTTCGGGGTTGAGGGGTCAAAATGGGGCTTTTATGTATGCGTAACTTTTTATGCACGCGTCCCAGGTCGTATCCCCGACTGCTGCTCCGTCTGTCACAGGTGCTGTAGCTCGCTTGGGTGTTTGAGGTTTGTGGGAGTTTGGGCACGCTGCCGTGTGGATGTCCGTAATAGCTAAAGAATTACATACTCACACTAAATTGGCTGAAACAGGAAGCGTAGTCGTTGCTTCATTAAGCAGAATTTCAGATGACTACAGACAATGGGCGTGTTTAAAACGAGGACAGCGGCAGTGGCGCCTCGGGCTAGCTAAATTTAAATTAAAATACATACTTTATTCAATGACGGTGATTATTATGACATTAACAGATATATGACTTAGTCAGCCATCTACCTACTATTTATTCCATATAAGGCAAATGAAAAAAGACTTATAGAAACCAGTGTTACCTTCGGATTAGCTGACTAGTGAAACAATTAAATATGACAAGGACCACTATCAATAAATTTGAAAAGTAGAATTGACCTAACATTTTTAAGGGTTTTCAAGGGTAATTCAAGATTATTAAACTAGCAGATCATGGAATGATGTAACATTATGTGTCTTCTTTAGACATCTGAAAAACTAAGAAGGCTTTTTATTGTAGAAACAAATTATTGTATGAAATGCGTGACTGACAGTGCAATAAACTGAAGGTTTTGTGATGTTTTCTAACGGGGCGACCATTTTGGAGTGAACGAATTTTTAGAGTCTGTTTGAAAGTACATATCCCTGTTTTACAATCAGTGGCAGTATTTATAAGCACATTCCCTTTAATTAACTCTACGCACTTCAGTTAAACATAGTCATCTACCTATTGACTTCTACTACCTTAAGCACGCAATTATCCGACCAACTTCAAAGTAGGCAAACTCCTCGTTAGGTAAACTAACTTAACTATCCAATTAGCATGTTGAAATTAAAATTTTACTTAACATCGCTTTCAAAGAACATTTTACCTTATAAGTGACCACTAATAAAATATATTATCATACCAAATCTAGGAGACCAAGCGGAAAAAAAGTTTAAATATTGAAAAACTTAAAACCGCTTTTGGGCTCCATATGAGTCATGGTTTTTAGTTACACATAACTATATATCTTTTTTTTAAATGTGATCTCTAAAATTGCTGCAGACTTAACTCGGCTGCATTTATTTTATGAAATTGGTTGCACTTATTTGCCACGCCTGAAATATGGTAACGCTTACTGCGTAAGTGGCAACTCTGCAACAACAGCGAAAAGAGGTGCAAAACAAAAACAAGCGAAACCATAAAATACTTAATAGCAAGTGCGGTCAGTAGCTGCTGCTGTTGTTGTTTGTCAATTTTTTTATATGCACACACACACACACACACACACACACTAAAATGCAGGCAGGCAGATACAGGTGCGCCCTTTGTGGTAGGCAACACAAAATATTTGAAGCGTCATCGTGTCAGGTCACGCTTATTAAGCAGCGTGAGCCGTACGAGAAAGCACCTGCTTAGTCCCCTGTGGAGTGCTCAAAAGTGAGACTTTGCCCGAGCTTACCGCATTTTCTTTGCAATCTTTTCTAACGCCACTGGCATGCGGAAAAGTCTATGAGTTAAATTTTGCAGTTGTCGGTGGGGATTTGTGTTGATTGTTGTTCTTGCCTTGTACAACAAAGACAGGCACATAATTTAAGGGCAGATGATCTGGCCAACCCACACACTTAAATGTATGTGTGTGTATATGCTAAATGTATATTTATGTATATACGCAACCTTTTGTCGTTGTCGGCATTGAAAGTTTTCACAGGCCCGTGGCATATGAATTTGTCAACCTTTTTTTTCTATGCAGACTGCTAACTTTTTTTTGTTGTTTGTACTGTCTAAATTGGGTGGGTGTCACACATTTTGACAGTGGTGTTGATTTATTTAAAACGAGATGGAAAGTGTTGCCTAGTTAAGTGGGCAGCTGCATAAATAAGCTTGCAACGTCAAATGTTGATCATTTCGTAGACGTTTTAGAATTCGGAAATATCTATACTAATGGTAAGCATCTGTAATTGTTCTTTTCATTTTTCCTTTTTTTGATGTGGTTTGTGCTGTTGTTTTATGTTAGCGCAGTCGACGGTAAAAGTTTTAGCACCCGGGCCACCCACACAGACAAGCTGCTCTCGCACTCAAACCAAACCAATTGTGCCACCCGCCTTAATGTCGACCCAAAATCCCAAAACGAACAAGCGACACGCGCCCTGGCCCAACTTGCCACGGCAAACAAGCTCACACACAGAGCATGTCGACGACAGGCGTCGCTGCCAGGCCAACATTAGCATTGAAGTGTGCAACGACGCCCCCCACAGACACACAAATAAACTAACACACACACAACACACAGAGAGAAGGGCAGTCAGCCGTCGCCGCCATGCCACGCCATGCGGCAGTTGGAGCACTCTCGCAAATTTCAATTTTTTTCACACCAATGGCTCTTGGCTTGCCCTCTGCCTTTGCCACATTGCGGTTGTGTGTCCACCCGACAAATTTGTGTAGCCTGACTTTGCCTTGGCTATAATAGTTACTATATTGTCGTTAAATCATGTATTGTCTGATTAGGGTCTATATAATCTTTTTTAATATGATTTCTTTTATATTTTTCTTTGCGTGCTCAGAGTGTGCCCAGACTGCTTGTGCATTTGCATTTATGATGAAATAATATTGTTCTGCTGTGACTTGTTTTGTTACTATAAACCTATATTTATTTATTTAATAATGATCTATATAATTCACTATATATTTATTTATTTAATAGTGATTAGTATCAGTCTACACAGGACAATATAAAAAGTAAAAAATAAATTTAAAATAAAATATAATAATAAAATTAAATTGAAATAAAAATAAATATATTAATCTAAAAATTGTTTTCAAAATGGATTCTTTTGTCGGTTTTTCATGCCGCCATGCTGCCTGTTTTCGAAGCACGCGCCAGGACCCAACCGCACACACAGGCACACGTACACACATACACTTACATATATAGGTAACGAGTCAAAAAGCACACACACACACACATACAGGCACATGCAAACGTATTGTACGTGCTTTTACTCACCCCGTGTGGCGCACTTCCTTTGATTTAGTCATTTTTCTCTCTTTAGCCGACAACCAACAAGCCATGTGGCTCTGTCAGTGCCACTGCCGCTGCCACTACCATAGAACCGCACGTTGCTAGTTGCCAGTCGGCCAGTTGGCACTGTGCGCACTTCCGACAATTTCTCTCTGTGTGTGTGCTTGTGTTTATAGTTGCCCCAATCGTCCTGGGCTGTTATTTTTTTAATGTTTGATTTTCATTTTTGTTTTGCTACCAATACCTCTTGGCTACTGCTGTTGTTGTTGTTTTTGCTGTTATTGTTGCTGTTGTATGCCGTTGTTGAAGTATTACTTTGCAGCTGCCACATTGCGGTAGCGCTCTTTTCACTGCTGTCCATTACTTTATATATGTATTCCATTGCTACTCTGTCCACAGTATGCTTTGATATCGTTGCTCTTGAGCAAGTGCGCGAAACTGTCAATATCGATAACTGCTGATAATGACACTCATATGCGTGATCGAATCTATCAGTATCGATACTGGCTAAGCAGCGGATAACCGATTGTCGCCTAGGCCGTACATGTTCAACTGAGTACCAAAGTTGCACACACACACATATACATACATATTTATGTATATAACGTTTGCATGTAACTTGCCGTCGATTGTGGTTCGCCGAGGGGTTGGGGTGGGCATGGTGTGAGCAGTCAAGTCGTGCAGAAACAAGAGCACGGGTAGCATCAGCATCAGCATCAGCATCAGCGACAGCGACAGCGACAGCTTTGCTACTGTAGCTTAGTATGGGGCTCTGACTGGGACTCGGTGTGGCTATAAACGATTTATGTGTATGCTCGTGAAGGCCAAGCGCCACATGCCACCACCACACCCCATCCCACTCACAGCCACAATCAACGGCGGCATTCAAGTCATCGTTCAGTTCAGTTCAGTAATTTTACAGACTGCGCCATCAGCTACCAAAGCACAGAAGGAAGGCAAGAGGAAGACTGGCTGGCTGCCTCTCTTCAACAATTTTACTTATGTCTATGTTTGTGTGTGTGGTGGGCGGATGTGTGTATTTCAGTTTGTGATTGCATCTGCTAGAGTGCATGTAGCGATGGCCAACAGGCTGACAGTTTGTCCTTTAGGACGTCATGTACGTCTGGATTTTAGCCCCAACTGTAAATGAGCAATGCCAATACCAAACTTTTTTTTTTAACAAACATGCACAAGAATAGCCGCTAATCAAGTTGTCACGAAAGCGTAGCATACTTTATGTAGTTAAAATTCGTTTTACTTTAGATCATTTTTATTGACATTTTGAGCGATCTTAAAATATCGAGTAAGCTTTACAGACTTTCTGCTTAGTCAAGTTTATTTCCATTAATTTACTTTAACAAACGTGATTGAGAGTGTGACGTCACTAACCAATATATACGCATCAAATATGAATACATAGAAATGCATTTGTTGTTGGCTCAAGCGCATTGATCGAAGAAAAAAACAGATTTTGAAAGGCATATCGGCAATTTGTGCCTTTTGTCAAAAATCTATGTTATCTATGCTGTGATAGTTGCTGTCCAAAAAGCAACGTCAACCATCCTTCCTTCCTCGCACATATCTGCCCTCTCACATCGATGTCGTATTTATCTAATAGTCCCTGCTGCTGCTGTCAGAATGGTCTACGTCTGGTGTTGATGTCCCATTCCACAGGCGGCACTGTCGCCTGGCTTATTATTTGCCACGACTGCTGGCTGCGGCGCTAAAGTTTCGCCTCGTTGGTGTTATGATTTCAATGTGGATAGCCGAACGGCACGACGACCCCGACCCCGACCCCAAACCCACAATAGCAACCGTCATCATCAGCATCTCCATTTACACACACACACACACACATACATTGAAGAACTCACCCCGCAACACTTGCATACCCGCCCGCAGGCCACAACCATAGCTAACTCACTGGCTGCCTGACAGCGTTTGCGCAAGCCACCCAATAGACAATATTTCCATACAGCTATAGCCAGAAACATGTAAGATTCTAGCTTATAGGTTATAATTCAAACAATTAGGAGTTTTCCCTCTTACATACAGAAAACCTGAATAAAAGTATTATAAACTAAAACATCTTATTTTGTTTGCATATTTGGTAATATTAAGTGCATCGTTTTACTTTAAATGTAATATTTTTCATTTTTGCAATGAGTTAAGTTACAAATTTTAAATGCAAACAGGCAAGTAAATAGGCTACTCGCTTATCATAACAAAGAAAATTAAGTTTTTCATTACAATGAATTTCAAAGATAATATGGTATATGTTTACGCAGTCACAAATATTAATATTCTATTAACTTAATATATTTTTGGCTATTTTTAAATCATTAATTACAATAACCATATATATATTAAAGAATTTAACATGAATATTTGCGTAAAGTACAAGTGTACATAGCAGATACTTTTTTGTTTGCTGGGATATCCTATTTGTGCCTAAACGAATTGATTTGTATGTCAGTGTGTGTGTGTATGTATAAGTGTGTGAGTTTGTGAGTGGGGCGCGCGTACGTGCGAACTTTCTGTGCTCGCCAAAGCCAGACATGGTCACGCCGTCTGTCCGACTGTCGTTGGCGGCACGTCGACTGGCTGACATTTGCCGCATTTGCCAACGCCCAGCCGCCCACTACTGGCAACATGCCGCCGCCGCGTCAGCGTCGTTAAAGCTTTGCACTGCGACTGCTGTTGCTGTGTGTGTATGTTTGTGTGTGTGTGTGTGTGCGTGTGTGTGTGTGTGTGTGTGTGTGTGTGTGGCAACCATTACCACAACCACCATTAACGTGCCAGGCAGTCAGCCAGGCGTTGCTGTTGCTGTTGCCGCCATTGCCAGTGTTGCTGTTGTTGTTGCTGCTGTTCTTGTTTTTATTGTTGGTTGACTCCAATCTGCTTTGGTTGCTGCGCCACATGACGGTGGCAATGGCGATGGCGGGCCAGAGCCAGAGTAAAGCACAGAGCCCAAGCCATTCAGTCGGCAAATTTTGTACGAGCTGTGCGCACACACACTGCGGGCGGTATAAGCGACAGAAGGGGCAAGCAAGTAAAAACGAAAAGTCGAAGTACTTTTCACCGTTACGCTTACCGTTAGCTTCTGTTTGGTTGAGTTGAGTTGTGTGCAGTTCGTTTCGGTTTCAGTACTCGGTTTGTGCTCGACCAGTGCGGACGTTTCGTTAGTTCGTTAAATGTTTTTGATTTTCTGTGGAATTTTGTGCCATCATCTGTAGGACGTAAAAATACGTAATTTTTGTGGTTGTTAGTTTCGAAAAAGCCAACGGCAATACCTAAACATCTTGTTTAGTTTAACCGTAATCGAATTATAAAAGTTGCAGCGTGTATGGAATTCATTAAGAGTTTCGTAAAAATGACAAAATGACAGCAAAACGTGATAAGGATTACAACAAAAATAAATCAACAGCGGGTAATTATAATAATATATTAATTGAGTAATAATAATTGAGTTCTTGAAGTACACAAACAATTATTTAAACACATCGTAAAGCCTAGTCCAAGTTTTGAAAACAGGGTTGGTCAGTCAATAGTTCGTCAGGGTCTTCAAGACAAATAACCACGATCAGTGCTAGATCGAGCTTGCCATGTAATAAGCACATATCTTGTGATTACGATTAACACAGTTCCAAAAATACAAAAAGGAGAATGTTCTACTAGGAGACATTGTACTTTGCTATATGTGTTTTTGTATAGCAAAACCTATACCTCAGGTAGTTATTAATATATATCAATTTGAAGGCTATATATTTGTAATTATGTCTCTATTGTATATTGATTTAAGCAAAACTATAGCAGTTATGTATAAAACGTAATAAACTTGGCCTGTGTGTGTTTTAAGATAACTTATGTTTCAGATCTGCTTGATTATACAAACGGATTTGGCTAAATAGACTCTGCTGGCTTTGCTGTCGGATATTTCATTATTAAGAAGTATATATTTTTTAACTTAAGTCCAGGCTATATACGTTTTTTTAGAATTTATTTAATTTAATATGAAAATAAAATTATAAAATACATATATATATTAAAATCAGTGTAACATTTTAATTATGTGTAGGCCTCGGATTCTCCGCCTCCAGCTCAAGCAATAGCAGCGGCATCAAATCCATTGCCCTGGTGAGCTCCTCACAAAATGTAACTTCATCGCAGGAAATTAGCAAGCGTACGAATAAACCACTCATGGAGAAACGCCGGCGAGCACGCATTAATCAGAGTCTGGCCATACTGAAGGCCCTTATCTTGGAGTCCACCAAGCATCAGAATGCCAAAAACGGCGATGGACAGGCGAAACATACCAAATTGGAGAAGGCCGACATATTGGAGCTCACAGTGCGCCATTTTCAGCGTCATCGCAATCTCGATGATCCAAGTGAGTATCATTTGTTACCCCATCTGTCCATTTCCCCAGGCTAAACTGTAGACTTTTATGTCTAACTCCACTAGCAGCTGTGAATAAATATCGTTCGGGCTACACGGATTGCGCCCGGGAAGTTGCTCGCTATTTGGCCACGCCGGAGCCGCCGCCCATGGGCAATATGCCCACACTTTCGGAGCCCGGGTCAAAGGCGCGTCTGCTCCGGCATCTGGATCAATGCATAGCCGAGATCGATGTGGAAATTTGCCCGCACACAACGGCGTCGAATTTTGCCGAGAGTCCCAACAACAGCAGCACCTGTTTTGACATTAAGAAAGCGGCAACGTTGCCAGAGGAGCATTCGCTGGATTACAGCAGTCAAGACTCGAATCCGCTGGACTACAGCAAAGGCGATCAGCGTGTGCTGCTGCAGGCGACAGCAGCGCACTCAGCCCAGGACGAGAACAACAATCGCGGCCAGCTGGTGGTGCCACAAACGCCACAAGCTCAAACACCAACAGTTCTGCTGCAACAGCAGCCACCACAACAACAACAACAACAGCAGCAGCAACAGCAGCAGCAACAACAACAGCAACAGCAACAACAGCAGCAGCAGCACCAACCACAATCGCCACCAAATGGCACTGTCATCGAAGTGGGCTATGAGAACGATGTGGGCAACAAGGTCGTCTGCGTCAATGTGCTCGAGCAGTACAAACAGCAGCTTAAGGCTGAGGGTGGCGCCCCAAATGGTGTGCTTGTTCTCCCGCCGCACTATGTTCAGCTGGCGGCTGCCTTGGGCCTGAGCGCTCAGCCGCTGGTGGACCCGATTGCAACACGCACGGATTTCGAGCGTCTGATTGAGTTGCAGCGCCTGCAGCCGCATCTAGTCGGAAAGCTGAGCCCCAATTTTGCCGGCAGCCTGGAAGCGGCGCATGTGGCGGCCGCAGCGGCAGCTGCCTATGCTAATAGCATAGCTAGCAATTCTACGGTTGCGACAGCATCCATGCTAACCGAGCGACCCGCTTCAGTGGCCTCCTCGTCGGCGGCGGCATCGGTCAGTTCGGGTGTCTCCGATCTGAAGTCGGCTCCGGCAACGCAACAGTCCTCGCCGCGCTCCGAGAGTGGCATTGGTTCCAATGAGAACGAGACTCTGGATGCTAGCCCACAGACGAGCAGTGCGGCACGACAGGCACTGCGCCACCGACAGGAAGAGGAATATCGGGCACAACAGCAGCAATTGCAACTACAACAGCAACAGCTGCAACAGCAACACCAACAACAGGTTGTCCTTGGGCTCCAGCAGGGTCCCGATGAGAGCATGTGGCGGCCCTGGTAGTTGTTCGATGCTTGGCCTTGTACAGTTCGGGATGGTATAGCTTTTATGTACTAAGTATATTATTATATATATGCATCTGTATATGTATATGTAATTAGACTGCGCAAATTTGTTGCTTTGTTATAATTGATATGATTTGTTCTTTTGGCTTCTAACTAAACCTGCATAAAACAGTGGTCGCTTGAGAATTGAAACGCTCTTTATAATCGGACAGAAAACCTCAGCTCTATTTTTGTAAACAACAAATTCAAATTTGATATTTTATATTATATTATTATATTTAATAGCTTCTGTTTTCCCATTTAAAAGTGTTTCTATATACATATTATACTCAAAAGTTGACTTAAAACGAAAGATATTTCACAAATTCTCAAAAATGATATTTAAAGTGTCTAAGGCATTATGCTTATATTTTATGCAAATTCCGAGTGTCCACTGTATTTAGGATAAAACCTTATGTTAAGCTCCTGCTCGTATAAATGTAAAAAATTCCAGCACGAGATGCGAATATTTAAATGCATTTTTCACGTGTGCCAATGCTAAAAGACTCTGAATAAAAAAAAAAAACAAAATTATCCGATCATAACTAATTGTATATTTCCAGACTATATTTTGTTCGTATACCTTGCGTAAAATGTATCAAATACTAAAATTAAAACTGCAATAACGTTAAAATAACTTTAGAAAAAATAATATATTTTTTTTTGGCATCCAGTTGATAAATCTTATATACAAATTTATTTTAGATAGATACCGCAATGTATACAGTTTAGATTAGTGCAATATAATAATATTATTATCTATTTGAAAACGCGAATAATTATAATTATGTGTTATATAAATATGCATATATATAGGCCAAGGCCAAAAAATAATATTGCCTACTTAGACTTCATTGTAGTCAGAGATTTGCGTGGCGCCGATTGCCGTTGACGCGCCAGGAATGTTTGCCCCGAACCCATTAATAATGCCAATTTGGTGTCCACAGCATCGCGTTGAGCATTAACACCCAATCTGTAGAAGGCGCTGGCCATGAGCTGTTCCTCCATTCCGCTTATTTTAGTTTTCGACTCCTCCTCGATGACATCGACGCTCTTTTCCAATGCGTTGGCCTCCATCACTGCAAATATTGGGGTAGGTTATAAAAAGTTGAATTTATACATAATTGCGTTAAATATTATTTAAACAAACCACTGGATATGCGCGGATCGATGCTTTTAATGACTTCTTTGGCTCGTTCTACGCATTTGCGGTATTTGACTTCATATGCCATAACTTCCTGCTCTCGTGTATTTAAAGTCGACTCAAGCTGGGTTACCTTGCACTGCATCGTTGAGTTCTGGGTTGCAAATTCCTCAATTTGAAGTGCTAAGCAACGATTGATACAAATATTACAAAAATACTTTTAGTTTATAGATTCAAATCCCACGTACTTTTTTGGTCATTGAGCTCCATTAGCTGTTTGATTTGTTTGCTGAACTCATTTCTGTTATATGAAAAATTAATGAAATTAATGAGGAGCTGGTTTAAAATTACAATCTAAACTTAAATACTCACTCTTTTAATATGGGATCGTCGCTTTCCGAGACATGCGATAAGGAGAGAATCCGTTCGTTGGCTGCCTTCATCTGTTCCCGCAAGTTCTCGCAGCGCTTGTTTGCATCGTCCAGCAGTTGCTGCCAGATTAGAAATTCACAAATTGGAAACTATTTCTTTAACGAGGATAGAACATCACTTACCGCTAGTGCAGTTTGACCACCTTGTCCCTCACGTAGAGCCTTATTTTCCGCCTCCAGACGTTGGATTTTGTCCATCATAGCCGGCGGCTGTAGTTCACGTGACATTGTTGTGCCAGTCAAGCTGCCCGAGTTCGTTGACAGCTGTCCGCATTTCAGTTCATCGAAAGCCTCCCGCAGATTATCGCGCTCCTTAAGCAAACTATCTTTTTCCCGTTGCAACGCCAGATTTTTGCTATCTAAATTCTTGTTATCAAACTCAAGCTTAACATTTTTGCTGCTCTCATTGTCAAGTTTGGCGTGCAGATCCTGTATTTCCTTTTTAAAGAGCTCTATTTGACCCTTTGTGTTGGCATACCGCTTGGCATCCTCTTCAAACTGTGCATTTTGTTGCACATAGTCAGCACTACGCTCCTCGAGCATTTTTACGTGTTTCTTCAAGTCATTGTACTCCTCGAGTTTCTTTTTGTATGTCTCTAGTTGGGCCTCGCATACTTTTAGTTTGTCTGTGGATTCACGCAGCACGTCTACTTCATCCTTAAGTGTGGTCAGCACTGCGGTGCTTTTCTGTTAAAATTTTTATGTTATTAAAAAAGTTCTGGGTATAGACTTGGGGTACATGCCATTAGTTCATCTATGCGCTGTTGCATGTGCAACACCTCCGTCTCCTGCTGCTGCGTCTTTATCTTAAGGTCCTCACGTGCACCCTCTGATTGCAGTAGCTCTTCTTTAACCAATTCCAGTTGACGCCTAAAATAGTTGTTAATAATTACTAAAAATATAAATGTTAATTAATTAGCTTACCTTAGCTCATTGTAGCGTACGGAACCCGCTTGGATGGGGCCCAGTGAGACACCATCGTCTCCAATTGTGTTATGCTCGATCCGCGCAAATTCCTGTTGCATCTTTTGTAATTCTTGCTGAAGATTTGTTTTCTCATCGATAAGCAGTAGCATTTTCTTCTCGGTCTCGAAACATTTCTGGGCCATGGCATCGCGCTCATCTGTCATCTGGGATTGGAGAGCCTTGGCATTGCCATCAAGCATGCCGCTCAAGGAGTTGCGCGACAGCGAACTGACCACGCCACCCTCTGTCGTTTGACGTGTGGACGTTTCCAGCTCTTGCAGCGCACGCATAATGTTCGCTTGCAGCTCCTCCTCAAGGCACATAATCTCGCATATATACGACTGCTTCTTGGCACAGTTGACCGCACAGCCCAAGACAAGTTGCAGCAGGCGCTCCAGTTCGGAGAGGTCGCATTTCTCGGCAATCGACTGAACATCCGGCTTGACAAAATCGTGCTGCAACGAATAGTTCAGGACATCGCTGTAATATTCGTAGACGCCCTCGACGACTTTCTTCAGATTACTCATACGCAAACGCCAATTGCTGCCTGCAGCGCTCGATTTGATTTTCGACAGCCACGAGTCGCTGAAAGATTCGGGTGCGAATTGATTTAATGCCTGGGCGAGCGCTACCCCATCTGCCAGCTCCTCTGCGTTTGCATGCGGTGCATTCAGATTGAGCGTTTTAAACCACTCCAACAGACTATAGTACATTCCGTTCTGAGAGGACATTGTGAATTTTAAAAAATTATGACAAAACCAAACAAAAAATTAGAAATTTTCACAGAAAAAACAACACAGCTGATGCAGCATAAACAAAACAGCTGCACTAACGATAACAATAAAAACATACCTAGCAGTTATCGATAAGACAATGAGCTGTTAACAGCGACAGAGATTCCTACAGGTTATTGCTTTCGTATATCTGTTTGCCTACAAATATGTTCTGTCAACTAACTAAATTTAAATATCACGCAATTATCTTTAAAGATATATATTCGATCGTTGTTTTTTAATTGTTTGTAAGAGTATTGAAATCGATGGCTGCTATGGCGCCATTTTCACTACTGTCCATGCATTGTTCCACCCATTTTAGTTTATTATCGTGTTCTTTGATTTTGTCAATCGGTGTCCAGCTGGAGTCAAATTCAAGCCTATAGCTGCCTTTGTACGTTTGGTCCACGGCATTGTTCCATTCCTATAAGCATACGTGTATGAAGCATATGCTATCATTATTATCGGATGTGTACAAGTGAGTTTATTACCTCTGGTGACAGCATACTGAAATAGTTTTGACCCGTCGACCTTTGGTACAGATGATAAATGTTTCCGGGTTTCTTGTTGAAATTACACGCAGCACTATGCAGCATCCTACTATCGTTGGACTCCTTGAGTATATCTATAGCTTGTGCTTGCAACATTTTTATCTGAAATACTTGGGTTGTGTACAATTCAAAAGGGCTTGCTTACAAACTGCTTACCTGATCCAGAATGACAACCAATTTCTGGCTTGTGCTATTCCTCACCAACTTATCTGCAGATTGAATTTCCTGTGCTAAACGTATAATGTCAGTTTGATCGTGCATCGAAACACGCATTGGATCTACTTGAAATTGTGGGTTTCTCTCGACCAATTGAGCTGCAATTTAAATACATTGGTTTTTCAAAAGTTCTTTTAACATTCTTATCTAAATTGAGCATAAATATTTATCTAATATAAAATCAACTCTATTAACTTGCATACCTTTTTTGATTGCAGTTTCATAAGTTAATTTCTGCTCCATTGTTGCACTCCTTTTCATTACACACACATTGATGAAATAAGTAAGTTAAATAAATGTAGTCCAAGACATGGACTTATTTATTACAAATTTTTACAAACAAATAACATGTGTTCTAATGCGATATCTCTCGATAGATATCGATTACAAAACAGCCTTTGGGAATTTTTATGAAAAATTTCCTTTTATTAACATTCCGTGAAATACTGTTTTCTTAAATGTAAATTTTACATAGGTGAGTAAATGCATTTCAACAATATTTAAAAAGTAGGTCATTAAAAAAGTACATTTGGCAGATATTTATAAAAAAAAAAAAATCGAATGGACTCTGAGTTCGATGCACAGCCGGCGTCGATATGAAAGATGACATTGGGTTAATATTTTGTTGAATAATATATAAGAACTAAATTTCAACAGTTTTCGACTTCCTTTCCGAATTGTTTTCATAGGTCTGTTAAAAATATAAAATTGTAAATAGAATAAAAGTATTTAGTAATTGGATACATTTTTAATAAAACTAAATTATAAATTTACTTACATATTGCGCAATTTCCAGCAGATGTTCAAACGTTGTTTTCCCTGTCCGCATAGCCATGTCATGGAACACATTACTTTTAGATGTTGTCAGCAGTTCATAGGGTGCCCCAAATTCGACAATGTGTCCAGCATCTAATACCATGACCTTATCCGAGTCCATAATCGTGTGCAGCCTATGGGCAATTGTAAGTACGGTGCATTCTTTGAACTTATTTCTAATGGTCGTCTGGATAAGTGCATCAGTTTGTGGATCCACATTGGCAGTGGCCTCATCCATGACAAGGATGCGATTTTCACGCAGTATGGCACGGGCCAGGCACACTAATTGTCGTTGACCCACGCTGAAATTGGAGCCACCCTCGGTAATATTGCTCTGTAGACCCATTGGCAGTTCAGTGACTTCGTTCTTGAGATGCACCTGAAATAAAAAATTAAAAAGATTAGTTAGAATCCGTAAATTACTGCGTTACACTCTTACTTCCTCCAAGGCCTGCCAGAGCTTTGTATCCGGATATTGTTCAAAGGGATCCAAATTATAGCGTATTGTTCCAGAAAAGAGCACGGGCTCCTGAGGTATAATCGATATTTTGCTGCGCAGACCATGCAAGCCCATCTCTTGGATATCCTTTTTATCAATTAATATGGAGCCATCGTTGTAGGATAGCCGAAACAATGCGTTTATAAGCGAGGATTTGCCTGCACCCGTGCGGCCTACAATACCCACCTTTTCCCTTGGCTCAATGGTAAAGTTTAACGATTTCAATACGTAAGGATCCTGAGGATCGGGTGCATAGCGTAAACTCAAGTCATCGGCGACAATTTGACCAGCTTCTGGCCAACTTGCTGGCGGTTTCTTATGTGGTAGTGATATGAATTCTCCTTCCGATTTCAGACCGCTGTACTCAATCACACGCTCTACGGAGGTCATCGAGTTCTCCAGCTCAGCCGATTGACGCATGCCCCACTGCACCATTCCCGTCATGGACATAGCCTGCGTAATGGCCAAGCCAATCTCACCAGGATTCTCAGGGGGATACACAAAATTATTTAGAACTACGATCAAAACATAAATCACACAGAATAAGTCTAGGTAATATCCAAAGGCGCGACTTGTGGACAGGAATGTGTAGTATCCAATCGAATGATTGTTCTGGTAATGATCATATTCCGCAATCAGCATTCCCTGTGCTCGCATCGCCCTAATCGTAGGCAGGCCATTTAAGGTGGCTCCAAAATGCGAATACATCGGTGAACGGGCAACCGCTTCGAGTCTCTTCACATCCCGGGATGTGCTCAAGTAGAAGTTCCGTAAATAATAAAAGCACAGCAGCATGATCAGTGTATTGATCAAGTAATAGGGATTTGTAACGCAAAGCACGCTTATGATGCCGGTCAGGGTGAGGGATATCTGTATGCAGTCCAGCATAACGGCGGGGAGCACCTCATCGACTTGACCCATGTCCATGGCGAAGCGATTGAGGATGCGACCCGATGGATTCGTATTGAAGAAATGCATCGCAGCGTGTGTGATTCCCCGGAACATGGAGTTGTGCAGCTGGGTGGAGGAGTGCATGGCCACACTGAAGAAGAGAAGGGTGCGCAACAGGGCAAAAATGAGCAACAGCACAGTGATGGCCGCAAAGTAGTAAATATCCAACGATGACGAGGAATTGCTCTTCACCCTGCAAAATTAAAATTGTATATTAAAATATATAACATTTGATCAACATTGTTGAATCTTATACTGTTAGGTTTCGTTAACAGTGAAACATAACAGTAATTCATGGCATTTAACATTTAACGTTTGCCAATGCTTTTGCTTACATTGATAAACTTTTTTTTTACATTCTTAATGACGGTGTTGTCAGCAGGAGCAAATAAAGGTTTTTCCTGATTTAGATCACTGATCTTGAATTTAGAGCCCCGTGGAGCTTAATATAAATAGCTTATAGTAAGTCGTAATTATATCCACACTATGCTAAGTTGAGTTTGAGCTGCAACAGCCATTTAATGTGCAGCCGGTTAGCTGCATATGAATGATCTTAGTTATTCTCATTGTTGATAACGTTTAGCGGTGCCCTCAAAACGTAATTTCGCTTATCGATTATTTTAGTTACTCGTGTCGTGAGAAAACTTAGCAATTGCCCTCAAACCTTAATATACTAATCGTTGATTAGAAGGCTAAACGTTGGCTTCTGACCTGATTATCTGTTAGAAACATTATTTATAACATATGAAAAAACTTTTATATTATTAATTGGAGAATAAATCTATCAAAAAGCTGATAGCGCAAAACACACTGCTTGCAAGCAGCTAATTTCTTTTAATTCTACTTCTCTTATACTTTTTATTGCCCTCACATCTAAATCCAATAAAAATCTCATTATGCACTTCTTGCAAGCAGTTTTTTAAAATATCAAATTAGCAAAATTTTTGAACTTTTAGTTCCACTAACAAAAAATTAAATGTTTTAATAATTTTACCAGCTACTCACCAGTAGGACAAAAAATAATCGCCACACGAGGCCAGGAGTTGCGTGCCCAGGCAGCAGAAAGTCAGCAGCAGAAACACCACCCAGCCACAGCCGGCAGAGAAGTATTTGTGATACATGTCCAAACCGATTTTGGCGGCAGAACGCGTCTCTTGCACTTCCTTCGGGCGTTGCTCTGACTTGGCCATCAGAGAGTCGTCGGCATTGGTGTCCAAGGACGAGATGCTGTTGCGACTATCCACGCTACTGTGCCGTGAGTACGAGTGGGTCTCTGTTGACGCCGCATCCCCAGTGCCAGCCAAATCCTTGGCGTTGTCCAGAACTCCATCTTCTGCATCGTCTGCTTCCTCTGTGGGTCGAACAAAATCCTGGCCACTCTTCAGCATGTGCTCGTAGCTGCCGATATCTGTGATTTTGCCCTTGTCCATGCACACAATCAGATCGGCCTGCTCGAGGAACTGCACCTGATGCGTTACCAAGATGACGAGGTGCTTACCCAGAAATCCGCGCATGCACTGCTCGAACAGATGGCGTCCCACATGGGCATCCACAGCGCTCAGCGGATCGTCGAGCAGGTAAACATCCGCCTTGCGGTAGACAGCCCTTGCCAGACTGATGCGCGCCTTCTGGCCTCCCGAGAGGGATGCTCCGCGCTCCCCGACAATCGTCTTGTCGCCCTGGGTCAGCAGCTCAAAGTCCCGCTCCAAGGCGCACATGCGGACCACGGTACGATAGCGTTGTCTGTCCAGCGACAGGCCAAAGAGTATATTCTCACGCACCGTGGCGCTAAAGAGCCACGGCTCCTGTGACGCATAGGAGCAACGACCGTTTAACTTCACCTCGCCCTCCTCGGCGCACAGCTCGCCGAGTATCGCTTGTATCAGACTCGATTTGCCGGCTCCAACGGGTCCGATGACAGCCACCAGCTGATTCCCGTGCAGCTCAACATTTATATTATCCAGAATGGGTTCACTCTGCTCCTTGCTCCAGCGTGCTCTCAGATCCTTGATCTTAACGGATATGTCTGAGCTGGATAGCTGTTGATTGCCATTTGCCAAAAGTTTCTTTTTTTCGGCTATCTTGTCATTTTCGTGATCCTCCTGAAGCATCGGGACCTGGGTCTCCTCGCGCAACATAAACTGGGTTATTCGGCGCAGGGAGACTAGCAGCTCGGCCACCTGAGACATGCCACTGGGAAAGAATTTGCTCATCGAGCGCCGCAAAATATTATAGAAAGCTGTGACGCAAAAAGCCTGCTTCGCAGTGAGATGGCCACCAGCCAAGACGTAAGCCAGCAGGCTGGCAAAGATGGCAAGTCGTCCCAACGTAATCTCAAAGGAGAGCAGCAACCCGCGTATATAATTGACCTTGCGAATGACCCTCATCTCCCTGATGCGTGAGCTGCCCACCAGTTGCTCAAAGGGCTGCTCCCAGGCATACATCTTGATCACCTGTATGCCAGAGATGATCTCATTCATCATCCGCACCCGTCGATCCGTCCGCAGAGCGGTGCGCAGGCGCAGTGCCGAAGTCAATCTGCTCAGATAAGTTTGGAGTGGCAAGTAGAGCAGCAGGATGGCAATGCCATAGAACGAGGAGACTCCAATCTGCTGATAGAGGAAGTAAGAGGCAAACAGCAACTCCAGCGGACCCAGCCAGAGGAAATGTAAGTGGATGAGCGCCCGATCGAACCGACCCAAATCGTTGGACACTAGATTCACCACTTGGCCAATGGTGGTGCCACCAAGCGCAGTGCGACTCAAGCGAAGTGCCTTCCTGTAGATGGCACAGCTAACAGCGACTCGCATCTTCATCGCCAGATGCATCATATGCATCATGAAGGGATGGAACAGCAGCACACTCATCACGATGCAGATCACCAAGCCGGCGCCATAGAGTTGGGCATTGAGACTGCGTCCGTTCCCAGACAGCGTAAACTCTGAAATCAGGCCGGCCATCAAAAGTGGTGTAGTGGCTCTAAAAAAAGATAATTATATATAGATAATAATTAAACAGATACAATAAAAATTACTGTACAATTGTCTCTCTCCCTAGCAATTTATTGTAAATTTGCACTCGTTACAAAACTTAGGAAAACTTAAAAAAAAAAACTAAATTGTAAAATAAAATCAAAAAACTGAAAATGAGGAATTAAAATAAAATATCAAAGATTCTACATTTTATTAAAAGAATTATATATTGTAATTTGGTTTTCTTTTGGCTATTTTTAGCAATTTCAATATTATTTATTGTTTGCCCCGATTCGAACCTTTGTTATAGAACCTGTTGAGCTATTGAGCTTTTTCAATAGCTATCGATCAAATTAATAATAAATACAAATTATTTAAATCAAAGTCAAGTTGTGTCCAAATGTTAAGCTATTGAGCTTTTTCACAATAGATAAATAAAAATGCACCGAAATTTGCATTAATATAAATGTAGTTTATTTTGCCTTTGTGGCAAAACTTAAAATAGTTATAATTGTTAATTCTAAGCTCCGAATTGAGCACTTAAACAAAGTATATTTCGGCAATCGATGTCGAATACCGCGCCGCGACTTGAATTCCCGATCGATCAAAGAGAACTGATTAGCTGCCGAATTGCAGCTGCTGGTGCTGTTGCTCCCAGACGGCGAGCAACCACTAAACTATTCAGGAGAGTCTTATCGCTCATATGCAAAACAACAGTTAATGACAGTTACGTTAACTTGCTCTTATGCTGCGCATAGCATAACTTATCGAAAGAGTTATAATTAAGAGCGAAGCTGCTTCAGTTGTTGTTTGGCGCGGATACATGCGTAACCAAACATTCTCCCCCCGTTGAAAGACACGGGCTTTCAACAGCATCCTCTTTCGGAAGCGCACACAACTTGCGCACAGCTCTCTTTATTGTTCCAGTTGACGTCTTGAGAACAGCCACTCCGGAAACGCCGTCAGCACCAGGAACAAGCTCGACCACACGAGCCAGTGGCCATTTAAGGGGTGGCAAGTTTTCATCCTTTACAAGGACCACATCATTAATGTGAACGCCCGGGTAGGATGTTCTCCATTTGGACCGTTGCTGAAGAAGCGTTAAATATTCGTCACGCCAACGACTCCAGAAAATTTGCTGATAATAAGCTATACGCTGCCAGCGATCAAGGCGGCTAACGTTTAGCTTGGTGACATCCGGCTCCGGATAAATAGCGAGTGGACGCAGTGCCAAGGAAGTGCGCAGGAGTTAACACATCCAGATCTGCAGGGTGCTCTGAAAGTGGAAAAAGAGGTCGAGAATTTATTGTTGCCCCAATGTGGCAGACGAGTGTGCGCAGATCATCCAGGGGCAAAACCGAGGCTCCGACCGACCGATAAAAATGGTATTTTGCTGTCTTCACCGCTGCCTCCCAAAGTCCACCAAAGTGTGGGGAGCGAGGTGGGATGAATTCCCATTCGATGTCATCAGAGACACAAAACTCTCGGACAGAGTCGATGTGCTTCTCGTTGAGGAAAAGTCGCTTGAACTCAGCTAGTTCATTCTTGGCTCCGACGAAATTTGTCGCATTGTCCGACCATATGCGAACAGGTTTACATCTGGTAAGAATAAACCGCTTAAGCGCATTAAGAAAGGCTGCTGTTGACAAATCAGGAACCAGTTCGAGATGCACTGCCTTTGTTGCGAAGCAAATGAAGACCGAGATGGAGCATTTTACTGGTCCTTTGTTACGAATCTCCCTCTTGTAGTAAAACGGTCCACAGTAGTCCACTCCAGTGACATCAAAAGGATGCGAGCCACTAACACGATCGCGAGGAAGATCGGCCATGATTGTCTCAGCCAGGACCGTTTTAGCTCGAAAACACATAATGCATTAATGCAATAGGCCAATAGTGGAGCCGAATATGAGCAAGCAGACCACGAGGTCCGGCATGCAGCTGACGCCTGTGAAAATGAATGATGATGGCGCGTGTGACACGATGATGACTCGGAAGTATAATCGGATGCTGAGCATCGAAATCCAGGCTCGAGTGCTTTAGACGGACACCAACACGAAGAAGTCCACAATCATCGATGAATGGGTTAAGCGAGGCAATAGAGCTGGATTATGCGATCGTCCGTCCGTCTGGAAGAGCCCTATACTCACCACTCAGATTCGCCTTCTGGATGCTCCGCAAGAATAGTTGAGTGCCCTTGTGTATCCAATCTACTGTTAGACTGGTATGCCTGATGTGATTCAAACCAGGATGACGCTCTAATTTGCGCTCGAGGTTGCAAAAACGACGATATATCCACGAGTAGATCCACAGTATGCTTGACTGGAAGGCGAACCGAATATTCGCCAGTGTCCAAACGAGCAAAAGTTTGTTTAAAATGCGCTTCACAATCAAGTTCCTCCTTGGTAGATTCGTTGACTAAACGAGATTTTTTACGTCAATCTTGTTCTCAAAATGCAGAAGCGTATGATGCTTGGCCTTGCAACGTTTGCAGGTAGTAGTAACCGATGACCTTTACACAGGCAATTGATGCAAAGGTTGAGCTTCTTTACCTCTCGTAGACGCAGTTGCGGAGACAGATTTCCAAAACGGGAACAGTTGTAAATTATGTGGCCAGAGGTCTCACAAAGCACACATTTATTTGTGTTGGAGTTAGTAACAACAAAGGCCTTTCTACTGGTGTTAACGATTTTACTACTTTACTTTACTACCATCGGTGCTGTCTCCTCCCAACTGGTCTGCGTTGCCTTGTCCACTTTCTGCAGCAAACTGTGCACGATAATGAAACCCGCAATCTGCTCAACGTTGCCCAGGCTTTGTAGAGCGTGAATGTTGGCGTTAATAGTATCCGAAAGGGTTCGAAGTTTTACTGCTGACGACGACTCGATGCAATCTAAACCCAAAATCTCCGTGACATGTGCTTGGAACATGAGACGCTTGTTGTTAAACCGTTTTTTAAGGAGCTCCAATGCAACTGGATAGTTAGCGCTGCTGATTTCCAACGAAGAAACACTATTTAAGGTTGATCCTTTCAGACACGAGCGCAAGTGCTGAAACTTCTCCACATCCGAAAGTCCTGAGTCCGCATCAATGATTGAAGAAAACATCGCTATGAACTCTGCAAACTTTGTATACCCTCCACTAAACTCGGGCAGCTTGATTTCAGGTAACCGGATTCTGCCTTGAGACAATGTGTAATTGTCACCACATGTATCTTGCCTCATAGTCGAACAGAACCGCGATGATAACTTTCGCTTGTCAATTTCGCGTCGCAAGACTGTTTCAACTAATATTGAGAAGTCATCAAAACATGCCCGTAGCTCAATCCCGATTTCATCGTAATCCAGCTCCTCCAATGCGTCATGCATTCTGTAGAATGCCTGCTGAGCACCTTCCAACGCCTTAAGTCGAACAACCAACTCTTGTTCGCTGAGATGCACAATTTGCTTCGGAGCAATTGCTTTGGCCATCCATTTTACTTGCTCATCAATAGCCTTGGCCTTGGCTTTGTAAAACGGGGCACCAGGAGACTGAACGGCAGCAGAATTATGCATTTTTAAATATTCAATTTTTCCACAAATGCTTTAACACACACGTTCAACAGACGCAATGTCAATTCGAGGGCAAAAGCTTTTATCACAAGCGCCAGCAAAACGAAACGAAAAGGCAATAACAATGCATAAACGGCTGCAGCAACTGTTTAAGCAAACGCGATAAGGGAATCGACTGCGCAGGCGCCAATGCAGGTCAACCGAAAGTGAGCACAAAACGAACCGAGAATAGCGAAGACGATGCAAGAGCGCGGGCGCGAGGTTTATTAACCACGCTATAATTTGCATTTCAAACGAAAATCACGTCGGGGTCACCAAATGTTGAGCTATTGAGCTATATTAAATCAAAGTCAAGTTGTGTCCAAATGTTAAGCTATTGAGCTTTTTCACAATAGATAAATAAAAATGCACCGAAATTTGCATTAATATAAATGTAGTTTATTTTGCCTTTGTGGCAAAACTTAAAATAGTTATAATTGTTAATTCTAAGCTCCGAATTGAGCACTTAAACAAAGTATATTTCGGCAAGCGATGTCGAATACTGCGCCGCGACTTGAATTCCCGATCGATCAAAGAGAACTGATTAGCTGCCGAATTGCAGCTGCTGGTGCTGTTGCTCCCAGACGGCGAGCAACCACTAAACTATTCAGGAGAGTCTTATCGCTCATAAGCAAAACAACAGTTAATGACAGTTACGTTAACTTGCTCTTATGCTGCGCAGAGCATAACTTATCGAAAGAGTTATAATTAAGAGCGAAGTTGCTTTAGTTGTTGTTTGGCGCGGATACATGCGTAACCAAACAGAACCCTTCATAATTTTCAATACATAGGCTGTTGTCTGCAGGGTCTACTTATCGAGCGACTACTGTAATATACATTTGATACAAATTTGTAAAGTTTACTCACCTTAGACCCAATTCGAGAACTCCAACCACAATGCCGGATATCACCAGTTGCCAGCCAAACACTTTGAGGACAACTCTTAGCATGCTGGTTTTAATAGATCCTTTTCTCTGGGCTTCCGCCTGCCAAGTCTGGAATAGCTTCTCACCTAGCTTTTCTGCCTTATGCTCGTCAAGCACATCGTAGAGATCGTTGGGTTCCAGATTTTTTTTGCGCCCCTTGAAGAGAATCGGAAGGGCGAAGCTTAAAAAATAAAAGTTTATTTTCAGTGATAGCATTATTTTCAGTGATTTATATTTTATATTATTTATATTTTTATAAACTAAATGAAATGAAATAGAAAATATTCCTTTTATTAAGTAATTTAATTTAAATGTAAATCAACTGTCCACTCATATAATTTATAATTACAACTGATAGCTGAACAATGACTATTATCTTATCATTAATAATAGATATGACATGTGAAACTGATCAAGTTTATAAGATTCGAAATGATAAAACTTTTACGGTTGTCGTTATATGCATTATATATGCATAATTTACGTACTGAATAATATATTGAAAACATTTGTAAGACTTCAATTTTAGTATTTACGCATGGAAACTTACCAGAACATAACGGCGGATAACCAATTAGCATTTTCCCGCGGGTTCGGAGTTAATTTATCAACTGTCATTTTGAATCAAACTAAATGGCAAACCGTCAATGTATTAGTGACTGCCTTTAATTTATTTACACAAATTAAAAAACAGAGTCAACTTAAATTGCACTGCAACTTATTCGTTTCAAATTTAAGCTTTGTTCAAGGAATTAAAGTCTTGGCACTATTTACACGATACCCTGTAAATGACATTAAACGTTTCGAAACGTTTGCCGCATAGTTGACAAACGTTTATATTAAAAACTCCAGATGAACTGATGATGCTGCGCAAGCATTTTATCACAACAATTACGCAACGACGCTCACTTATCGCAAAAATTGACACACAATTAATAAACAAGAACAAAAAATCAAATCTTTTCATTCAATAAAAATACTAACATTTGGCAGGAGCACAAGACCCCTCGGTTTGCAGTGCAAGATATAACTAAATCTAAATTCTCTCCGAGAATCTTATTGGACAGCTGTTCGCGCAGCTGACGCCGGTACAATTCCAAGTGTGTTGCCATACCGTCAATTTTCTGTGCAAATATACATGCATATTAGCTTACATTACATGCGAATTAGAGTGAACCTTCATATAGCCTCCACTTAATGAACCCCATTTAATACCAAATTTAGTATTGTTATTGTTAAATTTTTTTCTGTTTTTGTATAGCTATAAATATTGTTTTAAAAAAGTTAATCTATAAATTTAATTTATTAGCAATATTTTTGAAATACATGAGAAAATTTGTGTATAAGTACCCAAGTTGTATATAAATAAGTAATTTGAAGGCACTGCATTATTTGCACTTTTACACTTAATACATACATAGGAATATATAAACATTTATGACATAATTTTCATTGCATAGGCACATACATTATAGGTTTATATAAAATTATAAGGGTATTGCATTACAAACTGGAATTGGACGAGCTTACATACAGTTGAAGGGATAAGCACCTACTACTATTTAATAAAGAAAATCCCTGATTATTTTAATGTTTATTGGCCTTAGGACGATAATCTGCGATTTTGTTGAGCAGATTCAAATGCCTGTAAAAAAAAAACAATATATATATATTTATATGAATTTTAACCAATTGAAATGTATTAATTTACCTGCTTGGCAAACAACTGCAGACTTTCATAGCTTGATTTACCCGTCTGCTTGACCATATCATGGAACACTTTGCTTTCGGCACATGTTAAAAGTTCATACGGTGTTCCAAATTCAACCACTCTGCCGGCGTCCATGACAAGCACCTTATCCGAGTCCATAATCGTGTGCAGCCTATGAGCAATTGTAAGTACGGTGCATTCTTTGAACTTATTTCGGATGGTCGTCTGGATAAGTGCATCAGTTTGTGGATCCACATTGGCAGTAGCCTCATCCATCACAAGGATGCGATTCTCGCGAAGAATGGCACGGGCGAGGCAAACTAATTGACGTTGGCCCACACTGAAATTGGTGCCACCCTCCGTTATTTTACTCTGCAATCCATCGGGTAGGTCGGCAACGACATCCTTCAGCTTCACCTCATCTAAAGAAGACCACAGCTTCGCATCGCTATATTCGTCAAAGGGGTCCAAATTGTACCGCATTGTACCAGAGAAGAGCACAGGTTCCTGGGGTATAATCGAGATTTTGCTGCGCAGCTCATGCAAGCCCATTACTTGCGTGTCCCGCTTATCGATCAGTATGGAGCCATCCGTGTAGGAGAGACGGAACAGGGCATTTATGAGTGACGATTTGCCGGCACCCGTGCGACCAACAATGCCAACCTTCTCACGCGCTCTGATAACAAAGTTGAGAGATTTAAGGATGTACTCCGATTTTGGATCCGGGAAATAGCGTAGACTGAGTTCTTCAAACGTAATCTTGCCATGCTCGGGCCAGGACTTGGGTGGTTTCTTATCGGCTGGCGCTTCCAAAGCCCCCTCCGGTTCAATGTCCTCATATTCAACGACACGCTCCACGGCAGTCATGGTGTTTTCGAGCTCCGCAGACTGACGCATGCCCCATTGCACCATGCCAGTCATACCCATAGCCTAAAAAAGGGGAAGATTAAGAAATGAATAAGAAATCTTAGAGCGTAAGGTGTATGCAACTTACTTGGGTGATAGCCAAACCCACTTCGCCACCATTGGCCGGCGGAAATATGAAGAAACTGAGTGTGATAATGCCAATGTAGATGACACAGAAACAATCCAGCCAATAACCAAAGGCTCGCGACGTGCTAATTAACATGTAGAATGCCGAGCTATGAAGATTCTGATGATTATCGAATTCGCTAATTAAGACACGCTGTGCTCCAAAAGCTCGAATCGTGGACAGACCCGTCAGCGAGGCGGCCATGTGCGAGTAAATTGGCGAGCGAGCTGAGTAATAAATGCAGTTAATTAAATAAAAATAATAACACATTAATATACAACAGGTCACATTGACAACAAATTGCGGATTACTCACTAATAGCCTCCAAGCGTTTGATATTACGTGAGGTTTTCAGATAAAATGTGCGCAGCTGATAGAAAATAATGCCGAGCACGAACGTGGGAACGAGAAACAGCGGATTGACAATGGCAATCACAATGACAATGCCACCTAAGGCTAGGAATATTTGTATGACATCCATCAGGACAGCCGGCAGTATCTCATCCACCTGACCCATATCCTTTGAAAAACGATTTAGAATGCGACCCAAGGGATTCGTATTGAAAAAATACATTGCAGCTCGCGAGATGCCGCGAAACATGGAGTTATGCAGATTCGTCGATGCCCTCATGGCCAGATTGAAGAATAGAAATGATCGCGCCAGCGTCACAGCAATTGTAGATATTGTAATTATGGTAAATATATACGTATCCAGCATTTCCGCATCTACGGACCAGCCCAAATCGTGGAGCCACACGGACATGCGCGATTCAAGGACATGGGAGACAATTGTTGTCGTATCGTTTGAGGCCGGTGAATTAGGTAAGTCCAAGACGAGGGTGCTATTTTCATTCATACTTTTAACACTTCCCTTCTTGGCAACCCTAGAATATAATAACATAATTTAATTATTTTTGAATTTCTTAAATTAGTAATGTAAGTTATTGAACCCTCAACAAATACAAACTAGCGATATACGCTTACCAATATGAAAGAAAATAGTCGCCCATGGAAGCCAATATTTGGGACATCACACAGAAGCACATCATGATGAAGAAGGCAAAGAAACCGCCGCCAGCCTTGAAGTATTTTTTGTACAGTACTAGCCCGATGCGTCCGTCTTCCTGAGACTCCTGTACATGCATTTCGCCGGCCGATGCCTCATCCAGACAGGAATCGGCCAGCGATAGGAGAGACTGTTCACTGTTGCGTCGCTTATCACTGGCCGAGCCCGATCTGGAGCGAGAGCGCTCCTCGATGCCATGCTCATCGCGTGACAAATCCGCCAGCATTGCGGCAAAGTCTAGGCCTGATTCGCGCAGCGATTCGTATGTGCCCACGGCGCTCACCTGACCCTTGTCCATAATGACAATCTGATCGGCATGCTGCAAGAATTGCAGCTGATGTGTCACCAGGATCACAATACGCTCTCGCAAATAGCCGCGCATGCACTTCTCGAACAGATGGCGGGCGACATGCGTGTCCACAGCGCTCAGGGGATCATCTAGCAGATATATCGCCGTCTGGCGATAAACGGCACGCGCCAAACTGATGCGCGCCTTTTGACCACCCGACAGGGAGGCACCTCGCTCACCAACAATTGTCTTGTCACCATAGGGCAACAGCTCGAAGTCCCGCTCGAGAGCACAGTTTTTCACCACCTGGGCATAGCGACGCTTGTCCATGGCCTGGCCAAAGAGTATATTCTGGCGCACAGTGCCACTAAAAAGCCAGGGCTCCTGCGACGCGTACGAGAAGCTACCATTCACACGAATCTCTCCGGATACCGCACCCAGCTCACCCAGTATGGCCTGGATGAGACTGGACTTGCCGGCGCCAGTGCGTCCCACAATGCCTAGCATAGTGCCGGGCTGGACGCGCAGATTAACCCCATTGAGTGTGTAGTCCGGTGAGCTGACGTCCCATTTAGCCTTGAGATCCTTGATCGATATTTGCGCTTCGGACAGCATTGCGTTTTCATTAATGTGTGGCAGCGATGAAGGCGTTAGTAGCCTTTCCTGCTCGTGTTCGACCTTTGAGAGCAAAGTGGTTTGATTACTGCCAGGCGAAGAGAGCGGCAGCTCCACTGATTTATCACTGACATCCGTCTCCTCGTAGAGCATATAGTTGCGCACACGTTTAATGGAAATCAGCGCTTCTGCTATTTGTGAGATGCCTTGGGGAAAGAAGACGGTCATCGTGGTACGCAATATGTTATAATAGGCCGTAATTACAAATGCCTTTTCGGGTGTTAGGAATGTGCCCAGCAGCACGTAGCCGACAAGACTTAGAAAAATGGAAACACGCGTGAGGAATGTTATAAAAGATAACAGAATGCCCCGGATATATGAGACGTGTCTTATCGCATTGATTTCCTTTTTGCGTGCAAATGCCACCATTTGTTCGAAGGGCAACTCCCAGGCATACATCTTGATCACTTGGATGCCAGCAATAATCTCGTTCATCATCCGCACGCGCTCATCCGTACGCAGAGCAGTGCGCATCCTCAGCACTGAGGTCTTCTTGCCCAGCCAAGCCTGCATCGGTATGAAGAGCAGCATGAAGGCCACGCCAAACACAGCCGCAATGCCAATCTGCAAGAGATTCCCATTTGTATCAGTTTTAAAGAACATAATCAGATAGTATTATTATATATGTAGACAAATAACAATTGTACAACTTAAAAAAAAATTTAAAGCATGAAGAGATAAATATCAAATAATGGATTTGCTACTATCCAATTACAACGTATATTCTATAAAAATTTGGGTCAATCAATTACCTCCAGGTACATCAGATACGTTATAAATAGCGTCTGCAGCGGCCCCACCCACAGGTAGTGCACATATATGGTGGCCAAGTCCAAGCGTCCCACATCATTGGACATTAGATTTACAATATGACCAGCTGTAGTGTCGCCCAGCGCAGTCTTGCTCAATCTCAAAGCCTTGCGATAGACCATGCTGCACATACCCACACGCATTTTCATGCCCACATGCATGGTGCATAGCATATAGGGATGCATAATGGACACACAGAGAGCGCTGCAGGCAATCACACCCGCCGCATAATAGTAGGCGGACTCAATTGTCTCCGAGCCGTCCGTAAAATATGATATCAGCTTGAGCAGACACAGGGGCTGCACAGTGCGCAGACCCAGTTCCGTCAGGAAAAGCATCAGACCCAAAAGCCCGAACTGCAGTCCAAATACACGCGTCAGTGCACACAGCATACTCGGCTCCTTTTTCAAGCCCATCTGCTTTTTTTGCAGCTCTCGTTCCCAGGCAGCGCATAAATCATTTCCAAGGGTTTCTGAAAATGTTGAATCATTTAATTAAAAAAGTATGTAAAATAAAAGGAAGTAATAAATAACAGATAAGGATAAAATGCATGAATTTTATGATTTTACATTTGAATTATAGTTTAGTTCAAATATTAACGTATTTTCTATTAACTTTATTTTATTTTTATTTATATTTATACGTTATTAAAGGTTATATATTATATATATGTTTATTTTTATTTTATATACATATTGCATATATATATAAATATATATATTATTTATTGTATACATATATATATTTATAAATTATACAAAATAATTAGAATTAGAAGCCAAGTGCTCATATTATAATTTTACATTCAAAAGCAAAAGATTTAAGTTATCTATTTTTGTAGACATATATAGATAACATACATTTAATGTATATATTTAATGAAATAACAGTTAACTAAACCATTATTTACTCATAAATAAAAAATATCTTATTGATTAATGGTCTTTGCACGTTTTATGTTTTATTTTTTAGGTTTGTAGATGAGATGAAGCTTTGATTGCAAAATTCTCAAGTATATATCAATAAATTATTTTGAGCGGCTCCTTATCAACAAGAAGAATTACAATATTTTCCTCAAACAAATAATTGACAAGTCATTGACCGACTTTGCATATATGTATATATTAAAAAACCAGATAGGTTTATATCAGCAAATACGTTTGTTTTTAAACTACAATTGTTTTATTTCTGTTTTCACATCTGTTTGGGAAGTCCTCTGAAAATCAGCACAATATTTGTCTACAATTGATTTTTATTGCGCCAGTTATTATTAAATGAAATCAATTGTAACAATCGTACCGATATGTACATAGTACATGTACATTATATATATGTGTATATGTATATGTATATATATATAATGGAATGTATACATTATTTTGTGTCACATGTGTACAGCGGAAAGCTTATGTGACTTTGCAATTTTATTTCTCTTTTTCGGAATGTAATACAAAAGATAAGGTTTATTTTGACAAGCTTATCATGAGTAATTATATATTTTTTCATTTATGTGTTGCAAACAAACGCACCTGACTTGTGTTCTTTCAATGCTTTGTAGAGATCCTCGGTTTCCAGCATTTTCTTGCGTCCCTTGAGGAACGTGGGCATGGTGTACCTATATACATATATAGATAAACATTGCTAGCCTTAACATTATTTATAACATTAATCCATGTAACATACCAAAAACATGCCACTGATACGAAATTGGCATTCTCTCGTGGATTCTGAGGCAAGTCAGCAGTTTTGACCGACTGCATTGCGTATGATGGTCTGATAAAAATACGTAACGATAGAGATAAGATAAACATAAAAAATTCAAAAAACATATCTTCATATTTTTTGCTAATTGCTAACTATTACTGCAATCACTGTAATTGATTAAAATTTATTATACATAATTACATAATATCTGTTAATTTTTTAAGATAAACATCGATTCAGCGAACACCTGTAAAAAACAAACGGCAGTCTGTAATTGTTGTACTTATACATTTCCCATGTGTGAATTGAACTTTGTCCGCAAAGCTTTCGTGATCAATTGCGATTTTCACGTCAATGCTTTGATTTATTCCCACGGTTTGTTAGCTGTTTTGTGAACAAACAAAAAACACCTGTAGAAGGTGTGTGTGAGTGTGTCTTTGTGTGTGCAACTCTACGTTCGAAAACGAATGTCTTTTTATATGCAGTCATATGTATTTTTTTTTTAATAAATACTTGCCTATTCGTATTATTGCCGGCAAATAATGTAAACACTGTTCCAATCTAACCATTCCAACATAATCGTTAAGTCTATATTTAAATACATATTTATACGTTTTTGTTTAATTCTTCTTGGTCTGCGATATCAGTAATATAAAAGAACTCGAAGAACACATTTATTTCATATTTAAATGTATACACAGTTTAACAAACAAATACAACAAACACAAGTAAGCAAATGATTGCGGTCTTATTTTGATTAGTAGTCCTAAGGCCATTCTTCATAGCCGAATGTCACGCACACGTACACATGCATTGTATACAAGGGAGAATGGAAACAGGGTGTGTACAATTCAAAAATCCCTTTTACAAAGAACTGGGTACGCCCTTGTCTGTATTTATGCATGTTTGTACATTTTTACTTCAAATAAACCACGCGGGTGCGCTTGTAAAACTTGGTTGCCATATGCATGTATATATGAACGTGTGTATGTTCGTGCACATATTTATGCTATATTCGAATTAACAGTTAGAATAGCCCCAGCATCAGCAATGCAACAATTAATTGCCTGTTCACACTCACAACACGGATACCCTATAGTTATGTACAATAACGGGATTTTTTTAATTTTTTATAAATTATCTAATCGAACTAGTCACCATTACATACAAGTGTACGAATTTACATGTAGTAAATGTAAAGTACATATTACAAACAACAATTATTCAATTCAAGGAAATCGAATTATAAGCATGTACATACGTTTGTTTATATAGACGCTCAATTAAACTACAAAATCATTCTCTAATGTATTTTTTTTTTTTTTGGTTTTTAACGAAAGGCAATTAACAATAACGAACAGATCAGCAACAGCAAAACCGAACCGTACGCATGTAAGGGCAACATGCCACTGAGAAACAGCTGGCGGCTTGCGGCCATTTTCAGTGAATTCGACAACAGCAGCGCATATTGCTTGCACGCACACATGAGCAAATATTTGAATTTGCTTGCGCATATAAATTCTGTATCTACAAATTATGTGAATGTACTTGTGAAACGGATAAATCAACAAGTTTTACGTAAAATGTTAATGGGAAGTCAAAATGTTGAGAGTCACCTTAACGTGGCGGTTAAGCCTAAGCTAAATTAAAAATTCGAATTTAATAAAATGCATGCTTTTTATGGAATTAAATCAATATAATATATTTAATTGGATCACTGAGCAAATAGAATTTCTGTTTAACTAGGTAAAACAAGTTGTTACGGGCAACAACTAGCTGTAAATCACCCTAACAAATGTCCCCTCTTTTTTATCATAGATAAAAAAGGATATAAACTTTTTTTTGTTTGTTTTTATTTTACTTTTGTTTTTCTCGTACATTCATAAAATGTCTGCGCACTCACATATTGAGAACTTAGGCAACAAGAGCAGAAGCGGTGCTGGACTCGTATTTCCAGTTGGGCGGCAGGACGCTCTTCGTCTTGTAGTAGCGAGCCAGGCGGTGAATTCTCGATTCTACCAGAATCAAACGGAACTTGCCGTCCTTATCCTTGCGACTGCGCTCCAAATGCTTGCGGATGGCGACAGCCTTCTTGATCATGTGGTAGAGATCCTCGGGGATGTCGGGCTTGAGGCCAACTGATTTCATGATGCGCAGAATTTTGTTGCCGTTAACAAAACGCACCTGAGCCACACCATGCGAGTCACGCAGGATGATGCCTACAATTATATATAACATAACCTCAAACTAACACACAGTATTAATAATGATAACAATACCGATTTTCGAGGGAGTAAGGCCCTTCTTGCCGAGGTTCCTGATCTGCTCCTTCACATCCTCAGCGTTAAGCTTCAGCCATGAGGGGACTGAGCGTCTGTAGGGCAAAGCTGATTGGGAAATTCCCTTGCTGCGAATAAAATCAATCGCATATGTTAATTGAACTAGTGAATGGCAACAAGAACGAAAAGAAGAAGAGCTGCCGTTTTCATTTGCAACATGTGCTTGCCATGGTGGCCAAATTTTCGATCACAACTATTGCACCACATGTGGTTTCAAAACTGTTATTTGTTGAGAATATACTGGCACGTTAATCAAGCACATTTTACAATAATACTAGCTAATTGATAATATTAAAATCAACTACCCAGGAGCGTGCATACGACCCATGATGTTAATAGCTTCGTTTTTTACACCGAAAAGAAAGTGGAGACTTGTGGGACAACAGTCTACAATTTAAGTCTACACATGGCAGGGTTGCATTTGGCCAATGTCTAACATAACTGCTCACACTGTTAATCGTGACTCGTTACTCTTTACATCAATAGATTTTGGTCAGTCTGAAAAGTATTGTTGTAAAATAGAATTGCTTTAAATAATTCTAATAAAAATGCAGCAAGATAAATACAGTGAGTTGCTAAATAAGCTGGAGAACGAGGAGCTAGAGGTCTGACAATTTCACTTTGGCAAAGCAGATCAATTTAGATAAAACTTACCGTGTTTTTACAGAATATTTCACCGGGCGCTGAAGTTTACCAGCAGCTGATGGTGATTTATCTTTATCAAAACAAGCTGTGCGTAAGATTATTAAAATAATACGTCAAAAATATAGTTTAATCATATTTGTATTTTCTGTAGTGCCAATGCTAAGCTTCTTTGGATGCGTATATCCAATAATCTGAAGGAAAACAACAAAGAACTGGCTCAATTAAATCTCCTGAATCTGGCTTTGCAACACAATAAATATTCCGAATTCTTTAAGTATATTAAATATGAGTGGTCCGAGAGCAACAAGCTTATAATTGATGATCTTTTGGGTAAGCAGAGTGAAATGTGTTCAGCCAGTTGACTAATAGATTATTCACAATGCAGTTAAGCAGCGCGAGGACCTTTTGAACTTGACATCCAGCGCCTATGTCTCTATTTACGAGCAGAATCTGTTGCAGATGACACAAATGACGCCGGATGAGTTGAAAAGTGCCTGCTTGGGTTGGACGCGCGAACAGGATGGGGAAGAACATATTTGGCAACCGAAAATGAAGGAGCTAACTCCTCGCATTGCCAGCGATGACCAGTTGCTTAAGTTGACTGAATTTGTGTCATTTTTAGAAAATTAGTGAATATAAATTAAATAAATTTATTTCTAATCTTTTCGGTCTGTTAATTTGAGGAGTGTTTCTGTTCGCACAGGGAGTAGTTCTGTTAACACAAATATCGAGTAGTATCGCCTGTCTCGTTGTGTCATTTAAGAATAAAAAAATTTGCACGACACGCATTTTCACTGAAAAATCAATCAAAAATTATTTTTTACTGTAGACTTTTGTAAAAGATTTGCAGTATAAGCTGTGCGAAAGCATTTAATTTAACTTCAAACAGTTCAATCAAGTTACGGACAATTTGGTATTTCGTGCGGTGAAGAAAAAAACCGATTTTCCGTACAACTGTGTGTGTGAGAAAAGAAAAATGGCAGCAAGCGACAAATCTGTCGATGATTCTCTTTATCCCATTGCGGTATTAATTGATGAATTAAAAAATGAGGATGTACAGGTTAGTTATTTTCTCTTCTTGCTTGCGATGCACATAATAATATACGTGTGGAGTCTCAATGTATACAAGTATATTCGAACTGACATATATCTGTATGTCTGTATGCATGCTTTGGTATTTATGTATATCTATGCAAAAGAGTGCGTCACTATGTGAATGGCAAAAGTACACAAGTTTGCGAGTATTTGTGTGCAGATTTGCTATCTTTTTTTTTTGTATATATTGTTTAATTTCTACGGTTTATTAATTTGATAAAATTAACCCGAAAAATTTTCCATTTAGTTGCGTTTGAACTCTATCAAAAAACTGTCAACGATTGCGCTCGCCTTGGGCGAGGAACGCACTCGCTCCGAGCTGATACCGTTCCTAACTGAGACCATATACGATGAGGATGAGGTGCTTCTCGCACTGGCCGATCAATTGGGCAATTTCACAAGTAAATTAATAGTACAACAAAAAAAAAGTAAATAATCAAAATTAATTTTATATTCTCAGGTCTTGTGGGCGGTCCGGAATATGCCATGTATTTGCTTCCTCCGTTGGAGAGCCTGGCCACTGTAGAGGAGACCGTGGTGCGCGACAAGGCTGTTGAATCTCTGCGCACCGTTGCCGCCGAGCATAGTGCCCTTGATTTGGAAATTCATGTGGTGCCGACGCTACAGCGCCTCGTCTCCGGCGATTGGTTCACCTCGCGCACCTCCGCCTGCGGTCTCTTCTCTGTTTGCTATCCACGCGTCACACAGCCGATAAAGGCGGAGCTGCGTGCCAATTTCCGTAAATTGTGCCAGGACGAAACGCCCATGGTGCGACGCGCCGCGGCCAATAAGCTGGGCGAGTTTGCTAAGGTCGTTGAGACGGAGTATCTCAAATCAGACTTGATACCCAACTTTGTGCAGTTGGCGCAGGACGATCAGGACTCAGTGCGACTTTTGGCCGTTGAGGCTTGTGTGAGCATTGCACAACTACTGCCCCAGGATGATGTGGAACACGTAAACAAATTATTCTTACGCTAATTACGCCATATTTCAAGTATGTGTATATTATGTTAACATTTGCAGTTGGTGTTGCCCACATTACGTCAATGTGCCAGTGACTCGTCCTGGCGCGTTCGCTACATGGTCGCCGAGAAGTTTGTTGACTTACAGAAAGCCGTGGGTCCGGAGATAACGCGCGTCGATCTGGTACCCGCCTTCCAATATCTGCTTAAGGATGCCGAAGCGGAGGTGCGTGCTGCCGTTGCCACCAAAGTGAAGGACTTTTGCGCCAGTCTTGACAAGGCCAATCAGGTGCAGATCATATTGAGCTCGATTTTGCCGTATGTCCGCGACCTCGTTTCGGATCCAAATCCTCATGTCAAGTCAGCGCTGGCCTCTGTCATCATGGGTCTCAGTCCCATGCTGGGTGCCTATCAAACGGTCGAGCAGCTGCTTCCACTGTTTTTAATTCAGTTAAAGGACGAGTGTCCTGAAGTTCGTCTCAATATTATCTCCAATTTGGATTGCGTCAACGATGTAATTGGCATCCAACAGCTAAGTCAGGTAAGTGGAATGTAAACCCCAATTATATTATATCAATCTATTTTTTCGAGTGCATAATTTCTATGCAAGAATTGTATATGAATTTAAAACAAATATCGATCTATAATTCCTGAAAATGTCAAATCTAAGAGCAATTTGCTATTTCTATATCCCCTTTCTCTATGTGGCAGTCCTTACTGCCCGCCATCGTGGAGCTGGCTGAAGATTCCAAGTGGCGCGTGCGCCTGGCCATCATTGAGTACATGCCTGCGTTGGCTGGTCAGCTGGGTCAGGATTTTTTTGATCAGAAGTTGCGCGGCCTGTGCATGGGCTGGCTCAATGATCACGTCTATGCCATACGTGAGGCGGCCACATTGAATATGAAGAAACTTGTCGAACAGTTTGGCGCACCCTGGGCCGAGCAGGCCATTATTCCAATGATATTAGTAATGTCACGTAACAAGAACTATTTGCACAGTACGTACGATGGATACACAAATAATTGCGTATATATTTAAAATTATGTTTTATTGTTTATATAGGAATGACTTGTCTCTTTTGTCTTAATGTTTTGGCTGAGGTGTGTGGCACGGATATTACTACAAAATTGTTGCTACCCACGGTGCTGTTGCTCGCTGCAGATCCAGTTGCTAATGTGCGTTTCAATGTGGCCAAAACATTACAGAAGATATCACCCTTCCTCGAGGCGAGCGTCATTGATGCGCAAGTGAAGCCCACGCTTGACAAACTGAATGCTGATGCCGATGTCGATGTGAAACATTTTGCTGCACAAGCGATTGCGGGCATAGCAGCCGGTAAGCAATGGTGGCATCTAAATTAAGCACATAGGGCACACACACACACACGCATATATATATATATATATATATATATATACAGAGATAAGGAGCGGAACACCAAGAGAACACAACTCAGCTTAAAAATAATACTGCGCTTGTCATAGAAATCTATCTGAGCATCTTCCTTTAGAAATGGAACTAAATGTGTTTAGAACCGCTGTGCCGCCATGCATGGGTGCAAAGCTTGAAGCGGCCATGGACTCCAAACTGATCGTTGAACCGCCACCAATGTCAGCGACAGCTGAGACTGGTGGCGTGCTGCTCGAGCTAAATGCTAAAACGGAAACTAGCTTCAGTGAGGAGGCGGATGAGCAGCAGAAAAGTGTTTCGGAATGTTAGAAGGATGAGTAGAGAATAAATGTGCATTCTTGTCTAATCCGCAACCGTTTATAAGTTGCAGCAAGCGAAACAAAAATAATCCTTGTGTTCCCTAGTGTCTCTTAAATGCTTGTAAATTGTGTGTTTAATTGTGTGTAGGTCCTTAAGAAAGCTTTTAACTATATTGTGAGTTCAATTACTAATTGTCATTTCATCATTTTCTCTGTCTCTTTGCCGGTCTGGTCTCGAAAACGCCTCTACCTGTTGTGTTGTACTTTCTGTCTTATTGTGACTCTTTACAGCGTAATCAACTATATAATTTTTTATTCTATTTTTAAAATGTATGTATTTCACACGCTGGCAACAACAAACAAATATAATTATTGTGTAGCAACACTTAAAAACGGAAACTTGTAGTTAAAATCCCCTGAAAAGAAACACCACATCAGAGCAGAACTGGAGGACTCCCGAGTGCTGCAAGAGATCACTGCACAACAAGCAAACCCGAACATCCTACATATTTAACATTTACAAAATGCATAAATCGAGCAAGCGAAGGAAGATGAATAAAAAGCCACAGAAACGCGATACTTGAAAATATATTACTTACATACTTATAAAATACATAATTTACCATATAAGCATAAATTCATTAAAACAAATAAATGTGTAGACTTTGACAAAATGTATTGGTTAAACGCATCTGAATGCAAAATAAAAATTATTGTAAAAGTATTCTCAAATATTTATTTGTACTTATTTTTCATATATTTGTCGCGTATCGTTATCAGGCTAATAACGCAAAAAATGCAAATTAAAAGTCAGGCCCACAAGCTAAGTGCTGGTTTCCAATATTTAATTTACGAATAGCGGTATTTTTTCCCTGTAAATATTCGAGTGTACAATTCGAATAGTTTTTTCTTCTGACACTCGATGTTCACCGCTGTCAACTAGACACTTTTGTGCATCTGTGCTTGTTGAGTTTGTGTGTTGGTCAGAGACTACTTTGTGGAGAGCAGAAAATTGTGAGTGTGGAAAAAAAGAGAGCGTGATGAGCATGTGTGTGCTGCTTACTGACGCAGATCAGTTTCGGTTGTCTTTGCGTTGCGACGCGTTGTAGTTTATCGTGCTGGTGCTCACAGGTTAATATAGTTTACAGAGTCAACAGACTTATAAAATCCATTGTGTGTAGGTTGCTGTGAGTGCTTGCCTAATATTTGATATAAATTACATGGGAAATATTATCGAGTGTTGATTGATGGTTAACTAAAGACAGCAAACACATTGTTGGGCGTGTGTGAGTGTGCTTGTGTTTGTGCATAAAACGAAAGAGAAAGCCAATAAGTAATTTTCTGATTCGCCGCTTTTTTGTACACAAATACAGTTTGTAATTGTATGTAAATGTATTCGTCTATGCTTGCATGTGTATGAGTGCTTGTGCAGCTATACTTTAATTCAGAAAGTGCAATTAAGGCTACACTTCAAATATTACTGCTATTTACCGACAAATACATTTCTGACATAATATATGTACAGCTAAAATTATATGTTTTTTTTTACTCTATCTTAGCATCTACAATTGTCGAAGCACTCACAATAAGTTCATTAACAACGCGAATATGTTGTGGCGCCTAACGTACTTTGAGCTCAAGTGGCGCGTTTCATTAAACTTACGGCGAACCCAACCTGACCTAGCCGATTAGGCAAAAGCGTTTGAGCACTGTGTCTGTGTCTCTTGCAGCTGGTCAAAAATATAAATTGAAGTACTTTAGCGGACACATTTATGACATTACCGTTACAAAAAAAAAATGATTACGCAGTGCTTGGTGCAGATTGCGTAGCTGCGATTTAGATATCGACAACACTACTCAAATATATATACTATGCATTATATATATATAAGTATATGTGAGTGTTTGTATATTTATCTTATCACAAACCCAATATGAAGCGCTAGAATTTAATTAGTATTAACGTGGACGTGATTTACCTATATCGATTAGTTTTTACTAATCAGCACAGGTGAATGGAAGTGGCTTAAAATTTCAGTGGAACACTTAAGGAGATTCCGGAACTAACCGTTAATATTGCAAGGTTTCAATTGATCAATTTAATATTGATTGCTTTGGAAATAATTGTTATCCAAATAACCATTTAATGTTTTGTTTATAATTTTTTCTTATAGCCAAAATATGCACAAGGCCATAAAAAATAAATCCCGTAAGTAAAATAAAACATTTATAAATATATATTTTTTTAAATATATCAATTCGTATATCGGTTATTTACTGTATTTTTATATATATTCCCCACATTTATAAAACAATACACCATTTAAATTTTAAATTGGATTCAAAACTGAAAACTTTTATCATTAAAATCGATAAGCGACCAATCTTAAATTATATGCAACCGTTGAGCAGTTGTATTATCTTTTTAATATATACTTATATTATACCCACAATCCTCATCTATTTACGTAATTATCACCTTTTTTGGATCTTACGTATTTTCAGGGTTATTATGTGGTCTTAAAAGGGCTAAGGCAGACTTAACATCAGCCAAATTTATATTGTATTATGGGTTAGTATTTAATAAAAATAAATGCAGTAACGATTGCATACAAACCAAACCTCTTTTCACAGACCCAGCGTAGCTGATAGCGATATTTATGATCTAACTGACTCGAAGAATCTGCTGGAAGATGAGCATTTGGACTTAAGCAAGAATACAGTTTTGTATTTGCATGGCTATCTAGAGGATCCCGATGTGGAGAGCATCCATGTCATCGCGGAAGCTTATTTGGAGCGCAATGACACTAATCTTATTTGTCTGGACTGGGGTGAACTGGCGGATGGCAATTATATATTCGATGCGGTAGTCAATGCAAAACAGTTGGGACCATATCTGGCCAACATTTTACTTGAAATGTTTGACCACGGCTTGGATATTGAGAAACTGCACATAGTTGGACACTCACTGGGCGGACAAATGGCTGGGATTATAGGTCGAGAGATCCTTAAGCGGTCCAAGGGTAGCATGAAAATAAAACGGTGATTTTTAACTTAATAATATCTAAGTTTACGTCTCTCCTAATTTTGTATCATTCTTTCCCAGAATAACCGGCTTGGATCCAGCATTTCCACTTTTCTATCTCACCGCTGGATTGGCCAACCACATCAATAAAAATGATGCCGAATTTGTGGATATAATACACACAGATGCGTGGCTCTATGGGGCACCCAGCAGTTCTGGCACAGTGGATTTCTGGCCTAATGGGGGCAAAACACTGCAGCCTGGTTGTCCGCACCGAAACTATAAAATGCTCAGCGATAATGATTTGTCGAGCCATCGGCGTAGCTGGTGGTTTTGGGCCGAGAGTGTAGCTGATCGTTTTCCTATTAAATTCAATGCCGTGGCTGCCAAAAGCTGGGATGAGTTCAAGCAAAAAAAAATTAAGGAATCTGATGATGCTGTAGTCATGGGCCATAATTGTCCCACAACGTAAGTACAAGAAAAAACAATTAACAGTCATATTTATAATATATTTTACTTTAGTGTACATGGCGATTTTTACTTACAAACAAATGGCGTAACACCCTTTGCACGTGGTAATGAGGGTATTACCTATGTGGATCCAAAGGAACTTATAGGCAACAACAATACTTATGAAAACACTGTACCCGAAAAGTAAATCAGCGATATATAATGTATTTAGCGCACAATTGAGTGATTTTTTAATAAACTGTTGCTGGCTTTTGGTAACTAAACATCAGGTTTTAAATATTTGTATATTTTTCGATTGATAAGTCTTTTTTAAAGGTTTCTTAAGTTTATTTTAGCGCCAAACAGTACAAGGGAAATCAAAATAAAAAATGGTCTAGGGATACAATATCTTTAGATACTTTTCTTAAATTGTCACAAATGTTTGGCTTATGTGTAATCTAAAAATATATATTAACGCTAGTTTAATTACTAGCTTACATCAGGCAAGTAAAGTTGGCATGTTATTTGCAAGAGTAATTATGATAATGATTCATTAACAACACTTCCTCGTTTTCACTTATCTTCGTGAAGTACTCTGTTTGTAATTATTTTAAATATAAGTTTAATCATATATTGCTTTTAATATTAAATTTATTCAGCTTGTTTTACAGAAATACCCTATATTTATTACAATTTACTGTATTTTTTATATTTAATATGCTATATTAATTTGACACACGAATTGGAAAATCGAATTTTCATAAGAATTTATGGAAAAAAAGAAAACAACTTGGGGTAGAGTTCAAATGCGAGATTTATATATCTTAATCTAAGTACCTCGATCAAAGTTCAAACTCAGATCGAGAAAAACCGTGTATTTAGGTAGAGTTAGAAACTATTGTTATTTAGTTACTCATTTGACGTCGACACAATAAGACCTCGGACCTTATTAACTGTGTTTTTTCATTAAAGTGTTAAAATGATTACAAATGTGTGGATTGGAATTATAGTTATAACACAAAGTGGTACATTTTCCAAACAAAAGTCCACTACCGACAAACAATTTTCTTTATTTTTATTAATATTTGAATGAAAATGTTTGGTGTGAGAAAATGCAAAAATTTTTAATTTTATTACCAGATATATTTTTGGGAAAAAGATTGCTAAAAACCTACTGTAATATTTTTTAAATGATTTAAAGCTTTGATGATAGATTACTATGAATTTTCTTCAAAGATTGGCATTTCCTGGCATATTAGCTCTTATGGTATTGTCAACAGCAACGTTCACACTTGTTGATTAATATTTTTTTAACCTCAGAGAGTCTAACTAATGAAATATGTGTGAGAAAATTGTGGGCACCTTAACGAAATCCATTCTAAATTTTGTTAAAACCAGAATTTACAAAAAGTTGATAAATGAAAGCTGTTTATAAGTATTTCGTTAGATCCATTGCTAAATAATGAATAAAAAATTTTTCAGTGATTAGATTCCGACGCTTTAACCATGCGAGATTTTTTGAGAATGTATATTTTCTTAATTATAACATTTATATATCTTTTGATTTTCAGTGTTAATGTGGAGCCTCCCTCTCTCAAATACCACCCCAGATTTATCAACAGCTAAATTTGTATTGTTAGTATTAATTACTTCATTTATCACTCCTTTAATACAAATACCGATATCCTTACTGATCCAGCCAAGATGACGTCTACAATATCAGCGATTCCAAGAAATTGGTGGGCAAATTAGATTCTAGCAAGATAACTGTATTGTATTGTCATGGTTATAAGGAAAATATGACTTCAAAGAGCATTAAAGTTATCGCACAGGCATATTTGAAGCGCAATGATACAAACTTAATAATTTTGGATTGGGCTCAGCTGGCGGGTGGTAATTATGGATTCGATGTGGTGGTCAATGTTAGACACTTGGGATCACATTTGGCAACATTTTTGCTTGAAATGTTTGATCAAGGATTGGATAAGAAACTTCACATTGTTGGACACTCACTGGGAGGACAGTTGGCTGGTAAAATTGGTCGAGAGGTCCTTAAGCAATCCAATGGTGTCGAGAAAATAAAAAGGTGACGTGGCAACATGAACTATAAAGTTATTCACATGATAATTCATTACGTACCATACTTGCTCAGAATTAGCGCTTTGGATCCAGCTTTCCCTCTTTTCTACTTGAACGTTGGCCTAAACAAGCACTTGTCTAAACATGATGCCGAATTCGTTGATGTTATACACACAGATGCGTGGAGGTATGGATCACCGATCAGCATTGGCACAGCGAATTTCTGGCCTAACGGTGGCAATTCACTTCAGCCAGGTTGTCCGCATCGCAATAAAATTCTCACAGAGAATGATTTGTGTAGCCATTGGCGTAGCTGGTTGTATTGGGCCGAGAGTGTGTCCGATAATTTCCCTAATAAATTTAATGCAATGGCTGCCCAAAGCTGGATTCTCTTCAAGCTAAATATTACGAAATCTTATGAAGCTGTCATGGGTCATTACTGTCCCACAACGTGAGTTAGAAAGCAGTCGAATATGTTTAATGGAACATTGAATTCAATTTACTTAAAATAATTATTTTAGCGCACTTGGCAACTATTACTTGCAAACGAATGGCGAAACACCCTTTGCACGTGGAAAGAAGGGCCTTACATACATACGTACGTAAGGAACATTTATATAATGCCAATTCGAAAATAATTTTGTTATCTTATGATAAAAATATATATATATATACTTAAATTTGAAAATAAATCGTTGATTTTTGAACAATAATTTTGTTTTTTTTTTGGTCTACATAAATTGCGCCAACAGAATCGATATTTAGGTATCAACATATTAAATTTACTTATCGATATCAAATACTCAACCTCGTTGCTAGAGTATCGCGCATCTCTAGTGGTTTTATTCGCACATCAAAATAAAATACAATATACTCTTTGTAAAAAACCAAAAGTTAACCAAAATGAAAATAAGTCTTGTTGACTCCGTTGTGCGAAGCTTGAAGGTGGCCAAAATATTCCGCGAAAACACTGACAAAATCAACGCCATCGACTTTGCACCAAATGGCGAGCATCTAATCTCCTGTAGCGAGGATGACCAAATTGTTATATACGATTGCGAGAAAGGCACTCAGTCCAGGACGGTGAACTCGAAGAAGTATGGCGTGGATCTCATCCACTTTACACATGCGAACAATACGGCCATACACAGTTCGACAAAGGTGGATGATACGATCAGATATCTTAGCCTGCACGACAACAAATATTTACGCTATTTTCCCGGGCACACAAAGAAGGTTATTTCGTTGTGCATTTCACCGGTGGAGGATACTTTTCTGTCCGGTTCACTGGACAAGACACTACGCCTGTGGGACTTGCGTTCACCAAATTGCCAGGGCCTGATGCATTTGTCAGGTCGCCCCATTGCCGCATACGATCCCGAGGGTCTGATCTTTGCCGCCGGCGTCAATTCTGAGAGCATTAAATTGTACGATTTGCGCTCGTTTGACAAGGGACCCTTTGTCACTTTCAAGCTCAATCAGGAGAAGGAGTGCGACTGGACGGGACTGAAATTTTCGCGAGATGGCAAAACAATATTGATCAGTACGAATGGATCGGTTATACGTCTCGTGGATGCTTTCCATGGCACTCCACTGCAGACATTCACCGGCTATCCAAACAACAAGGGCATTGCCATCGAGGCGAGCTTCAGTCCAGATTCACAGTTTATCTTCTCCGGCAGTACTGATGGCCGTGTGCACATCTGGAACGCGGACACCGGCAACAAGGTCTGCGTGCTGAATGGCGATCATCCCGGCCCTGTGCAGTGTGTGCAGTTCAATCCCAAGTACATGATGCTCGCTTCGGCATGCACGAACATGGCGTTCTGGCTGCCCACCTCCGAGGAAGGCGTTTAGAGAACTTGGTCTTATATATATTGGTACATTTAAGTAAATAAATAATAATAAATACTTTAAAAGTTTAATTAGGGGCAACAGTATTATAATGCTCTAATCCACTAGGTCGATCACGTCTGTTGCTTTGCCTTATGTCGCTCGTAGGTGGTGCGCATGGTGCTCAGGAGTTGGGACAGATTGTGACCCATCTTGGCGCTGATGCCCAGTAATTCAGGCTGGTCTAGCTGTTGCTGCAATTGTTCGTAGTTGGATGCACTTCCTGCCACATCCATTTTGTTGGCCACCACCAGCTGCGGTCGATTTGAAAGACTGCCACCAAACTGCTCCAGTTCGTGCATTAGCTGTTGGTATTGCGTCCACGGTTCCGGTGTACTGGCATCAAGCACAAACATGAGCAACGTACAACGCTCGGCGTGCTTGAGGAACTGTATACCCAGTCCCTTGTTGCGATGTGCATCTGGCACCAGGCCAGGCAGATCGGCAATGGTCAGCTGCACATGATCCTCGTACTGCACAGTTCCCAAATGCGGACGCACCGTCGTGAATGCATATGGCGCCACCTTTGGCTTGGCACGTGTCAAGGCATTCAGCAGAGTGCTTTTGCCGGCATTGGGAAAGCCGATCAGGCCGACCTCCGCCATGCTGCGCAGCTCCAAAATATAGCTGCGTTCCTCGCCAGGTGGTCCGTATTCGCACACTTTTGGACTGGTCTCCTTATCGGTGGTGAAGAAGCGATTCCCCTTTCCACCAGCTCCACCACGTGCTGCTACAAACATCAGATCCACAGTGGCCAAATCAGCGACAATCAGACCTTTTCCGTTGCGCACAACTGTTCCGATGGGCACTTTAATCACTGCATGTTTGGCGTTCTTGCCATGGCATTCCTTGGCGCCGCCAATGCCACCTTCGCTGGCTCGGAGCACACTGCCAACATGATTAAAGTTACGCACATCGTTTGAGGCCTGGAGGATGACATGACCACCGTTGCCACCATCACCGCCATCAGGTCCGGCTCGCTCATTGCACCACAGCTGCAGGAACGAAACGCATCCGTCGCCGCCCTTGCCACCAACAGTCCTCACTTGCTTCGCATCCGAAAAATATTGTGCCTGAAAGTGGATGCTCGGATTAATTGTTATGTAAACATATTTGTCACATAGAGCATACCTCTTTGCGTGTGGACTTTCCCTTCTTGGGACGCAGTGCAGCCGCAATCTGGCAATAGTTTACTCTATTTTTGCCGAGACATTTAAAGATTAACCGACTAGAAATTGAAAGAAGCGACATTTTGTCGAGTTCCCTATTATCTATCCGTCAAATCGATATACATGTAGCTGTCAGCTGATGCTATCGATATCAATTCAATGCTGAGACCCCGAAGTTTTCCACAATTCAGAAAAATGTCCATAAAAGCGGCACTCATTGATCTTAGCGGTACTTTGCATGTGGACGATGATCCAACGCAAAACGCTCCTGCGGCATTACAACGGTATATCGTGTTTAATATTCTTTGGACATTTACACACATAAATATATATATATATATACTTATAGACTTCGGGACAGCGGAGTTTCCGTTAGGTTTGTAACAAACACCACGAAAGACTCGAAATCGACACTTTTTAGGCGGCTTTCTAAAATTGGCTTCCAGCTGGAAATCTCAGAGATTTACAGTTCACTAAGTGCAGCTGCCGCATTTGTATCGGATGAAAAATTGAATCCCTTCTATTTGCTGACGAGTGATGCACGTACGGATTTTCCTAATGAAGACACGGATCGTCCACTGGATTCGGTTGTTGTCGGTCTGGCGCCTAATGCATTCGACTACGAACATATGAATAAGGCATTCAAGTAAGCAAATGAATTAAGAAATGCGGCACATAAGTAAAATGTAATTTTTCTCAGTGTGCTGCTTCAGAAGAAGACACACAAGCTTGTTGCCGTGCATCAGGGGAAGTACTATAAGCGAGCAGATGGCTTAGCTCTGGGTCCAGGGTGCTTCGTCAAAGGACTGGAGTATGCAACTGAGAATACGGCAACGCTTATTGGCAAGCCGAATCCCTACTTTTTCCAAAACGCTTTGCCTGTTGGCTTGAGACCGGAGCAATGCGTAATGATTGGTGATGTAAGCTGTAATTGTGTTTATTGTTTACATTTTTTATATATTGATCTGGTCATGGGCATTTCTAGGATGCCAATGACGATATTGCCGGTGCCATGAAAGTAGGTCTGCAAGGTATACTGGTCAAGACGGGCAAATTCTTGCCGGAAGCTTTGGAAGCCATGACGACGCATCCAACAGCTGTGGTGGCCAACTTTGCCTATGCTGTTGACTGGGTGCTATGTAAAAATAGTAGTTAAATTTGTAATAATTTATAATAAATAAAAAATGTATCAGATTATTCATGGATGTCTTGCGTGCTTATAATTAAATATAACCAATAAGCCGTAATAATTTAGTTACCTTACCTCTTAGTTATATTACAATCCAATATAAATGATGCTTATTTCATTCACTGTCTATTTAAAAAGTAGAAAACTGCAATTGTTAGGTATAAATTTGAACATTATTTGAATTGAATAATCGACGCAGGGTTGCACTGTTATTTAAATTTTATTTTTGTGGTATCTTTTCAGTTGGTATATTTTAGTAATTGTGCAAGACTAGCAATTTGAGACCGTAGATACTTTATTGACACAATGTTAGTTTATTACTTCAATTGTTTATTCACCTTTTAAGCTCTGGCGTGTATGGCTTAACGTTTTAGGTTTTGTAAATTGCACATACTGCACAAATATTTTGCTCAATGAGTTGGATAAATGATACCAACACGGAAACGCATTTTTATAGTTATATTGTTAATTGCCCTACTGGGGCTCTTGATGCGCTTTCTGCTCTTCAATCGTCCACTGCCGGATTTGAAGGTAAGCAATTTTGATTACTGGGGAAAATGGTTGCATATATATAGAATATGTAATCTAAATATGTACATATATTAGTACTTATCGATGTATGCTTGTGTACATACACGTTGGTCATTTATATTTGTATTTAACTTACATATTGATATTATTAATAAAATGACTATCATCTTTTTTATTATTTTTATTACCATCGTTAACTTAATCTATTTTTGTGGGTAAATGAACTTTTCAATACATAGTTATTATAATTATATTAATGGCAATTTGTTTTGGTTCTTATTTTAATTGTTTCTGGCCACACAAGGAGGATTCAAACTACCGACGAAATCCAGGCGAGCCGGTGTTGGTAATGGTGTTCTATGAGGCTCTATGTCCGGACTCCAAATACTTTATTAACAAGCAATTGTTGCCAGCGTACAAAAATGCGGCTCCCATTATGGAAGTTCAGCTTGTGCCTTATGGCAAGGTAAGCAAATATCATAATTGACAGCTTGAATAAATAAAAGCATATGGTTTCCGATTTCAAGGCTCACACAAAGACAGACGCTGAGGGTAAACTGAGCTTTGAGTGCCAACACGGTGCCACAGAATGCCAAGCGAACATTTATCATGCATGCGTAGCAGAAATTATCGATGATCCATTAATCCGCTTAGAAGTTGTTAACTGTATGATTCGGGACAACCGATTGCCCAAAGATGCTATGCACAAGGTAAAATTTATTTAATTGATTATAAAAATTAACGATTACCTTTTCTTTCGCAGTGCGCCAAGCAACACAATGTTGAGAATATTGATCTGATTCAAAAGTGCTTTGATAGCAATCATGGATCGGAGTTGCTGAAACTAAACGGGGATGCAACATCTGCACTTCGACCACAAGTCACATTCATTCCAACAATAACATTAGATGGATTGCAGGGAAGACAGGCATCAATTTTAAAGGACCTACTTGGCGAGATATGCGAGGTGGCAGCAGGAATGGATCAGGCTGAAAAAATTTGCAAACAACCTTAGTTCAAAATATTTTTACATAAATACATTTTTATATATAGATTACAATTAATGCAAATTGACAATTCTTTATTAAATTGAATTTTTGGGTTTTACAATTAATTAATAAATACAAAAAGTACATTCGTTAGTCAACATAATTAATTCGTATACGTTATAAACAAGATTAACTAACATAAACTAATATTAGATTGATTTACATATATTCCAATTTCCGTGCTTAAAAGATTATCATCAGCACTGAATTTGGCATGCAAATTTGCATCATCTTCACTGGTAATGGAAACCGTAAACCTTTTTATAAGACAGCTTTTAGCGTCACAAAGACTTAACGAAAATTCAATCGCCAGTGCATTTTCATTTCCAAGGACAATATTCTCTAAATGCTTTATATGCAAAATGCATTTTCCGTCTGTTAATTGGCCACGTGTTTGCTTCATTTCCAAAGCTGGATTAATGCTTCGCATCATCCACTTTTGTGGGGCATCTGCTGTGAACTTCAAGTCCGACGTCAACTTGATGATGAAATTTAAAGTGCTGCGCTTCTGCCGAAGCAGAGGAATACTCTTAACCAGCTGCAAACCAGTTGCTTTCGATGCACTCAGTGGAGCATCTGTTTCGCTAGTAGATGACGGAATTTGCTTAAAGTCGAGCAAAAAACGTCGAGACTTATTCGTAGTTAAATCAATTATATGAATTGTGTGATTGTTTGTATCAGCAACTAATAATTGATGTCCACTTGCATCTACACAAAGACCAGATGGCTCCCTCAGCATAAGGATGCTGTCATCTTGGTTCTTGATTACCAACGTGGAAATTATATTGGTATCAATATCAATTACTTTGATTTTGTGATTATATGTGTCAGCCACATAAAGCTTTCTATCGATATGATTGAATGCAACACCCAATGGATGCTGTAATTTTGCGTTATAAAGTTTGCCATCCTCATCGCCAAAAGCGAACAAATTCTATAAAAATTATACATTAAAGTTACAATAGACAAGGTGCATTGGGTTGGAAACTTACCAATGGATTGCGATCTCCACCAACAACTGGCATCACTTTCCCATCGACCATTGAGGCTTTACGTATACTGCTGCTCTCACTATCTGCTACAAATAGATAATCACTGGTCATGGCTAAGCCGGATGGTTGCGCAAAAGCCGCGTTTTGCGGGTAGGAGTTGTTGCGATTCTCCTCGAGCCCATTGCCAATCAGGGACACACAGCAACGTGGCTCAAACTTGCGGAACTTCCACCAAATAATGCCTTCGGGAAAAAATCCCCAAATCTGATGGGTGCCGGCCATGGCAATCAAGACGATTGTCTTCTCAGGCACATTCAATTCGTCGACATGGAAGGACATGTCCATGTCTCGTGTACGAAACACTGCCACATCCCAAGGCGATGATAGTGCCTGTAATTGTCCCAATTTTCCACCTACTCGCTCGTTGCCCTGGAATCCTGTGCCTGCCAGGGTCTCAACATTTCCACTTTTCAGCGATACTTGTCGGAGTGCATGATTATCGGTGTCAGCCACGATGAGAGTGTGCTCATCCAGAAATGCAACTCCTTGCGGATTATTGAATCGTGCCGTCAATAAATCGCCATCCACAAATCCATTATCGAGTCCTCCAATCTTATGCTCTACGATTCCGGTAATTGTCACGACCAGCACACGATTATTGCCAGCATCAGCAATAGCATAACGATCCGAGAAACGGGAAATTTTTGCTGGGAAACGCAAATTAGATGCCGGATGCAGATCAGTAGACAGCTGCAGTGGTAAATTGCTATGGTCGATCTTCTGCTGACGTCCAAAATAGGACAAGGCTGCACCGACGAAGTCGTGTAGAAACTCGCTGTGTCCCTCGCCCATCAACAGCAACATCGGCAGCCCGCTCGGACTCAGGACCAAAAGCGAGGGCCAGCAGCGTATGCTCAGTTCCTGCCATAGGGAAGACTTCGAATCGTTGACAATGGGGTGCTTGATTCCATAACGCTGCGCTGCCGAGAGAATATTTGCGGCTGTGCGCTCGTTCTCAAACTTAGGGCTATGCACGCCGACAACGACGAGGCCTTTCTCAACGGTGAATCTTTCTTCCAGAGCTCGCAGTTCGGGCAACACATGCATGCAGTTAATGCAGCAGTATGTGAAGAAATCCAGCACAACCAATTTGCCATGCAGCCCGGCAAGTGTCAGCGGCCGACTTACATTGAACCAATCCAAATCTAAATGGAATGTGGAGTATGTTTAAATAAGAATTGACATTAAAAAACACCAGCAATTTGGTACTTACCACAATCGAATTCAAATTGTAAGGATTTGACTTTCGCTATGGAATTGTCGTCTGCGTTCCAACGACCAAAAAACTCTTCAAATACTTTTGCTCTATTGTTTTTGTTGCTGCGATAGTTTTGCTGTAGCTCCTCGGTAAGGTAAGTAACAATATCGATTGCGGACAAGTCCTCTGAGCACTCCATTCTTATGCCGTCTTTAAATTTTTATTAACGAGAGTGCTATATTAGTAACAAAAACTATGCCTTATTTAAACCTATCGATATACATTACTTTTGCTGCCAACTATCGATGATCAGAGCATAAGAGATCAAAAGAAATAAAAAAAATCAAAAATAGATATATAAAAAAAAAAATTTTAAGTAAACCAATTATAAATTGACCGTTAGTTTGTTGCAAGCAAATGATGGATAGTTTAAGTTGGAGAATGAGATTAGTTCAATAAATAAAATAATTTCAGCATGGGTATCGTTTTGATCTTGACAATTTGCTTAATACAATGTACAAAATAAAGTGCTTAAAGTCGCTTACAGAAATTCAAAGTCAAAGTGCATAATTCAGGTTATTTTTTTAAGGTCAGAAGAAAATTATGCAGTCGGCCATCACTGACTAAAAAGAACGTCGTCAGTATTATTTAAATTTCCAACGAAGTAATTATTAATTGAATGACTACGGTCACACTGCTGGTAATTATAACTTACATGCATGAGTATATAGCGCATAGCTGAGGCTGGCATATTGTTTCTTGGAACTTAACTTGAGCAAACGGATTGTCGTTCGATTGTTGTTTTGTTAAACATATAATAATATTCGCAATCGGGAAATAGTAACAGCAAATACGTATTATGGAAAAAAGTGAAAAGTGCTTGAAACAATGCTATGTACGGACTAAAGTGTCAAACTCAAAAATAATTAACGTAAACTCGATTTTGCGAATGCCGCGTGTGAGAGATGAAAAATCAATTGCACGTCCAAAATTATGTGTTACCTTGGAAGGTCCAAAGAAAACAAACAGCTTTTGTTTTGTCTTTCTAATTGCAATTCTAACACTCACGAATTGTATACATTTGGGCCTCGGCTCTAATGCAAATGATATTGAAAGCGATGGCGATGCACCGCTTACAGCATTAAAACCAACGAATTTACTAATAAATTATAATCTGCTGGCAGAGGATAACGTTAATAACTCCAGTACCAAAAGAAGGCAAGTTTAGAAGCAAATTTCCAAAACGATCAACATAAATATATGTGTAAAATATAATAGACAAAACTAATGTAATAATAATTTAAGATCTGATTTTTTCATAATTAAATCGAAGTCATGAAAACAAAGTGCCGAATAGTGTATTCTAAAAGATCCGGTTACTAATTTCTGCTTCTTGCAGACTTGATTTTAAGTTATGTTGACAGCTAATTAAAAAAAACCAAACAAATTTTCTTATTAATGACTATCATATTAAATAAATTAAATTCTTGCAAGTCATTACATGGAATATGCATAGTTTCTCTTTTAAAAATAACCTAATTATAATGGACCATAGATAATTTAGCCAAGAATGTGTTTAAAGCTTGTAAAATTTTGTTTAAAAGTAAAAAACTATTTTGTTGAACGGAAAGCGTATTTTGACTTCAGCATTCCAATACCATTTTTTTTGTGTTGTGTAAAGTACACACACAAATTGTTACATATATACAAATGACGAAATATGCTTTGTATGTTTGTGATTTTATATATTTGTTTAGATTAACGAGAAATCGTTGGTAGCAGAAAAAATTATTTTTAATGTATTCCCCCTTTGTTGACAGTGAGAATATAAATTTGTTGCAAATTATTAAGTTACCGTTTGAGTGTATTTTCTTCTTAAAGATAGCTTATCTACACTGACTGTATCGTATCTGCGTTTTACCCTGATTTTTAATAGTAAACTCCTTCGAAATGTATATATATTGAATATGTACTCAGTAGTACCATATATTATGTATGTTCAAAGGCAACTCAAAAATATTATATGAGATTCCAAATTTTCCACTTCTTAATTTGAAAATGATTTATGAGCATGTTTCGCGTTTAGTTTTTGGCCTAAATTTATTTTCTAATTTAACGTTTTGTCTTGTTTCCCAACATATAATATTATAATTATTTTAGTTGTTTTTTGTGCAGTCTATAATTGTATTTTGTTTTTGTTTCAAGAAAATGTATGCTAATAAGAATTTCGTCACTCATGTTGAGATTTGGCACTTATTTATTGCCAACTACGTGCTTTTGTTTTATGTAACCGACTGGGCAATACTCTGCTCCCAGGTGACTTTGACTTAAACTAAACTATTTTAACTTGATAATTAAAAATGTTATAATTTTACTTTGCACAAAGCTAATGTACTATTTTTGCCTTATGGAAAAACAGGGTATATAATAATGCGATACCCATAATTATTTTTTATTATATATTATTCTCTGATGGCGGCTGTGACTCAATTTCTTCATGTTATCATTTACTGTTTATCAACGCACAACATTTACAAAACCACACACACACATACACTTTGTATACAACCACTGTGAACACAGTCGTAGAGCGTCCTACATAGATACTTAAATTTGAGCATGTATGGCTTATGTTTGTTTTTAGATTTGAGCTCACAATTACTTGACTTGTTGCTCTCATAAATCTCAAAACTCATTGAAGTGCAAATTTGAGAATAATATTGAGGTCACACAAATGCATACACGCATACGTATATATGTAAGGGTTAGCATACATGTACGTACATATACTGAATTTGTACTGATTACTTCCACTTGCTGAGAGATATGTATATTTATTAAATACATATAATCATACATACATATATCACGCATTGGGCCTGTATCTTTAATGTGTTTTGCTGCCAAATTCTGTATATACGAAATTTTAGGTATGCAAAAGCATCACCATTTCCTGTTTCATATTTATGTTGCTAAATTCGCTTGCATGTGTGTTTGTGTGTGCTCACACATACATACAAGCAAGTAGCCGAGTGTAAGAAGCAAGTAAGTCATAACATTGCTTTCAATGTTTTTATTTTGTTGTTTTCGTTTTTCTTTGCCTTTGATCAAGGCAAACGGATGGGCGACAGCACCTTGGCAACAGTTTGGTAAGCACTGCATCTAACCGCAAACATTTTCGCCAATGACTCATTTCTGCCTACCCATTCTTAGCCATATAATTTTAGCCAGTCTCGTCAAGCGTCACGTTTAAAGTTTGAGCTAACAAACTTAGCACACACATTCAAATGCTAACGCAAACATACGTATATATGTACGCTACTCATAATACAGGTACAAATCTAGGTACTAGCAAGTGTGCACACATATATTTGGCGAAGCCGCACCAAAATCAATACACATCTAACACATACATCCATGTATGTATACATGATATATATATATATATATATATATATATATATATATATAACATATACTTATTTGCGTGTACACACTTAAAAAATTATTTTGAAAATTGCCACAAAAAAAAACCATTCCGCTGCCAGCGATTATTCTTGTTTTTATTGTATCACATAATCCGAATCAATCTGGATTGCGGCGGTTGAGAAACTATTCTTATAGCCTATACCCATTAAAATGGAATAATAGGTTATAATGGAGAGAGGAAGCATCTACGAGCGCATAAAGTATAGCTGTGTCCGTCTGCCCATCTATCCTTATAAACATGAGGATCTTAGAGATAAGAGATGGAGACTTTAAATCAGAAATATAGGTTCTCGCGTACCTGGCAATTTGCTTTTTTTTATCGATAACTTCCTCCGTTTTTCTATTACCGATACATTTAGATTTCAAATAAATAAAATAAATTTCTAAGGTTTCTTATTTATACATATAATGCATATGCATATTATTAAGCTGCCGAAATGTAATCAAGATTGATTAAGAAAAACTCAAGTTTTGTATGCATTTAATTTGCGAGCGCATGTGTGAGAAGGAGATAGCAAGATATTCGACACGAGCTGCAATATGTTTATGTGTGTATTCTTCAGAGCCTTACATACGATTGCTTTTACGTATAAAAACATGTGCTGCAATTGTTTTTTTTTTAATCTTTAGTGCCTGTGCTTTTGAGTTTGAAACTATATATTTAACAGCTGGGTTCAGGGTATATTGTAGTCGTGCTCACTCGACTACAGAATTTTTCCTCGTTCTTATACTTATTGCTTTTCTCTGATATTTGCTTTTCCAATAGTTTTACGTCATGCACATCTTTAGTGACAACTCTAAAAATAATACGCATTAATAATATATTAATACATTGTATGTACGCATAAATTTATTAAGTAATCAGTCCAGTAAAATAGTTTCAGTTTGGTTAAACAGCTATTGCTTAAAGATATGCATTCAATTGTTGTTCGAGATGCATATTAATTGAATTAGTTGGCTTGGCAAACGAATTGCGGCAGCATTTACAATTGAAAGCAATTTACATCGTGTTTTTTGAGTATCTCTGATTCTGGAAGTTGCAAGATGTGGGAAAGTGGAAAATATTTATGAATTTGTATTTTTCACACGATCTATATGTAATTATAGATAAAATAGCATGAGCATTTTTGTTACTTTACTTAAACGTATAACTTCTATATACTTTACGATACTATAAGTAAAAAATAAGCAATCATTGTGTTGCGAACACGTGCTTCACCATACAAAAGTACAGGTTAAAATAAATTGGGATTGATAAAAATCTAGCAAAAAAATTAAGTGGCATTTAACTGCATCGTGCTGTTGAAACCATGAGCACAAATACACAAACACCCAAGTACATTGAGATTGTCTGAGATGTGTACTCGATAGAGTGAGATTCATATGTATATATAAACTATTGCCGATGATAAAGTTATAAATGATAAGACAATGTCGCTTGTGACGCAAGCTCAAATCTTGCGGGACCAATACAGTTCAGATAATCTGTCTTTGATATGTTCTGGTTTCTATGGCACTTTTTCAATCAGCTACCTAAAGATAAAAGTACGAATTTTGGCAAAATGGCATAACACACTAGAAAGTAATAGCTATGTCACAAATGTTGTTTGATTAGCCATAATCAACTTGGTACAAAAAATAGGTATCAGTAAGAAAAATACATATTTATTTGCTTCAAACTAATCACATCGGTTGATAAATTTTCTTAATTTAGGGTAATTTTTATGATGTTGATAAAATTCTGACTAAGCGGCTAGATACAAGATATGAACAAACTACTTTTACCTATTTGTTGCCACAACAACAGTAAAACTGTGTTGATTCTATGACTAAGAAAATTTTACTAAAGTGAATTAACATTTAAATTAAATATGTAGTAGATGTTTGTTTTTTCATATTTCTTATAATTTAAGGCAAAGTGTTGGTCATAATTATAGAATTATTAAATTAATAATATTTACATTTTATTTTAGAAATCGATTAGACCGAAAAGCAAAAAGCAATATACGCGTTATTGGAATGCGTCTTGAAAGCGAGGGTCAGGAATATGAAGATGGCATACCAAGTGTATTGATTAATAAGGAGCACACGATTCGCGTATTTGGTATTGGATTGCAGGAGAAGACAGTTATTGCGTTTACAAATGAGGAAAATGAATATCAGGGAGCCTGTCTCAAGCCGGCCACAGAAATCTTTGAGCCAACAGAGGTATCTTCTGATGGTAATATGGCTTTGTACACGGTGAAATTCCCATACTCCAAGAGCGAGCTGTATGTTTGTGTAAAAATCGACGAGGGAATTGCTGTAAGTTGCACATCGATTTCGATAACAATTTACTACAATTAATATATTTATTGCTTAATAGCACAGCAGCGCAGCAGCTACGACACCCCTAGAACATCAGGGCAACGCCGCATGGATGAGGATCCGAACGCACGAACCACTTTTGCCTCTTTGGGTGGCTATAATCATCATTGTGACCTGCCTGTGTTTTTCGGCCCTATTCTCAGGATTAAATCTGGGCCTAATGTCCTTGGACCGTACCGAATTGAAAGTAAGCAGCATGTATGAGCTAAATAAAATGGTTATAAAAATAATTGTGTATTTTAGATATTACAAAATACTGGCACGACAAATGAAAAAAAATATGCTGCGAAAATTGCACCTGTGAGAGATCAAGGTAATTATCTGTTGTGCAGTATCCTCTTGGGTAATGTGTTGGTTAACTCCACCTTTACCATTCTACTGGATGGTTTGACCTCTGGACTTTTTGCTGTATTATTTTCCACCCTGGCCATCGTCCTCTTTGGTGAAATTACACCTCAGGTGGGTTCTACGTTTAATTCGATGAGTGTGGTTCTGTAAGAGTTACATGCTCAATCAAAGTGATTTATGATTATGCATTCAATCCCACATACATAAATATACGCATTTGTGATTCATAATGATAATATTCGATTCATTTTTATCGTATTTCTGCAATCTCTTTGTTTTTTCCCCTACTGGTTTTAAAATAGAAGACTTTGATTTGATTAATGCTGTTACACAACTCTCTCATCTTTAGCAACTCAATATTCAAATTCTTATATATATATAAAAAACTTTTTTCGTTTGCAGGCTGTGTGCTCAAGACACGGTTTAGCAATTGGAGCCAAAACCATTATGATAACCAAAGCGGTTATGGCGATAACAGCACCGCTGTCGTATCCAATTTCTCGTATCCTAGATGCACTCTTGGGTGAAGAGATTGGCAATGTTTTCAATCGTGAACGCCTCAAGGAACTTGTTCGTGTAAGTAACTACACCAACAACAATAAAGCTGATTATAGAATAAAATCTATAAATATCTTAACTGCACAGGTCACAAATGATGTCAATGATCTGGATAAAAATGAAGTGAACATTATATCTGGTGCATTGGAGCTACGTAAAAAAACTGTTGCCGATATTATGACACATATTAATGATGCTTATATGCTTTCGCTGGAAGCCCGGCTCGACTTTGAAACGGTGTCTGAGATCATGAATTCGGGCTATTCTCGAATTCCCGTTTTCGACGGTGATAGAAAAAATATTGTTACTTTGCTATATATCAAGGATTTGGCATTTGTTGATACTGATGATAACACGCCGTTGAAGACACTCTGTGAATTTTACCAGAATCCCGTTCATTTCGTTTTCGAGGACTACACTCTCGATATTATGTTCAATCAGTTCAAGGATGGTACGATTGGACACATTGCATTCGTTCATCGCGTCAACAATGAAGGCGATGGGGATCCCTTCTATGAAACCGTTGGTCTTGTCACATTGGAAGATGTTATTGAGGAGCTTATTCAAGCTGAAATCGTTGATGAGACGGATGTTTTCATCGATAATCGCACAAAAATTCGTCGGAAGCGTAATAAGAAAGCAGACTTTTCGGCATTTGCTGAACGCCGTGAGGCGCAATCTGTGCGGATTTCTCCTCAATTAACTTTGGCAACATTCCAGTACTTAAGTACAGGTAATTCATACAAAAATATGAGATATATGTGTGTACATAATGTAATATTCTTATTTTCATTTCGCTTACAGCTGTTGATGCCTTTAAGAAGGATGTTATTTCAGAACCGATCTTGCGGCGATTACTTAATCAAGATGTTTTCCACAATATTAAATCAAAGGGGAAAAATAGGGATGATCCCTCATTGTATATATTCACGCAGGGAAAGGCAATCGACTATTTTGTACTTATATTGGAGGGTCGTGTTGAAGTGACGATTGGCAAGGAGGGTCTTCTCTTTGATAGTGGGCCATTTACTTATTTTGGAACACAGGCATTGGTGCAGAATGTCGTTGTTGGTATGCACGCTAAATTAAAATATATCGATGGGCATTTACTAATTATAACTTACGTTATGTGTGTAGATTCTCCTACTCAGATGGGATCGCTACAGTCTTTAAATATGGATTCGAAAATTCGACAAACTTTCGTTCCTGATTACTCTGTTCGCGCGTCTACGGATGTGATATATATTGCCATTAAACGTAGTCTGTACCTTACTGCAAAGAAAGCAACCCTTTTGGAAAAGAGTCGCAAATCGGGAACTTTTTCAAGTGAAACATTCGATGATGAAGTTGAACGTCTGCTGCATTCAATAACCGAAGATGAAAAATCTCGCTATCTGACCACCAGTCAGAGTGCAAGACGTTCATCCAAGCCGAACAGGAGTGGAGCATCGTCGCCTGTAAACAATGATCTATCACATGATGATAGAAGTAACAGTGCTAGTGGGCAACTCAACACGGGACATCGACTTGGTCCTGAACGTACGGAAGATGGATCATTGAGTAGTCTGGTTACTTCGGATGTGACAGGCGATCTTCAAAATGGAGAAAACGATGACAGGAATGGAACAGCGGCATCAACGCCACTCTTGCCAAAACCGGACGATAGTAACGAACCTAGGCAAAGTAAACCTCAATAACGACAGTCTTCGGAGAACCCTTTACATTTAGACCCAGCTGCCGCAAATTAAATTTTTCATAAAAATCACTCACCGTTCTTTAAATGCAAAATCAAAACATGCCCTGTTTTTCCTTAAATATTGTTATTTATATTATTGCTTGTTTATCGAAATCAATTTGCAAATTGATTACAATTGTGCTTTTCCTTATTTTGTACAAATGAATAAGGAATTTATGTTTAGATACAAAAAAATGATAAATTTTCAATGATATTTTCTATATCAAAATAACAGTCCTGAGATTTCAAAAAACCTGAAATTATTACACGCATATTACGCATGTATTACCTCATGAAGTATGTACTTAAGAAGAGAAATTAAGCACCATTGCTTTTCAAATCTACACCCTATTTCTTCTTCCTATTAAATGACATAATTACTGTGTATATGACCGCAGCAATAATTAATTAAGAATTTGTTGTTAAATTTGTTTATTGTTCAGCTTACATGCATAAATTGAATAGTTTAGTTCTCCCTTTCAAAGTCAGCCTAAAGAAAATGTTATATTAGTAAGGATTCTCCTATATATATATACTTTACCAATGTGTGCACAAGTTTTGTTTTTACTGTATTGTTGCTTAATAGGATTGCGTTATTTAAATGCATTCCACAATCAAATTATCCCACACACTTCATGTAGCATAACTGTATTAATTGAGAAGTTCTAAACTTCTCATTCGTTATTTATTCAACTAAAGATGTTAATTAGCAGTTTGTAATGTATATTAAAAATAAAAGCGTATAATGTTAACTATGTTAACTTAGAATAAATGCATACTTACATACATACATAATTATATAACTAAAAATACAACTACAGCTACAAACAGAAAATTCAATATGTACATATATAAAGAAACAGCGTTAATTGGTTTTTATATGTCTATCGCGTTTGTGAGTGGAGCTAAGTTATGTGGCTGTTCCGACCATGTGTTGGCATTAGGTAAATTATTTTTTTTGGAAAGATTCTTGCAAAGAACCTACATACATCTACTAAAATATGTGCTTGCAATAAATTATATATTTTAAAAATTCATATATATACATGTATTTAATATTAAAATATAAAAGAAAATCAACTTCAATAGCGATACTTTGTTACTTCCTTATATGTATTTACAATATATATTCGTATATAAAATGTACAAGATTTTTAAAAGCATAAATATTTGCGTTCTTATTCGGGTAAATGTTCCCAAGCTTAGAGAGCCATTTGTCAATCACGTCTCTACTTGGTTCTTCAGTCGGTTATATCTGACTGCATAGTGTTTAAGTTTAAATGCAAAATTAAAACAAAAGCAACATTAACAAATTTACAATTTATTGGAAGTTTTCTTTTAACAGACGAATTGCAACACTAATTTTATTTAAACACAAACCGTTGCTTACATCTTGCAAGACAAACTGAGCCTGAGATGCAATCCCATTGTTAATTTATGGCAACCGAAAATAATATTCTCGTGCGCTCAAAAAACCGATAAGCATATGAATTATCGAAATTGAACAGAACCATTTGAGTTTAACAGAACAACATTAACAGTTGCATAAAACAAAATCTCTGGTTTGCTGAATTAAGTTTGTTTCATTTATTGCTTTTAGAGAAAATGCATCGTGGTGGAAAGTCACATTCGCGTGGCGGCAAATCCCACTCTCGTCCGCCTGGACTGACAGGCAAAGATATTGGCCTGTATTACAGAAATCTTGCACGCCAGCGTAAAAACAATGCCACCACAGATGAACCAAAAATTCGCCTCGGCTGTGATGTTAGCGTTCCGCCGGGAATTCTACGTAGAGTCACCGAATACCTGGAGCACTTTAAGGCTGGCCACGAATCGAAGGACGATCACTTGGATGCTAAATTCAAAGAACAGTTTCGCCATTTGTTGAGTGTCAATTTTGAGACCTTCATTGAGGAGACAAAGAACCAAAATAAGGATTTAAAATTGCGCAATCCCGGCCTCGATGAGCATCTACAAAAGCAGCAGAAGGAGCGCATGGAATCTGGAGATGTTCGAGCACGTTACGAGGAGCGCATGAAATTGCCAACAATGACGCATGCAGCGGATATTATCGAAGCTGTGAATCAAAACCAGGTGCTATTAATTGTGGGCAGCACAGGGTGCGGAAAGACCACACAGGTGCCCCAACTCCTGCTGGACGATTGCATAGCAAAGGGCATTGGATCTAGTTGTCGCATTGTGTGTACCCAGCCGCGTCGCATCTCGGCCATCAGTGTGGCGGAGAGAGTTAGCTACGAGCGTTTGGAATCCCTGGGCCAGTCGGTTGGCTATCAGATCCGATTGGAGAGCCGTAAGCCCCGAGAGCGCGCGTCCATTACGTACTGCACGACTGGTGTGCTACTGCAGCAGTTGCAATCGGATCCACTGATGCACAGCGCAAGTGTTCTGCTTCTCGACGAGATTCACGAGCGGAGCGTGGAAACAGATCTTCTGATGGCGTTACTAAAATTTATTCTACCACATCGACCGGCGCTAAAGGTGATACTGATGAGTGCCACTGTGCGAGAACAGGATTTCTGTGACTACTTTGACAACTGTCGAATGTTTCGCATCGAGGGTGTTATGTATCCCGTGAAGATGCTCTACCTGGAGGATGTGCTCACCCTTACTGGCTATCAGTTTGACAGCCGACAGAAAAGACGCCGACAAGATCAGCCCGAGCATAGAGCCATGATCGAGCCATATTTAAGACGCCAGCGTGGCAGCTATGATAACAAGGTCTTAGATCAGCTCCGGCTGCCCGAATCCGAGGGTTGCGAGGACATTGACTTTTTGGCCGATCTCGTCTATTACATTTGCAGTAGCCAGTCAAGTGGTGCCATATTGGTGTTTATGCCCGGTTACGACAAGATCTCAAAACTGCACAACACACTGACAAATCCTCGCTCGGCGCTAGGCCAACGCTGGCGGGATCATTTGATTGTCCATCCACTGCATTCGCTGCTGCCATCCGTGGAGCAACAATCGGTGTTTCGGCGGGCACCGAAAGGCAAGCGAAAGGTTATAATTTCTACGATTATCGCGGAGACTTCGGTGACCATTGACGATGTTGTCTATGTGATCAACACGGGCCGCACAAAAGTAACCAGCTATGACATTGAGACGAATATTCAGGCGCTGGAGGAGTGTTGGGTCACGCTCGCCAATACACAGCAGCGCAAAGGACGTGCCGGGCGCGTTCAGCCCGGCATTTGTTATAACCTATTTAGTCGGGCAAGGGAGGCGCAGATGGCAGAAGTGCCAACGCCAGAGATCCTGCGCTGCAAACTGGAGTCCATTGTGCTCAGCCTCAAACTGCTGCACATCGATGATCCGTATGCGTTTTTCCCAACAATGATCGATGCACCAGTTCAGAAGGCCGTCAGTAATGCGGTAAATCTGCTCAAGAGGTGAGTTGCTAGCTAAGAAAATCATAAATCAATCACATTAATTATACTCAGGATTGAGGCGCTTGACAATGTTGGTCAGCTAACGCCGCTGGGGTTGCATTTGGCAAAGCTGCCCATTGATCCGCAAATGGGTAAAATGATTCTTATATCAGCATTATTCCGTTGCCTGGATCCCATTACGTCAGCAGCGGCTGCGCTTTCCTTCAAGAGTCCCTACTATACGCCCATGGGTCAGGAACGTAAGGTTGACGAGGTCAAGCGCAAGTTGTCGCATCAGATGCGCAGTGATCATTTAATGGTGCACAACACCATTTGTGCCTATCGCGAGAGCTGCGAAGCACATCGGGATCGCGACTTCTGCTACAGTAATTTCATCAGCCAGAGAACAATACAGCAGCTGGAGCGGATGAAACAACAATTTGCCGAACTCCTAAGCAATTACAAGTTAGTAAAAACATCGATCATAATTAGAAATCTAAACTATTTATTTGTGAAAGGCAAAAGTAGACATCAACAATCCTAAATGCTAAATTTGTTCATTAAACAGTTCTTAAGGTTACTGCTCTGATATTGTAATATTTATTCTGCTCACAGATTTCTAACTTCATCCGATTGTTTGCACGACTCTTCCAACATCAATTCTGAGAAGATTCCACTACTTCGTGCTATAATTGGAGGTGGCCTCTATCCAAACATGGCACACTTATGGTAAGCTCAACTCTTTTAACATCTTCTAGCAACCGCATTTATGTTTTATTTGTCCCAATAGCAAATCTCGCCAAATTAAGAATCGAGTGCGCGCCATCCACAACATGTCTACTGACGACGGTCGTCGCTGTAATTTTCATCCGTCTTCGGTGAACAGCGGCGAACGAGGATTTGATTCCAATTACTTTGTGTACTTTCAACGGCAGAAATCAACAGCGCTTTATCTTCTGGACGCCACTATGGTGTTCCCCATGGCTCTAATCATATTTGGCGATGGTGTGGAGTCGGGTGTCGTTAACAAAACACCATATATATCGGTGGCCCAAACTTATTAGTAAGCACACATTTGATGTGGTTTTATACAAGAGATTAATTGAGACTCTTTTCCAGTTTCAAGTGTGATCCGGAGACAGCGTCTGTAGTAATTGATTTGCGGAAAAACTTGGGCCAGTTGCTGCTTGAAAAGGCCCTGAATCCAGCTCAGATTACAGAGATCAGTGATGACAATAAGTTAATCCAGTAAGTTACTTTCATCTAATAATATGTAACATACTGGATTAAATAAATAATTATTAATATTATTATTTATTTATTTAATTTTTGACAGAGCCATAGAAGTTCTTCTCTCGATTGATGAAAGAATGGGTGACGATGACGACTACGAAGTAATGGATTCCGATGAAATTGATGACATTTAAATTTGGGTTATTTTTGTAATATAAATAGGTTTATTGATCACTGTGTGATGTTACCAAAAAATTTATTTATAATATTTCTTTTAAAAATGTATATAAATTAACGTAGCCATGAATTAAACCAATGCCCAGGGCTTAGTCATCCTCGAGCAAAGCAAATACGTTCCTCGAGCGCGCCTTATCGCAGTCATCCTCATCCGCATTGGTTTCGTCGTTGGAACTGTCCTCGTTATTATCGTCGCTTTCTGCGGCTATAATAAATATAACAACAAATAAATATACAGCTGAGCTTTTCTGGTCAACTTACTGTCCGAGCAAATAGAAGAAGTGTCCTCATAGGTCTCGCTATCTTGTTCGTCAACATCCACCTGCTGATATTTCTTCACCTCGACCAGATCGGGATGCTGTTGCCATCGGTCGCGTTGATCTTCAAAGCCGGTAGGATAGAATTGAAGCACCAATTGCTGTTGGCCAGCCAGACACATACGCAAAATATGATTGGCGGCACGATAGCGATCCGGACGCGCTGCTTTGGCGGTGAGAAAACCGCGCTTATATGCCCATGCTTCCGAAATGGCCACAGCAGACCACTCGCTGTAGTCCTCGGGCAGCTGCAAACGGAGTAACTGCGGCACATCCAAGTGCTCGCCCAGCAGCTTAAGCGAGCGATAAGGCACTTGCAACTGGGAAATGGGAAAGCTTCCGAGCAGCACTTGCAGACTCTTTGGTGTGCTGGAGGGGAACACTAGACCAGGACAGTCGCAGACGCGGACATGCTGCGAGAGGAATATGGTCTGGAAATGCTTGGTGTGGCCGGGTGTACGACTAACGCTGACCACCTTACGTCCCTTGAGCGCATTAATCAGCGATGATTTGCCCACATTGGGAAACCCAAGGCAGCCAATGCTCAACACACCACTGTTGAATTTCTCGTGCTGATGCGGTGTGGTATCAATGGTATTAGTGATTTTCAGGTCGCCCTCGCATTGCGTCTTAGAGGTGGCATCCACCTCCAACTCCTCGTTGCGCATATCGTCGCGAATTTTCTGCTCCCAAGCCGAAAGATCTACTTCACCTTGGACATAGCGCTGGCATTCCCTATAGATGTTATACACGCCCTCCAGGCTCTGGTGATGCCGACCACGCTGATTACCCTTGCGGCTGCGAACCGAATTCGATGCAAAGATCACCAAACGCACCTCCGGGTAGTGATCGTGGAAATAGCTTCGCCAGGCAACGACAGCCTCTGGTGCAACAAGATCCACTTTATTCAACACAACAATCGCATGCTTCTGCAGTGTGTGCACAATAAAGTTGTAGAGTGAGGGAGGAAACATCAGTGAGGCATAGCGCACATCCACAATGATGAGCAATATGTCGGATAATTCGAGGACGCGCCAAAGCTGACGCCACGTCTCCAAGTTAAGCTCAAAAAGGGAAAGTCCTTTGGCATCGCTACGCTTCTGCAACAGCTTGTCCACATACTCCTGCAAGACACGACGTCAAATGTTTATTCACTCCCACATATATATTATTAAATTAAATAAATCTCATACCTTAAAGTATCGATTTTCATTGCGATCCAAAAGCTCTTTGCTCTGCTCGTAGTTCCAAGGTGGTCGCACTGGAAAATCATAGCCCTTGAAATAGCTGGAATCGATCTCCCTTTGTATCGCAGTCAGCACGTCGAGAGGCTTGAATCCCTCCTCCTTCATCAGTTCGATCTCCTTCTTGTTCTCCTGCATGAACTGAAGATTGTAACGGTTCACATTCTTATTGCGTACTCCTCCACCGCGTGGAAACGGCTGTTCCATAACCTTGCGATCCATTGTCGTCTCGGGCGCATCGCTATCCTCGTAGGATTCCTGATTGGAGCGCAAATACTTGGATGAAACTGTAAGTATCGATAAATATACTATTTTCTTGTTGGTGACTTAATTATTTATTTACCTTTTGTGTTGCGCTTTTGTAGCAATTGATCTTTCTTCTTTTTGCCACTAAATGCCACCTTTCGTCGTTGTTGTGGCATCTTGAAATGTTAACCCCGATTAAAATTGCTATATTGCATAATTTGACAGTTATTACTTTACTTATTAATATTTTAATTACTTTAGTCTACTAACCTTGTTTGGTTTTATTCAAATTGTTCGATTGTTTTGACAAGCAAATGTCAAACAACACAAATTGATGTCGTTTTGTTATTTTTAGGGCATTTTATCGTGGGGTTCAGTATGTTCTGGTATTATCAAAACAGTTTAAACTGAGCATATTGCTAACCCATCTTATTGTCAGACAGTAATGTTATACGTATTATAAATTACTTGCAAAAACTTTCTTAATTTGGCACAACACTCCTGCTGTTTATTGGTAATGACAGCAACTAGATACTTGTAGAGTACTCGTTCGAGTTGAATCTGTATATTGCTCATCTCTATTGGCTACTTGAAAATACGCCGGTGAGCTTTTTCATGCAGAACAATGCACAAATCAGCTGTCTTTACAGTTGGTATTAAAATACCACATTTAAAGTCTGCTTATATGAATTTGGAGTTTGAGCTACTAATCGAAGGTCATATATGTCTTTTTATTAAAACTTGTTCAAATGCCATTAACTGGCATTAAAGTTTTGGAATTTGTGGGTTTGGCTCCCGGTCCATTATGTGGGAAAATACTGGCCGATTTTGGGGCAAACGTTACCCGCATTGACAAGGTATGTAAATGACGAAACGATTCAAACTGTTGACGGACTTTGCTTAATATCTTCTTTAGCAGGTGGAGAATTCGTTCGACGTGCTGCATCAAGGCAAAAACACTCTGGTTATTGATATAAAGAAAGATAGCGGTCAGCGGCTAGTGCAGAAACTGGCCAACAAATGTGATGTGTTAATTGAGCCCTTTCGACCTGGAGTCTTGGAGAAGCTGAACTTGGGTCCAAAGGTATTGTGCACTAGCAATACACGTTTGATCTATGCGCGCCTTACGGGCTTTGGGCAACAAGGTCCCTTGGCATCGCGTGCTGGGCACGATCTCAATTATGCAGCTGTCTCGGGTGTGCTCTCAATGCTGGGCCGTGAAAATGAGAACCCAACGGCGCCAATTAATATTTTAGCCGATTTTGCTGGTGGCAGCGTTGTGTGTGCCTTGGGCATTTGCTTGGCATTGGTGGAACGCTACAGGTCCGGTCAAGGCCAGGTCGTGGATGCAGCTATGGTGGAGGGCGCAGCCTATGTGGCCAGCTGGCTGTTTATGTCCCGGAATCTTAGCATTTGGGATCAGACACGTGGACATAACTTGATTGATGGTGGTGCTTATTTCTATGACACATATAGAACAAAAGATGGACTTTATATGTCAGTGGCTGCATTGGAGCCACAATTCTTTGAGATTCTGAAGAATCGCTTGCAATTGCCGCCAGACTTGGAACAATTTGGAGATGACCATCAAATACAAGGCAAACAGCTATTAACAAAAATATTTTTAAATAAAACCCAAGATGAGTGGTCAGCTCTGTTTGAGGATGCGGACGCTTGTGTCTATCCGGTAGTGGACTGGACAAAGGTCCAGGAGCATCGTCACAATGCAGAACGTAAATCATTTGAGCGTGTCGCTGACGCCTGGGCACCAAGTCCTGCGCCGCGCTTAACCCGCACACCTGGCAAAATACGGCAGAATGCTCAAAATAACGAGAAGTGCTTGCTTAATGAACTGAACCTAAGACCGGAGGAACTGCGTCAACTTCAGGAGGAGGGGGCGTTGACGTTGCCGCCTCTTAAGCCTAAGCTGTAATCATTGTAAATATAAGACAATATTTTGGTTTCTTTCATTCAAAATACTTTTATTCTATCTCTTGCACACAAATACAATTAGAATTTTTATATTCATCACGTACAAACTATCAGTCATACATTTTATAAACATTTAGGCCACACTTTATACATACATTTTCGTAGCTTAAATAAGTGAATAACATAAACTAAATAATTCTCATTATTATTTTAAAGGAATTCAATTAGATATTGGTATAGACATTCAATTTCGTTGAAAGAGAAGAAACAAGTATAATTTTATTTTTTTTTTTTTGCATTCATCAGTCACACCACACGCATCTTAACACACACAGTCATACAATTATTACACGCCTTGCAGAGACACCACAACAGTACATAGTTTATTATTATAGACTCATTTTTTTTGGGCTAAAGCACCGCGCGTCAGCGTTACCAATATTTTAAAATATATATATATATATATATATATATATATATTTATTTGTAAATATGCATTCATCCATTTTTGTATAATATATGGTCATGTATGTCAGTGTAAATGTGTCTACACACACCGATATATTAATGCATCATGCATGTGTTTCGTTTTTTGTTTTTTTATTTATTTATATTTTACATGTTGTGTAAATTTTACTATTTTTCCGTAAGTTAGTTAGTTAGTTTTCGTACGTCCAGCGTAAAGTAATTAATGATAGTCCTTATGTAGTTGTAAGTATTTATGTATTGTATAAGTCTCAGTTCTCAGTATAAAATCAGTACCATTTGTTACGTTTTCAATTTGTTTTCGTTCACTTTCCATGTCGTTTTTTGGGTTTTTGTATTATTGTTAATGTTTACACTAACAATTGTTTTTTTGTTTTTCTTTTGTTTTGTTTACATTCTTACAAAAAATATTTATCTGTTCTTTACATTTTGCTCTGCTGCGCGTGGTGCTTTAAACAACTCTTCACACACACACACACGCATTTATTTAAAATTATATTCAGGCACACTCAAAAACACACGCACACCTCGGTATCGGCTTAAACCGATTACGTATATACTTATAGACTAATTGGTCTTGTAACGGCAGAGTTATAATAATAATAATTATTATAGCTGAGCCAGATCGACCATTTGAATTTACAATTGATTTATTCATTTCGCTTGTATTAATCTTAAATTTAATTTGAGAGTCTGGAATGATAGTACCACTCACACACAATATATCAGTCACAGTCACAGTTCACAGGCACACTCAAACATACATAGCCTAACACATATGCAGCAGACTTCGTTATTAATATTCTTGTACATATTGTAAATTTGTGCAGGATGAGTCTTTAAACAGGTTTATCTCGGAAAACTTCTGTTCGCCACTTTCAGACACGCAGTCACGCTATTATTTTAAATACATCCATTGTCATCAGATATTCATCATTATCATCATCATCACACAAGCACAAGTTTCATCTCTCATCACGTATCATTCACCAAAATACACCTATAAGATTGTGCAAAATAAAAAAATGTATAAAAAAGAATTAATTATCAGTGTAAATATGATTGATAGCATAGATTATGTGAAAAATGCTTCTTAACTACCTACATAATAAGTATAAAATATTTGAATGTAACTTTTATGCAACTTACGTTTGCATAGCACAGCCATAACACTTCAAGTTCCAATTGGCGTCTAGCTCTCTCTCACACACGACGCTATCCGGCACCGACGACAGCGGCAGACATACATCACAATTAATCTAATTTATTTTGGCAATTTAAATTGTGTTTACAAAGCGCAAAATAAACAGTTGCCAGTTCAAAGAAGTTACCAAAAAATTTCAAATATGTATAGATAAGCAAATTTTTGAAAACAAAATGAGCCAAACCACAATAGAACTTAATGGACGGCTGTGTGATATTTAGATTGAGTCTAATATCAATACCAATCGGAAAACATATGTTTAGATTTGGTATATCAACTTTGAAATGGCATTAGTTTTGACAAAATGATAACTGAGTTTCTTTACATTTAACCGAATTAAACATACAAATGTATACATAATTAAAGTAGTTTAACAAACGGTATATCAAATTACAAGTTGTTTCCTTTTGTTAGACACATTAGCCACTTAAACTAAATTCCCGGTCAAATCCGAGAATTGTATTTTATTTATTTTTGTTGAAAGACATCCTTTGCATTTTATTTTGCAAATAATTGTCAAAAGATTTTAAACGGGATTATTTTTTTCCAATTTAATTATGCTTGTAATACATTTATTTTGGCTTTTGGGCACCTTGAATGTGTGTGTATATATATGTGTGTATAAGTGTTGCCATTTTGGTGGGATTACCACTAGGATTCAGTGGTTTTATTAGCATTCTAGCAAAAATATTTTAGAACTGCACTAGTGGACTTTTTTTTATTTTTCGAATAGCCAATTTGTTTTTAATGCTGACAATTTTAATCATTTTTATTCACTTAATAGTTATTATAACCAAAAACCAGATCTTTTAAAACCCGATTTTCTAATCATTTTTTGTAAATTTTCTAAAATATTCAATTGTAATATTTTTCTAGTGGTTTTCCCTAAGGCTTTCAGTGATTTTTCCGAACGCTGGCAACACTAATATATGACAAAATTAGGAAAAAAATGTGACTGTATTTGAAGAAATCAACGTCGTGTGTTTATGTCCTAAACTGTCCTAAAAGTTGTTTATGTAGTCTACAATAATAGTATGTAAAATGAAGTACTGTAGTGTTACCCTGGTCCGTTTTCGTTAGTTTAGTAGAAGTAGTAGTTGTAGTATTTGTTTGTTTGTTTGTTTAACATTTTATATATACGAGTACAATTCAATAAGACGCTGCAGGTAGTTGTTTGGTTGTTACTGGATTCGTTTTGTTTATGCTTTTTTTTGCATATTGTTTCTTGTCATTTAAAATAATTTGCAAATTTAGCGTCATTATCTGGATTTGGAATCAATGTGAGCTAATTAATGTATAAAAAATCAATATTTGCTTTACAAAACTTTTTCCCAATTTATGTTTACTTAAATATATATATTATTTGTTTGTTTGCTGTTTTTGTCGTTTACTGTGTTCTTATTATATTTGTAATCATCTTTGTATGTTCCCAATTTTAATTGGCATCCGTTTAAAATCTTTTTTTTCGTTTTTGGTGTTTATGAATTTAAGTTTGGTATCTCGGTGCTTTTGTTTTTAAATTTTCTTACAATTATGTCATTCATATCATACATATTTCAGTTACGTTTACTGATCGATCACTAGAAAAACTTACATTTAGTAATATCACACAACACACGCCACACACGCGCGCATTTGAAGTTTGATATGGGGTAGAGATTGTCGTCCCTCTCATAAAACTTCAATCACAAACCATTTAGTTTCAGTTCTGACATCCACATTCTTCAGATTCACACTATAGATAGACGTGGAGATTTGGTAATCAATTTTAAAGGATTCATTGGAAAGTTGTTTGGGGCTGGATGGTAGTCACACTCAACACACACTCTCATTTAGCACTCGGCATTTCAGACTTAGCACTATTTATCTCAGGCATTCGATGCATTCACACTATTTTTCATGGCATATCCGTTCACATAAACACTAAATTACGCACGCATACAATACAATTCACACACACACACATACATAATACTCATACTTCAAGCAAAGAAACACGCACACATGCACTATACACACTCATACGTAATATAACTGAACAACAGGAACCTGCATCGGTTCTTATTTTTCATCTTTGTTTTGTTTTTATGTTTGTTATGGAAGATTTTACATTGGGTACACCTTAAGAAGTATGTTGCAGCCATAAAACATTTTATCCAATATTGATGTGTGTATTTAATGTAGTAGTTTTAAGTGTTTTGATTGATTTATGTATTTTTTTTTTTATAAATTGTTCCGACTTTTTACTTATATTAACAACTCAATAGAGACAGACGTTTTTTTTTTTTAAATAAAGATTAAAATCGGTTTCTAATTAGTCATAACAGGAATTGTTGTGCTAGAAGGCTGCTTAAGCGATAAAGTTGTCATAGTGCTTATAGAGAAAGTGATTTTTAGTTGGTAATTGGGACTTTGATTACGCTTCTTAGGAATTATCAAATTTACTAACAAGCTCACACAAAAATAACAATATAAATATCATAATCGTAGCAGGATTTGGCTTACAGTAAAAATTGTCTTAAATTTTAGGCGTCGCACAGCAACAATAAATCGGACAAACAAACAGCAGATAGAATTTTCGAATTCGGACTGAACTGTAAGAAGATGTGTAAATGGCTTAATTAAAGTCACATGTTGTGATTTTTAATAAATCAGAACACTCTCTCTACTCACCAGTTTGGCTGCGAACATACATAACTAATATGAGAACCCAATTTACTGGGCAATGACCTGGCTGTTCATCTTCTTGATCTCCTTGGCAGCCCATGTGCATAGCAATTTGGTGCGCTGACCCTTTGACCGCTTGCCCTCGGCGAGGAATTGTGTAATGATTGCATCATCAAGCAAAGGATATAGACGTGGTCCAAAAGAAGTACACAAATCACCGATAAAGCCCGCGGCACTCGCCATCATCGAATCGGAGACCTTGCCCTCTTGGGCAATGCGCTTTATGAAGTTAATAATGTGCATCAGATGGGGCTCCATATGGACTACATCCTGATTGGCAGTCTGATCGACTCCCTTGAGACCCTGTATGATCCCGGTGTAGGCCTCCAAAACACTTTCGCGCAGCTCATTGATGTATTCGCTCATGTCGAAACTGGAGTTATCCACCTATAATAAAATTAATTGATAGTTATGTTCAACGTTCAATGGTAAAAAGCTGCTCTGATTTTTCCTACCTGCAGATTGGAGGCAGCACGTAACATGTCCAAAACGACATTTAAATATTTCAGAAACTCGCTTCCAATGCTTAGCGCCATGTCGCCAAAGGCGGACAGAATTTGCGGCTTGACACTGCGATGAAGATTTGGCTCAGCAAGATCGTTCATTAGTACAGACATAATCTCGTCGCAGTAGGGCACCATCAAATGTTTGAGGGCTCGGCAAATGTCACCAGTAAGGCCAACGGAGGCACAGCAAACCTGGTACTCCTGATGATTCTTGAGACCCATTATTAGAAAATCTTTAAATGCCGGCATGTATTTGACAAATTGAAAGCCAAGTAGTTCGACCAGCGTAGATACGGCCAAGAACGCGTCCTCTTGGACGCCGCCCGACTTTCCGGCACTGGAGCTAAACATGGTCAGGAGAGCGGTCATGATGGCGTCCGAAATCTGCGGAGCATCATCCTCGCGCACCTTCCGCAGCACACTCTGTAGCGTGGCGCAGAGCAGCGACTGCAAGTCATTGAACTGATGGCGATCGCTGTGGTTGCTGATATGCGACTCCATCTGCATGACCTGATTCAGACGCTCCAATATAACAATTGTTGTGCGTTGCACAACCAGATAGCAATCCAGCGGCGAATTCTTTATCATGTCCATCAACGCCTCATACGCAGCGCTACGCAAATTGGCCTGAGCACCGTCCGACCGATCAGTGGCCTCCAGCAGTTGTGTGATAATGAACTCAAAGTAGGGCGATAGGGCATAGGTCACCGGTGTTTCTCCCTCGCTGACAATGGCCGCCTCATAGGCGGCGTCCGACAAGCCGATGAAGGCCCAGCATACATTGGCCGCCACACGCGGTTCCGACTTTAGACTTTTTACGAAGCATTCGAGCAATGTTTGCAAATATGTCTTATTGATAGCGGCTTCCGGGATGATCTGTAATATATAATTGAGCTTGATTATTTTTTTGTAATTTTATTTTAATTAGTACTTACATCGCATATACGTCCGAAGGTCCAAGCCGTGGTGTCGCGCACGATGACGCTAGAATCGTACATGAGGCGTATTAGAGTTGGCATTGCCTGCTCAACAAGAGGCTTGAGCGTGTTAGTTTCCAGGCCATTGAGCACGGACCCAAATGTCATGACGGCAGCATCACGATAGCGCCAATTTGGCGACTCAATGTTGTCCTTGATGAACGGTAAGACATGTGGCACAATCTCGTCCTCGCAGCAGGTCGCCAACAACATAAGACATACAGACGATGCTTTCGGCGGACTCCAGCTGTCTTCGTCGTCGCACTCGTCCTGTTTGGTTAATTTCTCAACTAGCACCGGCGTCAAGAACTGAAGAGCACCACGTGCATAATGCTTGGAGACACGTTCCGGCGCCTTGCCTTGATCGGTTGCCTCCTGAATCTCGATGGCCAGATCGATTTCCTCTTCGCTTACGTTCGACCAAAACTCAATGCCCTGCAGGGCAACCGCGTCATTGTCCGACTTCATGGCCTCGAGCGTAATAGGGAAGAGTGCCTGTGCCATATATGGCTCCATAAATTGATAGTAGAGCGACATGATCTTCACCAAGCACTGCAAGGCAGCAACACAAATCTGTGTGTCGGTGCACTGGGTCGCCTCGCACACCACTTCCATGATAAAGTTTCGCTCCATGTCCTTCTCAAAATTTGCCTTGGTGAACTCCAGTGAGTTGTGCAGTGATGTTGTAGCAGCCAATCTCACATGATTGCTGGGCTCTTGCTTTCGCATACCGTGTATGATGGCTGTTAGCACCTGATTGGACTGATTCTCGAGGACACCATATCGGATATCCTGGCAAATGTAACCAATAGCCTCGAGCGCCGCCTCACGGTGCATTTCGCTGGAGCCATCGTTGACGACTTTGTTGACCAACGTCTGGATCAGTATGCCCCACCGATTGATGGGCAGCTCAATTACCGCCACATAGGCAACACATTGGGCGGCGCAAGAGGGACGCGTATTCTCTGTGCCCAAGGCAGAAAGTATCTGATAAGATGGAAAGGGCAATTAAAAATAAATATATTTCAGATGAAACTAAAGATTTAAGGCTGTCATAAGTAACGTGTACAACATACATTATTTTTGATCAGCTCCCTGGTCTCCTCGGGAAACTGGTGCCACCTCTCCTGATACTGTTGGCTGATATTTTCATCTTTACTCGTTAGGTGATTTTTCAATTGAAGACCAGCTGCCATGCGCGCCACGGCGCTGTTTGTCGTTTCCTCGAGGATTTTAGAGAGAGCCTTGAGGAATTCTGGCAGATTGCTGGCTGCTGCCTGCTCCAGATAGTTTTTCGCAGAGAGCAGCTCATTTTTGTCTGCGGCAAATAAAAATTAAAATACAAATTGAGGTTACGTTCACCAAGTCCTAAATCTGAGTTGTTAAGGCTATTTTATGTATGTATTTACTTATGTATGTGCGAATGTATACTTTTGCTTATTTGTTCATATATATATATATATATATATATATATATCTGTAAGTATGTAGGCGATTGTTGTGTGTGTAGCAACCAAACATACGCTTATGCTCAATTGCAACCCTGCGCAACATACACATATATACGTCACAGTCGCTGCCGACGTTGCGACGCAACATCTATAACAAAATGGCTTTTACCTGGCCCTGAGCAATTGAACTTTAAATGCTTTTTATATGTGCCTTATTCTCATCGAGATGCACATTTTGAGAATGGTTTTCATCACTTACCTGGTGAGACGGTCTTTTCCAAAATAGCAATTAATTGCCTTGTTATGTCCGAAGTCATTTTTGGGCTCTTCTTACTTTCGATTTCGTGTAAAAATGTCGTAGCTTCTGTTAAAGGCGCGAATGTGCAGATATTTTTTCGTAATCACTCTGCTTTCTATGGCTTGTTTGGATGTATGCGTGAATATATAGACAATACTAAACGAGCAGCAGCTGTCAAATGGTTAAATTACAAATTAAATATTTTTTTTATTTATGTACAGCTAACACGATAATAGAATAGAAAAAACACAAGCTAGCTTATGAAGACTTAGGCCTTTAACTTTAACAAAAAAAAAATTGAATTGCTTTTTAGATTCAAAAAGCTATGTATAATCTCCGAAAATTTGCGTTGTCCTAAAATTGATTTTTTTCGCTATTTTGCTTACTTACTGTGCGTGTCTCTGTTCCCCTTTGTCAGCGCGTCTGCTGATGCTGTGTTGCTATTTCGATTTTGGCTACGTGAACTATCAGAAAACGCGGGACAAGGGACAAAACTGTCGTTGAAATTATTAATGTTAATGTAACGTTATCGAGTCGTAATTAACTTGGAACAGGAATTTTTTGTGTCCAATAAAACGTGAATTGAGAAAGAATGAGAAGCAGGCCGGTTCTGAATAATACTCGACCCCACATGGAAAATGACTGCGCGTTGATCTTTGTGCACTATGGCAACACTGTTTAATCGTTGTTGCCAGTTGCGTTTGAAGATGATGGGCGTCACCTAAAAACATCGAAATCAAATTACCCGATATTAATATAAATAAGTTGCATTTGATTAAATATATTTATTTGTATACATTTAACATACAATAATGACAATTTTCTGACAAACAAATATATAAGCTATAACAGCAACCCTACAGCCATTTCGCTAGGTTGGCAGTCTCTTGAAGTGGCAACGCCGTTTTTGCAATTGCACAGTGCTGACGTTTATCAGTTAGAAATAAGCCGAAAAAAGGAAACAAATGTTTGACAATTAAACTACGACTGGGGTTAAAAAATACAACTTCGAGGATTCACGGCTTAAGACTAACAATACCAGAGCGGGTGTCACATCAACGTGGAAGTTAACTCGCTCCTGCTCGATTGTGATCGCAATTGTGTCTGCTGCTTATATACTAAAAATAATGATACCATCACGATGCCATTGCACCGTTTTGGGGCTGCTTCTGCTCGTTTTGGGCGGCTGTAAAGCCTTCTACTTACCTGGTCTAGCACCTGTCAACTTTTGCAAGAAGTCCGACGGGACAACTACATGCAAGGTAAGTAAGTGTGTTGGTCACATGTACACACACCCACGCACATATGTGTGTGTTTATGCTAATAGTTAATGTATATTCCAACTCTTGTCCTCAAACGGAAGTAGTGATAAGAACCCTGCCTGCCTATTGGGTTAGTGATATTGCTTCGTGGAATGCTGTTGTGTGGGTGGCTTTGTGCTGACGTAGATACTTTTGTTCTAAACATTATGCTTGCGTATCCAAAAGTACATGTGGTTGCGTACTTGCGTACCTAGACGCAGCTAGCACATATTATGTGTGTGTGCGTGTTATTTAATTTAGCAGAGTTCGTCGATCGAGCTAGGTTCTTCATAAATTAGAGAACTAATTAAATTGATTCATGTACATTTTATCAGCTAATCGGGAAAAGCAATTCTGATGTTTGTCTTGGGTTATTGGTTTCTTTTAGTTATCAGTATTATTTTATGATATTATTATTTTTCATATTCAAAAAACTTAAATATAGTAACATATATATTGCATTTTATTTATATTTGACAGTCTGATGTTGTTTTATACGTTAACCGCTTAAATACTGAGGAATCTGTCATTCCCTATGAGTATCATCACTTTGATTTTTGCCTTGGGAGAGAGGAGAACTCGCCGGTTGAGAATCTTGGCCAAGTAGTTTTTGGTGAGCGTATTCGGCCGGGACCCTACCACATACAGTTTATGGAGGATGTGGAATGCGCCGTGGTAAGTGCATTCAGTGTGCAATTTACTCACAGTAAGCAGTCGATTTATTTTGAATATAATATTTTAAAGGCTTGTCGTAAAAATTATACTGGCGGTGTCGGAGACAGTGACAGACGAATGATGGTGCTTAAGAAGGGCATAAGTCTTAACTATCAGCATCATTGGATTGTGGACAATATGCCCGTAACTTGGTGCTATCAGCTGGAGACTGGCAAACCATATTGCAGCACTGGCTTCCCAATGGGTTGCTTGGTACGCGCCGACGGCGAAGGTTGCCCCATTAATACGATCTACAGTCGGCCTCTTCACTATTATCCATTTAATCATGTGGATCTGGAGATCACTTATCATAGTGGCGCTCAAGAGGATTGGGGTATGGGCTTTGGAGGTAGCAGTGGTCGTATCATTTCTGTTAAAGTAACGCCCAAATCCTTGCTTCACGCCGATCCCGATAAACTCAACTGTTTGGGTCCTGAGCCGCTGGCCATACGAGAGAGTTCACTTAAACCAGGCGAAGTTCAGAATATAATTTATACGTACGGCGTGAAATTCGTGCAGAATAACGCCGTAAAATGGTCGTCGCGTTGGGATTATATACTGGAATCAATGCCACATACGAATATTCAATGGTTCTCGATTCTCAATTCGCTGGTCATCGTACTTTTCTTGAGCGGCATGGTGGCGATGATTATGCTGCGCACACTGCACAAGGATATCGCCAGATATAATCAAATGGACAGCGGCGAGGATGCACAAGAGGAGTTTGGTTGGAAGCTGGTGCACGGTGATGTTTTTCGGCCACCACGCAAGGGAATGCTTTTGTCAGTATTTCTTGGCTCTGGTGTCCAAGTCTTGGTCATGTCTATGGTCACATTGGCATTTGCCTGCCTTGGATTCTTGTCGCCTGCAAATCGTGGTGCCTTGATGACCTGCTCTATGGTGTTGTTCGTGTCTCTGGGAACTCCCGCTGGTTATGTTTCGGCAAGAATTTACAAGAGTTTTGGTGGTGTTAAATGGAAGAGCAACGTCATCCTTACATCAATTGTGTGCCCCGGGTGAGTTGAAGCCAAATAAAATAAGTACGAACGCTTACGAATTTTATATTATTTTTGTTTGTCTAGAGTCGTGTTTTCGCTGTTCTTTGTAATGAATCTGGTGCTTTGGGGTGAGAGCAGCTCTGGCGCTGTGCCATTCAGCACACTGATTGCCTTGTTGGCTCTGTGGTTTGGAGTTTCCGTGCCCTTAACCTTTGTTGGCGCCTACTTTGGTTTTCGCAAACGCGTATGTATTATATTATATTTAATTGTGCTCAAATTCACACTCTTTAATTTTTAGGCTTTGGAGCATCCGGTGCGTACCAATCAAATACCACGACAAATACCCGATCAGTCAATCTATACACAGCCAATTCCCGGAATTGTTATGGGAGGCGTTCTGCCATTTGGCTGCATCTTCATACAGCTGTTCTTCATTCTCAGTTCGCTGTGGTCAAATCAGATGTACTACATGTTCGGATTTCTCTTTCTCGTTTTCCTTATACTGATCATCACATGCTCAGAGACAACGATCTTACTTTGTTATTTCCATCTATGCGCGGAAGACTATCATTGGTGGTGGCGATCATTTCTTACATCGGGCTTCACAGCTGTTTATCTATTCATCTATTGTTGCCACTACTTTGTCACAAAACTATCCATTAAGGACAGCGCATCGACGTTCCTCTACTTTGGATATACGGCCATTATGGTATTCTTGTTCTTTTTGCTAACAGGCACAATTGGATTCTTTGCTTGCTTCTGGTTCATACGGAAAATATATAGCGTTGTCAAGGTGGACTAGGCTCAGCATACATCACGTATTTAAACAATGTGTGTGTGTGGGTCAGTGTATGTGTGGGAGTCTGTCCGTGTGTATGCCCGTGTGTTTTTGTATGTGTAGCCACAATTTACACTTAAGCCTAATGTGTGTGATTTCTGCGCTGTGCTTGAACAGCCGGTTTTCTGTTTATAATGAACTTATTAATATGCATATACTACATAAAAATATGTATATAGATCTATATACATATGTGAGTACGTAAAAGTACCGACGCGCGCAATAATGTTAAGGAAAAATCAGAAAGTACGAGAGAGGGTGAAAATCAATTGTGTATTTTACATATTTTAAAAACAAACTATTAGATCTTTGGCAAGAAATTTCATCTTTTCAATTTAACGTCCAGTTCTCAATATATATATATACAAAACCATTTCCAAAAAAAAAAAAATAAAAAAATATCAAATAAAACCAAAAGAAATAATTATATATAAATTACTGCTCCCTTATGTACCGCAATAATATTTATTATGTTTAAACATAAACTCGACTTCTTGCAAAAAATTGAGTGATTTGTAATTTGAAGTACTTTACCTTTGTGTATTCTTTAAATCAGAGCCATCCAAACGATTGTAATTGAGGCTTGGATTCTCAACATATAATTCATACGTGTAATATTTTAAAATATGTACTTTAGTTTAAACGAATTAAAACTAACTTGGAACTAAAAAATAAAATAAAAAACCACCAAAAAAATAAAAAAAAAGAGCGCCCTCTATAGTTTAAATGTTGCAAGGGTTGCAACCCTCTAAACTGCATCCGATGGCGAAAACACTTTTGAGGCTTCCGCTTAAAGTGTGCGAAAACTGATTTCGAACATAAATTTTCCAACTAAATTGGAGCAACTAAGAATCCCAGACTAAATGACAAACCAAATTGTGGACAGTGAAGATGAATACGATGAGCTATCGGAGTTGCGACAACGAAGTCAGCCCGAGGCGCAGCAATCAGTCGATGTTAGCAATCCAACAGACCTTCATATGATGCCAACAAAAATGTATAGTTATATTTTTGGTATTCATTTTAGGAGGCCTTCGATTTGGACGATTTGCTGCCAGTCATTGGTGAGTTTGGCAAATACCAGAAGTTGCTCGTATTTGGCATTTGTCTGCCTGCTTGCATACCATGCGGATTTTGTGCATTCAACCAGCTCTTCATGGCGGACACCCCCGATGACTATTGGTGCCGAGTGCCCGACCTGTTCCACATGGATCTCGAACAACGCAAATATTTGTCCATTCCCAAGGAACAGGTAAGGCAACCCTTACAGTTTTCAGTATAAAAATCAAAAAGAGCCCCTGAGATGCAGAGTTGAGCCATACTCTGAACTTTAAGTTGCTTCTGAGTGGTTTGTTTTTTAGACAATATTTGCGATCGTCCTTGAGTCCGAATGATTTCCTTCACGTATATACCCGTTCCAGGGTATTAAGTTTCAAGTCTTGTTTTCAATTCTATCTTAGGCAGTTGGCGCGATTAATGAATGAAAGAGTTATGTTTTTAGTCTGGAGAATGATTCGGGGTACTTCCCTCTGAAGATAACCACAATATCATCCGCATTCTTTTATACTCCGCAGGAGTCCATTCACTGCTATGATAACATCTGATAACATTCCTGGAGAGAGTTGACGATTTAAGTGTAGAGTTCTTCAAGCCAAGCAGAACTCCAGTTATGGCCTCTTGAGAACGTTCCATGTCCAGGAATGCTATTCAAATATGCTTTTTACAGTGTAGTGATTTTTATTATTATATTCACTACGGAGAGAGCTGAGATCTGTACCGGTAGATCTGTATTTGGGACTCAGAAAGATGCTTGGAGTCAATTGATAATAGATAAATAGATAATTTCTTCTAAAATTGCAGTTTATGTGTTTAGATGTTGTTTATAATTTATTAGGGTCTGGAGATTTAAACGTATTAAAGCTATTTATTTTTCATATAATGTTTTCTTTATGTAAAAGAGGTTTTTTTACGCAATCTTTTCAAAAGTCTTCCTTGGGAAATTGGTCTTTAGGAGGATGTCCAATGACTGTTCACTTGTCATTTTTTTTGTCAGATAATCTTGTGTGGCTGTGGTTTTTTGATAGAACTCTTTTTTTTTGTTAGTGGGTTCTATATCTGCGAAAAAAATCGCTCCATGATTTCGTTTTAATCTGTTTGTATTACGCCAAACTAGACTTTTAGTGAGACAAATGAAGAATTATTAGAAGAAGAATTATGAAAGGGGAGTGACTCTTAGTTGAGGTGTCCCCCATTACATGCCGCCAGCCAGTCCAGAACTTGATTATGGATCTCGCACAGTTTACAGTCGTCACCCTCGTAGAAGTATCGAAATTTTTCCGACCTAATTTATTTCTAACATTTAATATATTTTTTAAGGAAAACGATGTGTTGGTCTACAGTAAATGCTACACTTATGGCGTCAATTGGACGGAGTTGCTCGAATCTGTTGTTAATAGTGTCGATAGTGCTGGGAATGATGTGACAACACTGGAGCCCAATAGTAGCTGGCCGCTGATAAAGTGCAGCCAAGGCTGGGAGTACAACACAACCAGTGTCTGGTCCTCGATTGTGATTGATGTGATTAAGTCCAAAGCCAAAGCGATCCACAACTAATCCACATTAAGACTCATTTAGAGCAGCTCTTTGAACATTTATCATTTGTACCCACTCATGTCATACTCTGCTCCAGCACTTTGTTAATCAATTCATCACTCAACTGTTGCATCCGTTAACAGTTCGATCTGGTATGCGATCAGGACATATATCCAACCATTGGACTCGCCGCCCTCAACACTGGCGGACCCGTAGGTGTTTATCTATTTGGACTGCTCAACGATAGAGCCGGACGTAGACTCTCCTATTTCACATGTCTAGCCACATTGCTGGCCGGCAGTTTGATGACATCGCTGAGCACCGACTTCTGGACATGGGCGGGCAGTCGTGTGATCGTCGGACTGACAATTCCAGCTGTATATCAAATACCTTTTATCATATGTGGGTGTTAAGTTATTAACCTTTTTATGTAGACGAAGAAAATTAAAAATATTTTAAAATTTAAGAGCTAAAAATATAAAGTTAGACATCTGTTAAACTCTCGTAAAGAGCTATAACTCCCACAATATTCAAATGAAAACTGTTGAAAATAATATAAATGTTAAATTTCCTTATTTATTAATCTTTAAACTGTTACTAAACTGATATTTGATTAGTAATCTCTCTGTTCTTACTTGTTTCAGCTTTGGAACTCGTTGGAGAGAAGTATCGTTCCTTTGTGACCGTGATGACGTGCACCTTTTACACGTCGAGCATAATGCTGCTGTCGCTGGTCACCTACCTGGAGCGGGATTGGGTGCGCCTTTCCTACTACACATCAATTCCATTCTATTTTTACTTTCTCTACATATTCATAATGCCGGAATCACCACGGTGGCTTCTGATGCGCGGTCGTCTGGAGGAGGCGCTGAAGATTCTGGAACGCATGGCGCGCGTGAATGGACGACAATTTCCGGAGGCAGTGCACAGTAAGCTGGAGGCACAAATCAAAAGGGACAAACTCAGAAAGCAGAAGAAAAAGGTGACCAATGTGGGCCTGATGGATCTGTGTCGCACGCCCAACATGCGGCTAAAGACGATATTGATTACGCTCAGCTGGTTTGCCAATGAGACCGTCTATCTGGGACTTAGCTATTATGGTCCTTCGCTGGGCACCAACCAATACGTCAGCTTCTTTCTGTCCGCAGTAGTGGAGCTTCCGAGTTATCTATGCTGCTGGTATTTTATGGACACTTGGGGTCGTCGTTGGCCTCTCAGCTTATCAATGATATTGGGGTAATTAAATATATAATTTTCATAATGTTTTTTTTAATTTATTAAAAAATTTGGTAATCTATTTGATTGCTCTGATCTTATATAGCGGAGCTGCTTGCATTGTAACTGTAATGTTGCCCGATGATGCAATTGATGAGACATTGATACTCTATCTCGTATCCAAGGCTCTACTATCGGCTTCTTTCCTAATTATATATCCTTTTGCCGGTGAGCTATATCCGACTCAAGTTCGAGGCATTGGCATTGGTGCCTCTAGTTACATTGGCGGATTGGGTCTGATAGTTATTCCATTTGTCACCTATTTGGGCAAGGACAACCTAAAGCTACCATTGGTGATTATGGGATTTGTATCCATGTTGGGTGGCATGACTGGTTTGCGTTTGCCAGAGACGCTGCATCATCGTCTGCCACAGACCATCGAAGAGGGCGAAGAGTTTGGCAAAAATTGGCAGTTTAAGGATTGCTTTCGCTGCAAGCCGCAACCGTAAGTAAACGTATTGGCATCTAATCTGTTCGCCATCTTCATGCATTCCGCTTCCTTGCAGCGACGCTCGCTCTCCGCCATCTTCCTATGAGAATTTGGATGTATTGGGTGGCTCCTCCAATACCGCTTCCGAAGTGGAACTAGAGCTTAGAGACAGTCGCCGTCAACGGCAACTACCTCGTTCTGATCAAAACACACCGCTAGAACTTGGGGCAAGTGGTAGTGGAGGTGGTGGACGACAGCATCGGGGTTCGATGAAGCGCTTGGTGCGCCAGATGAGCGTTATGGATACACAGCGGTCTCAGGATGGCACCATGCAATTGACGCACTGGATTTGAATGTCTGTGTGTGAACTGTGAATGCGTGTATTATAATTTAAAGCTGTTAGAATGCTCTAGTCGTGAGAGCTCGACTAGGAGATATCATGAACGAAGATTTTAAATAGTAGTCCTGTTTGATCAATATGAAAATACAGTTTATTCAATCTGAAATCACATTTAGATATACCAACTCAAAGTTACTTATCCGATCTTAATGAATTGTTAACAGTTGTTCAATATATTAATTGAATGCAATTGCTTCTATATTATTGTAGAACTTTGGTATGTTTTGTTAAAGTAAGATAAAATGTATCTTTATTTCAAAAACCTATGTACTGAATTTATATTCACCAGATCTTATAGTCTCTTAGATGGGCCGTTTCTTATAGAAGTCTGTTTTATCTTATGAAGAATATATGAATACTTTATGAAGTAGGTGTAGTTTCCTTATATATGCACAACTTCAATATATATTTTTTCCTATTTTCGTTGGTACACGGTTTAAAAACAATAAATAAATACCAAACAAAAAACATAGCACCAAAATTTCTACAAATATAAAGTTCATAACGGGCTTAGAATACTCACCCGTCTACTTACAGGACTGTAGACTAAGTAATCACCCAACTAAACTGTGTATATATAGCAGAATATTAGGGCTCCATGCTATGATATTCAAGGACATATAAGCCCTTAACCCAGCAAACATTCTAGCATTCGTGCAGGAGCTTGGATTCATTGACGAGCTATAAGCTTAGAAGAGGGCACAATAGATCTAATAGTTTGCCAATTTATAGTGACATTCACAATATTTTACTTGCAATTTCACTTTAAAATATTCTGTACAACAATTTATCCTACATCAAGTATAATAAAGTATATATAGCATTTAAATGTTAACGAATATGTCTATTTAAATCTGATTTGTTGCGCTTAATTGAACTATCGATTATAATCGATTCCTTTTTTGCACCCTTATGTTTCTCCAATTTTGTATATGTTGTATTTTTCAGTGTTCACTAATATAACTCGATTCTAAATAATTAATTAAGAATTGACATATCATTTTAATCAAATCAAAACAAAAATGTTTAAGCAAAACTTATGGTAATAAAATTATTCATTTACAAAGTCAAAGTCAGTCTTAGTAGTAGTAGTCAGACTCATAAACAATTGAACAACCTTAATCTACCTTTTTGCATCCATTACAAATTACAATTCTTTCAGCATATCCGCTAAATTATATATACGACATATAATTGTACTTATACTGAGTAGCTACCAATATAGCATTTGTCATGATATACATATGTATATAGATAACTGTACAAGCGATTTCTCATTAGTGCCGCATTTCTGAGTGTTTTTGTTTTTTGTCTGCCTCTGATTTATGCATTTATGCAATCAATTATGCAATTAATTGCAGCCAAACAAAAACAAACACCAAAACTATAAACACATATTGTTTATTAGCTGATTTGATTTGAGGAATGAAAATTACCTGCAGCTGGCAGCCGGAATCATCTAGAGACTGCGCTAGGAAGCGTTCAAACAAAATAGATATATAATATTATGATCGAATCGGATTACAATAATTTTTGAAACTTGTCAACAACAATGAAGCATTGAAAATTTAATGTGTAAGCCGACAGCATGTCTGGAAACTCTGGATCAATGTCGATGCATCCACACCATGTCTCCACTAGCTGTCCCATAATGTGCCTGCATGAGGACATCATCTGTCAAATATTCAACTATATACCACAACTGTGCGACAAGGTTCACTTGGCGTGTGTGGCACCCAAATTCAGGGACGCCTTTGATAACTGGGCTCGAAGACAACGAAGCCACACACTGAATGCACTTGATGTGGAGAAGATGATGCTACCCGATCTGATTGTTTTCTTCAAAGTTGCTGGACCATTTATTACGGCGCTAATGGTGAACACTGCTTCGTACCAGAAGGAATCGCTGATTGTCGAGTTTATCGCCGAGTATTGCAAGAATTTAGAAGAGATCAATTTTAGTAATGTGACAGATGAGTTCCGATTTGGTCAGTTGTTGTCGCGATTGACGCATCTGCGTCGAGTAAGCATCCATTGCAGCGAAGTGGAGGATGTTTTAAATTTAGACATGGAGAGCAACCAGGAGCTGGAGTTCTTTGAACTGATCAATGGGTGCTACACGGGTGAGCAATATAATCTGCTGTTAATATAATCAACAATTTTATTTTTAATTCTAGTTTAATTAATAAACTTTTTTAGGCAAACATCTGACCGACTTTCCCAAACTTCAGACACTTGTGCTGCGAGATTGTCTGTTGTGGAATTCCGGCGAGCTTGGGATAACTTTGAAAAAGTTGCGAGTTCTGGTATTGGAAGGTTGCTGTTTTGATGTGATGAATCAATCGCTGTATGAGAAGATTGCCAATTGCTGTGTGGACCTAGAAGACTTAACCTTCTCGAATTGTGATGTTCACTTCGAGGTGATCGCCGAACTGATCAATCTTAAAAGATGCACACTTAAGACCTATATATCTACCAGCAATGAGCTCAACTTGGACTTCCTTTCGGCGCTGGCCGAGAGGCGGGGCAACAAGCTTCAATATCTGAATCTAACGGGACAGTTCGAGATTGGCAATGAGCATGCAACATGCCTGGGACAATTGAGCTCTCTATTGCAATTGCACTTTAGCGACAATGATGTGCTTGAGGATAGTCACCTCTTGTTGTTCAATGATCTGCCCCAGCTAAAGCTACTGGGACTGTCCTGGTGTGGCAGTGTCACGGACATGGGACTTGCCAGTTTGATTTGCCGGTGCCCCCAACTAAATCGCATGGATATCAATCATTGTGATCAAATCACTAACGACTTGGTCTTCAATGCCATCAGCTGCTGTGGCAAGGGAACTGGTCGCTCAATGATCCTCAATGTGGCACACACCAAGATCACGAACACAATGCTCGAGGTGCGTAATACTCGATTAGAGCTCTGTAAGCAGTTTTACACAACATTTGTATACCCTGTACCCATTAGATTTGAGGGAGTGTATAACAATGATTAGGTAGGATTAGGAACGTACTTCTCTCTATTCAAAGATAATCAAGGAACTAATATTTAAGCTCTCTTACCCATATTAAGAAGAACTCATTTTGTAATAATCGCACACCTATATTAAAAAATTGGTTAAAATATTTATTTTTGTATAGGATACAGGGTACAGGATATTCCCAACTAGTTGAGAATACCAAAAAAAAAAAACTTAACAACTCTCCACTTTACTATCCGCAGCACCCCAGTTATCTAAATCAAAAGTGCTATCCGCAAAAACACGTCAAGTTGATCTTCACGAGTCGGTTGGACTGAGTTATTGGGTTCACCCACAAGGAAGTATTAACTATATTGGATTTATTGAACAATTGCAGCGCATCTAAAACACGCACACAATGCTCCATTATTGAACTGTAATAGTTTTGATAATTGCCAAGTTTTACTGTTATGGATTTAATAAGTAAGAAAAAACAAAACAAAGTAAATGGATTCGATTCAATTCGTTTCAATTCGATTCGAGTTTCAGTTTGCTAGTTGCAATAAATTTCGCATTCAATTGTTGCTTGAACTTTGCCGATATTGTTGTTGATGTCTATGATAATGATGATAATGATGATGATGATGATGATGATGATGATGATGTCTGTGTTAGCAGCAGGAAGCCCAGTTAACACAGTTTGCGCAGTCAAACAACAATTAGAGCTCACCTATGGTCAGCAATGGTTAGTCATCGAATGCACTCATTGCACTCATCGATTCACAATCACAATGCTTGCCAATGTTGCTGTTGACCTCGACTCGGTCTCCTTAAATAGCGTTCGCTCTGACTTAGTTGTAGTACTACACATAACCCATTGACATCACACATTAGCCTGCCGGGTATGAAAATACATAGATATATATATATATATATATATACATATATGTTAATAAATCACCTTGACATGTTCAGGTGTCTGGTGTCTTTTTGCAATCTTGCCAATTGACTAATTATGTGTGTTAGTTTTTTGTACTTCTTCTAGGTTCGTTGTCTTGACATTTTCTATGGATGATCGCATTCCTGCGCTCTAAAAGCAATCGAGATTTGCAATAGTTTTTTGATCACCTTATCCACAATCCAAAATACACACACAAATTGTCAAAGCTGTTGTGGAATTTTTAAGAGATTGCTTTTCAAATACAAACACAGATTATTATTATTATTTAACTTTTTCGGCTTTACTGTTAAGCGATCACTAAAAAGTCGCTCAAAGCACTTATCATTAAAATATGTTTATTTTACTATTCAGGCAGCGGAGTTTTAATTTTCTATAAGTAAGCTATAATAAATAATTATAATAAAAATAATTTTTGAAAATAAATCTTAAAAAATAATGTAATACATAATAAGTATGTGCATTCAAAAACTATTCAGTCTTAGTCAAAAAGTTTTTAGCTTGTTGCTGCCTAAAATATACAATTTTTGAAACCTAAATAAGACACAAATAAGTTAATGTAGTAATAAAATCGTTAATTCTTCTATATACAAAACAATAATGACATGAGAGAAGTTATTTGTGTTTATAAAAATTTAATGTTCGACACGACATGTAAAAACATGCCGATGATTTTAGTAACTACACTCAGATAAAGGATTGGCCAGAATTTTGCCAAAAATATGTTCTGGTTTTAATAATTGTTTATTGTTTGATTACCTCTTTTAAAAATTATATAATTTCTTCACTTAAAGATTTACATGTTCTTTTATTTTTATTTATAAAAAATATATATTCTGAAATTTTATAAATAGTAATTTATTATTGCTTTCTTGACTGCTAGTTAAGATGTAGCTAAAAAAAAAACTATTATAATTTATAAGCTATCTCAAATGTTTTATGATATCTTAATATGCTTTTGTTTAATAATAAAAACCATATGCAAAATTAAAATACATTGGGAGTTTAGAAATGAAAAATCTTTGTTTTAGGAAGGGACAATCAGCCGGGTAAGAAACATACTTTCTGAATAACAATGAGGGTTCATATTCTAAGAATCGGGATGTTTTTTTTCTTTGAGTGTAATAATACTGCATGTTCATTTGCAAGGCACTCCTCTATTCTGATAACAATGATTTTCAAACAAGATCTGTTGTTTTGGTCTACCTTTGTCTTAGTTCTAGTTCCAACGAAGCCAAATAAAATAGTTAGATTTCATTTAAATTACAAATAAAATGTATAATGAATTATAATAATTTATTGTAATAAAGTGTATCAGTTAAGGCTTATAATTAAAGTATTTAATTAAGTTAGTTAGGTCTTTATTAACATGCATAAATATTAAGCTAACACAAAGCTCACATCAATGATGGAACTTCACCTTCCCCATCGTCGAACTCCAATTGCAACTGCAACTGCAACATTCCCCACCATCATCATCATCATCATCATCACCTTAATCATCATTAGCAGCATCATCTTTGTATCGGTTGCCAACTGGCATTTGTGAAGACGTGTGCAGGCTTGTCAAGGTGCCGTGCCAAGTCAAACTGAAGCTAAAGCTATAAGGCTACACAGCGGATCTATGCAGTTATGTATAAATATATATATATGTATGTAGGTGTGTGTGTGTATGTGTGTGTGTGTGTGTGTGTGTGTGTGTGTGTGTCTGTGTCTGTGTCTGTGTAGCATGTAGCTGTCTTCAGTTTGACAAACCCGTTGGCTTAACAATCGCATGTTGTTGTTGCCTTTCAATTGTTGGCCGAGCTGCATGTCTGGCTAGTGGTGTCTGCTGATCTTAGCTGCTGCTGGTAAGTTGCACGCAACTATCAGTTGATACAAATCTATACAATTCAGTATATAAAGACGTAATCGTGCCGAGCCATGCTAGCTTGGACTAGTCTCTCTAGTTCTAAGTGCATCACATAAATAATCTGTAGAGAGACTTCGAAGTTCGAACATAACACATATTGCTCTGAGCATGAGAAGACGGGACTGGTCGAGGTCAACACAGCTAGCCAAACAACCGGAGACCACAGACCACAGACCACAGACCACAGACCACAGACCACAGACCCAAGAATAGAGATCCAAAGCAGCTGTCCAAGCGCCACGGGTGCGAGTTATTGCCATAAGCAGTGTCTTCAGCTTGCCACTCGTCTTCTGATTGGATTCTGCTTGGAATCTGCTTGAATGTTGCCGGCTACCTCTGTTTTTTTGCTCTGTTCACATTCGCAATTAAAACTTTGCAAACGACATTCTAGCTGTTTTTCTTCTTTTAAATGGCAGAGCAATATATTTAAATAAAATCTTATCTTATATAACATTTGGTATAAGGGAAAATAATATAAAATTTAAAAAAAAACACTAAAACTATAGCTTAAATTAATTAATTAATAATAAACATTTTGTTTCGAGTTTCTGGATTTTAAAAAGGATTTATCCAAATGTTAGACTTTTATATTTATACTTTTTAGAAATAGGCATTTTTTTAGAACTGAACAAACAATTTAAATTTTAAAATATTTTTTCTATTATTTACAAATTATTATTAAAAAATGTCCTTATTATATTTGAATTTTAAGTGAGAGGTTTTTGTTTATTTTTTATTTAAGTCTTGTTATTGAACATATTTTGTTTACCTTTAAGGATAACAAATAATTGGAATTCCTATCCAGCGGATTTAAGTTTGCTGTCAGTCCTGCAAAAACTTATGGATGCAGAAGCTTGAAAGTCCTTGAATCCCAATTTAAATATTCAGCTAATAAAAAATGTGCAGCTTATACCAGCACATATATTTTTCCGAAATTATTTTTAACTAAAAAAGTTTGGTTGCGGTTCTTATTTTTCGCTCTACGCTGAAAAAGTGTGCTATTGCAAATTTAATGGCATATCACTTTTGGATATGCAAAACTGTAAACTATTTTGGGGTGCAAAAAAGCACCTGCACGTGACGGTATCCTTTGGCTATATTTACACATACACACACACACACGCGTGCATATGTGCATTTGTGTGTGGTAGCCTGATGCAGTCGAGTGCTCAGAGTGCGACAGTGACATCATCAGCTCAGCTTAAAATAAATGGAGGCCCACGCGTACTCCACGAGTGACGTCAAAGCGAGCGGGACGGCGCTTGAAATGTACAGCTGCTGCATATTGGAGTAGTTCAGCAGGTGACGAGCTGTGATTGTGACGTCACATGGAAAAAGACAACAAGAGATACATACATAGAGAGAGAGAGTGCGCAACGAGGTAAGCAGAGAGCAACAGCGACGTCACCGACGCACGTGCCAACGGACGGAGCGAGAGCGAGAGAGCTCAGCAGCAATAACAAAAGGCAATGCTGACGTCTTAACCCTCCATTGCCGGCCGGCATTTTATTTGCGCTCTTTCTTTTTCTCTCACACTGTCTTAACAGATTTGTGCGCTTCGCAGTTTTCATTCATGTCGCGAGCGCATATCTGTCCACGCGTCGCTTGCCACCCAACTTGATGACGTCTTTGTTTATTGATTTCGCACAATGCTTCAATGACGTCATGGCATGGGCGACCAAACCTAACCCAATCAAAGCCACTTTAGCGCGAAAAGCGTTGCTCTATATTTAATCGCTCGCTAATTATCAGTGGATATTAATAATGGGCGAAGTATCTATTACAATACTTTCCTTTACCCATACCACATGCCAGAATTTGAATATCAAAAACAATGTTTAATCACATTAATTTAGTTTAAAGACAAAGTTCAATTGCGTAAATTGGTGCTTCAATTTTCGTTCCCTCGATTGACAGATAAGTAACGTAACGTGACGTAACGCAACGTAACGCATTTCGTGTCTATAATATTTGATGGTCCGTTGAGGTCAAAGACTCATTGAGTTTGGTGACGTTTTTCGATGTTGTGCGTGTTTGTCTTTTAATGGGTCATGATAACAGAATGGGGGAAAAAAAAACACAAGCACACAAGATCAAACACACGCAATACAAACTGATTGCATTGGGGAGCTTCTGTATTTGATTTATTGACCGGAAAATCGTTGCATGACTAACAACTAAAAAGAAAAAAAGCCACGGGACATATGTTAAGCGGCGGAAAGTAAAGGAATGTTTTTATATCCATAATTATGTTTTTTTAATTCGTTTTAATATACTTTGATTGTCCCAAACAACAATTTATTACTCAAAGAAATATAAGTCCCTTGACACTGCCTAAGAATTGAACATATACCATATGATAATAAAGATAAATCCAACTTTAAATCTTATTTTAAATTGATAGCACATAATCGAATTCGCATTGTCCAGAATATTTTTAATTATTTTATTAAAGATGTATCTTACCATGTCATAAATAAAGCTTCTAATAATTAGCCAAAGAAATAAAATATATATGTTGCTATTTATTATGTTAATAAAAACGTAATTCGGCAAATTGTTGTTCATTCATTTTTATTCTTCTATTGTACAACTTTAATTGCTCGTAGGGTGCTGTATTTATTTGTATAAGGATTGCATAAAACCTCCTCTACCACAATGCTGTTGTTATCATCACTTCATTTGTGCATGGGGCGTATACGTGATATTATGACGTATACGTCTAAAGCTATAATTTTTCAGCAAGGCATTGTTGGAAATAGCCTCAAAACTTGCATAAAATACTTAAAGCACAAATCAGAGTGAATTATACGAAAATGTTGCATTGCAAAAGTGCAAAGAAGTCTTCCACAACGGAAAACAGAAAAAAAATACTAAAGACAAGTATATATACAATAATGACAATAATTCGCCACAAAATGCACCTGCAGGCACTGCAGTCAACTTCAGAAAATTAGCATAGGATGTTATGGGTGTCTTGGCTTATAGTTATGCTCGGTAATGGATAGGTGGGTCATCGATAAAATGGGCATGTCTACAACAGGTCCGGGAAAAGAGTAAAGCCAAGCGAATCAAACCAAAATCCCAAAACCAAATCAAACCAAAGCAAAGCAGACGTAAAGGGTTGGCCAAAAAACAAAAGCAATTTATGCAAATGATTCAAAAGGCGCCGTCACAAATGTGCCGTACAACAACAACAACAACAATAGCAAAACAACAACAACAAAATAGAAGCAGCCACTAAAATTCGCAATAGGTAAACGCAAAGTGCCGCTTGCTAATTGAAATTTGGCAAAGCGACCGAGGGAGAGACATAGAAAATCAAAGCCTAAATAGCAATCAAAAAGAGCTAAAATTCCTTAAATTAAACTCACGAACTTTGAGCAACGATGCGAAAACGATACATGCATTAAGCCAGCAGCAAAACAATATAAAAACGAAAAAAAATAATACAAAAACAAGAGATAAAAGATGTACAGCTGCGGTCAAAATATTAGTAGATATTGCTCTAAATATAGTTCACAGGCGATACAAATACTAAAAACTTTAAGAGTTGGAAATTTTATTTTAATGTACACTTTAAATTGATTTAAATTGACAAACAAGGTTATCAGCAGTGAAAAGAGCCAAACTATTATAAATCACAACTTCTATTATTTTGACCGCAACTGTAGCAAGACGAAGTAAATTTGGCGCAGCACATTTAGAATATCATCAGAAAAGCGAAAGAAAAGGCAGTGGCAACAGCAGCGGCAGCGGCAGCGGCAGCGGCAGCAACAACAAAAGGAAGGAGTGCCCCAAGACTATTGGCTTGGCTTCAGCTTTGGCTGCGACTTTGGCTTGGCTCTGGCATGTCATGCTTAATACAGCCAATAAAACTAACAACAACAAAAACAACAGCAATAACATCTTGGAAGCGACTCCAACGCTTACCCACAGACAAGTTGAGAGCTCGATGCATGCACTTTTTGGGGCCACGAGCGGGTCAGCAAACAGCAACAGCAACAGCAACAGCAACAACAACTACATCAGAAGCACCACTAAATAAATACAACAACAGCAACAACACGATCAGCGCATGCATGGCCCCCAGACCAGTTCCACTTGCGTCGCTCCCAAAATTCAACTTGTATTAATACGTACCTCCATACACACACACACATGCACACACACACAAATTCATGCACAAGTAAGGTGAACTGCAGCTAGAGCTAAAGGCACAGCAAAAGCATTATGGGAACAAACAAAAAAATATCATAGCGAAATCGAAAGGAAAGAAGAGCCCTCTGCGCCCAAATCGGCTGACCGACGATCTCACGTTTGTCTTCAGCCTCGCCGACTCAGACTTTGACTCAGAGTCACAGTCAGGCTGTGGCGCATATATACATACGCTAACAACAGTTAGAAAACGTGGCTTGAATCTGTCTAAAAATAGCCACAACGAGTGCAGTACAGCACAGCACAGCACAGCACAGCAAAGCACGACGACTAGCAAAACGAACGAAAATGAAAACGAAACGAAACGAAACGTTAGTGGCCTCACCTACTTCTCTACTATACTAATACTCCGCCTCAAACTGGAAATCAAACAGAGCCGAAGCTGAAGCCGACGCGGACGCTGACGCCGACGCCAAAGACGACTCTCACTCTCACTCTCAAACTCAATGTGTCTCTCACATAGGATTGTGAGCCGAGCTTTAGCTGTGTGTGTATGGGTGCCACTTGTTGCTTTCAGTTTCGGTTTGCCGTTACTTACATTCGTGTTTGCTGTTCGTGCTTACGAGCTGCGAGCCCAGTTGGTGTCAATAGTAAAGTGCCTTATTATTGCTTATTAATATAATCACTTCTGACATTGCTAATGCGATCATTAATATGTATACAAATATGTTTTTTTTTTTTGGTGTATAACTAATAAATTGATTTGGGCTTGTCTCTTATATTTCTGATGTATTAGAAGTTGAAATAGCTTGAATTGATTTTCATATTTTATAAGTTAGTCATAATTAACTTACGTTATAACTACAAAATACTAATAGAGAAGTTTGTTTTGGGAAGTATTTGAATTATTTTTCACCACATTACAGAATTTATCATCGATACATTTTTATATATATTATTAAATAACATTAATTTGGAATATAGATCTATATACTGAAAGGCTGTTAAACATAGATTTCGACAAGAAACGATAATAAAAAATATAAAATATAATAAATAAATAACATTCTTTTGTTCTTACATTCTATTGTACAAATATCCACGTGTATCAAAAATTTCGACTATTTAGAATTATTCTCAAGTATTTATTTTTGGAGAGATACCTAAGCCAATAGTAAAAGAAAATTGATTGATGGCTTCTAAGCCACAAAAGTAGGTTTGTTTTGGTAGGTATTATATAATAGCCAAAAGGGCACTCAAAATTTGCAAGTAATTATTGTCCAATTGGAAATATTTTTTACCTCCACCCCCTCCCTAAGCATAATGCATTATGCATTTAGTCATTCTAAGTATATCAATTTTACCCACACACATTGCAGAGCCAGAAAGTACATAAGTACACATACACGCACACACACACACAAATATTTATATATATATATATATATATATATATATATATATATATATATATATATATATATGGGCCTGTATGGGCCTATACAGGTGGAAGGACATTCTTTACCGGTGTTCGTATTAAACCGCAGGCCGGCTCTGTTTCTGTTTGTTAAGGATTGTGTTGATGTGGGCGTGTGTGTGTGTGTGTGTGTGTGTGTGCAGCAAAGAGTGATAGACTAACAGAGAGAGAGAGAGTGTGTTTCAGGTGAAGCGGTGAAAAAAAATCAATTGCCACGGCTGTTGTCACCTGCCTGTAGGCATTTAACGAACACTGCGTGAGCGAGCGAGAGAGACAGAAAGAGCTTTTTATGACGCAAATTATTTCCGTCTTCGCTTTCATGCGAAGCGTCGTCAACAATGTGCCTGCTGCCCATCGCATATATATGTGTGTGTGTGCGCTTTGGCAGCGGTGCAGCGCAGGCGCTCTAACAACGACGTCATCGATTTTTGCTGACACGTACTGTTGTTGTTTTCCGCCCGCCTCCTACAGACCCACCACCCCCTTATCTTGCATTCGTTGATGATGATGATGGTTCGGGAATGACGTAATTGCGCTTACAGTATAGCTTTACCCTCAGCCGATAGCCGAGCGGACAAGGTAGGTCGTGTGTTGTGCTGCAGCCGAAACGCCAACACACAGATACACACACACACACACAAACAAACACGCACACAAACAGCAGCTACAAATAGAGACCATCTGGCAAAAACCGATTGCGACGATTGCAGAGTCGGTTTCGTGTTTGGTTTCGGTTTCGGTGGCGGCTACGTTCGTTTCGTTTTGTGCTCCTCCGTTTGGATATAGTCGCGTGTAACCGTAAAGAGAAGTTCAGTCGCGTCACAGACGCCGCATTGTTAACAACTTATTCGCAAAACAGCTAGCAAGCAAAACAACAATAATAAAAACACAAAACAAAACCAAACCAAACAACACTAAATAATTTAAACGACAACAAAATAACTTAGAAATATTTAATTTGCTAACGGCACTTTTCAATATCAATCTCATTAATTCGTGTGTGTATTTATTCGCGTACAGTATTAAGCAATTGATAATTATAACAATACTAAAAATACATATTAATCAGGTGTGTATGCGTGTGTGTGTGTGTGTGTGTGTTGAAAGAATTGTCTCCAATTTGCAACAAGTTGTCTCGTCTAGTCCGATGCGGAAACGGAACCCAATGTTGTCAACGCGTCGTATGCGTAATCTCAGCTAAAAAACCGTAGCGCTCGTGTGGCACACAGTGCGTATGTGTAATGTGAACTAATTACAAGTGCAAATTTGCAGCATAAATAAAATCAATTACAAATCCAATTTGTTGACTTGACATGCAGTTGCAGTTGCCGTTGTTCTTAATAATTTATACGGATTTGTATCTCTGTTGATGTCTTCGGGGCATTTCATGCAAAAAATAACATTGAGCGAAAAGTCCTTGTGCCACAGTTACTACGCGTATATGCATACATACGCCGTACACCCGCCTACACATACATACCCACATTCGTGGGTATAATAAATCCGTATATTTAAACGTGAGTAACTCATTACGTCGTCGATTGCTTATGTCGCCAGCGGGGAAACTGCGCAAACGCTAAATTCTAAAGCAAGTTCAAGTCTAAGGACATGCAAATAAAACAAGGACACGGCCGCGAGTGCTTATATATGTGTGTGTGTGTGTGCCTATTTTGGTGCATACATAGACAATGAAGACAGCAATAATAACTACAAGGTCTCATTACAACAACAACAACAACAACAACAACTAAAACAAGAACTATTAAAAAAACTACAACATTTGCCGTGCTTGAAAAAAAGGAAGTTGTTCACCATTTTGGACGTCGGGCTGGATCTCCATCGGCTTGGGGTGCGCCACACAGGTGTTTATATTGATCCTATGTGTTCCTTATTTGGTGCTGTTGTCTCTGTGCTCATATTAATGTTGTGTTTGGTGTTCAATGTTATTGCTGATATTGTGTCATCATCATTATCTTATGTTTATCACCTTCATTACGCACAATTCAAGCTGAACTCCTTTAACTATAATGCGCGATCGTCTTGCCTCCCTGATTGTGGTGAAGCAAGAAGCGGCGCCAACGCTAAGCCGCAGCTGCAACAACAACAACAACAACAGCAACAGTAACACAAGTAACAACAACAATCGTAGCAACAGTCGAAACATTGAAAATGATCTAATGCTGCCGCAGCAGCAACTGCATCAATTGCCGGCCATCAAGTGCGAGTCCTTGTATGCATTTCCATCCTACGAAAGCAACATCTATTATGAGATAAATAACAATTCATGCTACAGGCAGAACCTAAATGTTGTTGCCACAAATCACACAACACCAACACCAACAACACCAACAGGAACAACACCAACAGCAACAACACCAACAGCAACTACAGCCGTAACATTCCCAGCTGTTATCTATCCGTGCCGAAATCTGTTTCCCGACGGATGTGATATTGGACACTTGAGCTGCTCTGTTAACGGGTCCTCTGGCCAACAGCAGTTGGCTGGAGTCAGCGGCTTCTATGCGAACACTAGTTGGCATAGCAACGGAATACACACGTGTATGTATATGTAACATATATATATATATATATATATATATATATATGTATATGAATGACAACCACTACTTCTCTTCCTTCAACTCCAACTCCCTGTACCTTCATTTGGTGATGGTTTCCTAAATGCTATTTGCACGTTGCGTATGCGCAATATAACGCATTGCCAAATCGCCTGTGTATAATTAAATGAAAATAAAATCAAAATCTTAAACGCTTGCCAAGACGCATAAGCAAATGATTTAGACGCCTTGGGTGAATATGCGGGTCTGAAGGCAATGACGACATAAACTTTGCATCAGTAGTGAAATACTTAGCAAATAATAGAAATATGAGTTTGGCCATTGCCCACTCTGGCGACTCCATAATAGATGGATTTGTGTCTGTGTATATGTATTATCGCCAAAAGGCAGCATACGGCGAAGAAGAGCAGCCTATGTGGCAGACACATTGCAGCGGTGCAAATAGAGGCAGAGCCCGATGCAGGGGCAAAGGCGGGGGCAGAACCAGAGACGGAGACAGAGGGTCTGACGCAAAATGATTTATAAACTGTGTGTGTATTATAAACATGACTAGCACATACACAGTGTGTATGTGTGTGTGTGTGTTTTTTGTGTGATGTGTGTGTGTGTGTGTGTGTGTGTGTACTGTCCACAACACTTATATTCACACAAGTGAGATATCAAAGTGCATTTTTAAACTGTATGTGTCATGTAAATACGTCGGTCTTATGAAAAGGAAATTTATTTATAATTTTTAAGCGCAATAAAAATACATATTTAAACGATTTAGAAATTAAAATAACCAAATTAAAGGACACAACATTAAAACTTATTATGATTTTAAATTTCAAAAAATGCATTAATAAAATCAATTCAGGAATATATCAAATCTTTAAGATATTTATATGTTAAATAGGATAAATAGGATGATATAAGTAATTTTACTATTTAATTAACTAAACTATTATTTAACTAAACGAAAAGAACATTTGGCGATAGACCAAAAAGAGGGAAAAATTTTGTTTTATGCAAGATACTTGGGATCAGTTCAAGATATCAGTTTAATTTTACAGCAAATCCCAACACATTATTACACACATTTAATTAGCTAAGCAATTGAATAGAGTATATAACATTTTGCACACTGGCGTTCTTTTTATTAATTGTAATGAAGAATATTGGCAAGAGGAACCAAAGGGGGGGGGGGGGGGGGGGGGCAAACAGATGACGAACCATGACGCCTGCGACGCCATTTAGCCAAATGCAAACCGTTACAGCCACCAATTTCACGGGACCTGTACAAGAACAACAGCATGCAGCGTGTGGCACGTCATAGTCGGCGTAAGGAGCCCACAACGAATCGTTTGAGCGTTCAAGTTCTTCCCCTCCCCACACCTCCCCACACCTCCCACTACCCGCACCCATCAAATAGATGTCGCAAATATAGCTTTTGAGAAAGTGATCAAATGCGTCAGAAGTGCAAAAATTATGGCATAAATATTGTGCATACAAATAAACATGTTTATATATATATACATACAGTTTTATATATTGTATATGCATTTATGATTTATATATATTTGCGAACCACGTGTCGACGTGACGTTGCCACAGTTGCCTATGAGGCTGCAACTATGTAAAATATAATCAAGAGTCATTATTGTTTCTTTTATTGTCAGCCGTCAACTTATTTCGTTTCGTTTCGTTTCGTTTCGTTTCGGTTTTGTTAATATTTCTCTTTTGGCGTGAGAAATTTTTTTGTTTTTATAATTAATAACAGAAAACGAAATTTTCAATAATCTTTACTCTTTTGTTGTGTGGCTGCTGCTGTTGTTGTGCACACGCCTCCTTTTATACCCTCACCCATTTAAACGAGCGTTACATGGATCCTCTCAGTTTTGAAGCTATACTAATTAAACTGTGTTCCTTAATCGGAATCGTTTCCTATCTCATCTAAAGACTATATCATTGGTTAAGTGAACTATTCTGATATGTTTTCACTATTCATTTATTTAATTAAAATATTATGCCCATAAGCTTAATGAATGAAGAACAAAATCATATTTTTTTATGATTCGCTTTACAAGCTTTGCTATATATAAATTATATTTTTTCTGTAATCATATTTTACTTAATTTCTTCATGTATTTTTAAATACATTTTTAAATGATAAATGCCTTAAATTTTCCATAATTATCTAAATTTATATACATCTATTTTTTTTAATTTATTTACATGTAAAAATATTTTTTTATGTGTCCTGCTTATTCATTATTGGGTTGTATTTGCTAAATTTATCGCTTTTGTAACTTTTGATCTTCATTCACAAACATATACCACAAATATGACCAACATTAATAAAACAAAAAAATACAAATAACATATTTTTTTTTATTTTTCCTTTGCTTATTATCATTTATATTGACGCTGGCCACTGCTTAATTATTTGTGTTGATTTATGCGAGTTTTATAAGCAAAAAAAGATGGATGAGCATACTCCTATTGTCTTGGATCGATCATCATCAGCCATGAGCTATTGAGTATCTGAGTTCAAATCTACAGCAGCTCATCCAATGGGCAACAGCGTCCAGTTTGAGTTGCCACAACAATAGAGATTTTTATTTTTATATATATTAGTTTTTTAAAACAATACAATCTTGGAAATCATCGAGATGCGAGTCAACCTTAATGACGTAATAATAATGATGGGTTGGATTGGCTGCTTTGATTTTATTATATTTGCATTTTTATTTGCAGTGATTGTATACGTTTTCTTTGCCATTAATTGGCTATAATATTTGCTATCTGCGATGCGACACTTCAATGTGGTTCACACGCTTCTCAAGATACACGTACTATTTCTCCCTCTTAGTACACTGAGTGCAAACTATTTGCGTACTTACTTGTTTTAAATAAATACGGAAAACGGCAAAAAGGTAATTCTTTCGTTTTTGTCTTTTCTATTTGTTGTCGTTGGGCATTGCTCAAATAATTTCTACTTTTAAACAATTACCGTAAAATTTGCCAGTGGGGAAATTGCTGCTGATATCCACATACAAGCATACATATATAATTGCCAAGCAGGTTTGAGTGGGGCCAATAATAGATTTTGGGAAGCCTGTTGTCGTTGTTCTTGCAATTCACAAATTTATCTGGTTATTTTCACTGATCGCAATCGATTCCGCATAGTTTGTGTGTTTTGATTTCGCTTTCAATTTAATTGCAGTATTTGAGTATTGTTGTTGTATTGTTGCCAGTCCCTCTGCCAATGATGTGGCGAGTGCATTGTCCTCGGATCACGCGGCGATGTCACACTTTTCGTATGCAAATGCATCCATTGGATAGTCAACGTGATCCAATGTGATCCGAGGTGATCCTCAGCTGCTCATACTCAGAACAAGTCGAGGCCAAGAAGCATCAGCAACAGTAGCAACAGCCACATGGGAATGCATGAGGCGTCACCAGGGTGCATCGGCAACTAGCCGGTTTTCCTAAAGCATTTTTTATATTTATTTATTTGTTCGTTAACTTTTTTCTTGTTGTTGTCATTATTTTGGATGGTTTTTTTTTTGTTTTTGGTCTGTTGGTCAATTTTTATAGCTTGTAGTTGGCTTGAGGCGCATGGCATATGTAAGCCTTAATTTGAAACTGATTGGATTGCCTAGCCGTTGGCCTCTTGTTGTTGCTTTTAACTCGATATGCTTATAATATTGTTAATTTTTTTATTATGCACTGCACTTGATTGGCTAATGTCGACGATCCTCCTAAATATTGTTGTCAGGTATTCAATGTTCTCACAATTGTGTTAAAAATAAACAAGAAATTCAGTTTGTAGCTCGAGAAATATCATCTGTGAAAGTTATGAAAGGTTATAAATTAGATTACAAATACTTATTTTTTTCTCTTTTTGTGACTTCGAGCATTTACATTGCAATGTGGATTTAGATTTAAATTACTTATAATTAAATAAAAAAGTAATTATTGGGTAAACTTTGCCTTGGTTTGTGTCTGATTGGTCTGGTTGATTATACATATATTTGGAATTAAGCATTGCTCCCAACTGAACTTTTAATTAAAAAAAAATGTCAAAGTAATCAATTTTAAATTGAACTCAAAAATAAAATACATCTTATGTTTTTATAATTACATTTTGCAAGAGGTCACCAAAATTACCATCTTTTTATGCCAATAATACTAAACAGATGTACAGATAAACATGTTTAAGGCTTTGTTAAGAACCATAAATCTTACAAAAAAATTAAAAAGTGGCATAATCATTTATCGTGTAACCCCACTTAATTCCATTAAAATATGCGTGTTTCTTTTTTTTGGTCTCAACTGCAATAGAAATGCGTTAGAAGCCGTACGTTTAATGCTTGTTTAGTTTAACTATTTTTATTATTTGCGCAAATTCGCATGGCGTATCCAACTGCAATCAGTGGCAGAATAAACGCTGTAAAATGTTTGAAATAACTGAGAAGCAACCGATAACAAGTTGTTGAGACTGCCTCCTCCTCTTCAGCTTCCAACTTGCCTCAATCAAAAGTTGTTGTAGTTGTTGACTTGGTGTTGTAATGTGCGCCCAAAACAACACACACACATACATCCAAAACATGCAACAAAATTGTTTCCTAATAGCTGCTGCTTAGAAGATTGTTTGTAAGCAGCTTCTGCTTTTCAGCAGTTCTTGTTTGAAGGAAAATTTGCCAAAGACGGCAAGCAAACACGATGCGCTACAAATTAATGTTGTTGTTGTCAAATTTTAAAAATTTTTCGGTTTTTCTTTTTATATATTTTTGTATTTTTGTAGCACCTGTGCATGTGTAGGTATGGATTTAGCCAATTTGCTTGTTTATTTCATGTTTTGGCGCCTAACTTGTTTCTTGGTTTAAAGTTGCCGCTGTTGAAGATGCGGCGTCGTTTGATTGATTGACAATCAGTCACTAAAGCAGAAAAAACTACTATAAACAACTAAAAACAATTGTTTGGTGACAAAATAATTATGCCAGCAAAAGTGGCATCTGTATTAATAACGACGGATACAGTAAAAACAATGACCTTTACTAGCTGACTTACTAACTATTTATAAGGCAGCTGGGATAATTTAAACAAAACAAAAGTGTGTGCAAAAATAAATTGCAGCTCAAGAAATTGTGGAGCTCAATCCCTAAGTGGGAAATGGGTTGAAAAATTGCACCATGCATTTTATGGCGTAATATAAGTGAAAATTGTGTATACATCTGCATTTATATATATGTATGTGTATGTGTGTGCGTCTGTGGTTTCAAACCGACACCAAAAATAGTCCACGCGTTGTGACGTCATTGACTATGTGACCAGCTGTAGGTCGGGGTCGTCGTCGTCGTCGTCGTCGTCGTCGCTATCTTATATATCGGACACACGTATACATGTGTGTGTTCGTGTGTGTTTGCGCTGCAACAGCAACATCAACAGCAACAACAACAACTAAAAGGAAAAGCTTAACTCCCGAACTGAGTTGTGCCTCTCACAAAAACGCGCTCGAATTTTCTCTTCCGCTGCTTTCAAGGTCGTTTCGTTACCTCGCTCTCTCTCCAGTTCACTCCCTCTCTCTCTCTCGTTCCGTCTCTCTATTTTTGTTTCGCTTTTTCTTGCCAGCCCCATGATGATTTCACAGTTACCATCAGCCGTAACCCCAACCCCAAGCATTACAACTGTTTTATACACGCCCCCCTTTTCACTTACAGAATTTCTTGTATTTCTCGATACTCTTTAGCAGAGCGTCTTTAAATTTGTATATGCAATGAGTAATTATTTGCAATGCCTTAAAATAAATATATCCTTGATTATTCTCTATTTTTGTTGTACTAGACTTTTGAATATATTGGTGCTCTTTAATAAGATGTTATGATTACCATATAATATTTTGATTATGAATATATATATATGAATATTTTATAATCAATTCTTGCAAGATGTTGAGCACATGTTGACTAAGATGTTGATCATCTATCCATCTTCTTTCCAAATAAATAACTTTTTTAATAGGGTAAATATTGTGTTTAAACTCAGAGAACCTTTTAATTAGTTTGAGAAATCAGAGATATTATTATAGAATATTCTTTAAGGAATTTGTTTGTAGTCCATGGAAATTTCTACTTAGCTTGCATATTTTGTTCATAGAAATATTTTCTTTTCCACAAATATTCTATGTTTGCAAGTGTATTTAATCGTTGTGCTAACAAATGTTTAGTTCTATTTTCCCTTATTTTTATGAATAACATATGTCTGATTACATTATTTTTTTGGGTGGCAAATCAGAATTGAAGGAATTCAAGCTTAGACTACACCAAGCAAGAAATCGATTTCAATAGTTGCGTATAGGAACAGTATGTAATATGAATACATACATACTTTATCATATGTATGTATTTAAGATGTACTTTGTCATATATATTACATAAATACATTTTCCACATGCGTGCGAGGGGCGAGCCCTTCTTGCGTTGCCATATTATTAACTAAAGGACAACACAAATCAACGCACCGTTATATACATACATACATACATACATATATATACATATACAGACATACATAGACGCACTTGAAAATCGTGACGTCCTTGGCTTTGACTACAGAACCCACTGAAATTACAGCTGGCCACCACATTCCTCGCTTGCTTTCTCTTTTTTCGTCCAGCACACACACTCACACACATACAAACTCACGCATACATGTGCTTATCCTCGGATCGATATAGCGAACCGCAGCACATAGGAGACTCGTTTCTCTTCCCGCATTTCGCGTTGCTGCTTGTTGCCATGTCCAAAATAGAACTGATGACGTCAACGAGGAAGCGAGACAGAGCATCCTCAAGCACATCAGATTGTGTGAGTGCGTAAATTGTGTACACAATGGAAACTCGCTCTGGTTTCATCCTCCGCTTTATGCCCATTTTCTCGTCACTCTTCACCCACGGCAGCGTTCGTTGTCCTGCCACCATCATTCGTATGCGTAATATTGCACATACCACGTGCTGCCTGTAAAATATAAACACAGTTATTTTTATTACTATTTTTTGTGCAGCTTATATGCATATTTGCATATTGCTGTTTAAAATATATATACATTTTTATTTTATTGTATATAACATTTACTTATTGAAATCTTTCAACAAATTAATTGCATTTCCCATGAGGTGTTTTTATTGTACAACTTCTTCAAATAGTACAATCAATATAAAAAAAATATAACTTTAACAATAAAAAGTTGCACAATATAAAATTGGTAATCCTGATGCGGTTTTTTTTTTCCACATTAACGACTATATTTGGCTTGAACAAGAATAGCCATCGCATCTCATTACCATAACAAACATCGCAAATTTCAACCAGAAGAAACAATGTGACAAGTTTGTCAAATAGCAAACAAAAACTATAAAATAAAAACCAAGAGTGACATCAAGCGCCGAACGCAGTCGAATTAACTCGCGATCATTGGCTGTCTGAAATATAATATAATTCAATTTAAATATTGCATATTATGAATGTGTTCAAACACATACCACAATTTCTATGTATTGATTTGATGCTATAAATTGCAATAAAAATATTCGCCATTCGATATTGAGCAACGCCAAAGATTCAGTTTTGAATGTTTGAATATATTAAATGCAGTTAAAATACAGGTATGAAATACATAAGATATGTGGAGGAAAGAAGCGGACTAACAAGTCTGTCTACAAGTTCAACTTCATAATTTCTCTATTGTTTCAATTTAATATGCGAGAATTAAAATACTTTTAATTAGAAGATCCATATATAAAAGGAAAGGGGTCGAGTAGGTATCTGAAATTTAACTACAGATTTAAATTTGACAAAGACCATATGTAGGTAAAATCTTCATTGGCTCATTGCTTAATTCAATGAGGCTTGCAAAAAAGAAGAAATAAACAAAAATAACATTTTGTATATTCTCTGGCTGACCAAAGAGGGGCAACAGTTGCTCGATGTGTGATCGGACTGAGACTGCGAGTAATGGCAAATAAGTGGCAGATGTGCCAATCTTGTGCACCAGCTGCACCTTGGCAGCAACGAAACCTTCACTTTTGTGATTGCACTTTGGCGCAACCGGGGGAATCTATATTCCCCAAAGCGACGTTTTCCCTTCCATCTACATATAACAACTACGATTCTTAGTTGTTAGTTTCACTAATTAATACATTCATTCTCAAGATACTAACAGGCACTTCATACATCCATTTTTGTATACCCTTGCCCGTGGATATCATAATTATGTACTAAAAGATGAAATGTTAATTGTCGATTAACGAATGTCGTAAATCCACATATGAAAAAATTGATCTTAAATACCATTTGATGTATTATTAAGTCACAGAAAATAAATTTTATCAAATATTTAAATGATGATGATGTATACTATACATATGTTAAGGATCTCTTATCATTTTTATTGAATTCTTTAATTTTTTATAAAATGTAGAAATTTGATTTTTTCAATCTGATGCCAACTTTTTATTTGCTATGCTGAAAATGTTGTTCTGGAAACTAATGTCAAATTTTCCATGGCTAGTTTGGATGCACGTAAAGCACATAGAAAAACCTTTCATACCAATTAAAGCAGCTCCCATCCTTCGAAAATAAAAAGTTTTAAGACAAACCCAGATTTAAGTATTTCACAGTCAGCCTTTGAGCGTTTTGAATACAAACAAAAGCAAACCCCAAAGATTGGCCCAGTTTTTCCGATATTCAATTTGTAAAACCTTTTGGCTTTTTTGACTTGCCTAGTTAACTGTTGACTTTGCAATCTCTGTCTCTGGCACTATGACAATTGGATGTGGAAACAGACTAGCAATTGGAATTGGAGTTGTAGCTGAGTAATGAACGATGCTTTGAACTGTGGCAAATTCTTTTGTGCTCGCTGTTTAACATTGAACTTTTTGTGCAGCCAATAGAAAACGACACATAGTTACAGATATAGATACAGGTAAAGATACACACACACACACACACACACACACACACATAGACATAGACAGCAAAGATCGATTCCCACAGCATCAAATGATTTATGACTCGAAGACAAAAAAAAAAACAGTATGTAAAAAGGCATAAAAATAAAAAAAAAGTCATTTTATCGATAGCCGCTGGAGTATTACGGATCTAACGGATGAAACAAGAACCTTGTTGTGCATTTAACACGCCATTCTGTTAAGTGAGGGTACAAAATACACACCTCAGATACCAATAACAACCACAACAACAACAACAACAGGTTGGAAAATAACCAATACCAACAAAAACAACAACACAAATAAATAAATACGATGAATTATGGGGCAAGTTTTCTGTTTCTGTTTCTCTCTCTCTCTCCTCCTCAACTCTATATCTGACCGTGTCTATCTTTCGGCACATCGATCGCTTGCCAATCAACATAATTGTCGCTGCCATCAGTTGCCGGCAATTGTGCATCGATCAAATGGCGGACCGGAGACCTTGTGCATCAGTGTCCAAAAAATGCGTGCAAAACTTGGATCTCCTTACGAGATACATTAAAATATATAGTATGTATCACTATATTATTGTGGAATCTCAAGTGAAGAATAAGTCCGCTTTCGTTGGCAGTTTGGAACTCGGATTTGTTTTCTCTCGCGTTTGCTATCCAATTGCCACAATGTTGAACAATTAGCATAAATAAAAATTGGTTTACGGCGCAACATTTGCGCGATGACACACTGCAATCCAAGAGAGTCCGAGTCGGATTCGCAGTCGTAGTAGACACAGTCGATGACAGAACATTTGCGTCCGCTAACCATGGCGATCAGATATGGACACTGGCCTGCTTATGATGCGGCCAATGATGAGAGTAAAAGTGGTTTAACCGGTTCCCCTTGGACGACGTGCTTAATTCTATTTCTATAGTTATCGTCTAAATTTATGACATCGCCGTCGCCGTCGCCGTCGCCATCGCCGTCGCCGTTGCCGTTGCCAGCGGCGCACCAAGCGCTCATCTTAGATACAAATCAACGGAGTTCTAATCGTTCCATAAAAGCGCAGACAATGCTACAACAGAAAACAAGAAAGAACAGTTAGTTCTGATATGGCGACGATTTAATACCCTTATTATTCAGAAAGTATGTTTTGAATATGCAAAATGTGCATTTATACATTTAAAAATACGTTCTGTTATAAAGATGTATATTTATATATATCTAAAAATTATTTGTAGAATCCAGAACAGTTTTAGTGAAAGTAAATTAAAATTGATTACTTAATTTTTTACATTTATGGAAAATTCTAGAACCTGTCAATGTGTTGTCAACTTAAATTTTAAATCTGTGGGAGAATTATTTTGGAAAATTAACTTCTTCAAAAAGCGAACGCATATACATTTTTCATGCAAAAGATCCTCTGAGGATCGACAAGTTTAAGAGTCAAAATTGTATGACATAATTATAAAATCCTCTGGCTATGTGGGTATATTAAGAGACAAAAAGAAGATAAGCAATTAAGTTAAAAACACTTGCATAAATGCTTCGGTGCTCTTTTAAAATACCTCAAAGATTTGAAATTAGAGAAGAGTTTATTCACTTAGCAAATTATTTTAGCATATTTGTGAAAACGAGTGTATCTTAAATTTATAGTAGATTTTTATTTGAATTATTTTAAAGCTTGTAGTTGTGGATAGATGAACAGATAAATGGATAGTTGGATTGTAAGATCTCAGTCTTTTTTCCAGGGTATCAATAATTCGATGACGCGGAGAGTTTTTCGCTCATTGTTGCTTGGTTTATATGATAACTGTGCTTTGAGTGTTAAATGTGTGCGTAAATTAGAGAACTAATTTTTTGTTTGGTTTTGGTTTCGGTTTTAGATTTGTTTTGCTTTTGCTTTTGCTTTTGCTTTCGTTTGCTGTATTAGTATAAAGAAGTATTAGTTGTATGCGCTTACCAGTTTGAGTGCCGCTAATGCGGTTGGTAAATAAAAGATTTGGATACAGGCGTCCACAAAGCGTTGATTCGACTAAATTAAACGCAGCCGCATCTACAAATTGTAATCAATTCTATATGTTAGTATTTGTGTTTGTATGTGTATTATTTTGGCAATCTGCTCCTTCTTCGTCTGCTGCTGGTGCTGCTGTTGCCGCCATGGGAAACTGTTGCACAGATATGAGCATCATCATCAACAGGTTTCGATATTGACCGCAGACTGCTGAACATAAAATTCATTTAGTTTTATTTTGTTTCTGTGCTCGCCAAGCTGTCAACGAACATTTCATTTTGCACTCTGCTTAAATTCAGACAGTTTTTTACTTAAAGCATACTCTGATGACATGCATGAACCGGCATATTTTTTATACATAGCTCGTTATAGTCGTTGCAAAAAAAAAAAAAAAACAAATGCAAATAAGAATATACAGTTTAATTTATGCGGGTATTTGTGATTTCAACATTTTTGGAATTTCAACTTATAATTATATTTTCTATGGTAAACATATTTTTTATTTTCTTCATAATACCCGGTTTTTCGAGTTGCCGAATTTTAAATTGATTTTCAATAATATTTCAAAATTTGAAGGTTAATTTCTTAATTGGTAAAAGATGATTCTTTAATTTTTCAAATCTGTATAATACAACAATATTAATTTTCTCATAATATGCATTGTATTTCCTTTCTTACATGAATATATACCAAACGTCTAAGCAAACATTTGACCAAATATAGGAAATTTAATTTGGCTATTCTGATATGTTAATTAATTATTGTCAATTTCAAAGATCTCAGCACTTTGCTGATAAAATAGAATTTACCACTTATGCCATTATATTATATATATATATATATATATATATGTATGTATTTATAACATGCATATAGTTACAAACATGTATATATTCATATCTTAAGCTGCATCATCTTTGGCTGCATCTTTAGCTGCTGGTGCTGGTGGTGCATCTGTTGCTGCTGTTGCAGCTTCCTCATCGTCCTGGCTTAAATCGTGACTCTTCTTCTGCTGTGACTGTGTGAAATCAGTTTTCGATCTTTTCACCATATAATGCATATTAAAATGCCACGCTAATTGTTATTATGGGTGGAATACCCCCTTGACTCTGGTCTCCTCATGCTTCTTAGGTCCGCTGGCCGGCAATTAAGTAATAGACAGTTACAGCCGCCTCGTCGTCTTGCGTGCTATGCTGCCAGCCACCAAAACAACGACAGCAACAATAAAAATGCAAAAAAAAAAAAACGATTTAATAGACAAATTTTTATACAAAAGAAGCAAGCAGGCAGGCGGCAGACTGGAGCTGGAGCTGGAGCTGGAGCTGGAGTTTGAATATGTCGGAGGAGCATTTGCTTTGGTCGCTGTCGTTGTTTTGTTTTCCTATTAATTATCGCCAAAAAATCAACAGAGTTTTGTGCTATGCTGTGTGGGTGAAGAAGCCAAATATAACAAATGAAAATAAATACAAACCCAAGCATTTAGTTGGCTAACATTTTGTGTAAGGTGTCAGCAATGCTGCTGCTTACACTTCAACACAGCGGTCAACACAGGTCGCAATTAATTTGTTAGAAACCATTAGAAACATACAAGCATACATACATACGCACATATAACTATTTATACAATTCTGTTAGAAAAGAATTTTAGTTTTTGTGACTGAAAGACTGGGGGAACTTTGCAGGATTTGCCTCATGCAGTGCTTTCGTAGCAATCAGCTTTGTACAGGCGCATGTCACTTTGCTGCCAGTGTGTACACACTTATATACCACACAATAGCATCGCAAAGTAAAACAATTACGGCAACTTGCTCTTTTAGGATCACGCAAAACAACAGCAAGAAACAAAAAAAAAAAAAAAACAGACACAAAAAGGCAGCACGGCCAGACCTTTTGGAATATCGATGGCAACATCATAGCTAAAGACAAAAATTTATCACACCTTAGTTAACCCTCGACACCTTGCAAGCGAAACGCAAACGACGGGCCTTTTATGCCATGGAATGTGGCCGAAGAATTGCAAACTAGACGCGACGCGTCGAATCAACAGCTAACTCTGTTTACACTGCCTGCAATAAGTTAATAGTTCGATTTTTTTGGGCAGAGACTACGCTGAGACAAGACCCAAAAAACACAAAAATAAACCAAAAAACTAGGAGAAGCGCCTCAAAACTAAACGAAACTTCAAGCCTGACAATAGACAACCAAAATAAAAACAAAACCCAAACACCAAAACCAAGTAAGATTGCTCTACACAACAAAGGCTAAACTAGAAGCTACCCTGCATCCATTTAGTAATCGATCTTAAGACTATTAATATAGATAGACTTTAATAACATTAGTCTGGTTTGAAATTTACACAAAACTTAAACCTGCCAAAAATTGATTTCTTACATAAATAGTAAAAGTAATGCAACAGAAAAACGATTCCTTTCAACTTTGGAAAATTTAAATGAAAGAAATTCTGTATATGAGTCCTTTCGCCTGCAACACCTTCATTATACCCTATTGTGTTAGCTTGGGTAGTTGGAAGGTATAACAAAGCTCGTCTAATGGCGAAAACTGTGAGCTTGGCTTTAGGGTGCGTTCCGTGAACTCCACGATGTTTGTGTGTCAGGCGGCGTACCGCAGACACCAACACCAACACCAACACCAACACCGACAACGACAGCAACACCAAGCAACAAACCAACAATAACAACACCAACAACAACAAAATACATGTAACCAGCACCAGCAACAACAAAAACAACGACGACGAGTGCTAATGATGTAGCCAGAGTTTGGTCACAATATGATCATCATGATGAAGTTTTCTTGGTGTCTTGCCCACAAAAGATTTCGTAGTGCTTTTTGGGGGTATTGCTGGTGGCTTTCGTGTGCTTCATTATTGATTTAATAACCGTCTTGAAGACACGTTTAAACTGCAGTCAAAGCGTGTGCAGCAAGTTGACTCGGAGCTTGAGTCAGATTCAAGTCGGTATTGCCATGCCTAGGATGATGATGCCATGAATTCCACACCAAAAAAAATAAAACTGAGTTGTAAAAGCTACCAACTACACTCAGCAAAAAAAATTGCCATATTTGAAATATTAAGAAAGTAGCATAACTTAGGTTTCGAATTTAATTGTTTCTTAATAATATATATTTTTCCCAAGAATACCAATTAAATTAAATTAATTTATCGATAGTTAGGGAGAAAAAGTCAAGAAAGGCATGTTTTAGGATCTTATATTTTTAAATTTATTTTCTGAGTGTAACGGCGGAACCATGAAAATTTAAACCATGTCATGTTATGGGATGGGATGTGAATAGTTTTTTGAGTGTGTATTGGAAATGGGATGTGGGGTGATGATGATCATGTTTATGCTGCACATAATCACTATAACTCGAGGCTGCAATGCGAAAATCACATACGTGCACATAAATGTTTATTTTGATAATGGGGCATGGGGCATGGGGCATGGGGCATATGGGCACTTAGAAATACATGAGGTAATATTTGGTTGTATACAGTCGACAAATGATGGAGGCGTCTCAGAGTGGCCTCTGTCGATGAGACAGAGACAGTTCATAATGAAATGAAAATGAAAATTAATGAACTTGCAACATGAAAGTAGCTCGCTTCGGTCCAAACATTAATGGAAAATTTAGGATTTCCTCGCAGTATATGTTTGGGATATTAAAATGAGCACTATTAATATTCAGATATTCATGTGTTTAGAGCTTAAAGACTTTTCTTGCAGTTTGTTTTTCTAAACTTATAGATTTTCTCACACAATCTTCGCGAACCACAACAATTTGTTACTGTTGAGCGCGAGAGGTTTGTAAAGGTTTGGAGTATCTTTGTGTATGTATGCGATTTTTGTTTAAAATTACATTGTGCACTTATGCATCTGTAAGATACAAAACTCAAATTTAGATATGCAAAAATAACGATTTCGTTGGTGCCGTACACTAAATCAAATCTTCATGAGCACGCCTGTGAGTTGCGCTGACAAATATATGGGTTAGGCCCAATTTGTGTCCCAGCAGCCAACACTACAACAATGACAAAAACGACGACGACGACGACAACGACGACGACGATGAGGTTAAGATTTTTGGGAGCTGGCGCTGCATCTCACAGTTACCCATATACAAAGTATTATTGGTGATTTAATGCTGTGGTTGCCTTTGGGTTATTGTTGTATTTGTTGTTGATGTTTTTGTTGTTGTTGTTGTTGTTGTTGGTGCTGTTAGAGAAGCCGGTGGAGCCGGTGCTGCTGCAACCTGCTGGGAACTTCGCTCGCATTGTTTAGCTCTCTATCGATTTGGTTCGCAGGCCTATCCTCATCTCTCTCTCTCTCTCTCTCTCTCCCTCTCTCTCTTTCTATCTCTCTCTCTGTGTCTATCTCTTTCTCTCTTTATCGCTCTCACTCTCTCTCTCTCGCTTCTTGCAGTGCCTGCAATCGGTATGTCCCGATCTAGCAATTGGGATCTGTTTGCTTTTGCACTTTTGCAACAATAGCAACTGAAATTAACACCAATTCGATTGCCAATTCGGCTTTAAGGAGATGCAGTTTAAGGCAGGACTAGTACTTATATTGAGGGTATATTTATGGGTGTTTTGGATTATATTGCTATAAGTTCAAAGTGTCGGGTAAATTAACTGTCGACTTTTGAGCAAATCAGATTTATTGCATGTTTTTTATTGTTTAATAAGTTTTCGAATTTCTGCACGACTAATTTGAGTAAAAATGTATTTCGATCAGGAAAGTAAATCCACGTTTTTTGTATGGCACAATGTTTATTAAACAACTCTTAAATAAGTTAAGGTTTAATAATTTATATAGTCTGTAGTCCAACCAAATCAATTAAAGCTAATAAAACCAGTTGCATTTATTTTTATTGATTTTTAGTAAGACCTATAAACTTAAATAAAAATTGTGAAAACCTATTTGTCTACGACCAGATCAGATCGAACCATAATATCTTATGTCAATCAAAATTATTTTTTGCCGAATCCTTAAGTTTAAATACTTCAGCATATATTTATGTATATTTGGCTACTGAAGAAATATTTTAAAACTCATAAGCATTTTATTAAATTAGGTATATTCATAAAAATGTTTTACTGCAGAATTGGCACAGATGTATCTTGAAAAACCTGTTGGATTTATTCTTTCCTATTGGGTTAATTTCTTACAAGTCACCCTCGTAAAAAAGATATTCGCATGTTGGCTTGCATGTTTAGATAGGTTTTTAGCTTGGCTCGCTGATATTTCGTTGCAAAAACTATTTTGGCAACAATGCTACAGCACCAGCAAAAGCAACAGCGCAAGTAGCAACAAAAAAAAAAAAATTGTGTCAAATTTGTATTTATTTGGCTGGGCAGCTTCCCACCCGCTCCCAGGCTGCACCTTGTTTTGTTTTGGGTGCTGGGATTTTGATGTTGGATGCGCGCGCTTAGAAACGTGGCCAAGAAGAAAAAGTGGTATGCATACTCGCAATTATGTAAGCGGCGTTCCAAAACTGGCAGCTTATTTATCTTTGTCTCAGCCATGTCAATCAGGCGTCGACTCACCTCGACGTTGATGCAGTGCAGTTTCTGCACCTTTGACCCGACAGCCGCAGACTTGGCTTAAACGTCGAACCAAGTTTGGGCCACTTAAAGCTATATTTTTGTAAATAAGATGCAAATTATAAATGGGAAAACTATTCCTGTACGACATTTGTAATGTTTTGTCGAAAAGCATGCCCATTTTCATTTAATAGACCTAAAATATTTAAGTGATATTTATGAAACCAAAGACATCTACTCGTTTTGATAAATAAATCTCACTTTCTTTATATATATTTCGTTATATTCTAGATATAACATAAATTCAAATAAATATTGCAGGGACAATCAAAGTGATTCTCTACGGGAGATTAATTTTTGTTTTCAATAATCTTGTACAATAAACTGAATGATTTATAAAGTATATAAAAATAAAAGGTATTCGCTGCTAAAATTTACCTATAAATAGCAATATAAGAGAATAGAAATGATGAAAGCAAAAGAGAAATACACTTAATTCATATTCATAAAATTCAGCAAAGTGCATAATTATTATATTTTCGCTATATGACTTAGAACTGGTTACCTACTGGTAAATCCGAAAGGAACGCATGTGATTCTCATATCCACAAATGACAAATACAAATACAACACTCCAATTTGAATTAAACCAGTTTTACTCAGAATATTTAAGCAGAGGCTGCATTCGCCCATCTGCTAACACCTAAGCAACAAAACGGTAAATCTTTTATTAGAATTTTATGCAAATTTTTGGAACAGACACAAATCGCCATCGCTGCCTGTGCATTTAATTTTTATGAATCCGCTTTTGCATCTTTCGACGAACGCTGGACAGCTTCTAAGTAGACAATATATTCATCTTTAGTATTAATGCTGCAGTTGCCTCAGCCTTTGCCTCAGCCTCTGCCTCTGCCTCTGCCTCTGCCACTGGCTATGCCACTGCCTCTGTTTTGGCTATTGCCTGTCCGGCTGAGTTCCAGAGTACATTGTCGCCATGTGCCAAAGCCAAAGTATTGGCCAATGCGTTCCATGTAATCTAGAGTGGGAGCAGAGGAGGGGCGAAGGGGTGTTTATGGTGTCCCAACTGGTTAAGATGAGCTCACGCGCGTCTTAAGTGACTTCAATCCCCTCGGATGGTCGGCTCTGACTCTGTGGCTCTGACTATGAAATGTCCAAGATGGCCTTCGATACTTTTTTGCAGCGATTAAAAAACGATGACGCCGTCGTGGTCGATGTGGTCGATGTGGTTGTCAGTCGTCTTGTGGTTTACTTAGCATTTAAAGTGTACATTTTTACGAATTGTTTGCGTACAATATTTTTTTAAGTACACGATATCCATTAATAAAATTTTTATAAATCGTAGTTGTTGTGAAAATGCATGTGGCCGGCATAAAGATATATCTGCGATTACATTTTATATATATATATATATATATATATATATATATATATGTATATATGTATATATATTATTATTGAGAAAATTCTTAAGAATTTATAGTGTTATAGCTTCTTCAACTAGTTGCACAAATCTATTTATTGTGCATAATTTAAAAAGAACTTGGCTAAATACAGAGTATGTCTTAGTCGGTCACCTTTTAACTCGAGCCCTTGTTAATTTATATATTTACTTTAATTTATGGTTTAAATGAAGCGTTAATTTGTGAATGTAAATTTTTGTTGCCACAATGCAGTTGACAATGGACATATATGTTGGCAATGGATATTAATATTTAATCTTAATTAATCTATCAATAAAGCAAATCGTTAATGAGCAGAATATGGCAAGAATCTATCTCATGAATCTGATATATTTTTTATTATTTTTTAATTCTTGTGAAGTTATGAAAATGACAGAAATATATGTCACTAATTTAACCTATATTTAATTATTTTAATTTATACAAATAAAGTCTAACAGATTGTTTGACAACATTTAATTTTTAATTTAAATAACATAGCTGGATTTTTTTGAATCTCTGCTTCGTTTTTTGTATTTTTCAAAGTTTTGAATTCGCTTGTCCTTATTGATGGACAAGTGTTTATTAAATGCTGAAAAGTAAACCCGATTGAATATCTGCTAATAAACACATTATCAGCTGGCAATGTGTCCATGATATAACAAAAGTGTATGTGCAAAACCTTGGAGATGAGGCAACCCGTTGAGGCAATTACTAGTTGAAGAGGAGGCGACTGCAATGGGGCATACAATAAGACTGCGAATGCGAATGGGAATGCGAATGCGATTGCATAAATCAATCAAATTGTCTCTCACTCGACGAGCATTGAGTAATAGATCCAATTTCGATATGAATTTCACAGAAATTGGGTTTTTTCTCCATCTTCTTCTTCTTTATTTTTTGCACAACTTTAAATACCAACCCCATTACCCATTGCCCATTAAGTATTACATTTAGTGCTGCATCAGAGTGCTGCATCAGCAACAACAACAACAGCAACAACAACAACAACATCAACAACAAAGCCAACAACAACCCATCGATGAAAATCGACAATTAATAGTGAAAGTCTAAACAAGTACCCAACAACAACAACAACAACATTAACAACAACAACAACATCAATAGCAACAATGGGGCATCATCAAAGGTACTGCCAGGAAGTTTTGCAGCCTGGGCGCAGGTCTATGTCTCGTCGTTAGAGTCTAGTATTGGGGCAGAGCGTCTACGTTGTCGTGGATATTTCAAAGGCGATAGCATCGACGCCTCCGTCGTCGTCGCTGACAAAAAAAAAAATACAAAAAATACCTGCAGCAAGCGCAGCCAACAACAACGGCCCAAAATGACTAATTCCTTGGCCCAAACCTGAAGCCCATTTGTTTACTTCTCACAAAACTTCACACGAAGCCGTACCCAAGGCAGCTGAATCTCAACTGGTCTCAGCTACGTCTCGTCGCGTTTTCTGGTGCAACGTTGTTTTTTTTTCTTTTCGCTGTTGCACCCACTGACTCAATGACTGAGTGCCAGAGCCCAGTCAGAGTCACCAGAGCCGCCTGACCCGTGCGCCAAAAGCCGCCAAAAATACTGTCGACCACGACGCATTACCATTTCTTGGGGTCACTGCGCAAGCCTGTCTGTCTCCGAGTTGCTTGTGTATGTGCAGTGTGTGTGTGTGTGTGTGTATTCCATCGCTTTGACTGTCAGTTTCAGGCAGATGCATATGTCCATGTCCATTGATCAGGCCTCTCTTGGAGCGTGCAATGGAGTTCGCAGTTCAAAGTACATGCAAAGACTTCAGTCTTGCCTGCTTACAAAATAATATGTATTAACAAACTTATATAAAAAAAGAAAAAAAATATAGGAAAAAAAAATTAGATGGCTTATGCAACGAGAAGAAGCCACGAGAAAACTGCGACTCGGGCTGCTTTTTTTTTTCTTTATTTAGCGATTGCAAGGCATTGCAATAAATTTGTAAGCTCGCAATGATTGTAAACAAAAGAAATTGTTTATGCTGCCTTCAGTCAAAATGACATCAAAAACAATTAGAAAAAAATGCAGTCCAATGAAAATTTTGAAGATGCAACTGGCAGCGATTTTGTGGCCAAAAACCCAACCCAAAACTAGACGCTCTCTTGCCCATGGGCAATAAAAACAATGGCACATTGTTATATTAAATGTTTATCGCACGCTCTTCCCGGTAGCTTTTTCTTTTTGTTGTATTTGTTGTATTTGTTGTTGTTGTTGTTGTTGTTGTACAGTAGCCCACGGTAGTTTTTCAGGGGAATTTTGTTGCCATACCTCAAAGGGTATCGATCAATTGCTTTCTAAATGACCCACGGCTATTAGCAGTGCAATGATATTTCATTTTGATTTTTGAATCTTTGTCTGTTTGGGCATTGTTGTATCGACTGATGGCTTCCCCATAAGATAGCCGATGATACAAAATACAAGAGAAAAATATGATGTTTTAGAAAGAATTCGCATTGATTTGATGGCGGCTTAGCCATTTAAATTAATTGAGAAACTGTTCTATTTAGCTTTTTTTTTAGAATTAATATCCTCGAATAGTTATTTACATCGAATTTCGGACAGGAATATATAAATCGTAGATGTTTAAATATTTTAATAACGGTACACATTTGAGAATTTTGACAATCATAATTAATTCATCAGTTTATTCAAGTGTTCAGTTTCGAAATCAGTTTTTACCTATTGCCAGCAATATTTAATATTCAATTAAAAAATGTTTCCGCAATTTAAAATAATGGGTTTAACAATTATTGCAATGCATGAAACCATTGAGCAGGCTTAAACTCTTTGCTTTTTAATTATTTTATATACTTAACCTCTTTTGCAACTAAGGAATCTTCTTAACAGCTTTTAAATACTTTTAAATATAAATTGGGGAAAATAATTTTGTGAAATATGAATATGAAAACCCAAACGACAACATTCACAGCAGCAACCGAATCAAAAAAAAGAAAAAAAAAGACCAACTATCGTTTTGCAATTCGAATAAGCCATAATATTTATTATAATCAAAAACCGAACACCCGCAACGTGGGCCCAGCAGTGGCAGCAAGACAACGAGGCAACGAGGCAATGAGGCAGCCAGTCAGCCAGTCAGCCAGTCGGCCAGCGAAGTCGACGTGCTGCAATGGACAACAAAATTTATTACATTTAATGTGCAGCATTAACTACGATTGAGATGTGATCCTCGTTTTGGTGCTGGCCCGACTACAACCCTGCCAAAAGCATCTCTTAGGCGGCAATGTGAGCTCACCTCAGCTCAGCTTAGCTCAGCTCAGTTTAGCCCACTGCCAAGCCTTCATGCCCCCCCCCCCCCCCACGACAGGCTGCCTTGTGTCATACAGAAGTGTCTATCTACAAAGTCGAGACTTGGTTACTTGGACAGCGGCACAAAAGCATTTCTAATTAAGACATTCGATACGGTTGCTTGCGTGTGGAACGCAAGACAATTGGGCAACAAAATATATATTTTTTTATATATGCTTTTTTTTTTGGCAATATCTTGCTCCCAAACCAAGTATGAATCTTCTCATGTACATATTAACATATTTATTGTGTGTGTTATGCTTGTGCTGCTGAATCACTGACATTATACTATAATGCTCCTAGGAATCATCTATGTATTTGCACCCCAGACACCGCTTGACATTCACGCCTTCATGCATGCCCAGCCAAGCGTTTAAATGCTAAACACATTATCCCCATTTTGAAATCCTTGCAGGTGCGGATACAACACCAACAACTACATCCAGGGAGTCCGGGAGAACGCAACCCACGAAATCAACGGAGCAAAGCTCGAGAACTTTTTCGAAAATCGCCACCAAATTAAAAAACATAAAGAGCGAAAGTGTATCCAGTGAAAACGCGAGGATAACAGCGACAACATCTCCAGTTCGATCACCCAAACCCCAAACAGAAACAAACCCAGAACCACATTCAAAAATTGCAGGACCTGTGACGGCACCAACTGCAGAACGCACTAAACTCAGCCAAGTGAGGCTATCTAACCAAGCGACTACAAGCATGTTACTCTTGCAACCCAATGTAAGTGGAACAATCCAAATTCAAAAATTTATATTTTTAATATTATTATTAGTAGTATTATTATTCCGTTAAAATCAGAGAGAAAATGTGTATAGAATTGTATGATCAGGTGTATATATAAAAATTAAATCGAAATGAATATTCAATGTTTTTAAATAACAAATATTAATTAGTTTAATCAAGGAAGGATGTTTATCATCCTAATCCTAAGAATCTAATTTTTAAAATTTATAGAACAGAGATTAAAAATTGATAAGGTAGGTTAAATGGCGAAATAGCTATAAAAAAGATTAGAAATTACTTAAGTATGGAATCTCTTGTAAGTTGAGCTAACTAAATAAATGATAATTAATACATAAATCAAGCCAAAGAGGATTTTCAAACACTGCTTAAGCATTCGTTTTTTAAAATCATTTTTTAGCAGCTGTTGCGTAGAATTCACGGCATTAACCAAAATATATCTTTGGAAATTAGCATGTTGCAAGACAAATGAATGGCTGCATTAATTGCCCGCTGTGAGGAGGTAACAGTAACAGTTACAGTATCGGTAGAAGAGTACTTGGGGAACCACAATAGCTGTCTAATTGAATTTAATAAAAAATAAATGCATTTGTGGCAACAGACACACGGAACACAGAACAGAGGGAAAACAGACAGCATAACCAATTACAGGATTAGATGCCTGTCAATTTGGTGTAGGGGTTGTAATCCTTGAGCCAATCAGAGCTGTCGCTGGCATCGCGCATGTCTGGCTGCCGTCCTCGGTTGGGACTCCACCCTTGTGGCTAGAGCTAGGAGCTATGCTTGGCTATCCGTGCTGTGTCAGTTACTAATTTAGTCTTTGACGAACTCTCGTCCATTGCAGAGCTCCTTTAGTTCACTCTCGTCGTTTGACAATTTCTCAACGCAAACCGTGACAACAACAACAGCGACGTCGGCAGCAGCAGCAGCATTAGCAGAGAGTAGTGCTGGACATCATCATAATCATCATCATCATCATAATCACCGACATCATCATCAGCATCAGAATCAGCATCAGCAAACCCTGCAATCCCATCAACAACACAATCAACACTTGCTGCTGCCCGCATCCAGCCAGGACACATTGCTCTCCCATGAGGAGGATCAGCTGATAAGCAATCTGGCCGATGCCGCCGTCACGCACAGTGAACTCTTCTCCGATTTATTTTTCCCCTCGGACTCAAATAACTCCCTGCTCTCCCCGGTACTGGAGCACCACTCGGTCGCAAGCTATCCTGATACACAGGTGGATGTGCCGGCGCCCTCCTCCCATGAGACATTGATTGGCAGCAGCGAGGACATCACTAGCTCCATTGAGAATCTCACCAAGCTGACGTGCCTGCGCGACAAGCGCCTCTCCTCCATCCAAGATCAGCCTGCTGGCAGCTCCGACCAGGACCATCATTCGATCTGTCTGCTCAGTCTCCGCTCCAGCAGTGATCCCGCTATTGCCCTACACGCTCAGCAACAACAACAACTACAGCAACAACAACAACATCTGCAGGCAGTCCATCAGTTGCAGCGGCAGCGACACGGTGCCAGCGATTTACTGATCTCACCAATTGGGGGGCCGCTCTCGTGCGGCAGCAGCCTGCCCAGTTTCCAGGAGACCTATTCCCTCAAATACACCAGCAGCAGCGGCAGCAGTCCTACTCCCCCCACTGCTACACCCTCCGATCAGTTGCTAACCCTCAAAATGGATGATGATTGCTTTCCGCTGACCAACACCGCTGCTGAAGTGATGGCGGGTCTCAGTTCAGGTCCTTCCTCCGGGCAGCTGCAATCGCTGCATCAATTGCATCAAGCTCAACCCACACACCTCTCACATTCCGGCAACAACAATACCAATAACAACACCAACAATGCAAACAACAACAACAACAACAACAGCAGCAGCAGTGGCAGTTACAACTATCATGGTCATTTCAATGCCATCAATGGCGCTTCCAAGTTCTCGCCAAGCTCTTCAGCCAGCTCACTCTATGAGTACAATGGCCAGAATGATCTGTTCTATGGCCAACAGCAACAGCAACAGCAGCAACATGGCTATCAGCAACATGTAAGTAGCAAATTAATAAAATAATAAAATATTATTTTAAAATAAAATTTTAAAGTAATTTCAAAAATGGTATTGGTACTTTTGTCAGTCGAATTCAAAATTTATCAGAGCCATGAAGTATTTTCTACTAGTTCTATAAATATTTACACATGGAAAATAATTGGCGAGCGTTTCATTATTTTATTTATCTGATTTAGCCGATCATAGAAAATATACTAATTCTGAATAATGAATGAAATTGGCTTGTAGATTTTGTATTTATTATGATATGGAAAAGTACTTTTTTGTTTCAGTGTACCTTTTTGCTTATACATGAAATTATTATAATTTTTCCAGAACTACAACACGCATAACGGCGAGCGTTTCTCTCTGCCAACATTTTCCACCATATCAGAGCTGGAGGCAGCAAATGCTGCTGCCGCCGATGCCAATGCTGGTCCCACCTCCGGCTCCAACTCGGTCGTCGCCGTCCCCATGCCGCCCATGCGACGAGCCTCGTTGCCCGTGCAACGTTCCGTTTCGCCCGCTGCTGCTGCACACAGTCCCAAATTGGCCAAGTTGACTCTTGGTCCGCGACATGCTCATGCTCATGCCCTCCAGGTGCAGTTGAGTTCCACGCCCAATTCAGCGGCCAGTTCACCGGTGAGTGGAGCTGGTGCGGATCTCCTACACAGCCAGGCGGGCAGAATGCTGCAGTCTGCGAGCTCCTCGCAGTTGTGCGCAGTGTGCGGGGATACCGCTGCCTGTCAGCACTATGGTGTGCGCACCTGTGAGGGTTGCAAGGGATTCTTCAAGAGAACCGTTCAGAAGGGTTCCAAGTATGTGTGCCTGGCGGACAAAAGCTGTCCGGTTGATAAGCGGCGACGCAATCGCTGTCAGTTCTGTCGCTTTCAAAAGTGTTTGGTGGTGGGCATGGTCAAGGAGGTGGTGCGCACGGATTCCCTGAAGGGTCGCCGCGGGCGATTACCGTCGAAGCCAAAGTCGCCGCAGGAGTCGCCACCATCGCCGCCCATATCGCTGATAACGGCACTGGTGCGCAGTCATGTGGATACAACACCGGATCCCTCGTGCCTCGACTACACACACTACGAGGAGCCTCTCGACCCGCTCACGCCACCAATTGTGGCCAGTGCACTGGGCATGAGTGAGGCTGACAAGGTGCATCAGTTCTATCATTTGCTCACCAGTTCGGTGGATGTGATCAAACAGTTTGCTGAGAAGATACCTGGCTATCTGGATCTCACGCCGGAGGATCAGGAACTGCTCTTTCAATCCGCCTCGCTGGAACTGTTCGTCTTGCGCCTGTCCTATCGGGCCCGCAGCGATGAAACCAAAATGATATTCTGCAATGGCACAGTTCTTCATCGGAATCAATGCCAGAGATCATTTGGCGATTGGTTGAATGGCATCATGGAGTTTAGTCGCAGCCTACAAAATCTCGAGATTGACATATCGGCATTTGCCTGCCTCTGTGCACTAACACTGATAACAGGTGAGGCATCTCAACCAGATATATATATATATTCTTATATAGAGCGTAATTTTGAATATCTTTGTCCAATCTTGCAGAGCGTCATGGTCTGCGTGAGCCCAAGAAAGTGGAGCAGTTGCAAATGAAGATCATTGGCAGTCTGCGTGATCATGTCACCTACAATGCGGAGGCCCAAAAGAAGCAACATTATTTCAGTCGTCTCCTGGGCAAATTGCCCGAATTGCGCTCTTTGAGCGTGCAGGGACTACAACGGATTTTCTATTTAAAACTGGAGGATCTGGTGCCGGCACCGGCATTAATTGAGAACATGTTCGTCACCACGTTGCCCTTTTAGGCGCCACGCAAACATCACATCAGATCAGATCGCATCACATCACATAACTTTGCTTCCTTAAACTTTAGCTTTTAATAAAATATATATATATATATATATATATATATATATAGATGTGAGTATATATGTATAGTATTGGGATAGCCCCAACTAGATACTAAGTGATCTCAAAGAAAATGAGACAAAACCATCCCCATATAGTATAAATCTACTAAGAAAAAAAAGATATGTTATCATGTAGGAAATATAGAAAAATACAAAAGAAATCCCTATTCAATAAATTTTCCATCCATGCGTAGTTTGACAGCACAGAAACTTTGACCACGGCCAAATCAGGAATGCCCGGTTCATGAATATTTGAAGCATTTCAGCGGTTTCTGATTTTAGCTTTAGTAGTGGGTTCAAGACGTAAATGGTCGACGAAATAGGTATTCGTGACTTGTCTGTCAGTTTGCCTGCCCAGAAATCACACAACTTGTTGACGTTAATTGTTTTATTCCAACTGTCAAAATCAATAGGCAGCAACACGCACAACTTCTGTGTGCATTTTATGTATGTATTGTAAATAACAACCCTTTATTTAAAATTCGACCAATTTATACTTGCCTTCAAGTACAAATCAGAGTTCTTTCGCCTTGCCTTCTCGTAGCTTACTTCTAGTCAATTGTTTTAAGATTACCAGCTACACATTAAACATAATCAGTAACATAGTTTTATATATACATAGGTAGATTGTATGTAAGTTCTTTGTTTTGATGTTTATGAATTCTTGGTTAAAACTTTTACCACACGGCCCAGTGCACAATGAGAGTTTAAGTACCTTTATGTGATTCGTGTCTGACACATACAGATCTGCACAGAAACACACAAACTAATGTATAATGTATATATACTTAGCCTATATATATAGAATAAGCATAGCTATATACTAATCGTCGCTCATTAATAAATGTATAAATAATTCATGAATTAGATATATAATATTTACTTCAAATGAGTTCTCAAAGATTTGCTAAGAAGACATCTCCTTCTCTCTCTATCACTATCTCTCTCTCTCTCTCTCTCTCTCTCTCTCTCTCTCTCTCGTCTTTTCCCCTCTCTATGTGTAATTTTTATTAACGACCTTCTATGTGATTTTGTGTTAGATTGGCGTTAAATATATTTACACATATTCACATCTAATTACATATGATTTATAGCATATTAATTGTTTTTAAAAAGGAAAACAATATACAAATTGTAATGAATCAGAAATCATTCAGTTCTTAGATAGCAAATATTTAAAGTACATACAGCTTTTATAGTAGACAACTTTCCACTAATGTATTACAAATTAAGATATTCGATGGATAAAACAAAAGACTACAAAACATTTTTAGGCTTAACGAATAAGAAAACATATCTCTTCAAGCTTTCAAAATCGCAATACAAGCCCTAAGTGTTATTAATTTAATTTATATTACTTTATTGGCAATATATAAATTTAAAATCATATTTTTGTTGGTGTATTCATCATTGATAACAATATACAAAATGCGGTAAGAGTTGCATATAATTTGCCTAAGCTAAATAATAAGAAAGTCTATTCTATATTTTTTTCTATTGTAAAGTTTTAATAGTATGTCTAAATAATAAATTTTTAATTATCATTTTTTTGAGAGGTGATTCTCTATATATACAGAACAAGTGTTCGTATACAAATTGTTAATGTATATTGGTGATATATATGAATTCTCCCCTCAAAAAAGTTGAAGAATAACAAGTAAATTATAAAAACTATTTTAATAACACACATGTTGAGCAAATATTTTGTATATTCTAAAATATCTTTTATATTTATTCAATTAAGAAAAGTAATCTATGTAACTATTGTAGTTTTATTAAGAATATACATATACACATACATACATATATGTATATATTTAAGCATCAATTTTGCTTAGAGTGTTTGCATACTAAGTAACGGTAAGAAAAGCCCTTGTGTGACCCCCAATAAATGTTAATCTAAATCTTAAGTATCGGTTAAAATCGTTTGAAATTAAATAATGTAATACATACATACAATGTTACCAAATTGGTTTAAAACTATAAACAAATTTTGGATTCAAAATCCATGATGTTGCCATTATCTAGCTGTTACATATCGAAACATAGAAAAAGAAAATAATACAAACATATAAAATTCTGTCCGTTCTTGTATTATATGTAAATAATTGAGAATCTGTCGTTCGCATAGCAAGCAAATATACATTAAGTCCAGACATATATATACATACATACTTAGAACATACTTTGTACCTTTAGAATATGTATACTCGTACATTAGCAAACATATATATATATATATTTATATATATATATATAAATATTTATATATTTTGAATAGAGAACTTTTACCGGAAACTTTTGCACTTTAACTGAAGAATCCACAACACATTTGTTTGTGTTAAATGTTCTTTTGTAATTTTATATGTACATAGATACCTTCATATATCTATATAATGACATACATATGTTTAGCATGGAAATTTATGGTGTGCATATTTTTGAGAATTTAAACGATACATTTTTCAATGAAACGCGTTTTAGTACACTTTTCAATACAAAAAAATATGTATACATACACGATATAACTATAAAAATTAATATTTTGAATATATACATACACATAAATATATTTTATTATGTACTTACTTAAAAATAAGTATACATATATATACATATATATACATTAATTAGGAGCCCATGAAGCTTTATGAATGAGAAAACAAATTGTACTTTTTTTTTATAAATATTCGAATCGATTTTTGAAAACAAACTTTATTTTTCAAAAAGAAAAAAAAAACGTATGTTAGCCAAAAGAAAAAAAATGTCATGTCCTTGAAAAAGAATGTACTTTGATTACATCGCAATGATTTACTTGAAGCACAAGAAAATGTTAAAGTTGAAGACATAATCTATTAAATATATTATGCGCGTATTACCAGCAAATTTCTAGAAGAACACTATACCTAAAGATGCTATATATACATACAAATATAATATATACATATAAATACATATATATGTACATATATATATATATATATAAAATATTATGCATTGTTATATAGTCCGTTGTGTAATTTGTCCTTATTTTGTATTGTTTCATTTAATATTGTTAGTATCAACCAAAACGTAACTGAACGTTATTTATCTACATACATATGTATATCCGCAGTGGAAATTCAGCTGAAACAGCATAAAAAGCAAATACAAATCATTTCATTTCGATTCAATAAACATTTAAGCATACAATTTTTTAAAATGTCTTTTGAGCAAATTAGTTTTAAAAACAACTATATACATATTTACATAATGTATAATGATTTCACTGATTTCAAATAAAAATGTTTACTTTTTTCTTGAGTGTTAAGCGAGTCAGTTTTCTTTATCTGCATGGAGTTAATTACGTGCTATTTATATCCAAGTGTAATTAATAAAATGATTAAAGCCCATTACAGGAGATGTATTCTTGAAATCTGATGGCTGGACTTTTACTTACATTACGTAATTTTTGCACAATGCTGGGTATACAAATCGAATTGTTAGTGATGAATTTTCATTAACTACGTACCACTAATTAGCAGTTAATCAACTTCAGGCATAAATTGAAACAAATTAAAAGTAAATGATTTTACAGGAAAATTTATCTTAAGATAAAATTGGTTATCTTAAATAAAATATACAATAATGAATGCATACATCATAAACTAAAACTAATTAAGTCAGTCAAAGACAGTCAACAATGTGTCAATGGAGTGCCGGCAAACGGGACACCGATGTTCATCTTCGAAACGTCCAATCCTTATAGAGCACTCCTTGCACAGGCAGTAATGACGACAGGGCAGTACAACAATATTCCGTCTGCGATCCAGGCAAACCACACAAATTATTCGGTTTGTCGATGCATTCTCATTTCGTTCGCTGACCTCAAATTTTTGCAGCACCCAGGATAAATGTTGGTCTTTCCATCTCGATGCACTCCCCAGAGCTGCATAAACTTTTGTTGGAATCTCATCGCGTAATTTCCTAAGCAGATAGACGACATAGTAATACGCATAGCCGCGGAACACATAGAGCAACAGGAGCACGACGACTCCAATGGAAAGTCGGAAGATGTTACTTAGCAAACATATTCCATGCTCAACAATGCAAGCAGCCAAGAAATAGAGAGCAAGTATTAAATAGTCCACGAGGGCAATGATGAATCGTGGCAACAGGAGCACTATCCACAATACACAATTGCCGATTTCAATGATCACGTTGGCCAAGAATGAAAATACTTCGCGTGCCAAGATCAATGCTTCGCCGGTGCCATCGTAAATGTATTCGAAAATATCGCAGACTATGTGACGCAGATCGGTGTAGAAGATTGTTAAGTCTTCAAATATATTTGCAGCCAGCTGGTAACCGTCGCAAAGGAACCTCAAGATGTAAGCGCCGCCTTGAACCAAGCAGTAACCTACAAAACAGCTTATGGCAAAAAAGTAGTAAATGGCAGAAAACAGCGTCTCAATTGTGAGCTCAAGCGGTTCCAGCAGCACAATATCAATGAAATTTACTACTGAATTCAGTAACGACAGCATGTTGTGCACAAAAACATTTTAAATAAACAATAACAAAGTAAAATGGACACAAATGCAAAGCATCCCTGCAAAATATCAAGATACAAATTAGATCAGTCGCAACTATCGATAGTGAATTATCTCAGAAATGTGAACTATCGATAAGCGACGATAGTTTAGACGATAGTTGTTGAAAAATAATAGTTTTAACTTTTGTTTTATACATAAAATTTAATAATACTACAAAAATGAATGTATAAACCATTCTTAAATTATTCTAGCCTCGAAGTAGTAAGAAAAAATGAGTGTATAAGAAGTGCACTTTAATATTATTCATAATTATCCTTATCATACTTATATTACTTACTGATTATATACACATACTATGGGATAAAATGTAGCGAATAATATGTTTTACAGACTTATCAAACTGCAAAATTGTTCAGCAGAGCTATCAAATCGCTGTTCTTTTTCATCACGGCCATCACTTCCAGTTGCTGCTGCTTCATGATGCGTAACCTGTTACGTTCCTCGATTTTGGCCAATTGATTATTGCTGTTTATGTTCCTCGTGTCCACATCCAGCTTCTGCTCCGACTTAATGTGATACAGCTCATCGCGAATTGCATGCAATTTGCGCTCACAGTCGCGCACATCCTTTTCCAGAATCTGCGTTTTCAGATACACAGTCTGCGCCAGTTTATACCAGTCGGCCAAGCATTCGGCCATTTGAGCTACAGCTGGACTAACGTTGTCGAGCAGCAGCTGCTTAATCCGTTTCCCATTGTGATCCACTTTTATTTTCTCCAGTGCATGGAATTGCTCATCATTATAAGTTAAAGTGCGTGTTGCCCGATCTCGGAGCAAGTGTTGCCATGAGTCACGCAGCCGCTCCACCAAATACTTTGCCTGTGCGCTGGCTCGTGTGCGGCAAGGACACTTCTTGCCATGCATCAGCGACGACCACTGATCGCTGTAAATGAGGAATGCTTAAGCAAAACCCATTTTCTTGGTTTTTTCTTTTTAACTCACTTTAGCTCGTCGTCTGTCACATAATGTTTGTGCATTTGTGTGATTACATCGGCGGCTCCATCGAATTCACTTTTAGTATTATCCAAGGAGCTGGCAAGGGACCTCAATTCCTGATCACCCTTGGCCTGCGGAAATAGATACATATTGATAATGCTCTTATTTGATAGAAATGGTTATCTTAACTTACCACACTGGCCGTGCTCTGCACCACATCTGCGTAGTCAACCACCGTCGAGAGCAGATTGTCAAAACTTTCGGTTTTTCTGTAATGCGATTTATAATTGTGTTACGTAAAGCATTTTTTTCCAATTGATGTACTCACTTCAAAAGTAATGTAATTGTGGTAATAAGCATCTCGATAAACTGCTCCACTCCCTTCTTGATAAGAATGTCCATGGTGGTGAAGATGTCCACTCGTCTTTTGCACTCATGACCCACGCTGCAAGCAGCCTGCGTGCATTAAGGGAAATATATATATAATATATATATATAATATATAAGGTATATATATATAATGTATATATATATATAATATATATAATATATAATATATATATATAATATATAATATAATATATAATATAAGTTTAGAACAGCAACTGTTGGCTGTACCTTTGCCAGACTCGCATCGTTTTCAACGGAAACATTTGGTGGAAATACCGGGAACTTGGGGAGCTCCAGTTGATGCGGCAATTGAACATTGTTGTCATCATTGCTGTAGAGGAATATGGGTTGATCCGTGGTTGTGCTGGGAAATGCGTTTACTGCCAGACAATCAGATATAAACAGAGAACGTAGACAAATAGTAAAAAATAACTTACCCAAGGTGCGTGGCGAGACTTTCTTCTCGAGATGCTCGTTATTGAATAGCATTATTTGCTTCTCCAGCGGCACTTCGGTTTGTAGGAATATACGTTCCCGGAAGTTGTCAATCTGTTCATCCGGCTCCAAGAATACCTCCACCGAAGTTGCGCGATTTGTGAAGAATACGTGAATGACACGCTTGCGCAGAATTAGCGTCACCTCCTGGAAGAATCGATCAAAGGACCATGTCTTGTCCCGATTTTCCTCTAAGAGGCCAGCTAACAAAGGTGTCACGAGCGTCTTTAATCCTTGCGACAAGTGCGCATGGGGTGGCAGCGTCGTTGACCACTCAATAGGTCCATTCTCAGCCAGTTGAGTGCCGGATATGACGCCTGAGGCCTTTTTTGTTGTTATCTGATGCATTGTCTCGCGATTTTTGCGACCCCCATACGGCCTAAAGGGTAAATTGCCTGTGGCCACGTGGTAGAGCGTCACCCCAATAGACCACAGATCGACATTCGCCGTAAATGAACGTTGTATGGATTTGCGGAGCACAGCGCGCTCGTAAAGATCGGGATGTAGATACTCCTCGGTGCCATAGAGCGAGGCAAACGGCTGGTTATCTTCAAGTTCGCGTGCAGCACCAAAGTCAGTCAACTTGTATATAGTTTGACCATCCTCCGATATGAATTTCATAATGTTGCCGGGCTTCAGATCGCGATGGACCAACTTATTGTCACGCAAATGTTTCATGCCGGCACACAGGTGCTCCAGCACCAGCAGGAACTCATGCTCCGGCAAGCCGTATGAGTTTTCGGGATCGTCAAGAATATTAAATAGACTACCGCCCGTGCACAGCTCCATGACGATCACCTTTCCGCGTCCCTCCTGATCCTCCTCGATGGCCAGCAATTTGACAATGTTTTCATGGTTGACCTTCTTTAGAGCTTCAAATTCACGCATCTGGACATCAGCGGGCCGCATGTGACTATAAGGATTGAATGTCTTAACGGCGACTGATTCGCCAGTTGTCTTATTCACTCCCTGTCAAAAAAAAGGGAACGACAAGAAAAATATACATAAAAAACATGCACATTAATACAATTTGATTCATATTCACCTGAAAGACAGAACCTGTGGCACCTTTGCCCAGCACACTGGTCGTGCACCAGACATAGTTCAAAGAACCACGCAAAAATGACATTTTTAATTAAACTGAAGCTTTATTTCTTAAGCAAACATTTATTTTGGTAAACTGGTGAAAACAGATGTAGGTGCAGTTAATTATTTGGTTCGATTAGTCGATTGATATCGATATATTTTACTAGTTCATTTGTATAAACATCGTGAATTTGGAGCGTGATGGAAAAGTTGGTAAGCATTATTATAAATTTTGAAAAGTGAATGCGCCTCAAAGACGAAACTAGTCACGAGGGCGTGCAATCGATTAGTGTTATCGTGCAGTGGCCATCCTTAGTTATATTTGTTGTTTTGCTCTGCGACAACTTTGGCATCATTTTAATATTACTATTAATTTGTAGTTCGACACAGTATGACAGATTTGTGCATAGTTTTTAAGGGCGCACCTCTTCGTTCGTGAACGAATGTTTAGTAGGTTTAACACATTAAAAAGCTGCATTAATCGTGGCCGAGATACATAAGTTATTGTTGCGCCGATTCGCGAAACGCCATCCGTTGTTATTTATTAATAATAAGCGTAGCGTACGCGCGCAGTACAACAAAAGGATGAAAATTCGATTACATTTAGTGCGCTTTATGTATATAAATCTACTACTAAGGTAAGCTACGGTTTGCAATAAGAATCTTTAATTTCCAATCAATTTTATTTTCGTTTCCTCCACTTTCTCGATTCTCATAATTTTTTTTTTTTCCTACAGCTGCTGTTTCTGGCTATATGACAACGCTGCTGCAGCAGATGCTGCAACAACAGCAGCAACAGAAAATGCAAAGGCAACAGCAGCTGGCAGTCAGGCGGACTATGAAATGCACAGACCGGCTGCCTCCTTAGGAGGGGTGGTCAACGAGGAAAAGGTTGCAAACTCGTTTAGAACAAATTTCATCAAACTTACAAAACGCCGTCAGAAAGCAGAAGATAACGTTAATTTTGTGATGGAAAAGTTGGCAAGCAACACACAAACCACTACTGCGACAAGTGCAAAAACAACTAAACCGACTGCTGCTGTGAGAGACACGTCAGTGAATTTAAATGCGTTGCCCCCCAGTGTAAATATCAATAAAGATAATAGTAATAACGAGTATATTAGCTTAGTACAACATAGTGAAAATGATAATAATAATTACAATAACAATGATGCAGAGAATGAAGCGACAGCCCAAGTGCCAAAAAATAAATTAATTAACAGTGTTAAATCTAATAATAATAATCATAATATACAAACCAACACAAATGCAGCTGTAGGTGCAAATGAGCAACTGCAGCAAGCAAGTCATGTTGGTGATGCGGGTGCAGCAACAACAACAGCAAAAAACAATCAGGACCAACAACAAAACGAGCAACAAGGGAAAGAGAAAGAGAGGTGAGTTATTTATATTTTTACTATTTGCATAAGAACATTTTCCATGGCACTCGTTTCGTACAAAGAACACACACACACGCACGCACACACACATATGCAATAAGAATACATTTTTGATAATTGGACAAACTGTGAGAGTCGTCTTCAAGCGTAACAACGATTATTAACATACAAGTATTTTGCATAAAAAGTGTCAAGCGACAAATTTCTTTCGACCTGGATACTCTGATACTAGAGTGAAAGATAAAAACAATGCGACCTGTCTACACACTGTGTAATTTTTGGTATTTCCCTCATTGAAATAATGTCTGGAAACTTTTACACGCATCCATTTTTTTCCCAAATTGTTTATTTAATGTTATTGTTATTGTAAACATACTTTTAACAAATATGTAGCAATGGTTCTACAGTTATCGATTTCGATTTGACATTCTAACATATTGTTTCGTTGCTCTTGAAGGTCATTAGAGTGACGCATATTCCGATTAATCTTTTGTTATACATCTAGGGGCATTTGAGCTCTGCTTAAATTACCCATTTTTAATTTCGTAAAGTCTACTAATAAATTAATATGATTATTAGATCCAAACAAAACTTATTTTTTCTATAGTTTCCATCTTCATATATAATTCGACTCAAATTTTTAACGAATGCCATTAGGACTTGTCAATCCCAATTTGATTAATTGATTCTCATTATTATTTTAATTTTAAAATTAAAATCGTAAAGCGCTCCTAAAAATATGCAATGCAATTGTTAATTAACAGACAAAAACCTTTGGCTTTAAATAAATGCAATTATAATAAAAGTTTTTAGCCAATAATAATAAAGAAACTTTTATAGACGTAAGCATGGGAAACGTTGGTTCAAGGCCGACCAGCCTTAAACTTTTACATAGTAAATAAAAATTAAAAATCGATAGGAGTCTTACTGGTTTAGAAAGTTCATATATGGATATTAAAAGTAAAACACCCAAACACAAGAATAATATAAGTTAATAGCTTCATAAAGCACAACGAAACAATAAAAAAAATTAAATAAAACAAAAACAAAATGTGGCAAGCTAATGAAACGCTAAAACATTCGCACTGCTACCAGGTATGTCAGAAATGGACGCGATGAAATATTTATTTGATAGGTAATTAGTTGCGTGCTCGTTTCTATAGTACAACTAGCGGCAATATGTCTATGGATACTATGCATACATGCATAAGCAAAGAGAGCCCAATGGCGAATGTTAATAACAAAAAAAACACCCACGCCGGCTCTTGTCACAATGCATTTTACCGGTAATTTGCTTTACAGTTTTCAATTTATTTTCCCTGACTCTTAAACGGCGTCGTCGTGTGAGCGGCGGCCGGCGACTTTCTAAATGCCTTTGCAGTCGTCTTTGCTTTTGGTCTATCCAGCTAGCTGTCTGGACTATCTATCTATTGGTGTTGGCCAATTCGTTCATAAAAAACTAAGAAAAAACAACAACAAAAAACAAACCGAAACTGCGTCGGTCGAAATATTGTATATACATATAATGATTTTTTTCTATTTTTCTTATTTACGAGCCGGCGAGACGCTGTGGGAGTTAACGCCAACGCCAATGCCGATCGATGATCGCCCCGATCCTTTAAAGGCCTTACACAGCATATTTCAATATTACCAAAAAACATTGTTGTTGGATGTTGTATTTGTAAAAGTGTTAAATGGGCGCCATATTTAAAGTGATCATTTCAGTTTGATTTGACTGGATATTAATCGTATACACAGAGGTGTCTCCTCTGTGGGCTCTCTCAAATCAAAAATGACTTTATCAGTAAAAATCGACTTTCCATTTATTTTTTTGGGGCTATAAAAGCAGTTTGTTTCATTTGAATTGTGTGTGTGTGTGTGCCCCAATAGTACGCCAGAATCAAGCAATCAAGTCTCGAGTCTCAAGCATCATGCTGTCTTCCAAAATTCCCCTCCAGACACATTTCACACATGGCAGGTGATCGCGGCGAACGATGATCGTTGCACTTTCACTTTCGGCAAATGTGTAAGGACTCGACGTGATTCGACGCCACTCTGCGAATAAGTTTTGCAATTTAGGCTTTCGAAAATGTATCATGATCTTGTTACTCTAATCAAACTAGCGAACAACACCAACAAAACATCTGCAACAACAACAGCTAATAATCACATCCAACAACAGCAACAATAACAAAAACATGACATTGCTATCAAAGCTAGCAGACTTTATGGCAGCGATTGTCGCTTATGCAAATGATTAAGTCAGCCAATTGTGGGAGATTATTAATATGCCAAATAATCGGAGTTAACACAAAATTTTTGATTGTTATCAAAAAAGAAAAAAAAAATACGCTGAACAACTGCCTCGCCTCACTTTGGCTCACCTGTCCAAATTGTTAATTGATTGTGATCGGCCGCGCATTGACTTTGGCTTAATCAGTTTGATCGGTGATTGGGGCTCGTCAGTCGTCCGTCGCCGATCACTGATCTCGTCAAGCTGCATCGATTAGCCATCCAGCCGGTGTCCGTCGGCAGATATTGCGAATCGTGTCGTACACCTTCACTTCGTTTTGTTATTCGCATTCCAACTGCATTTTCCGAGCGCTCTTTTTCCATGTGACGTAGGCGCCCTGCCTGCCTGCTAGCCTGCCTGTCTATTAAACGCCAACTGCTTTTTTTTTGTGTTTTTACCAATCCGGTTTTCGCTTTTGTATTGCCGGCATTTTTACTCCGTTTAATTGTTTTCAGTCTGTCTGCCTGGCTTAATATTCCAATGAGAAATCTAATAAAGTTTTGCGTCGTAGGAGTCGAAGATAATCAAGGCGGTGGCTGCCAATGCATCACAATTTTCCATCACCCATTAAATATTATTCAAAAGGGTATATCGAAATTGTAAATCATGTCGGTTAGCCTCTTTTTGAGTCTTAATCATAAATTCATATTTTATAGATTTTATTATGATTTATTATTAAGTGGAATATAACCGTTTTGCCCACTTGGTAATTAAAAAATTGTCCTTAAACTTAAATTGAAAGGGAGCTTCGTATAGTAAACAATTACTTAAATTTAAATGAAGATTCGTTTACTGATCAATTTATAATAATTGGGTTTCAATTTAGATTTGATCTTTGGTTTATCTCATGTTCCATGAGCCGGCTTATATCTGTGAAAATTAACTCTTCTATATGAAAAACCTCTCATTCAGCAATGCATTTGGAGTTGCTTCAAACACTTAACAGATCGTGTGTGTGCCCAGAGTCATATTTGTTGTTGTCCATGTTGTTGAGGTGTTCATTGTGTAAGCGGCTGTGACATCAAAACACTTTCGCATTACAAGTGTTTATCTTTCAGTGGCGTCTGTAAACTACAAGCAAAGATACAAACAACACCAGCTAAGCAATTCAATTGTCGCTTTCGGTAACCTTTTGTGTTTTCTGTTTTTGTGGACAACTCCACAACGAAGGCGAAGATGACGAGGAAGAAGACAACGACAACGGCAACGAAAACGACAGCGACAACTGCAACGACGCATTGAAGGAGTTGCCGATGTTGTCGATAGTGTTGTGTATGGTTTTACAAAAACAAAAGAGGTGCTCATCAAAGACACTGAAGGCGTCACTTGGCGGTAGCCACTAATTTTGTTTACGGCGCAGACTACACGCAGATTGCCAAATGGTTTAATGCTATTTGTTAGCTTTACTTGAAGCTTATGGCAGCAATTTCACTTTCCGTTGCACTTCCAATAAAAATATAAAATCGTAGTGTATAGTAAAATTTTGTGAAATTGCATGTAGGAGTTGCAGACCCTTGACTCCTCTCGACTTGTCCGGCTTTTTGCGTTTCTTTAACGATTAAAATATAACAAACAATTATCGATAATCCAGCTCCATTGCTTTTGGTTATAAAAGCTTCAGCGCTAGAGAGATAAATTTAAAATTGTCCCTCGTATGTACGATAATTTTATTTAACTTTGAATCACTACGGTAATACCCATATATATTCAATAAAGAATGACAGATATTTGGTAGTTTTCAAGTGCTACAGAGTGTGAAAGTTTCGTCTCCATGGATTTGACTTGATTTCAATTTGGCATCTATCAGTAGCAGTAGCTCCAAAAACAACAGCTAACACACACACATAGACACGTTCGGTTATAAGCCAAAGCTGTGCGACAAGTTTGCCGGCAGCAGAGTTAACGACTGCATCGTCAAGTTTGCAAGTGCACTAAAAATGTTGATATTGATGCTGAGTTGAGCTTATCTTTGCTTAGAGTTGATGCGCGCTCTCTTTGCACCTGTATGCGTGCCTCTCTGCCAGCCTGCTTGTGTGTGTCTGTCTGTGTGTGTGTGTGTGTGTGTGACTCTCTATCTCTCTCTGTTTACAGCATAAGTCGCGAATATCTGCACAGAGTTGGAGGACAATTACCAGAGCTTAGTCTGGAATACGTTCAGTTCTCATTTCGATTTCCAGTGGTGCGAACGTGCGCTACGCACGCTGGCTCGTTGGGTCCGCGAATGCGCAACATCTGATTTACAATAATTAATATTACAATCGTATATCCTTGATATCCTGTGTGTCGTGTTGTGTGTGTGTGTGTGTGTGTGTGAGATGTTGTGCCTGCAGTGCACTCAACTCAATAACATTCGTAACACATTCAAAAGTAATTAACAACGTGCAACGTTTAAATCCTTCGAACATCAGCAAAACGAAAACCACTTCTGACCATGGCTATTTCCTTTTGGCCAGCTAATAGTGCTTTGAGTAGATCATTTGCATTGATCGATATACGAAGCCAAAGTGGTTTCGCATGTTTCGTTATTTAACAAATATTAATAACGAGCGCTTAATTGCAATTATTTTCAGTGGCTCGCAGCAATTTTTTGTTTGCCGTAACAATATTTATAAAAGCTTTAATGCTGGGCAGATTGTTATTGATATTTATTGATCTCCACACCGGATGGCAGACTATTAAGTCTTTAGATGAGCAATTCCGCTTGTTCAACTAACTAGCCAAATGATTATCATTATCTTTAGCACGCTTTCAACTTTGCGAATGTGCTGAATATCGCTTAAAAATATGGACAGTAATTATAGATGAAGTATTATTTTTTTTTCCGTTTTGCAACAAAAGCAGTCTTTTACTAGGATATATTTAATAGTTAAAATTTTGACCTCTATTTTAAAATAAAAAATATTTGCCAATATTCGGAAAGCTTTTAAGTAACTTCGCTAAGTGGCACCGCTTGACTGCCGAAAATATTACCAAAATAAAAATATCTGAAGTAAATTGTTAATTTTCCAAGCAATATACGATAGTAAAAAAGTTGTAAAATATTTATTATGTGCATAGCTTATTCAAATACATTAAATAATAAAAATTAAATACTCAGGAATTCCTGCCAAACTTGAAGCCCACTGCCGGAAAGAGCCAGGCAGCCAGCCGAGCACCATTTGCTATATTGCTCTCTGGCTGCCCAGACAGTTTTCTGTTGAAATTTTTGATGCAGTCTGACAAGTCATAAATATGCCAACCAGATATAGACTTGGTGCAGCTTTGCCCCACGCTATCGCCATCGCCATCGCCATCGAAGTGGGCGTTGTTGACACGTGTGGCTGTAGCACAAAATGATTACAGAATTCCTGCATTTAAATGCGATTTTGGGCGTGCTCAAAAGGGGGTAGCCCACTAACAGGAAACTAACAGCTTTGCCTAACACACATTTGACACATTTCATACGTTCGGTCACAGTCAGGAAATTCATTTGATAAGCTTTCCATTGGGATTCCCGTTACGCTCCGGTTAGCAGTTCCAAGGTGTTAAAATTAGCGCAGTTCACAGGTCTCAGTTGCCAGTTCGTATTTTATTTTAATGGGTAAGACTCTGGTTCCTTTTTTACGAGTTCAAACTAAATGCAGTCCATACACTGTTGCACATTGAAAGCTATAGCTACCAATATTTGCCATTATATAGCAGACTATATCCTTCATAGATGAATTATAACTTATTCTCGTGATATTCACACCAAGTACTTTTTAAACTCCAAAAATAATATCTTCTACAATTATTGTGAAAATGTTATAGTTACTGCTATTTTCCATAGTTTTTTCTCCAATTTTCGCGATATTTTATTTAAAGCTCCAAAATAATTGACTCCAGCTTCTACAGTGCGATTTCAAGCTTTAGAAGCATATAAAAACTTCCTTATTTTGTGAATTATTTAATTTTCTTAAGAAGTATCTTGAAATTTATATAAAGTTAACTTTAACACAGCTGCCACTTTTTGTGTATATCGGAAACCTATATGCCAATGTTACTTAACAGGCGTGCAGTTTTCGGAATACTTTTCCATTTTCGTTAACAACAGATTTGACTCGGTGTTCCCTGACAAATTGTGCACATGTAAAAATTATATTTAAATCATGTATAAATAAACTTTTTTGTATTAATGTTAATTATTAATTTGGATTTGCCAGTTTAACTTTATATCGGATATTAGGTGTGACTCAAAGAAAAGGTAGTCCAGCTATTATTTCAAATATCACCTGATACCTGCTTAGTCGCTTCACACTAAATGTTGCCGACATTACTTGGAGAACAATTGGTCCACTACAAAGGTTCGTTTTCGATACGAAAGTCAATTTCAAGGAACATAAGTGATATAATCGAATCCATTGCTAGACTATTTAGTTTCCTTTCCGCTTAACTTTTGAAATCGATTGTATATATAGATATTTGTGGTTAACTAAAATACAACTTAATTGTAAAAGAATTTTGACAGACATATAAAACAATAATATTTCAAATTATTATAATTACAATTTATTATATATTATAATATCGAATAATATTTATTTGAATTGAAACTATATTTAATATTTGATATATAATACTTACGACTGAGTTCTATAGCTTTATAGATATATAGATAAAGATTTACGCACTGCTGAAAAATGTTCGACTTTTGTTTCTTGTTTATATATGTTTTGCTTTTTTTGCGGACAGGTGTTCGCTTTTGTATGGGCCGTGCTTTGGTTTGTCACGTGCGATTCTTATTCAATAGCTGTATACTCCATATTATCTTGCCCAGCTGTCAACTGAAGCTGTCTGTTGAATATGCAACATTGATCCATTTCTACTTAATCGTTTTCAGTCCTCAGATATTGGCAGATATTCTGGGAGGTGAAAATAGTAAGCCCATTGTTATTTATTAACTTAAACAATATTCATGTAGAGTTGCTATAAATATTAGCAAAATGCTGCCTCAATCGATTGTAAAATTCATAAGTTTTGAGTTAAAGAGGCTGAGAAGAAATATAAGCATGTTTTTAATATTCTTGTGGATTCTATGGTGTTCACAAATCATAGTCATATCGACTGTGTTTATGAGGTGAGATCTTTATTTCTTTATTTATTATTTAGCTATATATAATGTGCATCCACATTTAAAGACAAATATTTATGGCTTGTGTTCGATTGCAGCCTGCCCAAGATAATTTCGGAGGTGCCCGCCGTAACAGTAACAAGTGAGTTGCCGGTGGAGGTCGAGCAAGTCAAGGATCGCTTGGAAACGGTCATACTGCCCAATACGCCACCTGCACACGATTCAAGCCACCAAAGCGAGAATCAAGAGGCGAGTCAAGCTCTTGAGGGTGCCGAGAAAGTAGCTGAAAAGGGTGAGTTAAGTTTAAATTAAAGCTGATCCACAATGAGGTTAACCATCTTATTCATTTAGCTGATCCAAAGATGAGCGATCCGGGCGGAGGTTTAGAGCTGGGCACCAGCGACATGAATGCCACCTCGGATGCGAATGTGACTGGTGAAAATGGTGGATCTGACGCATTAAGTCCGGCCAGCAATGACAGTGTCGAGGAGGTGCCGATGCCCGTCTTTTCGGAGTGGGCGCAAAAGCAAAGGGAGGCTGAGGCCAGTCGGGAGCAGGCCATGGAGCTGGAGCAGCAGGTGGTCAACAATTCAGCCCAGCGTCGCAACGCAACGGGATCGGGCAGTGGAAAGCCGCCATCGTTAAAGACGCGTGCCAAGAATTACGCCTCGCCGGACTGTGGTGCCAAGATAATTGCCTCGAATGCAGATGCCACCAATACGGGAGCAGTTCTAAGCCAGTCCAGCGATGAATATATGCTGAGCACCTGCGGCAGTCGCATCTGGTTTGTCGTCGAGCTGTGCGAGGCCGTCCAGGCTCACAAAATCGAATTGGCCAACTTTGAGCTGTTCAGTTCTTCGCCGAAAAATTTTACGGTTGCCGTTTCCAAACGTTTTCCCACTCGAGACTGGAGCAACGTTGGTCGCTTTGCCGCAGAGGATAAGCGGACTGTGCAAACGTTCGAGCTGCATCCGCACCTATTTGGCAAATTTGTGCGAGTCGATATTCATTCTCACTACTCCAAGGAGCACTTTTGCCCTATTTCGCTTTTTCGCGTCTTTGGCACATCGGAGTTTGAGGCATTTGAAACGGAGATTCGACACAGCGATGAACTAGACGATTTTGACGATGACTTTGCCGGTCAGGAGCAGCCGCACAAGCAAGTGCAGGGCAATGCCAACATTTTCCAAAGTGCCTCCGATGCCGTCATTCAGATGGTGAAAAAAGCCGCCCAGGTGCTTGTGAAGCCAACGAAAGCCTTAAGTTCGCCAGAGTCACTGTACTGTTTCACACCCACTGCTGGCAATTACACCTGCCAAAGCTGCAACTCTACCGATGTGGAGCGCATTAACAGTCTGCTTTCCTGTCAGTCAGATCAGTTGCAGCAGATGCTCCAGCTGCCACAGCTGCGGTCACAGCTCAAACGTGCGCGTATCTGTCATACAGAATATAAGATCAGCTTCGGCTCGGAAAGCATCAAAGAGCAGCAGGCAACGTGCAGTGGAATGGATAAGCGACAGAGTTTCTACCTGAACATATTGCCGGCGGATTATGTTGGCGCCATGTGCATGCTTCTGCAGGCCGAGTACAACAGTATAACGGCTGAGCAGCCGGTGAAGTTGCCTCACGCGGCGACCGAGCAGCAACAGCAGCTGCAGCATTTTAATGTGGACGAGCAGCTTTATGAGAATGTGACCACAGCTGATCGGGCAAATGAATCTGAAGCTTTAAAAACTACCACGCCGAAAGTTTCTTTGCCAGCAGCTGACACTTCCAGCCCGGAAATAGTAACTGCCGAAATATCTGAAGCGCCCAAGATCACAATCACAACTGAGGCCAATTTTGAACCAGTATCCACAATCGAGACACCACCATCGGATGTGAATATATTTAATGTACCAACGGACACTCAGAAAGAGGTGCCCACAACCACCGCAGGCTCAGCATCGTCCGTTGTGCGAGACGAGGCGGTGACACCAACGCCCGCGGCAGCATCAATGGATGTCAAAGAGGTGGAATTGACTATAAATCCAGATAGTCCATTAACGACCAGTGAGCAATCACCAACCACAGCTAGCACATTTGAGTCGGACGGCGTCGATTCGGTGGGGAGCGGAAGTGGATTGGAAGACAGCAATCTTGCGAACTGGGAGAGCATTGATAGTCTGCTAACTACAACGGTGGCATCGATAACTGCAGGTGGTGGCGCCGCTGCAGCTGCTGCGGCTGTGGTTAATGGGAATGCCCAAATCGGAGGCACGGCCAGTGCAGCAGGAGTAGCAGGTAATGCAGTGGCAGCTAGTGCTGCAGGGGGCGTCAATTTGCAGCCAAAACTAACGAATGGAGCTCAATCGGAGAGCGTCTTTATAAGACTATCAAATCGCATCAAGGTGAGTATCGATTAACCAATCACACTTTGTACTCTCGACTAGAATTCGATTTTGTTCTTGGCCTGACTAAAGCACTAATAATGAGAAGACATTTCTCTACTATGCCCGACTTAGAGATACCTCACACTAAAGACAATATAATAATTATTCTATATTCATAAATTAGAATTATAAAGTAATTTATCAATTCTCAACATTAAAAATTATGAATTGATTAATTTAACATCTTTGCAAAATATATTCTATCAAAATTCCATGTGCGGAATAGTTTGAATGCAATTCTTTTGATTTTAATCTGGCTATCCTTAAACTCTTTTTCAAGTAAGATGTATGTATGTATGCGGATGTAACTGGCTCTCTTATACCCTACCCTCAGTAATGAATATTACACCTATAACAATAGTTTGTAATGCCTCTAAAATATCAGTCTATTATTAAAATATAGACTATCAATTTTAACACCCAACTTAAATTTTATTGTAGATTAAATTTTTTCATTTAATTTCACTTTTAATATTGATCTTATTTCTTCTTATATTGTATTTTGTTTCAAGAAATCCCTCTGGGGTTTTTTGTTTGAAAATACTGTTAAATTTATTAAAACTTAAAAAAAATATACACTGATAATTTAATCTAGATTATTATATTAACAGCATCTCTAAAAATTATTAACTTATCATTGGTAATTTATAACTATAATTATGTATTTATTAGAATTTAAATGAGGTCACTGTACTTTCACATTGCGTTTTCAAGGAATCCTCTTGCAAGAGATATCAGTAAGGACATTCAAAGTTCGCATTGAGTCCTGCTCACTTCTACATTGTGTTTGTGGCGGGAAACCTTGCGTGTTGCATACTTATTAAGGGTAGCTTGGCTGGGCTTTGCGCACCTACGCTATCGATGAAAGAATTTTGTGATTTGAGCCCCTAGCTTTTTCGCTAGGGTGGCCTTGTCATCGCCATTGTTAGGGGCAACATCATTGTAGCCGTCCTAGTAGCCAAGCAGTCAAGTCAATCGTTATTTAATGTTTTTCACTGCTCTCTTCTGTTCACAGGCACTTGAACGCAATATGTCGCTGTCTGGGCAGTATCTGGAGGAGCTGTCGCGTCGCTACAAGAAGCAGGTGGAGGAGTTGCAACAGACGCTTACGCAACAGACGCTAACAGTGCGTTCGCTCGAGGAGCAAAGTCGTCGTTACATTGAGCAGGAGCAACTGTATCAGCAGCAGAGCGCAGAGCTGGCTGGTGATGTCCGTGCGCTCACGTACCAGGTGCAGGCCTGCATTCTTGTCATCATCATTGTGGGCACCTGCATCTTTCTGATGCTTGTCGTCGGCACTGTTTACTATCGCAAGTTGCGCCACCAGAACCAGCAACTCCAGCCGCTGGTGGCAACAGCGACGACGGGCTTAGCCAAGCAAAAGTTGAGTCGTCGCAAATCGTACGAGCAGATGTTGCAACAGTCACCCGGCAAACAGCGGCGTCCCAGTGAGGAGGCCATGCTCATACTGAATGGCTGCGGAGATGTGTCCGTGGTTGAACCCTCCAATATTGGCAATAGCAACTGCAGGCAGCGTAAGATATCCGTTTGCTATGGCAGCAACAACAACATTGCTGGTAACGTGTTCAATACCAGAACATCGCTGCACAAGCGGAAGGGCACCAAGCACTCGTTTCATGCAAGCCTAGACTCGGCACAGGCTGCGTACTCTGAACATCCAGACAAGTTCTTCGATATGGGTTAGTATTGAGTGTGGCAATGAAGAGTAACAGTAGCTAAAACAATGTCAACGTCAACTTATGCAATATTCATTATTTTTCAGATACTTTGAAAAATAGTAATAAGTTGCCGCCCAAAGCAGTCAAAAAGAAGTCCCTGCAGCTGCAGCAACAGGAGTTGAAGCGTCAGGAGTCAGCGCCCGCCAGCTGCACACAGAGTAGCCTCGCGGAAGAGGAGCCTACGCAAAGCGATTTCGATGAAAGTCTAATTTTGGATGACGAAGATCTGTGCAATTTCATACCCAACAGCGATTTGGCCTACAACGAATTTATGCCAGATGGACCATCAGGATATCAAATTGTGGATACTGTTGACGGCAAATCGGAGAAGTCAACGAAGAAATCGCGACGCGTTTCTTCTCCCGCGTTCTTCAAATCGCCGTTTAGCAAGAGCAAGAACAAAGGCATCAGTTTGAATGGCATGGGCGGCGTTAAGGGAAGCCAATCGGCACATGAGGCCACATCCTGGGAATGGTATCGTCTCAAGCGCAACGAGAAGCACTCCAAACTGTTGTCAGTGCCAAGCGTATCGCTGACACCCAATGCCAGTCTGGACAGTTCATCCCTGTCAGAAATAAATTTTCCGTTTAATACGACCCAAAATTCTTTTCGCATTCTTGGCGAGGCTATAATGTCCTCGGGCGAGACAAAGACCACTGGCAAGACCGCAGGCAGCAGTAGTAGTAGTGGCGCCAGCACCACCTCATCCACGACGAAGAAAAAGCAGCGGGCTTTCAATAACATTTTCCGAAAGGTTTTCTAATGAGAATTCGTTTTGCTTATAGGGTGTTTTAATAATATGTTTTACTAATTTCCTGAGTAGTTTTCTTCTCAATTGTGTTCTGCAACACTAATTAGACTGTTATTATCGTAGATAATAAACAAAAATAAAACAACAAATTGTAAATGAAACATCAGTTTTCTTAACAAAAGATTATCGAGCAAAAAGATTTATTTCGTTTTTCTCAAAAGTTCCTTAGTGTTGCAATAATATGCAAATGACTGTAAATCAAATAAATTATACCTTCATGATTTTTAGATGTAATTCATATGCTCGCTGCTTGTATATATATATTTATATATGATGTATTCAAAGCATCAATTAATGAATGCGATTATTTCACGATAGACAAATAAGTTAACTTAATATTCCAAGCCTTGTAAGTTATGCAGAAATTGGTTGCAAAACTTTGCCACATTATTTTGTTATTAGCAATTAGCAAACATATTAAATTAGTAATTAATTTAACTTGTATTTAAAGTAAAAGCAAATAACATTTATTTCAAAGCAAATTTACAAAGTGATTATTATATTTTCAATTCGCTCAAAAATTCGTTGACATCAATAGAATCTTTGTTGGACAATTTCTGATTCCTGACAGCACTGTTCAGGCAACGTCCAGCCGAGCCCAAATGTTCCTTCCATTGCTCCACTGTTTTGTAATCAGCATTGGTGCAGTACACAACCTCATTGATGTCCTCGTCCAGTTTATAGCTACACACCGATGAAAACACTCGCTGCAAATTGTTTATAGCCTCCGCACGCAAGTTTTCATCACGACACACCAGATTTAACATGAACAGACCCTGGGGTCTAATGATTTCCTTGATGTGCAGCAATATGTTATTGGCCAGAAAACTGCGGGGAGGACAGCTCATGCCAAGCGTAAGATCTTTGCTGTCAACATCAAAAAGCACAGCGCCAAAATGTATATCTGCAAAGTTAAAAGCAGCATAAGAATCGATTCAATTGGCCGACAATTTCCCAATCATCCACCTTCATTGCGGCAACGCTCGACAAAAGCGAGTCCATCGTCGATAACAACATGCAAGCGATCGTCCTGTTTCAGTTCAAAATATTGCTCAGCAACTTCCAACATAATGGGATCTATTTCTACGGCCGTGACCCGAGTCTGACTGTAAGGGAAGCAATGTCTGAGATGGGGTCATAAATAAAACCGATTTTTAGGCTTACGGGAATGCGGCATGCAGGAAACTACACAGGCCACCGCCACCGAGTCCAATCACCAGCACGTCGTTGTGCACATCCTTTTTCAGACTCTGCATCGTCGCGGCCAGCTCGACGCCCACGGACATGAAGCGATGATGATTGCACGCCAAGTAGCCAAAATCAATTTTTTTGCGATCTTTTTTGGCTTTGATTTTAACTAATATACAAAAAGTTTATTATAAAAAAAATATAGAAAATATTTATTAAAGCTCAGTGTTACCTGTTTTGACCAACGCCTCTGACTGCACCACAAACTGATTGCTGAGGAATATCAGGCGGCGTAGTGTTTTATCAGCGACTTCCACTTCTTCAATACGAAAATCGCCAGATATTTTGGAGCAACCAGAAATCAGCGTTTCTCGCTTTCCCACTTCGGAGCCGAGAGATAGATAAGGTATCTTTTCCTTGAGGCCTGCGGGTGCCAGGTTCGTGATGCTGTAGCCCAGCTCACTTTTTACCTCGTCCAGTGTGCTATAAACCTGATCGCGATGCAATGTGACAACAGCCAATCGCTGATACTTGGCCGATGCCTGGAGTTTTCTCCGTCCTGCAGGAGTCGCAAAGAGCCACTCTATCTCTCGTCCCTGGGGAACAATAAAAGCCGCATATTTGCCAAGACCGCGTGCTGGCGGTTGATCCAGAATGTGCATTGTGTAGCGAGGAGTTTGCTCTGCAGCCCGTTGCAAGTCCATTGTGATCTCATTGTGGCCCACAATGCTGGAGCGCGCTAATCCATTGCATACCAGCGCCGCTTTCTGCACCGATGCCACTGCATTAATGAGTTCCGTTGCGCAGCTAAAGCGTTGCATTTTATCGCTGCCCAGTCCAAACTCAAGGATCTGTTAAGCGTATTTTAAGGAGTCAAGAGTTATTTCATAGTAAGCGGTTACAGTTACTAACCGGCATGGGCAAGTTCTTGAATTTGGTGGCAATTATGACAAATACAGGCAATGTGAGGGCATCCTCGCTTCGTTCCTTGTTCGCACGCTCCACATCTAGGCAATGCACAATTCGCAACATGCAGTTGTGGCGCGGCAGAAATTCCAGCAAATAGTTAATAATGTGCTCCTGCAGCATTGATATTCCCACGTAGCGACCACCATTGCTGCAATTTAAAAAGATAAATAACAATTAAAATCGAGCATGGGTGATCAGCGGATAAAGTTACCGCATAGTGCGCAATATTTCTGTAAAATATAGTTCCACAGTTGCCTTAGTGTCTTTGTCGTCATTTACAAATATCGCATCCAGTGTGCCCTTGTCTAAGGCCACTGAAAAACTCTCATCCGGAAAGGACATCGCCGTCGCATCCATCTGAATGAACTTCATGTCGGGACGCGTTCGTGCGTTTATTTCAATCATTTTCTTAACAGCAACTGGTGAGATGTCAATGTTCGTAATATCCCTATTTAATTATAAATATAAGTAAAAGTGATCTTTATTTAAATATCTGAAAGATTTAAAACACACCTGAATCCCTTGTCATACATGTCCATGCTGAGATTTGAGTTACCACAGCCAAGCATCAGGATTTTTTCGGCAGGCTTTATATACTTGTGTATTTGATCGCATAGCTCCAAGTATTCGCCGTACCTACAAACAATTTTATTATTTGAATGGCCAGCAATTTTTTTAGGCAGCTCCAATCTGGTAAACGTGCTCAGCCGGCAATCTGCACATGTATCATATTTAATTATGTGACTACAAACCATTCGAAAGCCTTTTCGCCGCGTTTTTTGAAGAACTCATTCCAGTAGTCAGTTTGGCCAAACTCTTCCCGCGTTCTTGGCAGTAAATTCATTCTTCACTATTCATAAAATAATTATGGACTTCTTGTGTATTAATCGCGCCTGACGCTGTTGCAATGTTATTGAAAAATGTACTAAATATTGCCAGAACATTGTGACGTCAAATTGTTACACATCTATGAAAGAAAAGGTGGTATACCCCCAATCAAGTTGGTATCGATAGTGTTGAAAGCAGTGTTACCAACTTTGGAAAAAATTCATTTTTCCAGCTAAATATTCTGCAAAACGACATTCAAATCATATTTAAAAACAGATTTGATAAATATATATATTTTTTTTTATAACCTTGCCAGAAAAATATGCATTTGTGTGGCTGAATTAAATTTAAGTTACATAAGGAAACATATATATTTTAAATTGTCTGGTTCCGAATGAGCATATAAGGAACTGTCTCCCAAGATGTCGATGAAATAAATATATAAGCCGGTTGGAGTATACTATTGCTATAAGAAAGAAATACATAACACATTAGACATTTTTCCGATAAGGCCTTTTAAATTCATACCTTTGAGCCTGTTTTAGTAGAATGTTCTTCAATAGAACAATATCCATTTCATGTATCTTTAAAAACATTTGTCAGCAATAAACAAATTTTTGATCGCTCACATATTTAGCCAAGCAGTCATAAATATAACAACGGATAGCACCTTTTCTTACGGATTGCCAAACTCTTAGGTAAGCCCTTGGTGCACACCACAAGGGGAGCTTCCACTACATTGATGTTGGCAGAATCAACTGATCTTCGTCCTGCAATTAAATACAAGTGTCTTTTAATACAATTCTTAAATTTAAATAATAAATAAGTAATGCGCCTTGAACACAGAGTCGTGATTTTTACGTGCATATTTTGAGATATTATCGACTTGTTTTTTTGTTTTATCACAAAGCAATGTGAATAGTTCACCTCAAGGAGTCTAAAGTCTTCATCCTCAAGGCAACTGTAAGATAAGATAACGGTAATATCATTCTCAATTTTATTATTTATTATTCCCAAAAGATCTTTTGTTCTATTCTCGATGGGTCTAATATAGAGCTTCGTTGCATCTCGCTCATAGGCAGCAATAACCCATTAACCATCTTTTAATTTCCCTCGAATTATTTTACGCTTGCTGACCATCAGCTCATAAATTTCGACAGTTCTTCCTGGTCCTCCCAGCTTTCCGCTATTGAGGTCGGTTGAAATTTTCAATTCTCAATTCAATTTCAGCGAAAGTTTATTTTAAACCATAAGTATAATGTTATTAACAGGTTTCTGTTAACGGAAGCCATTCGCATGAACTTTGTGATTTTGCCGTTCACAGCGAGTAGCACCAGCTGAGCACTGATTTCTTTCTAATAAAGTTTAACTTGCGTCGAATTTCGGTTGGTTTTGTGGTTTTTACATAATTGATTGCCGTATTCTTGCATGAACATTTCATTAGGCACACCCACAGACACAAGTGCATGTCTACGAAAGTGAGGACAGGTGAACAGTGAGCGAACGCTGCATCAGTGAAAAAAATATATAAAAGGGGAGGCGATAACATAAGATATCGTATTGTGCCTCATATCCCACAACTAAATGCAAAACAAGAGCAAATAATTGAGGCACACATATCGATGTTAACATCAGTGGCAACTCATAGAAGCCGCGGCACGAAGAGCACTAAACTTTAGTGGAAATGTGGAGCCCGAGTACTTAGAACGGGATCAGTGGAACAGGGGCAAAAACAGTCAAGTCTCTAAATGCGCGCCGTATCGGGACCAGGAGTGTCAAATGCTGGTGTGGATCCAATTATGTCGCGGCTAGACTATGAGCAGAACGCCCTGCATCATAGCTGCCTGCTGGTGCTGTTGCGCGGCGTCGGCCCATCCCGCGCCCGCATTTTACAGAGGGCCTTCGAGAAGGTGCGACGTGTCAATAATATCAAAGTAACGGGTACGACACGCATTCAATTAGTATTCCACTTAAATTTAATGATTTGGACGATGATTATTATTAAATTTTTGTCTAGATTCCAGCGGAAATGTGCGCAACGTTTATTTTCGGTTCATTCACGACCATCCCGTGGAGCACAACGATTGGGGTGATTTTCAGACGCATCGCCGTCTGCTGGGCCTCGTCACGATTGGCAAGTTTGAAAACCAAACGGAACTCAACGAACTGTGCCGCCACCACGAATCCCTGAAAGTGCGCTACGGCAGCACACTATACGAATCACGTGCCATTTTCTTTGGACCTGAAGCCGACAGCAATTCCATCCCAAATCATCAGATGAAGGATGGTCTTAGCGTCGTGGACAATTCGTATCCGATGCTCCAGACAATTGGTGAGCACGTCGTGCGCCCAGAAACGGGAACTAAGAAATGTCAGCCAGGTCGCATCCAGGATGAGTACACCACGCCATCGAATTTTAAGTCGCAGGCATTTTTCTATCGCGAGCAGGACACTTGCGTTGATCTGGAGGCGCGAGTTAGTGACTTCTTGAATGCGTTATTTTGGGTGTTGGAATCACGGCGTCTTGAACGTTCGCGAGAGAAGGCGGAGAAGGTCAGTCTGCTGTTGGCGCCCTTCGAGAAACGAGACTTTGTGGGCCTGGACATGGAGTCGCGAAACAATCGGAAACGCTGTGTGGGCCGTGTAATGAAGAATCTAGCGGATCTTTCCTTGCAGGCTGGTCTCTTAGACGATGCCTTGAGTCTGTACCACAATGCTAATGAGACGCTGCGTTCGGTGGGCGACTCACTATGGGTGGGCGCTAGCGAGGAAGGATTGTGTGCAGCGTCGGCTGTTATCCTCTATCCACAAATGAGAGAGATTGAAACGCTGCACAGGAATGCATCGCTGCAGGAAACGGGTAAGCTGTAATTGCAACTGTTTAATTTGATTTATATTCTAACTACCCATTGCGTGCTCTTTTAGGGAATTCACCATTGCGTAAAACGCCGGAAAAGTGGCGTGCCAGCGACGCAACAAAGAAAATAAATGTCACCGCTGGAACAAACCCAGATGCGCTTACCTCACATTCATCTTCCTGCTCGTCGGTGTCTTCCATATTGACGAACAATTCCTCAGCGTCGGGCACGCCTACAACGTCAACATCCTCATCCTCGACATCGACAATATCGGCGGTAGCGCCAATGGGCCATCGGAACGGCGAGCTTCCGTGCAACATACTAAAGCCGGAGGAGATACCTAATTATTATCGCAAAGCTATAATCAATTATAGCAAATACCGACACGCGGCTACCATTGAGACGGAGGCGGCACTGAAGGCAACCCGCATTTGTATTGAGCAGAATCGTCCTCTAGATGTGGCGATGTTCCTTCAAAATATCCTCTATATTAATCTCAGCATTAGTGAGCCAGAGCGTGTCAAACAATTTGAAATTATCACGGAACTATATCAGCAGATCGGATACCAGCGTAAGGCAGCATTTTTTCAGCGGCTGGCCGCGCTTAAGCATGTCCACCAGGGCAGTCAGGCACCGGACTGGACGCAGAGCTATCACCTATTGTTGGGCAGCTTTACTGGCTATCTGCTATCGTTGGATTCTCTGGAAGTGCTTGAAAATGCCGCTGGTTGGCCGGCATTGCAAATAGATTTGGTACAGAGTCTCATAACTGCAGCTAGACGACTGGGACACTCTGCGCTGGCGACCCGCCATATGACGTTTCTGATTCAAACTCAATGGGACAATATGAATGCGACGGAGCAAAGTGAAATGGCTGTTCAGTTGCAGGTGTGGCTTTGAAACCTCGTTGCATATATTATTAAGTTTATTAATAATGTAAAATTAAATCTTTTGATTTCGTGCAGAATCTGAGCGCACAGAGCGAAGGCTCGCCCGTGCCTCTGGTGCTGGAAAATGGGACTGTGATACCGCCCGCCAATCTCACCGATCTGCCTTACTGCTTGAAGGTAGTGGTGAAGGATCTGCCTGCGCATCTGCGTCCGCAACGGATCAAGATTGCCAAAGCCGACAGCGGGCCATTTCTGTTTACGCCTATTCATTTTAACTCGGTCGACAGCCGGGACAAAAAGAAGAACAAAAATAAAATAGGTAAGCTAATAATAACATGCCTAAATCCTAAAAAAAAGACTAATTTGTCTTTTATTCAGCTTTTCTGTGGGTGCAAAACGATCTGTGCGAGGTTAGTGTGACCCTTCGTAATCCGCTGCCTTTTGAGTTGCCAGTGACCGATATGCGTTTAGTTACCAATGGTGTTGTCTTTGAATCGCTGCCTCAAACCATTATCTTGCAACCGCATGTGCCCACCCACATCTCGTTGCATGGAACGCCTATTGAGACTGGCCAACTCGATCTGCAAGGCTACAGCACGCATACGTTGGGCGTCAAGTCCAACTGTCGGCTGAAGCACATGCGAGGACGCAACTTGCCCCCAAACTACTTGGTGGAAGTGATACCTGCGCTGCCACGTATCGCCATTAAGACATCGCTGCCACAGACCGCCACTTTTAGCAATATGAGCAGGGCGGACATTGTGGTCACATCTGCCAGCCTAACCTTATACAACGGCGAATCCTCGAATTGTACCATTACGGTCAGGAATGAGAGCGATACATTACCGCTGGAGCATCTTGAAGTGAGCATCAATTCAAATGTGGAGCAGGAACTACAAAAGAAAATGTTTTTCATTGATGAGAAGGCACTGCAGGTATGCTAATTCCATTAATGGTGCCAATATTTAACTTCAATAACAATTATTAAACGTTGCAGGCTCAGCTGCCAGTTGCTCCGTTGAGCACAATTGAATTTATACTACATATTTATGCGGATGCTGATTTTGTTTGTCCCCTGCCCACGGCAGCCGGCTCTGTACATTCAAACTCTGGTGGCGCTTCCACTGAACATGGAGCCTCATCGCTTTCCCCCTATTCCAACACGTCCGGACATGCTAGTCTGCCCATGCGTGTCAGTTCACCTGATCATCGTCGCCAGCAGGAGACGCAAAATATAAATTTTCGTTCAACCTTATCCGGCGCACAACACTCGCTGGCTTCGTTGAATGTTCAGTTGGGCGGAGTAGGTGGTTTGCCCAATCTACGGTCCACACAAAGCAGCCAACACATCGAGGCTCAGTTGCGTATGAAATACTCTGGCGGAGAGGCCTTGGTCGCCGGCTATTGTCGACAGTGTGCCGTGTCCTTTAACCTGGAGCTGCTTCCTAGTGTCCAGATTACCAGTTGGGATGTGCTGCCTGCTGAAATGTACATAAGTAAACTGTGTTTTGAACCATTCTTAATACTAACTGTCAGCTGCCTTGCAGCGCTTCCCAGTTCTACCTAGTTTTGGACATATCTAATCTTACCTCTCAAGAAATGTCGCTCAATTATACTGATAACAAGAATATACTCATTGAGGCCAAAGAAAGCTGCCGCGTACCCATTCCAGTGCATCGCTGCTCCTTGGAGCAGGTTTGCATAGCACGCGCAGCGGAAGTTGCAGAGAATCTAGAGCGCGGTAATCGTTAATCTTTATTATCGGCGTAGCATCGGTAAAGCTTTTTTTAAATTTACAGAACTGTGTTTTCGCACGCAAATTCTATCCTTCAGCGATGCCCTCAGCAAGCTTTGCTCAACTCACATTGCGGAGCGAGTGAAGATTAATTGGCTGTTGACAAGTACAGACATTAAAGGTATCGCTTCATTGCGCGGCATTGTCTTATCTCATGAAATGGTTGATTTGACAACCGTATCTCCTATTCAGTGGTGTAAGTATTTATTATACATCCATATAAACCTATCTAACTTTATGTTTGTTTGCTGTTTAGCTCTAAGCTTCCAGGATGCGCCAGTGCACCCACACAGCGAGATGACGTGCACTGTTGGGCAAAGTGCACAACTGACCATCAGTCTTACCAATCAATCATTACAGCCACTCAAGAACTTGGTACTGACGATCAAATTTTATCAAGACTACTTAAATGGAATGGAGAACTACAATCTGGAGACACGTGTGGCAATTTCTGGACCTAACCGGTACACACATTACGGCTTCATATTATAATAATCACAAAATAAGGTTATTTTTTATGCCCATTAGAATTGCAATCCCGGTTTTGGAGAAGTCCGCGCAATCACAGCACAATTGCTCTGTGATTTTCTTTACGCCTGGTCGCTTCAAGGCCAGCATTGAGTGCGCAACTAGGCCACAGGAGAGCAGCGGTAATTTGACTCGTTCCTGTCCAAATGCTACAAAATTAAGTCAATTAGAATCGCTATCATCTCCATCAGCCAATTTAAACACACTTTCAGTGTCTAGCCTGGATGAGCAGCAGGCGCATGTATGGAAATTCATACCGCCTATTGAGGTGACTGTTATTGAGCCATAATTGAATATATCCATATTTGTAGTTAAATTTCGTTATATCTGTGAATGTATTTTTTTCGTTCTATATTACTGAGTGTGTATTTGATCCGTTTAGGTCTATGCAAAACCGCTGTTAATCTGTGTATACAAATATATATACCTACATATATATATATATATATATAAATATATATAGCTTAGCCTTGTTGTAACATGAAAAGCAATTGTTTATAAATGAATAAGCATTACATGTATATATATTTAAGCTCAAATTACTCACTATGCTTCATACCGAAAAAGCCATAACATGTATGTAAATCGCATGCTCTATCTAATCAATGAAAGTGAAAAGTATATACAAATAGCTAGCAAATGTTTCGCTCACTATACTCGCAAAAACAATGGAAAATTTGATAACATGTATGTATTTACAATATTTTTATACAATAAACAAATGCAGAGTTCTCACGGCAGATTTTTTAAGTTGGTATATAAGAAATACAATTTATGAAAATGAATATTCAATAAAAAGTTTATTATTTAATTAGCCCAAGCGACGTATATCGTCCATTGTGTAACCCCGGCGACGCATGAGAATACACGACAGAAGGTAGGAGTAATATCCGCCTGGTATTATTGTCAACGCACCAATTATTATCAGCGCCCATATGCGATCCGAGCGATTCTGATTCACGTCTACCAACCAATCCAAGGCAGCACAGCAAATACAGGTCTAGACCGCAGACGGAGAAACATGATTACTCTAGATGATTAAATAGCTGAGTATACATACAGTTCCACCGATGAACAGGATGATTATTATTGCAATGGTCTTCCACGGCGTTGACTCATCCACATTCGGCGCTGTCCATTGCTCTTTTACGTAGACGGCTTGTTCCGTGGAGGCAGCAGGCTTGGCGACTTTTACGTTAGGAAAGGTGGTATTAAGGCGACGAAACATATTTGTAAACTTGTGTTTAGACTATTTAATTCAAGCAACTCACAATGATTATTTGTTATTATATTTTTCAGTTATTGACATTCTGATGACTGCCAGTGAGAGGAACATCTGGCTATCAGCTGAGCAGAAATAGAGTTGCACTTGGACAGCTGACAGCTCAATTATTGGCGCCAACATTCTCTCTCTATTTAACGTTTACAGAAATTTAATTTTTTAAATGCTTATAATGTGATCAGTAAATATTCAACTAAAGCCATTGATCCCAGAAAAGTCATCCAAACCTTAATATTTTAGTATAGTTTTAAAACACAACGTACAGTTATCGTCATTTTTTTTTATTTATTTATTCATATAATCAAGCAGTCTTTCAATATCATTGTACAAAAGTTGATCACGATGGCCATTTGGGTAAATTGGCCTACAAATTAATGGCAATGGTTGTCGCTCCGTTCAAAGGAAATGGATACTCGAATGTGAAGTACTGTATTCCAGGTCGTCTAATGAACATCCATTGCTATACTTCCAATGAAAATGGATTATCTGAAATAAATGAAATATTTTGTTAATTACAATTGTAGTTAATTGATAAAGAAATATCGATTATTTTTTAAATCAGTGCTTATTATAAATATGATAAATCAATCACATAATTCAGATGTCCCTATCAATAAATATCATCATAACAAATGTTTAGTTAATTATAAATAATAAATACTCACAATTCACGTGTTCACAATTCCTGTAGGTTGTTGTTTTTCCACATGTCTTTAATCAACCAAACTTCTATAGATTCATAATGGAAGCGCACTTTAATTTCAGCAAAATTTCCTCGCTAGTTCCAACCTCGATCCAAATGATTTCCACTTGTTGTTGGCTGTTGCTTAATAACACTGATAAATATTGTATCTCTGTATTCCAGGTACTCTAATGGACATACATTGCTATTACCTTCATATGGAAACGTATTATCTGAAATAAATGAAATATTTTGTTAATTACAATTGTAGGTAATTGATAAAGAAATATCGATTAATTTTTAAATCAGTGCTTATTATAAATATGATAAATCAATCACATAATTCAGATGTCCCTATCAATAAATATCATCATAACAAATGTTTAGCTAATTATGAATAATATATACTCACAATTCCTGTAGTTTGTAGTTTTGCCAGATGACTATAATCACCCAAACTTCAATAGATTCATAATCCAAGTGTACATTAATTTTAGCAACTTTTCCCTGTTAGTTCCAACCTCGATCTGAACGACTTTCACGTGATTTTGCCGGTTGCTGGCATTAATAACACTGGTAAATATTGTATCTCTGCATTCCAGATACTCTAATGGACATCCATTGATATTACTTCCAAATAGAAATCCATTATCTGAAATAAATTAAATATATTGTTAATAACAATTGTAGTTAATTGATTAAGAAATATAAATTGTTTTTTAAATCAGTGCATTTTATAAATATGATAAATCAATCACATAATTCAGATGTCCCTATCAATAAATATCATCATAACAAATGTTTAGCTAATTATGAATAATATATACTCACAATTCCTGTAGTTTGAAGTTTTACCAGATGATTATAATCAACCAAACTTCAATAGATTCATAATCCAAGTGTACTTTAATTTCAGCAACATTTCCCTGTTAGTTCAATTCTCGATCTGAACGATTTTCACGTGTTGTTGGCTGTTGCTGGCATTAATAACACTGGTAAATATTGTATAACTGTATTCCAGATACTCTAATGGACATCCATTGCTATTACTTCCAAATAGAAATCCATTATCTGAAATAAATTAAATATATTGTTAATAACAATTGTATTTAATTGATTAAGAAATATAAAGTATTTTTTAAATCAGTGCTTATTATAAATATGATAAATCAATCACATAAATCAGATGTCCCTATCAATAAATATCATCATAACAAATGTTTAGCTAATTATGAATAATATATACTCACAATTCCTGTAGCTTGTAGTTTTGCCACATGTCTATAATCCAAGTGCACTTTAATTTCAGCAACATTTCCTCGCTAGTTCCAACCTCGATCTAAATGATTTCCACGTGTTGTTGGCTGTTGCTGGCACTAATAACGCTGGTAAATTTGGTGTATTTTAAAATACTGTGTTGTGTGTAATTTTCCAATGCTACTTCAGTAATTTTTAGTTTCAGATTTTGTTATCAAAGAAAACAACACTGTTCGTTTTGTTGCTATCGACTAAGATTTTTGTTTTTATTATATAAATAGAAATTGCTAATTGGACACTGCTTGTTGATCGTTGATATAACTTGATTTAAACCACTCGCAGCTAATTATGCTTTCAATTTTTAACTGGCTTACAATTTAAATTGCTTTCAGATACATAAAGTCTGTGTATGGTCAACATTTGGAAGTAACGTGTCTGTCTTCACCGACCCGCCTCGCATTGATTAACTTTGATTATAACAAAACATTCGTACACACATACATAATATATATATATGTATATATATATATATATATATATATATCCTATAACTATTTTCCACACAACAGATCCATTTGCTTATTGCTCTTCTTGTTCCTGTTCCTGCTCCTGTTCGTGCTCTTGTTCCTGCTCCTGTTGCTGCTGTTGTAGTTTCAAGCGCTTCTTGGCCTGTATGTCGGCCAGAGTCTGCTCGATGGATCGCATATCTTTCTTGTTCTTACTTGGCACAAAGCCGTAGCTCTGATTTGTTTCAGTTTTGCGTGCCGCTTGCAGAGCCGCCGATTCGCCGATGAGGTGAGCATATTTTGCTTTGTAATTGCTGGTTGGTTTTACCTCGGTTGCATGGGCTGGATCTGTGCTGCTGCACGAGGCGCTGCAGTCCGACTCGGTGGCTGTGGCGGATTGCGATTGCTCCTGGGCGAGACGCTCTTGGCGTCGTTCGGAGTACTCTTTGGCTATGTCCTTGCTCCAGCCGTCGCCGTTGCGGCGTGCTGTAATCTCGTCCTCGCTGGGTGGGTGCTCCTTTTTGTAGACGACCGTGTGGCGGTCCTCGTCCTCGCGACCAAAGCTCATCGCTATGAAGCCGCCATTCTCGGCTATCTCATGGATGACAGAACGATGCACCTTGTCCAGTGGCTGGAACTCAATGCAAGTGCGATCGTCCTTGGCAAAACGACCCATCCTCTCCTCAACGTACTTGCGAAAGCGCAGCAACTCTTCTTTCTGCTTGTTCTGCATGCGCTCCATCATTTCTCGCTGCTTCTTGATAAGCGTTTTCTGTTGTTCGTTTGTCGCTGGCGGCGCATCCATTGAGTTGAGTATGGAGTTAAGCAAGTCCATTTTGGTCGCTGATTACGCACAGACGCACTGCTCTTGTATATCTTATCGTACTTTACCCGCACTCTTCCCTATGGCTATGTGCTAATTTGGTAAATTATCGCAAACATTTGGATTATTTATATATATTTTTAATGTGTATTGTATAAAAAAAGATTATTGCCGGTGCTAGTGCACCAAAATACCAGACTACATAATTTTAAATACCAAATTCCAATTAGTATTTTATTAAAGGTGTTCACTCGAGTTGGCAGCACCACAAAAGAAATGGCGGAATTTGCTTTTGAAAACCAACAAGAAAGTGTAAAGAGGAAAGGACCGGGAATTAGGAATTCGACATGACTGCGCAACGTCGCACTCTTGTGCACTGGTTCCGCAAGGGACTCCGCGTCCACGACAATCCGGCGCTGTTCCAGATATTCGAAGTAGCCCGCGCAGCACCAGAGAAGTTCTATGTGCGACCTATCTTTATTCTGGATCCTGGCATCTTGGATTGGATGCAGGTGGGTGCGAACCGTTGGCGCTTTCTCCAGCAATCGCTTTCTGATTTGGATCAGCATCTCAGGGCGCTCAATACCCGGTTGTATGTCGTACGCGGAAAGCCTGTTGACGTTTTCCCCGAGATCTTTGAGCGTTGGGAAGTGCAGCTTCTAACCTACGAAATGGATATTGAACCCTACGCTGTTTCGCGTGATGCAGCTGTACAGAAACTGGCAGCTTCTCAGGGTGTTAAAGTGGATACACATTGTTCCCACACCATCTATAATCCCGAATTGGTCATAGTCAGAAATGCGGGTAAAGCTCCGATTACTTATCAAAAATTCTTGGGCATTGTGGAGAACTTAAAGTTGCCAAAAGTCCTGGATAAGCCAGAGAAGCTGCCCGATGGAATGCAACCGTTGGGAGACTCGGGTATCTACGACTGCCCCACATTGGAGCAGTTGGTCAAGCGACCCGAGGATTTAGGTATCAATAAGTTTCCGGGTGGTAAGTGAAAAGAAATCACTTTCACCTTACAGCAGTATATGAATAAGTACTTAACAGGCGAATCGGAGGCACTCCGTCGCATGGAGGCTTCTCTTGCTGACGAGCAGTGGGTAGCCAAATTTGAGAAGCCAAACACGGCGCCCAATTCACTGGAGCCCAGCACAACGGTGCTCAGTCCGTATTTAAAATTCGGTTGCCTAAGCGCACGGTTATTCCATGAGCGGCTCCAAGAGATACTGGCTCGACAGCCGAAGCACTCAAACCCACCAGTTTCCCTCGTGGGTCAGTTGCTGTGGCGGGAGTTTTACTACACAGTTGCTGCAGCTGAATCAAATTTCGATCGGATGCTGGGCAATACATACTGCCTGCAAATACCGTGGCAGGAGCAGCCGGAACATCTGGAGGCTTGGACGTACGGGCGCACTGGATATCCGTTTATCGATGCGATTATGCGACAATTGCGCCAAGAGGGCTGGATCCATCATTTAGCGCGACATGCGGTTGCCTGTTTCCTGACACGCGGCGATCTTTGGATCAGCTGGGAGGAGGGTCAGCGTGTCTTCGAACAACTACTCCTGGACCAGGACTGGGCCCTCAACGCTGGTAACTGGATGTGGCTGTCGGCCTCTGCGTTCTTTCATCAGTATTTTCGAGTCTATAGCCCCGTTGCGTTCGGCAAAAAAACCGATCCCAAAGGAGACTATATAAGGAAATATATACCCGAATTGGCCAAATATCCAGCCAAATGCATCTTTGAGCCCTGGAAGGCATCGCTTGGCGAGCAGAGAGATTATGGCTGTGTACTGGGTATAGATTACCCACACCGCATTGTCAACCACGATGTCGTCCACAAGGAGAACATTAAACGCATGAGCGCCGCCTACAAAGTGAATCGCGAAGTGCGAACGGGCAAACAGGAAGAGGAACAGGAGGAATACGAGGAATATCAAAAGCAATCAACTGGGAAACGCAAAACTACCTCAAAGGTCACACGCTCAAAACCCAAACGAAAACTTTTTAAATGAGAGAAAAAAAAATATTATAATGTGAAATTATGTAATTGAAATATGATCTGATGCAGTTATAAAATATATATTATATATAACAAAATAGAAATCTGCTTGTTTCAATGTTTAGTTATCAGCTATTTAAATAAGTAAGTAGTAGACGATAGTGGGCGGTGTATTCTCAGGTATTTTAAAATGAGCTAGAATTTACCAGTTTTCAAGAAATGTTTCTGAAATTAAGCAGATTTGTTTGTATTATTAATTAAACAAATATTGCTTGACTGTAGCTATGGCACAACTGGAATCCTTTTAAAGTTCTACACGAATTTACTATAAGGATACTTACTATGACGATAATAATATATGCACTGATTATTATTCATGAGTATTCAACTAATATTATTCGCTGCAGTGCTTAGTAACAAAGCATTTTATTCATTACAAATTTTGCAGTTCCATTTAAAAGGAATCATAAATGGTGGCGACTAGGACAAGAGGCATATCGATTGGAGCACATGTCCTGCTTGTCCGATAAGGTTTCCTTATTTTATAGTGCTAATAAAAAGCATATTGTTTTTACAGATCCATTTCGTTGACAAGTGATTGTGCTCACGGCCATAAATTAAATTTTACTTTTTCAAGCTGGCATCCTTATCAATTTCAAGTGGATTTCTGGTTGAAACATTCTGTTAAATAAAAATCTGACTTTAAACCATAACTGAAGACTTCCCCAGCCAAATTAGGATTAGGTGCCAAACTCAATAAAATGCACTGTGCTTAAGATGAACAAATTTAAGAAAACTGCGAAAGAATCCTTCCCAAGTAACCATCCCGGAATGAGCCTCATTACGCCTTAAAAATTTGCAATTATGTGGACGATTTAGAATTTTCTCTTGAGAAGTAATTGCATTCGACTTTTGAATTTAAAATTATTGATTTTCCGATATTAGTTAAAATTTCAGATATTTTATTCATTAAATATAAAACTGTTATATAATATTTGATTGTCCTTAGATATTTTTAACGTTAATGTTTGCTTTTATTTTTCTTAAATGAATGCATAATTAAGATTTAAATAATCCTTCAAAATAGCTTCTTTTATATTTATTTAAAATTTAATACAAAACTATGTTATTTAATTTTTTTGTGCAGTTTGAATTATAGTATATAACTTGATTTAATGAAATTAATTTGGTTAAGAAATTCAAGCAGTCAATGAAATTGACTTCACTTCATTCGGAGAGTTACTTTTTTAAAATAATATTCTCATACTACACATTGGTTTCGGCATATAATGAGCTCGAACTAAAAAAAATTTAATGAAATATATTTTATTGGAATTCTTCTGATTTTGCAGACAAAATAAAATATTTAAAATGTTCCGGAGTTTAGCCACGCTGCGCAATAATATTCAAATGTCCCGGATTAATGCATCGGGGTACACTTTGAAAGCCAATTTCGTAACCTGTCTACGGTTGCTGTCTAGGCCTACAGATGGGGCGAATAACGATATTTCGGTCAGCGATATTGACATATATGATTTGGCTAAAGGAGATCAAGAGTTTACCCGCAACTTTCTAACAACAATGCCATCGCTCGAGCAGAACATTACAGTTGTCCCTGGATCTGGCGAGGCAGCCACAGAGTCAGAGAGTCCAGTATCCAGTGAGGCAAACATCGGTGAAGGAGCCACATCACAAGTGCTCGACAGAGATGGTAACCCTGTTATGCCCATTGAAATCGACGGCTGGAAGGACTTTGATGAGGACGACATGGGCCCAACTGTACACGCAAATTCGCAACACATCGAAATAGGCAATGACAATCAGTACAATCGCGAGAAGGCGCTTGAGGTGCCTGAGAAGCGAGAGGGATACTTCGAGTACAAGGGCATCAAGATTAAGCTACCTGTAGAGGCCAGCAAGGACACTGGCACCTATCGCTTTCGTCGAGACGAGGAGGATTTCAAAACTGTTGCCGATGATATGCGTGTGGCTAAATTTGATGTAAAATAATTCGTAATTTAGTATATTAAATTTAACAATGTTATACTTTGAAATAAATTTCCCAAGCACCAAAATAACACTCAATTCAACTAAGTTGATCAACGCCAAAAAATTGCAGTCTCAGAATCGAGGCAAATGTGCACTCTAAAGACAAACATGAAACCAAATTCGAGCTAATTACGACTATTTCCATGTCGATTTGTGTGTGTCTTTGGGTCAAAAAACAACAAACGGTTACCAAATAATTTGCTAAATTAAGCAATTTCAATTCAGCAAACGAGCGCAAATAAGCAAATCTGAAGATAATTCTGTATCCAAATCGGAAGCCTTATTGCTATTGTGTGAGCGTTTTTATATGTGCTCAGCAAAATACACAAATTACCCTCTTTATGCCACTCACACACACACACACACACACACACTCATACACCAAGCCATGTTTGTGTGAAGGTGAACTGTGCCAATTGGTTGTTAAGTATGTTGACCATAATGACCGCTGTGTGTGTGGGGAGCGAGATTGGGGGAGACAGAAAAAAATGTTCGTCCTGGTAAGTACTTATTTTCCAGCTTAATGGCTGTAAAGGTTATAAAGCTTATCAAGCAGCTTCTATTTAATAACTTGAAGAATAAAATTGATACTGTAAAATAAATCAGTAAATACAGCTTATATTTAGGTAAAGTGGGGACTTTAATTGTCAAGACAACAGCCAATTGTCAACTTAAAGCCATTCAATTGCTCTTCCAATAATAAAGCAACTGTGCAATATTTTCAATAAATATTTGATTGCCGCAAACAATTCGAACTATTCAAGTGGATAAATTGACAAATATATACAATTTAAATATGAACAGTTTGTGATATACATTGTATTGGGACAGAGGACATTTTTTTTCGTCGTGTTTGATTGCCAGCTTAAAGTTATTTGAATTTGTACATAATACACATAGACAAAAGGAAATTGAGTGCAAATAATGGGTAATGAAAATGAAAGAGTCTATTTGCTCATTCCTGTGTCTCGCAAACAATTATCCAGATAAACGTGATTGATTATTGTGCCTAAGTGCAGACATCGCCAGCTGGCAAAATCGTTTTTGCAATAGTTTTTATTCAGGAAACGAAGTTTTCCTTTCGTCGACACTCAGTCAACTCGTTTTCAATCAGTGCAATAATTAGATGTCTTTCCTCCGAGTTACATGGGGCATGAGCAATTTCAATCAACGATCCCATCCACTTCACCAGGTTCCACGTCGTGTTCTTCGCCCAGTTTGCCACCAAATAAAAATACTCTAACGTTTTGGCAAGAGGAAATCTACTTAACCAAATTGATGACAATGCGATAAGTCAGTCGGCGAGCTAAACCGCTTAAATGTTCATAAACTGACTTTCTCGACCCAACAACAAATAGCACATTTAATACGTCCATTTTGACATACTCTGATGTTCACAGGACTATTACCTGAAAGAACCGGAGAATGCGATATTAGTTCAGAAAAATATTATCGTGAGATTTAGAAAATAGAGCTTAGTTTTAAATCGACATTTTTTGATATTTAAAAAAGGAAACATATTTTCTGAAATTAAAATAGAGTAATGAAAATTACTCTCTCGATGAATATTTTAGAGCTTATCTTTATCTAAAAAATCATACGTTTTTAAATATTGAATTATATGAAAATTTAATAAGCTAAAACAAATATTTGTGTATATTTTTACAATTGTTTTTCAAAATAATTAAAATAACAAATTGGACAAAAAGAAACCATAAAAATTATACATATTTATTTTCAATATTTTTTTTTAGGAAAAGACATGGTTTTTTATAATACACAACATGAAGATTCAAACAACTGGCTTACTTATATCGAATGTTACTGTTTGCTAAAAAATTATGTAGTTTTCGTAAAATTTTAATCTATTTTTTAAGGGAATGTACTTAAGGAGCCTTCTAGCTAAAAAATCTTGAAAAATTGTGTTACCAAAAAAGGAATATACTCGCTTACTCTATGGAAACAGAATATAAATATAATTCCACATTAAAGTTATCTGGCAACTAACCGGAGTTCTTTTTGGCTAGCTAAGCGAATTTAGATAGATATATATGGATATGTGAATTGTGTATGTATACACACATGTACATATATGAACATTGCATATGCTGGCAAGCAGCCGATTGGTGACAGCATAAATTGTTGTCATGCCAAGGGGGGCATGTTAAGTTCAGTAAAGGCACGTGCTACATCCACAATGGAGGCATATATCCTTTTGGCCAGAACTCCGTACAGGTACCAAGAATATAGACAGAGAGAGTGAAATTATGTTGTTAATAAATGTACATATGTATATCAAATATTCGTTCATGCCATAAATCAGGGAAAGCGTGCATTTCTAGCCATAATTGGCAATTTGCGTTCGCCTCTCGTTTTTCTTTGTTCTCGTTAGTTTTTCGAGCAGAACCTACAACATTTTATGTACTTACCATTTTGAGTCATGTGTCAAGGCTTATTGTATGCGTTTAAAATATGTATTCTAATTATAGCCACAAACTTAATAAATACTACAAGTATCATCAATAAATACTTTATGTATTTTCAACTATATATTAATCTGCATGTAGGGAAAATTTTTTTAAAATGTTTTTTTTTTTATCCTAATTACTTTAAATTAAGTTTGCAATCATTTATGTAATAACTTATAATATATTTCAGATTTTAGCCGTCTACATGAATTTGTAAGAAAGCCGGAAGAGTTTTTGCTATCACTGAGTAGACTTGATCTGCGTAAGGCTTACCTAAGATTTGCAGACACTCAAAAAATCTCTAGCTTTATGTAATTCAATTCACGGAAGTAAGATCATAAGGAATATGCTGATGCTGATGATTTCTGCAAACAAATGTTTCGTTTGTTGTGCCAACAAAAAGGAAGCAAAAAACGAAGAAGTGAAAACACATTCGACAAGATGAGCTGCAATTTTGGGCGCAATTATGTGTTCTATGTTTGCCCAGTTAACTCCTGCGCAAATTTACACATGGCCATCCGCGTTCACATCCGCATCCGCATTCACACTCACGTCCTTTTACGCCTCCCGCTCTCCTCACCCAGTAAATGTTGCGCTACAGGTCCCATTGTTAGCATTTGTATGCTTGTGTTTTGTATGTTGTGGTCTGTTTTTGCTGGCGGGAAATGAGCTCAGTGGGTTAAATGGAAACATCGTGCTCCGTTTTAGTTATGCAAATGTACATAAATGGTTTAGGCGCGTTGCCGTCCACAACAAATGTGACTGAAATGCAAAAGACAAAAACAGAAAAACAGAAAAACAGAAAAACAGAAAAACATACCAAAGGAATTAAGCTCACAAAAATTGTTTTTATATATGCGAAAGCACTCGCACAAAAGGTGTTTGCAGCTGCCTCGTCGTCGCTCTGCACAATGTCATAATGTTGCCGTGCCTCTGACACTCGCTGATTTAGATCTTTATTTGCTACTTGCAGCTGCAACTAGCACCGTGTGTGTAGGGCTGGGGCATGCATGAATACAGTATGTCGGCAAATGCATTCAAATGTGTACTCATTTCAAAAAAAAATGCTATTTAAATAAATAAATCTATATTAATAATTCATTTCGTTGGTCATGTTTTGATAAATTTTTCAGAATGTTTGGCAACTTGTTTCAAATTACTGAATAATGTTTAAATATGACCATTAATTCTTATATAAATATTTATTCTAAAGTTATAGGCTTTAAATGAAATTTAATATTTTAAATATGATAATTAATTTAAATATTACTTTATGTGTATATTTAGAACATTTTCACGAAATTTTACATTTTAAGTAACCTTATTTTATATTCTAGATGGTTTTATGCGAAGAGGTTTATTCCTATTTTCAATGTTTCGAAGGAAAATTTTATATTGAGTGTATTTATTCAATAAATTATAGAAGTTTATTACCAAATTAATTTTGTATTAATGAAAACTTATAAAAATTCAAATATATCTAAAATTTATTTTGCGAACATATATACATATTGTTGGCAGCAGCATGAATTGTTATCAAACATAAATCTGGTTAAATATAAAAAGCTTACAAAAAGCTATTTACAAATCCACATAATTGCTGCACCCAGCGTAAGCAGCGCTCTCATTATACAGCGCTCACTTAATGCAGCGCTCTCTTTGTGCAACGCTCTCTCTCAATCTCTCGCGATAAAAGGCGTTCGCTGATCCGCCGGTTGCAGCAGCTAATCGATCTTGTTTATTGGTTATTCTATTGTCATGTTGAGAATGTTCAGCGGTGCCTTCAAAATATCATTTCGATTATCGATCGTGCTTGTTGTGTGGAGGCTTATCAATTTACTTTAAATTTTAATATATACAAACAATTGTTGTGAATAAAAAAAAAAATAAATATATATAGAAAATACGAAATAAACAGAAAAATTAAAACAAAAAGAAGGTTTTACTTTGAAAAAAGAATACTGTTTGTTCTTAAAAATAATTATTGCAGAATTTAACATTTTTCAGTTCAGTTTGAGCAACAGAAAAAACATATTAGACATGAAAAAAGTTAAACAGTATGGAAAATCAAATGTTGCTAACTAAACTCGAAATAGCAAAGACACTTAAAACATGCAGTCATTTTAAGAATATTTTATTTGTCTTTCGTGTGGCATGGAATGCCAAATCTGCAGTTTGGTTTACGTGCAATGGCAATCTAATAGTCAAAGATGAAATTTATATGACCCAACCCTCCCCAATAGCAACTCTCCCCTAGCCCACCCACCACAAACGGAACAGACAAAAATAAGAATTTCAGTTTGTGTTTGCTTTATTTGTGTGAGTAGCTGATTTATGACCCTCAAATGAACCTCGACTTGAGTCTTTAAATAGTTAAATGTTCAGCGAATTGCAAATGAAATTTCTTCGTGTATGAAAGAGTGAAAGTGAACGAGTGTTTAATAATTATATAATTTTTGTATCTTCTTTGTTGATACAATTTGATAACTACATTAGACGTAGGAGCCATTTTAAGTATGTACTCGAATTACGGTCATTTTTTGTACTTTTCATCCGTTAACTCATTTTAACCATATTTAGTTGTTTACTCACAGCTTGTTGCTGAGATTTGAAGCGTGTACAAAAAATCAGACTTTTTTATTCATAGTTCGCTCCGCCATAAATAACGACAAACATGTGTATATGTTCATGTGATTTTTACATGTCAGCATCGGAGTTGCCTCAGCCTGTTGCTGTATTGAATTTATGCGTGAGCCACAAATCGCCGAATTTATCTTGTCGAGATGGTTTGACATAGACGACAAGGGACAAATAAAACTGTTGGCTGCTTCTTATTAATTTTTTTGTTAAATAATTTGCTCTCTTAGTATTTGCTTTTTTTATTCGCTTTTTTACAGCACAATAGTTATGCAAAATATATGCAAATGATTAGAGTTTCATTGCTGAGAATCCTAAACCTTTTTTTCGGAATTCAGTCTTTTAACAGCGAACATATTAAGTTATATAAGTAACAAAGGCACTGTTGGTGATTTCAAAAGTATTAACATACTAACAAGTGAAATATCCCTCCCTAACAGCAACAGCAATCGCTTAACAGCAGTGGCTTAAAAGTCATTTTGCAGTACATAAAGAGGAAAGTAGCGCATAAACATAGTGTTATTCGAGATAACATTTCAAGCAACTGCAGAATAGATTGATCTAAATTTAACAGCTTGCGGGATATTTTAAGAGCGCTTGCACAGGCATGGGAATTATGTGGGTTAACGGTAACAGTAAAGGACGCCCCTTCGCATTAGCAGAAACATTTTTCGGACTAGCGGCGAATTGACAACGGCGCATGAAAGCTTTCGCTTAGCTTGTTGCTGCTGGCATTGTTCGGCAGACGTTTGTTCAATGCCTAGTTGTCGTTGATTGTCAATTGGCAGTGGGTGCCAGCGCAGCAAAGTGTTTTCTCATTCAGATCCCGACGCTTCGGAAGTGCGACACGTGTTCAACGGTTCTAAATGTATATACAGTGTTCGAAAACGCGTGGTGATAAAGATGAAATTGAGGCGGCGCGATTGCCACGCGGCCGTGGTTAATAACAAATACGCTCTAACAAAATAGACAGTTCGAAAATGAGCGAGCATGCTTCAAACTGTCAACACACTTGTGTCAAACATCGACAAGCAGCACTGGCATCGCCACTGCACTTGTCAACCCAACCAAGAAACACTTAAAACGCAAATCAGCAACTGCAATTAGCAATACAAATTTAGTGCTCAGGAGATTTAAGCCAAACGCAACAAAAATTGACAGCTGACATTTGTAGTCGGATAAGAGATAAGCCACCAGGAGTGAGTGACGACAACATCAGCTGTCATTATGTGAATTATGTGCGAGAATTAAAAGTGATATTTGCGAGACCTTTGATTCACTTCTGCTCTGGAATATTTACAAACAGAATCATTTATAAATTCACAAATCAGATTAAATATATAGTTTAAATGTGTGCCAAGTTACTTGGTTAATTTTAGGGTTAGAAAAACCCTTCCCAATTTACCCATTGAATTGTGTCTCAGCTCGGCTGCGGGAAAGGTTTATATACTTTGTTCTTTTCGATAAGACCAGATAACTGTTATCTTGATATACAACGGATTACTTTAAAGACTATAGGTATATATATATATATATATATATATATATTGTACATGTTTACATATCTCTATAGTGTCTGCTATTAGCTAATTAAAACGTTGCTTCTGCTGTAATAATAAATGTTTTTAGTGATATTATGTACAGATAATAGTTGAATTTGTCAATGAAATTAAGCTCATGTTTAAATATGTTCAAGCAGAAATTATTATTTGTATTTAACTTTTTTATTTTTTCTGGCATAAAATTTGCAGCAGCAATTAAAGGAATTAGATAAATTTATGGCTTATTAAGCTGACTGTGCAAACAACTTATTGTTTCAATTTTAATTTAATGTATCATTTTATATTTTATTTGAAATTTTACATGTGTGATTTAATTTAAAGAATTGATACTAACATCATATGAAATTATTAATACATTTGAATTGAGCTGTTTATTTTGATCCGCATTTTTTTTACTATATTTTGACATTTTTTTTATTTAATTTGATTAAATGAGATGAAAAAAATCAGAAATCGTTTGATTTGAATTGAATATGTAAAGCTTGTAGTTTTTGTTTAATGGACAAAGAGCTTTACAGTTATAAATAAATACATAACAGACACACATACCACTTTTTGAGCAGTGGATTTGCATAGGCGGTAATATCACGTAAATGAATAATTAAATTGCATGCACAATGCTTTGAAGCATTTTGACTAATCATTTGCCTAATCGTTCACAAAGTTAGTTCAGCACATATAAAATGCTGTCGTATTAATAATGCTTAACGTGCGCCCAATGTTCGACTCCTAATAATTCACACACACGGCCGCCTATCAATGTAAACACTAATGTAAACACACACAAGCACACACACACACATAGCTATGTGACAGGCCTGAGCATACAATTTAACATATATACTTATACATATATGCTGCTTAGCATACAAGAGATCCTCATTGTTTGCTGGCTAGATTTCTGCCAGCAGAATGTTGTTGTGCTCACAATGCCCATGTACACACACACACACACACACACACACACACACACAGACAGAAGTGTATTTATTTAGTAGCGCAAACGCGTATAAGAATTTTCTTTAAATTCGCACTTAACAGTGGGATTCATCTGCGCTTTGAGTGGTTAAAAGATGTGTTTAGTGTTTTAATATCATTTATGGCAAATACTTTTAGTATTGTTGTTATATATTTTACATATTGAGTGCAAAATACAAACAATGCAAATGAAAATCATCTTCGTTGCAAAAACAAACAAAAGTCTTCTAAAAAAGTGATTGCTGGTCAGTGAGGTAAAGAGTCTAATGGGGATTGGTTAACGAAGGGAATAAATCCATTTAGAATGTAGATAAAGTTGCCTTTAAGCAAAATATAAAAAGAGGAGGAGAAGAAAAGTAGGCAACAAATTCAATTGAGTTATATAAGGCAATAAGCCAGCTTCACCAGCTTCAGCAGACGTCAAAGCAAAAAAAAAAAAGAAAGTAGGGAAAGTTTGTATGTATGAGTGTGAGTGTGTGGATATAAGGGAGAGCATGAGTGTATGAACATTAATGTGAATATGAATATGAATACGAATACAAATATGAGTATGAAGATGAATGTAAATAGGAATTTTAAAATGAATATGAACATGAATGTGAATATATATATAAAATTTTTGTAATTATAAATGTGAATATGAGTATGAATATGCCATGGTATCGCACAACGAAGTAAAAGAGAGAAAAAATAAAGTGATGGGAAATTAATTATTTTTTGTGAATTTTGGACAGTTAAGCGTCATTATGATTGGAAACCCCACATTTAAGCTAAGCAGACTATTAAATCGAGATAAATGCACAAAATAATGGCAATAATGGTGTCACATGCTGCCGTTTGTCAATAGCGGCAGCAACATAGCCAAATTAGTAATGTTAATTGGATCACCTGAAACTCGGGGAACAATTGCATAGAGCCAATTAAGTAAACTACAGGCAAAAACAATTTTACATACAACCGCTGAATGCCTGCAGCAAAAGTGACTGTTAAACATCAACAACAACAACAACAGCAGACGACAAAGAGTGTTTTCAATAAATGCGCGCGGATGCGTCGCCGCGGCGTCGTCGCCGACGTAGCCGCTAAATCGACCACAAGTAATGCGGTCGACGTTGGCGTCGCTGCACGCGCACCAAAAAGGAAGCAGAGCGAACAGTGCAGCATCAAATCAACGCGAGGAATTGTTGTAATAATGGCGTTATTTTTTAACATAATACATCCACAACAAATTTTGCACTGGCCATTTTGTAACGGTAAGTGCTTTTTTGTCCAACAGTATTCGTTTTCCCTCCTTGTCTTTCTGATTCTCTTACAGTGGCTTATATAAATTTTGTTTCGTTGGTGTGGTGTGGAAATAAAAATTAGTATTGCATACTTTTAGCTGGTGTCATAATATTTAACAGCAAATGCAAATCATTATTACGGTGACATACACGTACATAAAAACGTTTCTGGCGAGAGGGTAGCAGTTGACAGGTATGTCTGGCAGCACAATTGTCGAGTATTCAACTATATGGAATTCCATCTTAAAAGTCAAATAAAAACATTCACAAACAAACTAATTTATATTAAATATATAGTTAATATATATAACAGTTGATAAAGTTTTAAAAAAAAAACTCTAGTGAATAATGATGATATAAAATATTTTAAGTACAAGTCTAAATTTTGGCGTCTGTTATGATTTCTAATCTTGAAGCCACCTTCAAAAATACTTTACTAATGCTCAAACCAGCAAAACAAATCTTCAAATTGTATGTGCACAAAAAAATTCGCTAATTAATGAAATTTATGTCGGTCAACTTTAGTCCGGTCGAAAAAATGCTAAGACGAAATTAGAAGGAAATAAAGCAAACCCAAAAAACCTAAAATCACAGAAATTCATATTATATATATTAAAATGCAGCGCGTCTTGAGAATTTAAATTTAAAGCTTTCATTTTTAAGTTTTAATTACTGTTTAAGGTCGCAAAAGGTGGGGACTTTAATAACGTATGGCTAAATCAAATATAATCGATGGCTCCTGATCAAGTTTGGTAAGCTTTTCAATTTCAATTGCGTAGAAGGAAAACCAGCTTTTGAATAAGACAGTGATGCTGGGAAATTTAAGTGGAATTTGTGAATTTGTCAAGCGAAGTTTACTCATCTTGCAACGTATCCTAATACAGTCTGGTGCTGAACTGTAGCTTAAAGGAGACCATTAGTAATATTAGGTAGTTTAAGCAGTATCCACACACGCTCACACACATATACATTAACACGTCTAAAATTGGGTCAATCTTTCGTAGGACACGTTGCGAATCTTTGCATCCTCTGTGGTAGAATATTGCCTTGTCTTTGTATTTCCACATTCGCTGGATTCACACGCCCCGTGTCAGCGATAAGCATGTTTATATGCATGATTAAAATAAAACTATAAAAAAGCCGGTGCAATAAATTAAAGTGAATTTCAGTCGCAAGACACCCCAACTGTCGACCAAAGTTTGCCAGCTCCAAAGTTTCGCATATTATTTACAAACGCACAATGAGAAAGCCAACCGACCAGCGCCAATGGGTTCAGTTGGCCAAAAGTTTCTGCTGAGACGGCGGCCTAAGACTAGAAGAGGCGCTATTAAATTGAGCAAACGCTCTGCGGCAACAACAGCAACAACTACAATATCATTTTTGGTGTCTGGACAATTGAAAAAGAATGTGCACTTTATACGTGAAACTTTATTAATTTGCCGTCGACAACTGCAAATTTTAGTGCAAACTAATTTGGATAATTTGGTTTATGGCAATTTACTTTTTGCTCCGACTTTGTTATTTTTTTTCTCTTTTTTAAGTTTTGCTTTTAGCACCACCATCTGTCGCTTTTCGGCCAAACTTTTAATTTTAACCCATTCTTTCTTAGTACTCCATTTTTGTAATTGCCCCTTTGCATATTTTTGCAGAACGCATCGCCGACGTATTTCATTATTAAATTGTAATTTCTGTTGCATTTTTAACTTTTTTTTTATTTTACTATTATTTCTTTTTTCCCAAACGCGATTTTAACATTGCTCTGTTAATTTTTTTACTTTTTATGGATACTTTTTTGCGGCCGTCTTCTAACAAAAGGGCTTTTTATTATTTTATTCTTCCACTTGCTGGTTGTTTTAGTGTGTATTATTTTAAATTAATTTCTGCTGTTTTTTTTTTATAAGTTTTGTTCTGACTGAATACAATATAAATTAAAACTAATTAAATATCCAAAACGTAAATAGATAAGTTAATAGATGATAATAATATGCTTATTAAGCATTTTGAAGACGATAAAAGGATAGCTAAACGAGAATCAAAATATATATATATAAAATAAAATATATATATAAAATATATATATATATATATAAAATATATATATATATATATAAAATATATATATATATATATATATATAATATATATATATTTATTTTTTTATTATTTGTATAGCTAAATGTCTATATGTAAGTTTCTGACAAACTTGTACCTAATTATTATTTTTGTGGGGCAAGGCTAGTGAGAATTTGAAGTTGTAATGGGGACTATATTCGTTGTGAGAGACGGCGCAAAAAGTATAACATTTTCTAACATTATCAAAATATGGAAAACAAAAAATAGGGAAAACCATACAATAATCTCACTCGTGGCAGTTCTCCGATTAGTTTATGGGTTTTATATGCTAAAATTTATATGTAATAAGTTAAATATAAATACGCTCGCCCAATCAAAATTTATATCAATTCGAATAAGTTTGTTGGCTCAAAGGCAGCCTTTTTTAATATGCTGACAAATCTTTAAGTCTTAGCCACAAATTAGCATAGATTTTTATTCACAATCTAACATTATTCAGCACAGCTTAGCTTGGGGATAGATTCAGTTTATTTTTAGAATAGGTTGTTGTTTGACAAAACTGTTGAATTATTTATATCCATAGTGATTTGGATAGAGAGCGACGGATGCCGAATGAAATAAATTATCATTAATCCGAAGGGATTTTTACTTTTCAATAAATTTATAAATGGGCAATTTGCGAAGAGATGAATATTAAATCTAACTAGATACTACTTTTTATTACATTTTTTAAATAACACAATGAATTTGAATTGTAATTAGATGCTCAAGTTAACAATCGATTTTAATTTTTTAACAAGAAAATTTCACCGTAATCCACAAATGCAGTTTGAGTGGTCAAAAGTTTAGAGATTATCCAAATGCACTCGCGATATACGACCAGAGTTGGCGACGGATTTGCCAGCAGCCAAGTGCTGCTGCATTTGACAGCATCTTCTAAAAATTAACTTCCTTTCGAACTGACATTATTTTATATCGTTGATGGCACTCGAGAGGCATTCCATTCCCATCCAAACCCTGCTGGCTGTCTCTCTCCATCCCTACTGCTCTTTTACTCTGATACTCTGATGTTTTGCAGTGTCTTAAATTAATGAAACAGACAAGAGACTATCAAGGTCAGCATAATAATAACAATTTCTGTTATCGAGCTGAAATATATTTATATATAATGAGTTTGTGAATAAAAGTTAGAAAATAATATAGTTAATTTTCTCTATTAGCATACATTCTATTCGAGTTCTCGACCAAAGCATTTTTGTTGTTGTCTCTCAACTACAACAGTTTGGTTCATATGCTCTTGTAGAAAGTATCAAAAATCTATTATTTATTTACACTATAATAATTTGGAAAAGAAATTAAAGCAACAGCAGATTTATCTCGGCCTGCAAGGGTATGCAATCATCGGTGTGCATAATATAGACATCCTTTCTTTTATGTGTACTTACTGCATGCCAGGGACATCGGCACAGGCCAAGTCTTGGGCTAAGACGGGGGCCAAGGCAGTGCTTACCCAAAGTCAAAGCCGTCTAAGCGCAGTTATGCCGCCAACATCAACAAAAGCAAACTTGTTTTGAGTGGCACATAAATTCTGTCGGACTACTTTGCCTGTCTGTTGGTGAGCAACGCATGTTTGTTTAACTTTACACTTGACCCAGGAACTACAAGTAGGAGCGTTAAGGCCATATTTAAGCTAATCTATATATATATATATATATATATATATTGCTATGTATGTAAGTAAAATGTGTCATGTAAAACAAATGGCTGAAAGCAAAATTAGCAATTTCTAAAATATATTTTTAAGATTAAATAAATTAAGCAAATGAATGTTCCACTGCGGCATATTGCAATATGTTATATATATAGAAGCATATAGATATATATGTATTTCAATTGAGCAGTTTAACATTGCCAACCAAGGGGCAGCTTGCAATAATTGCTGATTTTGTTGTTGCATGATAAATTATGCAGATGACTTTTGCTATGATAAACAGAAATGTAGAAAGCCCTTCGAAGCATCTAGGCAAATGCATGTAAAAATATACATTTAGAATAAAATAATATAAATTATATAAGCACGTTTACAGTCAATTAACAGAAGTTAGGTTACAATAAAAAAAATACGTTAATTAAGTTCAATTAAATAATGCCTTTATTATTCGCATTTAATGCCGATATATTTTAATTCATTCTGTCGAATCGAAATGTTATTCCAATTAATTTTTTACCTTCTTGTCCTTGGAACGTTTGGCCTGTTGGGAAGATAAAAATAATTAGTGATTAAATCAATTAAATTGATCTGCTTTCCTTGTGATGTTTCTTGATTTTTTGGACTTCACGTTGTGCGTTATGTTCCTGGTTGCCCTCTCCGGGTAATGAAGATGATGGCAGGCCGTTGTCCTTGATCAGTCGCTGGTTGCTTGGCGCAAGACTAAATTTCGTCTGCAGCATCTCATCGGATGGAAGCTTCGGCTCGGAAGCAATGGGCGACACAGGAACGGGTAGTGCGTGGCAGCTCGAGGCGGCTGTTAGCTTCTGCACGAACAAGCCCACATCTTGAGGCAGTGACTCCGGTTGCATTCGCTGTGGGCCTGTGACTGGGTTCCCCTGAGCAGCTCTGGGAATGCTTTGAAGAGCCCTTGGCATTTTGTTGGTCCCAGTCAGCGGTTCAATATCAGCCAGGAGGTCTGCATCCCTGGGATCAATTTCAGCTGGTCCCTCTTCAAGCCGTTCGTAGGCACCCAGGTTGAGTAGATCGACATCAAGCAGCATGTGAAGACCGCTAATCTGTTGCTGATATTCTGACTCCAGCTCTGGAAAAGATATTGGCTTTTCCGTATAGTCCAATAAGGTTTTGGCACAAGGCAAAAATTTGCAACCAATATCAGGATCGGGCAACTGGGGTATGTACGTAATTGGGCAGATTAGCGGGCTCCTAAGAAACAAAAAATGTATGGATAATTAATATGATAACTCAAAATCACATTTATCATATTTGCTTACAAATTTATATCCAACTTATTCGATTCGACAGTAGCTTTGCTTGCAGCCATCTTGTCAATAATGTAGCTAAAACAGACTAAATGCTTTCTCACGTTGTTCGACACTGAGCAACTAATGTTGTGCATCACCTTTTTATAGTGCTGTAAGTGTCAGAAATAAAAATTATCGAGTGCTAGGTGCTGTCAAAAAAGACACAATCGATTTCAATTGTTGGTAAGTGGCAGACAATCAATAAAATTGTTGCTTTGTTTTTTTTTTACTTTATTTCGCTTGTGTTTAATTTATAATTACCAAAAAATAATGATTACAATACATAGATGGGGTGCTCTTTCATCCCGGTAATAATCTGTCATCATCTAATACATTTTAGATCTTATAAATATTTAAATAAATTTTAACATTTTTATGTGGTGATTTTGAAAAGCCGCAAGTTATTACGATAATTTAATAGACCTGGTAACATTCTAAAAGCAAGGAAAAGCAACTTATATGCAAAATTTGAGATACTCTTAGGCGAAATGCTTGCCACAATACTTGGGGCAATTGTAGCTGTTGCCGACGTGTGGCGCAACCAAATTACAAAATTGCTACTGCACCCTTTCATCTAGGTTTAGATAGGGATATATAAGCAATGGTGTCCGACTGTCTTTCCAGTTACTTGTCAAGGCTCTCAATTTGGTGATCCACAATCAGTTTCTGTTCCGATTCCAGCTGTGGCTCTGGCTGCATCGAAAGCGGGCAAACAAGCAGCGCGCTAAATAATATAAATCGATGGCAATTTGATAAGATGGTTTAGTCTTTCAACTATCAGCTTAAACAAATTTGCTCACACTTTGTCATCGTTCTTATGCGATTCTCCTATAAATATATATATATATATATATATATATATATATATATATATATGTATGTATGTATGTATATATGTATTAAGGATAAAACTTATACTGTGCCCATGATGTCATTGATTTTGGGTTTTAGCTTGTAGTAAATCAATCAATTTAGAAAAAAAACTGTTTGCTACACATTAGGTTTTTTTTTACATGTCTTGATTTTAGTGTTGTTAAAATCGAACTGTGACAGCCCATTAAAAATAACCACAATCTAAGCTCTAACACTATTTAAGGGTTATTGAAAATGAATTGCTTCAACAGTATTATTCTGTTGCAGCTTATGATTTCTGCAACAGTTGAGAAAATTCCAAAGCAAAAGTATCCTCTAATTGTGCGACCATTAACAATGGAGTAATCAATTGTAGTGTTGCAGGACAACAATGATGGCCTCCTGTCCACGAATAGCACTCTATATGCCGAAGCAATGGCGCCCAATAAACTTCTTAGCTAGAGTGAGACTGATGAGCTTAGGAGTGACAAATGCGGGAGGGCGAGGGGCGTGCCACAGAGTGCGACTGAGTCAACCAAGTAATTATGATTTATGCCACCAGGGAAGGTGGCGCCTAATTGTCCGGCCTTGGGCATCTACCAACCGTGTGCAGATACAATTATGTCCTGGTAGCCACCAGAAACTGGTTGCCATTCATCAGCGTCTAACATTCCAGAGTACCCATACCGTAGTATGTTGTGGCAATGTCACACGTACCGTAATTATAATGTGCCCGGCTAACGTGAGCAGCTTTCCAATGCTAATTCCTGCACATACGGCTGAATCGTCCAACGATATCTTCAGTTGTAGCTGAGTCATTATGACCACTTAGAGAAATTTACCTTATTTTCCAGATGCTGTACTTAAGTGCCAATTTTTCCAAATTCATACAGTTTTAAAAGTAAACTTAAGTTTCTTCAGAAAATGTGAAAATTTGTATGGTATTATTTTTTAATTTCTTTTTGCCAATTATTTCATTGATTGATATTTTTCATTCCCATTGATATTTTTAACACTTTTTGCAAATTTTACTTAATATGAGCTTCCCAATAATCTATGCATCTTAAATTATAATCATAACTAAATTATATCTTTTTATATATAGATCACGTCTTCCTGTCTTTTGTTAAGTTGCTCAAAAAACAAGCTTAATTTTTCCAACAATTTAAAACTGGGTTCTGCTTTTGTTGATGTTTGCGGTTTCCCCTTCATGTCGGCATAGGGACGAAATTTAAGTATTACATTGTCAAGTGGTTCACATTTTTCTCTTAGAACTGGTTCTTGAGCTGGCCTCATTTAAGCTTTGCTCTTATGCGAACCTTGTACATTTAATACCCTTTGTAAATTCGGCTTATTATTTATTTATTCAATGTCAACTAAAGTTAAAATAGCAATGTAAATTTAATAGACATGGGAACCAAATCTGTATGCAGAATCATCGATTAATGCAGTTTTATGTTTTGTTAAATATCTGGATAATTAATAAATAACGATTTCAGATTAAAAGCTGCTGAATTTTTCATGTAGATTTTTCTTCAGCTTACAGAGTTTATTTACATATTTTCTGAAAATGGAAAAATCATATATTTTTTTATAAGTATTGACTGAATTTATGTGTAAGTACACAGCTGAATGCCACCTTTATTTACATTATAGTTATCTACAGAGTATTGCCAAGTCGCACCTTTTCGATTAAATCCCGTTTTCGTTTCTTACCTGCTGCCAGCTACCCCACTTTTTGTTGTTGGTTAAATGCCTTCGTTTTTATGCTTATATTGCATGTTTTATGGAAATGTTTCAAACATTCGACGCACTTTGCACATCAAAAGCATTTAAAGCCACCCACTCTGGAGGCTAATATGCACACCCCTCACACACCTCACACTTCACACCCCAACCCACAAACCACTCACAACGGGTTCCTGTGTGGGTAACCTGCCATGCAGCTTGACTGCTCAACACACCTGAGCACGAGCGTAGCTATGCCCCGGGTGTCAGTCTGTGTGTCAGCTAGTCAATCTTAAACCTTGCTTGTGGCACGGCCACAAAATACGAATTTTCGCTTTGCCAGAAACTGCTAATTTCGTTTGATTTGCAGCCCCAGGGACATCTATCACCAGTTCTTAGGAACAACTGAAACTGACACCTAGCCTCCTTGTTGCGGATTTGACAATGGGTTCATCGGCACAATATTGATTATCTGTAACTGGTTCTATACGCTTGTCTTCAACCACAATTGTCTTTTTGAACACGTAATTTTCTAGTTCATCGCGTTATTGGAGATGGGATGTAGAAAATGTTTAATATACTAAATCTGGCATTGATTATGTTGATTGTGTGTGTTTCAATTAACTCCACTTTCTGACTAATACCCCCATTGTATTTTTAGTTGCAATGCGATAAAAGACTTTTAGATTACTCAGAAAACATCTGTTATTAGTTTACCCTTTGCCGGCGTAATATGCTTTACATGACTACAAGAAAAAATACGAATAACAAAAAAGGTACACTCCAAAAATATTTCATGTTTCAGGATTATACATAAGCAGTTTATAATGTTGCCTATTAGCAACGATGATCTAGAAATGTAAATGTTCTCTAAAAATTATGATTTTTAAAAAGCTGGAATTTATATTATTTACCAATGAACAATAAGCAAACAAGCGCTTAAATACTTCAAATTGATAGTATAAAATATATAGATCTAAGAATGGTATCTTATTTTCGCAATAAAATAAATTGTGGTATAATCCAAGCTAATAATTTATAGTGACACATGTAAATTTATAAATACATATAAATGAACACTTAAAAGTAACATTAAACTAGGTTTGTCTCCATGCAGTAGACAACTACGACAAAAATACATTAATTTTGTTGATGCAGACAGCACTGACTGGGAGACGGTGAAATCCACTTTCGCTTGACACATAAATTGAGCTTAAAGAAATGTCGAATTGAATTGAATTTATGTCAACCTGATTGGCGGTGATTTCCGCTTGACTTCATGCACAATAATATCCATGAAATGCCAAAACAAGCATAACAAAAGCACCTGAACTGAAAAGGTTACACAAAACTGAAATTCCCATTCACAAACTGAAGTTTCCAAATAATTCTCAACAAATTAGAGTTGGTGCTAAGCTTGTTAAATACTTAAAGTTAAATCCATACAAGAATAGCCCTTGACTTTGAATAGTATTATGTAAATGGTTCAAAAAACAATAGTTGTTATCCATATAGTGTGATTAAATATATCTGTGGATGTTTCCAAATATATTTAATGTGTGATGTAGTTAATTAAAACAAAGATTTAACTTCACATGAGATACTCCAAAACAATAGCAAACTTTTAATTGGTTGATTTTAATATGTAACAAAGCGTGATTTATATTTAATGTATTCAGTAATTTAGTCAGCCGCTAGCTGATAAAATTTAAATTTAAAAATTAATTTATTCTATGTCTAGATGTTGGTTCTGAATGCTGAATGTTTCTTCCTATTAGGCCATAGCCTGCTTATCGCAACGATAATCTTTTTGGTTCCGACATAGGTGCAGAAATATGCAAACTCCAAGACAATATTGAAAAACGATGTGGATCATCAGTCCAATGCAAAGGGAAAGTGCTCACCCAAATAAATCAGGTCAGTAAAGAACTGGAAGGAAACAAAGTTTCATAGGGATGCTAAGAAAAGTGACCAACGGAGGTTGGAAAACATTGAAATGCCTCATCATCCAACTTAGGATCACTGATCTAAATTTTGGGTCTATATCAAAATAATACATACAAAATACGTTACAATACTCTGCTCTATAGAGTAAAATAAAATTTATTTGTGTATTTTGATGAACTGTTTTCAATTTTATTTCATTCCTTTATATAAAAGGGTATCTCTAATCACCAGTTTAATAATTTCAATTCAACTCAATTACGGTCTGATTGATGATATGAAAAATTCAACTTAAATCGATGTACTTTCTCTTGAATCGAACTAAAAGATAAGCCAATGTATAATTTATAAGGGTGTTTGTTGTGGTTCTACAATTCCTGTTCCTGTTCCTGTCTGCTTTTTGGACTATTGATGTGGGTCCACACATGATCTATATTTTTTGATGCTTGCGGTCTAAGATTAATATACAAAGTATATATATTTATTATTAGATCAGGGACGTGATTATGTAATATAAATAACTAATGTATTCATCATTTCATTCTTCGAGGCTTTGAGCGACTTTAGATGCTTCAACTTATTAGAATATTAATTTGTAGCATTTGCCAACTATCTGTCAGCGAGTGAAATTTTGTGCAGTTGGCCAGCAAAACAAATCAAAAGGCAAACAAAGCAAGCGACTTGGACAGAGTAATAAATTTATTTCAAAAATCCCTGGTACACGAAGAGAAAAAATGCGAAATGGTGTTGAAATTATGAAAAATGAGATGGATTAAGATACGACGCCGCCTCTCCCATTTTTATGTTTGCAGGTCCATTTGCAGAGGCGAACACATATAACAGCAACAACAACAATAACAAGAGCAAAGAGAGCAGCAACAGTTACAACAATGTTGATTTGAACGGATTCAGTGGTGATGTCCTGGCGTCGTTATCGTCCTCTGTGGCCGCAATGTTGCCACAAGCGGAAGCCACGAATAACACTTTGAAGAGCTTAGCATTCCTAGCCAGCGATGATAATTCTTTTGCCTACTCTCTGAAGCCGGATGGCTATGCGGAAACGGAGCTGGCACATTCCTTGCCAATATTTGACTTTGGCATGCCGCGCAACATTACAGGACGAACAGGACACACGGAGGCCATAATTAAGTGCAGAGTGGATATGTTGCTTGATAAGTCTGTAAGTCAATCTAATGAGAACTTAACTTTAAAATGTTGCTATTTTAGACTCAATTTCAATATGCATTAAATACTTTTAGATTGATGCTGACTAAATTAAATACAACGCGTTTTATATTTTTAATATTTTGCAACAGAAATAAACTATAAAGTTCCCCATTTTTTTCAGCTGCAGTATTAATAATCCATGAGTATTTTTAACCATAGGTGTCCTGGATACGCAAACGTGATCTTCACATACTGACAGTCGGAACAGCCACGTATACATCCGATAAGCGATTTCAGGCAAGTACTATTAACATATATCATTGTTTAAAAGTGTTAAGACTGATTGCTCAGTCTATGGGCTTAAAGTAAGTTAAGCTAATTTTTGTTTTATTATTTCTGTATTATTATTGATTAATTTTATGGAAATTTTGAGCATATTGATTCAACTAATTTAACAACGAACGCGTTTTAAATTGGGTGATATCCTCCCCTGTATTGTTAAGCAAAAATCTGCAATTCAGATAACATTCAAAATAAATTAGCTTAAATGATAATGAGTATTGCAGGTGACCGAGTCCAAGGATATGCGCGAATGGGCGCTGCACGTGAAATCGCCAAGAGTCAAGGACAGCGGCATCTACGAATGCCAAGTCAATACGGAGCCAAAGATATCCATGGCATTTCAACTTAATATCATTGGTAAGTAACTAGTTTAATATACTTTCATTTACACTGATCCCTCATGCCATAAAGAGTATGTTGTTGAAGGACTCACAAATTGTACTACAACTGGTGTCAAAGAGTTTCGAAACATAATCAATTTAAAAGTAATTCCTAAGGTTATCCAACTCAGAATCAGTAAATAAAATAGAGTATTCCAAGGTCGGACAGCACAATTGAAATTACTTTTGTTGTTAAATGCTGACATTTGATGATGTTAAATTGCTGATTACAGTTTTTAATTCCGTTTACCTGGCAACAGCTCAAAATTATGATTATTTTATTTGTTTATGCTCCCGTCGGTTATAAATTGGCTCGTTACATTATTTTGGTGCAAATGTAGGCAGGCATACATTTTTAATTTCTCATTTTTCATCATAAATAAGTGAAAACGAGCCAAGGAGCAAGGCTCAAAACAAGCACCTTCAATTTGTAGCTGCTGCATTGGAATTTTGGTCGAGAGCAACAATTTATATAAATTCTTCTTAGCTTACATATTGCCTTGGGAATTAATTATCAAGTCAACCCGAGGGACCCAAAAGAGCTAAGCTGCTTGATTGGTTTGGAAATAGAATGAAGGGTTTCATAAATGGCTTAGTAATGGGATGTGCATTTATTATGTGGTAAGAAAAGGTTAAAAAGTAGCAAGAGCTAAGAAGAAAACCCCCATAAAAATGTATTTATCTAATCATAATATTGCTATTCTAATATTATATCTCATTCATATTCTCTTTTGATGCATTTTAAAGACCATATTATTCGAATCAAAACATGCAATTAAATCGAAAGCTTTTTATAGCTATAAAAATATGAACATGTTTTAACTAAATGCGGATTACACCTGCAGGACTTTACCATTTGGTGTCAGCACATTTTTCCATCCAATTATGCAAATAAGTTTGAAATCATGTTTTCTACTCAGATATAAAAAATAACTTAATAAACTTGAATCTTGAATGTGTAATATAACCACAATCTGCAAGATAATAGCTTCAAGTTAAAATATTAAATTCACTATAAAAATTGCTCATTTGGCAACAGAGTATTTTTCAGTCGTATTACGAAAATGTTTTGCTTGCACGACAATCGTTCTTTTAAAATGCCAACTTCCTTTTTTGTGTTTTTCACAAACGAATTTCCGATTACATTTTCTTCGCCACCATATGCATTTTAATTTACGTTAATGAAACAATTGCGAAAGTACTTTCGACGCACTGCCGGATGCTGCAGCAAGTTGCAACTGCAAGTAGCTAACTGCATTCTGCATGCTACATGCTGCATGCTGCATGCTGCATGCTGCATGCTGACTGCTGGACACTGTGGCCTCATTCTTAATGACATTATCAGCATACGCATCGTATGAGTAACTTTAAAGAAGGTTCTGCGAGACGCTTAACTCTTCTCGCCTTGCATTTGATTAATGTGATAATGCAAATTTATGCAACCGACCCTCGGTTTTTTTTGTCAAGAGATTTATGCTGCACATTAATTCAGCTTGGACGTTGGCAATAAGTATCTGGAAAAATTGCAAGTAATGCTGTTCACGGATACATTCTTAAATAATGAAACGAAACAATTTAAAGTGATAATCATATTAACTACACAATCCAAATATTCTGTTCAGATCTAAGCAAATTGACTGGGAATGAATAGGCTAAGGATATTGACAGGATACTGTCGACTAAGAAGCCACCTATCCAAATTGGGTATTTGTAGCAGCGATCAATGTATTTTTTTTCTAACAGAATGTGTCGCCTTATCCAGGAAAAGATGCAGCATCCTAGGGATGTGTGTTATTAGCCTCCTTGCATAGAAGCCCTCAACCCAACAAAGATTCTGACATTCGTGCGGAAGATGGGTTTGATGGAGGAGCCATAAGCTTAGAAGGTCGTACAATAGATCTAATAGGTCGCAGTGCATAATCCGTCGATTTATAACAAGCAAATTTACATTTTTTTAAAGCAGAAATTGCATTTTGAAATCTCTATAATGCTTATTCCTCACATGTAGCTCCTGAAAGCAAAAGTTCGCAAACTATCGCCTTTTAATCATTAAATAAATGGCTAAAGTTATAGCCATTTAATTTATATCTTCTCAAAATTGCATATTCCATGAGAGAGAGAGAGCTTGGAACACTCTGTCATATTCCTGCAAAACCGGATTCCCCCATTTCCAACCCAAAGTAATAGCACCGTTTGAGGCAGCTACAAATTTCATTTAACCCCATCTACTGCTGCACTAGTTCATCTACGTAAATACGTGTCTCTCCTATCTGTTGGTGCAGGACACACTTTTCCGGTTTATTTTCTACTCTGCTTCGATAGGAAAGAGGGTATATTTCCACATTCCATAGGAATCGCCCAGAAATGTATTCTTTCTGCTTTATCCAAAACATTCCATAGGAATCGCCCAGAAATGTATTCTTTCTGCTTTATTCAAAATAATGTCTTAAAATTAACAAAGCTGAATTTAAAATTTTTATTGTAGACCGTGAAACAAATATCAACACCATTTTTACCATCGCTAATTAAAATGTGTTTTTTTGGGGGTCAAAATACGGCCTGCTGACAAATTTTTCTTTTACAGAGTATTTTAAACAGAGTATTGTGCAGTCGCTTAAGGCAAACTTTTAATTATGATTATTTGCACAAGCCAACGCACAATAAATATTATTATTAACCCAGTTTTACCAATACCCACACATATTCAGGATGCCACAAATACGTATGTGGAATGTCTGCGATTTCATTTTGGTCGTTTTGCTTTTACAACTGGTATTTAGAGGAGCTAAAAACATATTTCATTTTGTTATTAAAGTCATGCATACAATTGTGCAAATAGTTTGGAAAGTATTTCATAAAATTAATGTGTATGCAGTATTCTAGTCGCCACAGTAAACACTCATAAAGAATTCACCTTTTTCCGGTAGAAATCTCACCTGATGCCAGGGCCATCATCAGTGGACCGCCCGATCTGCATTTCAAGGCAGGTAGTGCCATTATACTCAGCTGTGTGGTCAGGCAACCTTCGGTTAAGGACATTGGACCCATCTTTTGGTATCGGGGGGAGCAGTTAATCACCCCCTTGGAGGATGACGATAGCGAGGTCGAGATGCCAAAGGATCTACAACAGGGTCAATTGAATCAGTCACTTAACGAAGTCTTGAGCACAGACTTGCAAAAGGAGTTCGTCACCCGTATTGCCATGGAGTCCCAGTTGGGAGACACCCTCAAGTCGCGGTAGTGTATGAAATTGGCATGTCACAAGTATTTGAAGTATTTAACCAATCGTTTTCCAAAAGGCTGCGCATCTCCAATGCCCAAATTACGGACACAGGCATCTACACGTGTCAGCCAACGACTGCGAACAGCGCCAGCGTTGTTGTCCATGTCATAAATGGTAAGTAATTCAGAATAGATGACATCTTAAATGTAAAAAATTATAAAACTAAAATAAATATTAATAATCAGGCCAGCGAAAATGGAAATGCTTTCGGTTTTAATTTTCAAAGCTGTTTCCAAAAGCTCGACTTGGAAAAAAAAACAAAGTCAACTTCCATTTTAATAATGAACTCTGCAATTAAAAAATAGCATCCTTGCGATAATATGATATGGAAAGCGGAATAATAATAACTGCGCTATAAATAAAAAAGAGCTCGAACAAATGATATGCTTATTATCTGCTCTGCCTGGATTTATCTGCCAGTCGGAGATCATAAAAAGTAGAGGCATAAAATAGGCTCTCGAATAACTTAAGCGAATCAAGTGTGTTTCGCTTTCTTTTTAAGTTTTGTAAACAAGTCAGCTTTTTGGCATTTCACTTTGCATATTTCAAGCATAAATTTGAAGGAATTGCGAGATTAAGTTGTGGAAACTACACTGGTCATCGTAAACTTGACGCGTTCCAAGTCCTTTCTGGTTTTATGGCACACACTTTAGGCAAATTGAAGTGCGTTAATTTGATGGCATATCAAGTGTTAAATTAAATGCCTGACACCCAAGCAGTTAAATTTAACCAAAATTGTATTGTACAAAAAGTAAAAGCAAATCAATTTAAGGATTTTACAATTTAAACCGTCATACAAAGCACCATAATGTGGGTGGTAGTATTCACACACAATAATAAATATGATCATATGTCAGAAGAAACTGGTAAAAAAAAAACAGTTAATCATAGTCGTATTTCTCAACGAGGCACATGTGGCATTCAGAATCACATATGTGAATGGGACAGGCATAAGGAAATGAGTACGACACTGCCAAATCCCTATGCCTAAATACAGATAATAAATCAAAAACAGTTCAACTTTAAATAGGATGAGAAGAACGAACTAGATATAACCGACAACATTATACTCTTATCGGTATATATATTATGTTTGTAGTCTACATTAATAATAATGATAAAAATTACTTGTACATAAGCAAAAATTATAATACTGATTTAACTGATTAATTTAAACTGTTTCCGCATTTGCTGTATATTTAAACAAAATTATGGGATAAAGCACAAAAAATCTAAGGTGTTTTATATTTTTCTTCTATATTTTTATAAACAGACGTATGAGTTATTTATATATTAAAGAAAGCGTGGCTATCTCCATGGGCAGCAGAAAAACAAAGGAAATAATCTCAAAATTCTTCTTTGTCGCACAGAAAATTGCCACGGCTGTCCTTAATTTCAATATAAAGACTTACATTCGGTGGGGACTCACTAAGATGCCATTTGTTTTCTGCCCTTTGCAGATGAAAACCCCGCGGCGATGCAAAAGAGCGGAGCAACATCTTGTTTCCGCATGGATCCACATCAGCTCCTTGTTCGAATAGTCTATTCTCTGCTGGCAATACCTTCGACCAAGTACTGGCTTCCTAATGGCAGAAGCTCCAACTAAGAAAATACTTTGTCGTCCCAGCAGCATCAGCAACTTCGCATCGAAAGATGACAAACTTAATTATAAGCATTTGTTGTACTCTGATTTTTTCCTAGCTACTTGTAATGTTTTTAAAAATGGCTCAAGGAAAGCAAAAGCTTTTTGTTTCTGTGTTCCTCTTTATATTTATATTTCATTGTGTACTAATAAGAATGAGAAGTGCACTGTTTGAAGTAATTTTAGAACATTCCAAAGTTGGTTAAAGAGCAGACAGAAACTGTGGCGATGATGAGGATTCAGCGACAAAAAATTCAACTCATAAAGTTTATGAGATATTCAGAAGTGGATGTCGACAGTCCGTCTTAAAAGTTTGCACACGTGACAAAGACTACAAATTGTAATATAGTATTTTCAACAGAAAACGAAAATTGGGAAAGTATAATTGATTTGACATCTAACATTATTTTGTTACTACATCCAATAAATATATATGTCATTTAACTACATAATTTGGTAAAGAAAATAAAAAGTAGTCTATAATATAAATTTTAATTGTAGCCATGAATTTAATACTTGTAAGAAGATGAACAGATTTTAAAGAATATATGCATGTAGGTATGTATGTGATGGTAAAAATAAAGTAATTTTTTAATAAATAAAGTAATAAAGCAAAAAAAAAAAACAAAAACGTGGACAGAAAATATGTATCGGATATTGTAGAAGTGGATAAAGGTATAAAAAACGAGTAAATACAAATTGCTGTGTACATCAATTCTGTTACTTCCCAAATATTTATGATTGTGCTTGTACTCTTGTGAATTTCATTTTATATCATATCATATTACATCTTGCCTACAAAAAATAAATAAATCATTACATTTGTCAACATTCTATTGAAATAAATTACAATTGCAGAACACAGAAAAATGAGCATGAAAGTCGCATGTTGCAGCACTTGTTGCACGTGTGCTGTGTCTTTTCGATACTAGAAGGCAGAAGGCGCACAAAAGGGACACCAAGGACAACAAGGACAACAATCCTCATATCAATCATACGCCTGGCAAGCTTACAAAAACGTCTTCAGCAGCGTGATATATGAGCCGGTTGTGCTAAGTATCTGAAAGTGATACAAAAGCAAAACACATTAAAAATAAATAAAAGAGTCAACATTTTCAGCATTCATAATCATAATATAGGCATACCGAACTGAAAACCGACAGCGATGGTGTAAAAAACGGCACCTCAATTGTCTTTGCCCGCTGGGAGCGGCGCAGAATCATTAAAATCATTTTCCTAGTCCTAGTATCGCATTTGTACCACTCAATGTCGTAGGCTGTGGCAGCCACATCCAAGCTCTGTGGATGGGGAGGTTGTCAAGTGGTGAGTGTACAACATCTGCCAGCATCTTTGTTGTGTAATTAAAATTTTAGCACAAGTGCAATTTGTGTCTGTCACATTAATTCATACGGATTGAAATTGATATTACCGAAATGATAGCACAACATAACAAAACAACAAGAAAAACACAAAACCAAGCCCAAAATGAAAACTAACACTTTCGCTGACATGATTGCCACCGTAGCAGTAGAGGAATAGCTGCGTCAGGGCGGCAGCTATGTAGCAAATGTAGGTTAAGCCGCTCAGCGATGAGAAATTCTGTCCATGGTGGAATCCATTGCAGTTGGTCCAGTTTTAATAGTACGTTGACAAGTCGCACGCTGCACGTTGCACGTTGTATGTTGTATGTTGTATGTTCGGGGGGAAAGGAGAGTGTGATAAGAGCTGTCATTAATTGGATTGAAATGGCTGCTAACAAAATAATGAGTTTTTATCCTCTAATTACAGCATTTTAGTTGCTTACAATTAATTTACCCTAAGCATAATTAAAAAATGCGAAAATAAATCAATTCAATCTCTCAAATAAAGCCTTATAAATATCGGCTTCCTTTCCGAAATACATATTGTCCTCGATATTGACGGCTTACCAACATTATGTCCAAAATGGTCAAGCAGAGGACAAAAGCTGCTGAAATGAAATGAATTAGAATAATAACGGTACTCTGGCGCGTCAGATCCGAGCACAAATCAAAAATCGCGTTGTGGCGGTCAGTAATATGACCAAGCTTAATCCTTATTCCAGCACTCATCGAGGGCGTTAAATAATCGACTGTATGGAAAAATCAAATGTTTACAGCTGGCATTGATGATGAGGTGGTCGTTATACCTCCATCCAGATCAGCGAAAGCGGAACGAATATCATGTTGCACAACTCGAAGTACGACGCTGATGTACATGCAGCTACACAGAAAGAAACCATCCACAAAACTGAAGATGCACATGGTCAAGTAGGAGGCAAAAGTCAACATTAAATAGGTTAGTGGAAACCATTGATGCTCTGTTGCAAAATCGGGCAGTCTACAAAAAGTAAATGTTACCTGCTCATTAAATAATCAAATTTAGAATCGTATACTTAAGCATTTAAAATATGTCAATTCCAAATTTATTTTTCTTGCTTTGCAGATCCCTTATTAAAACTTTTCGCTACAGTTTTAACATAGGCGTTTGAATTAATAACCGATAAATAATTATATTTATTTAAAAATATTGAAAATTAATTTGAGCTTGAAAAAATATAAACAAACACAATTGGTATATTTATCTTAAAGCATCGACTGATCAATCAATCACACGATATCAAAGTATCTTTTAAACAAATATTCTTACTTGATAATAAAGGGCAGCTGCATTTGAATTGGTTGATCGCGGGACCATCGATAAATACCCATGTTCAGGGGTTGCACAACGAAGGCTGTGCTGGTTGCTGATCCAGCTGAAACCAGCAATAAGCTGAATCGATTTGCAGTCGTCGAGACATCAACGAGAATTCTTTGAGCTTCATCTTCTTGGTTGGCACACAACATTTTCCGTAGTCTCTATAAAAATTCGAACCACTGACGATGGTATATAAAGAATATGCTCAATTTGACCACACAGACGGCTTTTGTGGTGCCGGGACAGAATCCCTCGAATGCCTTAACTAAGTTATCCAGATTGAGAATTCCATAGAGTGTCTCGCCTCATGAACAAATTAGCATCAACATCAAAGTAAACGCACAGATCAAATTGATGACCAAGGTGCGTTTCTCCTGGGGCCAAATGCCCGCAAACATTTCATCTTTCCGTGGAATCATATAGAAGCTTTTCACAATAGGTGGTTCAGCGCTGCTAATCATTATTCAAAGTTGATATTTATTTACAACGAATACGCTTAAATTACACGTAGTCTGTGCTGCAAGCAGTGTTTAAGCCAAAAGTTGACAAATGTCAGCTTGCCTTGCCTTTTATATTCTTGGTGCTAATTGGAATATATTAAAGTCCACCTAAAGCCACGCTGGAAACTACACTTGTAAAAAATATAACCTATAAAAAATATGCCACTATTATATAAATATTATATTATAAAAATATATATATTTTGTACAAATTAATTAATTAAAATAAAATACTTGTGAATATGTGTTATTTTTTGAGTGTATGCAAGATACTCTTCATAGTACTTTACTAAAAGTTGGTTTGCTTACATTTGTGTTTGCACTTGTAAAGTTTTTTTTTTTTTTTTAATAAAATCACGCCCTCTTTTCAGTTGTGTGTCATCTTATTTTCATTACAACAGTTCCCGCAACTAATTATGGTCATCAATTTAATTTGTTTTGACAAAGGGCATACACGTTTTAGTTACAACGCAAAGTTTTTATTCAATTGTTCACAAATAGATTTAAAAGCCATAACATTTATTTTTTTTAACCTTTTCCTACTCACTTTTTTGTGGCTCTTTATATTTTCTCGTGTGGCGTTTGCATTGATGTTTATTTTTTGTTGTTCATTCAATGTAAAATTACAGTTAACAAATACAATTCACGTATAATAAAGAAGCTGTTCTCTAACCAATTTCAATTAGACTTCACACAAATCCTTAAATCTGATTTACTGACTCGTTTCCTATTAGAGTGCAGAATGCTGTCTGTCGCATGTGAGGCATTTGGAGGCCCAATTCCATAATGACCAAATGGTGCCGTCTCCGCATAGACATAATTAAGCGTTTGCACAACTACTGCCACATAAGCTCCTGTCAAGTGTCCCATTTACCCGACTCTCCATCCCTCACTCTCTCTTTCTAGCTGCCACAGCCCTATTACTTTGGGAATGTCATTAAATTAATCCACAGACTGCAGGCGTAAAGTGACCATTAAGTATTGCTTAGAATGATTCAGAAAAGCTTAGCTCAAAATAACATCTCTTAGATAAATATTTTAAATAAATAGAAGTTTATTTTATATTATGTTTATACTCTGCACAATGGATAAAATGGGAATATGGATTTGTGCAAATGTATGTAACATGTATATATTCTGGGAAAGGATCAACAGTCAAGACTGTTTAGGCCATGCCCATCTGTCCGGCCGTGTATAAACATGCAAATCTCAGACACATTAAGAGTTAGAAACTGCAGATTACTCATATATTTATTTAATATCCATATAACTAATTCAGTCGTCACAGAAAAAATACAAGTAGTAAAAATAAGTAAAGTTAAACAAAATTAATAATAGATTTTTGAAGTATAAATAGAGGTCTCTGAACTTTTACCCTCATAAAGTTAATTATAATAATTGCAACTCAAAATAATTCAAGCAAAGAATAATACAAAATACAAATTTCAGATAAGTGAAAAGATCTAATGGGTAGGTCTAGAGGGGAAAATTAATATTAATTTTGCTAATTAGCATTCGTAGCGTATCAATAGAATTAATCATTTTAACTACAAACATAACACCTAGCAAATCGGGACTTATTATTGATCTACTATTCTGATCTTGATATATAAATATATTTATATATATATATATATATATATATATATATATATATATATATGTACATAGAGTTCTAGCTTATGAATTTATTTTCTGCTTAAATGGAAATTGATCAATATAAATAAAATATAGGGATTTACACCTGGGTACAGGGTATCTCTCATTCGAGCTGGAATATAGCAATTTTTTTAATATGGGTTTGTCAGTGTTTCGTTGACACAATGATTTTATCGGCTACTCGAGGGTCAGAGCCGCTTTTCTCCACATAGCAGCTGCCCTGACGTCAACAGCTGAATTGCCCCGGACAGCCCATTCTGTGTCAGATCTAGTTGCATTGTTGCACTTTGCCCAGTTTCCCAGTTGACCAGCTGTCCAGTAATCCAGTTTTCTAGCTTTTGGCTGCCCTTTGGACCTGGCATTCATCAACTGAAATAGACACTTCGTCTACGAGAATGATGACGACGACCAATTTGTCTTGATTATTTCGAACATTTCTTTGTAGCTGTGTGAGTGCCAATTGCATTTTGAGCATTTTCAATTCGATGTGGCCCAAGTTGTGTTTGTCTCTGTCTTGTCTTTATTTGGAACTGCTATAATTTCCTACTGATTCTCTCATCCCAGCCATAAATTGCTACTTGCATCCATCCATTCACATTTTGGTTGAGTTATGCGACAATCAATTTCAGTCACAGCATCTGCTATTTATTGCAGCTTGCTTGTTTATTTAGCTATTTAACAAATCGTTATATAACCCGCAGATAACCGAGCCATTCTCTCTGCGAGTGTGTGTATGTATGTGTGTGTTTGTGAGAATATGTTCAACAGGATACCAGATATAGTTGTGGGCAACAGCGCGTATGATTAACACGAAATTTCAACGTATTCAATGTGCATAATTGTTGAACGCTTTTCCTATGGTTTTGAATATTTATGATTATTTTGTAATTTACAATTGGTCCTGCAGATTCTGCTAAGGATGCGTAAAGAAGGTTGTTCAGTTTGCTCAATGTATTTTTATTTATTTACAAAATTTGTTAAGAAGTACTATAACCCAGGCCGCGGAATTATTGTAAAATGAGGCATGTTTTCTAACTTTAATTAACTAAACGAAATATAACTCTTAGTTTCATATAAAATAAATATGTGTGCCATTAAATTAAAAGTTGTGTTGAAGACCGTCTATCTAATATTCACCCGCTTATGAAATATGACATTTTTATGCAACAACGCCTGCTGCGCTAGTGTTTTTTTTTTTTTTTTTTTTTTTTTTTTGAACATTTAGGTTGGGGCTGCAACAACTACTAAAACCACCCACGTGAAAGTTATCACTTGGCATTAAATGCGCAAAACGAAGCGTGCACCCGGATATCCATGAATCCGCACACATCCGAGCATAAACAGACGCACTCACACTCACACACACACACCAACACACACAAACACTCATGTGCGACAATAAAATGCAGTTGGAAACTCGTGCAGAGAAACTGCAGATATTTGTCCTGTTTCCTGCTCATATGCCCCTTGCCCCCGCAAACTACTCAGCAGCATACCTATTCAAAAATTGTACACTTGCCAAAAAAAAAAAATGAACAATTTTGTAATTAAATGAAGTGGATAAATTGAGAACACTTGGCAAAGATATACTAATGTGAAATTAGAGGTTGCTTTCGAAATCCAAGCACTAGAATTTCTTAGCTGATAATTAGAACTGAACTTTTCTCTGAGTGTATAGTAGCCGAGGGAGGTCGACGGATTTCATAAACAAACAACGCAAGGAGAAAAACAAGCGCGGCAATGTGTTGCACATTTGAAAGCAAAGTTGGGCAAATGTGTGAAAATTCTGCGGCACACATTTCCACAAACATGAACAGCAACGTGAAGGAAGCCAACTGGAGCAACAGCAGCAAAAGTAGCAAAACCTGCAGGACGCGTGAAAACGCAATTGAAAAATGCCACAGTTTTACATAAATCAGCAGAAAATCGCCACAATGGTGTACAAACATTCAACACACAACGCACAACAAACGGGTAAACATGGCGTAAGGGCCACCAACGAGTTCTGGAGGCAAATATAATTTACTGTTAGTACAATTGGCGATGAAGTAACGCACAAGGGGTCCCCCTTGGAGCAGCTGCCACAAGAGTGTGCAGCATCATCATAAAACGGAAACTGCTGTTGCCAAATTGTCAGGCATCGTCAAGGCGCAATTGCATTAACCCTACACTTATTGCAACAAGACAACAGGACTCTGCTGGACATCGCTGATGCTGCTCCATTATGATAGTCTGCTAGTTGATGATGATGACATGGTGGAGACTTTGGTAGTTGACAGAAATCGGATTTGTTTTAGTTAAGCACTGTTTAGTTGAAGCTTTACTCAGAATAAAATATTAAATAAAAGCAGCCTTTAATTTTTTTTAAAGCTCATAAAATAGATTTTAAGTTAAATTACACAATTATTTATTATTATTATTTTATTTCTGTTCTGATTTTCTGCGTTCCTGAATTAAAATCGACTCTTTAGTTTTTAAGCTCAAAAGGCTTTTCAATTTTTTTAGCTGCTCACTTTTGCGCCATATTTCAATGCACTGCTGACCCATTCTCTGATCATATTGTGAGGACTTCAGGGAAATAGCATGTAATTTTTGCTGACACTCAGTTAGATTGGCTTCCTCTTGTGAAATTTGTCGTAGATCCTTTTCCACTGAATCAGTGTTCAGATTATTTAGCTTTGCGGAGTCTAACTTTTGCTTTGGTGTAACATCAAATAAGTCATCACGTAGATCACTTTGAGTATCGCGCCATATCTTGTATTCCTCGCAATAATAATTGAAATCCTTAAACAAGCATTCGTCTTCTGGCGGTGCAAAGTCCAAAAGAAAATCAAATATCCGACTCACACAACGAAAAGATAGACTAGGTATTCTTAAGACTGATTTGCTTACTTTATATGGATATTTCAGCAGTTGCAGCGCGCAAATCGTCTGCTCGATGTAATTATCCTTGTTCAACTTAAGCTGAATACCAGGGAACGATAGCAAATGATTTGTAATGACCACAAAATCATCCACATTCATTGTATGCACGCCTCGCTTTAAGATCACACGAAAGGCAGGTACTTGTTTGAGGTAGTTCAGAATGCGTTCTTCAGCGCTGCGCATAGTGTTCTTGTCGAAATCTAATTTGCGCCTTGGCATAGAAGCCGATGCTGGAGTCGAGGGAATTCTCGATGTGGAAGGAACTGAGCGAATGTTTGTTTTATTGGCACAGTGCAAAGGGGACTTAAGCATTTCCTCTGTTCTTCGCGGCTCGCCGCGAAAGTTCTTCGACATTGATTCCAATAAATCAAATGTTATTGTTGTTGGTGGTCTTAGTTGATTTCTGTTGGATGGGGAAGGCGCCTTATTTTTTATTTGGAGTTGCGACTGACGCAGTTCATCCATGTTGCGAAGTTCTGTGGGGGATCTACACAGTGATCTTGCAATTAGTTTTAGCTGTAATTTAATACAAAGAACAGATATGCATACCTTAAAAATTTGTGACCTCTTACAACATCATAACTTTGACTTCCTGACGTCCGAAGGCTTTCCAACTTGTGTATATTTGTATCCATTTGATTGTGTGGCGGTGGACGCACTAAATTTGCTATCGACTTTGAAGCATGTGTAGAGAACATTTTGGATGCAGATGATGTGACACAGTGCAGTGGGGACTTAAGCATTTCCTCTATTCTTCGAGGCTCGCCGCGACTGTTTTTCGACAGTGATTCATATAAATTGAAGTCTTTGGCAGTTGTTATTGATGGTGGCGGCATTGCCTGTCTTTGCTGATTTTGGTTGAATGTGGAAATCCGGTTTATTTGCAATTTCACTTTCTCATTGCTGCGAGATTCTGTGGTTGATTTTGCAATTAACTTCTCCTGAAATCCGACTGATTTACCAGATTGAATTACTGGCTGCAGAAGGTTCTCAATTTTGTGTATATTTTGTTTGTTGAAATCTATCATTTCGTCTTTGCGTGGCTGTATTCCCTGCGCGTTATTCGACATTGATTCTATTATTGATGATCTCAATTGTTTTTTAATGCACAGGGAGACCTTTTGAAAATTTGAATTGCAATTAAATTCAGTTGTTAGCAGATATACAAATTTCATACCGGTAAAATGTAAAATATCTGCTGACATATTTCACTTAATAGAAACATATGCTTGACAAATGCAGCTTTGTTTACTCGGCACAAAAGGCTAAGGGGTTGCCACTTCGTCAAAACTGGATCCTTTATATTCGTTGTTTTTTATGGTGCGATTGGATCTTTTTTTAATGATTAATTTGTTACGGTTTGGATAAGCACAAGACATTCTACTCAGTTATTTCTAAAAAATATATTATTTATATTTAATGCGTTTGACAAGTGGCAGCCACAGTCATTATGTAAAATACGTACTCGATAATATTTGCCTTAAGGATCGATTCTTTGTAATTGATCGTTAAGTAGTTATCGATCATAAAATTATAAGTGTATTTCAAAATTGGAAATAAAATACAACAAAAATTTAAATTTCATATAAAACAAAATTATAAGCAATTTGTTTAATGTAATTTTATATAACAATAGGTTTTCTGGTTACTTGACAAAGTGCTTTAGTAGGGAGAAGTTCAAATATTTTAATTTGTTCTCATTATTAAAAGGAATTGGGAATTTAGAGTATAGTATTATTATTTTACCATGAACTTGGCCTTACCTCTCTGAAAGTTATATAATCACTGACCATGCAAAAGCTAGAAGTATGAACAATATCGATTTGTAGAAACTTGAATGCACATTTAAGTTGAATATTTTTGCAACAGTGGCCGGTAGTCTATTTCGCATATCACTAAATAATTTTGCATTTATTTTATATAATACAGTACACGTTGCATTAAACTAATTTAATATATAATTGTGTATATATATAATCATACAATTTATAAACCTTATACGCCTCACCTACACAATTTTCGATTGCATAACTACACACACATTCAACATTATATGTAGTAGTTCTCAGATTGCCTTTAGTTTGCATACATACCCAAGTTACGGCCCAATTTGTTTGCTCTATATATTTTTAACAGTAATTATTGCTATTTTAATGATAAGTTATTGATTTAAGTGTCTTGTTTCAATTGATTTGCCATATTTTGTATAAATTGTTTAACTTTAGCGGTGTTAGAGTTATTATGATATTTTGTTAAATTTGTTTTTCGTGTGTACATATGTGCTAAACAATTGCTTAACAGATTAAAACATTTATTTACGCATTGCATTCACAGTTGCACTTTAGAATTTCAACTTATGGTGAAGATGGTTGTTTGATTTATGAGAAAGGTATTAATTTGAATTATTTACAACTTCGTATAAAACTATAAAATAACATAAAACTTGACATTTATCCTTCATTATTTATTGCTTACGTTGTTTCGTTATTTTTGTTTTGTTTCTGTTTGTCAATATTTAAATTGGTTTATTTGTGGACCGTTTGAGTGACTAACAATTTAAAATTTCGATTATTTAAAAACACTACGCAAAGCGTTTACAGCGCGGTTCTTGTGTGTTAGTGCGATGGTGTTCTTATCTTTATTATTGATGACTGAATAGAGCATATGACCGAAATTGATGAATGAAGTATTGAAAAGATTGAGCCAAACATGCATAAAAACAATTGTATATTTTTGGGTAAGATTGTTATGCGAACGTAGGAATATAGGATGCGTCCCGCACAAGCAAGGGTAACCTGAACATATAGTGTCTACACAATAGTTTTACGTGATACATACGTTTATGTAATAAGTATGTAATGTACGTAGATGTATGTAGGCTATGTAATAATAACAGTAACTATCAACGTAACGGACGACAACGGGACGTTCAATTGGAATTAAACATTAATCAACAAACTGACCACAAATCGACTACCACTCATTCCTGGCAGAAGCCCTCAGTCTCCTCAATGGCAAAGGTCAATTTCTCCACCAGCTGATCGTAGCTCTTATACGGCGGCAAGTCCAAGCGATTAAAGCACGTATGAGAGCGTGGAAGCCACGTCTCCTTGCCAACCTTCTCGATGCAGAAACGCTGCGGCCCATTGGAGCCCATCAGCTCAGCAAAGCCACCGACCGGCACGCGACAAGTTCCTGTCACAAACTGCAGCAAACGAGCCCGCTTCTCATTGTCCGTTTCGCGCACAAACTGCAAGAAATAAGTTCGTGGTAAAGTAATAAAGAGTAAAGTAAAATTATTATATCTCACCTGCCAGAACCAGACGACCTGCTTGGAGTTGCGATTGTAGTGCCTATATATTGTGTTGCGCTGCCAGTCTTCGACATCCACATCCTGCATGCCGCACAGGATCAACTCCAGCTCGCGCTCGTCAAAGTATTTGAGCCACTCCAGAGGCACAACTTCGTTGAAGCCTTCGAGGAACGTCTTCGTTTGTTGCTCAATACCGCTGAAGAATTAATATATATGTTAAACTATGAAAGTCCCTTGATTGTATAAATAAAATTACCGAGTCATGCGCCATTCGGTCATTAGTGTAATATATTCCTCCTTATTCTCCTCAATGACGCGCTCCTTCTCGCCATTCTCCTTTAGCTCATGGTGTATTATCTGGCCAAGCACTTCGAAGTCGACACTGAACCACAGTTCGAGGCCGCACTCGTCAATGTTATTGTCACGCACCCAGATAAGCGAGTTGTAGAACTCGGGATCAATCGTCTCAATGTCCTTAATGGTCAGTTTCTTGTTCAGCATGCGCTTGTAGAAGGGCATGGTGAAGCCACTGTATATAAAGCGACCATGATATAGTGCCATGGCAATAAATCGTCCAATGAACTTGAAGTACTGCAAATGGTCCGGATTCACATACGATGCGGGATTAATTTGCAGGCTATAATTGTTCTTGTTCGCGTACTCGAACAGACAGTACATCGGATTGAGAACCTCGTGCGACAACAAGAAGAACCACTCACGCGAGACGCCGCCGTAGTCGAGACCCTCCTCCCCACGGAAGATTATGTACAGGCGACGACGCAGCTCGTAGGCGGGCAGGCGCATGATCTGGTGATACGAGTCCTCGAATAGGGTCTGCCTTGTGACAGTGATCTTGATATGCGAGGGCAGCGCATTGCTCTGGCACAGGTAGCGGAATTGGGACAGTTTCCAGCGGAAGCTGCGCTCGTAGGCGCGCGGCACACCATAAACACCCTTGGCACCCTTGGGCGCACCAGGGCGCGGATCTTCGAACGTTGTGCGACGCGTATTGTGATCGACGAAGAAGCGTTCGCCGGCGGCCGTATATCGTATTTCCCAGCCCGCCGGCAGCGGACCTTCATTTATAAGGCTCACCTCCTGACCCTGGGTGCGCGGATCTTCCCATTGGGTGGTGCGATTCTTGTGGTTCACAAAGTAAACACGATTGTCCGATTGCACCTTCTTCTCCCAGCCATCGGGTAGGACGCCGAGCGCATCCTCGTCGTCCTGCGTCACGGGTGCCGTCACAGCCGTCGGCTGTTGCTGCTGCTGTGAATATAGGAACCGCTGGTTGCCCTGGGCAACTACATGAGCGCGCTGGCCCTGCCAGTGCTGGAAGTGCATCAGGCGCTCGCTGTTTGGCCGCTGCCAGGTGGTTTTTCGCGTATTGTGGTCCACATAGTAGACGCGACCGCGTACATCCTTTCGAATCTCCCAGCCGGGAGGCAGAGGCGTCGGCTTCTCCCAGTAGGTGGAGCGTGTGTTATGATCGACGTAATAGCGCCGCCCATACTGATCCAATCGTATCTCCCAACCAGCCGGCAGGAGCTCATCCTCCGCCTGCTGGGTCTGCAACTGCTGATCTGTTCCATTGACTACGGGTATTCCGGCGCCACAGCCGGGCTGCTCCAACGATCCACCCGCTGCTATGTAGGCTGCCTGGGCTCCATTCTCCATCGGTGCATTCGCGTACAGTTGCACCTGGCTAACGGGACGATGCTGCACTTGCACCGGTGCCAGTGGCTGCTGTGGATATGATGCGGTTTGCGGAACAGCGGCTGCACTGCCATTGACATGGCGCAGCGGCTGCTGGGGCTGTGCCACCTGTTGCTGTTGCTCCCAAACGGGCGGAACGGCCGAGCGTCGTTGTTCCGAAGGTAGGCCATTGGGCAAGGGAGAGCGGGTGACCGCCTGCGGCTCCGCATTGTTGGAGTGGAGACGCATCCGCGCACGCACTCCTCCATAGATCATACAACTCCGGCCCGAGGTGGCAGCATCGCTCACAACTGGATTGACTGCCTGAACAGCAGCGCCACCATTCTGCTGCAGCTGAACCACCTTGCTCATGTCCAGCTTAAGGCCATTGAGAATAGCAACCAGCTCGCCGCTTTTGGTTTGCCGATTGTCCGATTTGGAGGTGACAAACAGATCGATGGTCAGTTCAAGGAACTCGCATTGCCCGTTATAATGATGCAGTATGTGCGACAGATGAATGATACGCTCCCCGAGCATCGCATCCTTGCGAAAACTGGAATGGTCCAGCACCTTAAAGTGCAGCGCCGAATTGGGCGTAATCTAAACACAATTGGAAATTTATTTATATATAAGTTGAAGAATGTTTAAATACCACTTACTAGCACTGTGAACTCCTCGTTCCATTTCGGCAGATAGCTGTTCTTCACCAAGTCCGTTTTGCGCTTGCTCTTGCTGTCCACCAAAAGCTCCACGTAGGGATTTGGTTTGAGGAAGCCATTATTACGCAGCGAGGCCTCCTCAACTGTAAAATAATTTCAATGAAAACCTCTCTTAAAATTCAAAAAACCAAAGCAATACTCACTTGTCACGCTCAATTGATAGTAACCCTGATTACTATTCCCACTGCTGATGGTTCCACCACTTGGAGTACTACACGAAGAGGAACCGCTGGCCGTTATTGCTCCTGCTCCTGTTGCTACTGCGCCTGCTGATGCTGTGACGCCAGATGCTCCGGCTTGATTTGGATTATTGTCGTCGAGACCACCGTTGACAGCACGAGAAGCTGCACCTGCTGCCTGACTATTACCATCAGCCATTTAATAGCTGCTCCTAGCTGCTAGCTAGTTAGTTCACGCCTAGTATTCTTGCCCGACGTTGGGGCTATGTATAAATAAAGAGCGAGAGAAAAAAAGAGAGCAGCGATTAATTGTTAATTATTTACTTCACAAAAGTTAACTGAACAAAGAGATTGCCACAGCAGTCGTGATAAGATTGCCAGCTCAACGATCCACACCAAGCAAAGGAAGTTAATGGCAACATATATATATATAATAAATGATTGCGAACGTTCTTTCTCTCTCCGAGAGAGAACTGTTTGTAAAAAAAAAACACTTCATTTTACCTGAAAACCTTAAGTCATGCATGTATATATTATATATTTATTATGTGGTACAATTATAGCACGACTTTAAAAATGCTGATAGCCAGTTGATATAAATAAGCGTGACGCTAAAGAACGATTCATGCTATTCTCTACAAATAAAATAACATAAAAAGAGTTTTTAAAAAATTTTATTCAATATTAGGTGAAAAACACTTTCAAATCATCATCTAATCAAACTCTTTCCTAAAGCACTTGAAATGGAAATATAGGACATATTAATCGGGTCTGGCCTTCGCCAAGGTCTTATCAAAACCGTATATAGTAACCATTTTAATATAGTTTTTTTTTTTAAAGCGGTATCGATTTGTTTTGTCGTTGTTCATAATGGGTGCCATTCTTTAAGACTCACGTCGGCTAGACAATGTTGTCGAAAACTTTATTTAATGGTCGCTTGGAAATTTAAATAAAAGGGTATATTTTAAATCAAACCGAATTGGAATAAAATAACCTCGAATTGGTAATTTTCATCAGAAGTAATTAAAATAGGCAATTTAGGAATTAATTAAATGATATAGTAACTTTTTTTTTTGTTGAGTCATTTTTTTAAGCAATTTCGATTTTGCAAAGCGACCTTCTTTCTATATTGCAAGTACAGGATAATATTATATTAAGTTCTCTAATTTCAAGCTAATGTTTGTTTATTTCTCCCCGACAGCAGTTATCAGTCTTTATATGTAAATATATAATCCTATCGCGTATATATATATATATATATATAGATGCATATGGTATTGCTGAATAATTTGATATCACGCATTTGTAAGCTACCTTACTACAACGACGAACACAACTTCAACTACATGCCTGCCAGAAAAAATATTTATAATCGCCGCAATGAGTCACATACAGAAAGTAAGTCTGGTGTTGTTTTTTTGTGGTACATTTTCTACAGGGTGTACACGAATAGATAGACGCTTAAGAATTTATGAAAATTCGGATGTGTGAACTTAGTGCACTTGGCATTTGTTGTTATTGTTCAATCATTGCCATGGATGCAGTACATATTAATTATAGTTTTTTATTTCAGCAATTTATTCTCACTAGTTAATATTTTATTGTGTAAAAGGGAAATTTATATGTGTATATATGTTCTAAGTACTTGTTAAGTATATAATGATAACGTCGAGACTGGAATAATATGCTGATGCTCTTATCATGCACGTATGTGCCTGTGTCCTATATTTTCATATAGATAAGTACATTTGATGTAATGTCGGAGAAGAAAATTAAAAAATATACACAAGCATACAATACATACAATATATACATACATTGGCAATCAGCGATGCGAAACAACAGCTGCGTCTCTGTGCAGTTCAAATTATATGTGTGTACATATAAAAGGACTTCTATTGCATGCATGCATGTATGCATGTGTATGTAAGCACCTTTACCTATTTATATATATGCAGACGTCAATAAATCAGGCGGTATAAAAATACCTAAAAATGCATTGACACTCACACACACAAGCAGTAACCAGTTGCGGGGTGGGTTGGGGATTCCAAGAGACACCTGAAGAGCAAGCACTTACAGGCAAACATATCGGGCTTATACGTTTGTTCTACACCCGCACACTACCACACGCGCACTCATGTAACGCACACCTACAAAACAATAAGTTGTGTGTGTGTTTGGGTTAGTCTTATACGTTATGCATGGGTATGTGTGCCACTGTTTGTTTGCAATCGAGGCAAAGGTCGCGCGGACAGTGCTGACACTGATTCTTTACTAACGCCCCCACTGACTGCTGCTGGCAAACTATCAAAAAATGCGAAGCACATTCCACATTCCACTGCACAAATGTGCATTTGACTTCTGGGAGTAAATGGGAGGGGGGAGTTATTTAGCGTTACCTGCTTCGCTTACCTCCTGTTCTTGTTTTCCTACAATTTATTCACTTTTGGGCAGTGTGTCTATGTGTGTATGCTTATTTACGGGTTTAACGATAAAAGAATTATCTCGCGATACGTTTAGTATAATTCTTATTACGCGCACGTAGCACTCAAAAAACAAATAATGCTTAGCATTTTGCTTTTATTTGGTAATGTTTAAAAGAAGCTGAATCAATGCATTGGCAAAAAAATTAGTTTTCGTTTCTACGGAGTGTTACCGCGTCCGAAAAAAACAAAAAATACTTACGACTCAATGCAAAACTACTAGAAAATACCAAATTTAAGCCTTACGGTTGTCACTGTTAAAACTTTGCTTAAATCCACTTGCGCTTCTTAAGTTTAGAAAATTCTGACATATTCAATGAAACTACGAAATTATTTTGAATTTTTTAAAATATATTTAGTTTAAGAGTTAGCATAATAAGTTTATTTTCTTGCCAAAAAATTATATATTTTTTTAAATTTAAATAAAAATAAATAGCAACTTACAGTACTAACAGTGCCAACTGAGTACAGATAGTTGTGAAGTATTGAAGTTCCTCGAAATCGATAACCCTCAGAGAGGTGTATCGTATTTCGATAAGATGGCAATCTACGAGCTTAGATTAATTTAAAATCTTCCGTTAGAAATCAATTTGTTATTGAAGCCAATTAAGTCAATGCACACTCGTTGACAACAGTATGTACACTAGTATGAATAAATATTACGTTAACAAGAACTGGCCAATTACCATTGGCGAAAAAAGATAATCTTAAAAATGAAGAATTACGAAATCAGATTTATTTCTTAGTTGTTAACACATGATATGAACATCATTTTTAATTACGATCTTTCAGCCTAATGTAAAAGTGAAATTATTTCCAAATTGCCTTTTCTTAATTCGTCTTCCACAACAAGTTGGTTATTTGCTTAAACAATTAGTACCTTACATTTTGAATGAATATAGAGTTTATTGTTGTTAGCCGCCTTACATTTGATGATGAGAGTGCCAACATGCTTTTTCACGCTTTGCTCTATATTCGGCTCGCATTTTAGAGTACATCGCTCACATTTCTCTGCGCTGCGGCTCAAGCGCTAACGACGTATGCGCAAAGTGAAAATTATTAAAATTTAACGCTGTAAAAATCTTGAATGTGCAACCATTCGTATCGCGCGCTTCGCCTGAAGCGGAAGCTTACCTTCGAGTCGGGTATTGTCAGCTCGCAAGAGATCTTACTTATATATAAGCGGTAGCAAGGATATCAATAATCGAAGTTAATCAGCGATATGCATGGACTTGTCATATATTTGTGTCTCCTCATCAGCATCTTTCACTTTTCGGAAGGTAATGGGATAGTAACTGATCAAATTTGATAAATAACAACTGATAAGAAAACGATCTGCGATGAATTGGAATAGTTTTTAAACCATACAGTTAATAATTAGCTGAAAAAAGTGCATAATTTAATATTAACAACATTGTTTCTTCTTTTATTATGCTGCCTATTAGGAAAACCATGCCCAGAAAAATCACGCCCACACAAGACACGATGCGATACCTTCTACAAATGCCGCGAACTACCTTCCAACTCGCACGTCTGGATACCGACCAAGTGCAATGAGGGGCTTGTCTACGAGCACATTGTGCGCACCTGTGTCTTGCCTGATGAAGATTGGGAGTGCATAACTCCCAGTGAGCTGAGCAGCATTTCGAAGGGTGGCAAGGATTCCGACATAATTATTGTAAGCAACGAAGATGAAGCGACTGTGCAGCTCAACGAGGACAGCGATAACGATGTGCAGATAGTCCAAGATGGGCAGCTGAGCAGTGAAGAGCAGGATGAGCATGTCAATGGCATTTCATTGAATGTTCATCGAGTTGCGTCTCCACTAAATACCAGCGAATTGGAAATCTCCTCATCCGGCAGTCAATTCGATTCCAGTGGCGATGGAGAGCTGGTCGATTTGGAAAGTTTTCCGCTGCGGACAGAGAATCGGGAAGGCGAGGTCAACGTTAGTAATGCAAACAATAAGCATAAAACTCACCCAACTGAAACACCTAATAAGCAACCAGAATCCGCATCCAACATTGATCCCAATCTAACTGCGCATTTGCAGCGCCTGTCCCAGCTGATTGATGGACTGCAGCAGACATATCAGAAAACGGACAAGCCACAGTTGGAAATGCGCCCGGATCAGCTAAATGCCTTTCTAGCCCATTTTGACCTTAAAAATCGTTACGACATGATGAATCCCTCGGGGAACTTCAAGGATATATCAACTACAACAGCTTCAGCTACAACATCAACAACAACAGTACCACCAGCAACGACTCCGATGATGAAGACATCCTCTCTTGCTCCAATGCCTCAGCTGATGGAGAATAAAACGCGCCTGCAGGAGCATTTAACCAGATATCGAATGCAGCCGGAAACGAAACTGTTGCTCTCCAATGCACAGCCTGGCTATGCCAGCTCCCAAATTGTGGTCAATCGCCCCGAGGGATCGGTCACGTTTACTTTACCTCAGTATGGCTCCAGTCACGAGCAGACTCAAACTAAGAATGTGCAAGCACAGAGTCATGAGTTCTCCGAACATGAACCAAAGGTCTCGGAGGAAACATTGAAAACGGTGCTGGAGCTTTCCAAGCAGATGATTGCCGCACAGAGTCTGCCCAAAGTGCTGCCAAGTCCTGGATTTAGTGGTGCCTATTATGCCCAACCCATTCTTCAACCGCTCATCCTCTCGCAGCACAACAACCCCTTTCAACAGTACTTTCCCATGCCGAATTATGAGTCAGCGGAGCCACCGAGGACGCCATATGTGCATCACAAGAAGGCTGGTGGATACCACAAAAAGCAACCGGGTACTACGATCATTCACAACAATGTGATACCCGTTCATCTGTCCAGCACCAGTTCAGGCGAGAAGGAAATCCTCGATGCCTATGGCAACAGTTTGGGTCACTTTCCCCATCTGGATAAACATAATAACAACAACAACGACAACAATAACAATCAGGCTGATAACAACAACTACTACAAAAAGTTTATGGCCGCAATGACAACAGCTCGCCCGATTTCCATAACAACAATGAGCAGCCAATATACTGCACAATATGCAGCTCCATTCTCCGGCGAGATTACCCAAACAACGCCGCGTCCCTTCGATGAACAGCCCTCGCCGGCAACTGTCGCCACTTACTACACGGCCAGTCCCCATCTCAGCGAGAATAATGTGAACCGTGTCTTTAACTCGGAGAGCTATCCTACAGCCAACAGCTTGAATATACCACGTCCTATGAGTGCACAAAATCTATATCCCACTCACATTGACGCTGGTCAAGTGAAAATACGACCCAATTCACAGAAATTCGAGAGCATGGAAGTGGATGCTGAAGACTCGAATAATCCGAGCTATGTCAACATTAATGGAAATAGTAACAATAACAATTTACACAGCTCCCATCTGCTGACCTACAGCAACGCTGGCCAACCAGACAGATTGACCATGAGCCATCAATTAGCACCTGGATCGTATATGGAGCAGAGCTATGCGGCGTCACAGAATGTGGCCAACGAGCAGCAGCTGCAGCAGCAGCAGCAGCAGCATCAGCATCAGCATCAATATCACTTTAAGCCGCCAACATATGTGCCCAAGCCAACACCCAGTATGAGCAGCAGCAGCATCTATAGCGATGCAGCTGGTAATTTGGAGATGAGCATGTTTAGCACCGGCATGAGCAATGTTAACGTCAATAACAATGGTAATGGTATTCACCTTATGTCTGGCAAGTATCCACCAGGACTTGGGCAACTTGTCAACTTTAATGGGAACTTCATCAGCTTGGATGTGTTTCGGAAATCAATCTTGCCACTGATGACACAATCACCGTCGGCCATCTCTGAGCTGAGTAACGTTGAGATAATCACCTGCCAAACCGGCGTACGTCAGCCCAATCAGACGGACTGCACCCGCTATTTTGTGTGTAGCAAGAAGGATGGCAAGGTACTCTCCTACTCCTGTCCACCCTACACGGGCTTTAATAAGCAAACACGCATCTGCGATGCGGTGACCTATGCGCAGTGCGGAAATATGCCCATCTTCAATGGATATACCATTGATGAGAATAGGCGTCTGCAAATGGAGACACTGAAGGTGCTGGCGGAGGCCAAGCGGCGACAGGAGGCGGCACTCAAAACTCAAAACCTTGCGAATCTTCTGCAACAATACGGCAATAAGCCGGAAATGACTGCACCAGCAACAGCGTCCGATATATCTTCGAGTATGGAGCAAAGCATGCTAGACTCGTACATGGTTAGTTTTTCGGAGCCGAGCACCACTGCACGACCACAGATTATGATGCCAACGCCACCGCCAATCAGTAACAGCAGCGGATCCGTCAAAAAGCGAAAATATTACTGCAAGGAGGGAGACAAGATTCCCGACCAGACATCCATCAGCAGTTACTTTGTGTGCTACAAGAACGCACAGGGCAGTATGAAGGGACACAAGATGACCTGCTCCAAGGCACTCATCTTCTGTCCACAAACTCTATTATGCACCTTGGCCAGTAAGTGCACGGGCTAGTCTATCATTCTGAGTCATTATGTGTAGTCGAGTAAGTTATTTATTATAATTTTAACAACTTAAAACAAGTCAAAAAGACGAAGAAATTTAAAAAAAAAATAAAATTTCGTTTTTATATTTATGAGGTGTTTGCAGCGGTTCAATGGGTCAACGTGAAAGTTATGTTGTATTCCCTACCCATCCTAAGAGTATGTTAAAGACCTTCTGTCAAAGTTTCTCTCTCTCTTTCTCCCTCTGATGACACTCCTGGCCCCACATCTTAATACCAGTTCTTAATTGGCGCACAGCCGACCTTCCCATAAAGCACAAAACACTCGCAACTAAATCTGAACTTATGTTCGTATTTGCTTTTTAAAATGTATGCCAGCTCACTTTGTTTTTGGGCACTTGTTATGGTTATAAATTTCACTAGTTTATTGTGCTCATAATGTGCTTTAATCTGCCGCACTTAGTAGGTTATTACTTGTACTTGTGCCTGTGTATTTTTTAAACATATTTCATTTGTACACTATTAAATATCAACTGTACTAAACAATGTTTGACTCATGGATACTTTGAATACCTTATGAATAACACAAATGGAAATTGAATAATATCGTTCAATATTAATTGACAGCTTAAACTCCACTTTCTCCTTCAATTTCAACGATGCGAAAAACATTATCGGCTACTGTGGCATTTGTTTTCTTTCTCGAATTAGTATCTAATAATTGTTTAAATTAATACGCACACAAAACATGAGCACGCGTCTGTCAAAATTTCTACTCTACTTTTATTTGTCAGTTGTCCATTTAATCTGTCACTCACGCATGAGGCTCTTTTGAAGAAATGATGGATACTAAAAATCATTGCAGTAACTTTTTGTAACTCTTCACTTGATTCAAAATGATGATGACTATTGTACTTGCAATGGGCTTATTAACACCAATGAATAGGTTGGCATATGGCAGAACACTGCACAAAATCCTGTTTTGGTTATGGCCCAAAACATGTGAGAAGAAAGTGGTTGGCCACTTATTACACCAGTTTTTAGAATTTTAATTGCCACCAGAAGATTTTATTATTTTTATAGAGCGATAAACCGGTACAAGCCGGTTTCGGAGGTTGGTCAAGGTAATCTATGTAGATATATAAATCAAATATATTTAAATCACGACTAGCATTCTATGTTGCTGCTGAATAATAATATAAATTAGTGTTTAATAACGAAAAGCATATTATATAACTTACTTTGATCTAAGAACTAGAAATAAGACGTTTCAGACATTTTTAATTGTCGATGCTACTCGTATTCAAGATTTCATTTTATTTGATTATTTAGTTGAACTTATTCTTCACATCACACATAAGAGATCATTAAATTCAATAACGATTTGCTTTCTCAACGACTACAAATTAGTTTGTTTTTATTTTTGTACTAATACTAATTATTTGTAATGTATTTATTTGAATTTGTATGTAGCACACCGATTTCAACATGTTAAAACTGGTATTCATTTTGATATATCATTTAGATCTGATTCTACTTAAAAACGCGGCTTTACCATTCAAGCGAAATTTAGTTGAAATGCATAGTAACATTGCTTTTAGTATTATTTCTTTCTTTCTCTCAATAAATTCAATATTTGAATTTACATACTATGATCTACGGAATATGGTTTAAATTATTTGTCTGTTGCTATGGGTCCTCTACACACAATACGACTGGCATTTAAGTATAGTACACAAATCCTGCTTCCATTGGTTTTACAACAAATTAGTTGCTTCATTTTGGTATGTGGCAGATTTAAAAAATGTTTTACGATTAACTTGCATTAGTTTACAATACAATTATCACATTCTTTTTGATGATGATATATGTAGATTCATTTTCAATTCGATTCATTTAAAAACTATTTTTGCATTAGGATCTAATTTAAATATTGCTTTAGGTTTCCTTTCTTTTTCATCTATCGAGCTATTTAACACAGAAGGCATATAAAGCGCGTAAAAAACTAGTTTGCTTTTAAATTGAATCATCACGCAAACATAGTAAAAATCGCACCTAGCAATATGACATATAAAGCGTAGGAACATATATAATTGCAGACTGTAAGCAAAATAACAGGTGAATTCTACTAATTCCACACCTTAGACCATCCCAAAGCCTTCGCTGCCCTCGCTGATGGCCAGGAGCAGCGATTTCTCAAATTGTTCATAGCTCTCATAATCGGGCAGGCATAGTTGATTGAAACTGCAAGAATAATTATAAATTTTAATTCAAGAAAAAATATAAATTGATGTTAAAGGATTTACGTACCATGTGTGGGCCGTTGGTAGGTTTCCAAATGTGGGTGCCGCGGTTATTTGAAACTGTGGATTGAGCTCCTGAAAGCCACCAGGTGGCAGCTGAGAACAGCCTGTGGTGAATTGCAGCAGACGAGCCATTTCCGTCTGACTGAAATTACTGACGCCCGCCCAGAACCAGGCGAGGACACGACGAAACTCTGAGGAATTCCCATTGGCAATGTGATGTGACTTGAAGTCACTGATGGAATACTCGCCAGTGCCACACATCAGTAGCTACAAGAATAAAAAGTAGATAGGAAAATTATAATTTATTGGTATATAAATATAGAAAAATATTACGATTAACATTACCTCCAGTTCGTTCTCATCGAAAATACTTAATAAATTGTCGGGTATGATTGCATTGAGGCCCTTCAGAAAACTGTCGACCTCATCCTTAACACTATTGCAGAGCCGCTGCTGGGCTAAAGCATCTAGATATTGATTTTTGCTGGCATTTGTGACGCGTGTCTTGGCACCATTTGGAATGAGTTCTACGGTCTTACTCAGCTGCCCACTGGCATCGTACAGATCCTCCACAAAATATAGCTCCAGCGTATCCGTTGCATCCAGATCAGTATCGAGTATGTATTTAATTTTGGACAGATAAAGGTCGGGATCGTCCTGCTCGAAATACTGCAATTAAAAAGACTTCAATAAATAGCAAATGTCAAACAGAAAAATTTGTGTTATTAACCTTATAGTGCACTCTTAACCCAATTAGTTGAGCCAGAAATGAGCGACTAAATCGGGCTCGCACCAACTGCCGATAGCTGCCTCCCAAAGCACTCTCAAAGAGGCATTTGCCAACCATTTTACCAGCAAATTCAAAGTATTTGAGTTTGAGATGCGCCGGCCTTGTTGGATTGGGATGAACCAGCGCCTGGTGTTTGTCATGAAACGTACAGAAGAGTCCTCCTCGCGAATCAAACAGAGAGCTGCAAACCAACTCGAACCACTCGCGACGCAGACCACCCCAGTCGATTCCCTGCTCCCCCTGGAAGGTGACCTCAAAGTTGCCGCACCAGTCGGAAACGGAAAAGCCCTTGGTTGACTTCATGCTGCTCTCTAGTATCTTTTCGCGGTTCACCTTGAGGGCCATCTTCTCGTGATAGTAGCTGGCATGGAACTTGCGCACCTCATGATAGAAGAAATCCTGTTTGTCCTTAAACGTCTCGGAGCCACCAATGTTCTTTAGCAGAAAATGTGTGAACGTCGCTGCAATAATGTTCCGATCCTTGGAAGCCAGTTCGATGCGCGGCTGCGCCCCATCGTCTATAATGAACACAGGGCCATGCACCTGTGGCATCAGCTGTGGCAAAAAATGGAACTTGGTCGAGGGACACAGTCGAAAAGTCGCAATACGCTTGGGTATGAACTTCAATATCATTTCCTTGATGGTTACCTGAAATATCAACGAATTCTGAGCCTGAACATTTCGCACAATTAATTAAACCCATCTCGATAATACTCACCTGTTTCGGACCAACATAGCACATCACCTTGCGCGGCTTACTCCTTGCCGAACCGAAAACACTCAAAAGCTTTGCCTCATAGCAAATGTTGTGCTTCCGCGAGGCAATGTTCTTGTGTACAAGTGTGGTGTCGCTACCTTTGACAGGCAAAAATATAGATTACCATATAAGTATTTATTGAAAAGGGACAGAGATCCATTAAAATGACTGTTGGAATACAAGGATCAATACTATCTAGAATTTTCATTAAGTGCAAGTGAATGTAAGTGAATGCTATATGATGTATAGCATTTATTTAATGTTGACTAAAAACAATCCAAATTTGAAAAAAAAAAATTCAATTTAAAATTAAAATTAAAGTTACAAATAAAATGAATAAAAATTAAAGTGAATATTTAAATTAAAATTGAATAAAGAAATCTAATGGGAACTGAAATATAAAATAATCCTGCAATTATAGCGAGCATCAGAAGAATTACAGTAAAACCAATAAAAAATAAAGAAATTGAAGGATAAATAGGTAAATCTCCGAACTTGTGAAACATTTTAAATTTATCACATTTTAAATAAGCACGTTCAGAGATTTGCTGGGAGATATGTTTTTATTGAATATTTAATTAGAGACAGAGGGAGTTCCACTTAGAATACAAGACAGCATTATGCATATAGAAAGGGTCCAAAGTTTCTAGTAAGTCTAAGAATAATATACTGGAAATATACTTATATAGAGTAGAGTATTACACATATAGATTTCAACACATTTTAAACGGACAAAAATACAATCCAACTGCGCTAATTCTATGGATATGGCCGAATAGCTCTAAGACTGATCCAATTCACACAATTCACTATTGTTAACTAAATATGACTGGTCCCAATACTCACTGCTCAACACGATGATGTCAAAGTCGCCGTTGGGCAACTGCTGTTCCCGATAGCTGATAACGGCACGAAGACATGTGGGCTCCGGGAAAAGGGCCGTGACGGAGACACGGGAGTTGACGCGATCGTAGCTGAAGGCAATCGCATGCTGAAGCTTCTCTACGGAAATACCATGCAGATCATAGATGGCCACCTGGTAACCCTGCAATGAGAAATTCAATTGTTAAAATCACAAATTGGATTGGTAATAAAAAGATAAATATACCTGCAGCGCCTCATCGGACTGTTCGAAGAGGCAGGCATTGCCAAACTCGTCCCTGGGTTCGATATGCATCAGAGTGGGTGCACTAGCGCAGCATATGACGGTGCTGGCCGGGCGAATGAATCGGGATCTGCGTGGATCGATGGCGCCGGGCAGAAAGTTGCGTACAAACGGTGAGCCTGCAATGTGACTGGCTCCGATGAGCACAGAGATCTTATATTGGCCCGCTGTGCGGACGGTAAACTTGACTTTGGCAATGTTGGCATTATTGGGATCTGTTGATGAGCCGAGCTCACTGATTGTGACAACTTTGCGGGTGCCCTCGGTGACCTCCACGAAGAACTGGTCCGTATCACAGATGGGATAGGGCTGGCCATTGCGCTGAAAAAAGCGCACAATGAAGCACATGGTGCCACCGACACGAGCCGGATCTTTCCAGTCCCACTGCACCCGACAATTCGCTGGCAGCAGATACTTTCCAGTTACATACTGTAGCAGCGAGTGGCGCGCCTCTGGCGCCAACGATGGCTGTGTCATGGCGGCGAGTGTGACCAGGCCGGCAACGGAAACGGACACCACCAGCATACCGCCCCATGTCCAGGCGTCCTGATGCTGACTCGACTTGACCACCGTTGACCACAGCTGCGCCTTCAGTGCGTCCAGCTGTGCCTTTGACGTGGGCAGACCCTGACGTGCCGTCGACCACAGTTGCCAGTCTTTGCCCAGTAGCTTGCTCGCACGCGAATCCTCCAGCCAGTACACGTCCTCCAGCGAGGCCACCTCAACGGCCAGCAGACGTTGGTAGTGATGTTGCATACGATACTCACGCAGCCATTCGCGCAATATGAGTTTCTGTTGCAAGTGCAACGCGGCACGTTGCAGACGCTGCTCGTCCCCCGGCGGTAGTTCCGGCAACCGTTCCGGATCACCGGAGCTGGATAACGATGAGATTCCTACGCGAAAGAAACACAGAGAGAGAGAGAGAGAAAGAGAGAGAGAAACAAAGGTAGACAATTGATAAATAATTTTATATAATTACTTTTACAAATGAGCAACTTTTGGCGTCGCATTTTATTGAGTTAAATGATCCAAGTTTGTGTGCAATTCAAAACTTTTGCAAAATCATATCGTCAAAAGGCACGCTCAACGCTCAACCAACCGAACACCCAAATTGGGAATGAAATAAGCCAAATGGTGTCTCAAAATAAGAAGCCAACTAATTTTTCCAGGTGACTACGTCAATGGCATTTAAGCAGAACTTTGACGACGACAACAACGCCAATCAATTATATTTCAATTTTTATGACTTTACCAAGCTGCAGCAGTGGAAGGAGGCCCTTCCTCCGGCATTGAGCCCGAAAGCAACGTAAATCCAAAATCGACCCCCCTCGAATATGTCACAAGCTAACGCTTATCGCCGACTGCCATCACATAAAAATGTTCCTTTTGCCTCCCTCGCCACTCTTCAAGTGCTACTCCAAGCCATCGAGTTTTTGCCCCCGACTTTTATAATGTCGCATGGCCAGGAAAACGACTTTCAAGTTTTCCGCAGTTTTCGCAGCTAATATGTAAATATATTTGTATATATTTAAAAAGTGCTGAAGAAAACACCAATGTCGGAAAGTAACTAGATATATTTTCATAGTGGGTATTCTTCGGACAAGTTAGAAAAATTTATTTAAATAAGATGCGAAAATATTAATAACCTTAACAAATTTAATAAAGACAGAGTCTGAAGCTTCTTTAATAATGGATTTAGTTTTTTTTTTTAAGAAATATCCCATAAATTGACCTTTTCTATTTCTGGTTAACTCAACTCTTCTTCACTCTCCCCCTCAAGCGAAAAGAAGAGCTTCACGAAACTAACAATTGTATCCCTAGAAATACAGAAACACACAGCCCACCTCAAGGCACAACCAAGCTAAGTAAAAGGCTTGCGGTCTGGGGGCGACCAGAAAAATGTAAAAATAATACTCGACGAGCATTCAGCCGTTATTTACTTCCGACATAGTACAACCAACGTCAGGTTTGCGTGCCTGACATTCGAAAACCATTTCATTTCGTTACCAATTTCGTTCATTTCTAACACTCGTTCCCCATACCTACTGCAAAAGTCCTTCTATGCTACCATTTATACCCTGTACCCATTATTAATGAGCAAACAACGTATAATGAAGTTGTTACAAACAAAACAATGCGACATTTCCGACCAAAGAGTAGTATATATAAATACCAATTAGGAAGAGCAACTGATGACTGATTTGGACAAAACGGTTTATTAACTCGTTCTCCCATTTTGAGGAATTCTTATTTTATAAGATCAGACATATCTAGGGAACTTAACCGGTTTTTTAAAACTCTTTTTTATGTGTATATGTAAGAATATATTGAACGAGGTATCTTTAAGTCGGAAGCAATTAAATTTGCTTTTCTACAATTCGTGCGAAACGAGCAACTTCCGTTTGATTTCGTTGATTCTGTAAGCGAGTTTAAAAAGCCAAAGAATCTAAAGAGCAAACAATGAAAGGCAACTTTTGATATGTAAAAAGTTTACAGTGCATGTGTGTAATTGTATAGATTTGTGTGTGCAATTATAATATTAGTGTTGCATAGTTAATGGCGTTACGTATAAGAGCACCGAATACGCTTTAGGTCAATTGTTCAACGAGGAATACTAATTCTTTAAGGGAAAGAAGTAACACATTGCATTGCATTTATTGATTTTTGCAATTGAAATGGAAATAGAAAATATACACTGTGGTTCATATGAACAGCAGAGAAAGTGACTTTCAAATCTAAGTTGTTATACAATGATCATCAACAGCTGTATCTAACTTGCATAAATATGTCCTATGTTTTTGTCTTACAACTGGTGTGAGAGCCTTTAAGCCCATCTAATTTATAGACTTACCATTCGCAGGATTTAAGCCTAGTTTGAAACTGATCGGTGGCAACCTCTTTCGATTGGAGAATGGCCAGCCAGGGTACATGTCATGAAACAGGAGCGCTATATCATAATTTTTAGTAAGCGGATTGAAAAGTCCCATAAACCTCGCATATCCCCGGAGTCTAACTTGTTCGTGACTTCTCGCCGAGTCCTCAGGCTCTAATTTATATTCAGCCATACGTGTAGCGGCAAATTGTAGGAATTTTTAATATTACTTAGTAAATTTTAGGCATATAAATCAGTTCACAAATTTTTCAAAATAACTGGAAAATTTAACACATTCCTAATTACAAGCCTTGCTTAGCTTAAATCTATTCTTTAGTTAAGAGACCCATAATGCGCCGTTAAGCGACTTTTTTTGTTTGCTCATTAGCTGAGCCACTTGGCCAAGGGCTAGGCTAATGCCGGCTGGGCGAAAGTGGGCCGGAAACAACTTGGCCTAATAGCAGGGCTTTATTAGAGCTCTTCTTTGTCATCATTCTGCGATTAATTTTTAATCAGTTTCGGCTGCCACGGGTTGGCTTGAGGTGCACGAGAAAAGTTGAGAGAGCAGCAAACTTGATAATGAGATGGGTAAACAAGACTATTCAATTTAGTGCCCGACTTACAGATACTCCGTACATAGTTTACCCTTTGTTTATTCATAGATACCTATACAACATCAAACATCAAAATCAGGCACTCCGTTAAAAACTTACAACTGTCACATTCGTAGCCATTTTATATATATATATATATATATATATATATATATATATCGATAATAAATTACTTAAGGTTGGGGTCAGTGTAAAATGTCGGTTGACTGTTTACATTGGGACATGTCTTTAAGTAAACTGTCAGTCATTAATTACGCGTTTTTTGTTGTGTTTCCGAATGTGTTGTGTTTTCGAATGAGGGTGCTTGAAGATGGAGAAAATGCGATGTGGCTGAAAATCACAATTTAAATGACGTTGGATCACCCAAAAGAGGACCAAGACGTAGCCAAAGGAAGCCAAGTGAAAAGGGTCGCTTAAAGGTCGAAATATTCAAATTGACTGTTACCCCATTTGCTATTGTGTTGTTTTTATTTTATTATTTATTGTCAAAGCGCAAAATTATGAAATTGCCAGTTTCAAGGTCATTGTCTGTGTGTACTTTAGTTCCATCAGAGAAGCTGAGGCCTTTGCTGATTTTGAAAGTTCACACTATTTTAACTTTAAAATATAATGTGAATAAATTAATTTTACATCTTAGCAATTCAAGCATGTTTGCATTTATAACCAAGAGCCTGTTTATAATTATTTATGTTTATTTATAATTATTTATTTAAACAAAAACAAAAACAAAAACAAAAGTAACAGCAAAAAACAAAAGCAAAACACAAACAACAGCAGAGACAGAACCAGCAAATACTAGCATAAAATATTTGAATATTTAATTTGAAATAATAAAAAGTGCTCTTCAGCTCGACGCTACGATTCTGGCCGCACTTGCCCCAAGTGGCGGCATAATTTCAAATGCCACTTTGGCAACAGCCTCTGCAAATTACGTATACGCAAGGTGGGCCGCACAAATGAAAATTTCGCACAGCGCTCTCATCGCGACATCCACACACACATACACATACACACACACACACACACACACACATACATACATATATAAAGTGCTTAAGGCTCCCAAGTGCTCTCTAGCCAGCCAGTGAGTAAACTGCCACCCACTTGCCCTCCTCGTCCTGCTGATGCTGATGCTTCTGCTGCCTGCGCTTACAAAGCTTTCTATTTAAAATAAATCTGTAGCTAAAATATGAATAACGAACATCAGGCGTATGTATATATACATATATTTATATGTATGCACATACATGTATATATAAATATAAATATTTATTACTGACAAGACAGGTAAAAGGATACACAGATAAATCCAGATAAAAACGCTGAGATGCGACGCAAACAGATCAGCATTGTTTGCGTGACAGTGGAATAAATATGTATGTATATAAGTATGTATATATGTATTCATGTATTATTGATTCAATACTTTAAATACTAAGCAAACTGCTGCTGTGCCAAACAAAAAAAACAGACGAAAATTGTAGTCTCACTGATTTAATGGAAAATCAATTTGGCTTTATTGCTGCATCAACTTGCGAATCAACGTTCTCAACGCTGTTTGGACCAATGCCAAAATGTTGTTAGATTCGGTGCCCAAAAGCACCTCAGATCTGTCTTAGCTATTGTCCCTGCCGTTGAAACAAGTGACTCAATAGAATTTTAAACACTCACACCTGACCTGACTGCAGCGACAGCCGAGAACAATGATGTTGGCAACTGGCGACCAATCATTCAAAAGCCAAACCCCTATGGTGATAATGAAAATGATGATGGAGATGACAATGTCCCGCTCTAAGCACAGCATGTAATCAGAGCTGAGTGAACGAGCGAGGGGAGCGAGCAGACACATTTGTGGCTTACCCAATCTCATTCTGGTAAGTGTCGGTGTGGGTGGAGTGTGTGTGCGCGGATTTAGAATACAACGACTCTAAACTTTTTGCGCAAGTAGTCCACCCTCTTCCTTATATAACTGCAGTTTTATGTTATGCTCTTTTACCAAAGTTTAGTCATGTTTGCACTTATGCAACCGCAAACCAACTTTACAGGCAAATTCTATTTTCTAGTTCCACACCTACACCCAACCGCCCACCTACACACACCCCCCCAACAAGGTCGCCAGATGTCGTCAAGCGTGCTTCAATTTTCATAAATAAATAGTACAATAAGAGGCAGGAATGTTTCTAATTTACATATACAAATTAGTAAGTATCAATTTTACAACTTAAGCTTCAATTAAATGATTTTTTCTTTCTGACTCCTTCTAATTGATTACCTTTTTGTGACTGTTAACAACTAGCTAAATATGTTAATTAATCTCTGACAAGACATTTTCGCTTTCAAATCACACATTTATATTTAAAAGCAGTAATAGTAAATAGTAAAACAGGATAACAACAATATATCTGTTTGTAAGATCTAAGTTCTTACCTTAATATAGTTAACAATTATCAGATGGTAATTCACCTAATTCAAACTAGATTTTCTCTTTTCATTTATTAAAATTAAATTTACAGCAAACTGAATGAAGTTTAACACTCAGCTGCTTAACCAAGTTTAACTTGTTGTTAAATTAGACAGAAACATATTGAAATCCTTTAGTGCTTGCGATTCTGCGCTTATTGTTTCCACATATTTAAATCAATTAAATTTGAACTAAAAATATGAATATCAAATTTTGCACACGAAATGCGTACTGAACATATTCTGAGTTAACTGGGTGTGAATACTTTTCACTAATTATGTACTTATATAATTATTTATTACGTGTAATTAAATGCATGCACATATGCAAATATTTTCGCATTTGAATGAAAGCACATTTAAAAGTTTTGTTTTGTAAATTGCATTTGATTTGATTTGACTGTGCATTTGTCAGCCTGCTTAATTTCAGTAATAGCGACAATATTTGACCTACTTCCAATGGGAATGTTCATTATATATTCTTTGCACTTAATGCTTGTCCTCTCGAGTTCATGCCACTTGTGCAACAAATACAAATTATTTCAATTTTTTGATGCAAGAGGCAGAGCTATCAGTAAACTCCACTTTGTATAGAAATATTCATATGAAACGATTTTAGAGGAAAAACCATTAGCGCATAAAAGCTGACCACAATCCACGAGCTACCAAAGAGGTAGAACCCTTAATTGGGTTAAAACTATAACTATAAACTATACAAGCATGGCTCGATTCTTGTTTCCGTTTCCCTAATGCAAGTATCAAATTGTGTATGCCCAGTAACGGCTACCTGGCCGAGTTGGTATAAGCCGTTCGCCAATTGGCTGCGACGGCAACGATAGTTTGCCCTTGCAATTAATGAAACATATGTACAAAATATGTATGTGTGTGGCCTACATTAAATGCGGATTTCGACTGCACACATGCAAATATGGCGAAATGTGAATTTTCACGAGCAAAGCTGGAAGTGTTGGAGATTTGAAATTCAAGTTGTGTGAATTTGTACATTTAATTGGCTCAGTTAGACTATAGAGTCTCTATTGTCTTTGGTAGAAGTTTTGCCACTTAAAACTCTGACAAAATTTCATATCTGGTTCAGTTATGAAGAAGACTTACAATTTGTGCTATGATATTTCTAGACACTTTTCTGCTCAGACTTTTTGCAACGCACAAATAAATGGGGTCAGCTGCAAAAAAAAAAAAAACAGAACTCTTGGAAACGAGAACAAAAACCATATTGCGCATACGCCACGTTTTAGCCACGCATTGACATGGAATTTACATTTTGTAGTTGAAAGCTTTGAGCTTTGGTATTTAATTGCCCCAGCGAATTGTGTGTGTTGCAAACTGGTCCCCAACTGCACCCAGACTCACTCACCTGAGGACGCGGATTGCGAGTGCCGCATTGTGGCCATGGCAATGGAATTTATCTCCGATTCAGGCGACCACATTGTTATATTCCTGAACAGTCGATGGATACCTTGTGGTATATTTTATGTAATTGAATTATAGAACTCGACGTTGCCTCAAGTTTTTCACTTTAAACTAAATAGTTAAATAGTCATGTTGCACTTTGTTCTTATTTGGATTTGAAAGTGTGTTTTTATTATTCGTTTTTAAATTTATTGAAAAAGTTGCAGCATAAACTTTAGACATAATTCATGCAAATCAGTTGGTTTTGCAAAAGTTTTGCATTGCATGTTAACAAAATAAAAACAAAAAAGAAAATAAATGCTGTAAAACAAACTGAAAAGCCTAGTTGCATATATAATGTTGTAGGCGGTGTGGCAAGGATCAATGTAAGTAAAATAAGTAGGCGTGAAATGACTCGACAGCCTTGACTGACGGGGGCGGGGCCTCGAGGTCGATCAAAACTTTCTGCCAAAAGTGCAAATCGGAATTGAGAAAAGCAACAACTTTTCGTAGCCAAGAAATCGCAATGCACAATTTGTGGCCAAGAAAATGGCGCACAAGTCATCTTAAAATTCTTTATTTTTACTTTCTTTTGAGAAAGCCATTTAAGGACCACAATAAATGCCATTTTGTTTACTATTGGTCGAGGGAAGCAAAGCCAATTCTGGCATCTGCAGCTGGAGGACCCTTCACACTGAAAGTGCCTAATGCCTCTTGTGTGCTGTTAGAGGAACTGCAACTATTGAGCAATATTGGCAAAGAGCAAAGAAAAAAACACACAAACTAATCAATTTAAAATCGTTTACGCATCTAGACGACTTTCTGCATTCAAAAATTATTCTTATTTACTATCTAGATATTAATCATTTATACTCTGATAGCAGTTATCTGGTGGTATAATATTGGTGTCAGGGTATTAAGATGTCGTTTAAGCCCAACTACAACTTGTTTTCCTAACATTTTGGCCATGAAAGTAATCTGTATTTCCAGAAATATTTTTTATTTTTGATATTCTATATTATATATATTTGTATATTATATATAGGAATAGACATATTGTAAAGGGGATGTAATTCATATATATTTAACGAATAACTATGCAATGGTCAGTAATATTAACTTTAAAGTATTTGAATACCGTAATGTCTTAAATCATTTTACCAGTTTATTGAAATAGAAAACATGCATCATAATTATTGCGTTCAAAAACTGTACTGCATGGAACAAACCAGTTTGTTACATATTCTAAATGTCAAGCAAACTCATATTAGCAAGTACAAGATTGATTTGTAATTTTTATCTAATAGTATCACTCTTAAAAACAAGCAAATTCTGTTTGATGTGGACAAACGCAACGTTAGCACAAAATCGAGATGTCCTTTGAGCCCATTGCTTTCCCCATCATGTGTGATTCAATAATTTCAGAAAAAGACAGAACAGCAGATTGTTGTTCTCTTTTGTCTTCTCCTTCTTCTTCTTCTTTTTCTGAATTAGCCTCCATATCGTGGTGCACATCATCATTGGCATTGATGGCGCCATTTTTGTTTTTCCCGCACATTTGTTTGCTTAGCTAGCCAATCTGAGTGTGTGTGCGTGTGTCAGTGTGTGTGTGCGAGTGTGTAAATGTGTGAGAGTATCCTGTTCCCGTCGGCGCTTGTAATCCGACTTGACAAACTTTGTCTGCAGTTATAAGCACGTGCCTCTGTGAGTGTGTGCGTGTTTTTATTATTATTTTTTTTGGTTGTGAGTGCCATTTGTGAGAATCGATCTGTGTGTGTGTGAGTGTGTTTTCCTGTGTGTTTGTTTCTGTTTCTGTGTGTGTTTACCGTCGGAATTTGTAATGAAAGTGAGCTGTTCATTTGCTTTAAGGTCGCCAAGTGGCCGACGTCTATTTGGGTTTCCCTTCTGTTTTTTCTCTTCTTTTCATTGCACAGCAATACGTACATTGGGCATATATTAGAGTGTATGAAAATATAAGTTAAAGCTTCACTTTCATTTCTTTTTTTTAGACATACACACAGACAGTCAAAGACTTTCCATAACTTGTCATAATGCGGATAAATTATTAAAATAGACTCCTTATGCATATTACTGACAATTTTCTGAATACGAATTTGCTTAGTGCTAAAAGACAGCAAAATGCTTTAAAAGAGACGACTAAAAGACTGCAGTTGAAAGTTGCAACTAAAAAAGAGTAGATATTAGTCAAAAATTGTATCGTGAATTCTTTCTTTATATTTTTGTCGCCACACAAGTGAAAATTAATTTTGCGTTTAAATGCGCAAATGTTTTTCCTGCTCTTTGTTTTCGATTCAAGGATAACCACAAAAGGCACAATATGATAATTTGCGAGAGCAGCAGAGCCATCAACAACAATGGCGCTTACAACTGAAACAGAGAGAGATAGCAGCAACATCATCAGCAGCAGCAGCAGTGGTGTCAGTCCGGCGTCTGTTGTCTTGGCCTACATAACAAAAACAGTTGCAGCTCTCAGGCTGGTAAAAGAAGGCAGAGGGTAGGGGTTAAGAGACAAAAGAGAGAACGAGGCATTAAAGTGCTTTTTGTTCTGAACACACATTCTCACACACTCGCACACACATATTTACAGTTTTGTTGTAATTTTCTTGTTGCTTTTTATTTGACACTCGAGTCATTGTTAACGATAGCCTGAAGTTAAAATTCTTTTAATTTTATGTTTACACATACACAAATATATATATATCCTCGGTCAGGAAAACAAGTGCAATTTCCCCTTAACAACACCAACAAATTGGCTTGGCAAGCACCTAATGGAAATTTCATTGTGGTCAATGCTTACCAACACAACTATTTCCTCTTTTTCTTCCGCAAACCTAAAACATTTCCAACGGAAAAGAGCTTTAACTGAATACCTTCCCATTCACCTTGTCATGATATCCTTGCAGCACCTGCTCTGAAAGAATTTCAAACTTGTGTCGATTTCTGATAAGCGTTTGCTATTTATTCAACCTTTGGCTAAGTTTATTTAAAATACCTTTAAAAATTGTTTATATCAGCATTTAAAGAATATGTAGTTTTTAATGCAATTTGAAAATTTTTGCTAGTTTACTGTCGGTGCTCGACCACCGTGGTTCCATGGTGTAATGGTTAGCACTCAGGACTCTGAATCCTGCGATCCGAGTTCAAATCTCGGTGGAACCTGATCTATATCGTTTATTTTTTATATTTTTAATACAGTTTTATATAAATAGTAAAATGTTAATTAATTAATTATAATGATCTACTTTTAGATATATTTTGGGCTTATTTGAGTCTTGAAAGTATAAGCAACTTCTCCGCTTGCTAATTACAATTTTTTACATTTTAATAGGTGTTTCTGTATAAAAGTTTAATTTTTCAATCTGGTATACCAACTAAAAATCATAATGACTAAGCTTAAAGACATCATAAATAATCAGGTATACAATCCATGTTGAATTATTAATCAGGTCAGTCCAAACACTTTAATATAATTAAGGCCACAAGACAAGGAGTGATATAAGTCGAATCTTCAACAGTCAACAATTTGCAGTTGCAGTTATTGCGACATTTAACAAATGTGATTATGTCAACAATTCTTGGCGGGAAATTTATTGCATTGCGATTAAAAACTGTTTAAAGGTGGTGACCTCCCCGGCACGTGCACGAATTTTGTATATAGGCTGGGGATGGAAAAGTTATTTGCCACGAAATGGTTGCCACAACGGTTAATGACGAAGGCAAATCAACAAAAACAAACAAAGAAAACAAATCAACAAATTCAAAGCGTTGCTCTTGGTTTTCTTTTTTTTTATTACATATTTATATTTGCATTGTTGATGCTTTTTTTTTTGGGTGCCAACAAAAAAAACCGAGACGCAGCGCGTCCTGACCAACAATCAACCAACGGGCTCCGAAGTAAAACCAAAACTGAGCATTTAAGGACATTTACGATTGATTTTATACCGAAACATGGCTCGACACTCTTTCTGCTGGCATTACCCATGTTTGTGCTGTTTGTGACACAGAAAACTTCGTTTTGTGTACAAGCCGAACGAAGAAAACGAAGCATCCAAAACACGAACGGCAGTTCGGAGTAAAAGCTTCCAGGCCGTTGTCACAGCGGAGCGCTTTCATATTCCAGCAGGTTGTTTTTTGTTTAGCCCGCCAATTATAATGTAGGCAACACAATGTGCTTTCGATTAATTAGCCTGTGCACATACATATTGACCGTGCATAAGACGTGTTTACATGCTCATTGAAAATTTACTAACATATGTAAAAAATAAACATTAAATTATTGAGAATTTGTGCGCATTTAAATAACTGTTAGTTAGTTTGCTTGTATTTAAATGTCTTTTCACTCAAATTATGTCTAACATTAAAACAATAAAAAGTTTGTGTCAACAGCATTTAACAAATATTCTACATCAGTTTTGGTTTTGTCTGTTTTCTTTGTATAGGCCAAAGAAACTGATTGACGAAATACGGTGAGTTTGGCTGAGAGGTTGCAGTAAAATATAAATTAATACATTTACACAAGTCTCATAAACTTGAATATAGAGAGGCCCGTGCTGTGTGATTTGCCTACAACTAAAATAGGGATATGAATATTCCCAACATACAAAATATACATAAATAGGATATATAAACTGAATGATATAAAAGACCTCTTGCCTCACATATTTTGTAAATCACTTGAATACTAATTTAATACGAAGACAGACGCTTGTACAATGTTTTAAGTGGCTTCGGCAGATGCCAGATTTTTGGTGATCAGATTATTGGGGGCATATACAAAAACAATTTGTTACCAAACTCGCAACGCGGTTCCATGGTGTAATGGTTAGCACTCAGGACTCTGAATCCTGCGATCCGAGTTCAAATCTCGGTGGAACCTAGTCAAGTTATTTTTTTTTATCTTTTATTTCAATATTTGAATTGTGTATCGAAAATATTTAAACTAAAATTATATAACATAAATTCTACCATTTCATTTCATTAATTTCGCCATACATTTTTGCTGTCTATTTTTTATCGCAAGATCATATGGGTTCCATGGTGTAATGGTTAGCACTCAGGACTCTGAATCCTGCGATCCGAGTTCAAATCTCGGTGGAACCTGAACAACTAAGACTTATTTTTTTTACAAAAGTTACACGCTTATCGAAATTTATTTACACAATTCTTGTAAGCACATGGATATTTGTTGAAGAGCTTTCTAACTTCAGCACACACACACACACACATACATTTCCACAAAGTACAATGCATACACACTAAAAATAGACATGAAAGCTCAATGCACCGCATTTTTGCAGACTTAATTGTTGTTGTTTGACTCCTTACCTTGATCACGGAACAGTCGCTTGTACGCGAGCCATTCGTCAGCAGTCAGGCTGAGTGGATGCTCCTCGTGGCTGTGGCTGTAACGATGCAGCCAGTCTGGATATGATGACCAAATCAATAAAACAATCTTTACCAATGAGACGGTAAACATTAAACTCAAAACGATTGCAGTCAGCACTTTCAACGAGCGTTTCCACATAATAAATAGATACGCATAATACACTCACACGATTATTTAAGTAAATGCAATCAAATCAAATCGCGTATTTGGCTAGTTAAACTTAACGTGCCCAATTCATTTTAATAAATATTTAATAAGGTTATTATTTACTTATGCGTCGCTAGCAGCGCAGCACGTCCATTTTGCGTTTTTTCAACACTTGTTTCCTCTGCATTTATATGTGACACAACAAAGCGTATTAAATATCTATACGGTTATTATTGGCAACGCAAGCGTTCATATTTGTTTATACACACAGAGCCATAAAACCGTACAGAACTGCGCAGGCGAATGTTTGTGTTGGTCTGATTGCGAATTTGTTAAGCAGCTGACTGGCAAAGTTGCCATATTGTCATTGTCCAACGATCTGGCAACTTAGAATGCATATCTGGTGCACAAACCATTCAACCCATTTAATAATGCCTATTTCTAATTTCCTCACATAAATATTTATTAACATAGTTTTTAAAGAAAAGTATGAAAACACACACCGGAGTGTGCTATAAAAAAGATTTATTTTGGGTTCCAAAAAAAATATAGATTTATTCCAGGTTCCACCGAGATTTGAACTCGGATCGCAGGATTCAGAGTCCTGAGTGCTAACCATTACACCATGGAACCTTTTTCAACTTCGATGGCAGAAGCCGTAAAGTATTAAAGCTTTTACACTGTAACACAAATAATACCGACTCTGCGAATTAAATATTTATAAAATACTTTTCAAATAAAATTTGAAATGAATTGAAAAAAGTAAACTACTCAGGTTCCACCGAGATTTGAACTCGGATCGCAGGATTCAGAGTCCTGAGTGCTAACCATTACACCATGGAACCGCTTGTTTGGCTGGTGCCGAAAGCCTTACAAATAAATAGGTATATTTTTCTTCATGTGTTTTGCAGCTAAAAAGAAGCAGATTAATTTATCGAATATCTTTTGATTTTGATATTTTGAATATATTTTTATTTTTTTTTGTGTTTTTATAAGCATTTATCAGTATAATAAAATATAAAAGTTTCCAGCGCGCGCTTCTCTATTTCCACTATCTCAGGTCCATTGTCGGGTTGGTATTAGTCTTCACACTATACGTACTATTTAGCCATAGTAGGCATAAGGAGATGCATATCCGGAGTAGGCGGAGTAGCCATAGGGACTGCCGCCATAATAGAGCTGTGGAGCGGGCTCCGGACTGGCAATGGGCACTGGGATAGGTGCAGCACGAGGAACGGGGGCTGGAACAGCCAATGCAACAGCGAAAAGGGCAGCGAACAGAAGAGCGAGCTAAAAAACGAGATATTAAATATAATATAGAAATATCAGCACAATATATATTTTTGTCTGTATTAATCTAGTTACCAGCTTGAACATTTTGAGTTTTGTTTTTTGGGAATGCTTGTTGTTATTGAGACAATTTCACTTTGTGTTTTGATGCTGTCTGTTTGAAATCGATCTCTATTTATACCCAAAAGAGCGAATCTCATTACTTATTTATGATGAGGAGAACAATGCTGATTTAGGTATTAATTTTATTTTGTTTTTATTGCACTTTTTTTCTTCTTGCTTTGCTTTGCTTTGCTCGCGTTATTCTCAAAAGTTGCTGATAGTTTTTTGCGACAATAAGTTTTGCTTTGAATTTTAATTCCCTCTTTACGCCTGCTCTTTATTCTGGACTATAGATACTATTTAGGCAATACTATTTTTACCTGTACCTGTATTGCGTAGCTGGCCTTGAATCCGATTGTTTGATGTTTGAGTCCGCCGTACGAATTGTGTGCGATGCATCGGGCATATTAATTGGCATTGGCTTTAGCCAAAATTTAGAGTGATTAATGATTTAATTGACTAAATAAAAGTGGCCGAAAGACAAAAATCAAATAGGTTTATCTTAATTATGTAATATATATGACTGGAGAAAATAAATCAAAATAATAAATATTCATATTTAAGTTTCTAAATAGTGATGCGGAATGACAGAAGTCAAATGGGTTCCTATAATTTTAGGAATAAATATCGAAGGATAAAGAAATTTAATTAAATAGAACAATTATTAAAGTAACTGTAAAGATGTTAACAAAAAAAAAAATGTGTCAATTTAGCGCATGTAATTAAAATAAGTGTCATAAACTTAATGTATGTATTAAATAACAAAAGAGAGAATGCATTTTGTAGACACGACTTATTCAATTTACATAAAGTTAATTATAATTAAAATTTTAATTTATATGAAGCAAGAAATTAACTTTACGATATGCTTGCTTTAATATGCTGAACAACTTTTTATTTATTTTTTAAACATTTGCTAATGAGGTTTGTAGGTAATTCAGAATGAGTTGACACAAAATATTCAAAAATATTGTCGTCGCTTTATATTCATGATATTGAAAGCGGATCCAGAAACCATTTGAAGTAGACAGCACTTTTTATTTTTATCTTTTTATTTCTTAATTTTGGCAACGAGTGTCGCAATTGTTTTTTGTGTCATTAGTTTGTCGTTAAAGCCAGAAATTGAGGCAATAAGCTCATCTAACGAGACATGCAAGTTGAATTCAAAATCAATGCAGCGGACACAGATAAGGGGTGCAGGAGGGCTTGAGGGGTGGATAAGCTTCTTATGGACGATGATGTCAAACTGTTTGTCGACACACATCTCACATATAAAAGACCGAATTGAAATCAATTTCCATCGCAGTCTGTTTCTGTTTGCATTAAAGTCGAAAGCTAAGAAAGAATCTTTCATCATGTTGAAATTGGTAAATAATAGATTTATTAATAACATTTTAGGATACAAGACGAGTATTTTTTCTGTTGCAGGTATTTTTGTTGCTTGCAGCCATATTCGCTCTTGTTGTGGCAGTGCCAGCGCCCGAGCCTGGACCAAATCGTGCACCCAGCCCACATTTCTACTATTCTGCTGGGTATCCATCGGTGGCCTATTCATCCCCATATCTGTACTATGGATAATTTATATTATAAATGAATGAATGAATGACAATAAAGGGTATTTACAAGCAAATCGAAAATTAATAATTCGCAGTTTTAAGAGATTTATTTTGGTCGGCCTCAAAGTATGCAGTGAAAAGTTTTTTCCAGCACAGAACAGAAATGTATGCTTGTTAAGCGCCATCTATCGCTCGTATGCAATAATGCAGACTTCAGACAATGCACCATCTACTGGGTTGACTTAGGATGACGTTCCATCTATGGGATTTCAAAAACATATTTATACTTGAGCATCACTTACATCAGCTCCATCTATTATATTCTATAATAATATGGGATGAAGCACCATCTAAGGGATTTAAATAACATTTGAATACTTGAAATTTAAAATTATTCGTTACGAAACTTGGAGTTATATGCCAGCGGGTGGTGAATAATTTTGCTCTACACATTTCTATTATAATTATAGATACATAATATGAACCAAAACAGTTATGTCCTGTATAACAAAACAAGAAAAGCACACACTACCCCAACGAAGGAAGCTTAAAAGCTGAGGCCCATCAATTCCCCTGACAACATTTCGAATGTTTGGCAACATGTTACCAACATGCGGCCCAAAGAATCCATTTCGATATGAATGAAGTTATATGTTGCCTATTTGGGATGCCGACATGTTGTCTATGACGAAGTGACGAAAATAAAGGATTCCAGAAGAGGTGAAAGGGCCTTCAGTACAATTTCTGATTTCGCACTGATTTGAGCAAGGCAGCAAGCAGCCAGCGAAATCAACTGTAAGTTGAAGTCGCTAACTGTAAAGTCGTCGACGTCCTCGTCGGACGCCCGACAGGCAGCGCTTATCACGCATCCTGTTTCTGTTTCGGTCTCAGTTCAATTTTGGCGCTCGCTTGCAATGGATCACGAATCACGAAATGCGCCAAGGACATCATTATCATTGATGGCAACTGAATCGCGGCCATCAAAAATAGTTTTTGCGAGTCTCTAAGGACAAAAGGCACTAAGCTAAAAAAAAAAGAAAAAAAGTTGTGGCGAGGCTTTGGATATGTTACAGGAAATGTCATGTATAATGTGCACGACTTCCCGGCCTAGTGTTAGTGTCTAACAAAAAAAACCAAAAAAGGAAATACCAAAAAAACCAAAAAAAAAAAAAAGAGAACTTGGCAAAAAAAAATATAATTATGATGATGGTGGCATCGCTTGTGTTATTGCCTTGGCGATGATGTCATGCCACTGTGTCCACCAAAGTGAAAGTGTTGTTTCGGTTGCTATTGCTATTGCTATTGCTGTCGTGCTCGTTCCGTCTCCTGGCGGCACATGAGTAATCATTTTGGGCCACTCTCACGCCTACTCGAGAAATACTTAGAGCCTGTGAAAGTCTAACCTCGAGCGGATTACAAATCACAAACAACTCGTCGACAGGATTATAAATTAAAACCAAACACACTCTCACACACACACACACACACACACATATATACAATGGATATTTTCATTTTGTTTTATTGCCTGCTGCAGTTGGCAAGAAATTGTAAGTACTAAAGAATATGTAATACACATTAAAATATAATTTCATTTTATGACTGGCATTTCAATTAGTCGAAAGTATATTAGAGCCAAAATGATGATAATCCGGTCCCAAAAGATATCAAGTGTTCCTTGTGTAATGGTCGTTTAACACAGGTGACAAAAAACAGGTGTGGCAATTATAATTTTCATACTTTTTTAATTATCAAAAAAAAACAATTAACTACACAGCACATTTACTAGATTTAAATTAGTTTGACGTCTTTTTTTTATAAGGTCACTCTTCGAAAATTCCAGTCATAACCAGATTGGCTAAGATATGCCATAAGCCCTACTATGCCACATATCCTTTATTCAAAACACATCTATAAATGTTTCTGGATGCAGTTTCAGTAAAACCAAAAGAAATACCGCGTTTATTTAGTAGTCCAAAGCGCATCTCTGTTCTGATATGCAAAACGTATATTTTTGTTTCGTAACGGATATAAAAGAATATGGGACAATTCAGAATTTAATTCAAACTGAACCCACGTTGAATATGCTGAAAAAATTGATTTATTATTAAATAACACAAAATTATGTAAAAATTATATTAGCATAATAATGGATAAATTCTTCTTATTCCATTATTTTCCATTATTGGACAAGAATAAACATATTGCAGCCAATTTTAAAAATGTATTAAAATAGTCGTGTGCATAGCTAGTTATTTAAAAATAAATGTCGCCAACCAAACATTATTTGTGGTTTAGAAATCAGGCATAAATATCCAAATAATATTACATCATTTGGCTTCTGTTAATAAAAATCTGGCAGAAGAAATGGCGCGAAGCCAGCCAGGCCTTAAGTACTCTAGCGCATATCCCTACTTGATGCAGTCTATTTGCATATCAATGTATGCTAATATATACAGATACCTCTACACACAAACACACACACACATAGATACACACACGCACACGAACTTAATTCAGATGCTGGCTTTGAGCAAAGAAATCATTTCATTTTATCGTTGACTACTGCAAATAGTTTATTGATACAGCTTCTGTGGAGAAAATACTGTAACAGAATAATAAATAAATAATAAAAATAAAAATGGAAATTCTAAATTAATAAAGAAACAATTAAAAAGAAATAATTTCTTTAATAAATTCTGACTTTCTAACAGATTTTTAAAACGCTGAAATCGAATTTTCTTTTATTTTATCGAGAAAGGAAGAAGTTATAAATATATATTTAAATTTGCACGGTATCTGAAAACTTATTTCATTTAAATTTGGTGTATTAGTCCCAACCATCTTATAATTTTTAATCTATCCACATTGTAAGCAAACCTAAAAGTATTCTAGTTCTAATTTTTATATCTCTTAAATGTTTTAATTGGTACACCCTAATCCACCCTAATATATATATTCAAAATATGTGACTCAGTTTCTGATATCGATGGTTTTATACATATAGTTAGACAGACGTCCAGATCAGTTTGTCTATTTATACTGAGTACAAACTATAAATACATTAGAATATATATATATCATTAGAATATATATGCTCCTCATCGATTTCAAATAGATACCTGGTATTCAAATGTAATAATAGAAATGTTGCAGCTTATGTCTTATGTCCGCATAATTTATGCATATCCAATTATGCAAATGCTATGATGGTGCCACATTTGACTTCAAGTGATAGTTTTCGCAGTTCTTCAAATAAAACTTATTGAATTTTAGCTAAGTTGAAACATATGCAAATAATTTACTCTTTGGTTAACGATAGCAACCGTCGTCATATTAAGATTTAAAATTTTTAATTCAGCTTAGGTTTATTAATGGCAGGGTGAAAATATTCTTATATACATTTTAATTTTAACTGACACAATTCATTTTGTTAATAAACATATTTAACATATTTAAAATGGAATGCAAGTTATGATTAACTTGTAAGATGAAGCATTATCCGAACCAATGAACTATATTTATGTATATATATATATATATATATATATATATATAGATATGTGTTGCTATTCGTCTGCCTATTTGTAAAATCAAACCCATGTCAGAGGCTTGAAATTTGAAACAGAACCCCATTTTTAAAGTCTGCACAAGAACTGTACTTATTTTATATGATATTAAAGGTAATTCGATTCCCAAAAAGTCGAAACTTGATGGTGTAGCCCATTCACCTAAAAATATTTAATTATTAGTGAGTTGGATTTTACAAGTTCTTATTTACTCTTCCCCAGCTGTTTCGCCAATACCGTATTTTTGTATTGAACTATCTATCTATTTATTGGGATATATAGTATACTCTACAAATTACAGGATATATACTAGTCGAGGTGACTTAATTTCGTAACACATTAGTTCGATGCTGAGACCATTTTGACGTGTTAAAGAATATAATATAAAATATATTTATTTCTATTTTTTTCATTTTTAAGTATACCAAAATTGAATGAGCGGAAATTATTTTATGCAGCCAATTGAGAAATTGAATTTGTGCTAGCCATAATTTATAATTTCATTTGATGTGCACAAAAAGACTAGGTTACGTAATGGGATACAGTGCTACTGCTATAAAGAGCACTGGTGGACTTCATATTTTATGACTTTGCATTTTACAGCAGCTGCAGTTCTTGTATTTGGGCAGCCAGAGAGCTACTCCACCGGGGGAGGGGGAGACATCCTGTCGCAGCCCCTACTCACGCTAACGCCATCGACGCCATCAATAACGCATTTTGTAAATGACTCCTTCATCATCTTCTGCAAAACAGTACAAAAGGATGCTGACACCAAGTGGCGCGATCCCAGGGGCCAGGCCCGTCAGAACTCCAAAGGACGCGTCCACATCGAAAAGAAGACGGGTGAGTGAAAGTGCCGATGTGTGAAAGACTTTCGCTGCACTCTCGGACAGCCCATAAGTGCCAAGAGTCAAGATGCTGTATTTCCAACGTCCAGGCCATATCACATCAATTTTCTTCCACTTTACACTTTTACACAGGTTCTCTGGCCCTGGTTTTTGAACACATCTCGTTGGAGGATAAGGGTAACTGGACCTGCGAAATCGATTCAGCTGCAGAGCGAGAATTTAAAACGTCCTTCGAGCTGCTTGTAATTCGTAAGTTGACAAGTTTGACTAACAAAAATGCTTGAGTGATGGTTTCCATTCAGAAACTTCAACTACAATCAATCAATATTACTACACTTTTGTATATTTAGACAAAGAAAGTGTTATCCAGATCAGATCATGTTTTTTTTATACATACACTTAAAAAAAATAAACTGAATTTTATGGTTTTTAAATTAGTTTATGTTATATGTTTGTGTATATGTGTAGTCGGACTCAGGACTTTAGAAATATAAATAATAATAATAATAAATATACTGGTATCATATATATGAATAGTAGCAGAATAAAGAAAAGACTCCTTCAAATCCTGGTAATTCCTTCTATGTTATATTAACTCCATTGGCAAACAGAGAAAATCTCATTTGAAAAGACGGAACAGGTGCAATCGGTGCGCGAGGGACGCGATGCGATGGTCAACTGCTTTGTGAAGGGTCAGCCCATGCCGGCAGTCTCGTGGATGCTAAACGGCGAACAAATAAACAGTTAGTATCACACACACATACACACACACCTCACCACCAAGCTGCCATACTTATACCTCCTCCTCCTCATCCCCCTTATAGCTGTAAACTCGACGAAACACAAACGCTTGTCGGACGGACTGTTCATCAGGAATGTGACTCAATCAGATGCCGGCGAGTACACATGTCGTGCCATGCGAATAACACCCACTTTTTCGGATTCCGATCAAATAACGATACTACTACGGATACAACGTAAGTGGCAAAATAAATAAAATACTTTCAGTGTATGCGAAAACTCCTCAGCAGCGTTGCATGTGCTGCCAACGATATGCTCTCAATTCATTTTTCTCGTTTCGTTTTCCGATTTTCTTCTTACTGTATTGGAAAATGTATTCAAGTATTCTATTCATATCTGTCTTTTGTTCCATTACTCACCATTTTCTTCACTCTCTCTTTATGATATTTGCAGAACTTGTTATAATTCTGTGTCAAACGCATTAAAGGTATTTAGGCACGCTTCGTTGGCTTTAATGAGTTTCTGCCACGCTCCAAATACGCCATCGAAATATTGAATAGATATGGAATTAATGGAATTTAATTATAGCCCATATTTTGCCAATAAGTCCCTGAGAATAGGCAATTAATCTGAGATATCAAATTATTGCCAAGAGCTTAAAACTAATAGCTCAAAATCCGTCAAAATTGTAATTAAAATTGTTTGTCCTGTCATTTTTGCCTAATTCCAAATACAGCCTTTTCAAGCTGACCTTCTCACATAAGGAACCTATCAACTACTTAAACAGTTGTAATTGCAAGACGCTTAATGGTGATGGCCAATAGACCAGCGACGGCTTCATGAGTAAACCATCAATCATCTGCTTCCAAGGGATTCCCAACTGCTGCATTGCCGTCTAAATTTAACTAATGACTGCCGACCATTGGTGAAACTTACCGCTTACCATCCTGCCCTGGCATCCTGGTATACTGGCATCGTCACTATGTAGATCCGATTGACCCGCAGCTGGGTGAGCTTCAACCGTGCCCCCTGAAAGGCAAATAGCAGTCAATGGAATGCCAAACTAATTTGTAGCCCAGTTGAAATGCGGAAATGTTGCAATGCTGCTGCAATATATTTGTATATGTATGTTTGCCTTTCCTGAGCAATAAACTTCATTGAGTCCCAGTGTGGACGACAGCAAGGACAGTGGCAAAATGCTAAAATGTGTCATCAGCTTACGCTTGAATGGAGCCGTTGGTGGGTTTTGCTTTGGGCCACGCTTAAATAGTGGATGCAAGCTGAACAAACTGTAACTGATGTCCCGTGAGCGGCTTCAGTTGACAAATTGCAGACGAGGTTTAACCATGCCCCAATTCTTTCCATCATTTCCCCCCACATGACGCGCCACATGTGCTCACTGGGAAAATATAATCCTTAGTATTGATAAAATCTCACTTAAAAAAGCAGAATTTTAATATTAATGAATATTATCTTCATTTTTTTAAATCACTTTACTAAAAGCAGAAACCAATTTAAACCCAATTAAATGTTAAAATATTTATACTTTTTAAATTTAATTTCTTATATTTATAAATAACTTTAAAAATATATATTGAAAATTAAAGCTTATTTAATACTAAAAGCTTATTAATTTTTAAAATCAAATTCTTCAAAATGAACATAATTTTGTTTAAAGAATTAACCAACTGTAGCAATAATATATTTCATTTATTAGATTATTCGTTTGTTCTATAATACTTTCTGATATTTAGAAATATTTTTTAAAATTGTTTTAAGTAATTTTTAAAAACTTCCTATATTTAAAATGTTTTTGAATACTAAAAATTGCATGCTAAAAAGCAAACTCCAAACTGCTTCAGCGGCATATTTTTCGCTGAGTGTAGTCAAATATCACCATTTGAACTATTATGCAGGCTTAGGAGCAAACTGAACCCAATATTCCTCTAAAAACACATCCGTTGGCCATCGTTGCAGACAAACCTCACTGGTTCTACAATGAAACTCTCCCGCTGCAGTACGCCTATGTGGGCGGGTCCGTCAATCTTAGTTGCGATGCGATGGGAGAGCCGCCCCCATCATTTACATGGTTGCACAATGGCAAAGGAATTATCGGTTTCAATCATCGCATCTTTATGGCCGACTATGGGGCAACGTTGCAGCTGCACGTTCGCAATGCCACCCAGTTTGGGGACTACAAGTGCAAGGTGGCTAATCCGCTGGGCATGCTGGAGCGTGTCATCAAGCTACGCCTGGGTGCAAAGCCCATTGGACCAACCCGTTTCCAGCTTAAGCGTCTCTATTCGGATGCCTTCGAGCTGGACCTGCGTACGCCTCGAATGCCCAACGTCTCCGATGAAATGCAAATCTTTGGCTATCGTGTTGCATACATGAGCGACACCGATTTCAAGTACAGCGCCGGAAACTGGAGTCATGCCAAGCAACGCGACTTCTCCTTCCATCGTGGTAAGTCCTCGTATAGAATTAAATGTTTCATATAAATCTAGTGTATAAAAAATGTAGCTTATTGAAACGTATTCAACAAATCAATGTTAATACAATTTAAATAGTTTTAAAATTATATGAAACGGCTTAAAATGAAGTTGTGTCTAAGAGTGTCAGAAGCATATGCGACCCCATAAATGTTATATGTATTCTTGATCAGTATCGTACAGACTAAAACGGATCTCATTAAAAGCAAAACTGACTGTTTGGAATTTTATGTTATGTTCTGCATATCTAGTTTATTGTACTTTATCGGTATCTCAATTTGAATATTGCTAGAAATTGATTTGTATAGCAATAATAGACTGCATTTTTAAAGAGTGTTGCCTTTCAATTGAATAGAGAAATTCAGAACATATTATGAATCAGCAGTAAAATCAGTTAATTATTGTGTTATTCCAAAATGATTCTCAACGTAACTCGTAGTCGAGCTGACTCGATTCTTATTGTAATTGACAAATAAATCTCCGTTTGCAGGTCATCGATTCATAATACCACATCTGGAGGGTAATACGACATATTTGATGCGGGCTGCATCCCGCAATTTGGCTGGACTTAGCGAATGGAGTAATGTAAAGATATTTGCCACGGCTGGCTGCCAAAGTTGGAAGCCGCATTCGTGGTGCGTCCACATACTGATGCCGATCATTGGACTCGCTTTCGTTTGGCGTTAGGCTCTCAGAGTCTGGTCTAGCCTTAGTTAGTTCTATACTATTAATATTATTGTTGCTGATTTGTGTGTACCTTGTTTTTATGTATATCTTCTGTGATAGATGTTTTTGTGCAATTTACTTATCCTAATATGGAAAATGCTTAACTAAGTTCACCCATTGCCAATTACGCTGCCAATATTCTGTGTTTCGTAATCAAGCTAGATGATTTTCTTTTTCTTTTTTTTAAAAAAACGACGTTTAAAACAAACCAATACCAATGGTATTAATACATTTTATATATAAGTACATATTCATTGCCCACTCTTAATTATACTAGTTGAATGTAATTAAAGCTTGACTCCACATCAATGTTGTTCATGCAAAGTAAATTAATTTATAGAATAAGATCTACGCATAAAAGACAGAAAAAAAAACAAACTCACTTTCATGAATTTTTCAAAAGTCCAAATTATTGAAACAAAATAAAGCCCTTTAAATAAAAGGCATAAAGAGCATTTGTGTAATGAAAAGAATAAATAGCATAGCGAATTAACAATAAATCTGCATTCATATATAAGCTTAATTTAAATGAAAGGAAAATAAAATGCAAGCAAATATATAGCTGATAAGCCGAGTGTATGAATAAAATGGAAATAAAAACAGTTGAATGTGAGAAAACATCTTTTACATATTATAATTGGGTTGGTTGGCTTTTACGGATTTCTTGCCCAACACCACAAGTGTTGAGCTGGCTTTTAACATGTTTGGAGTCAATATTCATGATTCGATGATGAAAGTTGATTAAAATTGTATCATTGCCAACAAAACAGATGAAACCCGAAATAAATGCATACAAAAGCTTTTTCCCCAATTTTCTTTGCTGGATTTCAAGATGAGCAACCGCTCAAGGTAAATAAAGCTGATTACTTGTTTCGATGATAATTGAAAAGAAAACGCGTTTGTAAATATCAACTGATCCACTACAATTTAAGAGGATTTCGTAATTATAAAAGTCAACGTTATGTTACCGTGGAGCACATCCATCCGAGCAGGGTGCATTTGCATCTACGTGGCCACCTTCCATTATTCACGATTACCATATGTGCATCACATTCTCCTCTGAACACTTTGCGCTGCCGTTAATGCTTTTTATTGATAATACCCGCACACACGTACACCCACACACGCTCTCACACACACACACATACACGATATTTGTTGGCACTTGTGCCCACGGACAGCCAAAGTGAAAAAAATATATTTATTACTCAGTCACGGAACTGTATGCCGGGGCGAGTTGAGTGTGTCCAACTCATGTCATTTTGGGGGTGGCCACCGTAAAAGTTAAAGTTTATTTTAATTAAAAATTACAAGTAATATTAAATGAGTCTGTAGAATGAAATCAGTACACATGTGCCATGAGCCTCAGCATTTATGTTGATGAACACAAATGTAAAAAGCATGTATCACAATTGCACAAATATTATTTAAAGCCGATCGAATGTCGCTAATTATCAGCTCCTGAGTACCCATAGCGAACTGGTGAATATCCGCTCTGGTGTGTTTTCGCTTATTCAGGTGAAAAATAAAATATAGGCACATGAAAAAGCTTTTGGGAATCTCTGCATTGATTTGTATGCTGGGAAATGTGTTGTTTTATGAATTCGAGGCTGCACCGCCTTAAAAACTATAGATTACGAATCTAAATCATAATGGGGTCTTCTCCCTGCCGTGTGTTGTCTGTTTAGTGTTCAGATGAGCGATCGTCTTGTCCAGTCTCACAGTTTTGTATGCAGGTAGTTTTAGGACTCCTTGAAGCCAGTAAAAAAAATACTGCAAAATATTCTGTAAACAATATGAAACTCATCATATGAAGTTCAGTAACCATTAATTAAGCTGCAAGTCATCGAAAAACCATTCAACTGTCAATTAGGCAACTTTGAAGATTGGTTTCACAAATGTGGCATAACTTATTTATGAGACGCAAAACCAATAAGCCCAACCATAGAACCAAACAAATTGATTGCGAATTTCCCTTTTGAAGGATGAGTTCCTTTGAGTGATATATATATATATATATATATATACATACATTTATATATATATATATATATATAAATGGACAATGGGATGGAATATGGACTAGGCGTACACTTTTCGAGGATGTAGGCATATCCTTGAGTCAAAAGTAAAGTAAAAACTTTACTACTTTTATCGATTTTTAAGCCCAGAATCTAATAAATTGGCTTGTAGAGTACATGTTCAGAGGCGTAAGCAAAAAATCGTCATTCGTCAAAGTCAGCTTGGATTTTGCAGCATTCAGCTGTCTTTTCAGTATTTTCCCCACATATCCTTTTGTTTTCCAATCTCGCAAAACTTTTGTACCTTGACTACTTTTTAAGTGCCAAAATGTGGAGCAGAATGAATATGTAAAACACATTCAAAAGTGCTATGAAGAGCAACGAAAGCAAATATGAAATATGCCCAACTCTGCACGTGTTTGTGGGATTGAGAGGGCATATAAATATGTCAGTGGGTCTGAGAGTCATTCATTGAAAAGAAATACATTTTCGTGAATGGAAATGACGTTGCTACTTTTATCATAAGTACAAGAGCTACTCAAGGGCGTATTCAACGTATCCTCTTAAAATTGTACTGTAAAAAACTTTAGTTTTTTTTTAACTCTATCGAATAAGTCAATCAGTCAGCTACAGAAAAACCGAATGTTATTAAATTATATTTAATCGATTTTTAATCATGAACATTTTCCAACCGGTGGTTTGTGCAACACTTTGGCACCAATTTCCTTTATGGGCAAATAATGCAACATTAAAAATTGAAATGTAATTTGTTATAATTACACAGTGATACCAGCTGCTTGGACCAGAGCACCAGAATGTCAAACATATTAAGCGCAATGTTTCCTCATTTGATTAATTTCAATAAAATTACAACTGTAAATGCAGCCGTGCAACCCTATCAGATAATCTGCAGAATATGGTCACGGTGGTAATGGTAACGTTATGCTTTTCACATATTTTTTTAAAAGCCATCCATAATTGTCGGCGTCAGCATATTAGTGGTATGCCTGATACCAACAAACAATAAATCCCTGTGGGTAATTTAATTATGTCACAATTCAGGGCATATCACTTAAAACACAAATAATGTAATTATGAGGTATATTTCAGCCTTTGAGATTAAAAATAACAACATTTTATGTATTTGATGTAAACAACAAAATAAAATAAATCACACAAGTAACGCTACTCAACAAGTGCTTTTAATAAGAGACAGTCGGTTGAGACAGCGATCGCGATCTCATAAATCGAGCAGTGGAATTTCAAAACAAAGAGAGAACAATTACCTACGCAGTGTGCATACAGTATGTCTATATCGTGCTTGGACACAGGAAACATTCATATATTTTAACATCTTTTGCAAAAAAATGGATATTATTATTAACTTTTATTTATTTTTTTATATTTGTAGTCTTCAAACTATTTAACAAATAAATTTGCAAGTTTCATTTATTCATTTATTTTAACAATTGTGATATTGTAAAAATCAAAACTATTCATTCTTAGAACTGTCTATAAAGAGTTTGGACAGTGGCTGTTTAAGATTTTGGAATTCCCTTTTCGGCCGACCGCGTTAGAAATGAAAATATTTTTGTCTTTCATTTTGTCTATGACCTTCGCAAAAGAATTCTATTGAAATTAGTCCGTATAAACTTATATTATCTGTTGCTGCTTGATTGTGCACAACTTTGCGACTATGCTTATCAGTGCATTCGTGACATTTCATGTAAATATATATTTTTCTGGAATTCACTTAGTCAGCATCGGCTGTGTAGCATTTGTAAACATAGAAGCTTATCAAAAACCGGGGTCTGATAAAGCAATTTTTGGACTTAGTTCCAATTTTATACAAAATTTTACTCAATGATTTATAAATATAAGAGAATGGGAATCGAATGCCTAAAACATTCTTACAGCTATTATTGCAAATTGAGCAAGTTTTGTTACTGTAAACTAAGATTGGTTTATTTCTCCATACTTTCGTCATTTTTATCACACATTTCCATAAAGCGGAAATATCAATAAAATGCAAACACAAGGCAAATCATTGATGATAATAGCAAGCCTACAAAAACAGCTCGCCCTCGGCAAGCCACACAGTCATTTCAGTTAATTTTTTCCTCTTTATTTTAAATTAGATTACAATAAGTATAGAGTCATGAAAATTTAACAGTTTCAAGAGAATATTTCAACAATCATCGCTTATTGTATCTTGGCGGGTATTTCGACGCAGACAATATCCACACTGTTCTGGTCCTGCAGCTCCCATTTGACAAGCACGGAGACTTTCGGATACATTTTCAGCACGGGCAGCCTGGCCGTATATCGATACGTCTCATTCTTTTCCAACGGACATTTCAAGCCGCTGTTGACGCACGCATCGGGATTGCTAAGGGGAAAGGGCATTTCGATGCCCAACACCTTACCATGCACCACCGTTTTGACGACTGAGGCCACTTCGGCCAGAGCGAAATCTATCGATATTGAGACATTCGTATTTCTTTGCAGAATACACTCCGTTTTCGTTGTATCACAGCCTTCGATCGTGATTTGCGTGAACTTCCCAGTTTTTGATCCACAGTCGTGAAATTCTAGTGTTGCTCCCAGCTGCAGTGCCAAGAGCAGCGACGATATAAGCACGCCCAACTTAAACATGAGTCTAATTTCGCTTAATTAAATTACAAAAACAGACGTTAATTAACTTAACGTTTTTGACTAACATATATTTTTCTCTGCGAGGGCTTAGCAACAACTGAATTAGGAATAGCATGGCGACACAGGCAAAAGTCACAATCAGCAGCGCGCCTCACGCAAATGTGAGTTTTGTATCGATAAGTATATCGGTATCGGTCTGTCTCTGGTAATGTAACAGAGATAAGCTTTTAAAAAATTTTATATTAATTGATAAAGTTTACACTTGTAATTTTTAAATCCTACTAAATTAAGCAAACGCAAAACAATAAGTTACTGCATAATTTTATTTTAATTGTAATAAATTGCTTACAGCTTACATTTACTTTAACAGTTGACTGATGTCGGTTCGATGTATTGCTTATTTTCCCATCACTATCGGAAAGCTATTGCTATTGATTCCAGTTCGCTTCTGGTTACGTTTACTTTAGCGGCAGTAGTCAACGCATCGACGGCATTTAAAACAGTTCTCGATTTATTGCTTTTATATTATTTACATTCATACTAATTAAAAAATGTCGCAGATTTGTAAACGAAGCTTGTTGGCAGCAAACCGAATTGCAATCAACTCACCAGCTTCTGTTATCCGTTGCAAGTAAGTCTTAATGTATGTTCTATGCATTTGTGTTGTAGTTGCTTAATGTAACACGTTTCAACGCAGTGTCATTTGCCAAGGTCATTTCAAATGCCGGTCTTTTTGTTCTTTACAACAGTATATATGTGTGTGTGTTACTAAAGCATGTATTTGTGTCTCACGCTGGACAGTTTGTTGTTTTTGTTTTTTCTATAATTGGCCCAGTTTTTTCATTATGTCAGCCTGTTATGCATGCGCTACAATAAAAAATGATTCGTATTATTTTGTATATTTACTTTACAATATGTAGCATTTATACACATATGTTATATTCATATGAACAGATAAAAATCCATTAAGATTGCAATATCTTCTGCAACTTTTTCTAATTATATGCTTGCCTATGTATCTAGTACGTATCTCCGTATATATATATATATATATATATACTTATAGGATTTTTTTTTTTTATATATAGTATCATGCTTTTAAGCCATGTTAATGTAGTGTCATTTTTTAATGGGACAAAATAAATTTGGCCCAATTGCATGTTTAACGTATTATGACGCTCAAATTATATACTATTGGGAAATATATGTATACATACTTTATTCTATACTATTTAAATTATACTTTTCAGGAAATGATTATTTAATATCAATTCTATTTGAATTGCTATTGTTCACTCGACCCCAACTTGATATCATATCACAACTCTGTTTCCTTTGAATTTGTTTGAATTTAATGTGGACAAATTTCTCTAGTGATTTTTGATGGATAAATACGGCTAGTTAATTAACGAAAAATATATCTAATAAGAAGCAGCTTAGTCCAAAGTACGATATATTAATAGGTATACGCCTATCTTAACCCAAACTTAACTAATATGCAAGCATATCATAACTTTATAAATAAAAATATAGATACAAAGAAAAAAACTAATCAAACTCTTGTCTCCAGTCGCGGTTGACTCTTTTTAGTCTCATTGAACTGAATTAAAAGAATCGAGGTTTGTTTACAGCAGATTTTGATAAGCGATCTATTTGCGGGCAACAACCCCCTGTTGAGCCAACCCATCAGTATTGGTCTGTGAAAAGTTTGACTTTTACCTGTACTTGACTTTCAGACTAGTGCATTCCAAAGTATCACACGGTTGTCTTAACTAATCTAGTTATTAAAGTGATTAGCGGAAAGAAAATTAGCTTCTTCTTAGATAAGCTAGTTCCGAAAACAGTGGTCTATAAAAAAAAGAGTGACAAAAATTAAACTAAGTTCAAAGAACTGTCAAAAGATAGTTAAAAGCGGTTGTAAAGATAGTTTTTAGCATTCTTAAGCAAAACTCGCATTCTTTAAGTGCGGTAGAAAGATTTTACGCTTACAATAGAAAAGCGTTGGCAATATAGTCTATTAAATTGGTTGAGATTTAAGGCTAAGATTTGGGTTGCAAAAAATGTAAACGCCATACCGCTAATGTCAGTAAAGTGTTAAAAACGCTAAGTGGACTTAAATAATAATTTTAACTATACTCTTAATTTAAGTAATTTATTAATATATATGTGTGAGCGTTATTTTCAGAAAATTCGATTGGCAGGAGATCCTTGTTAATCTTTGATCTTATTTTTTTCAGATCTACATGGTTTTCCGAGGTGCAAATGGGTCCGCCGGATGCCATTCTGGGTGTTACTGAGGCATTCAAGAAGGACCAAAATCCAAAGAAGATAAACCTTGGAGCCGGTGCGTATCGTGACGACAACACCAAACCCTTTGTGCTGCCCAGCGTGCTTGAGGTAAGTGATACTCACTTTATTATCACTTTATGATTATTCAGTAAACTGATCTTTCTTTTAGGCTGAGAAACGTATAGTGAATCGTGGCATGGATAAGGAGTATGCAACCATTATTGGTGTGCCAGAGTTCTACAACAAGGCAATCGAGTTGGCTCTGGGTGCGGAATCAAAACGTCTGCAGGCGAAGCACAATTGCACCACACAGGCGATCAGTGGCACTGGAGCACTGCGCATTGGCGCCGCCTTCTTGAGCAAGTTCTGGAAAGGTAATCGCGAGATATATTTGCCCTCTCCGTCTTGGGGCAATCATGTGCCCATTTTTGAGCATGCTGGCTTGCCGGTGAAGCGTTATCGCTACTACAATCCAAAGAATTGCAATCTTGACTTCAATGGCATGATCGAGGACCTGAAGGTAAGCGAAACAATCACATAGATAATGTGTCCTAATTTTGAATTACTTTTTACGCAGAAAATCCCTGAAACATCTGTGGTGCTGCTGCATGCCTGCGCCCACAATCCAACTGGTGTGGATCCCACCGCTGAGCAGTGGCGTGAACTTTCCCAGGTATTTAAGCAGCGTAAGCTGTATCCGTTCTTCGATATGGCTTATCAGGGCTTTGCCACTGGAAACGTTGACGGTGATGCTCAGGCGGTACGCACTTTTGAGATCGATGGCCATGACTTCTGTTTGGCACAAAGTTTCGCCAAAAATATGGGTCTATATGGAGAGCGCGCAGGTGCATTTTCAGTTATCTGTGCCGATGATCAGGAGGCGGCTCGCTGCTTATCCCAGATTAAGATTCTTATTCGTGCCCTCTACTCGAATCCACCAATTCATGGAGCGCGCATCGCATCCGAGATTCTAAATAGTGCCGATTTGCGCAGCCAGTGGCTGAAAGATGTAAAATTGATGGCAGATCGCATTATTGATGTGCGCGGCAAGCTAAAGGCAAATCTTGAGAAACTGGGCTCCACGCACAACTGGGAGCACATTGTCAATCAGATCGGCATGTTTTGCTTTACTGGACTAAAGCCCGAGCAGGTCGATAGCCTGACTAAGCATCACAGCGTTTACCTGACCAAAGATGGTCGCATTTCCATGGCTGGTGTGACCAGCAAGAATGTCGAGTACCTGGCAGAGAGCATACACAAGGTGACAAAATAAATCCAGCTAGTAGTGGATGGATTATTTATGATAGCATTCTACGACGATCTAAATTTGTTTCTTCTCCGAACTCACTTTCTCTCTCTTTCTGTACATATCCGCTGTAGAGCTGCCTTGAAAAAAATAAAGCATTTTTAATGATACATATTGAAAAATAGAAAATACATGTCTTCAACTTCATTTAGTATATCAATAATTATTCAATAAAGTATATTTACTAATATGCGCATACTGCATAAGTTATGCAATTTTCCTTTATTCTAGCTAACATAATTAGAAATACAATTTTTAAATATACAGCCCAAATTGTTTGTTCCTTTTTTTTTATATAAATTTTCGATATCCACATCTCTGATATTTATTCTTACAAACTCAGCATTTGGTTTAAAGTTGCTATCTGCTAGCTTCTTCTGTCTGCTTGTCCAATTGGATTATACTTATGTAATTTGTCGTATTTTGTTGTATTATATAAAACTAGAATCACGGTTTGTTATAACGATATCTTAACTTATCGCTTGGCTCACAGTACTCCTTGATAATGAGCTTGCACAGAAATATATGAAATACTACTATTATTGCACACACTGACACCCAGAAGAGGGCGGGCAATCCGCCCAGTTGATGTCCATGCTTATGGAGGGCAATCACATGCTGCTCGTGCGCCGGAGCTGCAATTTGCAATTTATGATTAAAATGCCTCTTATGAGGAGAATATAGCAGCTTACCCTCGACAACTTCCTTGACGTGTATGGCATGATGGATGTCCTCCATGTGTTGTTTATCCTCGGTTATATATAATATTGCAGTAAGTGGTTCAGTCAATTTCACTGGGAAGTCTCGGCGACTTTGACTACACCAAAGAGATAAGAGATAAGTTAAGAATTAAATGTAGCTTTTCCTCGATATTTACGTCAACAGGATTGGCTCGTCTAAACAGCCGCCATCGCAGGCATAGTAACTACGGTCGGAGCGATCTAGTGCCACATTGATCACCGCCTTGTTGTCGTCCTTAACAATGATGGTGACATTGACATGCGTCTTGTTGCCGTAGTTGAGGCGTCTGAAGTGAAAGTCGCGATGCAGGAATTTTGGATGCATGTTACATTCAAGATGCTGATTGCTGAACCGAAAGCTGCCGAAACTCAGTGTCATCGCCTGAATGACACCCGAGGCGCCTGCACGGATCAGATTGTGACAGCCTTGCTTCTCTAATGTAAGCATCCAGGAGGACACCAGCGAATTAAGTTGGGTCAGTGTGGACATGTCACGCCACAGATTCTCCGCCTGCAGCGTATGATATGAATCGTAGCAACCCTCCGCGTATGTCAACGCCTTGGCAATGTCCTCTCGCATGCCCGCAGTGCCTGAGCCGGAGACGGCGCTCACTTCCTCGAATTCAAAACTGCGCACTTGTGAGAGCACTGCATACATGGTTGCATTGATGCGATCACCATTTAAGCTATTGTCAGCCTTGGAAGTGCTTATCGTGAAACCAGTTGCCCAAAGATCCGTCCACACATTAATGTGATCCTGCCGATACGAATTAATACTGTACTGCGAACCGGATCCGGATGCCTTGGCGCCGAGCTTCTGTAGCAGCTTTGTCATTGCCTGAATTGAATGCTGTTCAATGGTGTCGGATGTAGCTTTCAGCTGAGCCTCCGTCACTGGCTTGGAATACTCGATGATAAGTGGATAGATAATGCGCACAGTGCCCCGTTTGCGCAGCTGTACTTTTGGTTCCAGTTGTGGCTTAACAATACTTATTACAATCAATTTACTGGGATCATCAGCCGACGGCTGAACCGTACCCGTAATAACTTCCAGGTCATTATAAGTGAACATGCCTATCTGTGCCCCATCACTAAAATTGAATATACTTAAAACATGTGGGAGATGTCTGTGTAGAATTGATCACTTACCTGAGCGGAATGTTTCGCGTTGTGGACTTGGGGAGACGATTGCGTGGTAATATCAGGTCAACGCTCTCAACTACGTTGCGTGTGTTTGTGATTTGCAGCTCTTGCATAAGTACATTGGGCTGTGTGCGATGAGCGTACATTGTATACGATACAAAGTATCCGGCAAAGCATTGAAACCGATGTACCTTTCCCGTCAGATACTCCACAACGGTGGCCTCCTTTTCTCCAGTCATTGCATCAACCTGTGACACGGATACCACTGGCTGGAAACGTATGAGTAGCTGCATCGCCCGGCCATGTTTGATATTCAGTGCAGCGTCGGCGGCCACCTCCAAACCAATGTAACCGTTGCCCACGTAGGGCGTGTAGTCGCGCTCACCCGCCAGCAGCGGCGACACGTGACGAATGTTCGCGTCATATTCGTAGTTTTGCAAAATGTAGGGCGTTAGACGGTCGTCCATGCACATGCTGTGCGGATCTAGTAATGTAATGTGTATAAAAAGCTAGTTGTGGTATGGTAGAGAAGAAGGATAACGTTACCTTTCTGTTCTGTTGGGCTTAAAAATAAATAACGAAAGATTGGCGGCAGCATATAGAACACAATACACACGCACAATAAAAGCAAAAACAAACGCCGGTATGACGTCAACGTGCCTTCAGCAAAGCGCTTTAGTCTTCGCACAATATCCACTGTCTCGAATTTGTTTTTGGCTGATCGGAAGAACATATTGATTGCGATTTAACCATTTAATTTGCATTGGAATACACTTTTAAAAATTATAGTGCTTGGCCGTAAGCTGTGGCCAAACACTGAAATATCTAACTTCCATTCTATATCGATATATCGATACATCCTTATACAATATTCTTACACAAACTAGTATTCCCCACCAAATTTAAAATTAAAATTTAAAAACAATATAAAAAAAAAGTATTTATTTTTGCTATGCAGAGTTAAATTTATTACGAATATATGCTATATGCTCTTATTTTATAATTGTGCCATCAAACCAATGGAAGCAATAGCACTATTATTTTATCGTTCAACTCTTTTAAATCATCGATCGATTAATTGATATCCCAATGATCACCTCCAGATTACTAACTTTTTTGTTAATTGTGAGGAAACATGTCTAACTACTCATCCAATTCGTTCGCTAAAAAGTACAAGATAAAGAGATATCTATTTATGTTTTCTGTAATTAGTTCGCTGTTGATTTTTATTGTAAAATATTCGACTGATACTGGAAACGATCTCGATGCTCCATCGATATCCGACTGTGTATTTTGTAAGATTGCATCGGGCAGGTTTCCAACCACAAAACTAGAATTTGAAGACGATGAATACGTAATTTTTAAGGATAAAAACCCAGCAGCCAAGGACCATTATTTGGCTGTTCCCAAACAACACTATGATAGCATTAAGGTGTTGAATAAATCCCACATGGGTCTAAGTAAGTTTGGGTAAGCTTATTAACATATTTAGTTTATGTAAATTTAATTCGTATTTGTACCAATATTACAGTTGAGCGCATGCAGAGTGGAATGATACATTTTCTGAAATCAAAAGATGTGGATTTATCAGATGCAGTTATTGGCTATCACGTTCCTCCGTTTATCTCACAAAAGCATCTGCATCTACATGGAATATCGACCGTTTCTGAAATGAGCTTTTCAAATCGGATTAGCTTTTTTACGCTATCGTTTTGGTTCAAATCGGTAAGCTAAAAATATAAATTCCTAATACTGTACTATACTTTTATTTTGATTGTATGTAGAGCCAAGACGTTCTAAGATCCTTATAACGTTCTGACATAAAGTGATGTTTGGAAGTTTTTCTCCTTTGTCCACGGCAGCTGATATGGTTGTTATGCTGACCGATGAACATTCCTTAACAAAAAGTAATGTTTAAACCAAACCATTCCGTCCAAAAAAAAAAAATTATTTCAAATTAAAATGTGATTTTTATTTAAAAGACCTGGGAGCGAAAACTGACTACGGGATGTTTATAAGCAAGTAATTACGAACTTATTAAAATAGTCAGAAAAAGCTGATATAGCTATGACTAAAATTTTACGTCGTGGCAGTCGCAGGTGAACAATTTTACAATGAGACAAAAGATAAATTGGGCAATTGTTCAATGCTCAAACGATACTAATATCGCAGCCATTCACACAAAATATCGATAGTGTGATCGATTGTTTTGCAGCTCTGAAAGCCAGCAGCAGCACCAGCAAACGCTGAGTTTTGGTTTGTTTTAGTTACAAGATTCGCAAAAACGATTTGGGAAATCAGCTCAATTAAGTTGCAACTGAACGGATTGGAGCGCTTCAAACGCAGTGCGTTCAAAACAATCGCAGCATGTGGCCGCAAACGCTGGAAATGTCCCGCGACGAGTGTCGGGGTATGCTGCGTCGACTTGGTAGGTGAAATGCTGCTCCCGCCAGCGCCAGGAGCACACTCTCCTTTTCCGTTTTATCCAACTGCAGCCCCAGAGCCCATGTGCATCTCCAACTAATGCCAAATGTTCTCCATTTATTTGTATTCTTCGGGCAGAACTCGAATCGTATTCGCATCTCGTAAGCGTTTTTCGCGCCCAAGGTTCGCTCAGCGAACCAAAAGCCAAACTACTTGAGGAGTTGCGTCAAATGTTTCACATTACCCAGGAGCGTCATCGCGCCGAGGTGCGACGTGCGACAAACGATGAGCAACTCTGCACCATTGCCGAAAAGTATATATTTTATATGCAAGGTTATCATATATATGTGTAACTCTTTATCCGCAACTTGCAGTGTCTGCGGACCGAACACATGGCAGGAATGGTCACGGGAAGGTCGTCGTCCATATCCCCTTCTGCCGCGCATAAGTCCCCAAACCGCATTAGCGATTGTGGCCAACGATTTGGCTGCGAAAGCCTATGCGGAAAATGCTAAACTTGCAGTACCGGGTGAAACTGGCGCTAATTATAGTGACGCTCTATTGGACCAGGCCACCTATTCGCATCTGAGGCATGGTATGAACAAACGGCAGGAGCCACATGTGGTCATGGATGAGCCGGTAAGTCTGTCTAGCATTATATAACAAGCTTCAGCCCATTTGACGAACCTGCTCAATATGTCTACATCTACTTTTGTACATACGTGTGTATGTAGTGAAAGTACAGTCTGCGCCTGGGTCGCATGCTCTACTCATTGACTGACGGGGGCTGATTGTCCCAGCGAACAGCCAAAGTGAGTTTTTAGTTAGTTCAATTTGTGTTCGAAGGATCTACCTAGACACACATACACACTCATATAAATATATTTACAGGCATACAAATTGGGATTCAGATATTCCAATTGGAATATGCTATGCGTTTAACAGAGCTAGAGCACAAGCTGTGTGATGTTCTCTAAGAAACTTCTGTTCTCCAAGTAACAGTTACTCTGACAATTCTTATTTAATTATTTTTATATTTAGTGCCACATAATACTTAATGTTATTAAGTATATATTTAATTAAATTTGATTGAACTCCGCATCGTTAGCAAATAACCATCGCCAGTTAACAGTGTCATGTTAAGTAACATGAACCATACAGTTACAGCTCCATATACTATGATCCAGTTATCGATATCGATAAGAATGTTTAAACCGTTTGGCTTGTTAAATTTGATTTTAAAAAACAACGAATGCTTATGACAAATTAATATTATAAATTTCTTCAAATTTTAAAAACGTTCAATTATCGTTAACAGTTCAAGGTGCCCGATTTGCCTAGCGAAATAAAGAAAGCGACCCTAAAGCGAAAAGAAAACGAGGCCGGCGAAGTGAAACCGAACAAAAGGCGCAACACACACCATGATAAACAGCACGGACAGACGCAGCAGTTGTCGGCGTCCCAGCTAAGTGCTGGTGGCAAGGATGAAGACGGTCAGATGGCGCCGCTGGAACAGCGCCCAAGCGCCCGTACGCTGCAGCAACGCTATTTCTATCAGCAACAGCAGAAACACAAGCAGCGAATGGCAAGCAAAAAGGGACCCAGCAATAGATTGGCTGCCAGTAGCGGTGTCGCTGGTATCGGCGCCAACACGAAGCCCGCAAAGAGTGGCAGGCGAAGGGCGCAGAAACAGATGCAACAGCAGATGCAACAAAAACAGCAACAACAGATGCAGCAACACGAACAAAATCAGAAACAGTTGCCACATCAACAACATAAAGTATTATTGCCCTTCGGGCCACCACCGCCAACAGCGGAGTCCCCAGCGTCAGCGCATCCGAATGCCAATCATCTGGTGCAGCCGCACGTGGAATATATACTCGACGAGGCACTCAAATCGGTGGCTGCCACCAAGCTAAAGACGATACCCGCCGCACGTGTTGTCTACGGACCGCCAGAGGTGCTGTCGCCAACAACGACGCGTGCGTTCATCAACTCACCTATTGTTTTTAAGGAGAAGTTGTCGCCGACACAGCAAACAGTTGCCGTACCCGTTTCCGGCCCCTTGTCCGTGGCCGTACCCGTGTTACAGCAACAATTGAGCACTCCGGTCAAGAAATACATTGTTGAGGAGCGTCAGTCGATTGTCATTGGTGGCAGTCAGGCAATTACTGCTGCTACTACAACTACACCTGCCAATGTGTCAACGGCCAATCTGCCACTGGCACCACAAATAATAAGCGTGCAACAGATAGCGGCGCCTCCAAAACTGCGTACAACATCAACAGCATGCGGCAGCGGCACCACTAACACCACCATCCTGCCAACGGGCACAAAACTGACGCCCAAAAAAATTAATCTGCTCGACAAACATCAGCTGCCCTCCATGACCAATACGGCATCGGTGCGCATTCTGCCCATCGATCAGCAGCAGACGGCTCCAGTTCCCATCCCAGCGCCATCTATTAGCAATCTCGCGAGCAGCAAATCGCCAGCAAAGGCGGCAACTGTGCAAAAGTACATTGTGGACGACCGTGTGCCTAGCCAGGGACAGAGCATTACGACGCCGTTGAGCAGTAGCTCCTCCGCTGTGAACATTATAAAGAATATACCGGCCAGCAGCCTGAACAACACGCTGATTACACCACTCAGCAGCGCGTCGGTGACGCTGCCAGTAACGGCGCCTCTATTTCGCAAGGCATCTGCGACAACACCAGCAACAACAACAATTGCAACGACAGCAGCAGGAGGTGGATCATTGTCGACGCCACAGATACTGGGCAACATAAAACTGACGAGCGGAAGCGCCATCAAACATGTACCCAGCAGTGCCCTGCGCAACATTAAGATCTGTTCACCCAATGGCAAGGTGTTCCTTCAGCCCGCCAAATTGCACGCTGGCAGCATAATACACAAACTGAACACGACGAATGTGGGAGCGGCGTGCAGTGGAGGTGTTACTGTGAGCAGTGCCAATCTGTCGCCGACGGGCAGTGGCACGCCCATATCGCCACAATCGTCACCGCAGCGGATAACGATACAGAAGATGCAACTGCTGACGCCAACGCAAATGATGTCGAGTGCCGCTGGGAGCGTCGTCTCCAGCTCCGGCATTGCGAGTGGCCCAGGCGCCAAGGTCAAACCCACCACGCTGACGCTGAGCTCTACTGGTGTTGGCAAGAATAACTTGGTATTTCTGCCCACGAGCGGCATGCGAGCAGTGACGCTGGCCTCCAGCAAGCCCAAGCCTGGTGTCGAGCTGCTCACAGCCAAGCCCAATGTGCTCGTCATAGGTCCATCATCATCTGCCAATGTGGCCAATAGTGCACCACATGTTACAACGCCAACGTCCGTCTTGGGCAAGGCAAAGGCGCATCAGCTCATCACGGAGGATACACCTATCGATATTATCAACATGCCCATCATTGTGGCCGACAATGGGACAACGGAGACGACGAAGACAACAGTTAAAGCGGCGCCAATGATGGTGCTGAATGCAACTGACTGGGAAATGGAACTGGATCAGGCATCCAAGGCGACTGCCGTTACGGCAACCACACCCACAACAACAATAAGTAACGACTCTAAGGGAAAACAGTCACTGGATGATGCCATAATGGAGCACATAGTGGAGGAGCTAAAAGATTCCAAGACGCAGCTCAAACATCGGAGTAAGTAGCGATGGAATATAGGTTTCTTGAATTACGCTAAATCTTGTGTCTAATCTTTCAGTAATCGAACTGCGCGACGGTGGCGATGGTGCCATTGAGTATATGGACATGGAATTGGAGCAGCCCATTGAAATCGAGTGCACCAGCAACATATCGCCGGATTCAATGACCGGTAATGTAACAACACGAACAACAACAACCACATCGCTCAAGGCAACCATTGTGCCACCTCTGGTGCAGGAGCAGAAGAAGCTGGTTGAATCAACAACAACAGCAGCAGAAACAGGAGCAGCAGCAGGAGAATCGACAACGGCGAAGGCGCCAACGTTGTAGTGTTCATTTCTGTCATTTCGGCATTAGTTTCTGAATTTGACATTTTGGTTGCTCATTGCGGATCGGTTTTAGAAAAGCACAAAAGCAACAAAAACATATACAGACACTGACCCGGTTTAATTTAGAATTAGTTATTAGCTTAGTGCCCTGCAACATTATCATTATATTGTATATGAAATATTTGTGAGAATTACTTCAAGAATATCGATCCTCAGCTTTGGCTTCGGCTTGTCTTCAAATTATATTATCGGACTCTGACCTTGTTTAGCGCAGATTTTATATAGCCCAACAAAATGATATGTTGTTGACATCTCCAAGCTGCCACCATCGAAATACCTTAATATTTGTGTACATTGTAAATATCATTTAGTTTAGCGTTTTAAAAGTAAAATCAAAAAAAAAAAAAAAAAAAAAAAAACAAAAGCGACATGTTAGAAGGGAAAGTGTGTTTTTATTGAGATTATAGTATTTAGTTATTTCTTACGTATGGCTGCTAAAATTACAATCAATGTAAATATTAAAAACAAACAAAACAAAAACTCATTGAAGAATTTCAATAAATTATTAGAGTCAGTCATAACACTTCGCATGTAAATTGTACACTGTACAGAAGAATAATAGTTGAAATAAGTTAAACGAAGCAAATTGATAGAGAAGTGAACATTGTATACACAAATCCAAATCAACATCTACATCCAAACTTTCGCATAAATATATTTACTTTTCTAACTACTACTAACTGGCAATTTAGTTGTTAAGTATTTTATGCATCGATTTTGTAAATCTAAATCATCTAGATTGTTGTAATTTTTTAGAGAAGAATTAAGATGCGCAATCGAAGCGAACCACCCGGAGGTATACAAAATGTAAAGTAAAATAAAAAAATATTGTTAATGCGTGCAGTTGTAAAACTTTTAACAAATTGTAAATGAAATAAATATAAATGTAAACAAAACGACAAATCTATCAATTTAATATTTACAGCAGAAAATGAATCTTTTATCTTGTTGCAATTTTTATTTAAAAAACGCAAATATAGCATTTTTATTTAAGCAATTTCAATTGAAAAATTAACAGCTTTTGTTTATAAAGTGAATTAGATTATACTGAATTTGTCATAGTTTCGCGGACAAACCTTAACTAAAAATAAAGAAAATCGAAAACATATTTACAATCATTTATTCTTCGTGTATATTTTTAGAAACATAAATTTTTATACCATTTTTTACCATCCCCGCCGCTTTACATGTTATAATTTTTACAATTGCATTAAAGTACTATCCTCATAAGGATAAAAGGATAATGAGTTGCTGTTGTTCGTAGTTAAGAGTTAGAAATTTAGTATAATTAACAGTTATTTTAGTGTAACCACAACTGGGTTGATATATTTATGTAGATAGACTAAACTTATGGTTTACACTGATTCATTTAATTGCGTCCTAGAGCCGTGCCGTGTCCCCAGGCCGAGTTGGCCGACTGCCGGGCTGGCGGCGCTCTGCTCTCGGGCGGCACACCAAATCCACTAATGCCACCGGACACGTCGGGAGCGATGCGTTTCCTGCGATACGAAAGAAACTCTTTTAATGAGAAATCCTGGCAATTAAAATTGAAGTGTTGTAACTTACAAGAACTGTGGCGTCTCCAGGAATGCGCTGCCACCTAGCTCTTGTGGGTATTGGAATTTCAAGAAGTAGTAGACATGTCCATTGAAAATGCCAACCAACGAGGCCAGAGAACCATGGAAGATTAGCTCAATGCCCGCCAGCACCCACGGGAGATACATGGCTTTAAATCGACTGCCGAACCAGAAGTTGACGATGACCTCTTTGTTCAGTTGGCACCAAATGTAAGTTATGGCCACGACGAGCATATCCATGAGGAAGTAGACATTGAAGACCATGCCACCGACGTTTGCTAGGATTGCAGTAATGATCAACAGATACAGGTAATCCGACGGACTTCTCGCATATTGATCCTTTTCCAAGCGTGCGCTATACTGTGTGATGAAGTAGCAATTGATGAGAAAATGGAAACCGGTGGCGCCGTTCAGCGGGAACACAAACAACGAGGTTATGCAGCGCCAAAGCTGAAGGCGGGTGAAGACAAGCTCCCGGGAGAGATACATGTGTTCCATGGGCAGCAGGCCGAATCTGCAGAGCAGACTCAGGCTAACCGTTGCGGTTAGCCAGTAGCGCGTGAAGCGGGGTAGCGATTTGTACCATGTCCCAGCGTCCATCCTGTCCAATTTTTTGTTTTTTGTTTCTTATCTTTATTTCTTGCAAATCCTTTTTACTTTTCCAATTGTTGATTTACGTGTCTTTAATTAACAGTGTTACCCCATACGAGCGAGACAAAATGTTGAATGTACAAAATTGATTGACAAAATACCAAAAAGTATTTTTTAGTCATTTATATGCCAAATTATACTAAGTTCAAACTATGTTTACTGGTCTGGTTGCCTTTTTTAATCATGGGCCCAACAAAACAAATTTCTACCTAAATAAAATTAATATAACAAAAGTTAGGTTACACAGTATCATAAACAATGAATAAAATGTGTACATAAAGTAAATAACTATATAAGCTTACATTAAAAAATAGTGTACAAGTTGCGAGAAGAAAATCCACTCTAATTCAACAAGGTGGCATCCTCTGGCAGTATTATTAAATCGGTACTATGATTATTTTGAATAGTGCGCCTAAATATAAAGCAATAAAAAATTGAACGCACAAGTTTAAGCGACTTAAGCTTCGAACATGAATGTGAGCATTAATTTACAATTAATTAATTTAATACAATGTTGATTTTAATATTTTATATTAAATTAGGTCAAAGCTACCCTGGTCTTTGACGTTATTCGGACATTTACCACAGCAGATAGGCATGCAACACATAACAATGGAAAACAAACGCAACTCACTGGTGCGAAAATAATTCACAGAAGCACTCTAACAAACACCACTTTAAAATGTGTGCTTTCCAACTAGCTGCACCCGTAAGTGGCATGTGCCGAATTAATTGGGGCAACGATGTCAAATTAAAATAATTGAAAATTCCATCACTGGATATGATTTTATTTCTTCATCAATTTTTTTTCGTATATTATCAATGTTGTAAAATGTTTAAGCTCAAAATATACCAAATGGAAAATATGTTTAAGAAATCACCAAATTATCTTTCCAATTAAATTCACGGTACTTTATAATGCTCATTCATTTATTATATTAATTTGTATAAATATGAAAACATAAATACCTTAAGAAAATGTAAATGTTTTGAAATTAAAAGTACAAGTTGTGGGGTCTAAAAACATAAATCACATTGTAAAGGATAAAATAGAGATGTAAGTCGAAGAAATGCCAAGCTGTAAAGAAAAAATAAAAGAAAATTAACGATTGACTGCGCAGGTTTTTGCCTGTTGAATTTTAATATTTTTGCATAATGTATAAGGATGCATGCGAGATGGAAAGAGATAGCGCCACAAGGAAGAGAATGAATGAGAACACAGAAATGTGCAAATAAAAAAAGCGAGCTAATCAAGTGGTTTTTTCGACCGGTTCAATGTGTGTGAGTGTGTGATTGGGTGTGCTTGTGTGGGTGGGTTTGTGTGAAGGCATGTCCAAGTTTCTGTGTATGTATATGAGTAAGCAAAGACCACACCCACCGTTTAAATGCAAAATGGGTGCTTGGCTGCGAGTATACGACAGACAGAGATAGAGACGCATGCGCTGCCTGCCTCTTGCCTCCCTTGTCAAGACAAGGGCAAGAGCAGCGTGACAACACGCCCACATGGCCATTGCTCATTATGAAGTTGTGCTGCTGCTGCTGTTTTAGTAGCTGTTGAGAATCGCATCGTAGATGTTTTATTTATTTACGCGTTGAGCTTTTACAGCGCCTTGCACTCACTCACCTTGCCCGATGTCATTTTGTCGGCTGCCGTTTTGCTCGCTCACTTCGTTGCTATGTGTATATATGAGTGTGTATGAATTTGTGAATTACATGCACGATTATATGTACTAAGTACATAGCATCTTAATACAAAAGTAACACAAATATTACATATTTTTTTTCTAGCTGTCTTTTAGATATTTCGTGCGTACTTTAAGTTAAAAATATATCGTAGCAGCTTATCAAAATTCTGAACACATACATGATAAGTGTAATAATAATAACTGCAAACATTTAATTTTCTTATTTTTAAACATTGTTAGTTTTTGTAATTTTTTTTTCATATTTAATTTGGAGGGTTCCTTTTGTTGAAGCTACTGATTATAAATTATAAAGAGCAGATCGACAAAAATTTATTTTTTTCATAAAATATTATAACAGAATGGAAACTATGTGGATAACTAGACCCATTTACTGAAATTTAAAAGAATTCATTAATACCTTAAAAATTACCTTAAAAAAATAAGATTATTTTGTGTATAATAAAATGTAATATACATTTTTACTGTATTTTTTGTATTTTTTATATTTAATTTGCAGTGTTCTTTTGTCGCTACTAAAACATTTAAAGAACTCATCGACAAAAATTAAATTTCTCTATAAAAGTTTATAAACGAAAGGATCTTTATATGTATATCTAAAGCCATTTAATGAAATCTTATTTATTATTATTTATCTTATTATATTTATTTTATGTCACTTACAATGTGGCTTGAATTTAACTCTATTTATTTAAGAAAAATTTGCTGAAATTCTTCAAAGTACAAATAAGAGGTGCTTATCCTTATTATGTTAAAAAATATCACTTCATTTTTGATCTCTTATTTTCATGGGAATTTTTAAGCACAAACATAACTATGTGTGTGTGTGTGCATATCACGCATTGCCTTGCTGTTTAATTACAGTAATTATTTAATTATAAAATCTCCCAGGTAGTACCACAATTCATAGCATTTTTTATGCTGTGCACAACATCTTCATTACACATACACACATACCTGCACACATACATAACATACATAAACTCAACCACAAACGTATATACATATTTCAAATAGTTTATACAGCATTCGAAAGCATGTTTTGCACACATGCACACATTAATACACCCATATACATATGAACTTCTATTCATTTATGTATTTATGCATATGTATATGCATTTCACATACCTTTAGCAAACCCACAAACAACGAGAATTTTCTCCTAATAATGGCGCAGCGGGGGAAAGGTTATAGTCACAGGGGTTGGGCGGGAGCACCCAAAAAAAACTCACTTGTGTAAATGAGAAATGAAAAAGAGGCAAATAATAAGAGGAGCGTGCGCCGCCAAATTGCAGTACAAATATGTACTCTCATCAAGGGTGTGGGCAGACAGAGGACAGACCGACAGACAGATGTAGGGACTAACGCACTGCTTAGAAAAAGGACAGTCTGCAGATACAGCAGCTGTCACACACACACACACACACATGCAAAGCAAAGAATTCCCCTTCCCAAACATAGCTGATAGCCCTGCAATGGCGATATTCCTAAACACACGCACACACATTAATATAGAGAGATACGCTCACGTACACACACACATTTAATGTATAGCAGACATATTGCGCCTCGCTCAGCCTTGCCCATTGGTGCTAACGAGAGAGAGAAAGAGAAGGGGAGAGAAAGCAAAACGTAATGACGTTGATAAATGATAATGACGTTTTGCCACCGCTTTTCGTGTTTGTTTCATTTTTCGTCATAACGGTAGTTGGTCGTCACGTAAGAGTGAGAGAGCATGAAAGCGCATTATGTTCATTCGACATTTGCCGTTGACGTTTAATGCCGTCGGCATATTGAATATATATGTACATGTATCTGTAGAAAGTGGCGAATGCGTGGGAGAAAACAACGGTACGCGAACACACACGAACAAACATACCAACGTAGCCATGTTTATTGCTATGCTGATAGAACTTAGCAAAATCTGGAACTAATCACTTTGCAGTGTTGCATAACTGATAAAACTGTTGCTCTAAGAAGTAACATTTAAGTGACAAATCAATAATATAAACTTATTAATTGCAATAATTACAATAGATGTCTTATTGTAGTTGTTTTCCTAATCAGTAAATGTTTCGTGACAATTAAACAACAAAAATTAATGTATATATAAGAAATATATGCAAAGTTTGACTAATAAAATATTATTATTTTATTTGCAAACAAGTTGTTTAAGAAGAAGAGTTCTTGTAAACTAAGGAAAAAAAAATACATACATAAATACGTACATATTTCTGTATCCTATTTGTATTTTGCCTTAACTTGCTTTGACTCATAAATAAAATATTTACATTACAAAATTGACGTCTTGAACGCGCGCGGTCGCAATTTTAATGGTTGCTTCGAGGGTTATTCCCGTGCAAATTAAACGGACAGCTTTCACTGTATGTCTGTGTGTGTGCGTCTCTCTCCTTCCTTCTGTGTGTGTGGAAACAGTTTATAGAAGACTCGCTTAAGAAATATGGACTTCGAAGTCAACACACGTACAAATGTCGGCGACATGACCTGCAGCATTTGCTGGGTTTATTAGTCCAGGACCGATTTGTCGGAAAAGTCAGTAAACGCTTTGAAGTACTTAAGCACAAAGTCTTATATTAAATTTAAATATTAACTCAAGCAACGAGGGAAAGACATCAATCCTGGATTTTAATTAACCAAACAAATACCAAACGAATATTTGTTGAAGATCTCGCTGTGAGTTACATTTTTGTTGGCTTATCATAATTGTTGTTTAACCACATTTAAAAGAATTGTTGTCGTAATACATTTAAGCAAATATAACTATATTCATCATATACACATACGTTATTGTATACATTAAGGGCTACTTATATGCATATATAAATAGTATATAGTTTTATTATGTTAACTGAGCATTAACTGCAATCAATATACATATGAAAAAAAAAACAGAAGATTTTATACTTGTAGACCGAAGTCAGTTTTATTATTTTCTACATTATTATAACATTATTATACATTTTTTATTTAAAATCACTGTTGCGAACTAAATATTCGGCATCAATGTAGTTATATTGTATTAGAAATTTTGAAATAAATGCCGATATTTCGTTACCACATCTTTAATATAAATTGTTTCTATAAGACTAACTAAACATGCATATTTTGTAAGATTGGTTAGATGAATTTGAATTTTCATACGGAAACAAATCTTTTGACCGATTGTATCTATTCAGCTATATGATTTAGTAATGCTATTCGGTCGTCTTCGACATATCTTTTGCCGACAGAAATATGGATAATAAATGGAAGCTATTTAAATAGCTAAAAAAAATGTTTATGAAAGTTTTTGTAGTTTGTTATATGGAGCTTGATCAATTTATGTTATTTAATTCGTTAATAGTGCTCGTGAGCTTTTTTTTTATAATTAATTAGAACTTGCCGATAGTTTTATTCCAATAAATGCATTTCAATTCGACGGCTTAAATGAATCTACTAATTCAGTTAAGTAATTAATTACAGCTGTAAGATGAATATAATTGTTGCCCTTTCTTGCTAAATGATTGCTATATTTTTTTTTATGATATTTATTGTCAGTTTAGGATTATTAGTTTTAATATAACTTTTCTATAATTTTTTAATTAAGTAAATATGTTGTGTATTTAGTTAATGAATAAATCTAAGAATGTAATCCAAAATATTGGCAGTGGAAATAGGTATTTATCTAATAGAGGGGCTTTGAAAATAATAAAATTAAGCCTACTTTTGTAAAGGAGGAAGAATGCATAAATTTTGTTGGACGATATTTATAAAATAGTCTATATAGCCCTATCGCATTGTCTGTTTGTTTCTAAACGAATTAGTTTGTCACTTTAGAAGATATTGAATTTAACATATTGGACTTTTTGCTGCATATCGCAGTCAGCCGGATTGGATATCATACATATGCCACGTCGGTTTACCATGAGATCTTATATGAAACCCTTAACAGTTACAAATGTTGTTATGTTGTTAATATTATTACGAAAAATAAAGAGACTACTACCTAAGATATCAATTTTTTAAGTTTAATTTTTAATTGATGTTTTCGAGCTATTTTGTAATATAATGAAGAGCTCCAGATTTGTTGATAGCATCTTTAAGTAACTTTCGGACAAAAAGACAGCTTAATCGACTTTTGATTAAATTATTACTAAGTCCACAATATGAATTTTATAATTATAAAAATTATAAAGTTTTAGTTTCTTTCTTGGAATGACACACACACTTAACATTTTGGCTGAATTACCCACTCGAATTCTTCTCACTTGCCCCAGAGGCCACTTTTGGGCTGTCGCATCAAAAAATAAAACCCGTCGACAGCACTACTTGACGAGAAGCCTGTGGAGACTCGAGTCCTGTCTAAATGTGTGTGAGTGTGTGTGTATTTGTGAATGTGTGAAATGAAATGAAAAGTGTCTAAGCTCGCAGCTGAGCTGAGCGCGACAATCTGCGCAGAGTTCAGTCGTCGTCCATCAATTGTTAATGTCAGAGATGCACAGCGGGCATGGCCAGAAACTGGAGGATGGGAGATGGAGGAGGGAGGATGAAGGATGAGCACAAGTTGTACACTCAGCATGGTGGCCACAACTTGGAGTCATTTCTGCTATTTAAATGTCGTTTTTCTTCGCGCGCTTTTCAATTTTTAATTGGGATTTCCGTTGCTGCTGCCTTCGCTGATGTTGCTGCTGCTATTGTTGAGTTGTTGTTTGTGCAACGCCTTACCAAGGACTTGCTTGCCACATGCTACTCCGACAGCAAAAGCAGAAGCAAAAGCAGCCTCCCTCGCAAATTGCTTGTCTTGCTTACCCGGTTCGCTTGAGTGGGTAAAATGTCTTACGGTTAGTCGCCGTCATCGCCACGTGGTTGTAAAATGCGCTTTTCAATATACTCCGCTGCTCGACAATGAGTAAACAAAATGCTTGGCTTGGCTGTGTGTGTGCTGCTTTTTAGGGTTCAACATATTTACCGATTTTTCGTGGTTTTTTGATTTCCTGACACGGGTACGACGGCAATCATTGTGACATTTTAATTGTTTATTTGCGCGATTTGCGCATGCGGCTGCTTCGCATCCACGACCTGGACCAGGACCACGACCACGACCAGGAGCAGGAGCAGGAGCAGGGCTACTGCAACTACTCCTGCTTCCAGTGCTGCATATATGTATATGTATACATGTGTACTATGTACTCAAGTGCTTGCCAGTTTTGCCGGGCTGGCAGAGGTAATTGTTTTGAAGTTTCATATTTTGACAAAAGATTTGCGGGTGAGGAGATTCTGGTTTGGTTTCCTAGTACTTATCCCAATGCAAACGAGCTCTCCTTTTCCTATTCCCTTTCCCTCTCTATCTACTCCTCTGTTTCTCTCTCTCTCTCTCGGCTTTTGACAATACTCAGTTGTGTGTTGTGTTGGTTAATGTAAATATTTGTTTTTTATTGTCATTTGAAGTACGCTTCTGTACTGTTCATTATTATTTTTTCTTCTTATCCACATGTGACTTCAAATATTTGTGAAGAGCGAACTTGATTGCCAGCATTACTTTAAAAATTGCTTCAAACTTTTAAGCCAAACACAGCTTTGGATATATAAATAGTGCATATAATAATAATGTTATTTAATAATTATTATGCGTTTTCGACTCAGACTATTCAACAGCTCTTAGAATTTATACTCACAGCCACAAAAAACCTCAATCAAGAACATTATAATAACGTAATCAACAATTAAACAAAACATATTTATTAATAATATAATGAACACATACAATTAAAACGGGATTATATATAAATAAATAAAAATTATATCAATACAATATTCCAATTGATTGATTGTTCTTGTTGTTCGGCAATTGTTAATACTTGATTTACTACATACATAATTATTATTTTGGTTTTTAAAGTGTATATATTCTTTATCACATTTAATTTGATAGCTTATTATAAATTTGTAATTTCATATTAAACTTTGGTTTCTTAATACATAAATAAAAGTTAATATATATATATCTTTAGAATTATAATTGTGTAGCTTATAACATAAGCTGGTCTGATTAGAAGAGCTTATGAAAAGTATCAATATTTAATAAAATACATCGAAATCTGTTGAATACCACTTGAGTCACTGTCGAAATTATGGAAAGCAAAATCAACAAGCAAATGAATTGTAACAATTTTGTATTAGAATCAGAATCAGCCTAACTACCACCAGCAAGCGTCAGGCAGCAACCAGCAACCAGCAGCAACACCATCCATTTGCACATTCACACACTTTGGTGGGGCATGCACCCTCATTTAAAAAAGGCAACAACACAATCAAGCATTTATGCCTAATAAGGGACGGGAGCAGCAGCAGGGCAAGACTGCACATATGGAACTTTATTAGATACAAATTCTTTGGATTTGCCTTTCGGCTTCGTTGGCTGTTAAATGCTACCTCCTTCTTTCCCTTTCTTTCTCTCTTTCTCTCTATCTCTGTCTATCTGCACTGTGGATGCTCATGTAATAAACGGAATAAAAAATGCGCGACGTCAACCATTTTCAGATAGTTGCTCTGTTTTTTTTGTGTTCTTTGGGTGCAACAAAGGGGTTGATGTGGCAACGGAATAATATAGCTGCGCCCGCTGAGGGCCCTGAACGATTTGTTGCAATTTTATATGGATCGCTGTGTGTAGCCATTTTTGGTCCCGATCCCGTTGTGCTCTGACTACCCTTAAAGCGCACTCGCCGCCGCTTCAAGTGCGCAAAAGGTTTTGAACTTGTACACAACTATTAGCGCGACTTTGCAGCGGGGTTCGTTCGTTTGAAAAACCCGCAATTAACTATGCGTTTTTTTTTCGTTTTTTCTCTTGTTGCTGTTGTTGTTGCACACATTCAGCGTCCGCCCCTGTTTTTTTCTGTGCTGCATGTAGCTGTTGTTGTCGATCCGTGTAACTTTTGTTTATTACGCGTAATTGCAGTTACTCTTACTCCAACTCCGGCTCTCCATTTGTGTGCCTTTTGTGCGCTCCTTTTGCAGCTGCTTTCATTTCCAGCCGGCTCTGCTCTTTTCCACGCATGCATGTTGCATGGGGCGAATGCTTAATGTAGTTTTTGCAGCCCGGAGTTCTTCTAAACAATGAAACAGATAATGGTTTAAGCAAACATTGTAAAGACTCTTTTAAGCACATCCAACACCAATAAGTATATATGTCAAATTAATAAAAAACCATATTCACAAATCATTTGAAGTATTAATATATAAATATATTTCAAGAGATTTGTGAATATTATTATAACAATTATCTTTGTTTTATAAATAAGTGCGCTATTCAGTTGCGTTTTTTTTTTACTACAACTATCTTTTAGTTTCCAAAAAAAAAAAATTAATGAAACTGTATATAGGCTAAGCTAAAATCAACAACTATATGTACTAACCTTTACACTTACACGCGGTATCAATATTTCTATGAAATAGTTCGAGTATTTGCTTAAAAATAGTTTTACTTTTAGTAAAATATTAAAATCAAGCTGGTTAAATAAACGTGTTGTAATGGTTCTCAAATGTTGAGAAAACATATTTCATCACTATATCTAATCGATGAATATAAGCTGGGCTCATCTGTTGCGTCTTCAGCTTTTTTAAGGAACAATATTAAAGTTTTTGTATGAAATACATTTTCTTTTCTAAATTATTTGAATAAGGTTGTTAAAATACTTACATTTTGGGAAATGACTTCAACACCAATCCATTAAATCTAATAAAACAGCTGTTCATTTTGTGTTTTTTATATATAAATCTCAATGCTTATATTCAATATGCTTCAGTGCCTTGAAAATCATTTAGAGAAGTTTGCCAACATGCAAACTCCAATAAACCGTCGACATACAACCAGTTGATATGTAAATTACAAAATGCCGGGGCGGAAAGTGGGTTAAGCCCGCCTGTCGGCAAATTACAGTAAAATATATTAGAGTTTATTTTAAGCACAGCAACGAGAACCAAGAACAAGAAGTAGACCAAGAACAAGAACAACAATAACAAAACAAGTTGCAACTGTAAATTGCAGAGTAGTCTTTTTCTTGCTGCATTGCACATTTGAAGTCAAACAAAATGGCGTCGACTCATTTGAATTGTGATTTGTGTGGCGTGTTAGTTAGTTTTGTGTAATTCGCGTGCTGGGCTGATAATTTGAAGAGCCACAAGAATAACAACAACAAATTGCTACCTTTAGTCTATCGACGACTATCATCTATATATGTGCATACAAATCAGATTGGTGTCCCTTGCACAAGGGAAACAACCCCCTTGTTGGTGTTACCCATGTTCTATGGGTTATGGAGCGCATCTTTTGTCAATATTTGTGCTGGGCATGTAAACAATTTAATAGGCTGTTAGTTGCTATTGCTGTGTACTTAACAGATATGGAAAAACCGCCGTTCAGCCACTTGACAGCTGTTGCAATTTACGCTTGATCTAAGGCATATATATATATATATATATTTGTGTACAGCTCTTGTATTTGAGTTTGAGCCTCGGGGTTTTGCTGCGTGCTCTGATTTTGTATCTTGTGCATTCTCAATTCAAGTTATTTGTGCCAGGCAAATAGTTTATTTAGCGCTTTCTAAGTAAGGGGAAAAGTGAACACTTTGGGAATCTGTTACTTAATCATGTTGTTCATTAGAGTTTTAAATTGAAAATCACATCTTGAATATGCACATTCCTTATTTTTAGTGTTTGCTTAATTTAATGAGCTATACACTTTTTGTTTGGTTTTGAAATGGCTTGCTTATCCAAGTTGTGTTACTTTCGTAGAAATGGGCATATTTTCGCCTTATCACTTTTGTGTCATAGGAAAAATCTGTCTTAAAATATAATTTTAGAAACAGAAATTTTTAAAATTGTGTGTTTTTTGGCGATGAATTTTTTCAAATTAAATTGATATAATATATTAAACTCCGGACAAAACAAAAATACAGAGTCAGTAGTTTAGGAAATATCTAAATATATTCTATTTAAGCTAATGTGTTTAAAATTAAGTTGTTTTTTTTAATAAATAATAGAAAAAGCTTTATTTTACGTAATAAAAACTATTTGTGCACAATATATTATTACCAACTTATTTTAGGCTAGAGCGAAGAGATTTTTAAATTCAAAATATATAAAAAAATAATAATAATAATACAAGCGATAATACTTTTTGGCCATGGTCAAAATTAGATACCAGCAAATTATCTCCGGTCTATAAGCGTTTCAAATCTTTTCCGTGCGTTAGTTAACTGTTATTTCAATTGCGTTTCACTTTCTTTTTGAGCATGTACCCAAATAGCTTTTAAAAAATATTTCTAAAATATGCATTAGATTACTTCAACCCTTGCGGGGATCGAACCCGCGACCTTTGGATTAGAAGTCCAACGCGCTATCCGCTGCGCCAAAGGGTCTAATTTCCGAATAGCAGCTTAGCACCTATCCACTTGCTACAACACGAGCATATTTATAGTAATTGTTTAATTACAAATAGAAAAATATAACTATATTGTTTTCGACATTAGAGCAGCCTCCAAAAGCAGGTCTCCGACCGATTCGTTTGTAAACAAACCCATTTCAAATACAAAACTGCGAAACAGCTATTTAAACATGCGTACAACTAGCTCTTTATTTATAGAATCGAAATTTGGCTGCGTTGTACATATAGAACGATATAGAGAAATATATCTACCAGACATATATATGTATGTATGCCACGCATTGGACTTGAACACTTCTCTGTTGCAGCTTGATGCACCTAAAATCAAAACAATATGAGCATATAGCTTGGTTGCAAGTGGCTTTCATTAAAGGATATTTATTTGTGCATACCCTTGGCTCTATCTGGATTTTGTCGGGGCATTCAAGTGCTCAATTTGCCCGCTTCTAATTTTCATTTTCATTTTCATTTTCATTTGCATTTGCATTTCTCGCTCGGGGCTCCGTGTTACTCTTATCGCCCACTGTGATCTTCATGCGCTTTTGGCTAATAAGTACTATAGAATTCACACACACACACACACACACACACACGTAATGATACTCAGACAACCCGTGCAGACAGATACACATACACTCACATTCTAGCTGTGAGTTTGGAAAGCATTCAGGGTTGTTCACCGAAAAATATTTGGTGACGTGACTGGTTGCAATTACTCAAGGCTTGTTGTTGTGTTGTGGCTGTTGCTACTTTCAGTTTGTTAACAAATTAATCAAATCGAACTCCAGACCCGAGTCTAATAGAGTAATCGTCCAAATGTGGCAATCCCCCCATTCCCCATTCCCCCTTAGGCTAAAAGTCAAAGTTCTTATCTCATTGCCTGTTTTTTCCTTTTCTTTTTTAGCAGTGTCCCTTTTTGGGGAGTTTTCTCACTTTGCGCCGCGTGATTTATCTGCTCCTTCCGACGTTTTTAGTATATTGGACTCTGGACTCTTTTTACGTTGCCCCCGAGTCTCTGGCCAGATTATGTAAACGTTTTTTTTACGCAAATCGCACACTCGAAACGGATATTAAATTTTATTGCTCTTGTTGCCATGACTTTGACTTGGGTTGGGTGTTTCGGGCTTCGCTTGGCCCATTGTTGTGCTCATTGGGCACTGAAGTAGTCGCATTGTCAATTAGCTCGGACTAATCGGAATGCCAGGTATGTGCATTTGGCTTCTCCCAGTGGAAGTTGATTCCAAATGGGGTTAAGGCAAGCTAGATTTATGTGACAGAAATAGAATAAGGTATATAGAAGCTGGCATTAGTCGACTGTATTCAGATTTTGTGATTTACTGTCAATTGTATTTAACAGCGTTTCAGAATTTCAAAAAAAAAAGTATTTTTTTTATGTTAAACTGGTCGTTGAGTTCATATTTTTATTGTGTGCTCCTCAAACGAAACATCCTTGAAACGGTATATTATTAAATATGAATCTGATAACTGCAGCTGCCGTTGTTCTAGGCAAATCCATAAGATAGGGTGACTGCAAATCCTTGGGCAAATGTTATGCAGCAGTCGCAACGCCCCGCAAATGTCGCCCATTCCTTAAGGGGCACACTCCTCTTTCTTAATTTCAATCTCGGCACGCGCTTGACAAGGACATTTGGTGCTGAGATTTGCACATGTTCCATCATCAGAGATTTTAATTGCTACATATGCAACACACACACTGCCTACGCCTCCAAAAAAGAGCGTTTCTAAGGCACGAGATTTGGAGGTACCCTCGAACTGCTGCTCCTGTTTATACATCTCCTTCTGCTGCTGCTGCTGCTGTTGTTGATCCTTCCGGTGGCGGGTCACACAATACGCCGTCTGAGCATCAAGACAGGAAGCAATGTGCGCGGATGAACAATTGTTGGCTGAGATTGTTGTTGGGCACTGGTGCAGCTGCCTTAAGTGGGCAAGGATAATCAAATGATGGCTTACACAGAGTGTACTTGCTTACTCCTCTCTCTCGCTCTTAATGCTAGCCGATGATCATGATTTGATTGTTGAAAACCGGTTGCGTCTTTTGGGCGTTACCTAGACCTTGTGTCCTCGTCTGACATTTGATTTCGCTTGCCTTGCCTTGCTTTTCAATTTCGATTTCGATTTCGCTTTCGGCAGCGGAAACGCTTTTTCGTTTTCTTGCTCGCGTTATTTCTACGGTTGTTGACACGCGATCCTCGCCAAAGATACTCCTCGCTTCAGTCTTTGACTGGATTCGGCGGTTGCGTCTGGCGCGTGTGCCTGCTTCCTGTTAATTATGTTCACGTAAACTGTCAAAATGTGCAAAAGCGACCCCGTCCACCCCCTACCCCTACCCCTACAGCTACCCCGACCACAACCTCTTCTGCGAGCGTCCTATGTAATTGAAAGCGAAATTTTATGCTTTCATTTGTTTGCCTTGTCGTTCAATATTAAATTAAATGCATATGTTTTGGCTTTGGCTTTGGCTTTGGCATTGGCATTAGCATTGGCTTTAACTTGCTGCATTGTATTCTCTGGCATTCTCTTTTGTGCCGTCAGTTGCTCTTCTTGTTGCCCCACTGCTCCTTTGCTCTCTCCGGATGTGTGTATGTGTATGTGTATGTGTGTGTGTGTGTGTGTGTGTGTGTGTGTGTGTGTGTCTTTGTTTCGTGCTCTCACAAAATAAACAACTGCTCATTACTTGTCGGCTCCTGTGTGTTTTACTCTCGTTTTGTCGTCATTTCGCCCTCATCGCAAACTTCAGATTACAATTTGGCTCGTGCTAGATTTGGCATCAGCATCAACTTCAGCTTCCGTTTTTTCCTTGGAAAAACACTTCCATTGGATATGCCAAATTGAGGTAAGATTAAAATGCTCAGATCCAAATTGACCTTCGGCATGTACCGATTGCATTCCTTTGTAATGATAAACGAATTAAAACATCAAAATATTTAAATTTTTTTTTGAAAAAAAAAGTAATAAAATAAATCATAAAATCTTAAAGTTTCAGATCTATGTTTCTTAACAATAGAAAATATTTATTAATTAATTATTTTGGAATTCGGAAAATGCCATTTTAGTGCTTACCTGCTATATGTCCTAAAAGTCTCGTGGCTCAAATCTAGACCGAAATTTCAGAATACTTTACTCTGAAGTTAAGCAAATATTTCAGGTTTTTAGAATGATGCAAAACTTACGTCTTAGAAATAAACTGGCTGGACTCTCTGAATTATCTAAGTTGCTCTTGAGTAAATTTCCAAAATTGCAGCGATATTTTTTATGAGTATTGTATACTAGAATTAAATATCATTTGATCGCTATATTAACAGTATTGAATACTTTGTTTATGTTATAATTATATAATATAATAATAATAATATAATTATAATTGACCTCATAGAATTACATATATTGTTTAAAACAGATATAAAGACTTGTGGCTCTGGTATTTGTATATTACTAGATTTCCCTTTCGAGTGTTAATAAATTGTTGTGTGTTATTGCTTACTTTCTAATTGGTTAATTATACTTTGTAGTGTCTATAACAATCTGTTGTACACTCCTTTGTATTTATCAAAATTAGCTGGCGTCACGCTTTCCAGCGTTATTAGCCCTCTTTCTAGTCCACAAATATTTAGCTACTTATCATGTTCAACGAATTTCTCACTACTCTTTTCTCGCACATTTGAAAAAACTCACACACTTTCCATAAATGTTTGACGGAGGCCAGTTCAGAAATACGAAGCGGAAAATGTACTTCCTGTAATAAAAAGCAACAACAGCAAGAACAACACTAATACCAACACTTCCGCGTGACAAATGCCTCTTGCCACACTCGCAAGGGTTGAGGGTCCTTAACAACCTGCAAACAGGACAAGTCAAACGGTCCAAGCCCAAAGCGCGTGTTCGCATTTTTGTCGGAGCCCGGGGATATTATTATCATGTTCATGTTTATGGTGCTCAGTTCCCAGCCCAGGTTGCATTCGACCCCAGTTAAAGAACTGTGGTTAAGCGCATTACGCAACATTATGACATTCGCCTCCAACAAATATGCGACACGCGGCTGAGGCCCAAAAACAGCCAATACAATTATAATTGCAACAAATTGAACGACGCTGCCGGCACGCGTCCTATTAGCTCATCTTCCGGTAGCCAGCCTCAGAGTTTCACTCCATACCAAAGGGGAAGGGGTGGGGTGACGAGCAATGGGAGACGCCCCTGATGTGGGCTGATTGGGTGTACAAGGTCCGGTTCGGTAGTGTTTGGTGTTTGTTTGTCTTAGTCCTTCAAATATGTTTTTTTGCTCTTCTAGTTCATATACCCTTTTCCCAAAATTCAAAGAGTTTGATAGAACTATTTTTTTTACTTGAAATTAAGCTTATTAAGCTTATAAGCTTATATTTTTATATTTCTATTTATTTATTTAATATTATTTTCAAGCTTGTAATAGTTTGCGTTTCCGATCTTTATAGAGTATTTTATAGCTCATACTTTACATAAAGTATGCTTACAATGTTTTTTTTGTGAGGTTTTAGCATTTTGTTGTATTTTTCTGTGGGTGATTTATTGGCTTTTACTTATTTCCGGTCTTGTATCTACGAGTGCATGGGAAGGACATCATTGACCGTACTGGTGTTTAAGTAGTTATTATAAGCGTGTCTTGTTTATGACACATTTTGATGGCTTATTGACATCCACTTCAATTGGGCGTACATAAACGGAAATTTTGCGAGTGTTTCTGATATGTTAATACCTCAATCAAATAATACAGGTGCATTTCTATAAAAGACATTTCTTCACATTTTTCATCCATGATTTCGGTTAAAATGTATTTTCGAAATTATTGGGTAATGTTATTACAGAGATTAAATGAAGCGGGAACCACAGCTGCTGGCGAAACAGAGCAATTAACTGTAATTAGCAACTTATCATCAAATCAAATCGATTGGATTGCACAATGTGCAAATTGCTGGCAGTTTTGTGAACCACAATTATTTGGAGCAATTTTGGGCTGCCAAAATGGTTTTTAATAAATTTTGATCCGCATTTGGCACAATGCCCTGAGAATTATTTCATGTCTGTCAAAATACTGTCAGCACATATTCCTAGGCCTACTGAAAGGTGTTTTTTCAGCTTTGAACCTGGCCGACAGCTCGTCTGCTACCTAAATGTGGGTGCAGGAGTATTGGGATGATGGTCTTAGTTCCTAAGTTGGCCATTGTGTCTGCTAGCAGGGTAATTATTGGCTTGGGTCTGCGTACACAAAAGGATTAGACATGTAGTTTGGCATGATTAGTTGCTTAATTGAGCCAAAATGCATGCACAGCATATAAAATATTTGCCTTAAATATTTTGGTTAAATTATGAAAGGGTACTCGTTCAGTCGTTTAGCCGCGGGCAGTAAGAATAAGAGCTGGCCAAAATGCATGAATGCTGAACCCTACCACAAAATATGAAATAAGGAAGAAAGAGACTAATTCAAAAGGATGTTAAGCACAAATATTAGAGCCAAAGGATATGCCTGAGAGCAAAAATTGAAATGTAGACAAGAGATCGATTATTGATTTTGATATTGGTAGGGACAAAGATTGCCTTATTGACACAGATACATAATTTTACAAGTCAAATATTTGCTTCAACCTAAATCCTTTTTGCTTGGGGCTCAAACTGAGAGCGTAGCTCGTTGAAGGGTGGCTCTAAAATTAATCCATACTAATATATGTATACATGTTAAGTAAGCAGTTTAAATGAAACTGATTTGTGCTTAACGTAGATAATTGGTGATTCCGTATAAGCTCCATAAGCTTCTTATACATAGTACGACCCATGAGACCACTTACGAGCCTCCACCCAAGTTCGTTAATCAATAAGTTTGCCAACACAGCAGCACTGCGATGTCAAACGATTAATTTTGCTCGCTAAACCACAATTTCCGGTAACACCTACCCAAAAAAAAAAAAAAAAAAAAAAACAAATAAGAGAACCAGGAGAACGCCCTTTATGTGGGATGCAGGACGACTGTCGCGACAGTCAACACATCAAATCTGGAGTTGCTGTCAAAGCGTATGCACCGAAATATGACAGGAGGTGGGAAATAAATGCCCAAATACGCATGGAAAGCCAATTAGGAAGAAATAAATCATGTGGCATGTGTGCGATTTCTTGTGGGGAACGCCTCGTCCATTGACTCGAGGACTTCACAGAGAGTGTGGCAAACAAAGCAGCAACCACAGCCAGAGCCAGATCCACATATATACTACTCTAGAATTAAAGACAACCCCACATCACAGTTCACAGCCAGCGTGAAGAATCTGAACAAGTGCCAAAAGCTGATTTCACTGTAATTACAATTCACACTCCCCTCATCCAGCAGCCGTTGAAGTGAAGTTGAATATTCCCGTAAATGTGTTCTTTTTGTTTGGCAGCACTTAAGCAACGCCCCCTCATCCCAACCACCAAGCAACCCCCTTCCCCCACACCCAAAAAAGGACAGACGAGAACAGCAGAAACTTTTTGTGTGCCAGGCAGTGAGGATTGTGATGGTGATGCGCAGGAAAACCCACAAACAGACACACCTACTAACCGACAATAAGCTGAAAACTCTTCCAGTATTATGCTTGGGTGGCTCACTGGGCTCTTTTGGGTGTGCGTGTGTGTGTGTGCGTGTGTGTGTGTGTGTGTTTGTGTGAGTGTGTGTGTGTATGTGCTGGATGGGGTTGAGTTGGGTTGAACGCGTTGAGCGCGTTAAGCGCGTGTCAGGCCTACCACTAAGCAAACAAAGAGCAAGCAAAAACCCCGTCACATGGCAGGGGCAGCAATAGAAATGTCACAAACAAACCGATTAAACAAGTACTTTCAAACAAAACACCAAGCTAAAAATAAAAAAGATAAAAAAAAAACACTGCCTTCCACCCACTGAACCAAAAAAATAGGTAGAGCTAAGAAATGACCGAGGGTTGACAGGGCAGGTTCTACACTTCCAGCAACCCTTTGGGCCGTGTTGAGATCAATAAATTGGGTGATTCAATTCGACTCTTCACTGTGGGGATTTTAAAATTGTTGTGATATTTCCATAAGTTTCTGGTCACGCGACTCCTTTGTCCCGATGCCCCATTTCTCACAAATTATGTTAATGCGCATTAAGCCTATTAGTGTCAATTAAAAACATATTTCGCTTATCTATCTGGGTGTGAAGGTTTCTTCTCTGGCCCTAAGATGAGCTTACTGCCCATCTACTGTTTACATCAACATTCATTTTTTAATTTTTCGCAAATGTCAAATGCAATGAGATTTTGTTTGTAATGCGATTACTTAGTAAACTGGATGACATATATTTCAAATTCAGTCTTAATTCGATACCATGGGAATCTGTTTCACATAAAATGTTCTTTCGAATTCTCATGCGACAATATATAATTATAAACTATATATATTTGTTTGATATTTTTTTGGCCTTATGACTACATAAGCTGAAGTGTTTATTTATTTTTATATTTAAAGTTCTCCCAACTTAGTGAACAGACGCTGGTTATCTCTTCCTGAAGAAGAATGATAAAAATATTCGATATACAGCGGAGTATATAAAAAATATATATATTTAAATAAAAAAGACACTTGACCTGGAGCCAAACAAAACACATATTTAAATTATAACAAATATTCTAATTTTTTTATTCTAATAAAGACAATATCAATTATGTATTATTATTTATTTTAGTAAATGAATTATCAATATACAAAGTAGATATTTAGTTAATTTAAGTAGTAAAAAGTATTTATTTTATTGTTTTTTGTGTTTAATATCAAATTAATTTATAATATTTATAAAAAAAATGCAGTAAGGCTTTAAGGAATATATTTTTTATCTTGAATATAATATGCACTTATTCCTTGATTTAAAACCAAAGCTAATCTACAGATTTTTCACGGCTCGACGTTTAGTATAATTCAAAATCGCCAGTTTCTACTGCTGTACTAAGCCACTCAAGCAATTTAAGATTCGCACCTTAAGAGAACGTGTCACCTGCTTCTGGCCATCAGAAATTAATCTCAAAATTGAAATCCAGTTCGGCATATTTGCAATTTCCAATGAAAAACACCAGATCAAAGCGAAACTAAGCAATGCAAACAATGCAAATTTACATGAACACAGTCGTCCAGATACTTACATAATCTGCAGTAAGCCACAGCGATTACAGGGCATTGTGTAAGAGCAGGCCATGTATCCATGATATACATTTGCGGCCATTTGTGACTGACCCATCCGAGCTACTGACCCAACAAACCAAAAACACAATGCTTATAGGGTCCATGACCACAAAGGCGTCTCGAACTCTACTCGAGGGAAACTCAACAGCTGCTGTCCGGGACAGCTCGATGGGTGGACATATGCATGTATGTAAGTGGCGTGGGTGTATCTATATCTGTATCTGTATCTGTATCTGTGTCCGGGCAACTAATATCCGTTTTGCAAATGAAACAATTGCGGTGTTTGACCAATTTCACAATTGATGTAATCCTGCAAATCGCTATATTAGCGACGACGATGGGAAGGAGCAGGAGCTGCTGCTATTGTAAATACTGCTTGGCATTACGATTGTGATATTGAAATGTTTTGAGTTCATTCAAGAGTAAACAGCTCATGAAATTACTCTCTGTGTGTGAGAGTGTGTGTGTGTCTGTGTGTGTGTAAGAGTGTGTTGTGTTGCTTGCGGGCCCGAAGAAGGTTTATAATAATATTTTGCTAACCTTCTTTTCGCTTGTAAAAGTTCAAAAAGATTTCGCCCGCTCTTTGTAGGCATTTGGCGATTACCGACACAGATTAAGGGATGTTCGGCAGCATCAGCCGCGTCTCCTTTTAGTCCTGGCTGAGATTCCCCGGCTTGCGAGCATGCGCGGCAGGTTCTGTGTTGCCCTGTGGTCCTCACATTGCCAATTCATACGAGCGCAATTAGACGAGTTTACGCTTTTGTTTCCCATTGCCCGTAGACGAATTTCGGCCATTCAGTTCTTTGATCCTCTCTATCCCTAAATCTGTGCACTCGACCATGCTCGTCTCCTCTAGGCCCGATTCTCTGTCGATTTGCCCATTGTGTCGCTAGTATTTGGCGCGTTTAAATAGATTAACCGCCTTGCAAATTGCTTGGATCTTATCTCAGATCATAGCAACAGCTACCTACGACTCCCTATGTCCTCTCCAGGCGTTGAGTCAGGTTTGCGTGCCCGTTGATTGGCCTACACACACACACACACACACACACACACACATTCAAATACAAACTGCTACTGTTTCTCCTCTCAATTCTTTCTTAGCTGCTTTTTGCCTGACGTACAATTAGCTGTGGTTGCCTTTGTTTGCCGTCCTAATCTTTAGTAAATTAGTTCATTAAGAGGTTAATTCCTCACAACACCCACAAATTATTCCCTCATTGAATGGGCTCATTTGTACTCAATGTTAGTTTGTAGATGCAAATTCTATATATAAAATGAGTAGCTTCATTTATTTGCATTGCTTTCTATAAATCATAAAAACGGAAATTTGGTCGAAAGTTCTTAAAATAGTTTTCTGTGTTGCTTCAATTAAGTATAAATTTAACAAGTAAATACAATTTGCAAAAAGGGCATGTTAAAGAGATGGCCAAATCCCTGGATTATTTTGGTGTAATCAGAATTTTATCGAAAAAACTTTTATTTACAAAATGTAAATAAATATATGATTTTATATTCTAACACTGAATTTAACACATTTTTATTTTTCTTTTTTGTTTTGCCTGTCCGTTCGATTTGGAAAATAAATTCCTATATGGCCTCGTGAATTCTATAAAATAAAATAAACACCGATAAAAAATGCATTGGGAATAGAGTGGCGGTCACCATAATCCTTTAAATGATCTAATATTCCAGATGGCTCAGAAATGTCCAAAGTCGAACCGACTACAACTTTCTCACTTGTATAATACTATGAATCAAATTTATAGTTATATTTGATCTGAATCTATAATTCAGAAAGCTTTACATTTATGATGACTATAAGCAAATTTAACCATTTTACTTGTAAGTCATTAAAGTACTTTTTCAAGGTCTTATCCAGGTTTATTTGATGAGGGTCTACATTTTGTAGGTTGTTGTGAATTGTGTTAAAATCCCTTTATGCCTTTGCAAAGTTGACTCCTATCTCAGCCAGCATACGCCCTTAGTTGCTTTACTAAGTACATCCAACAATATGCAAAAATATATCTTAAAAGCTGCACTATAAAATGACGAGTCAGTTTTTAGCAACAACAACAACTGAATTTTTACATAAAGCATCAGCAAACAGCCAAAACAGGCAACACTGAAAAGCTGGCTGCTGACTTCTGGCTACTAGCTGCAGTCTATTGCCTGGTGATTGCTCCAGGGCTTCGTCATCGTCCTGAGTCCTGGTCGCGCACCTCGACTCTCTCAGTAATGGCCTGTGCCAGGTCACAATAGGCGTGCAAACATGCTGAACACACACACACACACACACACACACACACACACACTCAGACACACAAAAAGCCAAATGGTCGGTTTGCATTCTAGTTTGAAGGCAGAGCAGTCGCAGGAGAGGGCAGACTGCAGTTCCACATGAAGGATGAATTCGAGTAGGGAAAGCAATGAGTAAATTGCAAACACAAATGCAAAACTTGAAAATTGCTGCAAAATGGGCAAAAATAAAATATGAAAAGTGCAATTGTGTTACATAGAGAAAGGGAGAGAGATAGATAGAAAGAGAGAGAGAGAGAGAGAGAGAGAGAGGGGGAGGGAGAGAGGAAACTGGAGTCTTTTTTATGGTCTCTACCCAGAAAGTGGTCATTTCGGCAGAATTGTTTGATTATCCTTTAGTTCGTTCGATGTGTGGATTTTCTTTCTGTTCCTTACCTTATTTAATTTAACTTTATTCTTCATTGTGCTAAAAGCTTAGATACTCAAAATTCTGGATTTGTTTGGATACCCTTTCAGTGGGTATTATTATTTGGGGAATGTTTGTAAAACTAATATATATTAAAGGTGCAATTGGGATAGTCGGTCAGACTTATAAATCACTAGGTAAATTCTAAGGTGACCAGATCGGTATTCGTATTCCGTATTCATAAACATTATAGCCGAATCCTTAAAGGTTTGTCATTGTTATATTTTTAATATATCCGATAGAATACGTTAATTTTACTGGAGTCTCAGTTCAATTTGCCTAATGTATCAAGTTTAAGGGCCAATTCAGGCGCATCTTCTGTTTGCCAATGTACTTTGCCAACGTGTAAGTAATAATGCATCAAAGTGGAGTTGATAACACTGGCTGTCTATCAGCCATGTCGCCCTTGTCGCCGTGTTCCGTCTGCTGGAAAGCCATTCTGTCTATTTCCTGGCCTTTCTGTGCCGCCGTAAAGAGTTGTGCTTTTGGGTGCAGAACAAGCTGCTCAACTAACTGCAGAGGCATTTCAGCCTTGACAGTGACAGAAGCGACGAAGGATTCGAGGAACCGCAACGCGCTTCTTAGCTGCCATTTCGACGTGAACGTGGACGGGAAACTCCAAGAGCAAACAAAATGAAGAAATTCACATTGCCGCTGTGCGATATCATCAAATGAATATAAGATTATATTTACCAAGGCGGGTAGAAAGTGAGCGAGCACATTTTTAATGTGGATACGAAGCTGGTGCTGGAAAACTTCCATGAAGGAGGATGTTTTGGGGTAGGTGGAGGAGGTGGTTGTGCTGGCCGCGCATTGCCATAATGCTCATAGGGCTCCGGGTGTAGATGTGAGTGGTGAGAGATGTGCAAACAAAGACACTGATAAAACGAAATGCCAAACGGCAATTGAAATGCATAACAAAGACATTGCACACTGGAGGATCGGATGGAGGAGGAGGAGACGCAGAAGTCGACGTCCACGAAGACAGGAGTGGGCATGGGCTCAGGCTGAGGCTGAGGCTGAGGCTGTGGCTCAGGGCACTGGCACGTTTGGACAAGTGAAGGAGGTGACGTCAACTCTTTTGAGTGGGCGACCAGAGGCGCTGCCATTTCGGCGTCTGGCTGCGCATCTTGCTTGAATGCTTGGCTGAATGTGCTACGGGGCGAAAGGGAGCTCAAATCAAGTGTGAACAGAATACGGCCAAGTTTTTTGGATGCCACTTTTGCGTGGGCACCCGCTAGACAAGGGCCACGATGCACCCCCTGTCGCTGCGGATGCGTTTCGTTTCCTCGGGCAACACTCGGCCACTCTCCGCCACTCGCCCATAAGGAGACAGCCAGCCTGCCTCTTCTACTTGGCCATCTCTTTCTCGCTCTTGCTCTTGCTCAATCTCTCTCTCTCTCTCTCCCTCACTCTCTCTCTCTCGCTCTCTCTCTCGCTCTCTCTCGCTCTCACTCGCTTGCACTCCGGCGCATCGTGTATATAAATATTTTAGGGGCGGGCTCAACGCTAGCCGCTCTCAGTAGTAATACTCGTAAAATATTCCAATTCGACATTTTGTGTGTGAAATTCATAAAGCGGTTGACGGCGCAGCCGACGTCGCTGCTGACGCCGCTGCGGGCAACAGTAACATGAAACGTTGTTGTCCCATCCAATCTGAACTTCATTATGATGTTGCCGTGGTCCTTTTGCCTGCTATACGTCCTGGCCTCATCATGCTATCTCTTTCGCATGCGCACACACCAAATGGCAGTCCACCAAACAGTATATGTGTATTATTAGGGGTGGTTTTCCGCACCCCTTTGTGAAGTGATGACGAGTTTGCTCAGTTAACGAGCCCAGTCAGACTCAGCGAGTGGCACACCGAGTCCTGCCACAACCACAGTCCTTTTCACAATTCTTAAGGCCACACTGCGTCGTGTTTGCTTTCATTCCGCTCCGGTCGCTCAGTCTGTGCGGATCGTCGTTGCCTCAATTATACGGATATATCTGTACCAAATACATACGTTCATCGATATATATATATATATATATATACATATGTGAATCCACTCTCGGTACTAACAAAGTTCAAACAAGTTTCTAAGTGAACAGCTAAGCTGAACTGAAAAACAGGACGTGATCTTCGCTCCTTTTTGTCCACTTGTGTTGAGTTCAAAGTGAGAAATTATATCTTGTTCCGTTCAAAGCAGAGCAAACAAATTGGATACTTCTAGGCAGCGCCTAAATATGGTTTACTTTGTACGTATCTTAACAGTAATTGTTGGTGATTTTTTAAGTATTTATTTAGATTGTTATTTAAATCTTGTGACAAGTTTTACAATATTGATTTCGATAGTAGTTTTATTTTTATTAAGTACTATCAAAGCTAGGCCTCATTTCATTTATTATAAAATTAATTAAAACAGCTTTTGATTATCTGAAAAAAAATCAGCGTGAAGCGTTAATTAATAACTGAGTTTTAGTATGCTACTTTTATTAATATCAAAGGACAAGTTTGTAACTCACGTGGAAAGAGCTTGTTGAAGTCACTTTCTGCTTAAACCTACAAGTGGCCAATGGAACACTTGCATTATTTGAATATACCCCAACTTAATATGCTTATATGTATAATAAACCAAGTGTCAAGATCCAATTGAACGAAGATCAGGGATAAAATTAGTCCGCCCTCATAAGGCGAAACTTAATAGAATTAAAAGCACTTGGAAAGAGGCAGGCCAGAAAACTATTCCCAGCTCCGGAGCCATTGAGGAGCTACTTACTGAGGCGTCAAATCAAGTTAATTAAAAACGGCAGTCGCATGCATCGTCGCCTGGTAAACAGTGGTTATAAACCCACAGTCAGTGGCAAAATTAAAGACCAACCTCAAGCGCAAACCAGCCGAAAACGGATGTCGTCCATTATTAACACTTGAGGAAGCAAGCATTGAGATGGCGATGGCAACCGGGTAGAGACGCAGTCGGAATCGGATTCGGATTCGGATTCGAAGTCGGAGTTGGAGTCGGTGATGGAAGACTTTACACTTGCAGCCAAGTGTAAACAATTTGATGAGGTGCAAATAACAGCAATGCAAGACCCGAGCTAAAAATATGTTCGACTTTAGAATGCTTGTCGTGTGTTATGATTGATTTAAACTGCAATGATTTTTGGCAATATGCTGTGAAAGAGTGAAAGAGTTGGCCTGGTGCCTGGTGCCTGGTGCCTGGTGCCTGGTGCCTGGTGACTTGGCCATTGTTCGGGGTCAGTCGAGCGTGGGGCAGGCGACGCACGGGTTAAGACTCAAAGCCGCAAACGCAATCAATAAGCGAATTTATACAAATACAAATAGAAATTTAAAAAAAAAAGAAATTCTTTGGATGTATTTTACATAATTTTTACATGAGCTGTGGTTTTGTTTTAATTGCAACCCGCTGACTGGGCAGCCACAAAGGGAGGGCAGAGTGCAGAGTGTGGAATGTGGAGTGCAGCGTCTAGTTGAGTGCTGAGTGTGTCCTCCCGTTGAGCTTATACCAAATACAAATATGAAAAAAAGGATATATTTGAATTGGGAATGGGAATGGGAATGCGAACGGGAATTTAAGTCATGGCACGCCCCTGCGACAATTGCTGCGTTTGTTTGTAAACCAGTCGATTAGTTCTACTTGAGTGGATCAGATTGGAAGGCGGTGGCCAACAGTGGGTCGTATGCTGAATATTAATTGATAACCCGTTGATTATTTGCATACACATCGAGGAGCTGCTGTGACTAAACATATGCCTTTGTTTCCTTTTATTGCAGAGTCCGCGTGGCATGCAACCGTGTAGTCCATCGGGAGTTGTCGCTATGATGCCGCCGTCGAAGAGTCCCATCATGGAAACCGCCGCCAGTGATAGCAATCAAACCAACAGCAACCAAACGAATACAGCAAACAGCGATGCCAAGCGCTCCTGTCCCTTGAAGTTCTCCATTGCCAAGATCATGGAGCCGGACAACAAGCAGCCAACTATATCCACCCAACAGCAGCAGCAACATCAACTGCAGGAGGAGGATCAACCCAATCCGGATATGTATGCCGATTCCGAGCGCTCCTGCAGTCCCATTGAGGTCACAGGCGATGACGATGATGAACCAGCTGCAATGGCTGCCATCAACTACGATTCGGCTTTCAAGAAATACGTGCCCACATCCAGCTGCAGCTCCAGTTCAGCCACAATCTCAGCATCAGCATCAGCATCAGCATCGGCTTCAGCATCGGCGGTGCAACAGTTTGTCAGCACTCGGCACCAGGAGTTGCTCTCGCAGTATCCGCTGCTCTACTACGCACCCAATCAGCTGATGTGTGCCGCTGCTGCTGCCCAATACGCCGCTCTGACTGCCCAGCAGCAGACGTTGGCGAGTGCTGCGCACATTAGCAGCTTCACTGCCTCTCTCAATGCATCCCTGCATCATTCACAGTCGCTGCGCCGCAATTTGGGACATCCGTTGGCCGCTGCAGCCGCTGCTGCTGCAGTTGCTCAATCGCAGTCGCAGCAACATCAACAGCAACATCCAGCAGCAGCACAGCTACCACAACAGAGTCTGGAGAAGTCTCCAATTCGTACGCCACATGCCCCGCAACATGCCAGCCTCAAGCGCAAGCGTACGCCACAAGCTGATCTTACCACGCCGCCATTGAGCCTGCCGCTGGCTTTGCCATTGCCACCACCAGTTGCAATGCCACCGCGCTCGCGTTCACCATCGCCGCATGGCTCGCTGGAGGACAACAGCAGCCCGGGCTCGGCCAATGGCGGCAAGCCAAAGACATTCTCGTGCCTGGAGTGCGGAAAGGTGTTCAATGCGCATTACAATCTAACGCGCCACATGCCGGTGCATACCGGGGCCCGTCCGTTTGTGTGCAAGGTGTGCGGCAAGGGTTTCAGGCAGGCATCGACGCTGTGCCGCCACAAGATCATACATACCTCGGAGAAGCCGCACAAGTGCCAGACCTGTGGCAAGGCCTTCAATCGCAGCTCGACGCTCAACACCCACGCTCGCATCCATGCCGGCTACAAGCCGTTCGTCTGCGAATATTGTGGCAAGGGCTTCCACCAGAAGGGCAACTACAAGAACCACAAGCTGACGCACAGCGGCGAGAAGGCATACAAGTGCAACATCTGCAACAAGGCCTTCCATCAGATCTACAATCTCACCTTCCACATGCACACGCACAACGACAAAAAGCCCTACACTTGCCGGGTGTGCGCCAAGGGCTTCTGCCGCAACTTCGACCTGAAGAAGCACATGAGGAAGCTGCACGAGATTGGAGGCGATTGCCTCGACGACGATTTACCGCCGGCATACGAGCGCCGACGTGCCTACACCCGACGGGAGCCACTCTCCAACTACAGTCAGACCAGCCAGCTGACGCCGGACTCCTCATCTGGCAGTATGTCGCCGCCGATTAATGTGACCACCCCACCATTGTCCAGCGGCGAGGCCAGCAATCCGGCCTGGACGCGTACCCCGTATCAGGAGACATCTGCCCCAGCACCGCCACCCACTAATTTCCATCATCATCTGCAACATTTGCATGCACCGCCTGCCGGGCTGCACGCTGAATATGCTGCCAGTTCCCCGTTCCTTCAACTAGCGCATCCCGCACAACAGCAGCATCAACAGCAACAGCAACAGCAGCAGCAGCAGCAACAGCATCAGCAGCAACACCATCAGCAGCAGCAACGCTTGACAGCAGCTGCTCTGGAGAATGTGCCGTTCATAGCCAAGGTATTTTGACAGAGATACTATGCGGAGAACCTGGCCAGTTGTACGGCAACAGCAGCTTCAGCGGCTGCCGCCGTCTCGAAAACATTGTCTACGAAGACCGCAACCAGTTTGAGTAGCGCTGATCTGTTGATCGATTGACTGCAGTTTGTTTCGACTGCTGCAACAATGCCACAGGAAGCTACAAACACTTCAGGCACACAGGAACTTGAGGCTGCCTCAATGGAGCTCAGTTGCACTACCCTCGGTAGTGCTGTACGTGCCCTGAATGGACTCTTCTAGGATGCAGCCGGAGTAGAGCCGATTACTTGTCTACTTGTCAACCAGCAACCCACCAAATGGTTTCAACAATAACCTGTGCAATATATATATATATATATATATATATATATATACATGAATAATCAGTACCAATCCACTTAGTAAGGATCTCCCCGGTTCGAGCGATCTATGTTTGCTTCGAAAATATACTTAGTATGTGTGATTTTTTGAGCGAATTTATGTCAATTTTATTTACACAAGTGTAAATATAAACACACACATATAAATATATATATTTAATTGTTTAATGACTAAATGTTAGACCTACAGGATGCACATTATATCAATCTATGAAGTGTATCCATATTACAGCTAGTTAGTACCAAATGTGTAGTTAAGATTCTCCCTGCACAGATTCTCTAGGTGCGCATATAGCAAATTTAATCTGCATTGCGAATTGTGAAAATGTCAGTTGGATTTGTAGGATTGAGAAATAAAATACCGCAGAAGCATATATACATACATCGGACATATATCGGACAAGATACTAAGTATATGTATTTTGATGTGTTTATGGATTGGGTAAAATGGCATCAGATTTTATTAAACTCATTAAAATTGTTTAGTACCTAAGTGATATTATTGATAATGTTTAAGCAATAAATCAATTCTTCAATATAACTAAAATTGTACAAATTGTGTTCGTATCCCTATTCTTTATAGCTTTATACTTTGCTGAAATTTGGTGACTTTGAAGTTAATTTAAAAAATACTGCGGATCGGCGAAGTTTTTGACGTCGGCAATCAAACCTGGTATCAGGTATCACCATAACATGTTGTATCCTGGTATCAGGTATCACCTAACATTTCCCGTACAAGAGGAATTTCAAGAGATTATATATGACTCAAACAGCTTTCTTTGACTTTAACTTTCTAACTTGGCTGGGATTATGCCAGCAATGACGAAGCGTTGTCTTCAATTTTAAAATGCAAATGAAATGCGTCGCTTTTTAATGAAAACAATTATTGTGGCATTTGCGTAAGAGGCGCTTTAATGGGCTCTTAACTGTCAGCTGCCAAATCGGGAGACAGAAACAGTGCAACTTAATTATTGGCGAGCTGGTTGCCCACTCAAATGGTGCTTCATCGCAGCACAAGCCCCGCCCATTTGCATTATCCTTTGATCTGTGGGGCAAGAATGAAAATGGCGACGCTGTCTGAGACTAAGAGTTTCCCTGAGACTCAAGCTCTTCAGGCTGGTCATAAAAATGCAGCAGAAGTGTGCACAGAGTGGGGCATCCACACCTGTTCTACTTTCACCCAAGGTGGATGAATGCCAAACATGTGATGCACCTACCAAAATCTGTAAATAGCCTTAAAACTAGCTCAGCTCAGATAGAAACAAATATTATTAGTTAATGTCAGTTTTAATAAAAGTTTTCAAATTTTCTTTAATTTTTTGATGAGTGCAGTTTCGACGACACTAATTGAAATTATGCATTTCATTAAATATAAATATAAAATAAATAAATATAAATATCAAATATGGATATGACTTCATTCGTAGCTGCAGAGATTACGTCACATAATATTTGATTAATTCGAGATGCTTGTTAAACTACATTTGTGCAGCCCTATTTAACAGGGTATAAATGGAGAAGTATGCGCATGTGTTGCCACTTCAGTTGACATATCACTCCACATGCTGCCCCCCCTGCATGCAACGGCTGCTGCTGCTGCTGCTGCTGCTGCTGCTGCATATGAATAATTCAAACGAAATCAAATCAAATGGGAGCGAAAAGCGAAATCAAAAGGCATTACTTTATGCAAATGCAAATATGGATGCGAATACGAATCCAAATACGATTCCGAATCCGATTCCGATTCCGATTTCGAATGTGAGTACGGATGCTCTCTACCTGCGTGCATACGCCTAAGTACACCGCCCACTGTCAGACTCTGCTCATCCTCCATCCTCCACCCTCCACCCTCCACCTTCCACCCACAACACTTCAACCTCCTCCTACCACTCGACAGCGTACTTGGCTAACAGTTTTGTATACAAATGAGATCAACCCACTGAATGGCACGCATGACAAATGGCGTAAAGCTTGTGCCAAAATAATAAAAAGGAATTGAGATGACTTTTGACACCGCCTCGCGGCATTCTTTTGAATCTAGTTGGTTGAGATGATTTGTATCACCAGCGTCGGCATCAGCATCAGCATCAGCATCAGCATCAGCATCAGGCTCGATGAGTCAAAGGACAACCCCCAATTTTGACGTCAATGGTCCTTCACTTGTTGTCGTGTTGTCCGCGCGCTGATTTGATTCCTTTTGATGTTTGCTTTAGGCACGCCCAAACGACAATTTGAGTGGCCTTTCGCCACAGGTTCATTTCATCTACTGCAACCATCCGTTAGCCATTATACATCCGCAATCACATTGACACAAAACCACCTTATTTGGCTAATTGAAGTCTCCGTTTTTAGCTCGTTGGCTGCCCACCAGACCACCTACCCCCAACTGGGCAGATCTTACGCAGATAACTCTCCACTTTCCGATGCGCTTAAGCATGACATCCTTGTCACTTCCTTGGCCCAAATGGCTTGTTACCCTGCCAGTCGGTGGCATTAATTAAGCTAATTAATTGATATGTGCTAGCTGTCAAAATTCTGTTACTGTCCCAAACAATGCAAATTGATTGTTTAAGTAGGTAATTTGGTTATATGGCTTAATGGAAGTGGTAAGAAGGGACATTATAAAGTTGGCACTAAGTAGAGATCATAAAGCCAATGCTGTTCTGCCCTAATGAACAGATTGTTGATCAGCCTTTGCATACTTCAGATCACGGATACAATTTAAATACTAAAAAATAATATAATCTTATTTTATAGTAAGTGCAAATGTTTTACTTTCTCTTTCAGCATATTATTCAAAAATCATAATTCGGTAATCGCTCTCTATTGAAAAATAAAATTAAATTATTGTAATATAGATTTTTAGAGTAAGCTATTAGTATAATTACCAAGTTCGATGAGGTAATTATGAATCCATTGAAAATATAATTGAATCCCATACTTCATGTTTCGCACTTCATATTTATTGTCATCCCAAGGCTTGTTTATGTCCCCCAAATTGTTTACACCGCATAAACAATTCCAAAGGCGCCATTGCTGTAAATTTGCTCCAAATGTCTGTCTCCAAATTTTTCTTGCATATTAATAATTTTTATCGGGGCACAATCTGCGCCACGCTTCCCATGATAAAAAGCGAAACAGAAAGAAAAACGAAAAGAAATTGTATCAAAACAACTTCAACACGAAACAATGGAGACGACAACATGTCTCTCCTTCAGCGGCGGTTAAGCACTTTGCCATCGACAATCAAAAAAAAAAGATGAAATATAGATATATATAGATATATGTATAATCCAATTCCATTGTTTAACATGACCGCAACGGGAAAAAGCAGAATGATGAAAAATTGCATAGCGCTGTTAATGTCGACTGCGCTTATCACCTACAACAATGAGAGCAGAGAGTCCTCCTGCAAGGACAATAAAGTGTGGTCGGGGGGCCCCCGGCTCAACCCCTCAATATTGTGTGGCGCATTCGAGCGTAAATTGCAGCATAATCTCTTCCGGATATGATTACGTTCTTAAGTGATCTGAGTCAGACAGCTGGACAGGCCAGGAGGAGCATTGTTGCCTCGCTACTGTCAGCTTTCTCTCTCACTCTCTCTCACTCTCTCTCACTCTCTCCCGCTCTCGCTCTCTCTGTCTGCTTGTCGCATCTTGGCTAAATGCTGTGACCTATCAGCTTTGTATCTTTATCGCTTCGGCGAGTGCACGAGTACATCTTACTTGTATTGTGCAATATGTTGTGATTACAATTTTTTAAAAAGCTAAAGCTGCATTTTCCTTTGAATTACAAGGGCTGTTGCGTCTTGCTATTACTATAGGCGCTGGGGGAACTGGCAACTGGGAACTGGGGGAACTCACGCGCTATCATTATGGGCATGGAAAAATAAGTGTATCATTTGCTGCGCCAACAATGTGCTGGCAAAAACACTTAACGCTGCACGGGCTTGGTTCAGCGTTGTCAACAACATGTGTTGTTGGCATTGTTGGTAATTGTGCCGTTAATTGTCGAGGTGACACTATCCCTCACCTATGACACAACATCCCCTCTATCCGCTGAATGCGAGGGTGTGACAGCTCGACGATGTAGAGCAGACAGAAAAGTATTCGGAACATATAACTTCCAGCTATAAATTCTCAGAGACAAAGTCCTTGTTTGGCGGCGAGCAGGACTTAAAATCGTTCCTCTAATCCTCTAATCCACCTTGTCCGTGGCAACAGGGGTTGCAGTTTGATTATATCACTGCTATAGCACACCAAAAGTATGAATGTATCAATATATAGTTCAAATAAAATGATACCTTATAACACCTTATAAATATAACACCTATAAATTACAAGTGTGTTTTTGTTTTAATTGAAAGTTAATGTATTAATTTACATGAAACAAATAAATTGAATATTATGTTATGCTTGTTAGCAAAAATAATAATAAAAATCATATGACAATTTCGATGAGAAAAGTTGTAATCTAAATAGGATCAGTGTGAAACACAACCACAAGAATAAGTTAATATTAATTAAATTAAAAATGTATATAAAATACATTTAGAAATATATATATTAAAATATATATATACAATTGAAGTGGTCTCATCTGCATTATTCACACTATTTCACTTATTTGCAAAACTTTATTATATGTGGAACTAAGCACTTACAAAATAAGAACAGCTTGAAGACAGTTTTCATTTGAATAGTTTACGTTGTGTGTGTTTTTCTTTATTAACTAATTAATAAAATAATGAACCTGTGAAACGGCATCAGCACACATTTGCACTGAGTGCGTCATGAATGTGGTACTTCACCTAAAACTAGAGGTGGATACTTAATGGCCATACCAGACCAGACCAGGCCATACATATATTATGTGTACTTATCTAGAACATATTCATAACTCGTCAGGCAGCACAAATGGGCAGCAAGGCGACCGACAGACTGTTTGTATAACTGGGCGTGTCCTTTTATGAGTCCTGGGTGTGAAAAAGCGTATAAGAAGTTGACATAAAGCTGACTGACAACGACTGCGTTGGGCGACAATGGCGACGGACGGTGCTGGATGGTATCCCGGATCGCTGGAAATCTGCATTGGAAGCTGCTGAACCGAACTAATTGAGCCGCGTTACATTAAGTTGAATGCATTTCAATGTGTTGCCAAGCATCAATGGAACATCATCACACTTACACACACACACACACACATATATATATAAATATTTTTTATATATTCATTGCCATAACTTGTGTCTTGTCTGGGAAATGGAACAACTGCCTCTGCCTCTGCCTCTGCCTCTGGCTCTGCCTCTGGCTCTGCCTTTGCCCCTGTCTCTGTCACTGTCTCTTCATTCCCCAGTCACACTTGGTCGCATGTGAAAGAATACTTACCAACTGCAGACAAATACCAAGTGAGAATGCCTTGGACTATATTGTATATGCAGTAATCAGCTCTAACTAACCGTAGATGAGATATGCATACATATAAGAATGCTTGTATTTGTATGAATAACTTATATAATAGCATTTTAATTACAAATTATTAGTTTAAGATGCATGTACACCCTCTGAAACAAGAACTTCAAGTGCTCTAGTGAAAATTGTGTTATCATGCTCTAAGATATATATTCTTGATCAAGTTCAGTATCTGATGATTTATACATTCATACCGAATCTCTTATAGTTATAGTATTATAGTATTGGTTTTGTGAAAGGTCCGTCATGCTGTCTGTCTGTCTGTATGACACCTTTAGAGATTGAGACTAGGAACGTAACTAGGAACGCGTAAGCAAAAATTTTAAGGTACAGTCACCACATTTGGTTGATAGATTGTTGGCCATGTCCTATCAAAGATAACAGATAAGGCACAAAATTCTGAAAAATACTGGTAACTCCCGTAAGAGATCGATACAAAATTGAATGGCCACACTCCGTCTCCCTAAACGAATACACCTATTAGTGTAAATCGATAAAACTATATGTCTCACAGAATATAAAAGCTGGAGTCACCAAATTTGAAAGGTATATTGATAATAACACCCTTCAAAAATCCGTAAAAAGATTAATATCTGCCGCAATATATGGGCTCCAGTTATTAAACTTAGATGGAAGATTACTAGAATCATTTTCAATCATTTTTTTATCACTCTTGACCCCTTATTAAATTCCCAAGAGCCCATATCTTCCATAAGTTAAGAGCTAGCTACTATCCACTAGCTTAAAATTATTTGAAAGGCACACATACTCTTTTCTAAGTGTATCTAAGTGTTTCGCAGTTGGTTGGCTTTTAACAGGTTGTTTCTATTGTTGCTATAACTGAAAACAATACAAGTATCAACTACAATTGTTCAAATACTGCTGAATATAATTTATTTTTTTATTCAATCAAAAGAGCTGAACGGGAAGATAAATTTGATTTGGCTCTGCGAGTACAATTTTTAACGCAAAATTCTTTGAAAGTGGCCGACTTAGAGATTTTTTCTTTCTTTTTAGCTTATTTTATTTGTATTAAAAGAATGCAATTTTTAAGCTCAGAGGAATAACGATGAATCAAAAATAAAATAAATCAATAAACAAATCTTACTAAAAATTAGCACAAAAAAACAATAAAAGATACTGCCTAGGATAAAAAATGCTGAACTTTAATACATATTCTTGTTGATGTATATATATCCACTGCCTTTTATTTGACTATATATTTCTACACAAAAAAGACATACAAGGTTCTAAGCGATAATTATGTTTGAAATTTAAATGCATTTGGTCAAAACTTGTACAAAATATTATTTTAATCTAGTGTAAATGTTGATAGCAAAACATGAACACAATGGCAATGCTTTCGATATAGCTTAGAAAAGTTATGGCTGCGATAAGTTTTTTGATACACACTTCACCACAAAATTATAATACTATATTATGTTTAATAACGACAAGGTGTGCACAACCTTCTTCGGTACGAACCCTCCACCAATTAAGAGCGAACTGGGGTTCAGGCTGTTGCTTAGTTCAATATTGACACAAGTTAATTAAACCCCAATGCGAATGGGAAGGTATCAATGGCAATCGACGTATGTACTCGCTCTGGCTTTGGCATTGGGTCAACAATGAACTAACTGAACAACCAAAGAGGCACTTTTGCCAGCTAAAAGGGACGGGAACAAGGACAGGCACAGGACTCGAGCACTTGCCTGGGCAAAGTTGCGGAACCATTTGAAAACCGAGGAAGCACAACAGATCCATTTGAGTTTTGAGTATCACGGAGGGTGGTCCATTTATCACCTGCTGCGATGGTCAGCTCTTCGATGTAGCTTTGATAAGGTTTTATTGCCTCCGTATATGTGTGACTGGCAGGTATTCACATATCAATTAATCTAATCAGAGTGCAGTGACATATTATATTATATTTTTATTTAGAATCACTTGAGAATCAATTTAATCGTCCAGCAAGCCAAATATTGTCAAAATGTAAATAAAGATGTGTATTACATCGATATAAATGCTTAGGGCTGCAATAATATAATCGTCTTCGCTATACTGATTTCTATGCTGGCCGACCATCAATTGTATATCGTAGACAAGGTACAATGAAAATAGGAATAGTCCCAACCCAACATAAATCCAAACTAATATTTTAGACTTTATGAAAAACATTAGCAAGCCCAGGAGAACTAATATTATCATTAGCACGCACATGTAAGGTCCACATCCAGTAAAATCGCAAGGTGCAAAAATTGCGAATAGAGCAAGTCCCACACAAACTGCAATCGTGATGCCCAGTGCATAAAATATCTGAAAAATCGTATAATGAAATAAGATGGAAAATATGCTAAAATAGAAGCTTATTGCATGCACAACTTACCTTATCTGTACTATAAAATATACACATACAGCTGACTATGATGGATTGACATAACGTAAACGCCATAAGCAAAATGTAATTGATGGGAACTTTTCGGGCCACAGATGTGCAACAAAATAGTACAAGAGATATTATGGCAGCCCCTATGATTCCCACAAAAAATATGTATAAATGATCGTACAACCAAAATTTGGCATCTTCATTGAAAATAAATACGGACGTAATTGCTGCAGTAAATAGCAGTTGCAACTGGCAAGAAAGTATTCAATTTATATACATATATATATATATATACATATATATATTTATGTGTACTTACGGCAAGGATACTACACACTTTACTGATGAATTGACGCCGCGTCGGTTCGTCATCCCAGTCGGTGTCAAATTCAATATCCTCATTTTCTGTGCGTCCCCAGGCTTGCATATCGTACAGTTTAAGTAAATTAAATTTTTGTTCAGGTAATATTTATTTGTTTTCATTTGTAAATTGATAACTAACTAGATCATAAAAATAAAAAGTGCTCCAGTGGAGAGATTGGAATCTAAGCTGAGCGACACGATTTGATTGAAACTGCGATTTTTCAAGTCACTGCCAAATATCAAGTTATTTATTTTTATAGTCTCACAATTAATAATTTTCTTTAATGCTTAATTGGTTTTAGTTCGAGTATGTTGTAACGTAATTTGGTATTATTTGGTTTTGCCACTACCCATCAAATATAATACACATTGTTCTATGTATGAATTTGTGCATACATATTATGTGTATACCATTTTTATTGCATAGGTCGAAGTCGTCTTGCGGGCCAGTCAAACCCCGAAGCAACTTGAGAGATAAATCGAATTTAGCATAAAGTTGCCTGGAGTTTGATGAGATTTTAGTAGTTAATTGAAAAAAGAGATAAAAATCCAAGCGTTATTATTATTTTAAAAATTATGCAATTTGTTTTACTCGCTTTCGAATTAGTAATCATTAGTTTTAGAATAAGTAGCATAAGTTTAATAAGACATAAGTCATAAATAATTTTAATTATCGTTTGTTCTAGATTAAGTTAGTTTTAATAAATTGTATTTAGTTTTACATTATTTTATTGTTGTTTGTTTATTGTTTATGTTTAGGTCTAATACATTTTAAACGAGTTTTAGTTGCAAGTTTAGATATAAGTGTAGTAAATACAATTAAATAATTATCTATTAATGTACAGAACAGAGTGATTTGTAGTAGTTAAATGTATATTGTAATTTCTTCTTAAAAAACAAACCATTATATTCTTGGAAGCCATCGGCGATTATTCAAATGCACGTCTCTATATAAGCACTCAATAAATCAAAGTCATATTTGTTTGAATCTGTTGACTGTTAATCGCTCAAGGGACGCATTATATATGAACATATTCATAAGCTTTTATATTCAGTTTTGATACAACAAATTCTTGTTTGACAATCTGAGTTTGCGTCTATTACATGGAACATGCATGACATGTTCATTAACAAAAAAAAAGGGGAAAAAAACAAGCAAACGGAAATAGAAAACGCAAAAGTCTGGGCGTCCTTTACAGTTCTGATTTTAGGCTATGCTTTCGCTTTCGCTTTCTGATAAGCCCTTAACTAAAATAACACTTAACATATATGAATTGCTTATCGACCATAACACGTAAAGAATTGAACTCACACTATACAGAAGTGATTCTTAACTAAATAAGGGCCCAAACAAAAAATGCACACGCACAAATAAACAAATACTTAAGTGCTATAAACTTGACTAAAAACGAATGAATTCTTTACATTATCTATTAATGAATATTAATTACAAATTAGTAGTCGGTGCTGAATTTAGTTGTTCTTGTTTGCCATTTTCCAGTTAAATGGTTGAGTTTTTTGTTTGTTTTGTTTGTTTTTGTTTTGTTGTTTTAAATAAATATTAGTTAGTTTTAACCCATTTAGTTGTCATTAGTTAATTAACCTAAAATAGTCGCTACACACTAGGAGGTATTCTCAAACTCATCGGGTTTGTGCTTGACTCGGAAATTGCTCAATAAATCGGCACAGTTATTGACCATCATCAGATAGTCGCCATTGTTAAGATTGCCGGTTCCTGATTGCTGTTCACGATTGTTTCCACCTCCGATTTCACCTCCTCCCCCACTATGATTGTTGTTCGGGAGAGTTTTCTCGTTTTGTCTGCAATTTAATAATTAATCAATTAAAAAGTAATTCTATTGTTCAATTTTGACAAGAGTTTAAGCATTACCGATTGTGAGTTATATTTCCAAGCATATCACGAGACATAATCACAGCCTTTTCCAATTCCTGTAATAGCAACGAGTTCTTAAGATTCGCATGCAGCTTCATCGCCGCCTGCGTCGTCGTATAAAGCTTATTGATCACATTGTGCACCTGGGCCTCAGCTGTGTTAAGATACAAAAAAGGAAGATTAATTTGGTGAACAAGAGTATAAATAAGAATGGTGTAGTCGAAAGATTATTTGCCTTCCTCGACTAGATCACTCCCATATTAGCTTAAGCTTGGCCACTCACACTCTGCAATCTCGTAGTCCTCAACGCTTCCGACTCTCTGCTTAGTCGTATTATTGGGAGTATTGCTGTTCATCTTGCTCTTGTGATCGAAACCCAAATTGCGAGGCCTGGGTGGCACAATGGGTTTATTGCTGGCAGCAATACTGGGCGTCTCCTCCGAACTGGAGTCATCTGGCATCGCTATATTTATTAAAAATTATAAATAACAGTTATGGTTTTGGGATAAATGTTTAATCATTATAACTACCACTGCTGAATGGCGTCTTCCGGCGATTGCTGTTGGCGTTGTTGATCTTATTGCTGTACTGTCGATTGGCAGCTAAAATAATGCAAAAAAAAAGTAATACGGTTCCAGGTATAAACAGAAGTCTTTCAACGTTATTCTTGTAATATCAATTAAAATATTTGATACCTACCCGTGGGTCCATTGCTGCGACTCTGTCCATTTGACGCACTGCGCGTTCGATTGCTGTCCTCTGGCTCCGAGTCACTCTATATAAAGAAAATTCGGGTTTCACTTAATTTTGTCTTGAACAGATTATGTGCTTTGCTGTACTACTCACAACCTGATTGAGCACATTCATTGAGTTGCTGGAGGCGCCTAGTCCTGATTTGCCTTGCTGACTGTTCCGTTTGCTGGCGGATCTGGTAATGTTGCTGCTACGATGCTGAGCTGTGGGCTTCTGTGGTGTTCCATTGGACTTGCTTGCTGTTAGTGGAAGAGAGACGGAAAGAGGGATAAGAAGATGATTAGTGTTAGCAATTGGGAGCAGTGATTGGTTAGTTGTTGTGGGCCTTACGCTTGCCGAAGTTGCCCATATGCAGATCACTCAGGGAGCAGGCGCGACGAATGGACGACTCCTCAATGGGTATGGGATTGAGCACTTTGGGATTACCTGTAAGTGTAGACAGTTATTAGTCGCGGGTCAAGCATGCTGGTCAGTGGTGCAACGTAAATGTTTCTTTCGTGTGGGTAGCAAAAATGAGAACGTCAACCAAAAAGCTCTAACAAATATGGGTGCACAAATATCAAGGATATTCCCGAGTACAAAATGATGATGAGAGGTGGAACGTATACGTATATATATATATATATATAAAAAAAGAAACCAATAATCTTTGTGCTTGTTTTGTAGTAATTTGTAGTACAACATCGAGGCTCAAACGTTCAAACCTTGTAGGCGCTCAACGCTCAACTCCTGACGATCATCACCTTCAGGGCCATTGGCATTCACATTTTCATTGAGCTCATGGTAAATACATCTTTGGTTGCTTGCAGCACCATCTTCATCGTCATCATCATCGTCATCATCATCATCATCATCATCTGCATCATCATCATCATCATCTGCATCGTCTTCATCATCGGCAACCACTTCCTTGGCTAGCTCGACATCGTTGCTGTCATTATTGTGGTAGTTAAAGTCAGCGCTTTCAAGCACATCCGGCAAGCTGCAGTTGCGGCGAATGTGTCGAGCATACGCACAGAGATCCGCATCGCTGGAGGGCAGCAGCTGCTCCGCAAGTTGCTGCTGATCCTGTGCCCGTGCCAGCATATCAAAGTTCATGGTCAGACTCTTCACGTAACCCTTCTGCTTCGAGTTGCAGGCAAAGGGACGCAAGCGTGTCTCTGTCGCCAGGCGAATCTGCTCCATTTTGCGCTCCTCCATGCCAATTAGCTTCTCAATGATGTCAATCTTCTTGGCTATGTTTTGGCACTGGTGGCTGGTGGAGTTGCCGGCACCCGAGCAACGCTCCACATTGTCCATGTTCTTTTTGTGCTTGGCTCGCTCCAGCTGCACCTCATCCACCACTGCCTGCAGCTGTGGCTTTGTGTACAGCTTCAGACTGTGCATGTGTTCCAGATTCTCGGGCGCATTCCCATTCTCGGCAAAGAACATTTCAAAACTCCGCTCGGCTCCATAGTTACTTGGCAAACTGCCCACGATTGGTGCATCCATCATTGCCTGCTGATCATCCATCGCAGCCTCCAGCTCCGACTCCATTTCGTTGTTGCTGTTGCTGTTGCTGTTGCTATTGCTGTCCGCATCCTCGTTGAGATTGGCTGGTACCCGCTTTGCACTGGGCGTATACTTGATTTGCGAGACGGTATTGAAGCGAACACTGATCTTGGGACGGGCTTTCTGCCTCACACTCGAGGCGCGCCAGTTGCAGCTGTCCTTCGTGTCGAAGCGCGAAACTTTCTTTAGGCAGCTGTGCGTGGCAAGGGCGCCACTACTGACGCTATTCCTCATGACAGACAGCGGGCGCTGCTGGGCTCGCTGTTTCTCGCGCTCAAACTTGAGCAGATTATGCTCGAATTGACGCACAACGCTGGCCGTCCTCGAGCTGCCCACGCAGGACGACTGCTTCTTCTCCACGTTGCAGGTCAGAGTCGACACCAGGTTGTGTGGCTTAGCGGGAATTGGCGGCTTTGGCATTTGCTTGCGCACAAAAATCAGCTGGCCGTTGGAGCGAGATTGGGATTGAGATGCAGATTGAGAGTGGGAATGGAAATCGGCGTGGGATTGGGTTTGCCTATATGGTTGGGCGTGGGACTGGGAGAGGGGATTTGAATTGCGCTGCAGACGCTGTTGTGCAAAGTCCGTGCTGAGACTTTTATTTACTCCGGAATTATACTGCCTGTTCTTGGATCGCATTGTGGGAATGTGCTCCACGCCAGCAGGTGCTGCTTGCGGCTGAGCGACTGAGGCTAGCCGTGGATAAGTCTTGGAGTTGGGCATTGGTTTTAGGGGCTGCAGATTGTACCCGGTCACATCGAAACTGTCGAAGGCAGCTGCTGCTCTAGTCGAAGTCTCCTGGCGCATGTAGTAGTCAAAGCTGCCATAGGCATTGGGACTGCTCCCGTACGACTTGGAGACCGGGCCGTGGATTATAAAGTTGCGTATGCCGGCGTGGCATTGCATTGCCTGGAGTGGTGGCTCCAGTGGGGCACTCTTGCAGTCGCTCTCGTCGGAGAGAACGCTCTCCAGGCTGTTGCAGTAGCTGCCGCCGTCGGACAAAAGCGACTCCTGGCTGAGCTCATGCGGCATCTGGCCGGAGCTGCTGAGGAAGAAGCTGGCGCTTGAATGACGCTGCGTCTCCAGAAAACGTGCCTCCTCGAGGCGCTGCTGCTGCTGCTGCTGCAGCTGTTGCTGCTGCGTGGCAACAAACTGATCGGGCTTTAGGATGTCCGAGAGGGAGACTTTCCGCTCGCACTGATAGATCTCTCGGTAAACGTAATACTGGGTGCGTTCACCTCGTGGTGGCGTCGCTGTTGGCGTCGTGTCCCCTGTGGAGCCATTCAGAGCACGCAAATTGGCCGGCATTGAGGCTGATGAGGGCAGTGCAGCATATCTGGATGGCTCATCCAGATCACCGTATTTGCGCGTAATCTCGTCAATCATCTTCTCGGTGTCCGCGTGAATCATGTCCAGAATTGTCCTGGCATCGTCCGCATAGACTGAGTGTCGTTTTGGCTCCGCGGGTATGGCACGCTCCGAGTCCACCGACCACTCCACCTCCTCGTGCACAGGCGAAACTGGACAGGATTTGTAATGCTTGAGAATGCTTGGGGTACGACGATTGTTGCCAGCAGGATTACGCTTGGCGGCGCTCAGCCTTGGCGCTGTTTGTGCCGTGTACTTCGGTTGTTGCCTGGAGTTGTTCGAGGAGGTGACGTAGGAGGCGTTGCCGTGACCAAAGGGCACACCAGGTGGTGGATGGATCTGATGCACCCCCACATGATGCGGATAGGGTGGATAATGCTGCTGCACTTGGCGCATTGTTTGAAAGTTCTGTTGCAGCTTCGATTTGGATGCGGCACAGTTGAAGAACTGCTGAACAGAAACTTGTGGCTGATGTTGTTGTTGTTGTTGTTGTTGTTTTGATGGATGTTGGGGAATATGTTGTTGTTGTTGTTGTTGTTGTTGTTGTTGAGTTACAGGTGGATTAGTGGACCTACTAATATACTGTGAAGTATCATGGGAATCAACTGGTTGGGTTATTCAACATATTCAACAGTAATTGTTACAAATAAAAGTGTTACGATTTTGCGATTGATTATTTTTTTTTTTACCAACATTATTTTTACCAACAAAGTCAGCGCAAGGGAGAGCAATCAGTAAAAAGAGACAAAGAAATTGAGAGAGAGAGAGAGGGAGAGAGAGAGAGAGAGAGAGAGTGGACGAGGCAAACAAAATATGTGTCGCAAAATGGACGGATTAGCCTACAGTTATCAAGGAATCGATCCGTATCGGGTTGTAAGTTTGCAATAACTTTTGGCCTTACCTGACTTCTGATAGCGAGCTGGCCCCGAGTTGCGGGATCCATCTAGATTGCCAGCCAGACTCAGATCCGAAATGCTATGGCTGCCTCGCAACGGTCTATGGCCAACCTGTCCAGATTATAAAGTAACAAGAACAAGAATCAGTGAAAAGCGACAAAATATTAAACATTAGTTAATGAATTAGTCAACAATTGGACTGCAGCTATTTCAGCAGTTTTCCACGTTGCGCAGGTTTTTTATTTTCTATGAATTGACTTTTTTGTTGTTGTTAGAATGTGAATAACTAGGTAGATTTTTTGAGTTGCCAATAATCGACATCGGCATTGTCTGGTAAAATGAATCTACATTTTGTATTTATATAAAAACTTTGATAATAATCGAAGCTGCTTAACCAGCTGATTTATATCTGTTAAAAGTATTAGTTTCGTTTGAGTTTCTAGTGAAACGCAAATTATATTTGTAAAATTGCAGTTTCTGTTTAGTAAGGAATGAACTTAATATTAGTTAATGTTAAATGGAGTCCAAACGTGTTTTGGCCTTGCGTATTTAACAAGCGTAATGAGAAGCAAATTGGTCGTTAAAGCATCAACAATAACTGGAAGATAACAACTCGGTTTCTCACCTCAACAATTACATTTAACTTTTTACTGTCATTTTTGCGCGTACCCTAAAAGGTGGAGGGAAGGGATTGAAGGGGTTTGGGTTTAAGTTTAAGTTTGAATTTGATTTGATTTTGCACCCGGATGTGTTTGGTTGTGTTGTGTGGAACGAGACAGACACCGAAGCAAAACGCAACAAAAATACACATAAAAAGGGGAAAACGAAAACAAAAATAAAATGTAGACATAGAAAACAGAAATTAAATAAAAACAGAAAAAATAAAGATATATATATATATAATGTGACCAGGTATCTATCGAGTCTTCTATATATCTACTCACATTCTCCAGCTGCTGTTTGACCTTGTTGATGACCTGTAGCAGCTCCTCCTTCTTGGTGCTTGTGTATGACTTTGTGATGGTAGGCGGCGCTGGGACAACCTTTCCATTTTCTGTATTGTGTTTGGCACTAATGCTGCGACGACCTGAAAGCAACAAATCGGTGATTACAAACATGCCAAAAGAAACCAACAAGTTATTCATACTGCTTGTGCCACGCTCCAGCAACGTTCCCGGTCCTTCCGGCAATGCCGCATGCAGAAAACTATTCGTCGTCTGGGGTAAATTTTCAGAGCTGCCGCCCAACGTTGAGGCCAACGAGCGTTCCGCATTTTCCGCACTGGGCGTGGAACCCTCATCTTCTGTGTCTGATGTGCCCGTGCCAGTTCCGGTGCTTGCCGTGTGCGAGCTGCCATTGCCAGCGGTCGCCAATTGCAGGCCGGATTTCTCAAACTTTTGGCGTCGCACCGATTTTCGCAGTTCATCCTCATTCATGGCGGTCACCTTGAAGTCCCTGCAAAACAATTGGTTTAATCAACTTTAATCTCGATTATGGCAAAGGTTATTCTGATCTTACGTTGGCGTGCTGGGCAACATATTGTTGTAGAACATGCCATGATCTGAGCTGGTGCGTTCGCCATCTGATATGTCCTCCACATCACCGTCGTGATCGTGACTGTGTGTGTCGAAACGGAGTCCAACCTTGCGCTTCTCGGGCAACAGACGCTGCTGACCAACCCCGACGGTAGCTGGGGCACCATTGCTGGATGCAGTGGCAGCTGAGACGGTGGAAATAGTGCCATTGTTGTTGCTGCCAATGAACATAAGTTCTCGCCGCGTCTCCATGCCCGAGTCAATGGACGAGTCCTCGCTCAGATATGTCTGATTGAACATGATGTCCTTGGAAGAGGCGCTATTGTAATCAGAGGTTTGTACATTGGTCGCGCTGTGACCACCAACTGAGGAGACGGTGCCCAACGGACTCTCCGAATTCGAGCGCATATCTTCCGTTTCCAGCTGGCTGCGCTGCGACCAGCGTCCACGTGGTCGTGGCACCTTTACGCCCAAGTTTTGACTGGACGGCGAGCTCAGGTTGCCCATGGACGAGGCCGTGTGCAGCGTGGCAGACGACAAGCCGCTGACGATTGGCGTGGGTATGGAAAGGGCGCCGCTCTCTGAGTTTGCCGCCGCTGCCGCCTTACGCATGGCCCACTGCGGCAGCTGACCAACGTCAGCGAGCCGATAGCTATTGCGATTCGATTGCGGATCCTCGGGCACTATGAACTTAGGCGACAGTTGCTGGTGCTCCAGTTCGCTGGTGGGCGACTCCACCACAATGGCATCTGGTGGCGAGATGGGCGCCAATTGACGCTGCAGCGGCGCAATGCCGGAGCGCAGTCGCTGTTGGGACATGCGTGCCTGCATTGTGACGATCATGTCGTGCGGCACCTGCCAGATGAATATGCAGCCATCGCCACTGGCCGAGATGAGGTGGCGACAATCGTTGGTGAACTTGAGACCCGTCACCAGCTCACTGTGGCCGTACATGCGAGCCATGCACTCGCTGGAGTAGTAATCGTATACGGCGAGCGTCTTGTCCGTGCAGGAGGTGGCCACATAAATGCCGCTCGGATCCAGACTTAACTTTATCAAACTGCCCTCCTCCGAGTGGGATCCCTTAAACGTTTTCGTCTGCTTTGCATTCTGAGTGCCATAGACGCGAACATTGCGATCTTGGCAAGCTGTCAAAATATGCTTGGCATTCGAGTCCACCTCCATGTCGTAGAGCGTGGTCTTTCCCGAAGTGTTCGTGCCGCGCATAAAAATGTTACCCTGCAATAAATCAACGATGAAAGATCTATTGTATCTATTGATGAAGACAAACACACAACTTACCTGAAAACTGCGAAACATAATTGACTTGTCTGCCCCGCAGCTGATCATCTGAAAGTTGAGGCCACCGCCCACAAATTTGATGGACGTGATCGATGAGCTGTGATCATCCAAGGTCTGCAGCAGTAGATAATTCTGTGACACGTCGAACACATGGATGAGACGATCGCGACTGGCGCTGGCGAGCAGCTTTCGTTCAATTTTATCATTGGAGTACTCCAGACACAGCACCTCCGACTCGTGCGCCTCGATGGTGGTCAGCAGCTTGAGGTTGGTGAGGCTATAGACACGTATGTTGCCACAGCGATCACCGCTGGCCAGATGCTGCAGCTCGGGACTGATTTTGATGCAGCGCACACCGTTGCGGCCATCGTAGCTGGAGCTGCCTGTCTTGTCGAAGAGCGACGACCCCTGATCCTTGATGTACTGCAACTCGTCATCGCTGTAGATGATCTTGAGTAGGTCTTTGGAGTAGATATTCTTGCGATATATCTCATTGTTGGCACAACTGTCTAAGCCCCACACGCGTATCGTATCATCCGATGAGCATGTCACAAAACAGTCCTCGGGCAACGTCTGCGATGGCTCCCGCTCGACGTTATATGGCACAGTCTCCACGCCCCAAATGCACGTGGAGTGGTACAGGAATGAGTGCGACTTGCCCACTCGCGATACATCGCGCAGATCCCAAATATACAGCGAGTGATCATTGTAGACGCAGCTCACCTGCAAATGCATCAAACAAAAAGTACTTTTAGAAGTATTGAGATGGCTTAGATTAGACGGACACGCTTGTTATTACTATTGGGGACGATCTGTTAGATCTATTGTAATATCTAATAAACAACAACAGGCTCAAAACATGTTTCTCTGGGATACTAAGTTCATTTCTTGCTAAGCTCTGATATTCTGCTGGAAATGAGAACTCTTGAGAGAACTCTTTATCGTTGTGACCAAATCGACAGAGTCCTTGGGTGACTTCTAATTTTAAATGTTCTTTCAGAAGGCCGATAATATATACTTTGTCGAGTCTGTCAATCTAAAAATGATACTTGATAATAAATCTACTTTAATGAGATACTCATATTTGAGATACTCTATAAAGAAGCAAATATAGTGTTGGCTTTAATTGCAGTTATTAATTAATGTCTTAATTTACTCAACTCAATTTTCGATAAATAAATTATCTTCATAAGCCATATATCTTTATACATTTTATAAATACTTTGTATCAAATGTTCTTAGTTTACGTCTTAAGAACTCAGTCTGAAGTAAGCATTTATATAATTTGGCCTTCTGCAGTCAGTTCAATTTGTTTTATGTAAGTTGGATTATCGAATGGTTTGTACTATTGCTGTATAAATAATAACCAAATCTAATTGTAGAAAAGTCTTTTGCAGCATTTGATTTTGTTCCACAATCGGTTATTACCTTGGAACGCTGCTCGTCGAAAACCATGGCAATACAATCGGGGAACTTGGCTTGCTGGGGCACAGACATAATGTGATTGATCTGAATACCCTGGGCAACATCGACGCCCAGGTAATGCGTTCGCGGCAGGGTTGTCACGTATTCCAGAGTGGCAGCATTAAAGATGCGTATGATGGACTCGGCGCAGCCAACTAGAATAAATTGCTCGTTCACGCAAATGCAGCTGGCGTTACTGGTGCGGCACTGCACCCACTTGTCGAGCAGCCGCCTCGAACTGAACTCCACGAGATGACCCTGCCGGGTGATGGCGTACGTGCTCTCCGAACAGATGCCCTTGCCACAGGCCACAGCACAGAAGTCATTGTCGCGAAGATCGCCCAGAATAGCGCTGCGTCCCATTAGCGGCACCGGATCTTTGTACTGTAAAAATTAAATTCATTATACAGCAATTGTAACAATGCTCAAAAGCTAAATGTTTGCTCACCTTACGTGCACCCTCCAAGTACCAGTATTTGACGTGACGCATGCCCACGGTGACAAAGTAGCTGCCATCCTCAGCGAAACAAACGGCGGACACTTTGGTGCTGATTTTGTTGGAAGCAATTTTCAGATGGGCACGCCAATCGTACACATTAACAATCATGTCGTGCTGCGAACCCACAGAGACCAGGTACTTGCCATTGGGCGAAAACGCCTATTGTGGAGCAGAAAATAGAGTAAGTGAGGAGCGTAAAGAATATTTATATTTTGAATGTGCTTACCACACATGTGGCGGCATTTTTGTGATCCACAAACTCGGCGACAACGTTGCCGCCGATGCAGTTATCCAGATTGCCATTGGGCGTCTCCAGTTCCCAGACTTTGATGGCAGGATTGATGCCACACTCGCCTGTGGCTACATAACGGCCGCAGCGCGAGAAGGCCACGCATGTGAATGCCTTGCGGGAGGTATTGACCAGATAAGCCTGTGTATTCCGCTTGGCATTGAACAGCACCACTGTGCATCTGTTGGGGGTAGGCGAATAAAAGCACAAAATATATTACTACGACATCCATATATATATAAAAATGAAATTCAGCATTTTGCCAAGTTGGCAAGTTGGATGCGCCCTTTGCCAGACTGAAAAGGATAACACAGCGTGCATTTCTTCTCAAACATTCTCAGCTGGGCACGAAGAATCTCATTTGTCCCCATTTGTGCTATTGACTGCTACTTCATAGTTGACTGACTATAACCTACAACCTACAGCAAAGGATAAACAGAGTCTCGTTGAGGAAATGTACTCTTTACAACCAAATCCACTATCAAATGTGTTTCTAATTGTGGAATTTTCACAATCTTTATTTTATATAATTTTAAAGGCAATAAAATTACCTTTGCAAAAAGAATAAGCTTGAGTGACAAGACATTAATGAAAGTTGAAAAATTAATAAATGTACGATTTATGGGTTATTTGAAATGTATAAAAATTCATCTTTGATACACTTTATAAATATGTCCTTTTTATGTATTTCACTGAATTTCTTTAAAAGACAGACATAAATAATAATAACTAAATTAAATAATTAAATTTATAGATATTTCGTACTGCAAGAAGTTTTCTGATTAAACTTGAATCCGATTTACGATTTATCAAAAAAATATCAGTGTCGAACCTACGCAGACTTTTTGCTTATATTTGCAATTAACATAATTATTCTCTTCAGTTGCCTTAGTTTAGCTAGTTCGAGAATGTATTTTGAATTAACTTACCCCGCTGGATAGGCCAGCAGGCCGCTGACAGGCGACACATCCAACGCCGCATTGCTGCAAACAGTCAAGCCCAACACTTTTTTGAGTTTTATCTGCAAGAAGATACAAAAATAAGAATCATTAGATTGGCATTACATCACTCGTAAGTGTTTTGGTCAAGGCAAGTTAAACCTGAAAACATTAACCAACGCTAACATTTGCAGCACGCACAAACAGCAGTCCAATTGAATGTATTCAATGCGAGATTTGAGCGTGCAGTGCGAATTATTTACGCAAATAATACTCACATTTGTCTAATGAGATTGTGTGTATGTTTAGTGTGTAGTGTGTGTGTGTGGTATGTATGTATTTAAATGTATAATCAAACATCCAGCAAAAAGTGTTAACTTTAGTTTTCAATGGTCGCTGGGTTGGGTTAAAAGTTACGTAAACATAAATAAAAATATACTTTTAACGAGTTTGTAAGTTTTGTTGGCAGGTTATTTTTGCTTGAAAATAACTGTAAAAAATAGTACCAGCTTAAATTAGCTGAGAATTGGATGGGTATAAGGGTATTCCATTTGTATTTGTATTTAGTGACAGTTTTACTTGCAGAAGTCAGTGATGTACTTAATTTGGGAAGCGTAGGTTAAAACATGTTAATATTTTAAGTAGAGGAAGCACAAGTCAAGTGTTTTATGACAGCTGGACTGACGGACTGGCTTTAAAATGATATATGCCTGAAGCTGAGTGCTCGCCCACATCACGCGATCAATTAAATACATAGATAAATATTGGCTGGCATGCTAAAAAGAGTATCAAAATGGTACTTATTAAACACCCGCAGCTGAATGAATGCTTTTGCGTCGCAGACAGAGAACGTACACCAAGCTGAGATCATCTGGCTGGCAGTGTATATATGCATATATGTACCTATTCATATATCTATATAGGATATGTGAGGAATGTGCGAGCTGTTGACTTCGATGTTTGTTTTGCTTGTAACTGCTACACGCGAATTCCATTTAACGTCCGCGCTTCAAAGAGCATTTTTCGTGTTTGCCTGTTTCACTCTAAAGCTGCCACCAACGCAGCGTCCAAATATGTCTCAATGCAAAAGGTCGTTGTGAACCGGTTTATTCTATGCTTATTTTATGATATTTGCATTAGTAATGAGTATAATATGCCGTGAAATTGTAAACACTCAGAGCGTGGCGAGAAAATAGGCATGCGAAAATACTAAATAACAAAAAACCAAAACAAACTACAAACTACAAATATTCAATAAGGCCGACAATAGTTGGCAAAAATGTCTGCAAGATACCCTGTACTAGAAGAAATACTTTGCTCGAGTATAATCCGCAATAATCAGAAATCGAGTCAATTGATTTGTTTTATTATATTATTTACGGTTTATAGCTACTTTTCATTAAATATGATGAATTCTATTTAGTTTTTTATATTTTGTCAGCAGCAACTATTTTATTTAACGCAAAACTACTTAAGTCTAATAAATTTTATTTATTATATTATTATTACTGTTTACAGATTTGCTCGGTCGACAACCGGAAGACAGCGCACGTCATTTATCAAATCAATTTTATGGCAACCAAATAACTTTGATACAAATTTGGACACGCAGCGAAAATAGTTTATGCAAATATGGAAAGTAGTTTTTAGTTGTCTTACCGACGAGACAATTGGACAAATGCTTTTATAATACAAAGCAACAAACAGCTTTTGACGAAAAGTATTAAGTATTGGTTGGTATTTTGCCAGGACAACAGGGCGTATTAAAATAAAAGGCGTACAGAGGACGCTAGAAATCGTAAAGTTTATTTTATTTCGATTTTCTTTTAATTACCGTACTATTATATCAATAATTCTATGGAGAGTAAAATGCACTTTCAAAACTGATATACTAGGCTCTTATATAATAACAGATTTATAAAAACCTTTTTTCATTTGTTTATTGCCTTGTCGGTGGTCAGCACGTTTTGAGAATATCTAATTTGCTCTCAGCAGCTCCGATTTGTTTGTATTTGTGTATAGTTATATATAGATATGTATATAGAGACAAACAATAGTATCGGTGTAGACTACGCCAGCTTACAGTGGAACGTGATCAAAATGTTTATGGTTATGGTTTGTTTTTGGTAGCCTTTCGCCAAAGCGAATAGATTGCAATTTTGAAAAATTGTATGCAGAGAGTTTGTGTAATTTATATATAAGTTAAAAGAACTTCTGTTTGAACACCGGCAAAGTGAGCAATGCCAGATTCTGTGACATTGTCTCAGCATTCTTCTACACCTTAGAAGATGCCGCTTCAACAATGAGCAATCGGCAAAAGGCAATCGTCAGTCGTCAGTCGTCAGTCGGCTAATTGTCTATAATTGCTTGCGGCAGCCAACAGTTCAGTCAGATGACCAAACAAATTCTATATGAATAAGCTCAGATTGGCCGCAAACACACAGCTGGCTTGTCTATGGTACAATGGAAATAAACTGAGAGAGAAAACCACAAAAACTCATTACGAACGGGGAGACAAAACTTTTGGCCAAATGTGATTCATGCCGCTGAGCATATTGTGCCATTCGACAATGTCCGAAAAGGGGAGAAACAAACTTGGCAGCACAGCAGAGTTCGAGACAAGTGAATATATAGTACTATAGTATTTGTATTAAAAAGACACAATTATCGAGTCAAAAGTGACCTTTACCTCATAGGCAGCTATATCCTCCTTGCCGTATATGGCAACTGGCGATGAATTTCGTGGAGCGAACATTTTTTCCTTTTTGACTTGTCTGACTGCACATAACAGATAAAATTTCTTGCAGCACTTTAATCTCTACTTAATTATTATTTTTTATGGCACCGCAGAGAGTGAGAAAGACACACAGAGACAGAGAGAGAAAGAGGGAGAGAACAATAACGCCCACAATATCTCAGTTACACATATGATTTTTATTTTTTATGTCTAGATTATAAATTCGGTTTTTTTTTTAATGGGTGTTCACAATACGTTTCAATACGTCCAATAAATAGTACACTTTAAATAATACTTTTTCGGTTTTTTACACTGTATTTAACTGTGTTTTTCTCTTTGTTGTTGTTGTTGTTGCTGATGACTAGTCTATACTATATTTTGTGACTTTTTCAAGGTCGTTGTTAGGCATGCTATTCAATATATTTAATTTTTTTCTTTTCGTCGTTGTTGATTGTATTTGTCCGGTTCGTTTCAATGCCGTGTTGATGTTCGATGCTGTCAAAGTTCGTGTAATATTCAAGTTTTAATATTTCATTGAGGCGAGTTTTGTATGAATTTGCATGGTGTCTAAGCAATTCAACAAAAGCACATATAAATCTTTAATTATTCTATATTCGTTTCACGACTTCGGTTTGTTTGATAAACTCATTCATTTGTATTGCGTTTTTACAATTAATTGTACATAACAATATTTTAATCGATTGCTTTATTGGTGTTGTTCATATTGCTTCGGTGCTGATTTGTAATTGTAATTATCGTTGTCAGCCGCCGTCGTTGCGTATCTATTGGATACGTTTCGTTTTTAGCGCGGCTCAAATGAAACTGTCGAGATTTCTACACTACCAAGCAAACAACGTCGTCATCGAGATACAGAGAAAGAGAGAGAGAGAGAGAGAGAGAGAGAGAGATACCAATATTGGTAGGCCACCTTCTCAGTCTTCTCGACGATTGAGTTTTCGAGAGAAGGCATTTGAAAGCTCTTTGCGTATCTGGCAAATACTTGGCTCACTTTCCGTCTCAGCGTCGCGCTTTAATTTGCATATTTTGAAAACAAGTTTGCGGCGGGCGTGGACTGAAGTCAAAAGCGAAAGACACACACAACACATGAGACTCGATCGCTTGACCGAAGGAAGGCGTTGTTGTTATTGATTAGTTACTCTTGTTGTATCCATCGACTCACGTTTAGCTTGCAACACGCGATTACATTTACATATGACAATTGAGAAAGCACAACAAGTCGACAATTGCATTTAACAATGTATTAAAAAGCGGACGAGCCATTAATCACTTGTAGATGCACCCACTCAAAACTTAATTGTGCACCCAATGTGCAACATATCATAAAGTTATTCGAAAGAATCAATCAATTCATATATATGGAAAACAATGTAAACTATTGTTATATCTATTTTAGTTTTGTACGATTAAAGTAGTCAGGCTTATTTAATTTAATGCCTAACGATTATAAATAGTTGCACATTTGTATTTGTATAGAAATATTGTATTTGTTTTTTGATTCTCATTCTGACTGTCTGCACTGCCCACAAAATGCAATAAATTATGAGCAAAGCAATACATATTTAATTGTAGGCGTACACGTTTGCACCAAACTTGTAAACAATCTCAAAATTAGGCAAACCAACAGCAGTAACAACAACAACAACAACAACAACAACAAATCATCAGTCAACAGAGGAAGCCAACCAGATCATCGGAAGCCAGCCAAGCAAGTGGAACAGAACCAGTACCATAAAGGAAAATAGAACCCTAAAGCCAGATAACTAGACAACTGGACAGATACATATACAAATAGAAGATAAAGTAGTAAATATGTTTAATAGATATATTGCGTAAAGTATGTACAAGAGTAAACTATATTTATTTATTAAGTGTCGATTAGTACAACGACAAAGATTTAAACAAATATATAAGAAAAGCAAAATAAAAACTAAAACGATTTATTTTAATTACAATAATCAACTTATTAAAATTTAAAATAAACGGTCTTGCATTTTAGAACTAAATTATTTAAATTATAAAATTGTGTAAAATACCTAATCAGACTAAATGTAAAAAGACAAATGAAAATGTTACTCACTAGCCAAGAAGTTTTGAGTTCTTAATTATAGAAATGGAGGATCAAATCTATTGTAATCTTTACAGACAACTATGGCTCATGGTAAGAATAATTAGTATGAAGAAAGGGTGAAATAATAATGAGTCTGGAGGGCACAGAAAAATTAACTTAGCTCATCGATTATTAAGTTAACTTAAGATAGTTTAGATAAATAAGTTAAATCATTTATAAAATTATATAAGGATACTTGAAATGATTGGCTTATTAATACAGTAGAATTGACAGCCGGACGGAACTCCAAACAGACATGGACAGATCGACAAAGTTATTAATTTTGATCTAGCCTAGATTTAGGTATTTAAATATATGTATATTTGATGGCGGGCGAAATGGATTCACAATGCCAATTTACAATGCACTTGTAGACAAACCAAAATCAAAATGCTGTCCAACATTATGAATTTCTTTCTTAGACTTATGTTCATTTATTTTCCCGTTGACGAAATCAGTAAAAGGAAAATCACTTTGCATAATAAATAAAATCAAGTGCAAAAATCAACAATCGCTGTAGGCCGAAATACACACACACACACACACATACAGAGTGCAATGCAACTGATTGACGAACAAAATGCATTGTTAAAATTCCACATTTGGCTCCCCATATCCCCCAATAAAAAGAAAAACAGCAGCAGCTACAACAACAAAGCCAACAGAAAAGAGTCAAATGCACTTGAATGCATCGCCAACAAGAGCAAAAGAAAAAAAAAACACGAGGCCAAGTCTGAGACCGGGGCACATATAGAGATAGATCTCCAATGTTGCAGTCAATTTTTTTTTTGTGCTGTGTTGAGTGTGTGTGTGAGTGAGTGTGTGAGTGAGTGTGTGAGTGTGTGAGTGAGTGAGTGTGTGAGTCTTCGTCGTTGTTTATGGGGGAAAGTTACAAGCGACGGCTCTGACAGATGCTAGGCAGATAGATAGATAGATAGATAGATTAGTCTTGCGACTACATGCGGCGCATATTCAAATGAATGCAGCTTGTTGTTGCTCTTGTTGTTGTTGCTGCTGTTGTTGTTGCCACTTGGCCGCCTTTTTCCTTTGATTTGTGCCGTGAAATGTGGCCGGCCTGTTATAGCTATGTATAGGCAGCATTTACAGCGGATAGCGGATTGCGGATCGCAGTTGGTCTTACAATTAATTAAATTGCATTTACCTTATTGTCATTGGAAGTTGAAATGTTTTATGACGCCATTTGTCATAATTTTCTTACTTTTTTTTTTGCAATATATAAATTAATAATATTATTATGGCATTGTTAAAGGTTTCTGGCTTGTCAATTTGCCTACTGTAATAAATTTTATTATTTAAAAATCCATATTTGTGTCTGAGGGAAAATACCTGATTTGTCGAGTATATAAATAAATACTATTTAAGCAAATTGCCAAAGATTTAACCTTCAAATGAAATAAATAAACAGCCCACTTAACAGACTTAACAAATGAAGAACTGTTTTCATTTGTATAAAATCATCACATTGATGCTATTCGTTTTAAGCACAGATGAAAGCAACGCAATTAATACCAATTCCTAGCAGTTTTAATAGGTACAAGGTATAACAGCAAACAAATTCATTAAAAACGACAATTAATCACTGGACTTGTGTTAAAACCAGTCAAGACACAACAAAACGACAGTTGGACAGTTGGACAGTTGGACAGGTGAACAGTCGATCAATAGGTAAAGTGGATTGGGTGAAATGTGAATTGGCATTTGTCAGTCTGTCCACAAATTAAATAAATAGCGCTACGCTGCGATGAGGTAAGTCGACATAAGCCATCAACTTGGGTTCGTGAAATTTGAGTATTATGAAAAATAGGGTATTTTATGTGCGGCAACACCAAAAATAATTGATATCTTTAGTTCATTTCTCAATAAGACGATCATTTTGCAGCACTAATGTATCTGGTATCTCGTATCTTGCACAATTAATGGGATTGCATTACAATCAGGGTGCCTTCTTAATGCTCCCATTGACATATTGGTTACATAATGACAAACATTTTCGTGTGGTCGGACGATATCGGTTATGTTATGGCCACGTTGTAAGATTTAATTATTGACGTGTATTTCATGAACATTTTTATGTGCTGCTAAATGCTGCAGAGGAGTTGTCTTTATGACAGTCCAGACGTTGTGGCAACCACTTGAGAATGCAATCAAAACTAAGCCGCTATACAAAATGGGACGCCCACGAAATAAATTTAATAACACACACAAAAGACAGATAGAAAAATGCGCATAAATTTGTTTAAAAATCAATCGCGCTGCATGCAGCATGCAGCAGCAACGCACTTAGGAGATTAGCTACAATTCGAACAGTTGCTAAGTCTAATAACAGGTGTCAGTTAGCCAACCCCAAAGCTGCCCACTGTTCGCAAGCATTAATTATGCCCTGTTTTCGAATTGCAAGTGGGTATTATCAACTAATCTTTGCAATCAAGAATCTGTGTTCATAATTTGTACAACTATTTAATTATGTATGATTACACAGTATCAACTAGTCGATCATCGTTGAGTGCAAACATTCTTACATGTTTTTAATTTCGATGTTTGAAACATGTACTTTGGCAAAGAATTTCAGTAATAATAAATTTAAAGTACTTAGTTTACTTAGTTGTTATGTTTTTAAAGACATAAAATTGATTAGTAGTCGGTACCTTGAACTGTTTCCGGCATTTATATAAATGTTTTTATGTAAAAAAAAACAGTAATAAATGTTTAGTTTACACCTTTGCATTTTTTGTTGCATTTAGAGTAACAACTTAAGCGCAATTCAAATCTGATGCAACCTTTTTAGAGAATGTTCAAAGTAATAACTATAAATAATAAAGTCTCTCCCTTGAATAGTTGCGTCTTAATTAATGTTTAACTAGAGTAGAGCGACTCTTTGCCAAACAATTTTAATTACTTGTGTTTGCTGTCTACATTTATTTGGCTCATGGTCAAAATCTCATTAAATATTTGCAAGCCGTTAATTAAGAGGTTTTACATTGTGTTGAAATGGGGAAAAATCTTAACTTAACAATATGCAAATTCATTATGTCCCTCAGAAAACTCTTAATGGATGAACAGAATTTTGTGTATATTTGTAAATGTTAAATTTGGTACATTTATTAACAAAAAAATATTACAACAAATAATGATGTAGGGAACAAAAAATTATAGGATATGTTTTTTGAAATATTGAAAATAGCTCGGACAACTTTAGGCAGTTCTTAATAATTAATACGAACAAAATTTAAAATAAATATTCACATTGCATTCTACGTCGCAAAATTAATTCAAAAATTGGCTAGGGAGAATTAATAAAGATGACCTCATCTTCTGACATCACTTGTAGAGCTTATAAGCATACTAAATCAGCAATCTTTTCATACCTCATTAACAATGCATTTGTAATACGCCAAGCCTGTTAGAAACTTGAAACTCTGATTTGTTTTTTTTTGCGAAGTTTGTTGTGTGTATAAATTAAGAAATCAGCACCATCATTGAAGGAATATCAAAAATATTTGCAATCAGGCAGCGAAATAATCAAAGCAAGCAAATCAATTTTCAACTTGTCGACTAATCTCGGAATAAACAAAAACGAGGTATGTTAACTATGGGATGCCGACGACTCAATGATTTTAGACAACATCCTTATGCTGGTATCTTGAGAAAGCCAACGTGGGTCGCAGCTTTTTTTAAATAAGTTGAATGTGAGAAAAATGAAATGCTTCTGTGGAAAAGATTTGTGGGCGTTGACGGATAATCGATTTGAAAAAATCGATCTATCAGAAGCGTTGCGGCATTTAAAAAGCAAATTAGTTAGAGTCTCATCGCCACTTAACTTCCAACACGTTTTAACGAGTTTCTTTAAAGCACATGTTGCCTAAAGCGTATTAAATAAACAACAACCGACATTGTTAAAAGGCAACCTGTCAATGCGGCCGAGAGGCAAGTATGTCAAATTGAGTTTTGTTGTGCCGCAAGTGTAGATTCTTTAGCGTCAATTTGAGTGGTGTACACCGTACAGTAGCCACATAAAACAACGTACATCTTACCGTATATCAACAGCCTGCATACACCTTCAGGCAAGAAAACATATCTTACGAAACGATATAGTTGTGAGTGCCCGTTCATCAATAAAGTGTTTGTTAATCATGTGGGTTCAATTCGAAAACAAAATGTTTGCAAATATAAAAAAACAAAAAAAAAAACACCAGTTAGCGTGATTTAGGCATGAGTAACCGACTGAGTAATACCCTGTATTCGACTTATATTTATATTCATATTAAAGAAATTTGCCTTAGGTCAAATCAAAGCAGATTCCACATTTCCAAATTTGTATACCTTTGTTTCTAATTGATATTGATCCATGGTAGGCAACAGATGTCGATTACGTTTCGAAATTGATTGTCTATAAATGTATACGAATGAGATAATATTAGAAAACAAAGTAAACCAAACAAAATAAGAAAACCAACGCTGATTACCAAAGCAAAAAGTGACATAAACACAAAAAAAGGTATTAACTGCAATTTAATTGTATGTTTGACAGTTAACTAAAGTCATCAGCCAAAAAGCCGCTAACAGTGGTACCACTCTCTGGTATTAAGTATTTTCCTAATTTCATGTTCCAGCTTTTAAATTACATAAAACTTAAAAGCCGATTTGCGCTCAAAGCTGCATGGAAAACAGTTTGCAAGTGTTAGTCAAATTGCTGGGAAAAACGTGCAAGTCTTTGGCCATTATTTTTACAATTTTGGTTAAGCTGCAGGTACTAACAAATAATTATGCTTGAGCTGAGAGCACTTAACGAGGATATATAGATGAGAAAAACAAAACGTGTCAAATCGTGCCATACAATCATAGAAATATTCAACAAAATACTTGGCAATGTGAGTGAGTTTTTCATAGTTTTAACAAAATGCATCAAGCTAGAAGTAAGGGAAAAGTAATTTAATGGAAAATATCGAGCCCTGTAGTAGAATCTGTAGGTATTATTTTCAAATAGACAAACTACTGCTTCCATTTAAACAATTAGCTTGTGTCAGCTATAAAGTGCATAAAGCTAAGATAATTGTTAACTTGGCTAAGCAACTAAAACAGCTGCGATTGGCGCCGGATTAAATGCTTTTTATGTGTCGGATGAGATGGCGGGTAAAAAGGCTAACCATTCTGGTCATGGACAGTGGGGATGATCCACTCAAGAGAATCACTGGATTACGGGATTAAGTGCAGAACTCTCACTCGCATTAAGAACAAACACAAATTCAATTTAGTTATTTATAAGATATCTTAAATGTTTGTATTTATGAAATAATTAAAATGAAAATTTGTTATAATATAATAAGTAACAGAAAGTGCAATATATTTACATTAGAACATTTCATTTTGGATATATGTTTTCGTTAAGTGTAGGTGGAATCCATGACCTAAGCAGACAACGTGCTGCCAATCATATTATACCTAAGCATATATAAATAGTTGCCACAATTAAAATACCGTTCACGCTTTTCTTGGACTTGATGCAAAAATAGAAATGATGTAAATAGACGGGAGATTTAAAAAGAGTTCAGGTATTTTCTTTCACATTTCACGTGACATGGGCGGAAACTTAAAGGTATAAATTAAACATTTTGCTTCTAGTGAACACAATCTTTTTTAAATAAACATGTTAAAATTAAAAAAAAAAAAATAAGCAGCAACCAAATGAATCTGATTTTCTACGGCATGCCCAGTGACTATATTATTTTGTTGTAAGTATTGCTGTACAAAATTTTAATAATAGTAAATTCTACTGATCCTATATAGCATGTTCATTCAACTTCATTAGACACTTGCATTATCACTAGAAGATCCCATTCTTTTATTTTTTGTAATTTGTTGTTGAGCTTTTTGGCTCAAAAGTTCATTGACATTTTGGACTATGCTTTGTTTTTGCTTTCAGTTCAGCTGTTTATAATTTAATGTATGTATATATGTACGTGATTTGTATACGATTCGTATATGTATGTATATTTTATGCATGTGTATTCCCTATGTCTGTGTTGTCACACAGTTATTTGCTGCTAACTCTAACTGTTTTGCATTGTTTTATGGGCAGAGTTGCTTTTTGTCGTGCCTTGCTGTGAGAACATGGGAAACAACACCGAGAAAAACCAGCAACAACAAACAAAAGTAACAACAACAGTAACAGTAATGTGGTGCAACACTTTATATTTAATGGGGTATGGGGCGTTAAGGTTGGCGTTTCCGGGGGGAGGCGTCGCCCATAGGGAAGATGTATGTGTTACAACTAACGCTTACCGTTGCCCATTTAAGAGTCACGCATTTTGTTGATCAACTAAGGCTCATATTTATGCGTGCAACATGCGTGCAACATGCGTGTGGCAAGTGAGCGAGTATGGAAATTTATGTGGCCTACATAATGTAATTGTAAGTAGCTAAAAGGTGAGCATGCTTTTTAAACTGTGAACTAAATTTTAAGGCAATAAATATTTAGTTGAAAAAGAAACTTATTTAATGCAAACTAAATTTAATATAGATTAAAATTTAGCATATGCAAATAATTTTTCTACTACATTTTTGTTGAAAGCGGCAGCCTTGAAACATTGCATCGTCAAGATATGTGGCTCTAATTGAGCCTAATGGTCTCGTTAATGCCTGAAAGATGACTACATCTCACAGTTGTGGCAACAACCAACAAGCATGCCCCAAAACATTAATCATGCTAATGGGCCCCAACACTTTTTCTCTCACTTGGAAAAACTACAGTCCAGAAAATAAGTAAGTAAAGTCTCTGCAACATGGGTGACTGCGTCCGAGGCGGCAACGGAAAATGAAAAAAATATAAAAAAGGGAAAACAATTTTCAGGCAAGTCGGCCAAGCGAACAGCGGCGTTTTCCACATCGACGCACAAAAATTAGCAACGAGATCAGCCTAATAAAATTTCAATAAAAAAAGGCATCTATCCAAAATTCAAATTTCAGAGCGAGAACGCCAGAGAGCGAGAGAGAGGGGGGAAAAAGAGAGAGATATGCAAAAATGTAACTAAAAGCGACATGCAAAAGTTGAAAGTAAAAGAAAAGCATTTTCATACGGTTCAACAGCGAGAGACGACTTTCCCAGAAAGTCAACTGCACAAATGCAATCAAAGCAACTGCTGCTGCTTATGGACCGGACCGGTCTGTTCCGGGTATTTTTATTTTTTTTTTTTTTTTTTGCGTGGGTGTGCCCCCCCAGAGAGACAGAGAGATAGGTAGAGAGAAAGAGAGAGAGAGAGAGAGAGGAGAACTAAAATGGTGGCAAAGCCGTCGCCTGACATAAGCCAAATGGCCAAATGACTACTAAAAATATCGCTCTGAACCGTTGCAACTTTTGACTTCTTGCCTCTCAGACATAAATTAGCAAGCGTGCACTGCTCGAAAGTCACCGACTAGAAAATACCCTACACCATGTATAAAAACTAAAGTTAAACTTATACAGATCAACAGGAGATAAATACCAAAAATTAAAGAATTTAACGCACAGTTACACTTGGCCAATTTGACATGGCTAGTGGCATACTTGGTAATGTCGCAAGAGTAATTCACACACATACATAAATAAGATGAGGGGTGGAGGGGCGGTTCAGCACTACAAAGTTGTTTTTGTCGTATGCCCAAAAGCCTTTAAATTAAACCACCGCACGTTTTCATGCAGCCAGCAGCTGTAGCAATAGTTTCCAACTTAGTTGCAACCCAGACAACACTCTGCACAACAAAGTTGGGCAACACCGACAAATGTAGAAAAAAGACCACAACTTGAATAACTAGTCAAATAATAATAAACTCAACCACACAAACAATAATTAATAATTCCTTGAAATTATGTAAATTTAAATATTCAATAAAAATATTTAATTAATAAGATATGTATTATCATATTTAGGTGAGGCTAGGCTGACTGCTGGTAGTACTCGACCTTGACTTTATTGAATTTATAAAAAAATCTATCGGCTTTTCTTATTTTTTCATAAATCATTTAAAATTGGTTTAATGTCAATCGGAAAACATTTTCTGGCCTTGCACTAAAGATTCTGTAATTAACTACCGCATACACTTTGTAGTATTTAAACAGTATTCAATAATAATAAATAAGCCAAATTGCCAATGATCAAGTTCATTCTTGCGCAAAAACTGCGCAGAGTTCGTTATAGCCAAGTTCGGTTGAATGCAACACATTGAGGTCAATTTGGGTTGGGGATAAGCCTGGCGGCTGATTCTGAGTCATGAAATGCCCGCATATTGATATCATTTTTTATTATTTGCCGCAAAATGTAGAACATACTGCCAATATCCCTCCCTATATATATATATATATATGGATGAATACTGTGAATGCATATGCAACTTTTTGATATATGACATTGTTGGACAGCGGCTGGGGTCGTTTTGGTCGTGGGCAAATTAGTTGCAAAAGTGGTTGTTGTTGTTTCTTGTTTGTTGTTTCTTGTTTGTTGTTTGTTTTTAGCTGGCTCTGGCTACCCACAACAACACTCGTGAGTGTCCAAAATCGATTTTTTTATTTGTCGTTTTAGTTAACCTAATTTAACAAGAAGCGGAAAAAGTCAGCTACACTATGAAACTATATAAATATATATATATAATTTATATTAATCATTTAATTGGCAATTCTTGTAGCACAAAATGAAAGTGGAAAGTGTTGCGAGAAAAACTCAGAGAGAGGGAGTAAAAGAGAGAGGAAGGCAGAGAAAAAGGAGCATGTTTCCTTTTGCAAAGTAAAATCCAGCGACAACTTTTAACTTGGCTGTAAAAAGTAAAAGATCGCAACCAGTTTCGGCACCCGCCAGATCTCAAGTTGCTGTTAAGAGTTAACATTCAATCTCAGGCTTAGTTTTTGTCTCTAAAGCAGCTGAGCTGTTTAATGAGTTGAGGAAACCAGAGAAAATCCCAGCACGATTGCAACTATCCCATGTTATTAAAGAGTGGCACATGAAGCATGCCTCGTGATTAGCGCCTCCCCTTTGAGTTGGCCAAAACGCTCATTAAACGCGCATTTTCGAAAATAATTACATGATGTCAGTCATTACTAAAACAACTTCTTTTAGATAAGAATACACACATTGGTGATTTTGTTTGATTTCAGCAACGCATATCTGCTATCTACCGCACACTAATAAAAAGTCTTACATTTAAAAATAAATAGATAATTGAAGAGTGTCAATGTTTATTCGCTTTACTTTTTTCATTTTTTATATTTTTGTAGGATTTTCTGTGTTAAAAATAGGAAAACGATTTTCTTAGGCATGCCGAAGATTGCATTGAAAATTCAACTGATTGCTATGAATATTATATGACTTAATAGTCCCCCGCAATGTCTTTTTGCACTCACTGCAATAAATTGCAGTGTTGAAGCTGTTTCCGTATGCTGTGGGAAGAGCTCGAGAGCTATTATTAGTGGTAGGCCTCACTTAAGGCAAATCGCTAGCGACAAAGTAGAAAAATAGGCATTGATCAGTGGCTGCCATATTTGTAGCTCGAAGCGTTTAACAACGTTTTAGCATCTCTGATTCGAAGTCTGTTAGAAAGTCGCGAGACTAATGACAAATAACGTAAACGTTATACGCACACTAGGCCTAGAAACCAGATAGATGAATAGCACTTTCCCAACATACAAACACAAACACACACACACACACACACACACACACGCAGAGAGAGAAGCAACGGTCATTAGAAGCAACCATGGCCACAGACACAACGCCGCAAATAGAGTTGAGTGCGACAACTGGGCAACAAGTAGAACATAACAAAAGGAAATCTTAGCCACACACTTACAACTTGAATTTCTTTCCAGTAAAAGCAAGAAATGAGAAGAGTTGTAGGTGGTAAAGGGGTTTGGGAAACGGAGGGGGAAGTGACTGGCCATTTACATTGCAATTTACTTTCGATGCATTTACAACATGAAGATAACGTGGCGTATGCGCATTGTGCATTTAAATGAGGCCCCTTTTTATATACTTACATACAACACACACATAAATACTCATATGGGGCACAACAATTACGCCTGCAAATTAATTGTCTGTTGTTGTTGTTGTTGTTGTTGTTGTTGCATTGTTGAATTGTTGCTTGTGCGTGGGGGAGTTGGGCGTCACAGCTGAGCAAGGCAATTATGTCCATCGTTCGTGTAGAAAAAATTAACAGCTCTGTGCATGCGGGCTGCGTGGCCCAAGAAGGAAGTGCGGGGCAAAACTAGTAGGTATCTGCATAAACATATATTCATCTTAGATACTGGTTGTGAAAATGTTGTCTGCCTGCTCTGCGCAGGAAAACCCCATTGAATGCTTTTTATTTATTTTTTTTCATCTTCTTAATGTTTTCTGCTCCAAAAAGCGCAAAGCGACTGGAAAATTAATATTTCTTCAATAGCAAAAAGAAGAAGCCGGCGAGATAGCCTCACCAACAAAAATGCTGTCCAAAAATGAAAATGAAAGTAGAAAATAGTTTTGCATAAATCTGCACAATCAAATGAACCGCAGAAAAATTGCATGTGAATTTGCCATTCGAGGTTGTCATCTCAGCCTGCGCCTTGGGCTCGGCTTGAACGCCCAAAAAACAGTTGGTAAATCAAATGTTGCTGCATAGAATCACTGTTGTTGTTGTTCTCGGATTAATTATAGCGCATTACGCAATTTGTACGCTAAATCGCGAAAGGCTAACTGCAAATTAGATAATTGTTCGACTAAATTGCGACGCTGACATTTGAAAAAGTTTGAGCAATTTCCATGAGCGAAATAAAAAAAGTGAACTTGGAGGGATAATAACTAAGTTAACTAGTTTGTTAGTTAGTTTGTCAGTGGCATATACCAGCATTTTCAAAAGGTAAAAAAAAGATTGGAATGAAAATTGTGTGTATGGAACGAAAAGGCCTTATTTGTGTAAATTAAATACTATTTTCTTTTTTTTTTATTTAAGATAAGTTTGTTATGTTATTTTATGTTGCGATTCTCTTACACACACCAGAAGAAGATAAAGAAGTTTATAAAATAGGAGGTGCACAAATGTGATATACAAAGCACACCTATTTGCTTTATTGTATGTTATTGATAAGCAAAAATAGCCAACATTGACCTTAAGCGAGCAAGCTTTTAGTTAAGCCCTAAAAATAACTACTAAAACTAAATTTAATTAATATTAACAAAACTCAAGTTGATAAGTAATCTGAATGTAGACGTAAGCTTTGCTATCTTCCAAATTGAATAAAATTGCCAATAAAATACTATAAGATGCGCAGAAATAGAAGCAGAAATGACACCTAACGTTGCTGCCACTTAGTTTAATAAATTGAGACAAAAGAGATGTTATATTGCAAAAGCAATTTATAATACATATTATATATTGTGATCTGCTTCATCAAAACAGATTAAAGCAAACTTCGTGACGTACCCTCAGAGAATATGAGCTTTTGATTTAATTAATGCAAAGCAATTAACTCAAAGCTCGACCTTTGTTTCATTCATTCATAATTCACAGTTGCCAAAAGTTCACCATACACACACAAATTCGCACTCATATTATACTTAAAGTCAAAGGTGGAGGTGGAGATGTGTTAGCAAAAACTCACTTTTTCGCTGCGCTGATAGTTAGCTGGAAACTGTGGGGAGTTAGGCATGCCAAAAAATGATGGCGATGCCGAATTCGGCGTCAACGGTGACGGCGTTTGTGACTGCAGCGTCAACTGCGACTGCGACATGCGCTGATGATGCAGCGACGACAGCGTTGGCGTTGACATCGACAGCGACGTTGGGGTCATGATTAAATGGCGCATTGTTGTCGTGGTTTTTGTTGTTGCAGTGTGTGTTGATTTAAACAATAAACTAATTTTGCACTCTCTTTTTGTTGGTGTTGTTGTTGTTTTTGTGTATTTAACACTTGACGATTTACAGTTGCCACAGCTGAGCGGCACCGTTACATTGTTTGCTTCTGCTGTTGTTGTTGTTGTTGTTTGACTTTCATTCGATGTGCGAGTTTATGTAAATGTCAATTGTCTTTTTGAGTTTATGGACCTGTGTGTGCCTGCCACATCAGCCAAATTTTAGTTACACATATGTATATGTATATTTTAACCCTTGAGGCGTGTCATTTTTTGGGTTCTCTTTGTTATGTTCCAATTACGACAAATAATAAAATTAATAAATTAGAGAGCAAGCGCCGATTGCCTCATTCTATTCTTCAGTTTTGTATGTCAATTGAGCTAAACCCTATGATATCCATAAAGTTAACACTGAAAGAGCAAAACCACCTTTACATAATACATATTTATTTATTTACTTCATGTTTTTGTTTAGTTCTCTAGCTTCGTTAGAATTAGCATAATATTGAGAGTGAAACAATTCGTAATTCTCCTTGGTTCGCTTTATTCTCATTTTGCCTGTTCGTCGAATTGTGCGTTGTTTGCCGTTATCTCTTATCAGTTTATTTAAGTGTCTTTTTGTTAGTATTTTTAAACTTATTTTGCACACAGCTTTTATTCCCACCTTTTCCTTTCCCTCTCGCTTTCTAACCGACACCTTTTCTGTGTCTCGTTATCAGCGGATAGCCCAAACATAATAGTATTGACAATTGTGTGAACTTTGTTTTTATTAAATACTCTGTTAAGTGGAAAAACGGCTATATATGAGTTATTAGTTAAATATTACTAAAGATCTCAATTAAATATCAATCTACATATACAATTTTTTTCACACTTTTTAAAGTCACTGTCTCACAATTGTAGCTTTTTCATTATTTCTTAATTTCATTTTTATGGGTTGGTTTTATAGTCACCGTTTTAAATTCATTAAATCAAACCTTATTGTTACAAACTATATAACTAAATATAATCAGATCTTATTTGTTCGTTTTCATATTCCACACATAACAAGGCTTACAGTTGTAAGGTGATTGTATCCCACTCTCAAATTTAACTGCATAATCAAATTATATTCTGTATTTTTCATTCTATTTATCCTTTCCATTAGAAAAAGGTTAAATCACAGTTTTAGAATGGCTGACACACATTTACAGCTTCTTTCTTTAAGCGAAGGAAAGAAAGAATAAAAATGAAATTTGATTATATTTATACTTTCTATATTTCTTTCCTCGTATTCCTTTCACAGTTACATCTTCAGAGTCACAAACTATATAAACAATCTCTTTCTTCTGGCATTTTAAAGTTATATTTTTCACATGTTTTAATCTGTTATCAATTATTTCACTGCGTAGTCAATTACGTCAATTCAGTCTTTTTTCTTATTTCTAATTTCTTATTAATGGGCATTTATTTGGTTGCTTTCATTCTCTAATCAAATTGTCAAAGGAATTATAATTGCACTTTATTTGGTTTTTGTCGTTTTGCTTTGCACATTTTGTCCCTTTACGTGATCTAATCATTTCATTTGATTAACAAAAACAAGGGCAAACAACAAAATTGGCTGCAGAATAATTTACACAATATACTATTTTTGAGGGTTGGGGGTTTGGATTGGCGGTATTCCCCTCACAAATTTGCTCTTGTTTTTGTTGTTACACAAAATCATTTACGTCATTTTGGTCATTTAAACTGGGCGAGAGAATCTCGTCTCGTCTCGTTTCGACTAATTATTTGTGAGCACGCTGCAGTCTCAGTCGCAGTCAGCGTCAGCAGCTACAGCGACAACAGTCGCGACAACAGTCGCGACAACAGCAACGACGACGACGACCGAATTACACGCACCGAATATGTCCGAAGGCCGCTTAAAAAGCGCAGTGTTAATTTTTTCGTTTTTTATTTTGGGCAGATAATAATGAAAAGCGGGTCGCGGTTCAGTTGGAGATTTCGGTTGCGATTTTTGTACATGAAAAATTCCTTTTGCACTGCGCTTCTCGCTTGCCTATTACAAATTGCAAAAATTGCACGAGAAAATTGCAATTGCAACAACATCGAAAACGAAATGCAAGCGCAGCAAACCCACAAAACGGAGGGGCGGGAGGGCGGTCAGTCATGCGGTGGGTGGCTGTGATGCGATGAACGAGCAGCGCGGCGAGAAAAACCGCGCACCAAGTGAAATACAAATTGTAACTGAAACAGCGCAGCGGCTGACAAGCTGCGCAGAGCCAATGGCGCAGCGGCAGTGCTGAGAGAGCGAAGCGAGCTGAGCAAGTAAAAGCCACTAACAGCAGCAAACCTTTTAGCACAGCTCACAGAGTGCTAAAGAGAGAGAGAGAGAGAGAGAGAGAGCGAGTGAGCCAAGATCGTGACTCTCAAACTCCGCTTGTTGTTTTGATGGAGTGGCGGCGAGTCAGCTGTTTCTTTCTGTCGCTGTGGTGAATTTGGCTTTTGGTTAAAAGGTCACACAACACAGTTAAGCTTTTGCTTTCTGCTTTGGCGTGTGCTTTTAAAAGAGGGAGAAAGTCTTATGCGCGGTGTTTCTCCCTCGCTCTCTCTGCTTGTGATTTTGATTATTATTTAATAGTATTTTGCACATCTGTTGTTATTGAGGAGCTTTTCCTATGAACATGGGTGGTGGCGGCGTCTGGCGACTGCGTACATTGAACTTGACATAAAACCGACTAATTATTGCTATTGTTCAAAGCAAACTATTGTTTTTATCATTTTTGTTTCTTTTAATTGCGTGAAATTCGATGCGCGATAATTGTGGGTTATACAGTCTGAAAACTGGCCAACGAGACGGCTGCGTTGGGGGTGGTGAGTTTTGGGAGTTTCGTTACATGTTAATGAACTTGTCAGCTGATCAACGATGTTTATGTGCGATTATAGTGCGAAGGTATGTTACTTGTATAAGGTTTGGAAACTGGGTCAGCGGCAATATCAAGTGAAATTTATTTTCTTATATCGAGCATAATCCATCCAAATTAAAAGAAAATCGACAAACTTAATTAATCAATTCGAAGCCACACTCACAAAAATTTTATACAAATGCGGTTTTTTTTTTTGGTTTTTTGGAGCGGGCGTTATTTGAATGCGACAACATAACTTTCATTTTTGTGGATATAACATGTAGAGTTTTCTGTATGCGGGAAACTAGCTGTGTGTATGTGAATGTGTGTGTGTAGCTGGAAACTGGATCGTACTTTGCTGGCGGACCATAAATAGATCGTGATCGAGTTCAATGAAACGTCAAAAAGAGAAGCGAAAAAAAGCAAACAAACTAAAAAACTGGGATTTGACTGGAATGATTTGACAAAGTGGAAAAGATGTCAACTCGAGTAAAGTGCTAAAGTGGAAAAACCTCAATGTGGCAAACCTGGAGTATAACTAACGATAAGTTTTAATTTAGTCTGGACTCACCCTGTCTATCAGCTGTTCATCGTTGCGTTTGCGTCGAGCAGGCGCACGAATTATGCGGCCAGCATCTGTGGTATCCATTGTGGCCAAAAATGCCGGTGCCTCTTCGCTTGCGGAAAATGCAGTGTTGCAAAACTTTTCAAAAGCAAAAATGCTAGAAGACATTAATAAATAAATTAGTTGTGATAAATGAAATACAATTAAACATATATATATAATTTAACACACGTACTATGCTGTCCACATAATTGGTTACAGCGTAAAAATAGTTAATACGCCAAGGAAAATAACCCAACTTGTAAGCTTGACACTTTCATAGATTATGACCAACTAATTGATATTAATCGGCTTTGCTCGAACCACGAAGATTTAATGAATGCAAGCCTGTTTTATACTTATATAATTTCAAGCATTTGCAACAAAATTTCACATTAAATTTTATATTATTTTGCTTCCGTTTTATTTTGTTGCTCTCTCTTAAATCTCTTTAGAACCGACCATAAAATAACAAAGACAACTAATTGATTTCTTCGCTGATGCTTGCAAACTCATTTTATACATAAAGATGCATTACCAGAGATATATCTTTATTTATAAATGTACTACAAAGTGTATAAATATGTAAATACAGCTTCGGCGCAGCGGTTCTAAGCTAAATGTTCGCATTTAACTTAATTTTAACTGGAAGAAATTACAATTAAAGTCGCAAATTAAAAAAAAAAATCGTTGTCTTACTCTTATACAGCGGTCTAGCTCAGTCGCGCTTACGTATAAGACAGTGTAAATATCAGTCCAGACTTGAACCCTGATGCTACTCTTATACGAGCTCAACTGCTGCTCGCTTGTGTGGATTGAGTATTGGCTGTGTGTTTGGTGTCACGACTACATGTTCCACATGCGGTTCTTTGGGAACTTGACTAAAATGCAATTGATTACTCGAAATTTTGACGAGTTTATGAAATAGTATTCGAAATAAATTAACATTAAAATAATACAAATATTCTGAGCTACTCACCTTTAATTTAATAACTACAAATTCCACATATTATTTAACGTTTATTTCGTCGCTTGGTTGGAAGCTGAAATTTCTTTCAATGTAGTTGATTGCTTATTTAATTAATTTTATTTGGAAGCAATAGTAGCGCTGAAGTTGTTTAAGAAAACTGCAAAGGATACAAAATTCTTATTAGTGGATATAATTAATTATTTGATTATATTCGATATTGGATACTATCGCAATTTAGTTTCATACAAATATTTAATTTGGAATTTAAATTAATTAAAGTAAATTTATGTTATTTGTATAGTTTTGTATAAATTTATATTTATAAAAAATATTTATAAGCAAATTGAAAAAAAATAAAAATAGTAAAAAGTAAATATTCAAGAATTCACAGAAATTCAATTTTGGCCAAGCCAGCAAACAAGTTTGAATATTTAAAACCAATCAAGTGGATTTTTCAAAACAAATCTAATTTAAAATGTATTCTTTGCCCACATTCATTACAGGTGTCCTTTGAGTCTTGCAAACACAAAAAGTTGCTGCCGAAAACTTTTGCGTTGCAGTTGCAGTTCTCGAAATAAAGCCAAAGGCTCCCAGTGGCAACAATGGCAATTTCGCATTCAATAATCAGCCACAAACAATGAAAGTTTCGTGATGTGATAATGGCTAAGAATAAAATGCGTTTACAACTCAGATTAAATCTGGCTACATTCGTAGATTGTCTTTATGTATGCGTAATTAGGTATATATACGATCATCTTGAATCATCTTAGCCGTTGCAAAGGATATTATATTATTGTGGGCAGCATCACTTATAATACCTCCATTTCGAGGCTATGTAACATATATGTCGTAGCCGGCTTGGATTGGCTCACTATATCATATAGATTCCATAAATGTGTCGGAATTACAGTTTTGAAATGAATAACTTTTTAATTAATAAGTTAAACTACTATGATAAAGGCTGACATACAATAAATTAGTCGGAAGATGGGTTTTTGTATGAGAAGTTTTCCCAACTAAAAACCCAACCTAACAAAAAATAATTAGCAGGGGATCATAGTTTTCATGGGAATAATTAGTGGAATTATGAAGTTAATAATGATATAATGATGTCGGCAAGTTCAATCTCTTCGGCAAGCGCTCGCTAAATAAGTCAATTAATAAACAAATTTCTCCCTTTTATATATCACAATTAAATTATAACGCTTACCAGCTGAGCATTGGACTCGTTAAAGCATTGTTTAATGTTTTTAATTCTGTCAGATTGCAAATCCGTCGCTCCCAAGTGAAATGCAACAAATCAACTAAACTGTTTAACATGCAGACAGTTGCCTCTTGGGGAACAATGTGACGTCATGCAGCGCATCTAAATTAGACAGCACTCGGCTCTGACGTATTGTCGACTCAGAGGCATAAACTTGCATCCAAAGTTGGTCGTACTCTATTACACATAAAAAACTCAAGCCCAAAACTGAGATCAGTCTAATCGTGAATTAAACAACTCTCTTGTTGCATGTGAGTTATTCGCTTTTCGGGCTGTGAATAAACGAGGAAATAAATACGCGTAATTTATGCACTCAAGGTGCAAATGTACAAAGACAACACAACAACAGTTGCAGTAGCAAAAGCAAAAGCAACAGCAACAGCAACAGAATAGGCAACACCAATGACAATGTGCAAGAACAACAACAACAACAATAACAACACAACAACGGAGTGATTACAGACACAAAGCAAACACCTGAATGAAGAGACAGAGCCCAACAAACAAATCCACAATTGCATGATGTACGCTTGAGTGATTGACTCAGAAATACCCTGTACCGTTTCGTACTGAACAAATATCTGATAGTAAAAACAATGTTGCAGCACTTGTAGTACAAGTAAATAATCATAATTAATATTATTTGATCTAAGTTAAAATTATATAATGCAATATCAAAAAAAAAGTATAGCTGTGAAAGTGAAATTTTAATAACAAGTCATAATACCATTAATGCTATTCATATTGATAGAGTATTCGAGGCACTGGCTGCAAAAATAGTTTGCAAAAGTTTAGAGAAACTTTTGCAACAAGCAACAAGAAGCAAAGACCAAAAATTTGTTGCCGATTTTTATGCTCAGATAACATGACAGAAAGAGTATATTATTTTTGTGCAAAATCTCGTCTCGTCTGTCCTAAAAATGGATTGAAATATGTGGAGCTATGAAATGCTATTAATGTATAGTATCCATAATATTCAAATTCGTGGTCATATCGGTATTAAATTATAAAGTGTATGCTTGAAAAATTATTAAAATGTTCTTGGGAAAATGTTGACTTAACAAACATATTAAAACAGTAAATAATTATGCAAATATGTATCTATATATATATATATATATATATATATATATAAATATATAAAATAGTTGTGAAATCATTTAAAAAAGCTGAGATTAACATTTAACCAAATAAATGTAAAATATATAAATATACGTTAAGTAAAATTGCTTACTTTAAATTTTTCTGGTAGAAAATGGCGACTTCGTTTCATAATTTAAATATGCCTTTTTATGTATTTATGTAATAAACATACAAATAATATAAGCAGATAAATAATCTATGTAAACGGTTTTTAAGCTAGAGTCACACAGCTTATATAAAACTGACTACAGAGTATTACTCAGTCGACTACCCCCGATTGTAATGTTCTTACGTGTTTTTCTTTGGCTTTCTTCCCCCTCTTGTGTTGAACGCTTGCGGCATTTTCTTTGCATAACTCGAAGTGCAGAAATGCAGATGAGTCGTCGACGATGACGAATAAGAGCAAGTGTGAACAAATGTTGTTGCAACTGAATAGTAGATAAAATCTAATAGTAAAATAGTGATCCATTGTGTTGGGATTACTACATGACAGGGGTTAATAACAATAGTAAAATGGCTGCTTTAAGAGGAGCAAAACTTTGTAAACTGAAAATAAATCAAATCATAATTTTATGGTTTTTACTGCTACTAAGAAGAGGCATATATCTCTCGTCAAGACAAGTGTGACGATCGATTTGAAAGTTGCACAATCTATATCTTCAGTTTTATTTAGCTCGTTAAGATACAAAGTTCAGCAGGCAGCCTTAAAGATGAACAGCCATTGTCAATTTGTATGCGATTCTCATTGTGATGCATAGTTGCTCTTGTGTTTAGCAAAGTTCAAGCGGATTTTCTGTTGTTTGTAAGTGCGACCTACTAAAAAAGAACAGCAGAAACGACACGTCTACTACAAAAGACAAGGCAGGCAGGCAGGCAGCCAGGCCAGGCCCGGCCGGCCCGACCAGGCCAGAGATAACTGGCGAGTCTCTGAAGCTGAGGCCGAGATCAGACACAAAGACCAAGAACTGAGTAATTTGGGTCAATTGACTCACACAATGCGAAACTTGTTCTGAAAGCGCTGAAAAGCGCTGACAATAATAACCGCAAGATACTTCTACAAATACTACAACAAACAACAGGCCATAATAATAATACCCCCTCTTCAGATAGATAGACTCAAAGGCCGAAAGCAAAATATTTAAATTGTGTGAGATTTTGTTGGCCAATGATAAAGATTGCGTATAGATGCGCATATATTGTAAAAAATTATACACTAGGAAAAATAAAAGCATTGAATTTTGGCGCCTAGTGTAGCTCACCTTATTATTCAGATGGAAACGTTGTAGCTTTCAAAAAAATTTTTTTTTGTCTTTTCTTACATTTTTCTCCATTGATTTATTTTTTTTTATTTGATAAATTTTTACGTAGAATTCTTAAATCAATATTTTCTCGTTTATATTTTTTTTAAATTATTATTTTACGATACACAAACAGATTTCATAGTTTAGCTATAGCAGCTACCATTTTGAAACGCTTTTCCCATTCATCTATCTTTTAAAAGCTTAATTACGTGAATATTACACAACAATCAATTATACTGTAGATGATCGATGCAAGTGGCAAAAAAGTCCCAATAAATGAGTTTTTAGATAACTAAACTTAACTAAATAATAAATGAATGAATGAAATTGCGATAAATATGTAATTTTTATCGTGAGCTACAACTTTATATATGACAATGCTAACTTTGATATATTATATTTATTGTTATTTTTCTTTTCCATTTCTAATCCTGTTGAACCTTACTTTACCTTTTAAGGCACTAGTCACTGATTTTACACTTTATTATAAAGTTTTCTACACATTTTGTAAACCTAGAGTTGTAGTTTTGGATACCGCTAAAGCACGAATCCAATTAGATTTTAAGTTTGAACCTAATCGGTTGAAAAAACATTTTATTTTTATAGAACAATTATCCATTCGCTTCCCTGACTTGGGGTGGTTTTTCCCAAAGCCCATCCAAGTGTTAAGCATTCCTATTCTTCGTTTTGGACTGTGCGTAGTGTCTTGTGTACGGTTTTAACTAAACTGATTTGAGTTACTGCATCAAACTGAGCAGATGCTTACTCAAAAGTGTTTTCCACACCCTGAATTTTTATCGGTTCTGCTTAGCTAGCTGCTTACGCTTTTTTTGCAATCCTTAATTTTGAAAAACTTAATTATACGCAGTTTTCGACTTCCGCTAGATAAAAGAAGCATACGCACAATTATTAAATGTGGCAAATTTATGACATAAGCATCTACCCTATAAGCAGTTCAAAGCTACTTTCTTTAAAAACTTGAAATTTTAGTTTGTACTTACAATATACAAGTTTTAAACGATTCTATGAATTGAATTCAATTTTTGAAGCTTGCCTTTCACTTTAACTTACACCAACAGAGGAAGATCTCTTTCCAAGTGTCTTACAAATTGCAAATTGCACAGCAAAATCATAATACCCGTTTACCCTGCTTCAAAGACGTAGCAATTAATTGCTTAGATTGTACATTTTGCAAGACTAGAAAAGCAATCAGAATGGGTTCTGCAATATTCATGGATGATTTAACAAACAGGGGCACAGATCAGCACAATTTAATTGTTTATCACACAGAATTTTAGTTCGAGTAAGACATTTATGGTGGGCCTTTGACTGTTAAATGCGAAATGAGTTCAATGCATTTTTGTGTCAACAGTTTTTTTTTTTTACTGAACAATTTTAAAACATATGTACATACATACTTACATACATAAGTACATACATACATACTCAGTCATACCTAATTAAATGGGTGGAATGTTTTAATCACTGGTTCATGCTCATATAAATAAGACATTTTAGTAGAGTTTGAAGACAGAAAGCAAATCTTAACGCTTCGCTAACTACTTAAAATGAGATCAAAAACATTTCTGGGATCAAACAGATAAAATATTTAACACGTTTCAAATAACAAATTAAAATAGAGCCACAGACTTGCAAAACGATATGCAGATCCTCGTACAAAGCGGATAAAGTTTGTTGCGATTTGAGAAAACTTCAAGCTAAAATGTTTTATTTATAAACATCTATATTTAAACATTCGGTTTAACAACCTGAGCTGATTCAAGGCTATCCCAAAACAACAAAACAGTTGCTAAAATGGAAGAGGAACTGATTCGAATCGAATCGAGCTGCAAATACTGATTGGTGTTTAAATTAAATAAAGTAGACGATGTGTTAATAAATAAAACGATTAAATATAGATTTACATATTGACAGACATTAGTATATATAGATAAGGATATGGATACAGATTTGCTATTTAGGCCGTCTTAGGAAAATAAGAAGCGAATTGTTTTACTGTAAGCTGCCGATTGAGCTTCAAACACCCGATTCTATTGAAGTTTTGTTGCCTGGTGTAATTAAGAAAAGCCAATAATAAAATGCTCCCATCCGATGGCGGCAGATGCAGATGCAGCAGCCAGAAACAGTTGGGAGTAAGCTCATCAATTCAAGTTCCTAGCCAAGCAGAGTGGCCAAAAGCAATCAAAAGACTGCACGAATTGAAAGACGGTTGCGACAACCATATAGGTGAAGGTAATGGTAGACAAGCAGGGGGAGGGCGAGAGGAGGTATGAAGAGGAACAGGCCAAGTTACCGCTGAACGCTGCACGAATTTGGCAGCGGCTGAAGTGTTACTAAAATATTGCCGCAATACCAGCGGACATTAGGCGTGCCAAACAGAAGGGTAGGGTAGTTGGGTAAAGGGGGAAGGGCAGAAGGGGAAAGGCAAGGCACATTACACATTTTTTGCAGCAAATATTTGCAAATTGAATGCGAAATGAATTGCAACCAAATGTGTTTCGGGCGCTGAGTAAGATGATTGCATTTCTTTTCCAATGATTGCCAATGCAGCCCCAAAGCAGCATCAACAACAACAACAACAACAACAACAGCTGCTGCAGCAACAACAAGTTGCTACACTATATGAAACGGTTTGCGCTTACTTTTAGACTTTAAATTGCTGCAAGGCTTTTTAACAGCACGTCGCTTCCTCTAATGACGCAAGTTTGGCTTTTGGTAATTGTATACGTTCAAAGTAATTTTCGATTTAATGAATAAAGACGTGCATTAATTTTTTTATTATTTTTTATTTTTATTATTATTATTTTTTTTAACAACCATCTCATTTGTAGCTTAACGGTTGTTTGGGAATGTTTTGCATTCGCCGGAATCGCAGCAAATGCAAATATTCCGTGGCAAGTCAAATAGTGAAAAAGCTCCAACTGCGTGCAGCGAAATGAGAGTCGAACTACAAAAGGCGCATGCAACAGAAAACATTGCAATGGAATGCATCATGTGTGTACCATATGCAACTAGTTGCAATACACTGAGCGAAACCGAAATAGGGCAATTATCACTACAACCACAACACCGATAAATGGTTAGGCATTCCATCTTGATCCTTTTATGATCAGTATTTGACAAGGACTTAAGGCATATTGTTTAAACCATAACTAACTGTAGTAAAAAAATAAAAAATTAAAAAGAGGCTATCCGACCAAACAGTGCATATATATTTTCTTGAAAAACATTTATAATAATACATAAATATTAATTTAGGAATCCCAATGAATTTTTACAATAAAACTTCAGATTACAAATGCTTAATGTTTACTCTCCCTCACAATTAGGCTATATTTTTTTGGAGCTGTGGACACTTTCGACTGTTATAAAATAACATATAGAAACAATCAAAATTATGCACGCCGAAGATAAAGTAATCTTGCAGTCTGGAACATTAACACAAATAACTGGAGAATTGAGTCAAGATTACATGGTAAACAAAAAAATGTGCATCTTATCTTGCGATCGCTGTGATGATATAGAGATTCGATCCGGACAGCTCCAGCATAATTTTCAAGTGAAAGCTTTTAGGATGAGAAAGTAGTTCGCATCGGCAGACAAACGGACTACATATATATCATCAAAACTGACAATAAAACTAGCTAACCTCGGCAAGTGCATCAAATTAAGCCGTAAACAGAAGGGGCATGACAACAGCGGAAAAAACCACCCGTATAGACAATGAGATTACAGAAATCGCAAATAATAAATATATATCTGTCTTATATGTACATTATCTATGTATGTGTGCATCTGATATGTGCTTACAAATTTCGCGGAAGCTTTAAGGTGTTTGGACGGAGTGACGGCGTAACTGCAATAAAATGGCACAGAGACCCATGGATTTCGAAAGTGCAACAAGCTGAACTTAAATAAGCGTGAAACTTGCCAAATTGTTGGCACCTCCTGCAAAAAGCCAAGTGATATGAATATCATTAAATACTACCGGTTATTATATCATGTATTTGAAAATGCAAAAAGTTGTGCAACAGCCAACATAATTAAAATGTTGTGTATATTTTTTTGATCAGATAATAGCAAAAAATATCAATACCTGAACTCATTGAAAATGTTTATAAATATCTTACAGGCAGAAGGAACCCTATAAATATCTCCGAGACTATAACATTTAGATTCTTAAACTTGTTCGTATCATTTTTCGGATAACATACACAGATAAAGTTTGGTTAATTTTATTGATAACTACTCACTCAAATATCGATAAAAATTTATTTGCACTGCCAACGAAAAACATAATTATAAAGATAAAGCCTGCCAATTGATGTTTAATATACCCGGAAATATTATTAATCAACTGTGAAATAAATTACATAACAAAAAATAAAAGATTTTGCAGGGTATCTCCCAGTCTGGCTGGAGTTGTCACATTTTGAATACCTCCCATATATAGGGTATTATCAAGTTTTATGTTATAGCGGTTGTTTTTTCATTTGCATCATTATTCTTTAGAGTTCAACGACCTGTTTAAATCCACACATCAGACAAAAGCCGACTACAGCAAGTTCATATTTCACTCTCTCTCTCTCTATATCTCTCTCTCTGTCCTATTCTCTTACTATTAGAGGAAAATCTGCAAAATAGACGCATTTTTTTTGCACGCGTGCCCGCAAAACAAAAGCCAAATAGAAGCAGCGAGAATTACGTAGAAACAAGGCTCGACAGAAGCACAGAAAAACAAGAACTGCGCAAAGTTTCATAATAGAAATGGTATCCTTTAAACAAAAAAGAAAATTTAAAAGCCGCAAGAAATTGGGGGGCAGCATGATGTCAGAGTAACGCCATCAGTTTCACTTATCAGAGTTGCAAATTGTACATTTTATATGGCATTAACTCATTCGCCATTTATAATTGGCTTTTACTTATCAAAAGGCGTCGGCGATAGCAGCTTGAGAAACAACATTTGTCAAACAGAAACCAAAACAAATAAAAACATTGCGATAAAAGGGCTAACCGACTCGACAATACTCTCATCAAACAATTAAGCCATAAGTAACTCTGCTCAACCACAGATATAGTTTGAGTCATGTGTCGTTGACACTTCTGTGGTTGAGTTGAATACGCATATTGTTTCCAATTGGTTTCACTTAAGATAAGCCCGGCGCCTTTTTTTTTATCTATGCAGATAGAATGAATGATGGTGACGTAGTCACGCTTATCGTTTAAAAAGTGAACTTATTGAAAACTATTAAATTTATAGGTAGATCTTTAGAAATGAGCACATATCGGCTGGGATGAGCTTCCTTTAGGCTAGGCACAAACTGTTTAAAATACATCTTCTTCATACGACTTAAGTTTTCAATGTTAATTAAACATGTTAAGGAACTGACAAAGCTCAACGGACTGTAAACATTGCCGGCATAGTTCTCAATGTAATTAATATGCGGCTGTTAGCACCCCGCTGACAAAAGCCCAAGTTTCTATATTCGCCACTGCCTGTCTGTCGCACGTCAATAGGAGTTACTGATTGAGCTTGCCCACAATGCCAAAGCACAGAGCACGGAGCACAATAAAACAAAACAGAACAGAAGCAGAAGCAGAAGCAGAAGCAGAACTCAGCTGCAGCCGTCTGTTTGCCTGCCTGATGGCTGTCCATATCGAATAACCTTCAAGTGTACGAGCAAAACAGCAAAAACAATCAAACTGGCATCCAACCGGTTAGATGCATGCTTACATAAATACTAATTACATGTACACATTATGATAGGCACACACACACACACATATAAATAATTATATATATGCATTTGTGTATACCCTTGCGATGAGTTTCACAATTTTGTGTTGAAGAATATATTAATTAAGTAATTTAAACTATAAATGTAATTTAATAATAATTTCTTGAAATAAGGGAAATTCATTTGTTGTAAATTTGTTGAACAGTAAACTAAATAATAAAGTGGGTTCTAACACTGGCAAATTATCACCGGTACAAACGAATTTAATTTATAATTTAATTGACCAAAAAGAGTACTAAGCATTTTATAATGTATGTCATTCCGGCATTAGAACTACTGCATCATCTGGAAATCATTCAGATGCAATAGAAAATATGAGTAAAATATATAGAGTATAATTACATCGGTGTGCCAAATTTCAGCTTATATTTCTTTTGTTGTTTTAAATCAGAGAATAATGAATGCAACACAAAACACTTGGCAGGGGGTACTGTGCAAACAGCCCACTTTAAGCCACATAACCACATGCAACACCCTCGGAACTGTAGCACCCAAGCGGAAACTACTCATTATGCCCGTGTTGAGACTAGAGTTGACTTATCTAAATCTAAATTACTAACCATTCTGTACAAATATAAACTAGCTATTGACACCTACACTTACGACAAATTCAACCCTAATCCAAACAAGTACATTTCTATAATAAAATGTCTTTGTTTTTCATCAATCTTTAAAAAGTACGTAAAACTAAGAAATGAATTAATAAATATATAAATTAATTAATAAAATAAACAAATCTGTTATTAATTCAGTAAATTAGTTATCCATTTTAAACAATTTTCTCTCCTTTGAGTAATGTCAGCTCAGATGACGCATTCAAAAACATTTGTAAATCGGAGTGAATCTGCTGACATTGAAATTTTGATCACGTTTCGAAATATCATTATTTATTTATTTAATGTGGGCTTAAAAAATTTTATAAAACGGAAAAAATTTTAATTAAAATTAGGAAACAAATCATAAAAAATAAAAGGAAGATTTAATATAAAACAAATTTCATAAGTACAAATTGAGGAAGTTCTACATATTCTACATATAAGCAAAATAAATATCGGACACACGGCCTCGAATTATGAAGTCATCTCTTTCTACGTGTCACATATCTCATGAGAAATGTATAATAACTTTAGAAGGGTATGCAAATACAAATATTAAGACACCAAGAGGAATTGCTAGATCAGAAGCCGAAACAGACACTTGAGCTTTAAGTGGTTGTCGTTTTGTGTATTTTTTTTTTTACAACATCTTTGGAGTTGGATGATGGTTGATGGATTGTTTCCTCCACGACCTTATCATGGCCAGCTGACTGAATGACTTACTCACTGACAGAGTGGCTGTCAGTTGCGTGGGGGCATTTAAACGCGTACATACAGCATTTTATCAATACAAGTTTCGGTCCGTTGCCGTCAGTCAAAAATACCGCTGATCTTTATTGGCTTGTGGCTCAAGTTTAAGTGATATTGGGCAGAGATTTGAACCGTGGTTAAGTGAAGGTCATTGGCGTTTGCATTTCATGGCTTTTGGGTCAGGGCAAGTGTGCAGAAAACAAGTAAATGTAATGCCAGTCAACCTTCAGAGCTAAAGTAAAAATCAATTAAGATTCTGTGCTAAAATTGAGGTCATATTTCTACCAATATTTGTTAACAATGAGATTTTCTCTAGCCACAACTTTTCGCGAGAGACTTCAATATATAGCTAAAAAATATTTAAAGACATAAGAGAAAACCTAAGAACTACACAGTACAGTAAACAGAACATAATAAGTTTCCACATTAGTATTTTAAAAGATATGTCACTTGGTAAGTGAAAGCCACAAAATTTGGTAATCTCACATATTTGAATTAAATTAAATGTCTTAGTCACTTTTCCAGAATTGTGCGAATTATCACTCGAAACTTGGCCTAAGCCCCCATGTACACATGGTCAACGTCGAAGTGGGACAGAACTTTTTCTGGGGCTTAACCTCGTTTCCATTTCGGTGCACATGCTAAGCGCTTAAAACTCCATAGCCAAAATATTTTGTATACCTACGAATTTCGACATATGTAAAGAGAAAATTTTTCGTATAGATCGTGGTATTTGATTTTGCACGTTTCAACCAAAATACAGACAAAATAATTCTTTAAGTTAAAAAACCAAATAAAAATGAGTTTAATCGCAGCAAGAATAATGTTTTTTTGATCAGCACAATGCGAAGAGAATGAAAATTAAGTCCAGGAAACGGGAAAGCAAACATGAATAATGACAACCAACAGAATTCATGCAAAATTTGAGTCATTAACTTGCCTCAATTGGTGTCGGCTGCCATCAACAAAGGGAAACAGGAACCGTATAACGGGAAGGTCGAGCATCTGACGCATATATACAATATTCTTACAATATGGCGAAAAACAAGTTGCATTTTATTCACGAAAGAATAAAGTACAGACTGCAACTTTAAACGAATCTTTATAATATTCTGGCAAGCGCCTCTGAGATTAAGATTTAACTACAATAAATCATAAATTGTCTTAAACTCAAGAATATTAATGCTAACTGAATAAGAGTATACAAATGATTTAGCCCGAAATACAACAAAATCTGTAATTTATAAATACTTTGTAATCTGATATGAATTCTCTATATATATGTATATATTTGCTTGTTTACCACTGCAGCTAGGACAGGAAGTGTTCCGTCAGACAAAAGGTTTCGCCAAGCAACCAGACAACTAACTAACCCACCCGACCCCGACCCGTTAGCCGCCAGGGAAGCCCAGCAACCAGCAACCAGCAACCTGTGGGCGTTGTCACAATAGCATGCCAGGAAACGTAACAAAAGAAAAGCTGAACAGGAAGGAACGTCTATCTTGGGCAAGCCAAAGGTGCCATGCGCTTCTAGAGGTAAACTGCAAACATCTAAATTTTACTAAAAGTATAAAAAAAAGTTACAGTTTTTTTTATGAATGCTTTATGACATTTTATTCCAACTTTTTTGGAACATAGGGTTGTTTATACAAAAACCAATCTATCAAGCGATCCTTCCTTTATAAGCTATAATATGTAATAGCAATAATAGAAGCCAAACAATAGCCGTATTGGGTAAGTTTTCTTATAAGCCTAACAAATAAGTTTCTTATAAGAAAACTTACATTATCGACATATGTTATGCTTAGAGCAAAAGACGAGTTAATGACAAGTTTCAAACAGATAGCTTCCAACCTGAGCAATAGACGTCAATATCAATTCGGCTAGTTCTGCTGATCATAAATATAAATAAGTTATGGATTCGGAGACGTGTTATTCAATGCGTTACAAACTTTACGACAAAGTTTTAACACTTTTTACATCATTCGTAGAGTAGCAGTGACAAAGTTTCGGCATGACAATCAGGTTGGCACTAGACAAACTGAGGATTGTCTAGGAAGCCACAAAACTACTCGCAGACAACGTCTCCAACCAGGAACCAGCAGCAGGACATTGAATAAGGGTTGCTAAATAATTTCTGCGACTATTTGTATGTTTACAAATGGGAGTATTAAGAATGTTTATGGCTCAATCGACTTGCTTGTTGACCAAAAATTTGAATATGAACACAAATATGAAACACTCTCTTTGTGTTATTTTGGTAGCAAATAATATAAATTGTTAAATAAATACATAATATTTGTTCTATGTATAGTTAAAAGAATACAGTTCAAATAGGTGTCTTACAAACAAAAATGTGCTGGTCTCCACATTCCTAAACGGTAAATGTAAATCACCACAAAGGTAGGTGGACAGACATGTAGGCGGTAAGTGGAACAAATAAGTGTGGTCTAATAGACTGTGTGTTACCCAGTATTCGGATAAACAGAATTAATCTTAGAAATATCGCCTTCCCAACATAGATCGAAATGTAGCACAGAAGTAGTTAGACTTAAAGCATTTTAGTATTAGCAGTCCCAGGCAAAAGGACACCAACAATAATTGGGCGTGTCGACGCACTAAAGAAAAACACAACTCTGGGGAAAGAGGAGTGGCTTTCCCAAAATGACTGTTCTGAGCTTTGGTCGAAAAATCAACCCCATTTTACGGACGCGCATTATTTATAAAGTTGCATGTCCGACAGACACAAGACTCCAGTTCATCACCATGCCACCCCGCACTGAATGAAATTATGGGTGCGCTTGGAGCGGGAGTTAAAAAAAAGAGCATATCAGTATTCAGTGTTTTTGTAAGTGCAGCCACAATTTCCTGAGGAAGGTGCGCCCACATGTGTGTGTAAATAACAGCCAAACATAACATATACAACATGTGTGTATATAAAACAAGTCCGAACACCTGTGTATATATATATATATATAATAATTGTGGCTCGAGGAACTCGTCGTATGGGAAACGCTCTCAAAAAAATGCAACATTAAACTAGTTGTACAACTTGTGGGGTTGTGGGGGTGTGGGGGTGTGGGGGTGTCAGCCGCCGACATTGCAGAGTCAAAGTAATTGAATAGCTTTTGCGCTGGCATCAGAGCCAAAAAATCACTTTATTTAATTTGATGCCCAAGTATTTAGGCATTTACTGAAAGCTGTGTAATGATAACTAAAATTGAACATTGCTGATTTATTTAGTTTAAAAGGAACCCTTTTCAACGAGCGGTTTCTGTGCCACCAAATCCCCACTTAATAACTCAAATGTCAAGGCCTTACCTGTACTTAAAGTTAAGCTAGCAAATGTAACCAAATATGTATTTTTTTTTAATTACATCATTTTTACTTGCCTTATTAGAATTTGTTTTTAAATCAGAAAATGTTTACCTGCAAATAAATGAATAGAATCAAATAAATTAATAAATCAGTTGAATATTTATAACATTATAATTATCTAGATATATTCATACATATAAATTTGTATATAGTCAGCAATTGTATTGCAACGGCACAACTGATAATCATATTAGCAAGATAATTTGTTTTTTGTTACGCACTCACCCACATCACCTCCCCTTTACCACAGCCCGACCCATTATATTTGTTCAGTTTGTACAAGTTTTTCAAATCTCTCTATATATCCCTCTCTCTATCTATTTCTGTCATCGTCTATATAAATTAACCTACTTTTAATGCCGTTTACACCATTAGCAGTCATAACAACAAGTTAATTTTGTTATGAAATTCAGAGCATTTATTATTATTTAATTTCAGTCTATTTGTTTAGCTGCTTCAACAAACCCATCGTTTTTTAGTATATAAGCAGTGCTATACTCTACAGCAATTTGTTTAAAATAATAATTGTATTTAAATGTAAATAATAAATAAAAATGTCGCATGTTTTATGCATTGTATTTTTTTTCCCATATATATATATATATATATATATATATATATATATATATATATTTGACTTTCATCAGTTTACTAATATTCACTCCAACAAATAATTTGTATTATTATATTTCATATTCTATTTATTTGACTATTATTTACATTTTTTTTAAATTATAACACAACTTTTCTTATGCAAACTTAACCTCAAGATATTTAGTAATTGTACAAAAATATCATGAACAACATGTAATTCTAATTGCCATTTTTTAAATTTAATAATATCTGAACAGTTTCTGATTATTCTTCTTCTTTTATAGCGGAATTAGTTTTACAAATTAATAATATTAACTTTCACGATATTTAATAGTTCCGCAAAAATATCTTTAATGATCATCCGAAATTCATTATATAACCTATAATCTGATTCTGAATTTAAATTCATCCATTGAACAATTTCCCATCACCTTCTATTGCTTCTTCTTCCGTTCATGGAGGAACTCGTTTACCTTTGACATCGCAATCATTTGCGGAATTAACCTTCCACTGTGCCAAACTTGGCAGTTTGCGTTTTTCAATTTCATTGAGCCTCCGGTCTGACTTTCTATGGTGATTTTACAGTTTATAGCTGGAAAGTTAATAAAATTCGTAAGCAGAAGCAAACAACAATCTCGTTTTGTAGCCACTCAGCGGGCATGCAACATTTTGTGATCTCTGATTGGCGAATTTACTTCAATGCATGTGTGAGTTTAAGTGTGTGTGTGTGCGTGTGTGTTAGTAAGTTTCGCGTTATTTCAACTGTATAAGGCAACAATGTAATTAAAGTTCATTATTAAATCATTAGACATTTGCAAGTGGCGCTCCTGGCCATATAAAGAAGTCAAACGAATTGAAAGTAGTTTCAAAGTGACACAAAATAAGAGTTGGGTGCCGCCTAACGAGGAGTCTTAAAAAAGACATTATACAAAGTTTCAAAAATTAAAAATTTATCAACTCCATAATCAAGAAGGCTTATTTCTAGCTGTTCTAAGAGGTTTTCATATAGAGTATTTCACTGTCGTTTCCGTTTAATTTCAACTTTTATACTTATTACAGACTTAAGTCATTAAAACATGTTCAAAAACAAAAGACACATAATCTGCGATTTCTACCTAACTAAATAACAGTTTTCAAAAGTCATGAATAAATAATAACAGCAAATACCACACATAAATCTAACAAGAAAACACTGCAATTAACTAATTTCAAATTAACTGCTAATTGCTGTCTACAACAAATTGAGGCCAACTTAAATTTCTACTGATTTTTACAGACGTTTCAAATAGCGTAAAATAAATAAATACAAATGGCCAAACGTTTTTGCACTAATTAAAAAAACAATATTTTGAAACAGTAATATTTGATTTGTGGCCTATTAGAAGATCATTACAAGTGGAAATGATTTTTAAAGCGTAGTAAAGAAGGGATCATCAAATTCTGTTAACCAGCTTAATCAGTGACAAAAGCAAATCTTGCCAAACTTAAGTTCGGGATATAAAAAATCATTCAATACGATCAAGCGGTTTGCCATGAGGAAAATAATTATAGATATATGTTTTATTTTGTAAGTGTTAATATTGTTTACATTGAATTGGAATATAAATTAATGATAATTTTGTAATTAGCTTAATTACTACCGCTGTTATCCAATTGCAACGATAGCAAATTACACTTCTAAGTAAATGTCAATGCGAAACCTCTTCCTTTGTCATGCCATGCCCAACTCACTGGCCATATCCCTAATTAGCTGTAAAAAGTGTTGAAAAACTTTCGCTAGTTGTGCGAGACGCTTAGCGCAGTTGGAAAGTGCAATATATAAATAATACGTACGATAACTTGAACCGCAATCAGTCGAGACCCGCTCAAAGTCAACAACAGTCAAACAAACTGGGCACATTTCTCAACCGTCGCCAGGCAAATCAATCGAACTGAGCGTCTGTCACGTTTGCACACTTTAAATTGGAATGTAACCCAAGCGTTTAACAATCATCGTTTTAACTTATGATGGCAATGATGATGATGACACTGATGATGATTTCGTTGGAGGTTGACTTTTTATACTAACTGGCTAGGCTAAGCTAACGCATAAATAACATGAATAAAATAACTGTCCAATGTCCGGCGATGACAATGACAAACCGCTAATCATAACTTAAGCATAACACAACAAAAAACACCGAGCTAAATTGACTAAACGTGTGCAGCACCTTACAAGTGAAAACTGAAAACAATAATGTTAAAAATGAGCGACAAAAAAATTAGAAAAAAAACACCATTCGAACTGGTAAAAGTTAGTTGTTGTCGTGCTCAATGAGCCGCAGCGAACGCCCCTCTAATGTTGATTTGTGACCAGACAAAAGCCTATAAATAAAAAGCGTTAACTTGCAGTCGACAGATATCTATCTACACACATATAACACATGTCTATATACATTTATATATAAATGTACAGCAGTGATTATGTCAACCCACTGGCAACCTCAGAATCTAAAATTAATAGCCGTTAAAAATATTATGTGCTGACAACTCGATAAACTTATTCTTATTTCCTACAAGTTATGTGCTCAAATGTATTCCCCGTTTAAGTCTGGGCTCCATAAGCTAAGCGACTTTCTATTGGGGTTGGAAATCTTCCGAGCGAGTCAACTCTAATTGCTGCTAATTTTCTATTGTTGGCAGCTCTAAGGTTAAAGGTGTGCCAATTAGCTGTTAGTTAGTGCGATGCGATTGCTTTTTGATTTGGCTAAAACTTCGCGTGCCATTTCTCTCTTGGCCCAAACAATTCATTAAATCCACAGCCTATTGAAAAACTGGTAAAAGAGGTGTAATGTAAGTGCACCATATTATACAACAAGCAGAACAAAGCAATATATATATATTCTTGATCAGCATCAACAGATGAATTCATCCAGCCCCGTTCGTTGATATCCGATTGTTACAATTAAATAAAGAAACAGACACCCAATTGATATATAAAATTCGCTGACATATTATTGATCAACTAGTTTTCTTACGACCACATATTCAAAAAGCGAATATCACTTGTATCTAAAATGGTTGTGTAAAATGTATCTTGAGAATGAAGTCGGGTTTTTTTCTTAATAGAACATTTTAAAGTGAATTTTTATTTTCTTTTTTTTTCAAAATTAGAGAGGCAGTTCAAAGGGTTAGTTTGCATCTGTAGAGCATCGGAGTAGATTTTCATAAGATGATTAAATTATGATATAAATTGATAACAATTTTACAATTTCCTGGATTTTATTTAAGGAAACCGATTCCCGCTGAATTTTTATTTAATATTACTTATTCTAAGTATTCACATGCTTTATTCTTTTAACACTATTAAGCTGGAACACACGTCGAATTTAACAATGTACATAAATGATGTGCTCTTCAAGCAGTCAAGTTCAATAAACTCCAACAAACTCCGGAGTCAAAAGTTTAACAATTTTTTTTATTTCCGCTTTTCTCTTATTCTAAAGAGAAGTGTTTTGTTAAAAATGCTGTATGGCATAACTAGACAGCAGAGTCAACCATAAAATAAACGATGATTGCCACAAGCTAGAAGGAAAGAGTTAGCATAACAACAACAAGAGTTCCGACAATAGCAGGGGGTCAGCTAAATTAATGGACAATGAGCAAGGCAACAGAACAAAAGCCATTGTAAATAATTGAGAGGGGAGTGGAGAATGAAGAGAGGATTGGTGGATAAAAAAATAGTGACCCATTGGTTTCATTTCATTTGGCAGCAACAAAAAAGAAACGAAACAGTCAAAAACAACAGTAAACCATTCAATAAGCTCGATATTTTGTACCGTTTACTGTGTTCTGTAGGATTTCCAGTTCAGTTCGGACAACTACTAATTTTGCTCCATTTAATTGCCATTTCCCGTTACCCCATCCTCTGTACATAATTTCTTAAAAAAAAGGCATCAACTGCCGTACACCCTATTTGATAGGGAAATTAAGAAACTGAGCATCAGGTTGGGTCAGAAACAATTGAGAACACGAGTCTAAAAAAAAATTGTCGCTTTTGAATTTGAGTTTTTAACATGTTTGCTTTGAGTTGTGTCCGCTTTAAGAAACAGGTGTGTGATAAAGAATAAGAAGAAAGATAAATACATGAAAGAACGCCGAATTTTACATACCCTTTCCAATAAGTTCACTTGCTTACCTCTAAATATGATTTACTTAAGAGAACCAAACAATTGATTCTATGACAAAAGCATAATATTGTAGATAAGGCCATATCGAGTTGACTACTGATGCGCATTTAGAATATATATAAATTAATTCCTTATTCTTCAATGCGTTTCATACTCAATGACTAAACTAGAATACTCTATGCAAGCATAAAAAAATGAAGAAATGACGCAAGTGCGGTAAGAAAATAAAATAAAACTAATTAAGCGAAAATCATTTAAATAGAAATAACACAGTCGGCAAGAAAGCAAAAAGCGGTAAAAAAAAAACAAAGAGAAATAAAGAGAAAAAACAAAACAAAATCGGCAATAAGGAATGTATAGGAATCAGTATTTAGTACGCACCTCAAAGTTGCAAACCTGTTTGAGGGTCAGGCATAATAATATATTATAGAGCTCATTTTTACCTTGATACATTGCACACATCTATTGATTGATTGATTGATGTATTGATTGGTTGGAGCACGACACATATCGCTTGCTCTATTGTTTGTGCATTATGTAAGACGTTAAAAGATAAGATACTACTTGAACAGAATAACAAACAAAGTTCATTTAAGCAAAATAATCTTTGCAACTTGAATAAATATTGCATTCAAACCGTCTAAATTGAATTCAATTAAATAAATGATTAAATTAGAAATTTAAAGAAAAGTCCCGGAAAAAATCGAGAGTTTCACGAGTATCTGCAACAATAAATCGGAAGCATAAATTATAATTATGTTTTGTTGGTAAAACGTTTTATTCCTGGCAGCTTGCCAGCCACAACAGCAGAAGCAAAAAGTTATCGTCAAGTTGCACATTTTTGCGCAACTGTGGCAAGCAAATAAAAAACGAAAAGTTTACGGCTAGTTTTGCGACACTTTCAACTAAAAAACAAAATTTGGGACGTTTCTTTTGCGCGTAACCGACTGCGAAATACTCTGATAAGAAGAAAATAAGGGCGTTTTTATTGATTTGTATTTATAAATGTCATAAATTTCAATTAGAACACCAAATTTATATATTTGTTTGGTGTGGAAATAGACGAATAAATATTTCAAATCTTAAAACTCCAACGTTAGAAAATTTATACAGACGGAAGAAGAGAACTAATATACTATTTCTGCCTACGATAGCAGTGTATAAATATTTGTTGAAATTAACAACCATCATAATAGTGTCGCGTTTTTATTGCCCAAACAGTCAGTTGGAAAATACATTTTGAAATTAGAGGAACAGAGACAACTTACTCAAGTTAGGTTCAATGTATGCGTGTATTTTATTTAAATAAGTGCCTATGTATTTAAGTATGTGCACTTCCCATTGTCTTTTAGAGACACAAATGACTTCCTCAAAAGCATTACTAGTTCATTGCCTTAGAAATCTTGGCAGCTAGCCTGAGTTGTCCAGTTGTCGATGGAGCCCTCTAGAGTAATACCCAAATGGCTTATGGCACAGCGCATAACTATTTCTCTTTATACTATATAAAATTGGCAGATCATCAAGTATTAAATTTGCAACAAAAGTTACTCAATGATGGAGGCAAAAACTTTTCATACCAGGTTCAGAACTTAACCACAGCTCAATTGAGTTGATAAGGGCTTCGTTAGTTATGTAAATAAGATAAATAATACATGCATATGTAAGTATCTAGAACATAGAATAACATTTATAATCAACAAAGAGGTAGAAAATGCAATGAAGTAAAGCAAACAAATGAAATGCAATTAAGAAACTTAATTTTTTTAAATTAAATAACCAAGCAATTTGTGAATTTGGCAGAAATGTGATGTTTAATTAATTTTCGAATCTAATAATTGTTAAATTCAAAAGTATGCAAGTAGCTGAAATAAATCATGTTGGAAAAACATGATTTGGTCTATAATGAACTAATAATATTTCACGCTATGCTTCTTCAAGTTTTGTTCAACATTCCTAGAACTTAAGTTTCAGTTGTTTGTTGTTAGACTTTTGACCTTGCCACTCACTGCTCAGTGCAACATTCTCAAGAGTGAGCTCTTCGTGCTCCCACATAAATCCAAATGCAAATCGAGAAGTCGTAGTAAAGCAGCAAAGTAAAAAGTAAGCCATAGAAGCGGCAAACAATGTTCGACCAAATTCCAATTAAAATAGCATGCGAGAAAAGGCAGCTCATTAAAAACGACCTCAGAGCGTAAAAAGCTAGTTGCAAAAAAACACAAGTTGCATGGAAAACAATTGAAAAGAAAGCTGTGAACAGGAGCGACCACAGTTAAATCGAAACGGACAGATAGGCAGACAGGCAGATGGGAGACCCCAAGGGGGGCGTTTCCAGTTCTTGGATGTTATTTATTTATCCACATGTAGACATAAACATGTGTTTCGTCCACAGAGAAATCTCGGTGGCGAGAGAGAAGACAGAAAAGAGAGTGGAGAGTAGACAGTAGTCACATCTTACGTTGTCTAGCATTCACTTCTACTACTTCTGCTTTTTTACTGCATTCACACGTGTATTTGCTCGTGGGTATTTTTTGTCTAAGATGCATTCTGTGTTTGTGTGTGTTTGTGTAAACAGCTTGAGAAAGCGTCAAGTTACAAGATATCAATAAAAGTCCACAACCAAAAAGGTTAAGGGTTGGCATTTAATTTTGTGAGTTTTCTTTGTTATAATTTACTTGGCTATAACTTGACTATAAAAGACAACAATATTAATATATTTATACTTAGCAAAGATCTTTTTTATACTATCTAAGAAAAAAAATTATTATTAATCAGCTGCGTATCAAATGCTTTATTACAACAGAAGCAGTTAAATCGCATATTAGAATATTACTGTGGCAGCCCTCGTTTGACTCATATGCTGTCTCTCGTAAAAGATAAGAAGAAGGAGGCGCTAAAGCGACAGCGACAGCAGCAGCGACAGTAAAAGGTATGGTACATGTATATATATAGGCAGACACAATACGAAGTAGACGCAGTAAAAGCTGTACAGAGCTAGAGTGAGTGAGAGCGATAGAGTGAAGAAGAACATTAAGTCTCGCAAGAATGTTGCACCTTATTTGCCGGCATAAAACAGCCACAACTTCTCCTTGCACTTCTCACGCTGTGGCAGCTTAATGGAGCTGCATCCCAGCAAATTTCCAAAAACAGAAACATCTGCAAGCGAAGAGGAAAGAACTGGAAAAGTGTGCATTGAATTTATCTGTCTGTCCTTCCAAGTCTCAAAAGAGTCGCAACATGTATAAGACAGAGAATGCAATTTTCCATTACTATTTGTGAGAACGGCTTCAATTTCGCAAACAATTTACCAGATGCTTTTTGAGATTTATTGCATTTGCATATTAAAACAACTGCTTCCGCGAACTCTAGTTTTTTTGGTTCATAAATATAAATTTTAAAATGCATTTTGTTAATAAAACATGATAATTTGATATCAATCTTTTTGTTGCTCATAATTCTTAAATCGCATTCGCCTCACTTCGATGCTGGTCGGAAAATTTTAGCGCTTAAGCCTATTATTAAGTCACGTCAACCTTGGAAAAAGATGGAGAAGATTGAGAAACTAGAATTCTTCACGATAAATCTGAAGAGTTGTTCAATTCTATTTTAAACATTCTAAACAAACACTTAAAGACAAAAACAATCTGTTGATGGAGCCACATGGATCCTTATTCTGCCCGTAAGCAGACAGAATGAACAGGAAAGAGAGAATGAAAAATCAGAACCTCAAAACTCCACCTGCAGCAGGTAAACGCTGATGAGCCCGAGAAACGTCTTAGCGACAAAGCAATGCAAATAGACGACGCGAAGAAACCCCAACAAAAGACAAACATAACAAGCAGGTACAAAAAGAGAGAGAGCTAAAACAGTAGAAAGAAGAACGAAGATAAAAGATAGAACAACACTGATTGCCACGTTGCAGAACTTTAAATACTCTTGCAGACAAACTGCTGACTTATGAACGAAAACAGTAAACTGATCTCAACTTAACACCAGCAAAGGAAGAGCAAACAACTTAAAGCCAATAGAAAGAAAGAAAGTCTCCTGTCTAACTATTGTCTAAACAAATTCAATGACAAAATTATAGTGTTCACAGTGCAAGAGTAAAAAAATAAACAAACAAAAACAGTGAATGAAGACGAAATCTGTGCAGAGCAGAACAAAACAAAGACGATCACCGTTCTCGTCTTTGTTTTGTTCTGCTCTGCACATAAAAATCCACCTGTTACAAGCAAAGTGTGCAGCTCTTTAGCGCTCTCTCTTCCTCTTTCTCTATCCCTCTACCTCTTCCTCTACATCACTCTCCTCACACTTTTCATGGGAACCGTGGTCTTCTTTTCTGATCGCAATATGATTTGCTCTGAACAATGAAGTATACTTTGTTAGTAAAATACGCCTTTAGAAAGAGTGCTGAGTGTTCGACTAGAAGATACACTGTTAGCAGCTATGAATTGAAATGTACCTTTATTTTTAATTGTATACAAATCGGTCAATTTTATCAATTTATATCAATATATTTAATTTCTCACTATACATTCAAATGTAACGAAATTTCCTTTATATGCTTGTTATTTGCACTACGCTCCACATTTTTAATCGTATTAAAAAACGTCGTCTATTTTTAGTCAGTTTAAGCTGACCAACACTCTCAGCTTGGAGGCTCTTAAAAAATTAACCATTTACCAAATAGTCATGATGAATAATGAGCATGTCTCTTAGCTGCGCTGCTTAACTTCACTTCAGACATATTGGTATTGGAGTCAAGTGCATCACACACAGAAATGATTTACTTAAACAATTTACTGATCTAATGACAATATTTGAGCTGTAAATTAACATGTGGGGCGCGTTTAGCCCTAAATGCCGCTTTGCTTCATTTGTAGCAAAGTTTTTTTTAGCGCAGAAAAGCACATAAAAAAAAAAGAAAACAAGAAAAAAAAAATTCCGCAATTGGCCTTCAAAGCAAAGCAGTTCGCTCTCAAAGTCACCCAGCTTCGACACACGCACACACACATAAATAAATTAGTATATGTTGAGATACACACACACATGCGTCAGCTGAGCAATTACAAAAACCACCCCAAGCTGAGTGCCCTCCTCCTAAACATCCTCCTGCAATAACAGAGAAATAACAGCACATAGAACACGCAGAGCATGAATAGGCATTCGCTTTAGCATCAGCATCCAACGGAATTCCAACCCCAAAAAATTGACTGGAAACCTGTGTCACAAAACAACGGGATTCATAACTCACCTCTTGTCAGCAACAAAAATAACTGGACGCATTTAATTTGAGTGTATGTTGTTGGTGTTGTTTGTGCTCTCTTCAAAATGTAATGCAATAAGAAAGAACACCTAGACGGATGGATCAAAAGGAATGCTCATCAATTAGCCCTCTCTTCTCATTCTATGACTCTCTTCTCTTTCGACGTTTTTTTATTTCACTTTTTTTCCTTTTTGCAGGGAAACGCGCGTTTGCTGATTTTATCTTTATCTAAATTGCGACGTCAGCGTCGTCACTGACAATGACATTTTCGCACACACACAAACACACTTACGCGACGGCGGTCAGTGAAATTTCTTGTTGATGTTGCAGTCAGTTCTCCAAGGTAGGCAGGCAGACAGGTGCACTCACACACACACAATCACATGTATATAAAACCACTATCAAACACTCACACACATAAACAATGTAGACACATGCGAAGAGTGTAGGGGGACTCTGGCACCTGGCACTGAACTTCTCTCAGCTCTTCTTTACATTCATATATATCTATATATATATATATATATATTATTTTTTTGCTTCTTTATTTTTTTGCACGCGGCGGCTGTTTGGCTTCAGTTGCAACTTTTCACTGACTTTATTATTTTGATTTTCTCGGTATCTAATCTGGGTTTGCTTGCTTGCCACGCTTAGATAATGCTTAATGGGTGCTCTTATCTTGCGCTTTGTCGCCTTTTGTATACACTTCACTTTTTTTTTTTAAATTATTTTAATTTTTGCAATAGCCGCGACGTGACATGCTTGTTCTTCGGCGTCAAAACAACAACGAATTCGAAAACAAACCAAATATGCCCTCGCTGTGAAAACTAAAAAATACCACAAAAGAGAAATGTAATATATTAAGTATTTTTGCGTAATTATTATGTTTAGAAAGCCAAGTGTGACCGTATAAACAGAAAGACCACCTGCTTTTTGAAATGTGTTGTCAATTTCAAAAATATCACCGTTGGAGACGGTTGCAAGATGCTTCATTTTAACTTTCTATAAATTGGTAATTTGTTTACCAAAAATATAATGTTAAACATGCGTAAGAACATATAAGCACTCAACACCTATGTCTGCTTAATGTTAACTAACTTGAATTTGCACGCTGACAATAGCTGTCCGCTCTGCGATCAGTGACAAAATCTAAGAGATACGAAAAGCAACTGCGGTTCCAAAAACTAGCGGTAGGCGTAGGACCTACAATATTATTGTGTTGAACCCATAGATGGCACTTTATAAATATTTATGATATGCCCATAAGCAAGAGCTGAATAATATATGCGCAGCCATTGTTACAAGAACTAAGTTTGTAAGACTTGACATATAGATGGCGCTTTGATTGCCATTGATACCTTCGCTATTAAATACTATATTTGGGGATACATTAACAAATATAATAAATTATACAAAATATGCGATTATTAGTTGCATATTATTTTTACATTTATTGATTCCGAAATTGGTTCACACCAATTTCTTAATTGTCGAGAATTTTTTGACAAGAAAATCTATTTAAGCCCAACCACAAATTCTATCTGCAATTTCCTGGTGTATTTTTATACTTTTTTGCGTAATACTTTCTGAACCCAAGTTGTGATCTTCATCGCCCAACTCGCCTTATCTGAGAGATAACGGTAATGATAACGTGCAGTATAAATCTAAAGTCAAATTTATTTACGTATGCTTTCACAGCGCTCACTTCTCGCATATATCTTATTTTATACTC